>CM064861.1:9794020-11049020 GCA_032719365.1 Prinsepia uniflora
GGAATGATGTGATTGGTCAAATGGGAATCTTGAACTAATCAGATGAGTGACAAATGTCACTCATCTAACTGGCCCAAAAGACCAAATTATTGGATGCATGAATCTGCTTTCTTCTCCCTTGTTCTCATCTTTCCCCGTGTACAACCATTACACACACACACCTTGCAGTAAACACCCGACCCCCCTTCCTCATCTACTGCTTCATCTTTAACCCAGATCGATCACACACCTCACCAGAACATCATCTCCACCATCATCACCCTCACCGTCATCGTCGTCGCCATCTGAAAACCCAAACACCAATCGGACCCGCAATGGATGGACAAACCCCCCCCCCCCCCCCCCCCCCCCCCCCCGACCCCAAACAGCTCGAATCACTCCAGCACTTCATGCTAACGACATACTAGGACTCAAAGAGCCATGGACGACCGGCTGGAGGCCACGGCGGCGACGCTGCGGAGGTGGGAAGAGAAAACCCGAAACTTCTCTGATTTCCCAGTGTCAAAACCCGATCTGAAATTGTACTAATTTGTGTAGTCGTGTTCTGGGGACTGAAGAGTGACTGTGGAGGCCGGTTTCGAACCGGGCTATTGCCTGACGCGACGAAGGAGACTACCGAGAAACGGATCCGAAACTCATTGAGCAGGAGGTAACGATCTTGACCCTTCTTCGAGTTTTTAAGCTTACAGACCTCTAGGTTGGTTTAAGAGGAGTGCATAGGCACCAACGACGATGAGAATGGTGGCCGGGAATGAGTTTTCTAATCGGGCCATAGCCGTGGGTCACGGCGGCCCCGTCTCTGGTTTTCGGTAGAAGCCAACCGAGCCACGCTGTAGGTTCTCGGTAGATACCAACCGAACGATAAGGTAGGTTCTCGGTAGAGATCCACCGAATGACAGAGATGATGATGTCATCATGTAGACGTCATTCTGACATCATGATGACGCCTTCTTATCAGAATTGTCAGAACAGGGACCAGTCAGAGACTGACACGTGTCGTCTGACTTATGTCAGAGGGTGACGTCATGCTGACGTTAGCGGTACTCCATCAACGTTGATCCCGCGTTGATCAAGCACATGGGGGCTCATCTGAACAGTGGTTTTGGTGGGGCCGGTACCATTTTTAAGGTTTCGACGATACGAATCCAATGGCGGTGGTTTCGTATTGATCAGAGGTCATTAGGTTGGTCAAATTGAAGGAATTAGCCTCGGGAAGCATGTTCAGAGCGCGTTCCAGGGCCGATTTTGCCAGGACCCACCCCTAATCCCCCGGGATTAAGGGCTACATCCTGCTTCCGTCTAACTTACGCATGACACGAAGGCTAAACCAACGTCCAACCTCCATGTGACATGTAAGTCGGACAAGGGATTTCCAAAATGAACCGTTCAACCGTACCGGACTTCCCAGAGCGCGTAGACTCTACTGTGGATCGCGTGTGTGATGTCTCCGTCTCTCTCGACCAACAGCCCGTACTGCAACATCCTGGAGGGTATCGAAAACATAAAAAGACTGTGAGTGGTAAAAAATAAAGTATAATTTAGAAAACAGTTCAATAAAACATAAGTACATTTTTACCCTCCACGCAAAAACCAATGCATGCATATCACTTCACATTATGAAACCATTCATATAAGAAACCATCATTGAAAACCATTTGGAAATCTAAGTCAAATCCGCTATTCAAATCCAGGCCTCAGCCTCAATTTACAAATCAATCTCAAATACGGGAACTCAGTCCCAAAACTCATCAAATCCAATCATCCGGGTCACTACCCAAAACATGCTGAAAACCAGTGAAAATATCAATCATACGAGTTTGCTGGATCTCAAGTGTGCCTGAGTCTTTAAACTCAAAACCATGCGCAATAACCAGGCCTTCCAGGGATATCAACGAGCCTTTAAACTCAAAACACAATCACAGGCCTCGGGGGGTATCATAACCGAGTCTTTAAACTCAAAACAAATACAGAGTCTTTAAACTCAAAACATATCAATCCAGGGCCCTCCCCCCGTCAATCACCGAGTCTTTAAACTCAAAACCAGATCCAGCAGTTTTTTTTTTCTTTTTCCGGGTCTTTAAACCCAAAACCATTTTTCCAATCAACAGTGAAAAACCATAGAAAATCCTTTTCCGAATCCGCAACAATGATTCCTTAAGCTGGTATCCGGAACCACTGTCCCAAACCCAAATCCAGATTCCCTTTCCAAATCTCGAAAACCAAATCTGAAATCTCATTGTCGAAATCCAGTTTCAAACCGAAATCTCGTTTATCGAAATTGCAGAAACAGGGCTCCAAGCCCAAAATAACTTTTCCAAAATCCAATTCAAATCCTTGAAATCAAATCATATTTCAAATCCCAAATCGAATCATTAAAATCATGCTCGAATCACAAGATCATTCGAAATCTCGTAAAACGTGCAATTACGTAAATATCTCAGAAATCGTGCAAAATCGTAAACCATCAAGATCATAATCAAATCATAGAATCACGTATGAAAACATATTAAAACATATATGCATGCATCATAAGTTAGAAAGAAAAGTCCACTCACAGACCATTAGCGTCGTTACCTCGATACGCGCACAATTACGCTTCCTGAACTAATCCACTATCATCGGCTTTCTCGAACCTGTCCAAATCCCATAATGAGGTCACTAACTACTTTATAAAGCTTATATCAAAGCCCCGTACTTTTTCCAAATTTTTAAATATTTTTAACCGAGCCCTAAAACCTTCGGACAACCCAAAACATATCGAGACGATGTCCGATTGACTCGAAACCAGTGCCAAAATGTTCGTTACATTGAATACTTTAAAAGTCGTGTTGGAAGATTTCCCAAACTACCCTTCACGCACCCCCATACGCATCTGGAAGCTTCTGCGCGTGAAACCCACGCTCGTGAATAGTGTCACCAGCAACCTCTGGTCGACTCGGTTCAGATCGGGTCAGACCGGTCTCTGTAACTCGAACCGACGTGGCCAGTTTTCATCCAATTTTCATCTATTTTTCCCTCTTTTAATTCCTTTAGCTTCGTCCTAACGTCTATGATCGATCTTACTAATTAAAACATGAATTTCTGGGCTGTAAGTTACCTTTCCAATCGAGATCACACGTTCTGTTTCCCTCCAGCTAGTTCCAGTGTTTCCGGCCACCACAACCCGTGCTTCCAAGCCCTTTCGTTCCCTTTTTACCTCCAGAACTCGTGCCAATTAAACAATTCACTTAGTAACTCTCGAAACACAAACTACCATTCTTGATTTCAAAGGGAACTTCCACGGGTTTTGTCCTTACCTGAGTGTTGTCTGCCGTCGTGGCCACCAATGGACTCGTCACACCTCCCTTTCAAACTTTCCTTCAGACAACATAGGCAAAGGATGAGGTTTGAGTGGTGGTATGGGGTTGGGTTCTCACTGTTGCACACGGTTACTCTGCTTCTTTCAATATCATGGCCACCGTCCACGACGGTCCATGACGACAACGCCATCACACTCGTCCCATACTCCTCTCTGCATTTCCTTCACAAATCAAGGCCAGAATATGACGATCAAGGGACTAAATTGAAGGGTTTGTCATGGTTGCACCTCCAATCTGTTTTTTTTCCCAACTCCAAATCGTGTAAAACCAATTTAAACAACTGTGTATAATTTTGAGGCGGTCATCAAGTGTTCCACAAACATCTGGAGAGGGACACTTGTCAAACACCTGGTGGTCACCTTCTCCAAAACAGCCACATGTCCTCTTGTCATTGGGCACAGTTCCCTATGCAGCAAATGAACATCATACCCCTACATACAAATTACCAATTTACCCTTCACTTTTTAGACCCATATCTTATCCGTCCGATGTCCGATGACGGCATGCCGCCTGTCGTTGTACTCAGGACGTCGAGACCTACCTAACGGTCCTTGAGTTGCGTGAAGAATGTTTGCCACGTAAAAAGTCAACAATTTCCCCTCTTTTTAACCACTTTACGAAAATGCCCTCGACCTTCCGAACATCATAATTTCCTCCTCGGATGTCGGAATCGGATGTGCCACCTGTCTACGGACTTGTGACGTCCCGAACTTCGTCACGGTTATCAATCAAAGTCCATTTGACCGCCCGAACTAAAAGTCAACATTTTACCCATCCTAGGGGCAAAATCGGCATTCTGCACTGGCCGTCCAAAAGTATCCAACTAATCACCGATTATCCTCGCTAATCTGTCATTAACCACTAATCTAATCCAAAATTCCGGGACGGGTCATTACAAGTTTCATTCTAAGTTTGCATGCTAGACCTAGTAGGGTTAATTAGTGACCCTTAAGTGTATTTGGATAGGTTCGGACGTTGTGTTTAGCTTCATAACAGGTGTAAATGGTGCGTTATCGTAGCAAGGACTGGCTGTGAGTGGACCGTTGATTTTATAAATGAATGCATGCATTACTTTTTTACTTGTTTTCTAAATTATTTTATGCTAAATGTTTTATGATGGTGGGAATTGATAATTGAATTACGGATTTCGAGAAATGCACAGATTTACGTGAAAATGGTCGTATCGGGCTTGAGACCCATTTGACGATTGTTGATTCGGATTTAGGGGAGTCAACAGTGTTTCGAAATGATTTATGAACTAAACGAATGAATGGGTGATTTGAGACTTTTTCCACATAGTGCCCTCAAACTTGCCTGCCAAGCATTAACCAACAAAATTAAATACTCAAAAAAATGAATTCAAGTGAAATTAACCAATTGAATTGATTGTAAGCAAAAATATACCACAAGCAGAGCCACCTCATCAGAAGAAAGCCTTCAATTCTCAATCATAAGATTAATGAGATCTTCGTATTCATCCCTAGGTTTATCCTAAGCCAAAACCATCCAGATTTAGACTTTTTAACCCAATGCCCAAAACAAAACACTCGAGCACAAGCCAACGAAAAGCAAAATTTCCAGTTCTGAAATTCTTACCATAGTCACTAAACAAATAACACCTCTGACATGGTAAATTAGGTCAGGATCAATAAAATCATTGTCCTCCATCTCATTGAAAGACGCCTTGTCATTCCTATACTCAACACCCATGGTTACCTTGCCCTAGCCCTAGGGATCCTTCTGCAATTTCTGATTGAGGATACTCTAAGCCCGAGTTCCAGTTCAGCTTAGCAGAGAAGGCTAAGAGGTTTACGAAGTTATCTTCTTCTTAGAGCTACGACTATAGAGTCGTTGTCGTCTTCATGTTCAGAAGGTAAAGTCGGCCGCCGAATGTGAGAATTTGGAAACTAACACCCAAGACAAAACCAGGGTTTCTCGTGAAGGGAAGCCTAACCATGGTTTAGATTTTAGAGAGTGAGAAACCGTAGATCGTAGAGAGTAAGCGAGAGCGCAAAAAAGATAGCACACTGCTGGATTCCTTCCCATCTTCGTCGTCCACCCTTGCTCGCATCGCAACCTCTCCTGTTGCAAAGGCCACCACTAAAGCCTCCTAGCTTCGTCACAAATTGATTTGGTTCTCCAGGAGAAATATCTGATGATTTTTTTAGATTTTGGTTCTTCGAAAGAAAGACGGTTTGTCAAGAGAGGAAGAAGTTTCGATTGGAAAATTTGAGAATAAAAAAGATTGGAAAATTGGACGCGCAGGGGTTCGAACATAGGACCACTGGCCGCAGATTTTATTTCAACAATGACTAGCATATTATTTGGTTTGCACTTTGCCGCTTTCAATTTGAAGGAGGGATTTTCATTTTCCATTTCAACACAGACAACACTTAATAAAAAAAAAGTTATTTATTTAAAGAGAAAAAGTTAGGAAAAATACATTTATGCACTTTTATATGATCATAGATGATAGTTTTACCCAAAACTGTCATCTCTCAGAATAAGACAAGAGTTTTAGTAGAAACTGTCATCTAATTAGTGTCAACTAAGGCTAAAAATGGCATAGTGATAATATTCGTGTTCAAAATGTTGTTATAGCAGAATTTGGGATCGCCATTCGATGACAAACTTTTGAAGGAGTGGATATGTGGATGCTTGGGGTGATGAAGATCTCTTTATTGTAACTTGTTGCAGGTGTTGTAGTATAAATAACTAGGAAAAAATAGGGGGAAAGTTGGAAAACATGAGCCATAGTGTCGTGGGCCAGCCCTTGGTGGGCTGATCCATCTAATTTGGCCTTCTAGCTGCCTTCAAGTAGGCATATCACTATTAGAGACTACTACTAGATAGGACTAGTAATTGGTTATGAATTGAGGCCCATGAACCATTGTTCGAAATCAAATGAAAGTGGAGCAAGTGGGTATCTTGCTTGCGCTGTTCTTTTCTATGCCTTTTACGAGGACTTTAAATATTTTACTTCGCGCCTTGTCCAAATTCAATGTCGTCTTGTTCATATTAGCGACGTGTAATTCATGGTTAGAAGGGGAAGTTGGGCAGGTCGACATCTCCGAGTTAGACTACTTGAATACTGAATCAAACATGAAGATGGTTCTACAACTTAAGCAGCATGTAGAACCATTGGTTGATATTTTCCAGTTATCAAAGTCAAGGCTTGAAAGAGCCAAAAAGAAAAGGAGGAATATAATATGAAAAAACTTAGAACATAAATTAAATGTTTGCCTTGTAGATTGAATTACAAGTGTGTGAAGTAAACTATCTCTAGACTATGCTATAGTTGGCATTTGTGGTCGTGAGACCATCAAGAAGATGAACATCCATTGAAAATGATACAAAAGCTATTGGTAGAGCAATAAAATGACATGATGGTGTCGGAGGTGAGTTTGTGAGGGTGTGAAGGTTTCAAGAGACTGGTTGGAGGCAGCCGCAGTGAGGGTGATGATCTTTAAACAAACAGAAGAAGCTTAGTCGAAAAAAAGAGTATAAAGGTCCATAAATCTCCAGAAACAAGCTTAGGATGCAAGTAAGATTAGATTGATGGTTTTTGTTCGTTAGAACTGAGAGGGGTTGAAAGAAGAATTGAATCTTGATTCTAGATCGAAAAGACAGGTTTTGCCAAGACGTGTAGCTTTTGAGTAACAAAGAAATTTTTTTGAGGGTTTTGTAGTTGTTGTAATTGATTAAGTTTGATAAATTGTTTGTTTGAGTTGATCTGATTGTTCTTTGAGAAGAGGTCTTATTATCCTTTTATAGGCAGCATAAGGGTACGAATGGTCGACACATGCATTCCCACGTGCATCTCAATTGCTACGACTAAGTTGCATGTCTTCTTGCCCTTTCTGATAGTTTCGCCACTGTGTCAGTGTAATTTCACAAATTACGCTCATGCTCCCCATGATCCAATTATGGATACTAGTTGGGCTTGAGCTTTTAGTCGGATTGCGTCTTTAATTTCTCAAAGACCCTCCCCATGCATGCAGTGGTATTTTTCAGGTGTAAACATTATCCCATGAATTGGAAAGCTTTTGGACCAGAAATGCTTTCAGATTCAAGTGACCCAGTACTCGCACTTTCGTCGGTCCTACCGTCTGTGTACACGCACACTTCCTATTCTATAAATTTCCTTGCTGAAAACCAAAAAATCATTCTTTTTTTTTTGTCATTCCCAGAGAAGCTTTGTCTTTTCTAAAAAGGGGCATGGCATCTGATTTTCTTTTTTCCAGAAAGAAAAAAGAGAGAAATATCCCTTTCTATCCCTAAAACCAGGTGCCGTTTCTTCATGGATCTACAACCTGGATTTCCAAAATCACGTCACCATCCCTTGATATATTTTCTTTTATTTTGAAGGCGATGGTAACGTCATCCAATCCATTTTCATGTTTGATTCAGGGAGTCGTTTTGCTCTCTGTCTTTATGTCTCTATTTCAAACGAGGTTGTTCCTCTCGATCACCTACCTAGCGAAATTCGAGTCTTCTTTCCTTTCATTAGGGAGTTTCTTCTTATGCCCTATTCCCAGTTTAGATCTAGGCTGGATTTCAGACCCAGGCTATAAGATACCCTCCAGGGTCTTACTTTACTCTTATTGTATGTTCCTGGATATTCTCCAATCCTTCAAGATATCGGGGATTGTAAGAATAGTATTTTAGAAGTCAGACATCGGGAACAAATATTTGGGGCTCGTCTTTCGAAAAATATATCCAGCGTTTGGTTTTTTATTTAGGAAAAGTTTTCTACTTTTCCAAATATTCACCAAGAGGCCCTTCCTTTCCAAGTCGTTAGAAGAATAAAAAAAACGAAGATTCAGCACGCACCCTAACGAATAAACATCCAAACGCTTGCACTTCTGCCTTTGACATACTGTGTGCCTATGATCAGATCTTCGAGACCATCGCCCTTGCACCTTCAAAGAATGGAGATGATGGAGGATATATGACCCAAATCTCCAACCGTTCTTTCATATGGTTGGCCTGGTATAAGTAAACGGTGGAGACTGATGTATATTCTTTGTTGTAGTCGTAAAAGATGATTGGCAGCTGCAGAATTTTTGGGAGGTTACCCGTATGTTGTAGGTGGTAGGTTTTATTTTTTGAAGCCAGTCGCTAGCCGCACGGATGGGTTATAGGTGATTTTGTTAGTTGGCCTATCTGGATCTATTTTGTAATACCTTTTCACAAATTAATATCATGTTTTTCTTTTGTTTCTTTTCTTTCTGAGATGATACCACAAATATCCATATATGTTTACTCTTTTTCTTTGAACCCTAAAGTGGTCTGAGATCTCTTGAGGTGAACTGGCATAAATCAAATCATGTATAGATCAGATCTTCTTCCAACACGCCATGGTCTTAAGAAATGAGATTTTCTTCCAACACGCCATGATCTCAAGAAATGAGATTTACTCCATGAATCCAAAGATGGGTCCCCGTCGAGTTGGGACCTTTGTTCCCCCTAATCAGGAAAAGGGGTCCCTCCCCAAGAGCCGAAAGCTCTTATGCCATGACCCGGCCCATCTAACACAATATTGTCCGTTTTGGGCCCAGCCCTCACGGTTTTGTTCACGGGAGCTCACGTGCAACTTCCCAATAGGTCACCCATCATAGGATTGCACCAGCCTCAACTCGCTTAACTTTAGAGTTCCCAAGGAATCCAAACCCAATGAGCTCCCAAAAGGCCTTGTGCTAGATAGATACGTGCCCACACATATAAGGCACTTCACCTTTTCCTCCCCGAGCGAGGTGGGATTGTTCACCGATCTTTCCTTTCCAAGCTCACGGGTCTTGCTCACCGGTCTTGCTTCTCAAGCTCATGGGTCTTGCTCACCGTTCTTGCTTCTCAAGCTCACGGGTCTTGCTCACCGTTCTTCCTTCCAAGACCGGGTATTACATCTTGCATTACTACCTTGTGGACAGTAATTTGGGTTGGGCGGCCATTCTCATCCTTTTCGATCAACCCGATGTTTTTGAGGTCAGGATCTTAAAAACTGGCCTCTGCTACAGTTGGGTTAGCTGTATATGGCTTTGTGTCCACCTGGATGACTCCCTAAAGACCTTCCTCCAAGGTACTTTCTTTGGGGTTCGATAGGGCGATTTGCTAGTAAAGAATGGATGGAACACATATACTTTTGTGGATTCAGTCTCGTCCCAATAATAGGTTGTAGCTAGCCGTGCTATTAATCACAAAGAAAGCCAGAATTAATTTCATGGAACCAACTGTGATCTCCAAAGGTAAAATCCCAAGAGTTTAGTAGTGGCTCTAGTAAAGTTGGACATTATCCCCGTTGTCAGAAACAATCTTGAATAGTCCTACCCAGCCTTTGTGGCATTTTGGATGGTAGGACTTTGATAGAAGCTCCTTCGTCGATTATGACCTTGCTGATCGGGATGCCTTCTAGATAGGAGGTAATGAAGATATGCCAAAAATGCTTTGTCATTTCTTAGGTAAAATCTGAGAAGATCATCTTTTCCTTGAAGCCCTAGGTCCCGAAAATGAAACCTTGGCTTCCTCCGCAGTTGGTCAGGTCTATATTACTGCTCGAGATGGTTCGTAGGTAGTCATGTCGCATTTCATTTGGTTTACCTCATGAAAGACAATGGTTAGATGTTATATCAGTACTACCACTAGGTTAACCTCTTGATGCACCTCTTTCTACTTCTCGTTGAGCAAATCTTCCGTTTTCATGAATTTCAGTAGGTCATTTTCAAAATTTTTTGGCTCTTCTTTGGTCATGTCGTGACCGTCACTGAGTTAGACATCATGGTCAGAACCATTCCCATTGTTGGGATGTGGAGATTTTCTGATTAGACGTCTGACAGTTCCTTTTCAATAGAGTTGCCAAACTTGGTCTTTCTTTTGACTCCTACTAGAATCTCAGATGTTGAGCTTGGGAGAGGTATGTTTCTTTGGAGGTTGTTGTCATCTTTCCTCAGGAGGACACACCAACTCCTTATTGGTTGCTGGTGGGGTTGTCCCCAAGCTCGCCTGATCTGTTGGAGGGCTTGCCCCTAAGCTCGCCTGAGCTAGTTGGTAGGCCTTAAATTGTCTCTAGATTCTGCGTCTGGAGTCTGTTCTAATTCCTTGTCCAAATTTCCATTTTTACCAATCATATACCATTTCCTATTTTGGACGATGGCTTTCCCTGGTTGAGAAACTTGTAATCCTGGAGAAGTACCCTTTCAGCCATCAGAGCCATACTGGTTGGTTTGAGATTCTTGGACGGCTGGCCATCCTTATTTCTTGATGTTCCCTAGACTTTGAAAGACAAAAATTCGAGGGAGCTTTGGGTTGTAAGGCCCATAGTGGATCTCAGGACAATTTAGGAGGTCCTCGTCTCGTGCTTTTCTCGACTTCTCGAGTTATGAGTTTGTGTTGTCATCAAAGGCAGAAATTTTCAGCACACACTCTATCTTGCACTTTTTTCACCTGACCAAACCCCCAACAATTGTGGCTACCAATTCTTCAGGCCCCTGAGTTTCTTTGCAGATCCCTAGTTGATCCTTTGTGGTCACATTGCTTTTCCAGGTCATGACCATTGTAGGTCGACCATGTTAAATGATGTTATAGGGAACGAGTTAGTGTCAACTATCATTGGGATTTTTTGGTATTGAGGCCAGGGCCCTTGGATGATCAAGCTTTGGATTTTGTCCCTGAATTGGATACAATTAGCAATAGAGTGGTGTGGTGATACATGTCGTTTACGTAAGGAAAACATGTCGTTTACGTAAGTGTTTTCCTTTTATCTCTTCTGGTCTCGACATTACTTGCTTGGGATCAGCCTTGATCACTTTCTCTTTGACCAGCTCATCATATATCGCTCCGACCTTGGTTAGGACGAACATATATGAAGTGAAAGTTAGGATTTTGTTGAAAAAGTATCCTCTAGTCGGGTTATTGGGTGCTTGATATTGCAAAGGCTTGACTAATGATTTGACAATTATAGGGCTTTTACTTGAAGTCTGAATCTTGGCTTTAACCATTTCGAGTTCCTGCCCTTCTTTGTTTTCTAAGGATTCCCCCTCACAATTTTTCTGGTCTACCTAATGAACATGCACCTTATTTTCGTAGAAGGGGGGCACTTTAGAGTTGTGCTTCTGCCGTTGTTGTAACGCCCCGTCCTAAATTTTCGGGATTAATTAAGATTAAATTGAAGATCAGCGAGGCTAATCGGGGATTAGTCGAGGATCATCGGACGTTCATGGCGAAATTACGATTTTGCCCATGGACGAGAGTAAAAAGTTTACTTTTGACCCGGGAGGTCCAATGCACAAAGATCGAGGATCGTTACGCAGATCGAGTCGATACGAGTTCGTAAACAAACAGTCCGTCGAAATTAGACATTCGACATTGTTCATGGGGAACATGCACTTCATCTTCCGCCTTTTGAATCTGACGATGAAATTCTCAGTAGTCTCATGCTCTCCTTATTTGATGGAAGTTAGGTCACTGATCGTGACTTCATGCTTGATCTGATAAAACTCATCATGGAGCTCAGCCTCCATTTGCCCCCAAGTGTGTATAGATGCTTTTAGTAGCGAAATATAGGAAGAAAAGGCATCCCTAGCCAAAGCTGCTGAATAGACGTAGCTTGAGATATGAATTATCCTTAATAGCTACACACTAGGCTGAAAACCTCCTTATATGCTCCAGGGACGACATACTGCCATCTCTAATAAATAGTGAAAAAAATGACGGTTTGAAGTTCATGGGGAAAAGATTGTCCTAGTCCACATACATGGGATAAGGCCTCCTGTATGTCAGGACATTGGCTCTCCTAAGAGGCACTAGTTGTCCGTGAGTCGTACGCCTTATCTCAGCCATTTCAGTCATTATTTCCTAATGCTCGACTATACAGTGTGACCTGTGGTTAGGCGTAAATTCCTCATCTGACCTTGTATCATCAAATCTTCTCCAGTTCCTACAGCCACCTTTGATGCCAGTTGGGATACCCTTAGTCATTTTCACCTTCGACTCTTCCCAAGAGGGTCGTCGGTATTTGGCCTAGATCCCGTATCTTTTTTCTGCTGAACCTTATAGGTTCTGATCGTTTCAGGAATTTTGACAAGTTGAGCATTAACGAATAAAGCCCCCGTGACCATGGGTAAGAACTCTGGAATCCATAGCCTGTTTCCTTTTGTTCCAGCTTGTCGCCTCTGGAGGTGGGGTGTTGGACATGCACTGCAAAAAGGTCCCATTGGGCATGCCAATTTATGTTCTTGCCCAAAATGTTATCGTAGCAGAATTTGAGGTCGTCATTCGGTGGTAAACTTTCAAAGGAGCAGATACGTGAGTGCTTGGGGTGATATGGATCTCCTCAGTGGAACTCACTGCAGGGGGTGCAGTATAAGTAACTAGGGTGAATATGAGAAAGGATAGAAGCCTTGGGCCATGGTGCGGCGGGCTTGCCCTTAGCGGGCTGGTCTACCTGACTTGACCTTCTAGCTGCCTTCAAGTAGGCGTGTCACTGGTAGAAACTGCTACTAGATAGGGTTAGTGATTTTTTCTGAATTGCGGCCCATGAACCATCGTTCAAAATCAAGTGAAAGTAGAGCAAGCGGGCATCTTGCTTACACTGTTCTTCTTTATGCCTCTTTCAAGGACCTTAAATATTTTCTTTTATGCCTTGTCCAAATTCAATGTCGTCTTATTCATGTTAGCGACATACAATTCAGGGTTAGAAGGGGGAGTTTGGTAGATCGAGCTCTTCAGGTTAGACTACTCAAATACTGAACAAGAACATGAAGATGGTTCTACGGCTTAAGTAGCATGTAGAACCATTGGTTGGTATTTTCCAGTTATTGAAGTCAAGACTTGAAAGAGCCAAAAATCAAAGGGGGAATATGAGATGCAAACACATAGAACATAAATTTAATATTTTCTTTGTAGATTGAATTAAAAGTGCGTTAAGTAAACTATCTCTAGACTAAGCCATGAGTTGGCATTTGTGGTTGGGAGACCATCACCAGGATGAACATTCGTTGGAAATCATTCCAAAGTTGTTGGCAGAGTAATAAAAAGACATGATGATGTCGGGGGTGAGTTTGTGTGGATGTGAGGGTCTCAAGAGACTAGTTGGAGGCAGCCACAGTGAGGGTGATGATCTTCAAACAAACAGATGAAGCTTAGTAAAAAAAAGTGTATGAAGGTCAGGAAATCTCCAGATACAAGCTTGGGATGCAATTCAGATTGGATTGAAAGCTTAAGCTCGTTAGAACTGAGAGGGGTTGGGAGAAGAACTGAATTTTGATCCTAGATCGAAGTTTGCCAAGAAAGTTAGTTTTTGAGTAACAAAGAATTTTTTTGAGGGTTTTGCAGTTGTTGTAATTGATTAAGTTTGATCAATTGTCTATTTGAGTTGATTTGGGTTTTCTTTGTGAGGAGATCTTCTTCTCCTTTTATAGGTTGCATAAGGGTGTGGATGGCCAACATGTGTATTTTCGTGTGCATCTCAGTTGTGATGACTAAGTCGCATGTTCCCTTGCCCCTTCTGACGGTTTTCAATGTTTTGTTACTGTGATTTCGAAAATTACGCTTGCACTTGCCCATGATCCAACTATGGATACTAGCTAGATTAGGCCTTTAGTCAGATTGGGTGTTTAATTTCTCAAAGTCCCTCCCGAGGCCCCGTAGTCTTAAAACACATTAACCATCAAAATTTGGCAAGTTTAGAAAAGGAAAACAATAAAGTTCAATGATTCAACATTAATTTTATTTGTCCTGATTTAACATTAATTTTGTTTGTACTTTATTTTGATTAAGACCTTACTTGTTGTTTCTTAGGTCCATCGGAGGGTGTATAGGTATCTTTAGTTTGATACAAATATGAGCATCGACGTAAAGATGTGTATATCTTTAGTTTGATATCAACCTTGGCAATAAGGTTCTGTGAGATTAAAATTATTTCATATTTGTTTTCAAAATAAAATTATTTCGTATTGATGTGTATATATGCTTATTATACTAAATGCACCATGAACACGTTATTTAGCCTCAAAATGCACCATGAATGAAAATTTGTCTCATTTCACACTAAGAAAAGGTGCAACATAAAAAATATTGCATACGTTACACATTTAACTAATGCTGTCATTAATGAAGTTTGGTTTTGTAAACGGGGAAGTAATGTGACACAATGAGACCCAATATAGAAGGTTGTGTAGCGGGAAATGGAAATCAAAATCGAAAGCATTGAGTGAAGATTAAATTGGGAAAATTCTCCTATGCTAAGGTTTCGTGGGGGAACGGTAGAAATCAGTAGCCAAATTGCAAGTAAGGACATATTGTCAGGATCCGTCCCAAATCCCTCAGGATTAACGTGGGACGCACCTGATTCCGTCTGACACGAAGTGTCAGACCAGGGAAAATTTCGTCTTTAGCCCTCACCGGGGATTCCAGAGTACGCTAGGATCGTAGGAGGAGGAGTGTGATTTCTCGATCTTTGCGATAGCCTGCATCCGCGATCAACCTGAAGGGCATTAAAACCACGAAAACTGTGAGTGGACAAAATAATATTTTAATAAAAACATTTTCACAAAATATACTTTATGCCTTTCACTAAAAGCATATGCATGCATTCAAAAACCGTTTATCAAAATGTTCATAAAACCATTTGAAAACATTTTCAAACCTTTCAAGGATTCATGCTGGTCCCCATAGACCGTCATGAACCATAAATCCATTTATGGGTCCCCGACCCGAAATCACAATCTCAAAACATGGAACACGGCAAATCAAATCAATAGGGACTCATCCCAAATCTCGTCACGTAGGTCTTAGCCCAAAACCATTCTCAGTGAAATACCAAAACATCGAATACGGGGTCTCCGCCCCAAACCATTTCTAAAATATCAAATACGGGGTCTCCACCCCAAATCACTTTTCGTAAGAACCACATACGTACTCATACGTATAAGCCATCCGCGGCACTTCTGAGAAGATGCCAACTCGGGGCACACAGTCCCTAGGGAACACATCCCCGATATATGTCACGATTCATCTCTATACTAGTGTGCACACCACTCGGGGTCTCACTCCGAGTCTTCCCTCAGGAATTCTCCATCTAGGAGGCTCTATCTTCAGATCGAGTCCAATCATCTCTCTGGAATCTGGTCTGGGACCACATCATAACTCATAACTCCCACTTCTGGAACGGGATACCTATTCTTGTCAGGACCCGTCCCCAATCCCCCCGGGATTAACGAGGAACGCTTCTGATGCCATCTGACACAGAGTGTCAGACCATGGAAAATCAAAACCTTTAGCCTTCCGGCTTCCAAAGTACGCCAGGATTCGGAGGAGGTATATGATGTCTCGGTCTCTGCTACAGTCCGCACCGTATTCAACCTGAAGGGCATTGAAAACAGAAAGACTGTGAGTGGAAAAAAAGTAATAAGTTTAGTAAAATACATTTTATAAAAGACCTTTATGCCCTTCTGTAACACCCCGGAAATTCGAGGATTTCCATATTGTAATTTAATGTGTGATTTGACGATTTTACCCCTGTGAATGGTATGGTCAAATTGTTGACTTTTTGATTGATGAACTAAATGAACTTTGACCTATGACCGTGACGTAGTTCGGGACGTCACGAGTTCATAGACAGGTGGCACGTCCAATTCGGACGATCAGGGTAAAAGTTATGGCTATCGGAAGTTCAGGGGCATTACCGTAATTTGGACTCTCGGGGGAAAATGTTGACTTTTCTTTGGACAACTAATTTTCTGTTGACTCAAGGACCGTTGGGTAGGCCTCGACGTCCTGAGTCCGTAGACAGGCGGCTCGCCGAAATCGGACTTCGTACGAGGAAGTTATGGTCAGAAACGTGAATTCGGGAAGTTCGTGTCTCGGTTTTCGTGTCGAATATTAAATTCAGGAAATCTGATTGGAGGACACCTGGTGAGTGACAAGTGTCACTCACCCATTGGCTAGATTGGATCAGATCCACTATTGGATTAAATAACAATTGAAGCAGCTTTAAATTCCAGCCCTTGGATTGAAAACCCCTGATCTAATCTGAGCCCTTGATCTAATCTTGGAGATCAAATCTGGGTCGTCCATTATTTCCCTCCAATTCTTTATATTTCCCACCCGCAGAACACTCTGTCCATTTCGATCAAAGCATCCCAGCCAGCTATCCACTCACTGTGTCTGTGTGTTGCTGGACTCACGGGGAAGGACGGAGGCACGGCGGTGGACGGCGGCAGACGGCGGCGCGGAAGGAAGCAGGGGAAACCCGTGGCGGTTTCAACTCAGGTTTTTGGTAAATCATTTCCCACGTTTAAACTGGTCCGTTTTCAATCCTAATCAACTCTAGGAACCTCCAGGAACCTTCTGGAATCGAACTTGTGGTCCCTGTGGGATCGGGGCGGGTCCTGTCACCTTCACTAAAAAGCATGCATGCATAGTAAAACCATTTATCCAATCACATATGTTGAAACAACCACATCCATACGGGCTCATGCCCAAAACCATTTACAGAAAACCATAACATAGTACACATATGTGGGATCTCAGCCCAAATCCATTTATCATCATAAAACACAATTTCGCAATCCAATTGAAATCATGTTTATCCATATATTTCATATAACCAATCATGTCACAGTATCTAGATCTACGCGCGTGCTACTCGGGGTCTCAAACCCAAGTCTCTCCAGGGTCCACCCAGGTCAATGTCCGTAGATCAATGACCCTCCCTGGAGGTTATAATCCATAGCCTTTCTGAGAGTAGGGAACCCAACGGGCGCGACTCCACTCAGTTAGTGCTCCGTGACTACTTTGGGGTCCACCCAGGCCAACGACCCTCCCCGGAGGAGACAATTCATATATAAAGGATGGTATACGAAAAACCATTTGAAATCATTCTTAAAACCTTTCAAGGATTCATGCCCGCCCCCATAAGCCGTCATGAATCATAAAAACCTTTCGAGGGTTTATGCCGGTCCCCATAAACTGTGTTGAACCATAAAACCATTCAAGGGTTCATGTCGGTCCCCATAAACCGTCATGAACCAGAAATCCATTTATGGGTCCCTGACCCGAAATCAAAATCGTAAAACGTAACTGGGCCCTAAGCCCGAATCCACATACAAACTGGGCCTCCGGTCCGAATCGTAAACCAACTGGGCCTCGTGCCCAACTTCATAAACAAAATGGGCCTCGTGCCCGATATCGTAAACCAAATGGGCCTCGTGCTCGATACGTAAGTTAACTGAGCTCCGAGCTCGATTCGTAAACGAACTGGGCCTCGAGCCCGATACGTAAATCAACTCGGACTTCGGCCCGATGCCTTGTTAAATCAAATGGACATCAAGTCCGAGAGTTCGTAAATCAAATGGATATCGTGTCGGGTCCATATTTCCAAATCCGAAATCGATTCAAGAACCAATTGGGCCTCTGGACCGAGAACGTAACTAAATGGACTTCGAGTCCGAGGGTTTCCAGAACGAATGGGTCTCGAATACCTTTTCAAATCCAAAACCATTTCATGAAATCATATCCAAAACTATAAGTACGGAAAATCAGTGTAAAACCGAAAACCTCGATTTACTTGCAAGTACGTAAATCGCCTCTAAATGCGTGAAACCATATAAATCACAACCATCCAATTCATAATCATAGAATCATATAAAACATTTATGCATGCATCAGAGTTTAGAAATCAAGGTCCACTCACAGACAGTCCTAAGCTGCCGCCTCAATTTACATGTAGTAAGCCTCACCGGGCTAATCGTCGTCACCGGGACTCCTAAACCTGTCCAAATCATACCCAAAGGTTACTACTAACCTATACAAGTCCATATTAAGAACCCTAAACTTTCCCGGAAAAGTCAACGTGTCCCTGACAAGATTCCCGAGGTGAAAAACCTTGATTTGACCAACTTAACGATCTCCGATCGACCCGAAACCACCGCCATTGGATCCGGATCGTCGAAACGTTTAAAATGACAATGGGCCCACCCATAGTACTATTCATATAAGCCCACACTCGCTGGTCAATGCAAAAGTCAACGTGTTGAAAAGTCAACGCTAACGTCGTGCTGACGTCAGCACTGACACCCCCTGACAGTGCCACGTGTCACGTCCGGATTGGCCCTCTATTTGACATGTCAGCTGACATTTTCAGATCTGACATGCTGACGTCATTCTTGACATGATGGCTTCGGCAGGATGATGTCACCAATCATCCCTGACCTTGGTCGGGTCGGCCCAATCCCTGCAACCGGGTCGCCGTGACCCGCGGCTTGACCCGGCCGGTTCTCCCAGCTCCGGCCACCATTTTCAGTGCCGTTTCTTCCATTCGACTAGTCTAAGCCTAATCGAAAGTTCTATGGCTAAAAAACTAGAAAATGGATCAAGATATTTACCTATGATGCCAAACCCGAAGCCCAAAATTCCCAGTCGTCCTCCCCGTCGTCACATGCCATCCCCTGCCTCGAACCCACGTCCGTTGAGCTCGTCCTAGTCCGGAGAATCATACATGATCAACCAAAACGGTCGTTAGACGTTAAATATCAATTTCCAGAAAATGGGTTTCAAATGGGTTCTCGGGTTTGGGCTTACCTCGTCGTCATGCGAGCTGCCGTGGCCATCGTCATGGTCGCCCCGTCCTCAGGAACTTCCTCCCATTATCCAAAGCGTTTGACAGCCCTCCCATTCCATCCTTCCATCTTTGAACCTGAAAACAGAGTTCAGTTGTTTACCCTCGAACTCCCACCGCCGTCGTCCCCGTCATGCCCTCAGTCCTCTAGGTAACTCTCTCCGTCATTCGTTCATAATAGCAGCTGGGGATGAGATGGGGTGGTGGTGGTGATGAGATTAGATAAGAAAAGAGAGAGAAGAAATGGACGGTAGTGATGAGAGATTAGATAAGATGGATGGTTAGGATGAGAAGTGGGTGGGTTTAAATTATAAAATAATTAGAATAATATTATTTAATTATGACACTTGTCACTCATCCATGGGTCCCACATAAAATATATTCCCAATCAGATATGCCAAGTGGCTTCACCTCGTAATGCGTGCAATAGTAAAATAGAACTTCCTTGACCCATAACTTTCTCGTTCGAAGTCCGATTTCAGCGTGCCGCTTGTCTACGAATTTGTATCGACCCGATCTACGTAACGGCCCTTGGCCCTCGGACCTCCCAGGTCAAAAGTAAACTATTTGCCCCTTTTAACCAAATTACTAAAATACCCCAGAACTTTCAAACGTCATAACTTGTTCCTCGAACATCAGAATCGGACATGCCACCTGTCTATGAACTCGTGACGTCCCGAACTACGTCACAGTCATCGGCCAAAGTCCGTTTGACCGCCAGAATGAAAAGTCAACGTTTTACCCATAACCATGGGCAAACGGTCATTTCACGTAGTCCTTCAGAAAGTACCCCACTAATCACCGATTAACCTCACTAATCCTTGATTAGTCACTAATCTAATCCCAAAATTCAGGATGGGTCATTACAATTCTGGTCTGTGGATCGTGACTTTCCAGGTCGACGTTAGGAGGAGACCATATAGATCATATGGAGGGTTTCATACATTTTCAAATACTTTCTTTCTTTCTCAAAACATATTTCAACTAGGTCTCATACCCGATTCATCTCAATAGGATTCCTCGAATCCGATTCAAATCCATTTCACAGGCATCAGCCTAAATCCACAGTTCAACAGGGTCTCATGCCCGAATTCTCATTTCACAAACCGCACTGGGACTCAAGCCCGATTTCACAATCAACTGGGCCTCTAGCCCGATATCACGACTAACTGGGCCCTAAGCCCAAAAACATAAATCAACAGGGCCTCAAGCCTGATTTCACAACCAATAGGGCCTCAAGCCCGATACTACAGTCAACGGGGCCTCAAGCCCGATATTACAACCAAATGGGCCTCAAGCTCGGATTCATAAACCAATAGGGCCCTCGGCCCAATCGTATAGCTCAAATGGACACTCGGTCCGATTCCTCGTCAAATCAAATTGTCTCCAAGTCCGAGAGTTTGTAAATCAAATGCGTTTCGTTCCCGATTTCATATTTCCAAATCCAAAACCAATTCATTAAACCCTCATTGAAAACCTAGCACGTACAAGCATCGTATAAAACCAAAAATCTTGAAATACGTGCAAATACGTAAATCCTAGGCTACCACAAACAAATGCACTCATGGAATCACAAAACATATTCTAAAACAATTATAAAACATTTATGCATGCATCAATTTTGAAAGAAAGTTCCATTCATAGACCATCCGAAGCCGCGCCTCGATACGCTTCCCATAAGCTTTTCCCAGGCCAATCATTGCCTCTGGGTATTTGAATCTATCCAAATTAATTTAGATGGTTACTAACTACTTAAATAACCCCTCCTCCGTAATTTTCTGGAATTTTTAACTATTTTTAAACGCGTACCTAAACCTTCGGACAACCCGAACTATATCGAGACGATCTCCGATTGACTAGAAACCAGTCCCAAAATGTTCGTTACATCAAATAGATGATTTGACATATTGGAACTTTCCCCAAAGGACTGGTCACGTACCCTCACGCGCCAGAGCACTGTGGATCGTCTTCAACCTCTCGACCGGTCTTGTGCAGCCGGTCCAGCCAAACCGGCGTGGCCGGTTTAGCCCTCTAACCCCTTCATTTTCTGTCCGTTTCTTCCCCTTTCGATCCATTCTTCCTATTTTCTCATTTCCTATCATTTCCTATCAAGAAACCTAAGAAAAACCTTGTAAAACCTAACTAACCAAAACACATTCTCACGGTCCAAACTCCCCGACCACCCCTTGGGCTTCCTCAGCCGTGAACCACCATAAAAACCATCTTAAAATCTTCCTAACAACCTAACTAACGCATTCCAATCACCCAAAATGGCCCCCAACGTGTACAATTGAAATTAAAAGGAAAAATGGCAAATCGATACCTTGCACGGTTTTTACCTCCGCTGTCCACGATGGAGCTACCTCTTGCCAGCCACCATCATCCTCACGACCCTCCATCACTCTCTGGTTCCTCAGACATGATCATAGGGATTAAGGGTTTGGATTGGGGTGGGAGGATTTGATCGGGTTTGGTTGGAAATGGGGAAAATGATTGATGAAGAAAAGGGGAAGGATATGCATGAATGGGAACTGATGGCCAGTGGATGAGTGACACTTATCACTCATCCATTGGGCCTGAGAAAATATTTGGGGCCCACTTGAGACAAAAGTTAATCCGTCTCGAACTTCGTGCAATAGTACCCTCGAACTTCTGTGAACCGTAACTTTTCTATCGAACGTCCGAATTTGACATGCCGTCTGTCTACGGATTTGAATTGTCTTGATCTACATAATGGTCCTTGGTCCTTGGCCATCGGACTTCTCAGGTCAAAAGTCAACAATTTGCTCATTTTCAACTAAATTACCAAAATGCCCCCGAACTTTCGAAAATCATAACTTCTTCATCGAATGTCGGAATCGAGCGTGCCACTTGTCTATGAACTCGTGACATCCCGAACTACGTCGCAGTCATCGGCCAAATTCCATTGGACCTCTAGAACGAAGAGTCAACATTTCGCCCTGCTCGTCCGTTAATCCTCGTCTAATCCCCGATTAGCCTTGCTAATCCGTCATTAATTCTTAATTAATCCCGATAATTCGAAATGGGTCGTTACACATATGGCTAGCGGTAAATGAAGATGTGAATATCCCTTTGTCATCTAGGACATGCAGTTTGAATGACTTAAGTGGTGAGGTAGATGAAGGTGCAAATCCAAAAAAGAGGAATATGAAGAAAGTTATCCCTAAGTGCAGAGAATTTATTTCAAGTGTTGACATGCATAATCCAAGGTTTGAGACAGGGTTCAAACTTCAAGATGCTGCCACATTTTGAGAAGCATTCAAAAAGTATTATGTAATCCAAGGCAAACAACATAAGTACTTCAGTAATCAACTGAATTGCATTAAGGTCAAATGATGTGTTAAGTGTTCTTTTGTTATATTAGCCTCATCAGTAGAAGCAAGAGTTGAATGAGGAACATGTGTGGTGTAGCGAATTCCAATATTCATGCTAATGTCAAGTGAATGGTGAAACAATATGCTAGACAGTTTACCAGTATCAAGTGAGATTTTTCAGAATTTCAAGATCTTATTTGTCTTAATACTTGCTACAGCCTATCAAGAGGTACTTGTTATAGGACAAGATCCATTATTCAATAGCTTGTTGAAGGGTCATGTAAAAGATAGTATGATTATAAAATCTGAATTGGAGGCTGATGAGATGGTTAGATTTGAGAGGGTTTATGTTCGCTTCAAAGCTTGCAAAGATGGATCGATTAATGGATATAAACATTTCATAGGGTTAGATGCATGCCATTTAAAGGCAATAACCTAGGCCAATTTTTTTCAGCAGTAGTAATGGATGCCAACAATAGGATATTTCCCTGTGGCATATGCCCTATATGAAGTGGAGATTTTTAGTAGTTGGATGTGGTTTTTGGAGATATTACAACAAGATTTTATTATTCAAGACAAAAAGGGGTTGTAGTTTATGATAGACAAGCATAATGGATTGGTTGACGCAGTGAATCTGATTTTCCCCAATGCAGAGCACAACCATTGCTTGAGGCATCTTTATGACAACTTCAACCATACTTATAAGAGGATGGCCCTCAAAGAAAAAATGGATGCTATTGCAAGAGCCACTAAAATCCCTTTGTTTCAGGAAGAAATGAAGAAGATGGAGGAGTTCACTCCTAGTGCAGTCCAATGGCTAAAAGAACGAGATGCATGGCAATTGTGTAGATCACATTTTAGAACAAACTTCAAGTGCAACATTCTGCTAAACAATTTGTCTGATGCATTCAATAAAGAAATTGTGCCGTATAGAGCCAATCGTTTCTTGCATGTGTTGGACAAGATCAGAAAATACACCACAACCTTAATGACTAGGAGAAGTGAAAGAGGTCGAGTGTGGCATGGCCATCTTGTGGGAAAAAAAATTCAATATTTGGAGGACTATAAGAAGAAGAGGCAGAGGTTGATTCCCACGCATTCTCGGAATAAAATTTCCGAGATCATTCATGCATTTGGAAGAAGGTTTTCAATGGACTTGAATCTCCATATGACAAGACCCAACCCGAATACACAAGAATAAAATGGTCAATTTCATCCAACTTTTTCGTTTTTACCCTCGTTACAGGTTCGGGTCGTTGCACGGTACATGCTCATGCAGAAGATATAACCTAAGTGGGATCCGATGCTAGCATGCATAAAGTGCAATAAGCCATTTTAACGACAACCTAGGGCTATTTGTCCATCAGTGTTACAATCAAGAAGCATATACTAAGGCATACAAGGAGACCAACAAACATGTCCCTAGTGAAGACCAATGGGAGAAAGTTGGGGCTTCATCCTTAAAGCCTTATAAATACTACAAGCAGCTCGGAAGGCCGAAGATGAAAAAAGAAGAAAAGCTAGAATGATGAGGCACCTTCAAATCCTAACAGGTTGCCAAGATACTGCTCAACGCTCAAGTATGGAAATTATGGGGCTGATAGACACAAACAAAATGCGTGCACACAACTGGTGGACCATAGTAAGGAAGTCAAGTTCAATCGTAAGCTAGAATGAAGTAAAAAGGGAGAAGCAGACAGAGCAGCAAAAGCTGGGCAGGTGGACAAGATACCAATAGAGTTGACTTACTCATGAAAATTTACTAATTTCAAGTTTTTTTTTTAACTCATTTAAAGTATTTTAGCTGTGTTTTCTTTTCTTCCAAACCCATAAATTTTTTCTAAACAAAACTGTTTTTTGCTACGGTTAATTTCATAATCCTCAAATTCATACTTACTTATGTCAAACTATCACTTACCCGAGAATCTGGACAAACAAGAATTCTCATCTTTGGGTGGTCTTCATTGTAGCCACCTTCCCACAACTGCATCTTTGTTGCTGCTCCCATCCTCCATCTCATCCATATCTCAATAATTGTTGATGTTTCCCCATCCCAGGTCGCCTTCCTTTCCGATTGAAAATCCTGCAATCCCCATGAAATTTGCATGTCAATTTCTAACGTTCCTCCAAATTATTCTGAACTCTACTAGAGGAGAATTTTTCGCAATTTGATTGTCTCTCAATACTCTCGATTTTGAGTTTCACCTTATTTTATATGTCCCCACATCTACATGTTAAATGTGGTTAACGACGGTTTTTGTTAAATAGTGCAATATTTTTTACGTTGAATCTATTACTAGTGTAAAGTGAGGCATTTTGAGACTAATTAACAAGTTGATGTGGATGTGTTTTAATTAATAAATGATGTGGTATTATTAAGGGTGGCAATTTCTGACACGACCCGATATACGACTCAAAACCCGCACGAAATTAACCCGAACTAACCCGACTTGATAATAATCCGGATCATTTTTGGGTCAATCCATTATAACCCGTTTATTATACATGTGGGTTTCGGGTCATCCCGCTAACCCATTTAATAACCTATTAACCTATTTATTAAACAGGTTATTGAGTCCCAACCTACTAACTCATCAACCTTTGAACCCATTTAGTACTTTAGGGTTTCACAAGTACCAAAATATAAATACTAAAACTTTATAATTGATAACCTAATTAAGCACAAAAAACCAAATCAGCAGCTCTAGTGCTCCACGCGTCCACTTCCATTTCTCCAGCAGCCTTCCTCTGATCTTCTTCATTCTCAACCTTCCTTCATCAATAAGAACAACGCAACAAGAACAACCCACCTCTGATCTTCCCAATTCTCAATCTTCATCAACAAGAACAACCTGATGTCGGCAGCCTCTCCACGCCACCACGCGTCCACGCGACCGAGTTGTCGAACGCCGACCTCTCTACGCGACTGACGTTGCTGGCCTCTGCATGCGAAGGTATTTCTCTGGCATCTGCACACATATCTGACACATTAACGGCACATTCCGAGCAAATTTTCATAGATCTTCTTTTTCTTAGCAACTCTGATTTGGATGGCTTTGGCTCGTGTTTTTTTTTTTGTAAAATCAACTGTGAGAATGCCTCTGGTGTTACTATGAAAAAATGATTTCTGACTTCCACTTGGGTTAGGCTTGATCTGTTTGGAACTGGATATGATTCGTTGCAGTCAGAATTAGAGGAGGATTTGAAGGAATTGAAGAAGCGATGATAGCTGCAAAAGAAGCTGGTGTTATGAGTTCGTAGATCAAAATTACCCGTGGACGTGCTAAAGTAGATGCATGTCATGATTCATTTCATTTTCATATTCATCTTGATATGGTCACGGTTGTTTCTCAATCGTAGGAAATAGGGACGCAAAAATCTAGATGAATAGGCCTTACTTTTCTTGTACATTGTTGTTACAGGTTGATGAGAGAGTTAGTTCTCGACGATCTAGATCGATCGATCTTATATTATTTGTTATTGCACTGAAAATTCCACTTTATGCTGCTACCCATGTACATGTGGACTATTCTATTAGTCTCAAATTGAATTCTTTAGTCGTTTCAATTTTTCCAACATTTTGAATGGGCAGCAATGTATTCCAGCCATGTTTTCAATTTGTACATAGCTGGAATGTATTCCAGCAATGTATTCCAAACACATAGTCTTCAATTTGTATCTTCTTGAAATGGTCGGACATAGGAATTTCGGGCATCGGGGTTTTGGTATTTCTCCTTTCTTGTTTGATCTGATTTGGATATTTCTTTTTACAAGTGCTTTCTTGCTTTCTAGGCAAATGAATTGTTTGTATGGATGTTTTGCTTGAAAGGATAAATTTTCTCCTCTCTTTATTTGTCATCGAAAAATAACTCATTTAGGTTTTCTTCACTTTATTGTATACTTTTGGATGCTAATATGAAGAGAGTTAGCTAGCTTTGTCAATGTCTTCGGGTCCATAAGACAAACTAGCTGTACTTTATTTATATACAGATTTGGAAATGGAGTTCGTTCACATAAGACAAACTAGTTGTACTTAATTTTTATATTTTCTTGGCAATTATTGTTGTTTATTGTGTTAAAATATGATGATTGCTTATGTTCAACTTTTGAGTAGAAAGAGTTTGTGTCTCTTGGTTGTTCTTTCTGTCTGCTATTTTCATTGAGAGAAATATGACTGATCTGACTTATACTTTCTATTTTGTTGAATGTTAATTTGTTATTGCAGTCATATTGATGTAAAGCTTGCCTCATTCTGTCACTTTAATTAGCAAAGTCGAAAAGTTGTGGGGCATAAATAGCTGAGTTGCTTGTAAAAAAAGTTTGGTTAAAAGACTTCAGTTTTAATCTTATGGAAATATTCTGTCTTTTTACTCAGAAATTTCAACTATGGTTAGCATATGACAATGCAGAATATGATATGGTTAAGAGATACATAGTAACAATGTTTTAATATATATATATATATGTAACGACCCGTCCCTAATTTTAAGGATTAATTAGGGATTAATGACGGATTAGCGAGGCTAAAAGGGGATTAAACGAGGATTAACGGACGTCCAGGGCGAAATTACGATTTTGCCCATGAACGAGGGCAAAAAGTTGACTTTTGACACGGGAGGTCCGATGGCCGAGGACCGTTACGTAGATCACGTCGATAAGAGTCCGTAGACAGGCGGCACGTTGAATTCAGACGTTCGACGAAAAAATTATGGTTCACGAAAGTTCGAATGAACGATTGCACGTTTTACAAGGCGAGGGACTTTTGGCATTAAGTGGGCCCAGCTTTTTTGGACAGGCCCAATGGATGAATGAAATTCATCCATTCCCCATCATTTTTCCATTCATGCATATCCCCTCCCCTTTTCTTTTCTGTTCGATCATTTTTCCTCACCAACCCGTGCACGGTAAGCCCAGTTATGCCCATCTTCTTTTATTTTTGAATTTTGATGTTATGAACCGTTTTAGTTGCTTAGAATGGGTTTATTAGGTTGTTTAGGAAGTTTAGAGATGGTTTTGAGTGGTGGTTAGTGGCTGAGGAGCCCAGGGGGAAAACTGGGGAATTGAATCGTGAGGGAGGAAATCGAACCGGTGGGATTTTGTGGGTTTCTCGTGGTTTTGATCACACCATTAGGTTCCTAGGATTGAAATAGGAACAATGTAATTGGATTGGAGGAAAAAGGATGAAAATTGACCGAGTTAAGGGGCTGGACCGGTCACGTCGGTCTAGTTGGATCGGATTACAGTGGCCGAATCGGACCAACCGCTCGAACCCGGTCGGCTGGAGGATAGGGAAGACTTTGTGTAGGTGCATGAAGCCCACGCATAGGGCCATTCGGCGGCGCGTGGGGAAGTTCTTGGAGAAACTTCCAACATGTGAAATTATCTATTCGATGTAACAAACATTTTGGGACAGGTTTCGAGTCGATCGGACATCATCTCGATATAGTTCGGGCTGTCTGAAGGTTTAGGATCGCGTTTAAAAATAGTTAAAAATTCCGAAAAATTAAGGGGCTTTAGTGAGGGGTTAATTAAGTAATTAGGAACCCTCTAAAGTGATTTGGACAAGTTTGGGAACTCCAGAGACGACGTTTGACCCAGAAAGGCGTAAGGCGCCCGTATCGAGGCGGCAGCTCGGACGGTCTGTGAGTGGACTTTCTTTTAT
Organism: Prinsepia uniflora; assembly: GCA_032719365.1. NCBI lineage: Eukaryota > Viridiplantae > Streptophyta > Magnoliopsida > Rosales > Rosaceae > Prinsepia > Prinsepia uniflora. The sequence continues at coordinate 9,821,990 of CM064861.1, forward strand.
GAATCGATGCATGCATAAATGTTTTATAAGTGTTTTAATACATGTTTTATGATGCCATGAGTGCATTTGTGAGTGTGTTTACGTATTGGCACATATTTTGAGGTTTTATGTTTTATACGTGCTTGTACGCGTTTATGATTCTGGTTTTAAATGAAATGGTTTGAAAAGTAAAACGACCCATTTGGTCTTGGTTTTGATTTGGACATGTGGCCCTATTGATGACCTACGGGTCTGGGCCGTGGTCGCGACAGGTGCTGTGTGCATGACGACGGACGACGAGACGCTCGCCTCCGGACGGGGGATGTGTTCCTTCCGCAGAGGTCACGATGCACGTCCCATTGTCGAGAAGCCACTAGAGGCTTGACTTCGGAGTGTTGACGGTATCGGAAAGTGATCGGTGACATGTGCACTATGATCTAGAGGTGGTCGCGGCAGTGATATGTTCACGGCGACATACCAGGATTGAGAGCGGTCTTGGACTGATGGTTGTACGCATCACTATGATCGGAATCGTGACTGACCCTGAGGTATCAGGCTTGATACCCAGTTGATTGTGAGTTCGGGCTAGAGGCCCAGTTGAGTCATGAGTTCGGGATTGAGGCCCAGTTGATTTGTGGTATCGGGCGTAAGTCCCATTTGTGGTTTTCCATACTAGTATGTATATACTCTCCATTATGAGTATATTGGTCTCCTCCAAACGTCACATTTGTGGTTTTCCATACTAGTATGTATATACCTTCCTTTAGTGAATTTAAACTATTTTCATATCTGTTGTTGTGCACACATTCTGAATTTAATTGTGCAAGATGGTATGAAAGGAATTGATCGATGTGATAAAGATAAGAGAGAGCATTAAGTATGTTAAGGGTTCACAGATGAGGAAACAAAAATGTTTAGATTGTGAAACACAAGTGTCCTTAGAATGTAAGAAAGGTTTGCGTCAAGATGTACCAACTAGATGGAATTCCACTTTTCTTATGCTTGATGGAGCTTTTTATTATCAGCGTGCATTTCGTCATTTTCAATTGAGTGATTCTAATTATAAACATCCTCTCTCTCAAGATGAGTGAGATAAGGTGGAGAAACTCTGTAAGTTTCTCAAGGTGTTTTATGATGTAACCTGCTTGTTTTCCGGCACGCAATATCCCACATCAAATCTGTATTTTGCTCAAGTTTTTGTTGTCCAAGATACTTTAAGAAAGGCCAAGGAGGATTTAGATAGTTTTATGAGGACCATGACTATAGGAATGATGTCAAAGTTTGATAAGTATTGGAAAGACTACATCATGATCCTTTCTATTGCTGTAATTTTGGATCCTCGATACAAAATTCAGTTTATGGAGTTCAGTTATAAGAGGTTGTACGGTCCTGCCTCCAGGGAAATGGCTAATGTGCGTGATAAGTTGTTTGAGCTATTTGACTTATACATGCAAAAGTATTCTAAACCTATGGATCCAACAAGTAGCTCATCATCTTCTCGGTCTTCCAATGATGTTGATATGGTTTCTAAAGAATGCATGGATGTAATGCAGGTACGAAATAATATCTAGTATACAATTTCTTACTATACTTGTTTATGCATCTAAAATTGTAGAATGTAGTTTCTGTTTTTTTCTATATATTTGTTGTCGTCAATATGAATTAGTCTTACAGTTTATGATATCATATATGAATTTGATGACTTTGAGGGTGAGGAATTCACTTTTTCGGCCCAAAAGAATCAGCTACAGTTATATTTGGACGAGCCAAAAGTTGATAGGAAGATAAAATTGAATGTTCTTGATTTTTGGAAAGCTAATCAATTTCGTTATCCTGAATTATCTATCATGACACGTAATATTTTGTCTATTCCTATTTCTACGGTTGCGTCTGAATCGGCTTTTAGTGTTGGTGAAAGAGTTTTAGACCAGTATCGCAGTGCACTCAAACCTGAAAATGTCGAAGCTATAATCTGCACACGTGATTGGATATTTGGTAGCGATGGTTTGTTTTCTTATTTTCACCTTTTAGCTAGATTTTTCTTATTTATTGTTTTCTTAATTAAGAAATCTCATTTAAATATTCAATTTTGTAGATGATTTAGCACTTGCACCCAAGTTGGAGGATCTCACTGAGGATATCAGCAAATTAGAAATTAGTATTAATAATTATCAATCTGTTGAATGCTCTAATACCATTCCTAATGATGGATAGCATTTAGGTACTAAAAATCACATTCTAGCATGTCTTTACATATTGTTATTAATTTTGTGGTTGGATTCTAATGTTTTCTTCATTTTATTGTAGGTGATGATTAGTTGCTGTGTTCTTGTGCAATTCACGAAGATCTAATCAATTTTAATACTTTTTTTGTTGAAACTTTTCCCTTAGAGTTTGTTAATTAATCACTTAATTTTATTTGGTATTATGTACTATGCTTATTTTCTTTTGGAACTTAATATTACATTGATGATATTGTATTGTTGGTCATGGATACTAAATTATTGCATGTACTTATGAATTATGAAGTTTGTTGAATTATGAAATTCGTTGATGGTTGGTATAATATTTTAGTGAAAAAAATCTGCTTCAAATATTATGTAGGATATATGGTTAAACATGTTAAATGGGTTAAATGAGTCAAACAGGTTAAATGAGTTAAACATGTTAAATGAGTTAAACATGTTAAATAAGTTAAACATGTTAAATGGGTTAAATAGGTTATTCAACATGACACGTTTAATAAACAGGTTAAATGGGTGGGTTCGGGTTACTTGTTTAATAAACAGGTCGGGTTCGGGTTTACATGTTTTGACACGATTAATAAACGGGTCGGGTTTGAGTTGAGTTTAAATAAGTAAAATAGAGTACATGACACGACACGAACCCGACACGACACGACCTATTGCCAGACTTATATTACACCATAAAAAAATAAATATAAAGACTAATTAAGAAACAAATTGTAATAGAGGAAATAAACGGACTCTTATCTTAATTTTTTTTATTAATTATTATATGAAAAAATGCTAATAATTTTTTTTTTGGTCAATGTGCATATTATGAATTTGGAATGAAGATGAAGAACATTTTTAAACCTAATAACAATTCAGAGTAAGAAAATCCATCAAAACTAATAACAACTTGAAGAATAATAATTTTCACATGGATTACTAGCAATTGCAAATTAACATAATTGTTTTTTTTTATAAGAGCAAGCAATTGAAAATGAATGTTGACAATTCCAGTAGAAATTGACAAGAATATACGGAAGTCCAATCATGAAAACCTTGTATTCATATCCTAAACTAATAACCTCGTTAAAAAAAATTAACTTAAGCCAAGAAGAAAATTTTAAATTCCTAATTATTTGCAACTCACAACTAGTAATCTCGTGAAAAAAAACTTGCAAAAAAATGGATTAATAAGGTGCAAGGTTGGGTTTGGGTAGAACATGAAATATATATACATCTTGGAAAAAAAAAAAATTAGTACATGAGGCAGTACTAATGATTCATTAAGATGTTACTTTGCAATTGTTAGTAAACCATGATACGATAATGAAACTTCAAGATGTTATTAGTTTTGAAGGATTTACTTAATTATTATGATCTGTCATTAAGTTCAGAAATGTTCTTAATCTTCAAGGCAAACTCACTGTGATATGCAGATTGGCCAAAAAGAAAATAATTATTAGCATTTTTCCATATAATAATTAATAACAAAAAACAATTAAGGTAAGAATCCATTTATTTCATCGGTTACAATTTGTTTCCTAATTAATCTTTATATTTATTATTTATGGTGTAATGCCACATCTTTTATTAATTAAAAGACTTTCACATCATCTTGCTTATAACCGTTGGATTTACGAGATCTAAAGATCCAAATATAGTGTCAATATAAGTGTAAATGTAAGTGTCCCTTGATTATATATATATATATATATATATATATATATATATATTCAACTTGATAAGCTCTTGTTCCATCAAATTTTAGTAAAAGTTGGTCACTTGGTTGTTTGTAAATTAATCGGAACGAATCTTTCTTTCATCATCAACAAACTAACTTTGACTGTCTCGGTGTACTGCATTTGGTCTGTGCATAATAGCCATGTGTTTCCTGATATTCGGAAGCATCCTAACTCCGTCTTTAATCGTATCATGGGGATGATATATTGAGATTGTGTAGTTTTAAATTTAAGCATACTGTTGCTAATGTTCTTATTGCTAATGGCTGAAATATTTCTGGTAATTAGGTCCTAAGCTGCTTGGTTTGTTTGTGAGCTATTTTGGCTTTCCTTTTTTTACCTCTGTTGGTTGGGGTTTCGTTGCTGTGTTTGATGTTTGTTGTTCTTTGCTGCTTCTGCTTTGTAGCTTGTTTCTTCTGCCTTTTTAGGTGGCTTTGGGCTTTTGCCCTCTTAATATAATTTTGAATTAAAAAAAATAAAATAATAATAATCGGAACTGATAGCAGAAACTATAAAGCCAGAAAATACGAAAACCAAATGAAACTCGCACGTGCCAACCATGAGAATTGTTGTAATTTTTTTTCTCAATCCCACCCCACTTTGAAACTATTAAGCGCATTCGACGATTGACGCTGTCGGTGAACCCCCAAATCTCTTCCCAAAAGAGACCAGAACGAAACATCCTCCGTCTTCTAATTATCCCCCACTCTTTTCTCTTATTTTTTAAAATAATTTTGATCTCATTTTTTGATCCGATTTTGCGCAATCCGATTCAGATCGGAACGGATCGGACCTAAAAAGATGGCGGCATCTCGGCGGCTCCGGGACCTGCAATCGCAGCCAGGGAACAAGGTATGCGTGGACTGCTCCCAGAAGAACCCGCAATGGGCTTCGGTTTCGTATGGCATCTTCATGTGCTTGGAGTGCTCGGGGAAGCATCGCGGCCTTGGCGTTCACATCTCGTTTGTTCGGTCCGTGACCATGGACTCCTGGTCCGAGATCCAGATCAAGAAGATGGAGGCCGGTGGCAACGAGCAGCTCAACGCGTTTTTCGCAGGTTACGGGGTCGCTAAGGAGACTGATATTGTCACCAAGTACAACACCAACGCTGCCAGCGTGTACCGGGATCGGATCCAAGCCCTAGCTGAGGGGCGTCCCTGGCGGGACCCACCGGTTGTGAAGGAGAGTCCTGGGTTTGGTAAAAAGAAGCCACCTTTGGCTGGCGGCGGCGGGGGAAGCGGGGGTAGGGTTGGTAATTCTGCCAACAATGGGGGGTGGGATAATTGGGATGACGACGGTTTTAGATCATCGTCGAACGATTTGAGGAGGAATCAGTCGACCGGTGACTTTGGTCTCGGTGCTGGCCACGGTGGTCGTGGTAGTGGTCATATGCCGTCGAGGTCTAGGTCCACGGAGGACATCACGAGATCGCAATTGGAGGCCTCCGCGGCGAACAAGGAGAGCTTTTTCGCGAGAAAATTGGCCGAGAATGATTCACGGCCTGACGGGCTCCCGCCCTCTCAAGGCGGGAAGTACGTTGGGTTCGGATCGAGCCCGGCGCCTTCGCTGAATCACAATGTGGATGCGCAAGGCGATGTGTTATCTGTTGTATCTCAGGTTGCATTATTTTTGTTTTTGCGTTTATTTTTGATGTGTGATTGTAGCTGGAAATGGTTGGATATTGATGCCACTACATGTATGTTTTTGGTTTTGCGTTTTTGTCATTTGAGTAGGGTTTTGGTAAGTTATCTTTGGTTGCTGCTTCGGCGGCTCAGTCAGCTGCAAGTGTAGTCCAGGCAGGCACAAAAGAGCTCACTACTAAGGTATTTCTCTATTCAACATTCGTTATTTTGTTTAATGTTGGAAGACCATTCTACTGATGATTATATTTGTCCGTGTATTTTATTGTGTCTTCTAATATTTGCTGTTTTTTAATTAATTAAGTAATGGAAATACCATGCACCAAGAATTCATTGTTGAGATATGTTTTGTTTCTTTTTTGGAATGCTCTAAATGGAGGAAATTTGGTTCTCCTTGTTGTGTTTGTTACATTTTTCTCTTTTCTTTTCAAAGTTTTGAATGTTTTGTTCTTTTGTCAATCTTCATGCTTCTTGGCTTTAACATGTCTTAACGCATCTTTCTTTTTTCCCTGAAACTTGGAAGGATACCATACATTTTAGCATAACTAACATCAAGTATTTATGAAAGAAAATCAATTTTATCGTTCCATTTGGGTCGTAGGAAATGGTTCATAGGCTGGAATAGAATAGCTACATTCTCAAACAATGGTGATTTCCTCCTTTTATTGTTTTTCATGTTTAGATAAATTGGGTAAGCAGCCCTGATATTATTTTATTTATGTGATCTCTCATAAAAAAAACAATCTTTATTATTCATATCCCCTCTTTTCACCAGTTTACTTTTCTGGTGAACTCAGAACTTGAAGCTGATGACTTGATTCATGGTTGTATTAAACACCTCATTGTGCCTTTATCTCCTATCTTTTAACTACTGTTCAACATCCCAAAATGCCATTCCTATTGCAACCATCTTCGGTTGAAATCAATAACAATTACCAAGTGCACTCTACCCTGGCCCTGTCAAACCACCATCATCAGTCTTTATCATTAGCTGTAGCCAGATTCATAATTATTATTTCCTCTTGAGTACTAGATCGACTTATATGTCCTGAGATTCAAAAAGTATTGAAAATTTCTATACACGTCTAGCTATTTCAGGGGAGGGAAAATCCTGGTTGGTACCCAATTCTTTTATATTTCCCTTTCTCTTTAGTTTCGTTGGGTTTGAAAAAATCATGTTTCATGGAAGCCCCCATAACTTCCAATTCTTTTATTCACACATCATCTTCACATTTTAATATTCTGCATTGTTGTACCACAAAACATAGGTAGTGGAAAGCTATCTGTTTCGAAGATAGACCTAAAAGTTAGCCAATTTCTGATCTTGTCGAACGCTGTTATTAAACTTCCACAACAGGTGAAAGATGGTGGCTATGATTACAAGGTGAATGAAACTGTTAACGTCGTGACCTCAAAGACTTCGGAAATAGGACACAGGACATGGGGGATTATGAAAGGGGTCATGGCAATGGCATCACAGAAGGTTGAAGAGTACACTAAAGACGGAACAAACTGGAATCGTGATACTAATAATAACTGGCAACGAAATGATAGTGAGCAAAATGGTTATTATCAAGAGTTTAAACATGAGAACAAACAATGGAATTCTTCTTCTGGAGGTGGGCAGTCATCGGGTGTGAATTCTAATTCTTATGGCTCAGGTTCTTGGGATGATTGGGACCAAAAGGACAATAGGAAGCAAGAGACTATCAAGGGAACAGGAGCCAATAGCGGTGATGGTTGGGCTGGCTGGGATGATGCCAAAGATGATGGATATGATAATTACCAGAGTGCATCTGTTTCAAAGGCTGGTAGCAATGGGAAACCTGATTCAGGTTGGACAGGGAGAGGCTTTAATTAAGGTTAGTGTACCATGGGAACATATGTTCATTGTAACAAAAATACACCATGTCTTTTCCTAAATAACTTTTTTTTTTTGTGTGTGTTTGAAAGTATGTTTACCAGCATGCTGTTCCACCACTATATGAGGGTTCTATGAATGCTGTTCCACCACCATCTTGAATTGAATTTTTCTGGGATATGACAAGATTAGTTCAGAGTCTCATTCCTGTTGGTTATGTTTTTCTCTTGAATGTCCATGTAGAAACTCGCATGGTCTCCACAAATCAAGTGGTTGACCCATAAGTCGCGGGCACAAATTAGCACTCAAATTGATGGCTGTCGAGGGTGATACCTAAGGTGAAGGAAGTGGAATATGATGGATGGGGAATTTGGTAGCAGCTGCTGCTGACTGATTGGTTGGTTATAAATTGGAATTTAGATCCATTTCCATGGAAAAGACACTATTGTTGAGGTTAGTATATTTGCAGGGAAAGTCTTTTTTTTTTTTCTTTCATCTTTAAAGGAATTTATGTTACTCTATTGGGAATTTTTGTTGTTTTTGATAAGTTGTTTATATGTGTACAATCATTAACAAAGGTTCATTGCCCAATTCAAAAGAGGACCTAGAGGTCCCAACATTGTTTGCGAGATTTGAGGAATGAAAATTTTCTTTTGATTTGCAGTTCTAGTTTGTTATTTTTCTTCTTATATGCTGTGATATGTTCTGTATCTGAAATATCAATTATCAGAAATCATTTGAATAACGTTTTTGGTTGAATTATTTCCCCTGCCCCCAACGTCCTTAGAAACCACGAAAATATAGTTTCCTTATTGGTAAAAACAACTTACCACATCCATCTCTCAACCACTAGAAATCAAATTGATTTGATCCGATTGCTATAGTAACAAAAGTTAACCAAATACTTTTATTGGTGATTTACTTTACACGTAAAGTGTTAATGAAGCTGGTTCCAAGCCTCCAGCTGCCTTTGTGGTCTCTGTATCACAAGAATGGAGGCGAGAATCCCATGCGTGGAGGAAGTTAATGTTTCTCCGATTGGTCCCAGTTCAGCATGCTCCAGCCGCTGATGATGAGCCAATTCTCTAACCATGGTTGAATGGTGTTGCTCCTTCCCGACGATAACCAGGTTGTATTCGCGCCCTATGCTCACCACCGTCTCAGTGATAGTGCCGCTTTGGACCAACTTCTCTATGTATATGGCTGACTCATTACACCTCCTTAACTCCGCCACTGCAGCCTCATCTAGCTCCTTCTCCGTTTCTTCAGCCAGTGCCTGAATACACTTCACAACCGTGACCACGACGTTTGGCTGTGCCAATCTCCCACCAAATTCCAGAGCCTCCCGATCATGAGGACCCCCGAAGAACAAAATGCACACCCTCTTCGAAATGGTGGAGCCGGAGGGCAATGCACCTCTGTCACGGAGGCTGCCAAATCCACGATCCACAAACACTGCCACCGTGCAATTTGCGCTGCCTAACACCCTCTGATTGACCTCTCTCCACTCGTTCCCCAAATTCTCCATTGCCTCGTCCCCATTTCTTGTGATCCACTGCTTGTTAAAAGGCAAAATGATGATGGAGGTCCTCTTCTGCTCAGCGACGTGGATAATGTCGTGGTGCATTGTGGACAATACCGACATGGCCGTTGTGTGGCGGATGGTGACTTGACCAGCTTGACCATACGCATCAAACGCGGCTGCAATTTGGCCCTGTGAAACCCCTCCCCGATAGAGTCGGTTAATGAAGGGTAAGCCATTTTTTCGAACACGTTGCACCATCATGATGGAAGAGGACCGATCAGTGAGTTGAAGAATATGCATAACGTAAACTTTGAGTGGTGAGGAGGATGATGATGATGAGTCTCCAGAGGGGGTTCGGATTGATTCAATGAGGTTGATGAGGGAGGGGACGCTTCCCGGTCCATGAATGCAGGCAAGAATTCGGAGATCCTTTTGTTTCTTTGATCTCATTTCTGTACCAGAAAGTTGTCTCTGTAACATAACAGGAGTTTGAGAAGCATTAATGGCATCCCTTGAGGGTCTGTAAATCGCCATCACTGCCGGAGTCGTCATGAAGGTGGTGAAAATTGCCATCAGGACTAAAATAGCAAACATCTCGTCGTTCAAAATCTGTGTACGAGAAAATGAAAACGCATGAGAATATATACATGACCCTGTTGGAATCACTTTGTGTTGCATGCAAATTTCTCTCCAAGTAAAAAATTGACGTACGTACCCTCTTTTCCTTGCCAATATTGAGAACAATGAGCTCCACCAAGCCTTTGGTGTTCATGAGCACGCCTAGTGCCAGTGACTCTCTTACTGGAATCATACACAGCATAGCGGCTAAAAAGGTACCCAAGATCTTCCCAGCGCATGACCCCGAAATTACCAAAGCCAAAACCCCCCATGCCTTAAGCCCTTGAATTTTGGCAACATCAGTCTTCAAGCCACTTGAAGCAAAGTAGAGTGGAAGAAGCAAGCCAGAAACAAAATCTTCAATCCTTTCGGTCACTTTGACTGCGAATTCACCCCCCGTTGGGATCGTTAACCCGAAAACAAAGGCTCCAAATATCGCATGCACTCCGATTAGGTCAGTCATGAAGCCGGATATGATTACTCCGGCTAGGGTTAAAGAGATGCAGGCCTCATCCACTATGTCATGATTTGAAGAGATGCGTTTGGCTACCCAATACATCAAGGGTCGGACCAAAATGAGCTGAAAAGCAACAAACACAGCACATGAAATGAGAACCCAAATGGACACTAAGGGGCTTTTGTGGTTGTTCCCACCGGCTAAGGCCACGGCCAATGCTAGTAAAATCCATGCAGCTACGTCATTGAAGGCGGCTGCTGCCATGGCAGTTTCACCCATACTAGTTGTTAGAAGTTTGAGTTCTGCTAAGATGCGCGCAAGGACAGGGAAAGCTGTGATGGAGAGGGCTACCCCAACGAACACCAGAGCCTGGGGGTAGCCCACTTTGTTCTCCCCCTGAATCACTTTTCGCATTAGGAATGTGACTCCAACTCCGAAAAGAAAGGGAAGAGAAATGCCTATCAACAGAAATATATGAGTATATATTTTGAAATTATGAATTGACGAGAAATAAACTTGTTTTTAGTGAAATGTACCAGAAGAAAGAAAATACATCTACTTGCATCTAGGGTAGATGTGCTTATTTTTGCTATAGTTGATTACCGAAATTTTTTATACGCAACTTTGATAATCAAAAGTGCATCCATTCTAGTCTAGATGTACTTATTCTCTCCACAGTTGATTATTGAATTTTCGATATGCTCCTTTGATTTCTTAAAATATTATGCAAAAATCTTCTATCAACCAAATTGTGAATCTTCAATTCTTCAGGTAGTTCGAATGTATCACAAAAATCAACAATTTGGGTAATGTCTAAGTTAATTGATATAACTAAACGACAACTATTTTGTTTGAGCGATCATTATATGATATTTTATAAAATTAGCAGTTCCAAATATTCGATAATCAATTATAGGTTGGAAACAAATTCACACATATCCATGTCGGGATGGACGCAAGTTTTAATTCCTCATGTCCTGTTTAGATTACTAAACATGCCTGCGATTGCTATGGTGATGGCTTTTTTGCCGGTGCGGCGGATGGAGGTGAGATCAAGCTCGAGGCCCACAAGAAATAGGTAAAAGAGAAGGCCAATGCTTGCCACAGATTCGAGTATGGAGGAGCTCCATGAAGGGAATATCGTAAGCATGAAATCTTTGTTCCTGCCCAGTGCTGATGGTCCCAATAAAATCCCACCCTGAATTAAACATTACAGTAGTTTTAGACATAAGCAAAATATGTATATATATATATATACACACACACTCATATGTTCATTAAAGTCATGCCAAAAAAATACAAACTTATTTACGTAGTTTTAGACATAAGCACAATATCATCAGCACAAAAAAGGAAATTACCAATATCTCCGCGATGACTTTAGGTTGGCGAAGCGGCTTGAGAAGGAAGGTAAGGACGCGACTGACAAAGAGGATGAGGGTGGCTTGGACTATTAACAATGGGAAGGCATGGTGGAGGGGATTGTCACCTTGCCAAGCTCCATCCGATGAACTTCTCATGTTGCTAATGTTGAATGACATGGTTGAACAATGTGGCTATATGTGATAGACTTCTTTCTTCTTCAAAGTGGTGCAACTGAAAGTGTTAGGATTCATCATATATGTTCTCATACTTCTTATTACGATCAGTCAATATATATACCCAATTGAAATTAATTCAGGAAAATCAAATAATTACATGATTCGAGAATATGACTATATTCATACAACAACGATGTAAACTTTCATCATACGAAAAAAGTTACACACAAGAAAATATTTTATCAAATCTATGTTGCCTAAAAGTTACTAACACTCTTATCCACACCTATCACTCTCCCATCACACTCTCCACCAGGAGTGGAACACTTTCACAGCTTGGAGAGTAGTTTGATTCATGCTCAAATGACCAAGGCTCCATGCATTATATAAGAACTTCTCAAGGATTTCCTTTAATGAATTGATTATTAATCCATGCACACTTAAATTTTAGTGTATTAATTGTCAATGTATACATACCAAAAAAATTTATAATATGCACATATACTAATAGTACAATTTAGTAATATTTTTTTAATTAATTTAATGGAACATTCTGAATTGGACTCTTGTAGAGAATAAAATTAATTAATATCCATTATGCATATCTTCTGCAGTGTACATTCTTAAAAAAGAACAAGTGAAATGCCGACCCTACTAAACTGTGGCTTAATTATCAAGCTAATCAATGTGGTGGTATTCTTAATTCCACCTCCACTAAGGAGGGATTCCCATAAAAGTATGAGTAATATTTTTCATATAAATTTATTGCCAGATATATAATATTATTAATTTACATATTACAATAAAAATAAAAATAAATGTAATATTAATATATTGCACCAAAATAAAAAATAAAAAAACTCATGGTAGAATATAAAAAGAATTATATACCACACCCACTGTTCAAAACGGCCGCCGCTTAGTCCACTTAAGCGGCCCGCATACTGGCTGAGCGCTTATGTAGATTTACGTGTACATTTTTATATATATTTAGTTATATAAGTTCTTATTATGACCCACCGTGGCTTAGGGCGGCAAGGGCGACTGCTCTGGGCCCAGGAACAGAGAGGGCCTAAAATTTTTAAATTTGTCTTATTTTTATGGGGAAAAAATAAAAGAATATTTAAAATTTAGAAAAATATTTAAATTGAATTTGAAGAAATATTTTATTAAAAAATTGGTCTCATATTCTTGAAATATTATAAGACTTATTCTGATTAATATATAGTTATCTAGCCTGTCTTATAAAGTCATTAAGACTCTAACTCTAAATTGTTTAATAAAATTTCACCGTTTCTTAAAAATATAATATTCCAAAAATGACTATATTTTTTATGTATGTTTGATGTGCTTAAATTCTTGATTTTTTTTGGTATATTGCTAGGAGGATGAAAAAAGATCGAAATTTGAAAAAATTATTAATTTTTTTATATGTAAATATATATTATAGGGACATTTTATAATTTTCGCCCTAGGCCTCCAATTTATTGGAGTGGCCCTAGTTCTTATATATATATATATAATTATATAAGTTATTTTATTATTAAATACTTAGTTAATAATATAAATATTAATTAAAACAAAGATAATAAATTTAAAAAATATAGAATGTTGTATAATAAAATTAATAAAAAACTTATATTTTTAACATTTATGATTCCCAATTAATTTTTTTTTATGGAATTATTTGATAGTATTCATTATATTATGGCTTTTTACTCAAATTGCCCCCTGAACATTGTGCTTAGTCTCAAAATGCACCCTGAACACGATTCTGACCCAAGTTACCCCCTGAACACGGTTTCCGTTTCAAAATGCCCCCTGGTCGTCAAAATTCACGGTTGTCCGTTATTTGCCGGGGCATAATTGTTCTGCAGAGATGAAACTGAAGGGATAATTGAAAGCGAAGTACCCAGGCGACCGCAGAGGAAATTGGAAGTGAATTACCCATGCGACCCAGCTCAGATCGTCGATCCACCGTTGAGGAAAAAACAATCAGTTTCTTCCACTCATCCCGTTGAGGAAAAAACAATCACGTGCTGCATCGGTATCGAGTTTCAGATGGTTTCTATTCGATGTTGCAAATTTTTCAGGGGGTTTGGGTTCATAATTCATGCTATCTATGTTTAGTATACGGTATTACAGTTTAATTTCTTTTAAAAAAAAAGTATTTGGGGGTTTAGTTACGATCTTTTTCTATGTGTAGGCTTTTGCATTCTAGACCAACAAATTATAGACGCTGCACTTTCAAAATTCCACGTGGAAGAATTTCTGTCTGGGGGTTGGTTTGGAAGGTTTTTCATTTTGATTATAAAGCAAAACTAGGAACTAAATTTTGAATTAAATGTAGTTTAGCTTGCTGAAGATCAGCTTTAAACTCCCCTAAAGATGTATCTGTTTAAAGTATAGTACTTTAGGCTGCTTTAAGTCCTTGTGTAAGAGTTAGACTTTATTTAATGAGAATCTCCTTTTCTTTCTTTGTGCTTTTCTCAGCCAGTCTTCTTCCTTATTTTTTTCTTAGTTTCCAAGCATTTTATAAGGAGCTTGAATCAATTTTTTTTTGATTTGCAGCTGAACCCGCACTTATAGTTTTATGGTTCATCCGAACTTCAGGTGGACTATATTTTCGAATTTGTATCAAGGACATATTTAACATCTGAGTCTGTTGGCACGCAAGAGTAAATGTCATTTCGCAGTATAGTTCGTGATGTAAGATATGGGTTTGGAAGTTTATCCAGACGGAGTTTTGAGGTGAGGCTGCCTGGTCATCACAGGGGAAAATCACATGGTTCAGTCCATGAGCTGCATGAAAAATCAAATAAACCCCTGACAAATTTGCAACATCGAATAGAAACCATCTGAAACTCGACACCGATGCAGCACGTGATTGTTTTTTCCTCAACCAGGTGAGTGGAAGAAACTGATTGTTTTTTCCTCAACGGTGGATCGGCGAGCTGAGCTGGGTCGCCTGGGTAATTCGCTTCCAATTTCCTCTACGGTCGCCTGGGTACTTCGCTTTCAATTATCCCTTCAGTTTTCATCTCTGCAGGACAATTATGCCCCTGCAAATAACGGACAACCGTGAATTTTGATGACCAGGGGGCATTTTGAAACGGAAACCGTGTTCAGGGGGTAACTTGGGTCAGAATCATGTTCAGTGTGCATTTTGAGACTAAGCTCAATGTTCAGGGGGCAATTTGAGTAAAAAGCCTTATATTATTTGTTTGTTGAATTTGTCTTAAAAAAAAAACACCTAAATTTCGCCTAACCGCCTAAGCGCTACACCTCTATCGACTCCCCTAAAAGCGCCTAGCACTATTTTGAACCTTGACCACACCCCAAAAGCATTCACCATATCCAAAATCCACTCCCGCCCAAAAAGACCAAATCCACCATATCTCCCCCCTTTAAGTGATGTTCTCTCTGTCTCGTCTTACCTTTCCTTCTATATATATTTGCACATCTTTGATGCCTTTATTTCATGATCACAATCTTCCATATTAGTTTAAAATTTTGAAATCAATAAGAGTGATTTCTATGCATAAATTTGATTCTTGTAGATAATTAATGAGGTCCCATTTAAAAGAAAGAAATAGAAAGAAAAGAAAAAGACCAATAAAAAGCTGGGGTCCAATTAATGTGTGAAACTCACTTCTATTACATTTATTATTATAAAAATAAAATTATTAATTTTAACAGTCTATATTATATAAATCAAACTCACACAAATTAATATAAGAAACATTACTCCACTTAAAAACATCGGAAAATTATTGGAAAAAAAAAACACTTAAAAATTAGCATTTTTAAATTAATTTTCAGATATATAATATTATCATTTCAAATATTACAATAAAGATAGAGAATGTAATATTGATATATCCCACCAAAATATAAAGTAAAAAACACATGGTATAATATAAATAGAATTATATACCACACCCCAAAAGTGTTTTGAATAAGTGACACGCGGTACCCGTTTGGATGTGCTTCTTAGGAAGTGCTTGTAAGTATTAACATTTTTTATTAGTAGCGCTTATTTAGTAGCATTTTTAAGCAGAGACAGTTTGATATTTTGTACGCACTCATAAAGTATTTGTATTTCTAAAAAAGTTGTTGAGGTATAATTTTAGAGGGTTTGATAATAAAAACAAAAAGTACTTATAGAAATATAAAATAATATTTTTTTTTCCCTTCAACGTTCTTATAATTTGATTTTTTTAATATAAAAAAAATTTGGGAAGACAACAACAAAATGAATAAAAATATTAATTAGATATAAGAATATTAACAATTATATCTCTTTCATCATCTACCGCTTGTCTTTGAGTAAAATTGTGATGTTTGACAACCTAATTTTTTAAGAGAGAGCAAGATAAAATATTGTAATTCTTAAATGATTATGTATTGATTTGATTGCATAACGGAAATAAAGGTATCAAAATGTTCAGCTATCTAATAATGTGCAATTGATTAGAGTAGTTCTTAGGGTTTGGGATTTAAGTGAATATCAAATTAATTTCAATAATCATTTAAACTATAAATTGAAGGCAGGAGAATAGTTCATACCTTGAGAAGTGAGAAGGAGGCGGCCACACGATAAATTAAAATAAATAATAATTAAAATATGGTGAATTTGGATATTTAAGGTATTACTAATTAAAAATAAGAATATTATTGGAACAATGAAGGTTTTATTAAAAGAAAACAAGTGCTTTCCTTTTTTTTTGATGGGTATCACTTTTGAAACGAAGCACCAACATAGTACACTTCTAAAAAAAATACTCCTTTAAGTGCTTGTGTTTCTGATTTGCCTAACATGCGTTTTTAATTTAGATAACTTTTTTTATCTATTTAAAAATACTTTTGACATTTTTAAAAGCACATCCAAATGAATTAATCACTTACGATAGCATTCACCATATTCACCATATCCACCATATCCACATCTCCCCCTTGTAAGTGATGTTCCATAGATGTCTCGTCTTACCTTTCCTTCTACGTGTACACCTTTGATGCCTTTATTTCATGACCTCAATTTTCCACGTTAAATTAAAATTTTGAGTTTGAGTGATTTCTATGCATAAATTTGATTCGTATAGATAATTAATAATGTCACATTTAAAAGAAATGAATAGAAAAAAAAAAAGACCAATAAAAATTTGGGTCCAATTAATGCATGAAACTCACTTCTATTACATTTATTATTATAAAAATAAAATTATAAATTGTAATTGTCTAGGTTATATGTAATGACCCAGACGGTGTTTAAAAAATAATTGAGATAATTGACAATTTTTTTCCTTATCTGTATTGTAGCATACGGACTTTGAGATTTGACTCGGGGAATTAATTGCACATCTACCTAGGATCGTTACGTAGCTCTTAAAATTTTAATTACATAGACATGCAACACGTCAGAATTGGAATATGTAGGGTAGACCTACTGTAACGGCCCGAAAATTCGAAAAAGGAAAATGTGGAAAATTTGAAAGAAATAACGATTTTGCCCCTGGAATTGGGTGAACGGTTGACTTTTAGTTCGAGTGGTCAAATGAACTTTGACCGATGACTGTGACGTAATTCGGGACTTCACGAGTTCATAGACAGGTGGCACGCCCAATTCCGACATTCGAGGAGAAAGTTATGATGTTCGGAAATTTAAGGGTAGTTTGGTAAATTGGTTAAATGGTCTATTTGTTGACTTTTGGATTGGGACCGTGTTTGGATTTTCTGTAAGTATCGTTGGATAGGTCTTGAGACGCTGAATCCGTAGACAGGCGGCATGCGTCAATCGGGATTCGGATGAAAAAGTTATGGATTGAGGAATGTTAGGGGCATTTTGGTCATTTGTATATAGAAGGGTAAAATGGTAATTTTAATGGCCAGGTTGATTAATCAGCCAATTGATGACTCACTTACCTTCCTAAGTGACACATGTCACAAGGAATTGGGAGATTAGTGGCCCTGGCTGATGATATCGTGTATGAACAAGGATGAGGACAACAAATAGCCGCCCATTCCATGTTTAAAATTGATCACAATTGACGGATGGATCAGACCAAGGATAAAACTTGAGACAGTGGGACAAATGTACAGAGATTAACAAGTGAGAAGTAGGGGAGAACTGAGGAAAAATAGGTCCCTGAACCCGAAGACCCAAACCCGTGAAACTTATACTTTTCCAAAAATTCGAATTTGAATTTTGAGCTCGAGAATTTGGGTTCAATTATGTCTTCTGGGATCATTTCGACCAGGACCAGATTAAAAATGAAAGAAATTGGGGTGGTTTTGGACTAGAACAGAGAAGGGGAAGACTTCGAATTTTCGAGCTTGAGTCGAGGAATTTAAGATATGGAATGATGAAATTGGACTTGGAAATGTGTTCCATAGGACCCCACGATGCTCCCTGATGCATCAATTGAAAGAAAACAACGTGAATTTGTGGAGATTGGACGATGAACAATGTTCTGTGTTCTTCGAGAATTCGAGTTCAATTCGATGGATTAAGGTAAGGTTTGATGTCATGGAATTCATAGAACCCTAATTAGACTCCTAACGATGCTGTTAGATGATTGAATTGAAAGAAATGATGCAGGATTGATAGGAATTGAGCCGGGTTACCTCGCGGGTCGCATGACCCGTTTTACAGATAAACGGGTTGGGACAATGCACTGTACCAGGCGTGTGGGTTTTACGCGCAGCCACTTATGGCGGCGCGTGATGGCGCGTGAGTGGGAATCCCGAGGTGAGGTCAACATGACTTTTGTCCTATTTAATGTAACGAACATTTTAGCGTTGGTTTCGAAGATATCGGACACCGTTTCGATATTGTTTCGAGGGTCCGAAGGTTTATGTTACGTTTAAAATACGTATTTAAATCCCAGAAAAATTGGGGAAAATTATATGAGGTATATTGAGATGTTAGTAACCCTCGATAATGATTTTGGACGGAAATGGTGACTTCTGGAATTTACGGAAAAACGTGCAGCTCGGAAAGCGAGTGATAAGGACGGTGTGTGAGTGGACTTTTGTTTTCTACCCTGAATGCATGCATATATGTTTTAAATGCATTATGATATGATTTGAAAGGATTTGGCATGATTGATGTTTCGATGTGATGATTTCCGGATTTTGGGAATATTATATTATTTTATATGATTTTGGGCACGACTTTCGAGAAAACTATGATATTGTTGTTTTGGGCGAAGACCCAGGATTTGAGATTGGTTTTGACTCAGGTTATGAGTCAGGGATTGATTTGATGGATTTATAATGTTTTGTGCTCATATTGTATGGATTTATGTGAAAATGGCAACCGAGATTGCGGTTACGCGGATTTGTGTTAAAGTGATATTTTGGGCGTGAGACCCAATGGAAATGTGATTTTGATTGGATTGATATTTCCATGTGATTACATGATGATATTGATGGTTTTCGGATTTGTGAAATAATCGGGACTCTGGTTTTATGAACTCTGTTTTTGGGCTAGGACCCTATATTGAAAATGGTTTTGATTTCAAATGCAACTATTTTTCACTGGCTTTTATGGTACGGATATGTTGTGGATATTAGGGTTTTCGGCGTGTAATATTTTTCCCCTGAAGTGCACCCTGGATATTAGGGCTTCTAGATGGGAATGTGTTTCCCCAGAATGGACCTTGGAGATAACGCTCGCCTCCGGGATGGATGTGTGTACCCCCGAGAGGTCACGTAGCACGGTCTGTTGTCGTGCAGCAGAGGGAGGCTCAACTCAGATAAGATGTGCTGGATTATATGGAGATCGGTCGGTGATGTGTTCACGACGATCTGGATTACTGACTGGTGATGTGTTCACAGCGGCAGATGGTCGGATTTGAGCGGTCTTTGAGCCTATTGATTTGCACGCGTTGCAGGGATAACGTGACTATATGAGATGAGATATGAGACTGGATATGGAAATGAGTCTCGTGGTTTTTATTGTTCATGATTTGTGATTTATAAATGTTTGTGCCCAGATTTACTTTACTCATGATTTATGATATGCATGCATGTTTGTGAAACTGGAGGGTAGGAATGTATTTTGATAAATGTATTTCTAAAACTTTGTTTTGTTCACTCACACCTTTTCTGTTTTACTGACCCTCGAGGTCGTGGCGCGATGATCGAGGCTATTCGAGAGGTGAAGGCATGAGTGGGCACAGGTACGGTTATCCCTTGTTTGGCAAGTACTGAGGGTAATTTCTGAACTTCAGTTGACTTGTCCGACGGGAGCAGGACCGGGCACGGTTATCTATGTCCTTCGGGTACGGGTCCTGTCAAATTGGTATCAGAGCACTAGGTTGCTGATTTTGTTGCCACGTCATGCCTCCGAAACGTAAGCCCCGTGCGCGACCTGGTAGTGAGACAGGTATACGAGGGTATATGAGACCTCGTGATAGATCTCGGAACGAGATTGACCCTGGATCGGGGGTCAGATGTTGATCACTGTACACTATGAACTACTAACTGTTAAACACGGATTTGTGTGTGGGTCCCAATAATGAATGAGCCTAGAGGCTAGAAAGGTAGAACAATTGGACAGAGTGAATCCGGGGTGAGATTATTCTCAGTGAATTCCTTAAGTGGAATGTATGTTAATGAGTTTAGAATATGATGGGATATCCCTTAGGCCTTAGAGGTCGTATAATATGTGATTCACCAGCGGAATTTGATTGGTGATCGGGTATGCCAATGATGGCACGGATACTCGTTATGAAATTGGACTCAAAAGGAGTAAAGATTGGACTCGAAAGGAGTCGAGACAAAAAATGAGAATCAAAGTGAGTCAGGATATTGGTTAGGACTCGTGATGAGTCATGGTAAATCAGGGCTCGGGATGAGCCATAAAGTTTGAAATATAACTATGATTTCTGACACGATCGACCCTTTGATTGAGACATGTTTGGCACCTGGGATACCAAGAATTGGAACAGGGCCAGATATTGATTGGGTTATGAATTTATGGATTGGTATTGTTTACCCCTGTTTACTGGACTTATGGTTTTGGATGGTTCGTGTCAATTTCACTTAATGATTGAAAGTTCGGGCAGAGACCCGTGGTACATAGAGGATTGGACTTAGCAGATGGTCTAGTGTAGTGAGACGCTAGTTGGGTCCACTGGGTGATAAAATGTTAAGATTAATTGTTGCTCGTAATTGTAAGTCGTCTGATCACATCATATATAAATGGTTATATCGATTGACAAAGTGATAGAGGCACCGGTTGGGGTGCAATGGAGCAGGGATTGGCTCCTGTGATTATGGTTGATGTGACAGGCGAGGGAAAAATTGGTAGGCCCATGATGGACCATAGGGGGCGTGGTCGAATTGGGACCACATGCCCGAGGATTACAGTTACTTAGCAGGAGGCCTGAGTAGCCCCTTGAGCGATGACATTACTTGTGGTCATGACATATGTATTTGGTAGGTCCCGGGCTATCCACTCTTCCATGTTTTGAGATTGTACATTGGACGGATACAGAGATGTCAGTGAGTGGTTAAGGTATGGAAGTAGGTGAGCCGACTAGAGCTAGGTTGTATGTCAGCTCAGGGAGACTCGAGGATATTACCCTCCCGCTAGGATGATATTGAACCTCACAATCGATGGACTGTTGGTATGAGGTAGTCAAAATTCACTGGTCAGATGTGTAGTATATGTGATTAGTATATGAGATGCCTAGTGATGGCTGGAGATGTACATATTTTGGAATCTGTTTCCTGAGGTTTTGCCAGGATGAGAGATCGAGTTTATGCTGATGATCATGTCGAGTATACGAGTTGTTTCTCAGACACTTTGGTATGTGGCACCCATGGAGTCATAAGGACTGAAGGTGCAAGCACATGACTTGATAGACACGGGTTCATTCGGCTCAATGTTGTCGTGGGGAACCCAGTGGTATTAAAAAGGAAAAAAGGATGATGGTCCTAGCTTAGATGTTTATTATGGACAACTTCCTACGGTAACAGTATGGGATAAGTATCCCTTATCATGAGCTAACGATCTGTGATTATGTTGAAAATATGTGATTATAGGGCCTCATGAGAGTGGCCAACAGGGTGATCACTAATAGTTGTGAATAAAAGAGATACATATGATGTCCGGGTTGTTGTGGCTAAGGTTAGCCAATGGTGATGCCTTTGGATGGGCAAATGAACCGGTTATGTTTGTGGAACATATACTATGGGTGAATAAGTGTAGGTCTGGTCAACCAGAGGTTTGTGAAACATATACTAAGCATAGTTGGGGTTAGTGTGAATCCCAGGATAACAGATGTATTGGCCAATGGAAACTGTCACGCGAAAAATGAGGTGTTTGAGATTGGATGGATACCATAGAGTATTGTAGAAGGGTTCTCTACAATGTATTTCCAGTTATGGGGATTGCTCGGAAGGAGGTCAGAGTTATTGAAAATGAGAACGGAAACAGAATAATTACACAGTGGAGAAACCGTGACTTATGTTCGATGTGACCCTTTCTGTGTGCATAGTGATATGTCACTATGAGATTTGGGATTTGGTGAGGTGTGCTTAGGTAGCATGGGGCTGGGATTGCCTATGCTAGTTGAACCTTCATGAGTTTTACTTTCCTTGCAGGATTTGGGATTGACCATAGTGACCCATGGATCGAGTATGCAAAGGTCATACCTCAGGAAGGAATGTACGAGTATTGTATCGACCATCAGGATTTGAAATGATTGATAAGTAGAAAAGCTTAATAGGTGATAAGGCGATGGTCAAGACACATTGAGATTATGACCGTGTTGTCGGGTCAGGTATCATTTGCGGGGAGGCTAATAAGATAACCGGTCACGAATTGGTATGTTTGATAACGTAAGGATGGGTGAAATCATGTGATTAAAGGAACTTCCAAGGATTGGAGTAGTACATGATTTTGATTATTTGGACTATTGGAATCCAACTACAGGATCATACTAGGTGTATGATGTTGGTATATGATGTTGAATGGAACTGAGGTTAAGAAATGGATATGATTTGTGATATTGTATGAATGATGGTATTGAGTGCCAGGTATTGGCAGGAGTAGGCATCAGTGAGGCCTATGATGATAAAACAGTAAATTCGTTCTGCATAGTGACCTTGGAAAGGGAGTATGTAGTGGTTGACTTAATGAGGGAAATGAGTTCCCAATTTATTGAACCTTATGAGGCTATTGGCCTGGTGGCCGGGTGGCATATGTATGATAACTTAAGCCCTTGTACCATGTCATGCGTGAATGACATGTGATTGGGATGATGGTACTGGTACTTGTGACTTCTGGATTGTGTATACTCGAACGTTGAGCGAGGCTCCGTATTTCGAGTAAGCTTGGATATGACTGCCCGTGGGGCAGGGGTTACAGAGAGATATGTCCCGATGTTGACCCAGTGACAGGGATTGGATTGTTGAGCTTCCATAAGTTTGATTTGAACTTACATTCGGTTCGGTTGAACCAGAAGGATATGCGATTGATTGTGTTTCTGGTTCACATATATATGCGATTGATTATGGATATGACTATCAGGGTACTACTGATTGGAATTTCGAGGACGAAATTCCTTAAGGAGGGAAGGTTGTAACGCCCCGGAAATTCGAAAAAGGAAAATGTGGAAAATTTGAAAGAAATGACGATTTTGCCCCTAGAATAGGGCGAACGGTTGACTTTTGGTTCGAGTGGTCAAATGAACTTTGACCGATGACTGTGACGTAGTTCGGGACATCACGAGTTCATAGACAAGTGGCACGCCCAATTTCGACATTCGAAGAGAAAGTTATGATGTTTGGAAGTTTAAGGGTAGTTTGGTAAATTGGTCAAAGGGGCCATTTGTTGACTTTTTGGATAGGTGTCGAGACGCTGAATCCGTAGACAGGAGGCATGCGTCAATCGGGGTTCGGATGAAAAAGTTATGGATTGAGGAATGCTAGGGGCATTTTGGTCATTTGTATATAGAAGGGTAAAATGGTAATTTTAATGGCCATGTTGATTAATCAGCCAATTTATGACTCACTTACCTTCCTAAGTGACACATGTCACAAGGAATTGGGAGATTAGTGGCCCTGGCTGATGATATCGTGTATGAACAAGGATGAAGACAACAAATAGCCGCCCATTCCTTGTTTAGAATTGATCACAATTGACAGATGGATCAGGCCAAGGATAAAACCTGAGAGGGTGGGACAAATGTACAGAGATTAACAAGTGAGAAGTAGGGGAGAACTGAGGAAAAATAGGTCCCTGAACCTGAAGACCCAAACCCGTGAAACTTATACTTTTCCAAAAATTCGAATTTGAATTTTGAGCTCGAGATGATTCAAATTGGGGTTCAATTATGTCTTCTGGGATCATTTCAACCAGGACCAGATTAAAAATGAAAGAAATTGGGGTGGTTTTGGACTAGAACAAAGAAGGGGAAGACTGCGAATTTTTGAGCTTGAGTCGAGGAATTTGAGATATGGAATGATGAAATTGGACTTGGAAATGTGTTCCGTAGGACCCCACGATGCTCCCTGATGCATCAATTGAAAGAAAACAACGTGAATTTGTGGAGATTGGACGATGAACAATGTTCTGTGTTCTTCGAGAATTCGAGTTCAATTCGATGGATTAAGGTAAGGTTTGATGTCATTGAATTCACAGAACCCTAATTAGACTCCTAACGATGCTGTTAGATGATTGAATTGAAAGAAATGATGCAGGATTGATAGAAATTGAGCCGGGTCACCTCGCGGGTCGCATGACCCGTTTTACAGATAAACGGGTTGGGACGATGCACTGTAGCAGGCGTGTGGGTTTCATGCGCAACCACTCACGGCGGCGCGTGACAGCACGTGAGTGGGAATCCCGAGGTGAGGTCAACATGACTTTTGTCCTATTTAATGTAACGAACATTTTGGCGTTGGTTTCGAGGAAATTGGACACCGTTTCGATATTGTTTCGAGGGTCTGAAGGTTTATGTTACGTTTAAAATACATATTTAAATCCCAGAAAAATTGGGGAAAATTATATGAGGTATATTGAGATGTTAGTAACCCTCGATAATGATTTTGGATAGGAATGGCGACTTCCGGAATTTACGGAAAAACGTGTAGCTCGGAAAGCGAGCGATAAGTACTGTGTGTGAGTGGACTTTTGTTTTCTACCCTGAATGCATGTATATATGTTTTAAATACTTTATGATATGGTTTTAAATGATTTGGCATGATTGATGTTTCGATGCGATGATTTCCGAATTTTGGGAATATTATATTATTTTATATGATTTTGGGCACGACTTTCGAGAAAACTATGATATTGTTGTTTTGGGTGAAGGCCCGGGATTTGAGATTGGTTTTGACTCAGTTTATGAGTCAGGGATTGATTTGATGGATTTATAATGTTTTGTGCTCATATTGTATGGATTTATGTGAAAATGGCAACCGAGATTGCGGTTACGCAGATTTGCGTGAAAGTGATATTTTGGGTGTGAGACCCAATGGAAATGTGATTTTGATTGGATTGATATTTCATCGCATGCGATTACATGATGATATTGATGGTTTTCGGATTTGTGAAATAATCGGGACTCTGGTTTTATGAACTATGTTTTGGGCTAAGAACCTATATTAAAAATGGTTTTGATTTCAAATGCAACTATTTTTCACTGGCTTTTATGGTACGAATATGTTGTGGATATTATGGGTTTCGGCGTGGAATATGTTTCCCCCGAAGTGCACCTTGGATATTTGGGCTTTCGGATGGGAATGTGTTTCCCCGGAATGGACCTTGGAGATAACGCTCGCCTCCGGGATGGATGTGTGTACCCCGGAGAGGTCACGTAGTACAGTCTGTTGTCATGCAGCCGAGGGAGGCTCGACTCAGATCAGATGTCCTGGATTATATGGAGATCGGTCGGTGATGTGTTCACGACGATCTGGATTGCCAGCTGATGATGTGTTCACATCGGCGGATGCTCGGATTTGAGCGGTCCTTGTGCCTATTGATTTGCACGCGTTGCAGGGATAACGTGACTATATGAGATGGGATATGAGACTGGATATGGAAATGAGTCCCGTGGTTTTTATTGTTCATGATTTGTGATTTATAAATGTTTGTGCCCAGATTTTCTTTATTCATGATTTATGATATGCATGCATGTTTGTGAAACTGGAGGGTAGGAATGTATTTTGATAAATGTATTTCTAAAACTTTGTTTTGTCCATTCACACCTTTTCTGTTTTACTGACCCTCGAGGTCGTGGCGCGATGATCGAGGCTATTCGAGATGTGGAGGCATGAGTGGGCACATGTATGGTTATCCCTTGTTTGGCAAGTACTGAGGGTAATTTCGGAACTTCAGTTGTCTTGTCAGACGGGAGCAGGATCGGGCACGGTTATCTATGTCCTTCGGGGACGGGTCCTGTCACCTACGAGTCAGGAATGGATCGCGGAGTACGTTCAATTTTACGATACTCTTGTACCAACCCGTTATTTTCGTTTGTTTGTTCGTTAGTGGGTCACCAAAATATCTTTTTGGTTGGTTGTTGATACGCTAAAATCAAGTATTAAAGTAAACACAAAGTTACACTCAACACTAAATTAAAACATAAGCAAATTAAAACTTTTTTTTTGTAAGTTGTAGCATTGATAAGTAGGGATCGTTCTTAACCGGTGATTGAGGGTACCTAAGCATGATTATCGTTTGATTAATTAATAAGGGGGTTAGTTGATTGTTTATATTATCCTACGTGATTAACTAACCTTAACCTAATTTATTATTTACATGGTTAACTTATCTTTAAACCTAACTCATTCATAAATTATGTCAATTCCAAAATCTACGAAATTCCCTTATCTCTCAGTTCTACGAAATACAAGCATATTATCTCAAGTACGTGCTCGGAAATTTCCCTACACACTTTCAATGATCTAGACTTGGAAATTGCCCTATATCTAATCAAGCATTAAGCACAACATACACGCATAACAAAAATTAAGATATTGGAATACATGAAAGATTATTGAAACTCATATAAGATATAAAACCATAATTATATTAAAGATCAATCCTACAAAACGATCATTCAATAATAAAAGACAATCACAGGGTAAAGTGGTCGTATTACACTTTTTCTCCTTGGAAATTGCCCTACGGATACTAAATGGTGTTACACTTAAGATTACACTTGGCAGATTTCTACTGGTATGGCAAGCAAAATATATTGCTCACCGCCACCTGCGCCCACTAGCAAGTGGTCTGATGTTATAAACTGCCACTACGTTTAATTACGAACTGAAATAAATTAAAGATGGATCCAACGAGGAGGGAGATAATTGTTTCTCCTACTCAAGGATTGAAATATCGATATCAACGGATATATCGCTCGTCAAATTTACGGATATCTGGCCCCAAATATCAGTATCGATATCGATATCGTTTACGGTCAACAAAAATGACGGCAATTCGATCTAAAAGTTTGAAATTTAGAATGAAACTTCGGGAAAAACTTAAATACCCAATAATGGTTATATATGACTAATAAAACTATAAAATGACTTTGATATAATAAATATATGATGAATAATATAATGTAATATGATTCTGACGATGACTAATAATTTAAAATACTAAATATAAACATAAATTGAAGTGAGTTACTATAATTGAATGTTAATATATTAAAAACATAACAATAAACATACAAAACTTCAATATAAGAAAAATGATAAAATAAGTTTAAATATATATTTAAAATTGGAAAACAAAGATGAAAAAATAGGATCAAACTTTGTTTAAAAATTGGAAGTAATTGATATATTTAAAATTGGACAAAAAATGAAAAAGAAAAAAACCCAAACTTTGTTGAAAAGTGGAAAAAATGAATTCAAATGGATAAAAAAGGGAAAAAAAAGTAGCTATAGGCTTGTGGGGGGTCGAACCCAAGACCTTCCAACTGAGAAACAAAAACCCAACCAACGGTGCTAGCCAGCAAGTTTGTAAACTAACCAACACCAATTATATAAATATAAACAATAGAAGTCATCCCCTACCTCTAGCCGGGTCTGCAACCTAGGTTTTTCGATCCGACGACAACACCCGACTCAATCTTCTTCGCTTTACATCCGATTTTCACGATTTAATAGTGCATCTTCATCGTTTTGATCTCAGGAAAGGATATGTGGGCTCAAAACAAGAAACCGTGTCAAAATTTCGGCCAATTTCTTCCC
Organism: Prinsepia uniflora; assembly: GCA_032719365.1. Classification (NCBI taxonomy): domain Eukaryota; kingdom Viridiplantae; phylum Streptophyta; class Magnoliopsida; order Rosales; family Rosaceae; genus Prinsepia; species Prinsepia uniflora. The sequence continues at coordinate 9,849,805 of CM064861.1, forward strand.
CCTTCTTATATGCCGCCGACCGGAAAAATCGATATATCGGTCGATATATCGGCGATAGTGACGATTTTTCAATCCATGCTCCTACTTCCACCGAGGATGGACATAATTGCTTCTCCCTCTTCCAGTTGGCTCAAATTCCAATGATGATGGACATAATGCTTCTCCCACTTCCACTTGGGTCAAATTTATTCGTATATTGTTTGTGACTATATAGTAGACTTTCCTTGGTCCTCGTATATTGAATCTTTTGATATTATGCTTATTGATTGCTTCTCCCACTTACCTATCAATTAGGCTCTCGTCTTTCAGGCTCTTGGGTTCTGCTGGTTGGCTCTCTGGAGTTTGTTGTGGTTGAGTCGTAATGCTCTCTGTTTATACTTTCGGGCTTCGTTATTGTGGCTTTTTTTGGGTCTTTTTTTGGAATTTTCTTTTTAATTCAATTTGATTTGTATTAGTTAAGACATCAATTCCCTAAAAGAAAAAAAACTGCGCACAAATTTTTATTCATAAAACAAAGATACAAAATAAAGAGAATTTATACTATAATGACCTCACAACAAATCAGGATCAATATCTTTAGTAATTAGGCTCGATGTTTTTCGAAACGATTTAGAAAGAATAACACATAAAATAATATAACATGAATCTCTTGTACCATCAAAGTCATTAATGCTTAAACACCTAATTTTTGCAAGGACAATACTTGCATCTCATCTACATGGTACTTTCTTATACAACCATTTCGACTTATCGAATTATCTTTGTACATATGTCATACTTAAAACCGTTCATTATCTAAATAACTATATCAAGATCATCTGAGTAAAAAATCAATAAAATTAGAGATTGTTAAGTTATTTATGTATATCAACTAAATGGACAACTCAATATGAGGATCTTAATTTTTAACAAAATGGTTGATTTATTACAGAAATGATCTTGACATGATGATTAGAATAAATTGTTCCAATTACGATATATATCCAAAGAAAAATCGATAAAATGAAACGGTGATATGAGAAGGTATTACCTGAGTGGGGTGTAAGTTATTGTCCTTTTTACAATCCTACAAAAGGGAAAACCTAACCGAGTTAACCCAATATAAGTGCAGTTGAACTTGTTTCATAAAACAAAACTAAAAAGAAAGAAAAATAACCCAACAAATGAGCCAATAACCGTTATCGCTACCTATCACTCTATTATTAAAGTCTCTATAGAATTCCGAAGTCGACAAAGAATAATGGTCATCGCCATATTGCAAATGCTCTAATCCACCATAATTGATACAATCACCATCCAACGGAGGATTGCGATTACTAGATCAAAACCCACAAGGCCTTATCACGAGAAAAAAATCTCGTGAAGGCATATCAAGCTCTTGAAATCAAAATACTTTATTGGAAACCTGATATGTCAAGAAGCCAAAATCTAGGACGATGATTGATATCATGATGAAAAGCTGGAAAAAATGAAGGTTAAAGACAAACAAATTTTGGTGGATTCGACTAACGGCGGAGCCATGAAGGGTTTAGGGGGAGCTCTGGACCTAGCTATAATTTTCTTTTAATTATTTTTCTTATTTTTATATTTAATATATAATTATTATGGTATTTTAGATATTTATTTATTTATTCATAACCCTTTTTATTTTCTCTTATAACTTTACAATACTACTTTTTTTTGTATTTTAAAAATAAAATAGTTTATATATGATACGATACTAATCTACCATATATACATTTTAATGTAATGACCAGGATAAAAAAATTAGGGTTAGTTTCGTTAGTTTCTTTGGAAAGGACGACGTTACCCTTGTTTCGAAAGGGGGGCCTATAACGACCCATCCCGAATTTCAGGATTAGATTAGTGAGTAATCGTGGATTAGTGGGACTAATCGGGGATTAGTCGGAGAATCGCGGACGGACGACATAAAATGACGGTTTTGCCCTTGAGAAATGGGCAAAAAGTTGACTTTTAAACCCAGTGGTCGAATGGACTTTGACCGACGACCGTGACGTAGATCGGGACGTTACGAGTCCGTAGACAGGCAGTACGTTGAAATCGGATGTTCGATGGAAAAGTTACGAGTCTAGGAAGTTTTACAACACTATTTACGCAAACTGAGACATCACGACACGTGGCAGGTTTGGATTGGGGGAAGTTTCTATAAGGACCCACCAGATGAGTGACAAGTGTCACCCATCTGATAGGCCTAGAACCCAATTAATTGGGAGGTCCTTATCCTCTTTTGATTCGATCTTCTTCTCCATTCTTCTTCCCAAACCCGTGGAAAACCCACAACCATGAACCCCAACCCCTCACACACCCTCAAATCCACATCTATGATCTTTGGGCTGTGAATAGAAGTTGGAGAGTGAAGTGAGACGATGATGGTGGTGCTACCGGTGTCGATCGTCGTGCACGGTGGCCCAGTTCGAAGGTAAAAACCCGAAAGCCCTGCTTTTGTTCGAAAATGGTAGATCATGTTTTAACGATTTTCGACAGTTTTGGTTGTTTGTATGAGGTCCCTGGAGGTGAGACGAACCCAAGGAGCTTGGAATCAGGGCTGGAGGTGACCGGAGTTGGCTGGAATCAAAGTTTGAAAAATGGGGGTCACTGTTCAACGTACGAAAAGGTATGATCTTGGCCTGGTTTCACGGTTTTGAGGACATAGATCGATAGGGATGGGCTGGACGAAAGCTATAGGAATTAACGATTTCTAAAATGGTGGTCGAAAGAAGGCTTTCCAATAGGGTTGGGTTGCGGGTACTGGCGACTCGGTTCAGACAATCGGGTTGACCCGACTGGAAGTCAGGGGTGACCTGACGTCAATAATGACGTCATCTGGATGACGTGAGCATGTCAGGTCTGACAATGTCAGACTGGCATGTCAGACAAGGGACCAATGGGGGCTTGACACGTGGCACTATCAAAATCTAACAGGTGTCAGATCTGACAGCTGTTAGTGCTGACGTCAGCAGGTACTATTCACAGTGTTGACTTTACGTTGACCAAGCTCGTGGGGGTACATGAGCTCGAATTCTGAGGGGGGCCTAATGTTATTTAAAGGGTTTAGACGATTCAGATCCAATGATGGTGGTTTTGAGTCGATCGGAGATCGTTAAGTTGGTTAAATTGAGATTTTTCACCTCGGGAAACGTGTCTAGGGCACGTGGACTTAGCCGAGAGTTTTAGGGTTTTATCCTATAGACTTATTTGGATAATTAGTGACCTTCAGGCATGTATTGGACAGGTCCGGAGGTTCCGGTGATGGTGATTAGTCTCAGGAAGGCTTATGGCACGCGTATCGAAGCGGTAGCTAAGACGGTATGTGAGTGGACTTTTATTTTCTAATATGATGCATGCATATTTGTTTTATATGTTTTATATATGTGATTCCTATGATTATGATTTGGTATTTATGATTTCCTTAATTGTACGTATTTTGAAATTTCTAGTTTTATACTGTGTTTATACGTACGGGTATTTGAATGAGTTCGAACCGGGGGGCCCCAGTTGATTGAAAATCAGTATGAGGTCCCATTTGTGATTTATAAAAGGGATTTGGAAAGATGAACTCGGGCATGAGACCCATTTGGTTTGGAAACTGTCGGACTTGGAGTCTAGTTGATTTGATGAAACATCGGGCTGAGACCCAGTTGGTTTAAGAATTCGGGCATGAGGCCCAGTTATGGTTTATAGATGTGATTTCAGGTCGGGGACCCATTTACGAATTTGGATTTTTGAAATCGGATTTTCTGAATTTTGATGGTTTTATGGAAATTCCGAAAATGGCCCCTTTGAGATGGTTTGGAAATGATTTTAAACAGATGTTTCCCATATACCATCTGAGATGAGGATATGTGGATGGTCTCCTCCAGATGTCTGGGACACTGGGGAAGTCATGGTGCATTGCCTATGAGGGGTCATTGCACGGAGCGACCGGACCTTATAGTGACTCAGGAGCAGGATTGCTATGATTAGACGTCTAAGACGTCAGACATCTGGGATGTCAAAGATTGACCTAAAAAGACCCTGGGAAACATACGTTTCTTAGATCGTGAGATATGACGTCTGGGACGTCAAGCGTCTGGGAAGCTAGGTATCTGGGATGTCGAGGATTGATATTTGGTAAACAGGATTTATTGTGACAGGACCAGTCCCAACTAGACTTTGATAACCGTGTCCGGTCCTGGCTCCTGTCTGACAAGTCAACTGAAGTCCCAAAACTACCTTTCAGCACCTGTCAGACAAGGGATAACTGCACTGATTTCCGCTCATGCATCCGCCTCTCGATCAGCCCTGAGTCTCGTGCCACGACCTGGAGGGTCATCAAAACAGGAAAGGTGTGAGTGGACAAAAATAATATCATTTGAAAATATATTTCAAACAGACCATTTCCCCTCCAGTTTATCAAACCATGCATGCCTAGGGTAAAACATATGAATAACAATCACCTACTTTCCAGCCAAAGCACATGAACAGTATCAACTCCCGGCTCTCAAGCCACACATATGAAAACAATAACCTGGCCACGAAGACCAAAAACCCGTATTCAATACCAGTACGAAAGGAATGACCAATCAAAGCAACATCAATCAGCACTACTCACAAGTGCACAACCAATCAATCAATTAATCAATCAACCAATCCGCACTACTCACAAGTGCACAATTAGTCACATAATCACATCCGTTACTACGCATAGACCAACATCCAGCCACATTCTCGGGATCAGACACATCTGGGCTCAACCCTCAGGCTTAATCACATCTGGGCGACACATCCCCAGGCTCAAACACATCCGAGTGGTACATCCAGGCTCAGTTGCACCAAGAAGCTGGCTTACCATAAAAACAACTCACAATCATATCCCCCAAGCTCCGGTCGTCTGGGTGATCCCCTACCTTCGACCGTCTGAGCACTCACAATCACAATGAAAACCATCCCAGAATTACATCCCAAAACATTTCAATCAAATCCTTGATTTCAAACCAAGTCAAAATCCTTACCGATCGGGTCTCAAGCCCAAATACCATTTAAACGTAAATCCGTAAATCTCATTTGAAACATTAAAATAATCCAGAAATCATCGTAAACACCCTCACACCAGCACCAACATCTTTGTCGACGGATTTGGATGTCGAGTAGGTGGATTCAGAGGCTATGATCAGGTTCTCGCATGGTCGTGAGTTGGTTTGATATCTAGATCGAGGTGAACCATGGTTGGAGGTAACAAATTGATAGGAGTATGGTCGAAATCTTCATGGATCAAACACAGCTAAACTAGGTATGTTCTCGTGGTTTTAACCCTAGATTCGAGTTTCTGTAGGTCCATAGATGGATTTCCACTACTGGATCGTAGAAAATAGTGAGATTTTGCAGATTAGTCGAAAATGGTGGACTCGGGTGATTTACGGCAAACTAGACCATGGTGTTGACGGTGGTATCGGCCGTTTTCCTCGGTGAGGTGATGACATTAGCATGATATCATGATGACATCACCAGGTGACGTCAGCATGACGTGATAGGACCCATCCCGAAAGCATTTTGATAATTGTGAAAGGTCCTACTCTCATCTGACAAGTCAACCAAAGTTTCGAAAATACCCCGGACACTTGTCAGACAAGAGATAGCCGTATTGACTCCCAATCATGCCACCGTCTTTCAAACAGCCCCAGTCATCGTGTCACGGCCTGGAGGGTCATCAAAAACATCAAAAGTATGAATGGGAAAAAATAACATTTATAAATACATTTGAGGAAATCAATCTTACTCTCCAGGTTTGCAAACATGCATGCATGCATATCATAAAACATGAACAATTGTAGGGAAATCAAATCAAATATAAATAGTGGACCAATAAAATCATATCACATTTCATAATTCATGTGGCCCATGTTTTCCCAAAGTTCATGTTCATCAATCAAATCATGAGATAAATATCTGGACACAAATATCAATAAATCATAAATATAACCAATCCTCAATATCCAATCATCAATAACCAAGTAACTATCACTATATCAATGCTACGTGTACAAACTCGGGATCTTCACATCCGAGTACATCCACAAGATCAACGACGTCTAGGCAATATCATCCCCAGATTAACAACGTCTAGGTGATGTCATATTCTAACACTTTTGAGACCGAGTCTCCTTTGGAGCTACTCATCTCCAAAAAGCGTAATCGTAACCTCTCTGGGATCACTAGACGCCCAGAGGGAACAACAACATAATAGAGGATGGTATATGTGGAAAACAGTCATCAAATACAATAAACTCATTTTCAAAACCATTTATGTCTCAAATCCAGTCAAAACATCTCAACAAGGCCTATGCCCGAAACATAGCTTTCACAAAACAATTTCTAAAAAACCATCGTAAAACAGTATCCATAACACATTTCATAAATCCATATTTCATCAAATCGATCATATCAAATCAATATTCAAATAATATCAATCAAATCATACGATAAAGAATTTCCAACATGGGTCTCAAGCCCAAAACCTGGTTTTCACACAAACCCGCAAAATCACGTTCGGAAATCCATAAATAAGTCCATAAAATCATCAAAAAATCATTCTAAATCATACTTCAAACCATTGCAATTCAAACATGTCCTAAAATCATGTAAAACTTTTAATTATGCATGCATCATCAGTTAGAAAACAAATGTCCACTCACACACCGTCCAAGCTAGTCAATCATAAGCTATACGCTCCTTGGAGGTTGTTTCATCCGGAAATGACCAACTCGATGAGACCCGCTGGGGGATCTAGGACCAGCCGTGTGGTGTCTTGGGCCCGCTGGTGGCGTTGCTGCTTGGCAGGGATCCTGCAAAGTCTTAACACCGGTGTGGTGTCGGCCGAAGAGGCTCCGATGTCTAAGTTAGTATCCGAAGTGCCGAAAGGCAGGTAAATACAGTGTTCTGGATTGGGTCTCAGAGAGTTACCCTTGTGAAGGGTTTCGAGGTATTTATAGTGGCCATAACTGCGGTAGGTGGGCTACTGTTGCCGGGGGGGGGGGGGGGGGGGGGGGGGGGGGGGGGGGGGGCAGGTTGTGCTTTGTGGCTGAGAGTTGCCTGACAAGCCCTGGATATCGGGAGGAGGCGCCAGCTGGAGTCCCAACCTGCCTCTGTCAGGGAGTAGGTATGGCAAAGTTGGTTAGGTGATTGTTGCAGCCAGCTGACGTCTGTATCTTGTCAGGTGCCGAACGACAGGCCTGCAGGTCCAGGCCGGTCGGGGACCACGGTTGTGGGGGTGCCGATCAGATACTCGGTGGGTGTCCTTCCTGTCCTGGCGGGCCCTGTTCTTAGGTGGTCGGTCGATATGGTATCAACATAAGTCCTCTAAGTCTTTGACTAAGGTGGATTTCCTCGGTCGAGGACTTGTGATGACGGCCAGTGCCTGTCGACCGACCAGGGCGGTGCCCCCTGTCTCCTAGTAGCCCCCAAGTTATGGATCGAGGAGGTTCACCGTATGTCCGAAGTGAAAGGAGTCCCCAGTGCCGAGTCCCGCAAGCAGCCCACCGTGATGACCAGAAGATAGTGGAGAGGCGGCCGAGGGGGATGGCGGGGACCCGTCGGTTGCATTGCGCTTGCCGACGGAGAGAGGAAACATGTCGTCGAGGGAGATGCCGAGAGGCTCCGATCGGCATAATGTAGTGATGTATACTGGTATAAATGTATGTATGTACGTACGTAGGTGGGAATGTACGATACGTATGGGCATACAGTACGAGGTCGTATCCGTATCTGAAAGGTGGCCGTATCGGCCTAGTGGCCGTCAGATCGGAAGCGCGAATCCTGAGGCGTGCCAAGGGCCTATAAAAGGGAGTGGAAGCTTTTGACTTTTTCACTTTTTACTCAGTACATCTGTGGAGTACTTTCAAGTGCCGACTGAATTGGATCTTGCCGAGAGGAAGGGAGACGCACGTGAGACCAATTTCGCAGAGACATAACATTACAGGTATAATTTCTGCCGAACGGCATCTCGTCTAAGCATGTGTTCCGTAGCGTAGGTGCTTAGTCGTAGCTTCTTTGTTTTGGTAATTTGTAGATGTCAGCGTCAGAGTCAAACAGTGGATCTGGGGTTAGGTCCCCTCAAGCTTTTGACGGGGAAGCACCGTCTCGTTTAGCAAGCGACGTGTCGAGCGAGCGTAGTGGTTCAACGTCCACTAGTGGGTTCGCAACTGATACTTCTTCGTCGTCCAGCAGCGGTGACAGCCTAGATGGGGCTTTCAGGTTACCGAGGAAAGAGGTGCGGCAACAGAGGGGATGGAGCACATCTTCTGTCGACCGAGACCCGCTGGAATTTTCTAGCTTGTCAAACACAACAATTAAGGGTCACTAAGTTGTTACATAATCTCGTATAACAATTCCCTAAAACTTGGGATTTAATAATAATCTTTAAACATGAACGACACACTTTGGACACCCAAAACTACCCCAAAACGGTGTCTGATTGACTTGAAACCTACTCCATTAGGTTCGTAATGTTGAAAACAATAAAAAGTGTGTTGACCACATCCCTAAAAAACTTATCACGTTCCTCTATGCGCGGCTTGAAACGGCTGCTCATGAGACCATGCGCCAGTATTATGAAACACTGCTCATCGTCTATTTGACTTGTTTCTCTATAAACGAGTTGCCCAACCCGGTTTTCAACCCGCGTTTAAATCCGACCAATTTCAATCAATTTCTAGTTTCCAATCCATCCAAAATCTTTATAAGATATTCTGAAACACAATTCCAGTTTCAATTTAACAATTCGGTACCTTAATGTAGTCGAATTTCGATTCAAAATTCTGAAAGGTTCGCATGTCCTGTTCTTGGTCTGTTCTTCGTCGATTTCGGGATGGTTTGGTTCCTATGAATCTCAAGAAGCTTAAACGAAAATTAATTTCAGCAATCAAGGTCCAAGAATTCAAATTCGAAATTCCAAAATTTTGAATTTCTTGGGTTTGGGTTTCGAGTTTGTTTCGAGTTTTCTTTCCTTTTCCTTTATTTTCAATCTCGTTTTCTCTCTTTGTTTTCTCTTAAGTTCTTTGTTTTTCTCTGTGGGCTTTCAAGTAACTAGATTGATGATCAGGGCCGAAAATGAGTTTTGGTTGTTCAAGTCTTTTTGTTTTCCTAGTTTTCTTTTTGACCCAAATTCGAACAAACCCACTAATTCACAGAACACACACACGACCACGTGTTGCCAGCAATCCAATTCCCATTGTGACAGATGTCACAAGTCTGTAAAAACATACCGACTCATCAAAACCAGGAAAAGACCATTTAGCCCTTTTGAGCACAGATTACCAAAATTCCCTCGGACTTTCTAGACTCGTAATGTACTCGTTCAAACTCCGATTCTGACCTGCTGTCTGTCTACGGAATCAGCATTTTGAGACCTACGCAACGGTCCTCGAAAAACATGCAAAAAATATTCCAAACAAAAAGTCAACTTTAACCATCACATTTACAGGGCAAAAACGTCATTTTACATTCACATTTTCGATTTTACATTTCTTGAATTTTCGAGTCTGCACAATGTAGTCATGATGACATCAGCATGGAGACATTAGCTGCCACGTTAGTAAGGGTTGATTTCAGCTACCACATCGACAATATAACGCCTCGAACCGTTCAATTAATTTTTAATTCGGAAACTTTATGTAAAATGACCATTTTGCCCCTGTTAGGGAAAAAATGTTGACTTTTGACCTAGGACACTGTTTTGACTTTGACCAAGGTCTGTTATGTAGATCCGGACGTCACGAGTCCGTAGACAAGTGGCACGTCAAAATTGAACGTTCGACGAGAAAGTTATGGGTCAAGGAAACAAATCGGCAATGTTCACTTTTTACGAGGAATTGTGTAGGTGGATTTAATTGATTGGTCAAAGGGACTAGTGGACCAATCAGATGAGTGATAAGTGTCACTCATCTAACTGGCCCAGTAACCCAAATAATTGGGGGTTCATGTATCTTCACCTTCCCTGTTTCATTGCACCTGGAACCCAAAAACACAAACACAACCCACCCCACCCCATTATACCATCATCTTCTGTGTTGTTTAAGTGAGGCTGAGAGTGTGAGAGTGTGAAGAATGGTATAGAGACAACAGTGAGAGACTGAGCACCGCGGAAGAGAGACGGCCAGGTAAACCCGAAACCGTTCAAAATGTGTCAGATTTCAAAGTTAAGTTTAAAGGGTTTGTTGACCCGTTCTGATGATCAAAACATGTTCCCAGGAGTCATACGATCTCAAAGAGACTAAAACCAAGGACGGAGGTGGCTAGGATCGACAGGAAGGCAGGACTGAAACTTGACCGTCATTGTTCAACGTTCAAGAGGTATGATCTTCGACTCTTTTGCTGGTCTTAGGTCCATAGATATCTTCTAGGAAACCAGACGATCATGTAGGATAAACAAGATAAAAATTGTTTAGAATTGAATGAGATAAGGTCGGGTCGGGTCGTGGGTCTAGGAAACTCATTACAGTGAAAACAGGTGACCCGTCGAGAGGTTGAAGATAATGACGTCAATAGGGTAACATGATCATCTGTCAGATTGTCAAGCCATGTGGCCAATAGGATGTTGACATGTGGCAACCTATCAGGCACAGTCAGTAATAACGTATCAGACACATGGACCAGTCAGCGTGCGACACGTGGCACTTGTCAGATATGATAGTTGTCAGATCTGACAGGTGTCAGACCTCTCAGGCTAACGTCAGCGATGACGTCAGCGTTGACCGTTGATTGATGATTTAAATGCGTGCATAACTATTTTACATGTTTTATTATATGATTTAAGTGAAATGATTTGATATCATGGTATTTGTGAACTTAAATCATCGGTCATGTACCATTTTATGAATTTGCATGAAAAATGTGGTTTTGGGCTTTAGACCCATTTGGATACTGTTTGACCGGTTTTGGGGTCAACAGGGATTTAAAGGAAAAAGGTTTCGTTTGGATTTGAAAAAATGATCTAGTATGATCGTGTTTGAGAAAATGAGTTCTTTAAATGATCTATATTGTTGAGTCTTCTCCAGACGTCTAGGATCCTAGAGTAGTCACCGTGCACTGCTTGGGTGATTGACTTCGAGGAGAGGCTCAGGAGTGCGGTATTATGATATCGTTCTGGACGTGATAGATCCAAGGCAGAGACCCCGTGTTGATATCACCCCGGACATCATTGAGTTGTATCCTGGGGAGTACTCAGAGATGAGACCCCGAGTTGCACGCGTAGCATTATTAGATCATGACTGGTGTTGGTTCTGGACATCACAAATGTCTGAGGATAGGTTATATTGTGTGTTACTAATGTATTGGTTCAGGTGGTTACGTTTTTATATGATTTTCCTTACTTCCATACGTTTTTAATTATATGCATGCATGCTTTATAAAACATAAGGTCTAAATATTACTGTTGATTACAAATGAGTTTATAACTTATTGATTTTTGGTCCACTCACACTTTGACGTTTTATTGACCCTCTAGGTAGAGATACTGAGGTAGGGACTAACTCTCGAGGAGAGACATAGTCTGTACGACTGCACACCTGATCACCTTACGGGGTAGGTTATTGTGTACGTTGTGTATTTTCTTTTGAACCGACATTATGCTCATATCCCTGGTCTGACAATGGTGTATTTTAAACTTAGTATGTGTGTTATGAACCCTGTGAGGGTATTTATGGTATTTTGAGTTTATTGTCATATGGGAGCAGAACACATCCCTCGGTGGTCCCTAGGGGGATTGGGACGGGTTCTGTCAAATTGGTATCAGAGCAGAGAATTAGGATACCGGTCTGTACTTCGTACATTGATGAGCATAAAATCTCGTACTAATCGTACTGATTTATGTGTCTTAACAGATAGTATGCCTCCGAGACGAATACCCCCTCCACAGCCTGAGGGCCATCTCATTGGAGGTACAGGGAGTTCTAGTTCTAGTATCGAGTTAGACATCGCCTGGGTACCATAGTTTTCAGTGGTGAGGCCTCTCTTGAGGACACTCACCGATGGATCCTTTGGCTGGAGAAGATCTATGCCGTGATGCCATGTCCCATGGAGGATCGTGTTATGCTAACTATTTTTCTGCTGGATGGAGATGTCCACGAATGGTGGTATACACTAGAGTTTTCCGGTTGGGACTCCACGACCATGACCTCGAATTTTCAAGGAACGATTCTTGGAGCTGTATTACCCCGTTCCTTCATGGACGCCAGAGAGGCCGAGTTCCTGCAGCTCTAGTAGGGGAGAATGATAGTCGCTGAGTATGAGCAGCATTTTTAGTGGTTGTTCCAATTCACAGCTGCATTTGTGGGGACAGAGGAAGACAAGTGTTTCTAGTTTGAGCTAGGCCTACGAGGAGAGATTTGGGCCATGGTTACTTCTGGCTCCTTTGCTACCTTGAGGGAGCTGATAGATGCTGCAATTAGAGTAGGGAAGGGCTAGGTAGCCCGGGTAGCAACCTTCTTGGGATGGACGACACAGAGATCGTTCTTATACCGAACCTCCGAGCCAAAGGGCCCCGAAGGAGGTCGGTTCAGTGGTGGAGTATCGTCCTTGGGCAGCGGTCGATCAGGCAGGTATGGGAGCACCCAGAGGTTTGGTTCCAGAACACCGCAGTCTTCTCAGGCCAGTGGTACTTTGGCAGGGATTACTGGCAAGTCGAGCCCATTGACTTGCTATGTGTGCGAGGAGCCGAGTCATTTCAAGAGGGAGTACCTGCAGTGGTCGAGTAACAGTACTACAATACAGACTCTGGGCACCACTTCAGATGCGACTGCATCCGAGGAGCCAGAAGAGGTTACAGAAGATCACGAGGGTGTGGTCGATCATCTGGACCACATGCCCGAGTGTTTACGGTAACCCAACAGGAGGCCAAGGTAGTTCTGGGTGTAGTGACAGGTACACTCACTATTTCAGATTTTGATGTACGTGTTTTGATGGACCCTGAAGCCACACATTCTTTCATATCATGGAGTTGTGCTTGTTTGTTGGTTGGATAGAGAGGTGTATGCACTTGAGTGTGACTTAGGTGTGGGTACACCGACTGGGGACGTTTACCTTGTGAACCAAGTGTTGAGAGACTGCCCTGTGAGGGTAGGAGAGGTGGACTTGGTTGTTGATTTGATACTCTTGGACTTGCATGACTTTGATATCATACTTGGAATGGATTGGCTATCAGATCAATATTCCATTTTTTATTGGTGCAATAAGCGGGTGACAATTCGAAGTCCAGGTCTACCTGAAGTGACTTTCCATGGAGATCTGATAGGTTCACCACCTAGAGTAATCTCGACTCTTACAGCTAACAAGCTTTTGAGAAAAGGATGTCAAGGCTACTTGGCTCACGTGGTGGAAACAGGTGATACACCATTGAGGGCAGAGGACATACCAGTGGTGCAAGAATTTTCAGACGTGTATCCACATGATTTACCAGGACTACCACCACACCAGGAGATCGTGTTTACCATTGAGTTTCTTCTAGGTACGAGACCCATTTCACATATAGCATATCATATGACATCAACTGAATTGAGAGAACTGAAGGTCCAGTTATAGGAGTTGGTGGATATGAGATTCATCCAACCTAGTACTTCCCCGTTGGGGAGCTCCGGTACTATTTGTAAGGAAGAAGGATGGTAGCCTGCAATTGTGCGTAGACTACAGAAAACTCAACAAGGTAACAGTGAGGAACAAGTTTCCATTTCCCAGGATCGACGACTTGTTCGATCAGCTGAGGAGAGCTTAGTACTTTTCGAAGATTGATCATCGATCAGGATACCATCAACTGCGTATTGCTGAGGAGGACGTTCCGAAGACTAATTTTCGGACTAGGTATGGGCATTATGAGTTCTTGGTAAGGCCGTTTGGACTGACGAATGCACCGGCTGCATTCATGGATTTGATGAACCGGTTGTTTAGGTCATATCTAGACAGGTTTGTGATCGTGTTTATTGATGACATCCTGGTTTACTCAAGGAGTGCCAAAGCGCACGAGAAACATTTGAGGTTGGTATTGAACATGATGAGGAGGAACCAGTTATTTCCTAAGTTGAGCAAGTGTCAGTTTTGGTTGAATAGTATTTGCATTCTATGTCATGTGATCTCAGCGGAGGGGATTAGTGTGGACCCCCAGAAGACGGAAGCTGTAACCAACTGGGAAAGACCAAAAACAGTTACCGAGGTTCGGAGCTTTGTGGGTTTGGCAGAATATTACTGACGATTCGTAGAGGGTTTCTCTATCATAGCAGCCTAATTGACCCGATTGACTAGAAAAAAGGGTTAGCTTTGTCTGGGATTAGCGTTGTGAATAGAGTTTCCAGGAGCTAAAGCGACGATTGACCACTGCGCTAGTTCTAGTACTTCCGATGATAGTAGGGAGTTTGAGGTGTATAGCAATGCATCATTATAGAGTTTGTGTTGTGTATTGATGCAGAACAGGAGAGTTATTGCTTACGCCTCTCGACAATTGAAACCACATGAGTTGAACTATCCCACCCATGACTTGGAGTTGGCAGCAGTGGTACATGCCTTGAAAATTTGGAGGCACTACTTATATGGAGAGACTTGCAGGATCTTTACCAACCACTAGAGTTTGAAACATCTGTTTACTCAGAGGGAACTGAATCTGAGACAGAGACGGTGGTTAGATCTGATTAAGGACTACGACTGCACGATTGAGTACCATCCTAGAAAAGCAAATGTGGTGGCAAATGCACTGAGTAATAAATCAGCAGGCCCGGTAGCTTACTTACAGATGGTGTATCTACCCTTGTTAGTGGAACTCCGGAAGGCTGGAATTATACTTGGGTTAGATGATGAGGGAGCCTTGTTGGCTAGTTTTCATGTGCGACCAATCCTAATTAACCGGATTATAGAGACTCAACTTCAGGAACCTACATTGTGTTTTTATAGGATTGAAGTTGAAGAGGGGGACCTGCATGATTTCACCATCAGAGATGATGGAGTTTTACTGAAGTAGGGTCGTTTGTGCGTGCCGACAATGACAAAGTTAAGGACGAAGATCCTAGAGGTGTAACGACCCGTCCCTGATTTTAAGGATTAATTATGACTTAATTATGGATTAACGTGACTAATCCCTAATTAGTCGATGATTATCGGACGTTCATGGAGAAATTACGATTTTGCTCATGAATGAAGGCAAAAAGTTAACTTTTAACCCGGGAGGTCCGATGCACGAGGATCGGAGACCTTTACGTAGATCGAGTTGATACGAGCCCATAGACAGGCGGCACGTCGAAATTGGACGTTCGATGGGAAAGTTATGGGTCACGGAAAGTTCGAGACACTATTGCATGTTTTACGAGAAGGATTGACATTTGTCCTCAGTGGGCCCCATATATTTTTCCCAAGGCCCAATGGATGAGTGACAAGTTTCACTTATCCATTACTCCCATTACACAGATACATGCATCTATTTTCCCTTTCTTTCCATTCGATCATCCTCGCACCCGAAAGCCCCAAACCAAACCCTTCCCCCATTTGAATATGTGTGAGGCCAAGAGAGTGGCTGAGAGTGCAAGGGAGACTGGACGACGATAGTGAGGTTGGCAAAACCTCCTTGGACGGCGGAGGAAAGGTAAACCTGAAACCTAAGTTTTGTTTTGAATTCAAATTTCGTGTTTTGAACATTGAAGATGTTTTCTGTTGATCGGGGTGTGATTATGGGGTTGGTATGATGATTAGGGAATGGTTTTGGACAGTGGAAGGTGGCTGAGCAGCCCAGGTTTTGGGCTGGAAGTTTGGACCGTGAGGGGAACAATCGAACAGGTAGGTTCTAGGCGGTTTTTCTAGGTTTTGATCGCATAGATGGGTTGCAAATGATGAGAGGAAGCTATTGGAATTGAAAAGGGAGAAAACGGGTTGAAAAATGGTGAGGAATAGCCCTGAACCGGTCACGCCAGTTCGGTTGGACCGGTGTTGCAGTGGACCAGTTCATACAGGTTCGCTAGAGGTTGAAGAAGGCACTCTGCCTGGTGCGTGAGCTCCAAGCGCAGCGCCTTTGGGTGGCGCGTACGGTATTATTTGGGGATGAGTTAACACATGAAATCATCCTTTCGATGTAACGAACATTTTGGGATGAGTATCGAGTCGATCGAACATCGTTTTGATATAGTTCGGGATGTCCAAAGGTTTAGGATCAAGTTTAAAACCCTTTAAAAATCCTGAAAAATTAAGGGGATTTAATGAGAGGTTATTGAAGTAGTTAGTAACCCTTTAGTATGATTTGGACAGGTTTGGGAACCCCGAAAATGGTGATTGGCTCAGGAAGGGCTTATGTCGCTCGTATCGAGGCGCAACATGGACGGTCTGTGAGTGAACCTTGTTTTCTAAATTGTTATGCATGAATAACTATTTTATATGTTTTACATATGTGATTTCTACGTTGATGATTGTGATGCGTGGTTTTCCATATTTGCACGTATTTCGAGGTTTCCTATTTTATACGGTGCTTATACGTGCTAGTATTTCTATGATGGTTTTATAGAACGGTTTTGGATTTGGAAATATGGAACCGGGCATAAGACCCATTTTATTGGAAACCATTGGACTTGGAGTCCATTTGATTTAATGAAAAATCGGGCTGGAGGCCCAATTTACTTATATGATCGGGTCGGGGGCCCAGTTGGTTTACTTGATCGGGCTTGAGGCCCAGTTGGTTATGATATCGAGCATAAGGCCCAGTTATGGTTTATAAACATGATTTCGGGTTTGGAGACCCTAAATGGACTTGGAATTGAGAAAACAGATTTGTGGATTACGATTGATCCCGGGAATAGGTCCCTTTGAACGATTTTGAGATGATTTGTAAAATGGTTTTCCATATACCATCCTCACGAACGGTTGCCCTTCAGACGTCCTGTAGTATCCTGGAGTGGTGGGTTGTCTCCACCAGACGTCTTGTAGTATCTTGGAGTAGTCACAGGGCATTACCTACGATGGGTCATTGCACGGAGCGATCGGTCCGTATAGTGACTCAAGAGCAGGATTGCCAGAGGTTAAAACCTCCCCCAAGGGAGGGTCATTGATCTGCGGATCATTGACCTGGGTGGACCCTGGGAGACTTGGGATTGAGACCTTGAGTAGCACGCGTAGCTTGGAACCGTGACAGTGGTATTGATTGTGAAATTTGGGATGTCAGGCATCAGGGGTGTCGAGGATTGGTTTTGGGCTGAGACCCACATGTATTGGTTTTGGGCTGAGACCCACTTGTATTGGATTTGGGCTGAGCTCTCACATGGATTTGGGTAGTGACCCACATACTATAGTTTTACGATTTTGGGCTAAGGCCCTAATGGTTTAATTATTGATAAACGGTTAAATAACTTTGATTTGATGATTTGAGGAATGATTGAATTAAATGGTTTTCAAATGCATGCATCCTTTTTAGTGAAGGACATAAATGTCTTTTCGTGAAATGTATTTTATTAATTAAACTATTTATTTCGTCCACTCACAGCTTTTAATGGTTTTAATGTCCTTCGGGTTGATCGTGGATGCGGGCTATAGCAGAGACCGAGACATCACACTCCTTCTCCGATCCTCTGAAAGCCCCAGTTGGGCTAAGGTGGAATTATCCCTGGTCTGACACTTCGTGTCAGACGGAAGTAGACACGTCCCACGATAATCCAGGGGATTTGGGATGGGACATGTCAAGAGGAGGCCCATGGTTCAGGATATGTGATGCACCCAGGAGGGACGAAGATGTACCGTACCCTTAAGGATCACTATTGGTGGGCTGGAATGAAGAAGGAGATCGCTGAGTTTGACAGTAGATGTTTGACCTGCCACTAGGTTAGGGCAGAACGGTAGAGACCGTATGGAGTTTTACAGCCACTCCCGATTCCTAAGTGGAAATGGGATCACATTACCATGGACTTTGTATTCAAACTGCCTAGAATATAGAGTGGATTTGATGGAGTCTGGGTAATAGTGGACAGATTGACGAAGTTAGCATATTTTCTTCCAGTACGTGAAACTTTTAAACCCAACCGACTGGCTCAGATATTCGTGGATGAGATCATTCTGCTACATGGTACGCTAGAGTTTATAGTGTCGGACCGGGATCCGCAGTTTACTTCGAGGTTTTAGCGAATTCTACAGAAAGCTCTTGGTACGAACCTACACTTCAGCATTGCTTTTCATTCGAAGACGAATGGTCAGTCTGAGAGGACGATACAGACCTTGGAAGATATGATGCGAGCTTTTGTGCTGCAGTTCCAAGATTCTTGGGATACGCTCCTACCTTTGATGGAGTTCGCTTACAACAACAGTTATCAGGTGAGCATCGGTATGGCACCTCTTGAGGCGCTGTATGGACGACAGTGCAGGACGCCTATTTGTTGGACTGAGGTAGGCGAGAGGGCGGTTTTGACGCCAGAGCTCATGGATATGACCCATGAGAAAATCCGGATCATCAAAGAAAGGTTGAAGGTGGCACAAGATCGCCAGAAGAGTTACGTCGATCGTCGAATCAGAGACCTAGAATTTGTTGTTGGGGATTGGGTTTTCCTAAAGTTATCCCTTTGGAAAGGGATTATCCGATTTGGTAAACGCGGGAAGTTGATTCTTTGTTATATTTGACCGTATGAGATCGTAGAGAGAATTGGTCATGTGGCGTACAGATTGGCATTACCTCCAGAACTTTCTAGAGTACATAATGTGTTCCATGTGTCGATGCTTCAGAAGTACGTGTGGAAGGAATCACTTGTTTTGCTGAAACAACCGTTGGAACTCCGGATAGATTTGAGCTTCGAAGAACAGCCCACACAAATTCTAGATCGAAAGGAAAAAATTTTGAGGAACAAGACAATTGAAACGACTCGTCCCGACATCCGGGATTATATTAGTGGCTAATGAAGCAATAGTGAGACTAATCGGTAATTAGTTGAGTGATTTCGGACGGACGGTGCAAAATGACCATTTTGCCCCTAGAGGTGGGCTAAACATTGATTTTTGACTCGGGCGATCAAACGGACTTTGGCCGATGACTGTGACGTAATTCGGGACATCAAGAGTGCGAAGACAGGCGGCACATCCAATTTTGACGTTCGATGGAGAAGTTATGAGGCTCGGAATTTGAGGGGCATTTTGGTAATTTTGCAAAAAGGATATTTTGGTCATTTGGTTACCTTGGGATTTGTGCCCACTTGGATTAGGACACCTGTCCTTCTCTAGAAGGCTGTGGAACCATGGATAACTGCCTTTCACTTTTTTAAATGGGTGTGAAATGTGTTCAAATATGATCGGTGAAAGTAGACCGAGTGAGTGAAAACAGACTAGGTGAGAAATTCTTCCACCCAATTACCTTCAATCCTCATCCTTGACCCATGAATTATGAACAAGAGTTGGAGAGGGAGTAGAGACGAGTGTGGTGGTGCCCCCGTAGTGAGCCGTCGTGGACAATGGCCATGAAACCCATGTAAGGTAAGTTTGGAATTCAAAAATGGTACTTTCTATTCTAGCAGTTGTTGATCGATTCTAATGGGTGAAACATGTTTCTGGAAGTCCTGTGAGTCGAATAAGCTTGGTTTCAAAGCCTGAGATGGACGGTTATGGTCGGGAACATAGGTGGAAAACTGGAAAACTATTCTTCGATTGGAAAGGTACGTTTTAGTTCTTAATTTAATGATTTAAGGACGTAGATGGATAGGATATGACTAGACGAAGCTATAGGCGTTGTAATGATCGAAAACGGGTCGAAATTGAGTGAGAAATGATGATGAACCAATCGCGTTGGTTCGGTTGGACTGATTTGCAGAGGACCAATGGACTGGGTTCATGTGAGGATATGGATGAACAGTGCACCAGCGCATGACTCCCACGCGTAGTGCCTTTGGGTGCGCGGGAGGGCGTGTGGGACCTCATTTCAAGGCACAGCCAACATGAATTTTTATGGTTTCGATGTAACAAATATTTTGGGATTGGTTTCGAGTCGATCAGATATTGTTTCGACATAGTTCGAGATGTCCAAAGGTTTAGGATCGAGTTTAAATACTTTTAAAAATCTGGGAAAATTACGGGGATTTAATGGAAGGTTATTGAAGTAGTTAGTGATCTTAGAATTTGATTTGGACAGGTCCGGGAGTTCAATGATAGTGGAGTAGCTGGGAAAGGCGTATTGCACCCGTATTGAGGCGGCAGTGAGGATGGTCTGTGAGTGGACTTTGCTTTCTAAATTATAATGCATGCATAACTATTTTATATGTTTTCTATATATGATTTCTATGCTTATGATTATGGTATTTATGATTTACATAATTGCACGTATTTCAATGTGATTTACATAATTGCACGTATTTCGAGAATATGATTTATGCTATGCTTTGATGATGATTTTGATTGATGATTTTATATTGTTTATACGTATTGTGTTTTGTTAATGATTTGATGATATGATATTAGGTTTGAATGTGAATTCGGGCATGAGACCCATTTCGATAAATATGATTTTGGATTTCGGTTTAAAAGTGATTTTGGATGGATTTCTAGATTTGGATTCTGGTTTCAAAATGATTATTTCGGATATGGATTTGGAAATGGATTAATGGATTTATGGATTTGATAAAATGGTTTTGAATTGGATTTGCTGGATATGGATTTGGGTTTAAAGACCCGGTGATTGATTGTGACGGGGGAGGGCCCTATATGTGATTTGAGTTTAAAGACTCGGTTATTGATTTCCCCCGAGGCTTGTTATTGAGTTTAAAGACTCGTGATTTAAAGACTCGTTGATTACCCGAAAGGCTTGATTTAGTTTAAAGACTTGGATTGATATTGAGTTTAAAGACTCGTTGATATGAGATCCAACAGGTTTAATTGATTGATGGAAATGTGTTGGATTTATGTGATATCATGAAGGTTTTCATATGGTTTTCAGATGTTTTGGGCGATGGCCCAGATACTTGGATGTACGGTCTTACACGTGATTTGGATCTTGGATTTTTGGGCTAAGTTCCCAGACTTGGTTTTGATTTATGGTTTTGGGCTAAGGCCTGTTATTCGAAAAGGAAATGGTTTCTAGTTTTCATAAATGGTTTTATTACATTGGAAATGAATTGGTTTTCGAATGCATGCATTGTTTTTACGTGGAGAGCATAAATGTCTTTTCTGATAAAATGTATTTGATAAACTTATTAATTTTTGTCCACTCACAGTCTTTTCTGGTTTTTTTATACCCTTCAGGTTGATGCGGATGAAGGATGTTGGTGAGACTGAGACATCATACACGATCCACGGTGGTTTCTGCGCACTCTAGGAAGTCAGACGTTGTTTTTGGACCGTTGACTTGGGATCCCTTGTCTGGTCTGTGTGTCACATGCAGGCTGGACGGGTGTTTTTCCTTCGTGTCGCACGTGGGGGATTGGGGATGGGTCGTCTCACGATTCCTCTAGTTAAGGTGTTGTGGAGGAACCATGACGTGGAAAAGGCCATGTGGGAGCTAGAGGTGCAAATGAGAGAACAGTTTCTACATTTATTTGAGTAAATTTTGGGGACGAAACTTTTGTAAGGTGGGTAGATTGTAACACTCCGAACTATTTAATTAATTTGTAATTCGAAAGCTTTATGTAAAATGACCATTTTGCCCCTAGTAAGGGAAAAAATTTTGACTTTTGACCCGGGACACTATTTTGACTTTGACCAAGGTCTGTTACGTAGATCAGGACGTCACGAGTCGGTAAACAAGCGGCACGTCGAAATTGGACGTTCGATGGGAAAGTTGCTGGTCACGGAAACAAATTGGCACTGTTCATGTTTTACGAGAAATTGTGTAAGTGGCTTTAATTGATTGGCCAAAAGGTCTAGTGGACTAATCAGATGATTGAAACGTGACACTCATCTAATTGGCCCAGTAACCCAAATAATTGGGGGTTCATGTATCTTCACCTTCCCTATTTCCTCATTGCACCTGAAACCCACAAACACAAAAATAACCTACCCCACCCCATTTTACCATCATCTTTTGTGTTGTTTGAGTGAGGTTGAGAGTGTGAAGAAAGACTGAGAGATGACAGTGAGAGACCAAGCACGGCGGAGGAAAGACAACCAGGTAAACCCGAAACCATTCAAAATGGGTCAGATTTCAAAGTTGAGTTTAGAGGGTTTGTTGACCCATTTAGATGATCAAAACATGTTCCTAGGAGTCATATGATCTCAAAGAGACTAAAACCATGACGAAGGTGGCTGGGATCGACGGGAAAGAACGATTGAAACTTGACCGTCACTGTTCAACATTCAAGAGGTATGATCTTCGACGGTTTTTCTGGTTTTAGGTCCATAGATATCTTCTAGGAAACCATACGATCATGTAAGACCAAACGGGATAAAATATTCTTCAGAATTGCATGAGATATGGTCGGGACGCGGGTCTGGGCGACCCGTTACAGTGAAAACGGGTCTCGTCGAGAGGTTGAAGATAATGAGGTTAGCAGGGTGACATCATCATCTGTTAGATTGTTACGCCATATGGCCAATAGGATGTTAACACATGGCAACCTGTCTGACACAGTTAGTACTGACGTGTCAAACACATGGACCAGTTAGCGCGTGACACGTGTCAGACCTGTCAGGCTAATGTCAGCGTTGACCATTGACCAGCATTGATTAAAACTTTGACCCAAGCGTGTGGGAGCGTGGGCAGGACTTTAGAGGTGAAACTGATCATGTCCGAAAGGTTTCGATGATTCGGATCCAATGACAGTGGTTTCGGATCGATCAGAGATCGTTTGATAGGTCGTTTAGAGATTAAAGCCTTGTGAAGCGTGTTCGGGATGCGTTTCCTGTATCGGGTTTTGTGAGGGTTTAGTGTCACGACCGGTCCCAAATCCTCCGGGATTAACGTGGGACTCGCCTGATCCCGTCTGACACCACGTGTCAGACCAGGGAAAATTCCATCTCTGCCCTCGTCGGGGCTATCAGAGTGCATCAGGATCGTAGGAGGAGGGGAGTGATGTCTCGTTTCTGCTACAGCCCGCATCCGCGATCAACCTGAAGGGCATTAAAACACGAAAACTGTGAGTGGACAAAATAATAATTTATTAAAAACATTTTCACACAAAGACATTTATGCCCTTCATAAATGCATACGCATGCATTCGAAAATCATTTATCAAACGTTCATAAAACCATTTGAAAACATTCTCAAAATCATTCAAGGGTTCATGCCCGGCCCCATAAACCGTCATGACCCATAAATCCAATTGGGTCCCTGACCCGAAATCACAATTCAAAACCCGTAGGTTAAATCAATAGGGACTCAGCTCAAATCACATCAAGTATGGGGTCTCCGCCCCCAAATCATTTCTAAAACATCGAATACGGGGTCTCCGCCCCAAATCACTTTCTAAGTCATAAAACACAGGGTCTCCGCCCTCAAATCTCGTATACAGGTTCGCAGCCCCAAATCACTGTCCCATAAAACCTCATACGTTTAACCCATCCGCGGCACTTCCGAGAAGATGCCAACTCGGGGCACACAGCCCCTAGGGAACACATCCCCGATATAGTCACGATATCAATCTCTATACTAGTGTGCACACTACTCGGGGTCTCACTCCGAGTCTTCTCCCAGGAATCTCCATCTGGGAGGCTCAATCTCTAGATCTAGTCCGAGCTCTCTCTCTGGATCTAGTCCACACATCTCTCCGGAATCTGGTCCGGGATCACATCATAATAAGTAACCACCACTCCTGGAACGGGATCCCTATGGGGATACCCACTCTGGTCTGTGGATCGTGACTCTCCAGGTCGACGCTGGAGGAGACCATATAATCAATATGGAGGGTTTCATATACATTTTCAATTACTCTTTTCTTTCTTTCTCAAATCACTTTCAATTGGGTCTCATATCCGAATCATCTCAATAGGATTCCGCGAATCCGATTCAAATCCATTTCACAGGCCTCGGCCTAAATCCACAGTTCAACTGGGTCTCATGCCCGAATTCTCATTTCACAAACTGAACCGGGACTCAAGCCCGATAACACGAATAACTGGGCCCAAAGCCCGAACCACAACTCAACAGGACCTCAAGTCCGATTTCACAACCAACGGGGCCTTAGGCCCGATATCTCAACTAAATGGGTCTCAGGCCCGATATCATAAATCAACAGGTCATCAAGCCCGATAGTACCAATAACTGGGCCTCAAATCCGAATCGTAAACCAACTGGACCTTCGATCCGATCGTATCACACAAATGGACCCTCGGTCCCATTCTTCGTCAATTCAAATGGACTCCAAGTCCGAGATTTGTAAATCAAAGAGGGTCTCATGCCCGATTTCATATTTCCAAATCCAAAATCCGTTTATTAACCCTCGTTGAAAACATGGTACACAAAGGTACGACATAAAGCCGAAAACCTCGAAATACGTGCAATTATGTCGATCCTAAGCTACCACAAACAAATGCACTCATGGCATCACAAAACATATATTAAAACAATTATAAAACATATATGCATGCATCGAATTCGAAAGAAAGGTCCACTCACAGACCGTCTGAAGCCGTGCCTCGGTACACGTGCCATAATCGTCTCCCGGGTCAATCGTCGCCTCCGGGATTTCCGAACCTGTCCAAATTAATTTAGAGGGTTACTAACTACTTATATAACCCTTCACTAAATCCCCGTAATTTTCCGGAATTTCTAACTATTTTTAAACGCGAACCTAAACCTTCGGACATCCCGAACTATATCGAAACGATGTCCGATTGACACGAAACCAGTCCCAAAATGTTCGTTACATCGAATAGATGATTTCGTATGTTGGAACCTTCCCAAAATTATGTCCCATGCGCCGCCCAAAGGGGCTGCACGTGGGGCTCACGCGCCAAGCTACAATTTTCTCCTACCTTCGATCGAACCGATCCAGCCGGTTCACTCTGTACAGCCGGTCCAGCTGGATCGGCGTGACCGGTCTGGCCCTCCTACTCCCTCATTTTGGTCTGTTTTCAATCCAATTCAATCCTATAATTCCTATTTTCTCACTTCCTATCCATTCCAATCAATAAAACAATCTAAAAACACCTAAATCCTATCGTTTAATTTTGAACCTCATGGTTCATTTTCTCTCAAATTCACTCACGGCTTCACAGCCTTCCAACACCTCCCAAAATCGTCTTAATAGCTTCCTAATAACCCCCTAAGCTCATCCTAATCATCTAATAGCAACCATAATGTCCAAATCGAAAAATAGAAGAAAAATGGGTTTATCGGGCTTACCGTGCACTCCTCCTCCGCCGTCCACGGCGGCGCCGTTCCTGGCCGGCCACCAGCGTCCACTGGTCCTCCCTCACTCTCTGGTCTCTCAGATATGATCATTGGGTTGAAGGGTTGGATTTGGGGTGAGAGTTTGATCGGGTTTGGTTTAGGAAAAATGAAGAAAATGATCGATGAAGAGGAAATGGAAGATGCATGAATGAAAAGTGATGTCCAGTGGATGAGTGACCCTTGTCACTCATCCATTGGGCCACTGACAAAGCCCTGGGCCCCACCTAATTCCACTTGCCTCGAAAAATGCGCTATTGTGAATAGTACTTCTCAATTTCCGTGAACCGTAACTTCGTCGTCGAACGTCCGAATTGGACGTTCCGCTTGTCTACGGATTCGTATAGTTCCGATCTACCTAACGGTCTTTGGCCCTCGGCCATAGGACCTCTCGGTCAAAAAGTCAACTTTTGGCCCAAATTACTAAAATGCCCTCGAACTTCCGAACGTCATAACTTCATCCTCAAACGTCGGAATAGAGCGTGCCACCTGTCTATGAACTCGTGACGTCACGAACTACGTCACAGTCATCAGCCAAAGTCCATTTGACCGTCCGAATTAAAAGTCAACGATTCGCCCATTCTAGGGGCAAAATCATCATTTCGCCCGAACGTCCGCTAATCCTCGTCTAATCTCCGATTAGTCTTCGATTAGCGAGGCTAATCCGTGATTAGCTCTTAATTAATCCCGCTAATTCGGGACGGGTCGTCAAATTTAGTGTATGAACTAGAATAGCATGTTAGTGACCCTTATAAATGTTTTGGACATTCCCAGAGATATTGGACTAGCTCGGTGATAGAATTAACGCTGAGGTTTAGCGTGCAACGTGGACCCTTTTTTTTTACAATTGAAATGCATGCATAACTATTTTACATGTTTTATTATATGATTTAAGTGAAATAATTTGATATCATGGTATTTGTAAATGTAAATCATCGGTCATGTACCATTTTAAAGATTTGCGTGAAAACGCGGTTTTGGGTTTGAGACTTGTTTGGATGCTGTTTGACCGGTTTTGGGGTAAACAGGGATTTAAAGGAAAAAGGTTTCGTTTGGATTTGAAAAACAATATGTTATGATCGGGTTTGAGAAAAGGATTTCTTTAAATGATTTCAAACAGTATTAAATGAACCTAATGCATGTTTCCACATATACCATCATGTATATATTGTTGAGTCTCCTTTAGACGTCTAGGATCCTGGAGTAGTCATGGTGAACTGCTTGGGATAAGTGACTCTGAGGAAAGGCTCAGGCTCATGAGTACAGTATTATGATATCGTCCTAAACGTGGTAGATCCGGGGCAGGCACCCCATGTTGATATCACCCCGCACGTCGTTGAGTTGTATCTTGAGGAGTACTCGGAGATGATACCCCGATTTGCACACGTAGCATTATTAGATCGTGACTGGTGTTGGTTCTGGACATCACAGATGTCTGAGGATAGGTTATATTATGTGTTACTCATGTATGAGTTCAGGTGGTTATGTTCTTATAGGATTTGCCTTACTTCCATACATTTTTAATTATATGCATGCATACTTTATAAAACAGAGGGTCTAAATATTACTGATTACAAATGAGTTTATAACTTATTGATTTTTGGTCCACTCACACTTTGACATTTTATTGACCCTCCAGGAAAAGATATTGAGGTAGGGACTGACTCCGAATGAGAGGCATAGTCTGTTCGACTGCGCATCTGATCAACCTACGGGGTAGGTTATTGTGTATTTTCTTTTTAATCGACATTGTGCTCATATCCCTGGTCTGAAAATGGTGTATTTTAAACTACGTATGTGTGTTATGAACCCTGTGAGGGTACTTATGGTATTTTGATTTTATTGTCAGACGTGAGAAGAACACGTCCTTTAGTGGTCCCCAGGGGGATTGGGACGGATCCTGTCAACCTAGTGCCACATTAACGCCACGTGGTAGGAGTGTTAGGGACACGTGAATGCCATATCATTACCACATGGCGGCCGGGGCAAGAGTGTGTCAGTGCCATGTCAATGTTGATTCAGAACACATGGGCATGCATGGAGTACTGTTTTTGGTGTTCTGGATCTATTTTTGGTGGTTTTGTAGCCTTTGGGGTCTGTTTAGAGCCATTTTGGTCATTTCCAGTGATAGGACCCATCCGGACTGGACTTTGATAACCGTACCCGGTCCTGCTTCCGTCTGACAAGTCAACTGAAGTCCCAAAACTACCCATCAGCACCTGCCAGACAAGGGATAACTACAACGATTTCCACTCATGCCTCCGCCTCTCAATTAGCCCCGAACGTCATACCACGGCCTGGAGGGTCATCAAAACAGAAAAGGTGTGAGTGGACAAAAATAATAGCCTTTGAAAATACATTTCAAATAGACCATTTTCCCCTCAAGTTTATCAAACCATGCATGCATAGGGTAAAACATAGGAATAACAATCACCGACTTTCTAGCCAAATCACATGAAAAGCATCAAATTCTGGATCTCAAGCCAAACATATGAAAACACTAACCTGGCCACAAAGACCAAAACCCGTACTCAATACCAGTACGCAAAGAATGACCAAAACTGTCAGGGCCCACCCCTAATCCCCTAGGATTAGGGACTAAACCCTGCTCCCGTCTCACTTACGCATGACACGAAGGCTACACTGACGTCCAACCTTCATGTGACACGTAAGTCGGACAAGGGATTCTCGAATTGACCGTCCAAAGTTTTTCGAACTTCCCCGAGTGCGCAAAGTCTACTGTGGATCGTACGTGTGATGTCTCCGTCTCTCTCGACCAACAGCCCGCGCCGAAAAAACCTGGAGGGTATCGAAAACTCGAAAAGACTGTGAGTGGACAAAAATAAAGTTTAAGGTCAAAAACAGTTATCAGAAAACACATACATTTATACCCTCCGTTTTAAAAACCAATGCATGCATATCAAATTCATGTCATAAATCATGTACGAAAAACCAAACACATTTTCCTTTTTCCAACTCCCGGGCCTCTGCCCAAAACCACCGAAAACCATTATATCCGGGCCACTGTCCAAAACATCGGAAACCATTATGAAAACCATGCCACATTTCCATTCATTGAACCTGCTGGATCTATCTGAGTCTTTAAACTCCAGAGTCTTTAAACTTAATAACCAGGCCTCAATAATCCGAGTCTTTAAACTCCGAGTCTTTAAACTCAACAGGCCTACGGGGGAAATATCAATATATCCGAGTCTTTAAACTCCCGAGTCTTTGAACTCAATCCGGGTCTTTAAACCCAATCCGGGCCCGTCCCCCGTCAATCACAATATCCGGGTCTTTAAACCCAATATCCAAATCCAACAAATCCAATCCAAAACCATTTGAAAACCATTTCGAAATCCATATCCAAACCCTAATCCGAAACCACTGGTCTGAAGCCCTTCCGGCATCCAGAACCGTCATTCCGAATCCAAATCCAGAACTCATGTCCATTTCCTTTCCAGATCCGAGTTCGCAACCATCATTCTGTAAGCTGGCATCCAGAATAACCATTCCGAACCCAAACCCGGAATCCACTTTCAAGTCCCGAATCGAATCCCGAATTGTCATCCGGAAATCCGATTTACAAACCCGAAATCACGTTTCTCAAAACCACTTTTTGAACTGTGCCTCAAACCTGAAAACACTTTCCAAAATCCTTTTACTTTCTTTGAAATCAAATCGTATTTCAATTCCCGAAATCAAATCATTAAAACCAGGTTCAAAATCACAAGATCCAACGAAATCCCGTAAAACGTGAAATTCTGTAATTTCCTCGAAAAACGTGCACAAACCGTAAACAATCACAATTATAAAACAAATCATAGAATCAAGTATAGAAAAACATATAAAAACATATATGCATGCATCAAGAGTTAGAAAGCAAAGTCCACTCACAGACCATTTCAACGTCGCCTCGATACGCGCGCACTTACGCCGTTCCCAGCCATTTCGTTATTCTCGGATTTCCCGAACCTGTCCAAATCCCATAACGAGGTTACTAACACTTCAATTAAGCTTCTCCTAATTTTCCCCAAATTTCCCAAACTTTAAACGTAATTAACCGGAAAGCCTAAACCTTCGACCACTTAGAACTAACCCGATCCGGTGTCCGATTGTCCCGAAACTTGTCCCAACAGATTCGTTACACTGATTAGACCAAAAACTATGTTGGACACTTCCCCAGAATAGCCCCCACGTGCCCCCACGTGCCGCCCAAAGTGGCTGCGCGTGGGCCTCACGCGCCTGCACAGTGGAACTTTTCATCGTCTTCTTCGAGCCCTCGACCGGTCTGAACCGGCGTGACCGGTTCTCCGTCATTTCCCGTCCATTCCTGTTCCTTTCAAAGCCTTCAGCTTCGTCCTACTCTAAGTAACTAATTCCCCTACTCGGAACACGACATCACGGCATGAAACACACCTCCCTAATTCGAACCCGAAACCAACCCAAAACTCTGGTTTTGTTCCCAGCCACCCATACTTCCTCCCATCACGGCTTCACAACCAGTAGGTTCTTAGGGACCTACTTAGACGACTAGCACTCACCAAACACCTCGACTCCTACCCAAAAGCCACGACTCACTGTTTGAACCTAAACTGGAAAAGAGAGCAAACAGTGGGAAGAAAAGCAATTACCTGCTGTCCGTGCTCCACCGCGAACTCCGTCGTGCCCACTGGGTCCCTAAGGCTGCATTACGGTCCATGACCACCATCAGCAGCCCCAATTGATCGACACACGGCAGTACCACCACCAAACTTCCTCTCTGTTCTCTGTTTCCCCTGAGACACTCACACACTCTTCACACACAAACACTTCTCTCTCTCTCTCTCACCACTTCCTCTGCACTCTCAGTCTCCTCTGAACACACTCACACCCAAGAACTCACACACACACACACACACACACACACTACAACCCTGATCGATTCACTCTCAAGCCCAGTCTCTGTTTTTCCCCCTTCGAACAAACACGACTTACCCGTTTAATTTTTGCACCGTGCAATATCCTAGAAGCCACTAGAGCATCCCCACGTGTCCACCATCCCATGGCCCATCTCAAAATATCCAAGGAACCCTGCACACTTGTCCTCATCAACTTTGCACAAATCCCAAGGCACCAAAAAGACCAAAATGCCCCTGGTTGCTCAAATTACGATTTTTCACTTCAACTTTCCAAACCCATAACTAATCCGTCCGACGTCTGATGACAGCGTGCCGCCTGTCGTTGTACTCAGGACGTCAAGACCTATCTAATAGTCCTCGGTCTACGTGTAAAAACCTTATCGTGTGAAAAGTCAACTTTTCCCTCTTGTTAACCAAATTACGGTAATGCCTTCAACCTTCCGAACATCATAACTTCCTCCTCGAATGTTGGAATCGGACGTGCCACCTGTCTACGGACTCAGGACGTTCCGAACTACGTCACGGTCATCGGTCAATGTCAAATTGACCGCCCGAACTCAAAGTCAACATTTTGCCCAACCTAGGGGCAAAATCGTCATTCTACGCTACGGGCCAAAAGTAACCACTAAACACCGATCAAACTCACTAATCCGTTACTAATCACTTTACCAATCCCGACTCTCGAGACGGGTCGTTACAATCTACCCTTCTTAAAAGAATTTCGTCCCCGAAATTCCACAACTCGTACTCCACTACTGGGTCTCCTACCCGGTGATCAACCTCACGTACAACCACCCTATCGGGGTAAATCAACAAAGTCCTAAAGGCACTCCTAGATTGTGGGTTCTCTTAAATAACCTCATATCGATCAGTTATAGTCACTCCTCCAAGAGAATGTCAATTTTACATCTCACCCTTTCTGAGGTTCAACCCCAAGCATCACCATTACACTCGTACCCGACTCTCGGGATCAAAACCAACAGTTACTCACCTCAGACTCCTCAGTCACTACTCTCGCAGTTGTCGATCACCTTTACTCCCTAGTTCACAATATGCTAAGCCCGAACCTCTGCTCACACCGAACCAAAACCCTCAATCTACACTCAGGACAAGGAAACTAACATCCATCATCAGCCACAACTCTGAGCAACCAAATGCTCATCCAACACCGCAAGCTTCCTGGACTCGTCCAGAGTCATCTACCAACCCTCTCCTACCTCGGCTGCGTCTGGTAGCACCATCCCAATCCGGCCGTAAGTCGGCCCAAACCACAAGGACTACGATGCCACAACCCCAACTCACAGTCCAGTAATCCCACGGGGTACCTCAAATCATCCCGTCCTCCGGGTTATCCAAACCCGCATTTACAACTGGTTCACTACAGACTTAGTACTCGGGTCGTCACACCCGACTAAGACCATTCCTTCTCGTGACTCTACTCACCAACACCAACCAGTATCCATCACTAGGGGGAAAAATCCCTCGAGTCACACCAACAATCGGCCTCCTCGGCCTACGTATCTTACTAACTCAACGAGCTACTCTAAGGCCCCTCAAGCCGACCAACCTACTCATCCGTAGTTCACCGGCTACCTTCCCGGTTACTTTTACAGCATACTCCGACTCTATGATCCATCCATCAAGTAAAACCAGTGCCAACACACTAACCATGCCAGCCCTAAGCCGACGTAAGTCACACCTCATACCGCGTATCGAGCGACTAACATCCTCAAATGTTGCTATCCAACCACCTCAAACGTACTATCACTATCGTATCCAGGTTGCTGTCGGGCTGTTCCGCAGAACATCCGAAACCTCGCTCTGATACCAATTGTCAGGGCCCACCCCTAATCCCCCAGGATTAGGGACTAAACCCTGCTCCCGTCTCACTTACGCATGACACGAAGGCTACACTGACGTTGACAGGACCCACCCCGATTATCGCCTCGATAATCGAGAAGCATCCTGCTCCCGTCTGACAATCGAATCCAAAAGACCGAAAAACTAAATAATATTACCACACACCCATTGTCAGACCAGGGAGATTAAACGATTACAACCGACTGGACGTCTAGTCCACAGTTTCACAAAGCAATATTACAAAACAAATTAAAGAACAAGTCCTACTCTGTGAACTAACTACTCCGCAACGGAAAACTTTATGCCTCCGCCTCTGCCACGGCGCTTGCCCCCACGCTTGTACCACGACCTGGAGGGAATTTAAAACAACAAGGTGTGAGTGGACCGAAACATAAGTTTAACAGGAAAAACAGTTTTTCCGAAATCGGGTTCGCCCTCTAGTTTTGTAATCCGCATGCATAACCAAATATTCAAAATTGTGTATTAAACTTTTGAAAACTCTTTTTCCGAAACACATGAAAAACGTTACAAGGATCGTCATAACTCATGTAAAACCATTTAATAATACCAAATTCCAGAAACCGTCATTTTGAAACATTATTTGCACAATTCAAGTAAAACGCAAATCAATAATCATGATTATGCCGTTGGATCCATCCGAGTCTTTAAACTCAACATTAGGCCTTCCCGGGATATCATCGAGTCTTTAAACTCAAAACACGATTAGTAGGCCTCGGGGGTATCATAATAATCGAGTCTTTAAACTCACGAGTCTTTAAACTCAAATTTCGGGCCCGCCCCCAACATCAACATACCGGGTCTTTAAACCCAAAACCAGATCCAACCATCAACCGGGTCTTTAAACCCAAAACCGTTTTTAAAACACAATAAACCATGATTCATCACAACTGTTTTCCAATATCATTCCGAAATCATATCATAACATAGTAGGACTTATGTCCGAAGTCACATGCAATTTCCAACACATGCAATTTCCAAAAATTACTTCACAATATGATCAAACATCATAAATCCGAAACATGCATATTCATATCCAGATACTTCATCAAAATTATCACGCATGCATAGGCAAAAACCGAAATCTCGAAATGCGTGAAATACGATAAATATCTCGAAAAACGTGAAAACAGGTAAAACCGATATATCATCTCACCATCATAAAATCATATGTAAAACCATGAGATAAATAAGCAAAATAGTCATGCATGCCCAATTTAGAAATCAAAAAGTCCACTCACAGTCTTAGGACGCGTCAATCGCGTCCCGCGCGCTCCTCCGTAGCTTCGGAAGTGTCCGGGCCTGTGAAAACGTACAAGAAGGGTTACAAACATCCCAAAATAACTCGTAGGATTTTTCCTAATTTTTCCGGATTTTTCGGCGAAAATAAACTTAAAGACTTAATCTTCCGGACTCCCGAAATTATCCCGAATGACTCCCGATCGATTCGAACTCTAAAGATAAAATGTTAATTAGACTGTAAGGATTAATTCTCATGTTGACCGTGATCGGAGTTGACGTCACACGCGCCGTCATGCGCCGTCCAAAGTGGCTGCGCGTGAAAGCCACGCGCCAAGCTACAGTACCTTCGTCCTTACCCGTATCAACTGATAAACGAGTCTATTACCCGCGACTCAACCCGACCAGTTCAAGCCCAATTCTCAATCAATTCCTCTCGTTTTTGATTTTATTATCTTCTCTAATCCTTTAATTTTAGGTTTGTATTGAAGATTAACCTCGACTAGTACCCAAACGACCCAACTCAAACTCGAACAGTCGAACAAATCGACATTCTAGAACTCACCCAAACTAACCCCATTCTCAAATTAATTTCACCAGTAGCTTAAGGGGACTTATACGAACACAATGGTACCATCAATTGGTCTCGCCGTTACCTGAAAGTCGTCGTCCTCAAGCTCGAAAATACTCAGAACCAGGGTACTCCGTTCTTGGCCAATTCGTGAGTGTCGTCCTTCGAATTTGACGTGGTTGGTTTCCTTTTGCTCCCAGAAGACTAGAATGGCCCCTGGTTTCGATCAACAAGCCTCAGAAATCGAATTCAGTTTTTCCCTCCAACTGGTTCAACTCTGAACCGTAACTCAGGTTCCTGGGCGAAACGGGCTCCAATCCCTTCAGTTCTTGCACCGTAGTGATTATTTCACTCCAAGAAGTCTCACCGTGTGTTTAGTTTGATCCCTCGACCCTCAGAATTTGAACTCTGCGATTTCCCCCCCCAGAAACCCGAAATGGTTCAACACTGGTTCTCTCAATCTCTCTCAGTTTTTCCACAGCAGGAAGGACGCAAACGAGTCTCTAAGTCCAAAAGCATTCAGAGTAATCGATTCAAACGGCCAGTAACTCGTGGGAGACACTCTGAAGTCTCTGAAAACGGTTTCCCGCAAGCACAGAGACCACAGCCATTCCTCACTCTCCCGTGCTCTGAGCTCTGCCCAAACGTGCACCAAGGTCACTCAATCCTGCTTCCACTGCCTAAAACTACATAAACAAAACGTCTGAGCCCTTCCACTAGCCATAAACAATTGCACGCACAAAACCCACGGCCGTGCACTCTGTTTTTCACGGTGGTGAACAGTAACCACCGCGAAATTACCAAAATGCCCCTCTGTGCAATAATTACCAAAATGCCCTCCAACATCCGTGACCCATAACTCGGTCATCCGACGTCCGTTTCAAGCGTGCCGCCTGTCGTTGTACTCGGGGCGTCGAGACGAACATAACGGTCTTCGAGTCAAATGAATATCAATTGTCAAACAAAAAGCCAACTTTTTCCCCTTATAACGCCCAAATTACGATAATGCCCCTGAACTTTCGAACATTATAACTTTCACCCCGAGCGTCCGAATCGGACGTGCCACCTGTCTATGAACTCGTGACATCCCGAACTACGTCACGGTCATCACTCAACGTCCGTTCGACCTCCAAATCAAAAATTCAACAAATCGACCACACAAACATAGGGGTAAAAACGTCATTTTATTCAATATTTATAATATTACATTTCCAGAACGTCCGGGGCGTTACAGACGTCCAACCTTCATGTGACACGTAAGTCGGATAAGGGATTCTCAAATTGACCATCCAAAGTTTTCCGAACTTCCCCGAGTGCGCAAAGGCTATTGTGGATCGTACGTGTGATGTCTCCGTCTCTCTCGACCAACAGCCCGCGCCGCAACAACCTGGAGGGTATCGAAAACTCGAAAAGACTGTAAGTGGACAAAAATAAAGTTTAAGGTCAAAAACAGTTATCAGAAAACACATACATTTATACCCTCCGTTTTAAAAACCAATGTATGCATATCAAATTCATGTCATAAACCATGTACGAAAAACCAAACACATTTTCCTTTTTCCAACTCCCGGGCCTCTGCCCAAAACCACCAAAAACCATTATATCCGGGCCACTGCCCAAAACATCGGAAACCATTTTGAAAACCATGCCACATTTCCATTCATCGAACCTGCTAGTTCTATCTGAGTCTTTAAACTCCCTAGTCTTTAAACTCAATAACCAGGCCTCAATAATCCGAGTCTTTAAACTCTGAGTCTTTAAACTCAACAGGCCTACGGGGGAAATATCAATATATCTGAGTCTTTAAACTCCCGAGTCTTTAAACTCAATCCGGGTCTTTAAACCCAATCCGGGCCCGTTCCTCGTCAATCACAATATCCGGGTCTTTAAACCCAATATCCAGATCCAGCAAATCCAATCCAAAACCATTTGAAAACCATTTCGAAATCCATATCCAAACCCGAATCTGAAACCACTGGTCCAAAGCCCTTCCGGCATCCAGAACCGTCATTCCGAATCCAAATCTAGAACTCATGTCCATTTCCTTTCCAGATCTGAGTCCGCAACCATCATTCCGTAAGCCAACATCCGGAATAACAATTCTGAACCCAAATCCGGAATACACTTTCAAGTCCCGAATCGAATCCCGAATTGTCATCCGGAAATCCGATTCACAAACCCGAAATCACGTTTCTCAAAACCACTTTTTGAACTGGGCCTCAAACCTGAAAACACTTTCCAAAATCCTTTTACTTTCTTTGAAATCAAATCGTATTTCAATTCCCGAAATCAAATCATTAAAACCAGGTTCAAAATCACAAGATCCAACGAAATCCCGTAAAACGTGAAATTCCGTAATTTCCTCGAAAAACGTGCACAAACCGTAAACCATCACAATTATAAAACAAATCATAGAATCAAGTATAGAAAACTTATAAAAACATATATGCATGCATCAAGAGTTAGAAAGCAAAGTCCACTCATAGACCATTTCGACGTCGCCTCGATACACGCGCACTTACGCCGTTCCCGGCCATTCCGCTATTCTCGACTTTCCCGAACCTGTCCAAATCCCATAACGAGGTTACTAACACTTCAATTAAGCTTCTCCTAATTTTCCCCAAATTTCCCAAACTTTAAACGTAATTAACCGGAAATCCTAAACCTTCGACCACTTAGAACTAACCCGACCCGGTGTCCGATTATCCCGAAACTTGTCCCAACAGATTCGTTTCACCGATTAGACCAAAAACTATGTTGGACACTTCCCCAGAATAGCCCCCACGCGCCGCCCAAAGTGGCTGGGCGTGGGCCTCACGCGCCTGCACAATGGAACTGTTCATCGTCTTCTTCGAGCCCTCGACCGGTCTGAACCGGCGTGACTGGTTCTCCGTCATTTCCCGTCCATTCCTGTTCCTTTCAAAGCCCTTAGCTTCGTCCTACTCTAAGTAACTAATTCCCCTACTCGGAACAAGACATCACGGCATGAAACACACCTCCCTAATTCGAACCCGAAACCAACCCAAAACTCTGTTTTTGTTCCCAGCCACCCGTACTTCCTCCCATCACGGCTTCACAACCAGAAGGTTCTTAGGGACCTACTTAGTCGACTAGCACTCACCAAACACCTCGACTCCTACCCAAAAGCCACGACTCACCGTTTGAACCTAAACTGGAAAACAGAGCAAACATGGGAAAGAAAAGCAATTACCTGCTGTCTGTGCTCCACCACGAGCTCTGCCGTGCCCACTGGGTCCCTAAGGCTCCACTACGGTCCCTGAACACCATCAGCAGCCCCGATTGATCGACACACGGCAGTACCACCACCAAACTTCTTCTCTGTTCTCTGTTTCCCCTGAGAAACTCACACACTCTTCACACACAAACACTTCTCTCTCTCTCTCTCACCACTTCCTCTGCACTCTCAGTTTCCTCTGAACACTCACACCCAAGAACTCACACACATACTACAACCCTGATCGATTCACTCTCAAGCCCAGTCTCTGTTTTTCCCCCTTCGAACAAACACGACTTACCCGTTTAATTTTTGCACCGTGCAATATCCTAGAAACCACTAGAGCATCACCACGTGTCCACCATCCCATGGCCCATCTCAAAATATCCAAGGAACCCTGCACACTTGTCCTCATCAGCTTTGCACAAATCCCAAGGCACCAAAAAGACCAAAATGCCCATAGTTGCTCAAATTACGATTTTGCCCTTCAACTTTCCAGACCCATAACTAATCCGTCCGACTTCCGATGACAGCGTGCCGCCTGTCGTTGTACTAAGGATGTCGAGACCTACCTAACGGTCCTCGATCTACGTGTAAAAACCTTATCGTGTGAAATGTCAACTTTTCCTCTCTTGTTAACCAAATTACGGTAATGCCATCAACCTTCCGAACATCATAACTTCCTCCTCGGATGTCGGAATCGGGCGTGCCACCTGTCTACGGACTCGTGACGTCCCGAACTACGTCACGGTCATTGGTCAATGTCAAATTGACCGCCCGAACTCAAAGTCAACATTTTACCCAACCTAGGGGCAAAATCGTCATTCTACGCTACGAGCCAAAAGTAACCACTAAACACCGATCAAACATACTAATTCGTTACTAATCACTTTACCAATCTCGGCTCTCGGGACGAGTCGTTACAAAAACCCGTACTCAATACCAGTACGCAATCACAATCAACATCAAACAACACTACTCACAAGTGCACAATCAATCAATCAATCAATCAATCAATCCGCACTACGCGTAGGACACCTCGGGAATTGCACTCAGGCAACATCCGAGTCATGCCTGGGAACCGTACTCACACCATCTAGACGCTCGGGAATCGCACTCAGGCACCATCCGAGTCACGTCTAGGAACTGCACTTGCATCATCCAGACATGTACTAGTATCCACAATCACAAACACAATCCACAATAAAAAAACACATATCCCCCGAGCTCCGGTCGTCTGGGTAATCCCCTAGCTGCTACCTTCTAGGCACTCACAATCACAATGAAAACCATCTCGGGATTACATCCCAAAACATTTCAATCAAATCTTTGACTTCAAACCAAGTCAAAATCATTCCCGATAGGGTCTCAAGCCCAAATGCTATTTACACGTAAATCCGTAAAATCTCATTTGAAAACATTAAAATAATCCCGAAATCATCCTTGACTCACCAACTAAATCAATATATCCTTTTTGAAACCTTTTGGACTCCGGGCCTAGCCCAAAACATGAATTGCACATTCCTCATAAAATGTGCATGAAAGACCAATTAAAATAATCATTAAATCACAAATAATCATGCCAATTCACCATGACATCATTGCAAACCAAATCAAGCAATCAATCATGTAAAACATTTAACTATGCATGCATATCAGTTTATGAAACAAACGTCCACTCACACACCGTCCAAACCGCTCGATTCTGAGCTGCACGATTTTCCGTAATTTTTGACATTTTTTAGGAATCCCAAGTCCTGCCCAAAATCATCATTAAGGGTCACTAATGACTCAATGAATATCATATTAATTTCCCATAATTTTTCGAGAATTAATTACGAATTAAAAACATAACATAAGCTTTCGGACCCTCGAAACAATATCGAAACGGTGTCTGATTGACTCGAAACCAACGTTAAAATGTTCGTTACATTAAATGGAACAAAAGTAATTTTGCCCTCACCTCGAGATTCCCACTCACGCGCCCCACACGCCGCCGCAAGCGGCTGCGTGTGGGAGCCCCGCGCCTGCACAGTGCTTGCTACATCGTTCTCACTCGATTTCCCTGCAATTGGGCTCTTCGACCCGCAATACAAACCGGTTAATTCTCCTTCAATTCAACCTCGTTTCTTTCAATTGTTTCATTGGATCTCATCTAATACATCTTAATTGAAGGTCTGTATCATTTATTTCACACGATTCGAACTTAAACTTATAAATCTTGAATCCTCTGCCGTCGGGTTCAATTTCTGAATTCACCAAATTAGGCCTTGATTATTGATTCTAATCAACTAGGAAGTCACAGAGAGGTCCTATAAACACAATTCTGAAATCAATTACATCGATTCTTACCTCGACTTAATCCAACCAAACCTCAAATTTTCAGAAACGTCGCAAGGCTCGTTCTCAGTCGAAACTCGATCAATTTCCCTTCCTTTTGATTTGGTTTGAGTCGTTTAGCTCCCAGAAGGCTTAATCTCAGCTTAATTCCACGTCAATTTGTCCAACACTTGAAATCAAAATTCAAGTGCCCAAAATCTAGCTTCGAGTTTTCTGGGTAATTTCAATTTCCTCTTATCTTCTCTCTTTTCTTTTCTCACGATTTCACCCTCTCAATCCGCTCAGGTTCTCATGTTTTTTCAATTGGTTGCTGGGACGATCGATCAAGCACACATTTGTTCTATGCTTTTCCCTTTCAATATCCACACGGCAAGGTTTCCCATTTCAGTTAATTCAATCCATCGTCACATACCTTGCCACTAATTAGCCTTAGCCAAGTGACATGTGTCACTTAAGGAAACAATGAGTCACCAAACATTGACTCATCAAAATCTTGGCGCAATTTATTATTTTACCCTTGCAACACATAATTACCAAAATACCCCTCACAATTCTAGACCCGTAACTTCCACGTCCGAACTCCGATTGACGCATGCCGCTTATCTACGGATTCAGAGTCTCAAGACCTATCTAACGGTATTTACGGAATGTCCAAAAAGTGTCATGAGCAAAAAGTCAGCTTTTGCCTCCATAACCAAGGGCAAAATCGTCATTTCCTTCCAATTGTTTCCAATTTTTCTTTTTTCGAATTTCCGGGTCGTTACATCCAGATTTGTTTACCTTGCTCATGGCGAGTTCTGGGTCGAGGATCGGAGAATTCTAAGTAATGGTGTATTCTAAGGGTTCCGTAAACTTAGTGTTCCTTTGATTAAGATTTTGGGACATTTGTTGATGTGTTTGACTCACAGATATACTCGAGAATGAGTATAAAATATCACTAGGCTAGGAATTTTTTCGAAACTATCCCGAGGTACGCTCTAGATGAGTAGGATATCAAATTAGACCTCTCGACGAGTCAAGATTTCATGTTGGGTCACCATGCGAGTCGGGGTATCGAAGCAGGACTCTGATGTAAGTCTGAATTTCGATTAAGGACTCGAGCGGAGGTAATGGAGTCGATGGGTTACCAGTTACTCATGGTTGTTAGTCGAGGGAATTATCAACTGCTGAGTTAATTCCTAAACTTTATATACTCCAAATTTTCAAAGTTAAATATTTTTAATTTTTACTTCCTTACTTATTTTTTCCATTTTTGAGTATTTATAGTAATAGTAGAGCTTATGAACTTTTTAAAATTATTGTCTTGTAAGAACTAAAGTATAAATATACGACTCTCATAGTGTACATAATTTGTACAAACAAATAAGACAAAACAAAGTCATGTAACAAATTATTTTTTCTATGAAACCTCAAAGATGCCCTTTAAATTTTCTAAAATGTGAAATTTGTACAATCATGCTTGGAAATTTTGTAGCTATGCCATTAAAGTCGACGCTAAGACTTATTAAATTATTCCGTCGAAGAAACTCCCTAAACTCAAAAAATATTAGTCCAAGAATCAGTTTTTTGAGGAGATTTTCTAGTGTGCGGCTAGAGTTTTCGTTTCCCCAAGTCTACTTTCTATGAATTGTTAACCACTGCTTTTCTTATAACCTGTTGCAAAATGGATTTAGTTGACTCGGGCAGTTGATAACCAGCGATATTGCTTTTAATTATTTGAACTACTATTTCACATAACATGCGGGAAACTCATAAACTAGCTATTCATGTGTACATTGGTGCTCACACAGATTCCTTAGAAACATCAAGCGCCGTCGTACCAGAGGACTCATTTCGACCGGCAAACCTTTCGGAATCACCATGCACTATCTTCGAAGCCGGAGCCTCTACCGCATGAGCTATATCATGTTGTTGAACCACAAGGACTGATGAAACCACACCATGCCCCGATGAGGACAATATGTCTCCAATGGGGCCTAACTCTGCATGCTCGGCTTGCCGGTCAGCCAATTCTGCCACCAAGCTAGACGGGAACCGCCCTTTTCCGATGACCAACAAGTCATGATCTCCGCTGCTTCCAATTGCCAACACCGCCTCTATAATGTTCTTGGCTGCCACTTTATCCATGAACTCTACTTTCTCATGCCACTTGCTTCTGAATTCAGCCAATGCTCCCTCGTCCAGTTCCTGATTCGTCAAATTTTACCAAAAATTAGTACGGGCTAAATTTTTTAACAAAATTACAAGGTAGCTATGGTAAATGCTCGTACACTGATTGAAATACAATACCTTTTCTTTCTCTCGGTCCATTTTTGCCGTGGAGAAGCTATAGCTATTTTCAGTGGGCTTAGTGATTGTGGGCTTCAGCACGAGCCCATTTGACCCATTACTTATTAACCCTTCTTTCTCAACGAACCTCAAAACCGTTACTTTAACGGCCGGGTGCTCCGCCATCCTTCCACCCAACTCCAAGGCCTCTCGATCATCGGGCCCACCGAAAAACACAACGCAAATCCGCTGGGTCTCTGTGGTAGCAAGCTTAGGAGTTTGGGTTCTAGTACTACCGAATCCACGATCCACTAGCACCGCCACCGAACACGGTGCATTTTGAAGCACCGTTTGGTTGACCCCTCGCCAACCGTGGCCCACAATTTCTGTCATTTCGTGTTTTTCGCTCTCACGCCTCCATTGTTTGTGGAATGGCAAGATGATCATCGTTGCCCTCTTATCTTCCGCCACGTGACAAACGTCTTCGTACATTGTGGACATGGATGAGACAGCAGTGGTGGGCCGGACCGATACTCGGCCCAACTGGCTGTAGGCCTGAAAAGCCCCGATAATGCTCTCTTGCCACTGGCCTCGGCCCAATCGGTTAAAGAAAGGAAAGCCGTTCTTTCGAGCCCGTTGGACCATGATAATGGAGGAAGAGCGTTCAGTGAGCTCAACAAGGCGCATGAGGAAGAGCTTGAGTTGGGACTTCTTGTTGCTTCGAATGGACTCAATGAGGCTTACGAGAGCCGGCCCATTAGATGGCCCATGAACACACGCGAGGACGCGAAGCTCGTTTTTGAAGGAATCAGAGGTTGATAGGTCTCCCAGCTTACGGTATGTCCGAACTGAGTTGCCACGTGCAGGCTTGTAAATTGCTATCACTGTTGGACTGGTGATGAAGGTGGTGAAGAGTGCCATGAGGACTAGAATAGCAAACGTCTCATCATTAAGCACCTGCAATTTAACACGTAATCCATAAACCAAGTCTCCTGTTCATTAGATATCATTTCCTGATCAGACATAACTTGAATGGCCCAACCACGGTGCCTTTTGCCTTTCGAAATCTCATGACACTATTGTAAAACTCCAATTTTAATACTTATAAATAACAAACACTCCTTATATTTTATAAAACATAACTTTGACCTAACAATTAAAACTTTTGTCCAAATTTTTATTGCACACTGAAGTGACGTTCATGCCCTCTGTGGGCTCCATTGGCCAATTATATTTTATCTTTCCTAGGGGGTGTGAAATGGACAAGACCGAAAATTGAACTTTCGGCATAGAAATATAATGAGTGATCTGACCTTTTTTTCCTTTCCAATGTTGAGAACAATGAGCTCAACCAGGCCTTTGGTGTTCATGAGTATACCAAGCGTCAACGATTCTCTCGCCGGAATCATAAACATCATCGCCACCACAAACGTCCCCAAGATCTTCCCGGCGCAAGCCGTCGATATGACCAGCACCAGCAGCCCCCACGCCTCCCCTCTCCGGATTTTCGCCACGTCGGTCTTCAACCCACTCGAAGCAAAGTAAAGTGGCAGCAGCAAGCCGGACACAAAGTCTTCAATCCTCACGATCAACCTGTCTGCGAATTGCCCTTCTTTTGGAATTGTTAGACCAAACACGAAGGCTCCAAATATGGAATGGATCCCAATTAGGTCAGTCATGAACCCGGCCACCATCACTCCCGCTAGTGTTAGGCAAATATAGGCTTCGTCCACCGTGTCCTGCTCCGGGGAGCTCCGGCGGGCAACCCAGTTCATGGCCGGTCGGATCGCCACCATCATGAATATAACAAACGCAACACCTGGTGAGATACATTCACTATGTATTATTTCAATTATAAAATATTGTGACGCATAATTGAACAAGATTAAATCAATGTGCACCATTTATACATTACAAGAAATTCAGTTGTAGAGAATACCAAATAGACAACAGAATTTATAAAATTGATGTATATATTATACTTTTATAATGTAAAATATAACATCACTAGTCAAATATACCGTTGCCTTTATCCCCATTTAACAACCACAAAAATATACTGTTGTCATGAATAGGATTTAACATCAGCAAAAAAGCCAATTGTTTTCTAATAACTTCAAAAATTGAGATATCTTTACAAAATTGACCAATGGTGAAAGTGAAACACGCGAGTTAGTGTTTAAAAAGAACATGAATTCGATTCGCTGGGCATCCAATTTTCCCCTCTTTTATTCTCAACCAATATACCTGATAGGAGGACCCAAATTGAGACCAAGGGGCTCTTCTTGTGGCCACCTTCGCCGTCACCGGCCAAGGCGACCGCAATAGCCAGCAAGATCCATGCAGCGACGTCGTTCAAGGCGGCAGCAGCCATAGCAGTCTCACCAACACGAGTAGTCAAAAGCTTGAGCTCTGCTAAAATGCGGGCGAGTACAGGGAACGCCGTGATGGACAGGGACACTCCCATGAACACAACGAACTGGCTGAACCCCGCTTTGTCTGCCCCGTCAATTGTTCTCCGGAGGACAATGGCCACACCGAAGCCGCAAATGAAGGGTACGGATATGCCGGCGAGAGCGATCCCGAAAGCACTCCGTCCACTGCGTCGTATAGAGCTCAGGTCGAGCTCTATCCCAACGAGGAACAAGAAAAATAGGAGACCAATGCTTGCCACGGTTTCGAGAATTGGAGCGCTCCATGAGGGAAATATTTTGTGTAGGTATTGTTTGTTTCGGCCGAGAGCTGATGGTCCAAGTAATATTCCACCCTAATTAAATAATTAATTAACAAAAATATTCAATATTCAA
The DNA here is from genome assembly GCA_032719365.1 of Prinsepia uniflora. Classification (NCBI taxonomy): domain Eukaryota; kingdom Viridiplantae; phylum Streptophyta; class Magnoliopsida; order Rosales; family Rosaceae; genus Prinsepia; species Prinsepia uniflora. The sequence goes on from CM064861.1 coordinate 9,894,344, forward strand.
TATTATATACCCTGTATGGTAAAAATTAAACGTTTTTTTTTTTTTTCTGATGATGTTTGAAATTTGAAACTAAGAGAAAAAAAAAAAAGGACTTACTGCAATCTCGGCAATGACTTTAGGTTGACGGAGGGGTTTGAGGAGGAAGGCGAGGAAGCGGCTGACGACGATGATTAGGGTGGTTTGTAGGATCAAGAGCGGGAAGGCGAAGTTAAGAGGGTTGTCACCTTGCAACAGCCCACCTGAGGCTGTTTTAATTGAAGTTATGTTGAATGGAGCCATATGGTTGTTGTATATAGTAGTAGGCTATAATTAATAGAAGAGATCAGGGGAAACCCCGAGCAAATATATAGAACGAAGGAGCAAGTCTTGGTGATTGTCGGTTGTGAGTAAAGTGAGCATGTATGGTTGAGGTAACATCATGGTAATTTCGCATTAGATTTTAGAAAAATAGATAGGGAAACTACATTTGTAAATATGTTAATGTGGATGGCTCTATTTGTATTAGCAGATCCTATATGTATTAGTATGTGTTTACAAATATAGTTTTAAAATCTTAACATTACTCTAGATTGTAAAGTTGAATGTTTATGTGATGCATAATTTATCAATTATTGGAAAATACCAAGATGAAAATATCGATATCGACAAATATATCGCTAGTCAAATTTACGGATATCTCACCCCAAATATCGGTATCGTTTACGGTCAACAAAAATGACAGAAATTCGGTCTAAACGTTGGAAATTTGTAATGAAACTTTGAGAAAATCTTAAATACCTAATGATGGTTATATATGACTAATAAAATTATAAAATGACTTTGATATAATAAATATATGATGAATAATATGATGTAATATGATTATGACGATACTATAATTGAATGTTAAAATGGTTAAAATCATAGTAATAAACATACAAAAATTCATTGTAAAAAAAAATGATAAAATAAGTTTAAAATATTTAAAATTGGAAAAAAAAATCAAAAAATAAGACCAAACTTTGTTAAAAATTGGAAGTAATGGATATATGGGAAAAAAAAACCAGCAGTTGGAAAAGGGGATGCGCGGGCAGGGGGGTGTGGGTGGGGTCGAACCCGTGACCCCCCAAACTTAACCCAAATGATAAACAAAACTAAAGCCATCTCTGCTACCCATCAGTATTATTATTTTACAACGTCCAATATATAAGTATACACAATACCAATCATCTCCTACCTTTAGTCGGGTTTGCAACTCGGATTTTCCGACCCGACTGCATGACCTTACTCAATCTACTTCGTTTTACGTCCGATTTTCACGAATTAATTAGTAGTGCATCTTCATCGTTTTGATCTCAGAAAAAAATCTGTGGGCTCAAAACAAGACAATTGTTCGATATGTCGGCGAATTTTCTTCCCCCCCTTCTTATGTGCCGCGAGCTCAAAATACCGAAATTTCGACGACATTTACCGATATTTTCATCCATGGAAAATACTTGCAGCTCATCTTAACAATACCTCATTGTACCTCAATTCGATTTATCAAATCATTTTCTTTGTACATATATTATATTACAAACTATTCACTCTCTAAATCATAATGTCAAGATCGTCCTCGTAAAAATTAATAAAATAAGTGATCCTTTAGTCATTCATATCTATAAAATAAATCAACGGTTTTAGTAAGAATTAAGATCTTCACGGTGAACTGTCCATTTAGTTAATATATATGAATGAGTAAACGATCTCCAATCTTATTAATTTTTACGTAGACGATGTTGACATGATAATGTAAAAAATAAACAATTATACTTATGATATATATACAATAATAATTCGACAAATTGAAATGATAGTATAAGGAAGTATCATCATGTTGGAATGGAAGTATTCTCCTATAAATTTTATATCTCCCAAATAACTCAGTTCAAATAGACAAATGGTACTATCTTTGTTTAGTTTCCTCTTTTTCATGGTTTCCAAATAAATCAATCTGTTTCCATTTTTGGTTAAACTAATCACGAGACTCTTGCAAATTAAACAGGGATCAGTCATGTTCATTGAACTTGAGTGGTCACAAACCTCTCTACCTATAGTGCGTCATAGAGTAATAATATCATAAATAAATCATATTTTTAATATAAATAAGATTCGTCAATACAAATATTATGAATAACACTCACTTTGTATTGAAAGTGTTCTATAATTAATAATGTGAGTTTCATATTAATTTCATATTAGATAATGATACATATCACCATCAATTTGGATCAGCGTGTTGTGTACCAAGAATTATGCTATCATCTGTGTCAACTTTTTTTTTTTCTTTGGGATGAATATGAAGGGTCAACTTTTGATGCATTCACATATAGTGCATCAATAATTATAAGATTCATTCACATTCACCCGTGTGTGGACGATTATAACCCATGAGATTAATGGCGCCTCAACATGGAGATGATTTTTCTCTACCAATTAATGACAACCCAACATCCCATCACCTTCAAAAGCACTGAGGTTCCATTATTACTATATATCTCCAGCAATATGAATTTCAAAGATGATGAACTGATTTTTTTTTCCTTCTTTTCCAGGAAAGATCATGAATTGATGAGTTCATACTTGTACTATAGTAGTGCGTGGGTCCAAAAATAATGTCGCTTTAGCTCAAGCCCTTCGCAAAGTATCGATCATATATGTTACATAAATGCATACCATATATATATATACCAAAAGAGTAGCACTCCTCTTTCAGCCTGCATGTGATGGCTAGCCCAACACAGGCCTTACTGCTTATGACACTAGAGAGAGAAAGGGAGATATATTAATAGTGCTCTTACTTTATATTGACAAATAATTAAGGATTAATGATGGAGTTGTTAGTTGTGCTTCACTGAGAGTCCCCGCTATAATAAGTTGATTTCTTGTTCCCTCCCTTTGCCCGTGCATATGGTCCATGAGACTTGATGGTGGTTCTTTTTCTTTAGGTATGAGATTTCAGAGATTCATGGCCACCACAAGTTGCTAGCTAGCAAGTATCACATGATCACCATATCCTTTTTTCCAATATCGTTTGTTTAAAACCAATGACCGTGCATTTTATGGCCCTCAATCCAAATCGTCATCAATTAATCATTTCCTTAAGTTACATCTTTAATTAATTTACTGAAAGGAAATAAAAAATTTAAAAAATACTCCATCTTGCAAATGGTCCACGTACGCCAACATATATACCGAGGTTGCTATTTTATATTGACAGAGACTTCACATTTAGTGATTATGTTTGTTGAATCAAAAATTGAACCCGCCGCAAAAAGTCCTCACAGTTCCTGCAAACAGCAAACAATTAGCTATCGTTCTCTCGATCGATTACCTGGTGGATTGTTCGACCAAGAACACTCTAATGCATAAGTCAGATTTGAGAGAGGAAAATGATATACTTCGAAACGAAGAATCGACGTACCTTAGAAATGAAATATGCTTCTCTATTTATAGGAAAATTTTAAAAGTCTCGGAGCGTTCTGATTGGTCGGTTGAATTTGTAATTAATAAATAATATATTATTAATTAAATATATTATTTAATAATTATAATAATAGCTCATTATGATAATAATGATAATTATTGTGTTTTAATATTAATATTAATTGTCCGTTACTAAGAATAATGACAATTAACTCTCGGGGAGAATATTAGTATTACAGAGATTTTAACCCGATTAAATAACGTATTTAGCTAGTAAATAGATTATTTAATATGTGGGTGTTTTCAAATGACTAGGGTTATTGCCATGGGCAATTTGGTCATTTTGGGAATTATGGGCCACGTGGCAACTCCACAATTTTCGGATGATTTTGGGTTCCACAAATGCCCCCACATCGCTTCGGAATTCAAGGAATCCGAAGGGATGTACATTCTTGGAATTCTTTTTATTTTTACTCTTTCTTCGCGTTGAGGAAAAACATTGAGCTTGTAAATAAATTAATAAGGTATACTCATATTAGTCATATATGTATACGCATATATATATATATACCTGTATGTATTTGTGTTGGAGTAAAAATGTTGCCATTTTTGTTTTTGAACTAAATCTTTATAGAAAATTTGGTAGTCAACCTCAATTTAAATGAAAAACGTTCCATTTAAGTGGTTTTAATTTGAATTAAATGAAATTCAATTCAATTGAACTAAATTAGCCCAATTAAATTATTTTAATTTTAATTAAATAGAATTCAGTTCAATTTGAGCCGTTGTGGTTTTCCAATTGCTTAAATAGCCGCAGGGGGAAAGGGTTCACACCTTGTCCTTTGTTTGTCTGCTTTAGAAGAGAAGGAAGGTTGTGAGGAGGAAAAAAAACTGAACGTTAACCCTCATGGAGAATTGAGGGTAAGGTAATTTCTTTTTTTAACTTTTGTTTTTTGTTTTGGTGATTGGCTAGGCAGGCTTGCATTTTGATTGAAGTGGCTAAAAATAAAAACAAAATGGACAAGATGGAACATTGGTTGCTGATTGTATCATCACATTGGTTGCATGAGTCACGTGGGCCGTGAGGAATGGCTGGCTAGTGGCTGCAGAAGAGACTAACGGAGGCGCCAAGTGTCCGGCGCTGAGTGGCTCCCCAGGCAGTCGGGTCCCGCCTCTGTCGGCGGCCTGTTAGTGCCAATTAGAGGGCGTCGCGCGTCGAGTTTGATTAGCAGAATTGGAGATGCGGGTCCCCCGCCTTCAGTGAGCGTGCAGCACGCGCCGCGTGGCGAGCTTTGAATGGTGGAGCAGAAATGGGCCTGTGGTGGTCGGTCATGCGGTACGCAGGGGGCGCCACGTGCGCGTATTGGATTAGATGGGTCATGCAGGTTGAAAGCTCTGATTGGGCAGTCTCACATGATGGGTGACCGACAGGTGAGGTTAGAGTCCCCCTGCCTTCAGATTTGCCCTCACTTCCGCGTGAAGGGTTTTGGTTGAGCTGTCTCGAGGCTTTGGTGACTGGCGGGTGAGGGTAGGACCCTCCCTGGTTTTGATTTCACCCACTCTCTGGCTGCCACGTGGAGAGCTTTCCTTGGTTTGGAGCAAATCTGCTTCCCCGCATTATATATATTTTGATTTAATATATACTTTAAGTATTCTACTTATTGCCATTTGTACGTTTTTAATAGTATACTTAATAAACATTTGACATTTTTTTGCAGGAGTATTTATACACGTATTTATTGCATATATAGATAGATTAATATATTAAAATATGTATTTAATATATTAATATTATTAAAATGTTTGGTAATTGCATACGTATTTTGAATAACCATATGCGTATATATTCAAGTGTGCATATACTTGGTATATATTTATTGTTAAGAACTAATAAATTCGTTCATTTATTGCAGGTGTACGCTTTTTGCTCATTTCGAGAGTTCAGGACGTCCGTTGACTACGATTCAAACGACTCCCACTTTATTTGTTTGAGGCGGTCATTTCAAGATGCATCAAGGTGCACTTCTCGAGAGACCTAATAGGCTCGCATTGTGGGAGCGTGACGATTCTCGTAGCCAAAATCCATTATGAGGGAAGGACATGGAATTTGAGAAACCTGAAGACTTCATGGAGTGGAAAGCTCGTAATCAGATTTCTTTTCCGGATGACGTCTTCATGGAGCTTGGCGACAGATGTTCTTCCATGAAGGCTCTTAAGCATGGAAGAGGAAAAAACCCTGTCAGTGGTCGATGGACTAAATTCCACCCCTTGATAATTGGGTGGGGCTTTAAGTTCCCGTTCTCGAAGTTCTTCTCCAAGATTATTGGCCAGATGGGATGCAGCCTTGCTCAACTGGACGTCGATGCCTATCGACATATCATGTTCTTCGAGAAGCTGAACAAATTCTTTGGCTTGGGACTCGCTAAAGAAGAATTCTGACATTACTACTCTGTGTCGCACAACGGAATTACCAGCGGTCGGCTTTCTCGAGTCGTACCCAAGGTGGAGCTATTTTTTAGGACAGAGTTTGATGACAATACGTACAGATTCAACTGCATCGAAGTTGGTGGTGCTTAGGACAAAAATGCCTCCCTGGACTTGAGGATTGCCTCGCACTTCCGCATATTTGGTGAGCTGTACAACGGGTTTGAAGGTCATCCTGAGCTCAAAAAGATTGACATGGCTTTGAAAATTCCTCCACAGTTTCGATACATGAGTTGGCTACTCTCTCCACTCAGAGACATGAATGGCGGGAGGCCTTCGAACATCCTAATCAAGGAATGGCTGAGTGCTCCACTGCGCTTAGGATAGCTGCCCCCATCATAGCAGAAGAAACCCCAAAAACTGTGTCACAAGGAACTTATGACAAGGTAGTCTGAGACCTTAGGATTGCGAAAGCTGGGGCACGCAAGTTGGTTGACATGCTTCGTGGGAATGCCAGTATGGAAGATGAAAACAAGCGAATGAAGAGCGAGTGCAAATGCCTTCAAGAAGCCCGAGATCACTCTAGACGGAACAACGAAGCCTTGTTCGGAAGAATCCATACATTGGAGGGCAAAGTGGACGAGCTGGAGACAAGCCGTGCAGAGAGGATGCTGATAGAGAATGAGCGAGATGTTTTCCGAAACGAGGTCACTTTGCTGCTTAGAAATTTGCAGGACTCAGATGGGAGAATCAAGTTTTTAGAGGTGGAAATCCAAAATTTGAAGACCGAAAAGTTTCTGAGACACGACCATTTACTGCCACCACATGCCCCCATAACTTTGTGCCAAAAAGAAAATGAGGCGCAAAAGTTGGACATAGAAAGCTGCAGTGGGATCACCACTAAAAAGCGGGAATCAAAGCTGGAGAAAGAGTTTGAGCCTGCACCAGAACCTGAACCAGAGTCTGAGACCGAGACCAGAAAGGAAGGTGCCCCTGAGACTGATGAATTATTGTTTAACGACGTTTCCTTACTTTCAGCAGAAGAGTGGGAAGTGTTCAGAAAAACAATGGGTTTTGAAGACATTCATCCGTAGTTTCTTTATGTCATTTCCATTTTGTTTGTAATTTTCATTCCAATAGTGAATAACCGGTGTGAGCAATCGACATGTGATTTTCCAAATATCTTCCAAATGAATAAATAAGAAAATCATTTATGTTGAATTGTTGGAACAATTGTTGGAACGCAAGTGTTAACTTTCTTCTATCCAGTTTCTAATGTGTTGATGCGAACACTTTCAAATGCTTATCAATGTGCCGGAATGAGCTCATTCATATGCCCCCACTGCAACCATGGGTGTGCAACGACAAGTTCTAAATAACTTGTAGCGTTAGATGATTAAGTTTTTGGTATGTTGCCTTCAGGGAAGGGCTTTTGCTCTTTCTAACTGGAGGCTTGAAATGCTTAATGGAAACTCGAGTGCTTCAAATTTAGGAGGTTTTGGGATATGCTTCCCAGAGGAAGACCTGGTGTGCTTCCTAGTGGAAGGCTATAAGCTTTTCCTTTATAAAGCTCTGCTTGCCTCCCGGAGGAAAACTATGAGCTCTTCTTGAAGGAAGTCGTTAGGTGCTTCCCGAAGGAAGGCTTTGAGCGCTTCCGAGTGGAAGGCTTTAAGTGCTTCCGAGAGGAAGGCTTCGAGTGCTTCCGAGAGGAAGGCTTTGTGTGCTTCCAAGAGGAAGGCTTTGTGTGCTTCCAAGAGGAAAGATTGAGTGCTTCTCAGAAGAAGGCTTTGGATGCTTCCCGGAGGAAGGCTTGAGTGCTTCTCGGAAGAAGGTCTGGGAAGGCTTTGAGTGCTTCTCGGAAGAAGGCTTTGGATGCTTCCCGGAGGAAGGCTTGAGTTCTGAGAAGGCTTTGGATGCTTCCCGGAGGAAGGCTTGAGTGCTTCTCGGAAGAAGGCTTTGGATGCTTCCCAGAGGAAGGCTTGAGTGCTTCTCGGAAGAAGGTCTGGGAAGGCTTGAGTGCTTCTCAGAAGAAGGCTTTGGATACTTCCCAGAGGAAGACTTTGAGTGCTTCTCGGAAGAAGGTTTTGGATGCTTCCCGGTGGAAGGCTTTGAGAACCTTGCTGAAAGTACAACAACACATGGGTGAACTAGGAATGACTTGATAGCTTTATTGATAAGTCTCAATACATCATTCTTGAAAATAAAGTCTATATTTGGCACAAAACAAAGACTAGCTTAGCTTTGAGCCCTAGTTTGCATTATACATAATATTTTCGGAGGTGATGAGCGTTCATGGAACCACTCATTAACTTTTCGTCCAGTGTCTCTAAGGTGTAGCTTTCCTTTCCGCCTACTTGGTAGATTCGGTAGGGTCCTTCCCACAGGGACTTGAGTTTTTGAGACCTTGGAAGATTGGGTGTCACAAACCTTTTCTTGAGAAAAAGGTCTCCTGGGAGAAAGTGTCAGAGTCGAGCCTTCTTGTTGTAGGAACTTCTCACTTGCTGCTGGTACCTGGAGATGCGCTTTACCACTTGCTCTCTTAATTCCTCGCTGAGATCAAGTGAAGTTCTTAGAACGACGCAGTTGACTACTGGATCATCGAGCTCGGTAAAGGGCGCTGGAACAACACCATGCAGAGGAATGACAACATCAGTGCCGTATGCAAGGGTGAATGGAGATTCTCCTGTTGCAAGACGCGGAGTGGTGCGGTAAGCCCAGAGCGTGTCATCCAATTCTTCCTCCCACATGCCTTTCTTATCATCGAGTCGCTTCTTGATACAGTCGAGTATTGTCTTGTTTGAAGCCTCCGCCTGGTCATTACTCTGGGGGTAATATGCAGTTGAAGTGAAATGCTTGATCTTCCAAGATTCAAAGAACTCGTAGATTATGGCTCCAATGAACTAAGTTCCATTGTCTGTTAGAATAACCTTGGGAAGTCCAAATCCGCAGATGATCTGGCTCCAGATGAATTTTTGAACATCAGCCTGAATTATGGTGGCCAAGGCCTTCGCCTCCACCCATTTGGTGAAGTAGTCAGTGACAACAATCAAATACTTCTTGCACAACGATGTCAATTCCCCATTACATGAATGACCAAGGGCTCGTCTGTGCATGCAGCTCTTCTGGTGGCGCCAATTGGTTAGGCTTGATGACAGGACCCACCCCGATTATCACCCCGATAACCGAGACGAACCCTGCTCCCGTTTGACAACCCAACACAAAAGACCGAAACAGCCTCACAAAACCCACAAATTACATTGCCAGACCAGGGAGAATTTAAAATCCAACAAGTCAACAGTCATACAGAGCATAGTACAAACAAAGTAAGATGTAAATCCAACAAAAGGATTACTACACGCACAACGGAAAAGCTCGTAACAGAAAAACACTGGAAAACACCCCGGGATAACTCTATGCCTCTGACTCTGCCTCAACGTCAACCCCAGCGCTATCACCACGACCTCGAGGGCATTTAAAAACCAGAAAAGTGTGAGTGGACTAAAAATAAATAATAGTTTCAAAAACAGTTTCATAAGCAAACCAGGGTTTTGCCATCCGTTTTGAAAACATGCATGCATAACCCAATGTCTGAAAACATTTATAATCACATAGTAATCATCATGGAAATAGTATCATAAAACATAAAATACCAATGTCATCATCCTATCAAACCTGCTGGATCTATCCGAGTCTTTAAACTCTCGATTCTTTAAACTCAATCCAGGCCTCTCCCGAGTCTTTAAACTCAATCTGGGTCTTTAAACCCAATCCGGGCCCGTCCCCCGTCAATCATAATCCGGGTCCTTAAACCCAATAACCAGATCCAGAAAATCCAATCCAAAACCGTTTGAAAACCATTTATAAACCCATATCCAAACCCGAATTCGAAATCACTATTCCGAAGCCCTTCCAGCGTTCAGAGCCGTCATTCCGAACCCAAATCCGGAAATCCTCTTTTTCCAACTTTAAAACCAAAATCTCGATTTTCGAAATCTGATTCTAAAACTGAAAACCTTGTTTATCAAATCCATTTATAATCATTGAAAGCCAGTTATACATTGAAATCCCAAAATCATAGCATCAGAATCGTAATCACATCATTTCTCGTAAAACGTGCTGAAATACGTAAACACCTCGAAAAACGTGCAACTATGGAAAACAAATATAGCATATTCAATCATCATGAAATCATATTTAAAACCGTAAATCAAGTAAATAAAAACAGTTATGCATGCTCGGTTAGAAAGAAAGAGTCCACTCAGTTCCCGGGCACGTCATCCGTACGTTCCTCGGTCGCCTCGGGGATTTCCCGACTTGTCAAAAGTCACCAAAACGGGTCACTAACACTTCAACTAAGCTTATCCTATTTCCCCAATTTTTCCCGGCTTTTAAACGTAATTAAACGGAAACCCTAAACCTTCGAACACCCGAAACTAACCCGAGACGATGTCCGAACGTCTCGAAACTTGTCCCAAAAGGTTCGTTACAACGATTAGAATGAAAACCGTGTTGGAAGTTTCCCCAGAACAGTCCCCACAAGCCCTCAAGCGCCGCCCAAAGGGGCTGCGCGTGGGCCTCACGCGCCTGCACTGTTCATCGTCTTTAACCTTCTGCTCAGCTGGTTCAGACCGGTCCAGGTGAACCGAACCGGCGTGACCGGTTTCCCCTCAAATCCAATCCGTTTTCTATCCTTCCTACACCATTAGGATCGTCCTACTCCTAGCAACCTATTCCACTAACTAAAAACACGAATTAGAAACCAAAACCTCACCTATCAAGCTCGAACCAGAAACCCAGAAAAACCAGTTTTCCGATTCCGACCACCCATCGTCCTTCCAGCCACGTCTCCGTTTCCCAAAGCTCAATTACAACCTCCTTAAGTTGCCAGGATCATCAAAACAAGCCAACAATCGTCCAAAAGTCACGACTTTTGATTCGAACCAAAACTGAAAAACAGGGGAACTAGAGCTTACCCGTGTCTCTGCTCACTGCCGTGAGCTCCGCCGTGGGTCTCAGGGTCCCCAAACCTCTCCTCTGGTCCTCCTCCGTCCTTAGAACACCACCACAAACCACGATTGATCGATTAACACTACACCACCACCAAGACTCCCTCTCTGTTTTTCTGGTTTCCTACTCCCCTCAAACCCTCACTCGACTCTCCTAAAGCTCCCAAAACAGTCCCTTCACTCTCAGCTTCCCTTTTATCACACACATACACTCCCTGAGGTTCACTCACCCTGCAACCCGATCGATTTTTCCTCCGTGGCACCGGTCTCTGTTTTCTCCAAGCACGACTCAAACTCAAAACACAGCCAATTTAATTGAACCATGAAAGTGGCTAGAACCCACTAGAATCCAGCCAGGTGTCACATGCCTGGTGGACCAGCCCAAAATATCCAATAAACCCTGTACACTTGTCCTCAGCTTATTGGCACGCTTCCCAAGGTACAAAAAGACCAAAATACCCTTAACTATGCAAATTACGATTTTACCCTTCACTTCCTAGACCCGTATCTCACCCGTCTGTTGTCCGATGAAGGTATGCCGCCTGTCATTGTACTTAGGACGTCGAGATCTACCTAACGGTCCTCGATTTGCGTGTGAAATCCTTGTCGTTTAAAAAGTCAAATTTTTCTCTTCTTTTAACCAAATTACGAAAGTGCCCTCAGCCTTCCGAACATCATAACTTCCTCCTCGGATGTCGGAATCAGGCGTGCCACCTGTCTACGGACTCATGACGTCCTGCACCACGTCACGGTCATCGGTCAATGTCCAATTGACCTTTCGAACTAAAAGTAAACCTTTTGCCCATTCTAGGGGTAAAATAGTCATTCTACGTCAAAAGTAAAAAAGTAACCAACTAAACACCGATTAATCTTACTAATCCGTTACTAATCACTTCGCTAATCCCGACTCCCGGGACGGGTCGTTACAATCTACCATCCTTAAAAGAATTTCCTCCCGAAATTCCACATCTCGTACCTCACACCTGGGTCTCCTACCCGGTGGTCCTCTCCTGCAAAAACAACTACTCTTGACAGTTTCCATCATGTCTTCGCAACTTACTCAACGTATACTTTCTCAACCCGAACGTACATTCGCCCAAAACTACCAACTAAAACTTCATGGTGTACGTAAGGGAAACTCTACGAACGTAAAGAAACAAAGGTATTTTAGAATACCTCATTTTAGAGCACCCAAACAGAGTTCATAGAGTACATCCTCACGTACATCCACCTACACCTTTCGGAAACCAACGCAAAGTCCTTCCCAGACTCCTGGTCTTTTGGTCGGTAGGAAATCCTAAGGTAACTCAACTACGAGTCGACCTCCCCGTCGAAACAATCGACAAAGTCCTAAAAGCACACCTAGATTGTGGGTTCTCTTCAATAATCTCATATTGATCAGTTATAGTCACTCATTTCCAATTCCTTCTGTCATCCTTCAACGGAACTCACCGTAGTCCTCAACCTCGTCACTCCAAGTCACCTAGGGAAAAATCCTAAACTCTACCCCGGGATCCAACAAAAATATGTACAAAACAGTAAATGTACCTATCACGGCGCCGGTGCTGACTGTGTAATGACCCGTCCCAGAAATTAGGGTTAAGATAATGATTAAGATGGGATTAGTGAGCTTAATCGGGGGTTAGTTGGTCTCGTTGAGGTCGTTAGTGTAGAATGACGATTTTGGCCTTAGTTCGGGCAAAAATGTTGACTTTCAGTTCGGGCGGTCAATTGGGTTTTGACCGATTACCAGGACGTAGTTTAGGACGTCACGAATCCGTAGACAGGTGGCACGCCCGATTCCGACATCCGAGGAGGAGGTTATGATGTTCGGAAGGTTGAGGGCATAACCGTAATTGGGTAAAATAGGGGGAAGAGTTTACGATTCGTACGATCGGGTTTAGACACGTTGACCTAGGACAGTTAGAGAGATCTCGTCATCCTGAGTTCGATGACAGGTGGCATGTATTCATCGGACTTACGATGTGTGAGATACGGGTCTAGAAAGGTAGTGGTAAAACCGTAATTTTGATTTAAAAGGAAAGGCATTTTGGTCTTTGTACGCTGGGAGTTGTGCAACAGAGAGGGACAAATGGAGGGTTGAGATTAAGCCACATGGGAGAGGAATGGTGGATTGGTGACACGTGTAGGAGGGCTAGAGGCTTCTAGGATGCACGGTCCAATTATTTGGGGTGTACCCGTGTGTGCTGTGTGTTCGTGATCGAAGAACAGAGGCTGAGGAATTGAGAGAATTGAGGGGTGATCATGGGTGTTGGTGAGTTTGTGAGTGTGTGAGAGTGACCAGAGTGTGAGAGGGAGACAGTGAGGGAGGTTGGAGGAGTGGTGATTGTTTGTGCGTGAGTTGAAAGCCACGGGAAATCAGAGAAAAACAGGGAGGAAGTGAGTGTTCGTGGTGGTGGTGTGGCCGTGTACAGTGCAATTGGGCTCGTGGTGGTGTCGTGAGGGGTGAGAAGAGTCGACCAACCCCAACGGAGCTTGCGACGGCGACCGGAGGACATGTAATTCCTCATCCCCGTTTCTTTGCTCTGTTTTGCCGTCTAGTTTCAGAAGCTAAGTCGTAGCTTTAGGGGTAGAATTGAGGAGTCTAGTGAAGTTTAGGGGACTCAGTAGGGTCCTAGGTAACTGCTGGTTGAGCAGCCGTGACGGGGGAGTGCACGGCGGAGGTTAGCACGACGGAGAGTACTGGTGTGCTCTATTTTACTGTCGATGATCAAATCGAAAGTCGTGGGTTTTGGGGGTGAGTTGACGGTCTTGGTGAGTTGGGTGAGGTTTAGGACGGTCCTAGGAAGAGTTTGAGATTGCCACCGTGACAGGGGAAGACCTGGGTGGCCGGAGAAGGAAACAGGGGTGTATCGGGTTTGTGGTTCGTGTTTGTGTCGACGGGTTTTAGGTTGAGTCGAGGCGTCTGAGTAAGGGAATGGATAGCTTAGGTCTGGACGATGCTGTTGGTGGAGAGAGGAGTGGTTTTGGTGCAGGTACGGCGGAGAACCGTCCTCGCCGGTTCGATTTGCAGGCACTGTGTCGAACCGGGTCGGTTCGAAGAAGACGATGCACTGTAGCAGGCGCGTGAGGGCCATGCGCAGCCACTTTGGGCGGCGCGTGGGGGCGCGTGAGGCGGTCTTTGGGGAAAGTGTCAACTAGGTTTTTTGTCTAGGTGTTGTGACGAGTTCGTTGGAATTGGGTTCGGGTTGTTCGGACGTCGTTTGAAGTTAGTTCCGCGAGGGTGAAGGTTTTGGGTTCCGGTTCGTTACGTTTAGGATCCGGGGATTTTTAGGGAAATTAGGTGGACTTTAGTAGACGTGTTGGTAACGTACTTTGGCGGTTGTTGACGGGATCAGGAGTTCCCGAGGAAGCTGAGGAACGTACGAGACGTTCGGGACGCGATTGAGGGCTCGGTACTGTGAGTGGACCCCTTCTCTAAACTTGAGCATGCATAACTGTTTTTCTATAGTTGTTTTTTGGTTTTAAATGTGATTTCATGATGATTGATTATGCTCTTTTGGATTTACATAATTGCACGGTTTTCGAGAAATAATGTATTTGGCATGTTTTACGAGGAAAGTGTGATTTCTGAATAGGATGCTATGGTTTTGGGATTTCAAATGATAAATGGTTTTCTATAATTATAAGTGGATATTTGGAACACGATTTCGATGATCAAGGATTTTCGGTTTTAGAATCGGATTTCGGTAACGAGATATGATTTTAAAGTTGAAAAGTGAATTTCCAGATATTGGTTTGGATATGGATTTCGAAATGGTTTTCAAATAGTTTTGATTGGATTTTCTGGATCTGGTTATTGGGTTTAAAGACCCGGATATTGATTTGACGGGGGACGGGCCCGGATTGGGTTTAAAGACCCGGATTGAGTTTAAAGACTCGGGAGTTTAAAGACGCGGATATATTGATATTTCCCCTGTAGGCCTGTTGAGTTTAAAGACTCGGGAGTTTAAAGACTCAGATATTATTGAGGCCTGGATTGAGTTTAAAGACTCGGGAGTTTAAAGACTCGGATAGGTCCAGCAGGTTTGATCGAAAAATGATGATTTGATATTCACAGTTTATGATGCGATTTTATGATGCTTATGATATGACTTTTATAACCGTTTTATAGTGTTTTTGTTTCTTATGATGTTTTATGGTGATCGATTTATAACTGTTTTAATAACTAGGTTATGCATGTGATTTCAAAACGGAGGGCTAAACCCGGTTTTCTTATAAAGTGGTTTTGAAAACTTTTCTTTTATTCTGGTCCACTCACACCTTCTGTTTTAAATTGCCCTCCAGGTCGTGGAGCTAGTGCGAGGTGTCGGCGTCGAGGCAGCGTCTAAGGCATAGGAGTCGCGAGAGGGATCCCGGAGTGTTTTTCTTTTCCGTGTGCGTGTACTGTTTATCGTTTTTCTTTTCTGTGTATTTGGGACTATGCTCTGTAAACTTTTAACTTCGGGATGTATTGTATAGTTTCTCCTGCGTCTGACTGAGTACTTTGGTGGTTGCGTGTGAGTTTTACTTTGGTGTTGTGTCGGGGAGTCAGACGGGAGCAGGATTTACTTCGAATTTCGGGATGAAACCGGGGAGGTTCCTGATAGACTGAGCCTCCTGCTGAGTCATCGCCTAAACTCGGGACTGGGGTCCTGAAGATCTGCCACGTCCCCTCAAACTACTAGTGGCACCACCACCTCCTCTGGTGCCTGCTGTCCCTGAAGCTGATGCCGTGCTCTGTCCTGGCTCCGCCGCTCCTCAGCTTATGCCACCCTCCTAGGGTAACAACGGACACGCACGTCGGAAGTGACCTCGCTCTCCACAGTAGTAACAAACATCCCGACCGGGTCCACCACTCGGTCTCCCTGTGGATGCAACAGACGTCGCACTGGTTTGCGGAGTCGGTTGTGCTCGGTGTCCATGAAACTCTGAACTCTGGAAACTACCAGGTCTGCCAAAACGGTCATCGCCCGCAGATGAAGCTCCACTGTAGTTGCCCCTCTTTGGGGTCCTCTGGCTCGAAGCTTCGGAAAAAGGTGGCTCTCGGCGTCGTACCGGTAAACTAGCCTCTACCCTCACTGCAGCATTCGACAGCTCTCGGAGGGTCACAAACGATCCAGCCGTCACTATGGCTCGAATCTCGCCTCGCAGGCCCAACTCAAACCTACGGCATTTCTCGGCTTCCGTAGGCACAAACACATGAGAAAAATGGGACAACATCTGAAACTTTTGTTCATACTCAGCCACAGTCATGCTCCCCTGTTTGAGTTACAGAAACTCAGCCTCATTGGCATCACGGAATGAGCCGGGGTAGTACTGATCCAGGAACCGCTCCCTAAACGTCTCCCAGGTCACTGTGTGGGTGTCCCATCCTGACAGCTCGAAGGTGTACCACCACTCAAACACCAAACCGTCCAATAAAAAGGTAGCTAGTAACACTCGGTCCTCCGGTGGGCATCGTATCACTACGAAAATCCGTTCAAGTCGCGTAATCCACCTGTGGACTTCCTCAGGGTCGGCCCCACCACTAAACATCGTAGCTCCGAGCCGCTGGGCTCACTCAATCGTAGCACTCTCCGTCCCTCTCGCCGCGTCGTCTTCAGGTCGTGGAGGGGGCTCACGTCTCGGAGGCATGGTCAATCGTACGCTAAAAGAGGCATAGAGTCAGTAAAACGACCTAAACACAACCTCGTAACAGACAAAAACCATAAACCTATGCTCTGATACCAATTGACAGGACCCACCCCGATTATCACCCTGATAACCGGGACGAACCCTGCTCCCATCTGACAACCCAACACAAAAGACCGAAACAGCCTCACAAAACCCATAAATTACATTGCCAGACCAGGGAGAATTTAAAATCCAACAAGTCAACAGTCATACAGAGCATAGTACAAACAAAGTAAGATGGAAATCCAACAAAAGGATTACTACACGCACAACGGAAAAGCTCGTAACAGAATAACACCGGAAAACACCCCGGGATAACTCTATGCCTCTGACTCAGCCTCAACGTCAACCCCGGCGCTATCACCACGACCTGGAGGGCATTTAAAAACCAGAAAAGTGTGAGTGGACTAAAAATAAATAATAGTTTCAAAAACAGTTTCATAAGCAAACCAGGGTTTTTCCCTTCATTTTGAAGACATGCATGCATAACCCAATGTCTGAAAACATTTATAATCACATAGTAATCATCATGGAAACAGTATCATAAAACATAAAATACCAATGTCATCATCCGATCAAACCTACTGGATCTATCCGAGTCTTTAAACTCCCGAGTCCTTAAACTCAAACCAAGCCTCAATATAATCTGAGTCTTTAAACTCCCGAGTCTTTAAACTCAACAGGCCTACGGGGGAAATATCAATATATCCGAGTCTTTAAACTCAATCCGGGTCTTTAAACCCAATCCGGGCCCATCCCGCGTCAATCATAATCCGGGTCCTTAAACCCAATAACCAGATCCAGCAAATCCAATCCAAAACCGTTTGAAAACCATTTATAAATACATATCCAAATCCGAATTCGAAATCACTATTCTGAAGCCCTTCCAGCGTTCAGAACCGTCATTCAGAACCCAAATCCGGAAATCCTCTTTTTCCAACTTTAAAACCAAAATCTCGATTTCCAAAATATGATTCTAAAACCGAAAACCTTGTTTATTAAATCCATTTATAATCATTGAAAACTAGTTATACATTGAAATCCCAAAAGCATAGCATCAGAATTGTATTTTGTCTGCAAGCTAAAAGTCCCTCGCAGGTTGGTGATATGAACCCCTCGTTTTTCTCCTTTGACTATGATTTCATCCACATAAACCTCCATAGTTTTGCCGATGAGATCTTTGAATATCCAATTGAAACGTCTCTGGTACGTTGCACCCACATTCTTGAGGCCAAATGCCATGACCTTGTAGCAGTACACACCTCGGTCGAAGATGAAGGCAGTTTTGTCCTTATCTTTTTCATACATGAAAAACTGATTATAACCCGAGTATGCATCCAGGAAGCTTAGGAGCTCATTTCGTGCAGTTGAATCCACTAAGAGATAGATTCTGGGCAGAGGATAGTTATTCTTTGGGCACGCAAGATTGAGATCGGTGTAATCAACACAAACTCTCCATCGTCCTGCTTCCTTTTTTCTTGAAAAGTACGACGTTCGCTAGCCATTCAGAGTGCAGAACTTCTTCAATGGATCCAGCAACGAGTAACTTGTCAATCTCCTCTTGGATGATAGAAATTTTCTCGGAGGAAAAATTGCGTCTCTTCTGCTTGACCGGCTTGTGGTTGGGATTGATGTGCAGCTTGTGGCAAGCGATGGTAGGATCAATTCTTGGCACGTCAGACGGAGGCCAAGCGAAAACTTCTTTCTTTTCACGCAGAAAAGCTATGAGTTCTTCTTTTTCTGTGTCACTCAACCAAGCACCAATGCGGGCTTGTCGCTCGGGATATTGTGGGTCAAGTTGAATGAGGGTGACGTGTAATGACCCGTCCTGAGTATCGGGATTAAATATTATTTAATTATGATTTAGAATGACTAATCTGGGATTAGTTGAGTGAGATCGGACGAATTGTGTAAAATGACCGTTTTGCCCCTAGGCGTGGGCAAAATATTGACTTTTAATTCGGACGGTCAAATGGACTTTGACCAATGACCGTGACGTAGTTTGGGACGTCACGAGTTCATAGACAGGTGGCACGTTCGATCCCGACGTTCGTGGTGAAAGTTATGACGTTCGGAAGCCCAAGGGCATTTTCGTAATTTGGACGAAATAAGGGAAAATGTTGACTTTTTGATCGGGAGGTCCGATGGCCGAGGGCCAAGGACCGTTAGGATGGTCTCGATGCCCTGAGTCCGTAGACAGGCGGTACGCATCAATCGGAGTCCGAATGACCAAGTTACGAGTTTGGATACGTGAGGGGCATTTTGGTAATTTTCTACACAATGGCAGAATTGTAATTTCACAGGGGCACTGTTTGATCAGAAACAGCCGTGAAATTGGATGACTTGTGCGATCTATCCCAGGAATTGTTTAACATTAAGAACTGAATTTGGGCAGCTTTGAGGTGTAGATGCACATGTGTTTGAGCTGGCAACTATTTGTAGAACATGGACACCATTTTATATTGGTTTTGGGTCAGTGCAGGGAGCCTTTACACAAAGGACTGAGTGATGCTTTAGGGTACTTTAATGACTGAATTGGATTAAAGGCAATGAGTGTGAGTCGAGAGGATCATTCTGAGCAAGTGTGGCTGTCGAACTGGAGAGAAAACAGAGATTGGAAAAATTAGAAAAAATGGAGGGAAATTCGAAAACTTGTCTGTGAGCTGAGAGGAGACAAATTGAGATTAAGAATACTCTTCTGGGTTCATTTTGAACTCAACTGTATCATAATCGAGGGGAATCGATCACGGTTTGGCCATGGACACCGGTTCCAGTTTCTGGGAAACTTGGAGCTTGAGGACGACCACCTACGGGTAAGGATTTATGAAATTGGTTACGGGTTAATGATTGTTTAGGTCATACGAAACTACTGTGTCATTTAATTTGAAAACCAAGCTGATTCGAGTGAGTTTCAAATGTTAAAACCGTGAGTTCAATCTTGGAAGAATTGTTGGATTTAAGGTTAATGTGTGTAATTAAGTTTACAGAACCTTAATTGGGTCTCTAACGGTGCTATCTGATGAATCAATTGAAGGAAAGGAGTTGGAATTGGGAGAAATCTAGCTGGGTCAGGTCGCGGGTAATCAGACCCGTTTACCAGTCATACAGGTGAAGACGATGACTGTAGCAGTCACTGTAGCAGGCACGTGGCTTTCACGCGCAGCCGCTCACGGAGGCGCGTGACGGCGCGTGGGCACAAATCTCGAGGTGAGGTCAACATGACTTTTAATCTATTCAATGTAACGAATATTTTGGAATTGGTTTCGTGTCGATCGGACACCGTTTCGATATTGTTCGGGATGTCCGAAGGTTTTAAGTCGAGTTTAAAAATAGTTAAAATTCGGAAAAATTACGGGACTTTAATAGGATATTAATGAGGAGGTTAGTAACCCTCTAATGTGATTTGGATAGGATTGGGAGTTCCGGTGATAGTGGTGTGGCCCAGGATGGCCTATGGCACGCGTATCGAGGCGTACAGTTAAACGGTCTGTGAGTGGACTTTGGTTTTATAAATTCTATGCATGCTTAACTGTTTTATATGGATTATGATTGTGATTGTATGATGTTGATTTGGATATTGGTAAATTATACGGTTTCACGTATTTCGAGGCGATTTACGTGCTTGCACGGAAATCGAGGTTTTTCTGGTTTTACACTGATTTTTCATACTTAAGACCTTGGATATGATTTCATGAAATGGTTTTGAAATTGGAAAGAGAAACTCGAGCATGAGGCTCAATTGTTTTGGAAACCTCGGACTTGGAGCCTAATTGAGTTATGTAATCGGGCCAGGAGCCCAATTGCTTTATGAAATCGGGCCAAGGGCCCAATTATTTACTAAATCGGGCTGAGACCCATTTGAGTTATATTATCGGGCCAGGGGCCCAATTGATTTATGAATTTGGGCCGTGGGCCCAGTGATTTACAAAATCGGGCATGAGGCCCAGTTGGTTTCATAAATGTGATTTCGGGTCGGGGATCCTAAATGGAATTGTGATGTTTTTATGGAGATTTTGGGCAGGGCCCATTGAGATGTTGTGAAATGATTTAATCAAAACTGTTTTCCATATACCATCTTGATACGAGAAAATGTGAAGGACTCCTCCAGGTGTCTGGGACACTGGGGAAATCACGGTGCATTGCTTGCGAGGAGTCATTGTGCAGAGCTACCAGACCGTATAATGACTCAGGAGCAGGATTGCTATGATTGGACGTCTGGACACTAGGCATCTGGGATGCTGTACCAGGACTGGGTTCGGGGATTGGACTCGGGATTGAGACCCCGGGTAGCACGCGTAGCTTATGGTTATACCGTGAAATATGACGTCTGGAACGTCAAGCGTCTGGGATGCTAAGCATCTGGGATGCCGGTTATGGTAACATGGTAAATATGGATTAATGAACCTATGAAATGGTTTTTCGGTTGGATTTATGGTTTACAGTTTTGGGCTGAGGCCATAATGCCTTGTCGAACAAATGTTTTGGTTACTGGTTTTTGTGGCATGCATACGTTTTTAATGGAGGGAATAAATGTCTTATAACTGTGTTTAATAAACTTACTTATTTTCGTCCACTCACAGCTTTTGTTTTTAATGCCCTTCAGGTTGGTTCCGGATGCGACTGCAGCAGAGACTGGGACACCGCACACCTCCTCCATCGATCCTTGCGCACTTTAGAAGCCCATTTGGGCAGTGGCAACAGGTTATCCCTTGTCTAACACCTCTTGTCAGACAGGAGCATGACACATTCCATGGAAATCCCGGGGGGATTGGGATGGGTCGTGTCATGACGTCATCCTCCGGTTGCCATCCTTCTGGAGCTGGTGGCTCCTCATGAATATCTGGATCTTGACCCGTGATTAGTTGCTATTTGGGAGACGAAGAAGAAAGCTTACCCTCAGTAGATGACCCTACCTGGGGTACAAACTCAGCCTCCTTGATCTCCTTCAGCTCTTTTGTAAGGCACCGCCGAGCCATCGACTGATCGCCTTTGATCTCTCCGATTCCGCCTCCAGGGATAGCGAATCGAATTTTCTAGTAAAGGCTTGACGTGTTTGCGAGGATTTTGTGAAGCCATGGTCTTCCCAAAATTCCATTGTATGGAGAGTACTCGTCCATGATGTAGAAAGTTTGGGACGTGACTACGAGATCAAAGTGTACATCCAGCCGAAGAGTGACTACGGTCATGCTGGTTGACCCATTGAAACCTCGGAGCGGAACAACCCTTTTTGTGGTAAGGCTTTTTAACCCCATCTTGCAGACTGCATCCAGGCTGAGGATATTTGTTGCGCTTCCTTCATCAACGTGAATCCGATCAACTTGAGCATGAGCGATCTGGATTGACACGACTAATGCATCATCATGCGGCCAATCAAGTCCTACCTTGTCCTTCAAAGAGAAACCAACGACAAGGTCGTTGGCCACCCCAGGGGTGGTAACATGGGAGACCTGAGAGACGGCCAGTGCATATCGTATCTTTCTTTTCTTCTGCTTGGAGGTGGTTCCTAGCAACTTCGATTCAGCTATGATGGTGTTGATGCGAATCATCTTTGCTGCAAGTTCCTTCGGTCATTTGTCAGCAGGTCGATCCACATCCTTTCCTTTTACGTACTCAGTGCAATGTCCTTCTTTAATGAGATTCCGGCGATATCTCCCAAAACATATGCATTTTTTGATGTTATGCCCATATCACTCGTGGAAGGTACACCACTTCATTTTATCAACCTTCTCTTGATCACCTTTAACTGGCTCTGGCTTCTTGAACCATGGTTTGTCCTTAATTTCATTGTGGATCTGATGAACTGGAAAAGATAACTGCAAGTTAGGCTTCCCCATAGCTGGTGTTTGGGAGGGTTGTCCCACCTTGCGCTTGTTGGACTTTCCAGTCGCAAACTTTCCATGGGGATCATCTTTATTGGAGGCCTTTTCACTAGCCCCAGCATGGTCCTGAGTATGGGTGGCATTCTTCTCGTCTTCCCAACTTGCATGCCGCTCCGCTAGCGAGAGCATCTTGGTGAGACTTCGCGCATTGCTCATGACGATGTTCCCGTAAAGCTGGCTGTCCTGAGGTAGTCCTTGTTTAAATGCCATTATCGCAACAAGGTCGCTACAGGCGACAATTCGAGACTTCTCTTCACAAAATCTTCGTATGTATTGTCGCAGAGTTTCTTTTGCTCTCTTTCGGACAGAGAAAAGATGGTCATCCTTCACCTCGATTGTCCGAAGTTGTGTGTACTCCTTCACAAATGCCAGAGCCAACTCTTCAAAGGATGCAATCAACCTCCGGGGGAGATGATTGAACCAAGTCATGGCTTGGCCGTGAAGAGAAGCTTGAAAAACTTTTCACATGGCGCATCGTTATGCATGTGGGGACCCTGACTCTCCGGTAATAATCTATGTGTTTTACCGGGTCGGAGGCTCCTTTAAACGGAGTGAAGTTTGGTGTTGTAAACCTTTGAGGGAATGGATCTTCCTTAATATCCCTTATAAAAGGCGTGGAGAGTTGTATCTGGCGCCGTGGGCGCTCATGTACCGATGACCTTGGGCGTTGTGGGCTCTTTTCTCGGCGAGTGTAACTTTCTTCACTGGAGTCGCTTAGTGAAGTGTCTCGTGACATTGTTCGGTAGCGGACCGGTTCTTTCACAGGTCGCCTTGGAGCATTCTCTTGTCTTCCATGCGACGTGGAATGTCTGTCTGGCTCTTGGACTGTTCTTTCTATCAAGAGTTGCTGCAAGAGTTCTATCTGAAGTTGAACTTGGCTGCTCAACCTTTCAACTTGTTGAGCCAAGTTGTCCTGAGGAGGTTGGTGGTGACTTCTGCCTGAGATGTCGTGACGCCTATCCAGAAAGTCCCTTAGATTCATGTTTATTGTGGGCTGATCGTGCCGTGATGCACTTCCCATCAACCGCCCGCCTGCTTGTTGCAAAGACGAAGTTCCTTCCCCTAGTGCGGGCACTTGGTTAGCTGGAGAGGGGAATGCTCCGAAGATGAAGGTTGGCCTCCCTCCGAGCGTTTCCATGGGTTCTTCTATGGACACACGCCTGGGTCGAATTGGGCGCTCCTCTGGAGTCTCTATGCGAGCCTCATTCCTCGTCTGAGCAGTTGAGGCAGAAACACCTTCTCCAACTGATCGAATGGATCGACGAAACCTAACCATGTCGAATCAAAGAATCTTGAACAGGAAAGTTGTTGATGGATGATTTGAAAAACGTTCAAAATCTTTGAACAATGTCGATGAACGACGAACGAAGAAAGATGAACGATGAACAATTTCCTAAAGAACGATGAACACCGTTGAAGAACGATGAACAACTGAGAGAGCTTTTTCTGAGTATTCCTCAATTGCTCTCAATGAAATCACCAATTGTTGAATCAAAAATCGAACCTGACACGAAAAGTCCTCACAATTCCTGCAAACAGTAAACAATTAGCTATCGTTGCCTCGATCGATTACCCGGTGGGTTGTTCAACCAAGAACAGTCCGATGCCTAAGTTAGTTTTGAGAGAGGAAAATGATATACTTCGAAGTGAATAATCGACGTACCTTGGAAATGAAATATGCTTCGCTATTTATAGGAAAATCTTAGGAGCCTCGGAGCGTTCTGATTGGTCGGTTGAATTTGTAATTAATAAATCATACATTATTAATTAAATATATTATTTAATAATTATAATAATAGCTCATTATGATAATAATGATAATTATTGTGTTTTAATATTAATATTAATTGTCCGTTACTAAGAATAATGGCAATTAACTCTGGAGGAGAATATTAGTATTACGGAGATTTTAACCCGATTAAATAACGTATTTAGCTGGTAAATAGATTATTTAATGTGTGGGTGTTTTCAAATGACTAGCGTTATTGTCATGGGCAATTTGGTCATTTTGAGAATTATGGGCCACGTGGCAGCTCCACAATTTTCGGATGATTTTGGGTTCCACAATGTTGATGTGGCAATCAATAAATGGTCTAATATAAATATAGAATAATTTCATTTATTAAAATAATATCATTCATTGATTGACACATCAATATGGTCACTAAATGTGGTCAATTCAGAGGGTCCAAATAGCATTATTCATTAAGAAAAAACTAGCTCACATAATTTCCTCATTCCATTAAATTAAGGAGAAGTGCCATTTTATTTTACTTAAATCTAAAGAAGTTGTATAACTATATTAATTTTAGTGGCGAGTTATTGTTTTTGGTTGAAATATATAGTGGTTAATTATTTAGAGCAAGTCTAACGGGAGGCTTTTGGTCAAGGAAAGACAGCTCCTGGCCTCTAGCCTCTGGGTTTCAAGTTCTAGTGATTGGAAGAATGACTTGGGCAAGGCTTGCCCTGGGGTTAGTCTAGCCTCCCCCCATGCCCGGGTTAAGCGGCTGACCCACCAAGCAAGAGTAGCCCAACGCCTAGTTTATCGACACCTACAATCAGAATTCAAGAAAATTAACCAAGCAAGAACAGATTCAATTAGGCAGCCAACAAAAATCCAGAATTCACCAAACCCAAAAATCCAACCATGAACAGAATTTTATTTTGGGAATCACTGATGAAATTTAAATTAGAAAAAAAATCAACACAAGAATCACTCATGAACAGAATTTAGAAAACATTATTCAATTAATTTAACAATCCAAACATGCAATCCTTCACGGATGAACAGAAATTGGGAAAAAAAACTGAAGAAAAAACAAAAATCCTTCACAGACCAATAATTTGGGTTTACAATTTGGGAAAAAAAAAAATCACTCAATTACTCACTCACCTTTGCCTACAAATGTGAGGATCCATGCCCTAGAGGCATGGTTAGTAATCCCACATCGTCGGGGGAGATCTGGAGGATGCGCCTTATATGTGTAGGTGCGCATCTATCCAACATGAAGCATTTTGGGAGTTCATTGGTTTTGAATTCCTTGATAACTCCAAAGTTAAGTGAGTTGAGGCTGGTGCAATCCTAGGATGGGTGACCTACTAGAAAGTTGCATGTGAGCTCCCAAGAATAAAATCGTGAGGGTGAGGGTTGGGCCCAAAGCAGAAAATATCATGTTGGAGAAGGTTGGGTCATGACAATTTGGTAACAGAGCCCAACTCTGTTTGAAATTGATTGTGCCAGCGAGAACGCTGGGCCCCAAGGGGATGGATTGTGAGGACCCGTGCCCTGGAGGCATGGTTAGCAATCCTACATCGCCAGGGGAGATCTGGGGAATGCGCCTTATATGTGTGGGCGCGCATCTATCCAACAAGAGGCCTTTTTTGGAGCTCACTGGTTTTGGATTCCTTGAAAATTCCGAAGTTAAGCGAGTTGAGGTTGATGTAATCCCAAGATAGGTGACCCATTAGAAAATTGCACATGAGCTCCCGAGAACAAAATCGTGAGGGTTGGGTTCAAAACGGACAATATCGTATTGGAGAAGATCGGGTCGTGACAACAAAACTCAGCACTCACTCACCTTTCGATTGGCGATCTAACCTCTTGAACCTCTCGGATTGGAAGGCCTCGTGATCGTCATTGGAACACAACGAACCCCTCGTCGCTGGAACCTATCGTCGCTCGAACCACTCCATCTCTCGCCTCGACACTCGGTGCTCTCTATTTCAATCGCTTGAGAACGATTGAGAGAGTCTAGAACTCTCTATTTTCTACAAACGACCGAACTACAAAACGATGTGTTTTGTTCATTTTATTAACATTTTTTTTGCTTTTTTTTTTCTAATTTATTTGTTTATATTTATTAACTTTTTTTTGCTTTTTTTCTGATTTATTTTTTTAATATTTATTAACATTTTTTTTTGTATTTTTTCTTCTGATTTAGTTGTTTATATTTATTTGTTGGTTATTATATTTTCTCAATTTAAATTGATAGTTGTATGTTTTATTGTTATTATTATTTTTCAAGTCTAACTTGATACTTATAATATTATAATATTATTATTGTTGTTAATATGACAATTTAAATCCACACAGGAAATTAATATTGTCAGGACCCGTCCCAATCCCCTTGGGATTAACGCGGAACGTGTCTGATCCCGTCTGACACGGAGTGTCATACAAGAGAAATTTCGACTTTAGCCCGCTCGGGGCTTCAGAGTACGTCAGGATCCGGAGGAGGTATGTGATGTCTCGGTCTCTGCTACAGCCCGCATTCGCGATCAACCTGAAGGGCAGTCAAAACATTTAAAAGATGTGAGTGGAAAAAACAAATAATTTATAAAAACATTTTCACAGAAGACATTTGTACCCTTCACTAAAAAACATGCATGCATTTGAAAGCCATTTACCAAACCATTAGGGCCTTAGCCCAAAATCGTAATGAAACCAAACATGCAGGCCACTGCCCAAATCCAGGTGGGACTCAGCCCAAAACCAGTACATCATATATCATATAACATATACATATAAATCACATAACCAATCCTGTCACAGTTTGACAGGACCCGCCTTGATCCCCTTGGGACCACACGGGGACGTGCCCTGCTCCCGTCTGACACCCAATTATAACATACCAATCTTACCCTTAATAAGTTCACATGCATAAATATCCATAACAAAGTTATACATAGACTCCGAATACAATTGATGTCAAACAAGGGATAGTTTCCAAATACAGGTTATTGAGCACGACTCGAAGATACTCTATGTGCCAACCTACCCCGCAGTGGGGTTTGGGTGCGCAACGTAAACCTATGCCTCTGCCTCGGGGTCCTCTTCTACCTCAGTAGCACGTCCTGGAGGGGTCAATAAAACAATAAGGGTGAGTGGGCCAAACTCAAGGTTTATAAAACAGTTCATCATATCAAAAACATATAGTTTTACCCCTCTGTTTTCCAAACATGCATGCATCAGTATCAGAAACCATAATATCATATCATATAAACATAAGCAATGCAATATAAACATAATCATGACTTCAGTGTAACACCCCAGACATTCGAGGATTTTAATATTTCAATTTAATGGGTGAATTGACGTTCTTACCCTTGTGAATGGTATGGCCAAATTGTTGACTTTTTGATTGGTGGATTGAATGGACTTTGACCTATGACCGTGACGTAGTTCGGGACGTCATGAGTTCATAGACAGGTGGCACGTCCAATTCGGACGATCAGGGAAAAAGTTATGACTATCGGAAGTTCAGGGGCATTACCGTAAGTTGGACTTCACGGGCGAAAATGTTGACTTTTCGTTTAACAATTAATTTTCACGCGACTCAAGGACCGATAGGTAGGTCTCGACGTCCTGAGTTCGTAGACAGGCGGCACGCCAAAATCGGACTTCGTATGGCTGAGTTACGGGTCTAGGAAGTGAGGGGTATTTTGGTAATTATTGAACCAGGGGCATTTTGGTCTTTTTGCCCTGGTTACTGTAGCAGGTCGCGGGGGACATGGGCGGCACCACCATGTGCGGTGGTTCAATCGTGCAATTGATTGTGCAATTGTGTGCTGGAAAGTTGGGAGTGTCTGATGCTTTAGACCGTGGTCTGTTGCATCCACCGT
Organism: Prinsepia uniflora; assembly: GCA_032719365.1. Lineage (NCBI taxonomy): Eukaryota > Viridiplantae > Streptophyta > Magnoliopsida > Rosales > Rosaceae > Prinsepia > Prinsepia uniflora. Next base: position 9,922,395 of record CM064861.1, read on the forward strand.
GCACGACCCTATTATTAATTCAAGTTCGAAGCTTTTCGGGGGACATTTTTCAGTGGACAATTGGACACCCACGAGCTTCTGGGACGGCTTGAAATTAATTAAAACTGATTATATAGTGTGTGAGCTTCACTCTGGTATTGAAAGGACTGAAAATAAGGGTGGAACCAGAGAGAAACCATTTCGGGAATTTTTGGAGGGAAATCGGGTTTTTGATTTCTACGGTGTGTTGGGCCAATCTAATCGTAGAGTAAGCTTTCTGGGAGCATTTGGAACACAACCATATCAAAATCGAAGGCAACCAGCCACGGGTGAGCTGGGACGGTGACTGCCGTGTTCAGAGGAATTTCAGAGGTTTGGACGACTACTTCCAGGTGAGTGTTGATTCAATTGAGTGTGTTTTCCAGTTCGTTGTGATACTATGATGCTTCATGAAAGGTTAATTTGATTTCGGTTTAGAAACCAATGAGTTGGGGTGATCAACCCGTTTGGATGATCACGGGTCGAAGGGCCGTTTGAGGATTCGATTTGGCAAATTAATAGCCCAGAACTTAAATTGAATGTTAATTAACATGTTAGGATCAAATTGGATTGAAATCGAGTAGGAATTGATGGGTAATTAACCGGGTCAAGCCGCGGGTGGCAGGCCCGAATTACAGACAAACGGGTGAAGGTGCTGACACTGTATCTATAGTGTCAGGCGCGTGATTTTCACGCGCAGCCACTTTGGGCGGCGCGTGAGGGCGCGTTGGGGCTTATCTCCGATCACAATCAACATGACTTTTATCCCTCTCATCATTCTGAACATTTTTGGTGAAGTAACCATGTTGATCTGAGATAGTTTTTGATGGGTCAGTTTAGGGCCGGTTGCCTCGGGGAACGTGTCGACGGATTCCCCGAGCCGGTTTCTATTTTGGACTTTGTGGTTAAACGTTTAAGACTTGTAGTGACCCTTACATGTGATTTGGACTGACAGGAATTGTACGATAATCCCGGTACAAGTTCGTACGCGCAGGTTCACCGCAGGATCGTACAGTGAGTGGGCCATTTTCTTAAACCCTTGCGTGCATAAATGTTTTCTGGTTTATTATACTTATTCACATGCTAAAACAATAATGGTTTTGATGATATGGAAAATGTGGTTATGGCACGTTTCACGGTATTTGGGCTTGAGACCCGTCTGATGAAACTTAATGATTGGTTCGGATTTTATCTATGTATATATATGCTTTGCATGTGGATATCAATAAAATGTATTTGGTACTGCACTGTATAAATCCTTTCATATTATATTGTCTCCTCCGGCGAGGTACCCCGGAGAGGTCACGGACGTCTAGTACGTCCAGCGTCTATGACGCTAAGCATCAGGTGATGCTGCATCAGGTGATGCTGTACCCGAACGGGATTCGGGGATTTAACTCGGAAATTGAGACCCGAGTGGCACGCGTAGCCTTATTATTGTGACCTTATTAGGCGTCAAGAACGTCAAACATCAGGTGATGTCGGGATTGGAGTGTATAGTGCAGCAACTAAAATTATACTTATGGTTTTATTATATGCCTTATGGTTCATATTATATGATTGATGGTTTTAATTATGGATGCATGCATGTTTGGAAAACGGAGGGGTAAATTATATGTTTTACTTATCAAATGGTTTTATAAACTTGAGTTCGGTCCACTCACCGTTAATGTTTTTGGTAACCCCTTCAGGTCACGATACTGAGGTAGAGGAGGAACCTGAGGCTGAGGCATAGATCTACTTCTGCGTACCTGAACCCATGTTGGGTGGTTTGCCCGCAGGTTTTATTTTAGAGTCGTGCTCGCAACTTGTAATTTTGGATTTCATCCCTTGTCTGACATCTGTTTAATTCGGATTTGATGTATGACTTTAATTTGGTTATTTATGCATTTGATGTTTTGAAGTTAAAATTGGTATGAATTATTGGGTGTCAGACGGGAGCATGGTACGTCCCCTTGTGGTCCCTGTGGGATCGGGGCGGGTCCTGTCATTCAGTCACTGCACTATACATCCCAACCCTGACATCCCAGATGTCCGACGTCCCAGACGTCCAATAAGGTCACAGTCCCAAGGCTACCCGTGCCACTCGGGGTCTCAATCCCGAGTCCAAATTTCGAACCCAGACCAGGTATGGCATCCCAAATGCCTAACGTCCCAGACGTCTAATCATAACAATCCTGCTCCTGAGTCACCCTACGGTCCCTTCCCTCCGTAGAATAACCCCTCGGGGTATTGCGCCATGACCACTCCGGGGTACCCACGTCCGGAGGAGACAGTATTACAAGGGTATATCTATACAGTGTAGTACTAAGGATAATCATCGAAATCCATATACATATATATGACTCAAAATAGTGCATAAACTAACCAGACGGGTTTCATGCCCAAACATCGTAATCCGTGCCATAATCATAACTCAAGATAATCAGATACTTTTGCTTGAATCATGTATATATATATACAGGAAAACAGTTATACATGCAAGGGTTTAATGAAATCAAAAGCCCACTCACGGTACAATCCCGCTGCAAATCCGAGCGTATAACCCTGCCCTGGTGTTATTGTACGATTCCTGTCATATCCAAAGTACACGTAAAGGTCACTACAAGTCACTACTATTCAACCATGAAGCCCTAAACTGAAACCGCCCGGGAAAGCTATCCGAACACACTTCGCAAGGCTTCAAACCCTAATTTGATCAACCTAACGATCTCCGATTGACGCGAAACCACGGCCATTGGATTCGTATCGTCGAAACCTTGAAAATGGTATTGGTCCCATAAATATTACTGTTCACAAGAGCCCCCCCGCGCCTGGTCAAAGGCTGGTCAATGCTCCTACAGTGCATGCTGACGTCAGCATGACGTTAGTAATGACAGTGTCAGAGGACACGTGTCACACACTGATTGGTCCCTGGTCTGACAATTTCTGACATGATGACGTCACTGTTGATGTCATCATGATGACGTCATCACTGCTACAGTAACCGGGTCAACCAGATTTCCAAAAAACGGGTCGCCGTTGACCCGTGGCTTGACCCGATCACAGATCTCATTTTCGGCCACCATTTTCAATCAGACTTGGCCCTATAGACTCGTCACAACCTACCCTACGGTTCTGTGGATTCAAAACTAGGTTTTGAGATGAAAAAGGTAGCTGAAACTCAAAGGGAAATCCGTCTGCAAGCTCTGGTCGTCTTCTCCGACGACTCACCCATATTCCTGCCTCGAAAACTAGTCCAAGTTGGTCGTCTAAGTTCCTAGAACAAGTCTCAGAAGTAATGAATGAACCAAAACGTCAAAAACGGGTCGTTTCGAAACAGGGAAGGAAAATGGGTCTCTCGGGTTTTCTGACTCACCGCCGCCGTGTCGCCACCGTAGGTCGCCCTATCTAGTCCTCCATCCTCCTACCATCCTAACACCAAGTCCTGCCTTGGTTCGAGTCCTGGGGGTGTGGTTTGGACGGTCGTGTTTCTGGGGTTGGTTTTCTTCCTTTCGGGTCTGGGGGGTTTCAGGTTGTGCAGATAGGGGAGGGTTCCTGTGGTGGTGGTGGCTGGTGAAGGTGATGGGTGGTGAGGTTTGGTTGTCGTCTGGAGGTGGAGCAAAGCAGAGGGTGGTCATCTGGTGGGGGTGTTTGTGCTGGGAAGGGAGGTGTGTTCACGGCTTGAGAGAAAATGAATGTGAGAGAGAGTGAGGGTCTGATCGATTAAAAGAGAGAATGAGATGGGATTAAGGGTCCAGATTTAATCTGGAATTTAGGATGGTTGGTTAGGATTTTATGAGGGAAAAATAAATAATAAATTAAGTAGCCAATAGGGACAAGATCCTAGATTTAGGGAAAATGAAGTGTGGGATGAGTGACACTTGTCACTCATCCAAGGATCCATATTAATTTAGTTTTTAAATCAGATTACATTATTATATTATTATTTTAATTCAAACCTCGGTTCGTTCGGTTAATCGATTTCACTCCTATGACCATAACTTTTTCGCCGTACGTCCGTTTTCGACGTGCCGCCTACCTAGAACTCGTGACGTCCCGATCTACATCACGGTCATGGGTCAAAGTCCTAAATATTTCTCGCAGAAAAAGTCAACATTTTCCCCCTTAGGGGCAAAATGGTCATTTTGTAATAAAATAATATTTACGAAAGTTCGGGTTGTTACACGGTTTCTAAAGCTACGTGCGTGCTACCCGGGATCTCAAAGCCCAAGTCTCCCAAGGTCCACCTAGGTCAATATCCGTACATCAATGACCCTCCCTGGGGTTATAATCCATAAGCCTTCCTGAGAGTAAGGTATCCAACGGGGGAGACTCCACTCAGTTAGTGCTCCGTGACTACTTCGAGGTCCATCCAGGCCAATGACCCTCTCCGGAAGAGACAATCTGAATAAAGGAAGGTATATGAATATATATATATATATATATCAAAAACGTTTTTAAAACCATTCAAGGGATTCATGCCCGGTTCCCATAAACCATCATGAATTCGGAAATCCATTTAGGGTCCCCGACCCGAAATCACATATGTAAAACCAAGGGGCCTCGTGCCCGAACTCATGACTCGACTGGGCATCGTGCCCGATATCTCAGGGTCAGTCACGATTCCAATCGTAGTGATGTGTGAAACAATCCGTCCAGGACCGCCCTCAATCCTGGTATGTCGCCGTGAACGTACCAACCGACGCGACCACCTCTAGATCATGGTGCACCCATCACCGATTGATATCCTGAACCGTTAGCACTCCGAAGTCGAGCCTCCAGTGGATGCTCGACAACGGATCGTGCATCGTGACCTCTCCGGAAGGAACACATCCCTGTTTGGAGGAGAGCGTCGTATCGTCCGTCGTCGTGCACAAAGTACTCGCCGCGACCACGACTTAGACCCGTAGGTCATCAATAGGGCTACATGCCTGAGACAAAACCAAATGGGTCTCATGCCTGAGTTTATCCATTTTAAATCCAAAACCATTTCATTTAGACCATCGTAGAAATACAAACCCGTATAGGTACCGTATAAGGCCAAAACCTCAAAATACGTGCCAATACGTAACCACACACAAATGCACTTATGACATCACAAAACAAGTATTAAAACACATAATAAACATTTATGCATGCATCAATTTAGAAAACAAGGTCCACTCACAGACCGTCCGAGTTGCCGCCTCGATACGTGTGCCATAAGGCTCTCCCGGACCAAACACCGTCACCGGGACTCCCAAACCTGTCCAAATCACTTTAGAGGGTTGCTAACTACCTTATTAACCTCTTACTAAAGCCCCATAATTTTCCCAAATTTTTAACTATTTTTCAACTCGATCCTAAACCTTCGGACGTCCCGAACAATATCGAAACGGTGTCTAATCGACACGAAACCAGTCCCAAAATGTTCGTTACATCGAATAGAGTATTTCACGTGTTGGACACTTTCCTAAAATACCCACCACGTGCCCTCACGCGCCTACACTGTTCATCGTCCCTAACCTCTAGCCGACCGGGTTCAGACCGGTTCGAACCAGTTTGGTCCAACCGAACCGGAGGTCACAGTTCATGGCCTATTCTCACTCATTTTCAATCCATTTCTTCATATTTTTATTCCTAAATGTCCCTAACAATAAACCTAAACAATCCAGCCATTAAAAATAGGAGAAACGGGTCGAAATCTCACCTCCATGATCGAAGCTTGAACCGGCCACCTGAAATCCTCCTCCGTCGTGGCCTCTGGCCGTCCTAGCCCTCGAAACTGATCCAAAACTTCCCCTAAGGTCCCTAAAAACAAGACCCAACCTTTGGAATCAAACTAAAACCCTTAGAACGTGTATTCAAAATTTCAAACATACCTTACCCGCGGTTTCAGGTTTCTCTCAGCCGCGTCCACCACCGTGGCCTGTCGTCCCTCACCGTACCGTCCTAGTCTCTCTCAGTCCCTCACTAGAACATATAAATGATTAGGGTGGTGAGGTGTGTGTGTTTGTTCAAAGGAAGAATGGAGAAAGGAAGGGGGGTTCGGGTTTTGTGAGAGGGAATAGAGAAGAAGACTGATGATCAGGTGAGAGAGAAGAAGAAAATGGATGGTGAGGATTGAGGGATTAGATGAGATAGAGGGTTAGGATTGAGAGGTGGGTAGGATTAATTATAAAATAATCTAAAATATTATTATTATTTAATTAAACTAGATCCACTTTTTGGGGAAGTGACCAATGGGATGAGTGACACTTGTCACTCATCCATGGGTCCCACTTAAATATCTGCCCAATCAGATATTGCCACGTCATCCCCGTCTTGTAATGCGTGCATAGTGCAATCTAACTTCTGTGAACCATAACTTCTCCGTTCGACGTTCGATTTTGGCATGCCGCCTCTCTACGGATTCGTATCGACTCGATCTACGTAACGGTCCTCGGTCTTCGGCCATCAGACCTCCCGGGTCAAAATTTAATATTTTGCCCACAACTAGGGGTAAAACGGTCATTTTGCATCGTCTGTCCGATTTCGCTCAACTAATCACCGAATAAACTCACTAATTCTTGATTAGTCACTAATTTAATTTCGGAATTTGGGACGGGTAGTTACAAATATTTACTCTTATAAATATGACACCAAATCATAATGGTCAAATGTGGAAAAAGTAATGTTATGGAAAGTTTGGGCAGTCGTCACTTCAGATGCAATTGAAGGAGTAGATCAAACAAACAACGCATTCTTGGTACGTGTTTGATGACAGGACCCATCCCAATCGCCCAGGGATTAATGCGGGATGACCCTACTCCCGTCTGACACGATCCGGAGGAGGTATGCCAGGATCCGGAGGAGGTATGTGATATCTCGATCTCTGCTACAGTCCATATCTGTTGTCAACTTGAAGGGCAGTCAAAACATTAAAAGCTGTGAATGGACAAAACAACAAGTTTATAAAACATTTTAACGAAGACATTTGTACCCTTCACTAAAAAGCATGCATGCATTTGAAAACTATTTATCCAAAAGAACCATATGTGGGAACTAAGCCCAAAACCATAATGAAACCAAATACAAGGGCCACTACCCAAAACCTGTGCATATCACACATCATATATCATATCATATATACATATAATCACACAACCAATCCTGTCACGGTTTCCAAAGCTACGTGTGTGCTACCCGGGGTCTCAAACCCAAGTCTATCAGAATCCAAGGTCAATGTTCCTAGACCAATGACCCGACCTGAGTTTACGGTCCATGCCTTCCTGAGAGTAAGGAACCCAACTGGGGGGCGACTCCACTCAGTCGGTGCTCCGTGACTACTCCGGGGTCCACCCAGGCCAACGACCCTCCCTAGAGGAGATAATAGAAGTAAAGGAAGGTATATGAATACATATATATACATAACATAAACATTCATGCCTGGTCCCCCTGAACCGTCATGATCTATAACATCCATTTAAGGGTTCATGCCCAGTTCCCATAAACCGTCATGTACCACAATAACCTTTCCAGGGTTCATGCCGGTTCCCATAAACCGCCATGAACTTGGAAATCCATCTAGGGTCCTTGATCCGAAATCATCGATGTAAAACAACTGGGTCTCGTTCCCGAACATAAGACATCAGCTGAGCATCGTGCCCAATATCTAAGGGTCAGTCACGACTCCGATCGTAGTGATGCGTGCAACCATCCATCCAGGACCGCCCTCAATCCTGGTATGTCGTCGTGAACGAATCAACCGACGCGACCACCACAAGATCATGGTGCACTCATCACCGATCGATATCCCGAACCATCAGCACTCCCAAGTCGAGCCTCCCTCGGCTACCCGACAACGAATCGTGCATCGTGACCTTTCCGGAAGGAACATATCCCAGTTCGGAGGCGAGCGTCGTATCGTCGATCGCCGTGCACATAGCACTCGCTGCGACCACGATTTAGACCCGAAGGCCATCAATAGCGTCATATGCCCGAGACAAAACCAAATGTATCCCATACCTGAGTTTATCCTTTTGGAAATCCAAATCCATTTCATTTAAACCAATAATGACATACAAACCCGTATAGGCACCGTATAAGGCCGAAACCTCGAAATACATGCCTATACATAACCACAACCAAATGCACTCATGGCATCATAAATAAGTATTTAAAACATATAATAAACATTTATGCATGCACCAATTTAGAAAACAAGGTCCACTCACAGACCGTCTGAGCTGCCGCCTCGATAAGCGTGCCATACGGCTCTCCCGAGCCAGTCACTGTCACCGGAACTCCCGAACCTGTCCAAATCGTAATAGAAGGTTACTAACTACTTAATTAACCTTCCACTAAAGCCCCGTAATCTTCTGGAATTTTTAACTATTTTTAAACTCGATCCGAAACCTTCCGCTGCCCCGAACATTATCGATACGGTGTCCGATCGACACGAAACCAGTCCCAAAATGTTCGTTACATCAAATAGATGATTTCACATGTTGAAAGTACCCTCAAAATCCTCACCACGTGCTCACACGCGCCCCTAGAAGCTGCATGCATGTGAGCCCACGCGCCGACACTATTCCTACACCATCAACCTCCCGCCGGCCGGTTCACTTGGTTTGGCCGGTCCAGTTGGACCGACATGACCTGTTCGGTGCTCTAGACCCTCCATTTTTGGTCTGTTTCTTCCCTTTTCGATTCCATTCATCCTATTTCCTCATTTCCTATCCATTCCAATCCCTAAACCTAATCAAAAACACCTAAAACCCATGATTCCAAATTGAACCTCACGGTTCAAGTTTTCCAAAACCTCCCCTGATGTCCTACAACCTCTAACCATCCTCAAAATCATTCTAACACCTTCCTACTAACCCATTTAATTCATTAGAAACATCCAAAACAAACCATAATGCATATATTGAATTTAAATGGAATTTGGGCCTTACCGAGTACCCTCTCGGGTTTGTGGCTCCACCGTCCACGGCGGCGTCGTCCAGGCCAGCCACCAACATCCAACATCCTCCCTCACTCCTTGGTCTCTCTGTCATGATCATCTGGGGTTGGATTGGATGGGTTTTGGGTTCAAATTGAGATCGGGTTGTGTTTTGGGAATGAAGGAAAAATGATCGATAAAGATGATATGCATGAAGGGAAAATGGCGTCCATTGAATGGGTGACACTTGTCACTCATCCATTGGGCCTTGGGACAAATATCTGGGCCCACTAACTCCCAAAAGTTAAGTTATTTCGTAAAACGTGCAATAGTTCCTCGAAACTTCTTTGAACCGTAACTTCGTCGTCGAACGTCCGAATTCGACGTGCCGCCTGTCTACGGATTTGTATCGTTCTGATCTACGTAATGGTCCTTGGCCCTCGGCCATCGGACATCCCGATCAAAAAGTCAACATTTTGCCCCTTTTAACCAAAATTACCAAAATGCCCTTAAGCTTCTGAATGTCCTAACTTCTTCCTCGAATGTCGGAATTGAACATGCCACCTGTCTATGAACTCGTGGCATCACGAACTACGTCACGGTCATCGGTCAAAGTCCGTTTGACCTCCAGAATGAAAAGTCAACGTTTTGCCCACGCCTAGCGGCAAAACGGTCATTTTGCATCGTTCGTCCCATTTCGCCCAACTAATCACCAATTAACCTCACTAATCGTGATTAGTCACTAATCTAATCCCGAAATTCGGGACAGGTCGTTACATTTGAAACCATTATATCCCAAATTGGAATGGTCATGTGGAAGGTATTCGAACTGTTCAGTGGTTTTCAAATAGGTGAAAAAAATTACAACCGATGCTCAAAGAGTAGCAAAAGGCTTCAAAACAAGCTGCGAATTTTCATCGTAGTTGTGCCAATCAGATGGATGAGGTGAGAATTTGTAAATTTATAAATATAGTATCATTGTGCACAATTTATTTTTTTAATTAATCAATTGTTCTTGACTGTATGTTTAGGTGATACAAGTAGAGGTCTATTATAAAGTAAAAATGAACTCGCAATTTAGGTTTCATCATTGTTGGGAGATATATAAATATTGTGAGTATTTCAAAGATCCACCTCAGAGAGAGTCTGAAGTAAGTCAAGTATCTCCATTTGGGTCATCACCACTTGAAGATTTAATTCATTTGGATGAAGATGGGGAAGAGGAAAATCCTGAAGACAATATAGGTTCCTTTATAAGACTTATAGGAAGGAAGCAATAAAAAAAACTCGAAGAAAAGGAAAGTCACATATGATTGATAATAATAGATTGTATGCCACCATGGAGGCCATTGCATTGCAAAAATTGGAAGAGGTGGCATTAAGGAAGAAAAAGATGAAGATTATGCGAAGGCATTACAATTTAAACAAGCATTGTAATTGTGAAAAGAGAAATAAAGACGAATAGAATGAGAAGATAGAATTATGGAGAATGATACCGAAAAAATGAGTCCAAACGAATAAAGATATTGGAGAAAAGAGCAATTGACAATAACAAATGGATAAAAAAGTAATCTTAGTAGTAGTTATCATGAAAATCATGAAGAAGATGATTATCAGTCTCAAAATGATCAAGAAGGTGATTATCAGTCTCATAATGATCAAGATTGGCTCACCCCTTCTCACTAGTTGATTTAAATTTTCAATTTAAATTGATGATTATATATTTTATTAGATTTATTAATGATTTTGATGTAATTTAAATTTTAGCAAAATATAGTTTCTTCATTATGATAATATTATATATATATATATATTCATATAAGTTAAATAAAATAAAATATAATTAAATTGTATTTCAGATATATTATGCAAAGATTTCTATATATAATCTTTAAGAAAATAATTCAAATAAAAATTTGAATTCTTGCATCTTGTCTCTCCCCATTATAAATATTAAATCTTACCTTGAGCAGCATGTCATGAGTAATAACATTTGAGAGGCTAAATTTTATTTTTAGCCCCTCTATCTTTAAACGTGCTCTTAACTTAGTAGGATTGAGAAAGATGAATATTTTATGGATTGGGTTGCTTGTGGAAGGAAAATGAAAGGATTTGAATGGCTTTTGCTATGCAGAAAGACCTATGTATAGCTAATTATTGTTGTTGAAGAATCTAATTAAGTACGCAGTTGACTCTGTAACATACTTGGCTTGTATTTATTAATGTTGAGTGGGACAAATTGCGTAAGATTTTTGGCATGCAAACCCTAACTTCAAATAGTACATACGTCCAAGTGTGGTGCCACGAAGCCACCCGCTTTTCATATGTTTGTGAACCAATAGAGAATCTTTTGCCCGTGATCAAACATTGTTTCCATCATCATTCTTTGGTTGGATTAATAGATCCTAACCCTCGCATACCTTTCAAAATTGAGATTCTGAGGATTGAGGAGGCCTGAAAAGATTATAAGGTATAGTATGGTTAGATTGGATAACTTCTTAGTTAAATATTGTAGACTCAGATATAACTTAGCAACAAAAAACAGAATCACAATGAAATAAGCAAATGAATTTCCTTTGAAGCACTCAAGTAAACACCCAATATATTCTCACACAATAATCAAACAAATCAAGAGAGAGAGATCATAAATTGGAGCATAAGAAGGTTGCATATATATTCAAATCTATATTAGGCTTACAACCGAGAGGATTTTCCACAAGGAGCTGAACAAAAAAATGGACTAGAACTTTCTGCAGATTTCTGCATTACAAAGACAACTGCTCCTAGAGAGAAAGTGCTACCAAACATGTACCGAACACCTTAGATATTTTTTGAATCAGATACACATTTAGGTTTTCAACAAAAGAACACAAAACCTGACTTGGGCTTGGGCTTAATGGGCTTGGATTAATTTCCAACACCTTCCCTTAATCCAAGCTCATCGAACTTCATCATTCCCATCATCCGCTTCAACTTCATAAACGACTCAGCCTTAAGGGGCTTCGTAAGAATGTCTGCAATTTGGTCATTGGTTGAGCAATGTTGAAGTTCAATCACCTTATCATTCACCAGATCACGAATATAATGCATCTTCACATGAATATGCTTGGTCCTCCCATGATAAATTGGATTCTTCGAAAACGCAATGGTTGATTTATTATCACAAAAAACAGTTGTAGGAGATTTCTGTTCATACTGCAAAATACCAAGTACTTGCCTCAACCACGCTGCATGAGTTGCACAATAGGAGGCTGCATTGTACTCTGCTTCAGTAGACGAAAGGGCCACAACTTGTTGCTTCTTTGATGACCATGAGACAACTCCAGACCCAATGTGAAAAAGATAACCTGAGGTACTCTTTGCTTCCTCAATGTCTCCTGCCCAATCACTATCAGTGTATCCAACAAGCTGCACAGCACATTTAGTTGAGTAGAAAACACCATCATCTTGAGTGCCTTTTATGTACCTCAAAATCCTCTTCGCAGCTTGCATATGAGATTGACGGGGAGCCTCCATAAATCTGCTAATTATTCCAACACCATATGTAATATCTGGTCTTGTGCAAGTCAAGTAGCGTAAACTTCCAACCAATCTCTTATAAAGCGTTGGATCAACAAAATCTCCGTCGCCATCTTTTTTCAACTTCAGTTTTTCTTCCACTGGAGTTAGAATAGGCTTGCACATCTCCATCTTAAAACGTCTGAGCACGTCTCCAGCATATTTCTTTTGTGAAATGAAAGTTCCATTCTCTGTTTGAATCACTTCAAGGCCAAGGAAATAGGACATCAACCCCATATCCGTCATCTCAAATTGAGATGTCAAAGTCTCTCTCACTTCATCAATAAGTTTTGGGTTATTTCCTGTGATAATAAGATCATCCACATACAAACACAATACAACAACATTTCCCTGCATATCAGTTTTCACATACAAAGTGTGTTCATATGGACACCTTTGAAATCCATGTTCCACAAAATATGAGTCAATACGGGTGTACCAAGCCCTTGGAGCTTGTTTAAGGCCATATAGAGCCTTATTTAGCTTATACACTTTGTCTGCTTCCCCTTTTATCACATAACCTGCAGGTTGCTCAAGATAAACTTCTTCCTCCAAGTTTCCATTTAAAAAGGCTGATTTTACATCCATTTGATATATTTTCCAGGCATTATGGGCAGCAAGAGAAATAATTATTCTGATTGTATCTAATCTAGCAACAGGAGCAAAGACTTCAAGATAATCGATACCTGGTTTTTGCTTGTATCCTTTTGCAACTAGTCTTGCCTTGAAACGATCCACATCCCCATTTGGCTTGTATTTTGTTTTGTATACCCATTTAACTCCAATGGGTGTCTTTCCCTTCGGAAGTGAAGTGAGCTCCCAAGTATTGTTCTTTTCTATTGCCTGAATCTCTTCATCCATCGCCTTTACCCAATGTTGATGACGAAATGCCTCATTGAAAGTAAGAGGATCACAATCTGCATAGAGAGCAAAATTCACCAATTCTTCATCTGAATAATCATTATCATTACCCATGTGAAAGTCTTGAAAGCGGGGTGGCAAACGAGTATGACGGTGTGGCCTTTGATGTTCAATTTCTTGAGGTGTTTGAGCTGGTGGAGGTGGTATTTCTGCATCACCTACATGTTCTTCATCAACCAGCTCATCATTAACAACGGCTGAAGAAGTTGGCGCTGATTTTTTTTCACTCAAGGACCAATCCCACGAACTTTGCTCATCAAATGTGACATCTCGACTGACTATGACTTTCTTTGAATTTGGATTGAAAAGTTTGTACCCCTTCGTAACATTGCTATACCCAATAAAAATGCATTTCTCAGCCTTCTCATCAAGTTTTTTTTGGATTTGACCTGGTACATGTGCATAAGCTATGCACCCAAACACACGCATATGATGGATGTTTGGCTTATGACCGCTCCACACCTCATAAGGAGTTCTTTTGTTGATGCTTCTATTTGGGCACCTATTTAGAATATAGACAGCACAGGCAACAGCTTCTCCCCAAAAATACTTCGGCAAGTTCTTAAACTTCAGCATGCATCTCACCATATCCATAATTGTTCTATTTTCCCTCTCGGCTACGCCGTTTTGCTGCGGTGTGTACCTTACTGTCAATTGATGCTTAATACCATTTTTCTGAAAAAAAATCATCACAAGAAACATACTCTTGACCTCTGTCAGTTTTCAATACTTTTATCCTTTTTCCACTTTGTTTTTCAACATAAGCCTTAAACCTTTTGAAAGTATCACATGCCTCTGACTTATGCTTTAGAATATAGACCCAAACTTTTCTACTAAAATCATCAATAAAAGTTATGAAGTACTTTCCACCACCATGTGAATAAACTTCAATAGTGCACAAGTCAGAATGTATAATTTCAAGAGGCTTTGAAGCTCTATGAACGCTTCCTTCAGGGAATATGTCTCTAGTTTTCTTTCCAATGACACAAGTTTCACAAACTTGGTCTGGAACATGAATTGGAGGCAATCCAGAAACCAATTTTTTTCGAGCAATAAAATTCAAACTATGAAAATTTAAATGCCCGAAACGCATGTGCCATAGCCAATTATCTCCATTAATAACAGAACTAAAGCAAGGAAACTTTTCATACTTCGTATGTAATGGAAATAAGCGATTTTGGGCCATTTTTACCTTGGCTACAAGCTCTTGTCGGCCATCTTTGATGGTGCAAACTCCTCCAAAAAATCTCACATCATATCCTTTTTCACATAGCTGCCCCATACTTAACAAATTGTGTCGAAGACCAGGTACATAGTACAAGTCTGATATGGTGTTGGATACCCCGCTCATCACTGGAACAGAAACTTTTCCTTTTCCCTCAACAGGAACTTTTGTTGCATTTCCAAATGTAATCTCTGATCGTATTGACCCATTTAACTCATCAAAAAGTTCCTTGTGGCCACACATATGATTGCTGCAACCTATATCCAAAATCCATTTACTTTTTTTTTCATTAACAACAACATCAGACGCCATTAGCAAGGTCTCTTCTTTTTCTGGGTTGCTCTCAGCAATCTTGGCATGAAATTCCTTATTTTCAGACCTCGTCACTCTACATTCATTCTTATAATGTCCGTACTTACGACAATTAAAACATTGAACGGAAGACTTATTACGTGGTTGGCTCCAGTAATTACCTTTTTCTCTTCCTTTTTTGTCTCCAAACTTGTTCGGCCATCCTCTCTTGAAGCTTGAGTACTGATTTCTCTGATATGGACTCTCTTCATTCTTGAAAGCCTTTTTTATATTCATTTGGCTCTGCAATGCTTCTTCAATTCCAACCTCTAACTTCTCATTTATCCTTTGCTCATAAGCTTGTAGAGAACCCATAAGCTCGTCTACTGTCATTGAGCTAAAGTCACGTTACTCTTCAATAGCTGTAACTTTTCCCTCAAACCGCTCCGTCAAGGTCCGAAGAATTTTCTCCACAATCTGAAGAACTTTTATATCTTCTCCTATTGCTTTCATTTGATTTGCAATAGCCAGGGTCCGTGAAAAATAGTCAGAGACGGTTTCCTTTTTCTCCATCTGAAGAAGCTCGAATTGTCGCCGTAAAGTCTGCAACCGTACCTTCTTGACCTTTTCTTGCCCCACGTAGCAATTAATCAAACACTCCCATGCTGCTTTTGATGTAGAAGCATGTGCAATCTTCTCGTAGACATCTGATTCGATTCCTCCATAAATGTACATCAAGGCTCGACTATCTTTCTTCCTATTTTTAATCAACTCTTCTCTGTGCTACTGTGGGAGAGTTGTTTGGTCTCCTAGATCATTGAACCCGTCAATTACAACATTTGTGTATTCCATTACTCTGAAGAAAAGCTCCATCTGAGATCTCCAATGCTGAAAGTTCCCCTTTCCATCAAATTTACTAACTGGGCATTGTGTGAACTCAACTCTATTTGCAGCCATCCTCAATACACCGTTGATACTGGCTCTGATACCAGATGTAGACTCAGATATAACTTAGCAACAAAAAACAGAATCACAATGAAATAAGCAAATGAACTTATGAACTTCCTTTGAAGCACACAAGTAAACACCCAATATATTCTCACACAATAATCAAACAAATCAAGAGAGAGAGATCATAAATTAGAGCATAAGAAGGTTGCATATATATTCAAATCTATATTAGGCTTACAACCGAGAGGATTTTCCACAAGGAGCTGAACAAAAAAATGGACTAGAACTTTCTGCAGATTTCTGCAGTACAAAGACAACTGCTCCTAGAGAGAAAGTGCTACCAAACATGTACCGAACACCTTAAATAATTTTTGAATCAGATACACATTTAGGTTTTCAACAAAAGAACACAAAACCTGACTTGGGCTTGGGCTTAATGGGCTTGGATTAATTTCCAACATATATACATATATATATAGTGTTTAAAATGAATACGATTTCATTGTACTTATGAGATTTTAGGGGGTTGTATTCAATACGTTTTCTTCTATCTTAATTTATTCCCTTTAATTTTGTCACAATGGACACATGTATATCTATATTTACATTCAAAATATATTAAATTAAAAGTGTTATCTAATTCCACAGTAAAAACCTCTAGCCATGTGTATCCCAAATCCCTCCTCATCTCCCTCATTCTTTGAAAATTAGAGATTTCCACCCCTATGAACATTGACAGCCTAAGAATATTGACCGCCTTCGAATCTCTTCCTTATCTCCATTCATTACTCTCGTCGAGCTTCCTTTGCCCGCCATGGATGGCTTACCACTATCCGTTGATGAATGCGACGGTGGCGAGGAGGTCTTGTTACAAAGATGCGCTGCCGTTCACGGCGATGGTGACAACCAAAAACTAAGGAGTGGCTTGCGACTACACTTTCACGGCGATGGTCCTGTATTCTTTGAAGAAACAATTATACTTAGCTGCACATGGACTTACTCCACTCCTCACCATCTCACCAATCAACTCTTGCGCATCTTGAAGCCTCCTGCACGAGCAAAGACACTTTACAACGGATGTGTAAGTTTCCACAGTGGCGTAAATACCTCTCTCTTTCATCAGCTTCAGCTTATCAAGCGATAAATCGGGCTTATGAGCCCGACCGTAAACATGAAGCACAATTGAAAAACTAGTGACTAGTGAATCCTACCTTAGTATTTAGTTGAATCCATCATATTATCGTAATTCTCCCAAATATACAACACATCCAAGATAAGCAAAAACTACCACCGTAGATGCCTCGCCGAAGTCCTTGAGATCCTTGTTGCATCCTGCCTGTCACATGAATACTAGATTGGCGATCCTTCTTGTCAAGATAATTTGAAAGTTTTAAAGAGATTATACTCTACCTCTTATTATACTCTACCTCTCTAGCTCCCCTTGGACACCTAATTACATGAGGGTGTGAAAAAAGTTTATGCTTTGTCCAAGACCTAGCCTCTATCCTCGCCTTTTGCTTCCCTGTGACCCAGATCTGCTGCCTGAAGACAAGTGCGGTGCAATACAATCATAAGGTGGTTATTAGAGGAAGCCGAATTTTCGGAGTGAGGAATATCATGGGTTTAGGGTATAGAGCGTCAGAAAATAATATAGACTACTAAATTCATTCTTATTCACATGAAGGTGGGAAACGAGGTCCCAGTCAAATACAGTTAATAAGGGGCATACCTCTTGTTGGGGTTGCTACCGGTAATTCTTCCTGAATTCCAGTAATGGTTCCATCCTGAATTTAGGACCAAAGAGAGGCACAAAGAGATGGGGAGTCAACGCATCCTCAAGCTAAAAATTGTCAAGATTTAAAATTAAAGAAAGTCAACATAAATATGGAGGACATCATGTAGTCAACTCCTCGTAGTGTGGTAATCCTCAAAAGAGTTATTGTTCTTTTGATAAGTTGATGCGTTGCTGAAAATTTTCCAGGCACCCACTAGTGAATGCAGGTGAAAGCTAAAAGACCACATGGAAGAGAAAAGCAGAAAGAAACAAACAACACGGAAAGGGAAAAAAGGTAGGTAAAAACCATATCATAGATTGCCAGTTGATTGCGCCAGAATTCCATGGCGGGTATAAGTAATCTTCCTGCAGCATTGGAAAAATATTAAACAAAAGCTATGGACCCATCATTTAAACAAAAGCATGCATCCATAGTTCCATTGTATCTATTAGTAATGGCAACCATAAAATTGGACCTATGTACAGTCAATTTGTAAATGATATAAACACCAAAATAGATCAATGATAACAGAGTAAATAAAACGAAATTTGTGATGATATAAACAACACCAATGCTAATATGGTAAAGAAAACAAAATAGAGCGTTTGTGTGCAGGCATAAGGGAGAGAGTAAGAGAGACGCATACTCAGCTCTTCTGGACCGTTTCAAATTCAAAGATTCAGGAGAAGCAATAGACAATTTCTTGTTCATCTCCAGGGTGGGAATTTCCTAAACAGAAATACAATGGACAAAAAATGCGTGACAATTGGATACAAAACAATCAACTTTCATTTACTGTGACCAGCTTACCTCCATATGAAAGGAAGTTTTAGTCTTAGTTCTCTTCCTGGGTGTGCTTTCTTTATTAGCATCTCTTTTTCCTTCTCCAACTACAATATTCTAATTATTAGTTCGATACATGCAACGCTCGACAAGCTAATCAATTTTTTGCCAGTATATACACTACCTTGAGCTGTAATATTTGAAGAATTCTGTCGCTCCTTTATATTGCAACTAAGCTGGGAATTGTCTTCTGGACACCCAAAATCTAGTTTTTTTTTTTTTGCCACCTTCAAATCGGCTGGTCCAGGAAGCTCAGGATCTGAAGGATGGGACATACATGCCCCTCCTGTTTTCCCATTGTCATTTTGTGAACTTATGCTCGAAGTTTTAGACACTGCTGGAACAGAGTCCAATTTATTTCTCTTGGGGTTCAATCCCCTTCCCACCATTTGCTTCTCTTTCCCTTTGCTCCTTTTATTGCTTGACAAACTTATGCTCATAGTTTTAGACACTTCTGAAACAGAGTCCACTGTATTTCTCTTGGAGTTCAATCCACTTCCCACTATTTGCTTCTCTTTCCTTTTGCTCCTTATATTGCTTGAAAAAATCATGCTCGAAGTTTTAGACACTGCTGACACAGAGTCTATTGTAACCTTCGAGTTTAACTCACTTCCCACCATTTGCTTCTTTTTCTATTTGCTCCTTATATTTCATGACAAATTTCTGAATATCCTGCCGGAGGAGTACCTTGGACATTCCTCTGATATGCTCTCTTTTCCCCCAGACTGAGTGGTTGCACCTGAAGCTCCACTAGGGGTCTCCAAGGACTCTGATGGAGGACCAGATTTTGTAGCTTTATGCTTCATCAAGCATCTGGACGCTGGTCTCTTCTGATTGCCTCCTAGATTCTTTGGTCTACCCATACTCTGCATATCAGAAGAGCTGGGTTGTTTCAACTGGTTCATGGCCTGTGGGGACGATGATGAAAAAATTGAGAAAGCTTGAATTTTTTGCTGATCAATATGTATTGTGAGAACTGGAGCTTTCAGAAACTCTATTAGGTCTATATCGTTAAACAAATGGATCCCAATTCTCATTTCACTTCTAGTTTTCTTATTAGATAACAACTTGGGCCCCAAGTTATGCTCATTATGGTGGATTTGCAATGGAATTTGTTTTCCTTGTACATAGTTTTGCGTTATTGGAGTGGGCTAGTCTTTGATGATATCGTTTTATCTCGACAATGTGCCTTGCAGGGCTTAACAAAAGAACTACGGCTGAAACACTTTATGAAGCATTCTCTGAATTTGGTAAAGTGGCTACTGGTAATATTCTTATCATTCTTGTTCATGTTTGAGTTCTGTTTTTGTATCTGTCATTTGAGAGTTGAATAATCAAGGATAGGAATTTTTGGAGGGAAAATAGATGTGTGGCTTGAGCTTGAATGAGATTCCAGTGGAACTGGTGCATTTTTAAGCCTTGGAGGTGCAAAGAGGATTTGCTTTCATTGCATTTCATATTCTTGTTAACTGATATAGTCCAATTTTATATCGTCTCTGCAAGATTTTCGCGTATAGCAGTATGTCTAGGTTTTGCAGGTCAAAATATTGGGACAAAATGATCACGGTGTCTGTTACATGGATTAGAAAATGAAACAAAACCTTGCAAATACAATAGAAGTTGTGTAAGAAACACGAAAAGGATTTGGTTTTAGGTGTCTTGATTGAGATATGAATTAGTACCGGCCATTATTCGTTTACCAATATAGTGTTCTATATTTCTGAAGGAGTATCTTGTTCAATTTGTAGGAATATGTTATGGATTTTCGGTCCTCTTAGGTTCCAAATTTTACAGCATTGTTTTGTTTTATAGTTTGTGGACTAACAATTATTGCTCATGCTTCAGCAAAGATAGTGACAGACCGTGCTTCTGGATTCTGAAAGGGCTTTGGGTTTGTGAGGTATACTACATTAGAAGCCGCAGAGAAAGGACTGAAAGGATGGATGGAAAGGTTGGAAAATCTTGCAACAACTATCTTCCTTGTGCTTTTTTATTTATTTGATTAATTGCATATCTTCGTTGCAATTGATACTAGCCATATTAGGCTAAAACTGCTGTTATTGACAATTTTGGCATTCTATTTTAACTTCGGTTGATAATCCAAAATCTACGAATTCGAAGTATTTGCCTTGACTAGGTTTCTAGGGCAATTCTGATGATTGGATATGATATCATTGCAGCTATCTGAATTCTTATTTTTCTAGTGGAATGTGTTGGCTATATTTTCTAAGTATCCTCTCGTGTGAGGCAGTTTATAGATGGATGGGTAACTTTTACTGAATATGCACGACCGAGAGGCATTCCAGGACAGTAGGCATCCCCACCAACGTGACCAAATGGTAGCTGATGAGGAATCTAGCCAATTTTACAGTGTGAACTATATATCTATTGTACCTGATGGAGAAACTTGCGGTGCTTGATGGAAAAATCACTTCTTTGGGCAGATCTTAGTGTGTAGGAGCAATTTAGTCCTTTATGTGTAACAATAGCTTACTAGCAGATAGCTTGGCGCCTCTGCAAATTTGTCACAGCATTTTCGTAGCAATTTATTTGAATAAAAAAGTTTACCCTTTTATTTGAACTCTTGAGCATATAAAGTAACTTATCTGTTCTCTCTGTAATACTTGCTTCACATCATATTTTCCGTATAGTTTCTTACTCTGCCCGCGCATATGTTTTCTCTGACAAAGAATAAAAATAGAGTTGTTATTGAAACTTCAAAACAGTCATATTATTCTCTGCTTACATTTTCTCTTTTGTATGTTACAAAATAGAGGACATAATGATTGTTTAGAGTAACAAAAACCGTTCGGAAAAATAATCGACGCAACGATGGGCATCATTGATTGGCAAGAGTTGGTGGGGTCCGGGGAGCGTGGGTGTGGGTAGGAAGTGGTTTTCAGGGATCAATTCTATATATAGAGAGAATATCGGAGGTCAGAGGTGGGAGGGGAGAAGAGAAGGCCGTCGTGGTATGGTAGGGAGTAGAGGAGCGAGGGGTTCAGAGCCTCAGCTTTATGAAAGGTGAGTAGAGGGAGTGAAGGGCTTAGCAGGAGTCCGAGTCCCACATCGAAGGGAAAAGAAAAGAGAAGGAAGAGTATGGGCTTAATAACATGCAAGGGACAACATTGCAACATACTTACCTGGACGGGGTCTATGAGTGATCAAGAATGCTCATGGCCTAAGATGGTGACCTTCATTGCACTTAGAAGGGGTGCCATCTTAAGGTCTCCCCAAGTGGGAGAGCCTATGTCATTATTTATTGCATTGGGGGCTTGCGTTCGCGCAGCCCCTGCCTAATTTAATTTATATAAAGTTTTTGTGTAATTGCAGTTTATTATTGTGCCCCAATGTCTCATAAAAAAATTTGTGCGCTAGTAGTACTAGCGAAAAATTAAGTTTAATGCATTAGAAGTGAAATTTGCTTCATTTATGCAATCCGTTATTTTTGTTGCACTGTTTATTAAGCAATCCGTTATTTTTGTTGCACTGTTAGTGAGTTTAATTGTACCGTTATGAGTCTCTATACTAACGAATAAGGCATTTGCTACTTTTTATGAGAGTTTAAGTTAACTTTTCCACTAAACTCAAGACCCCTTACACTATGAAATATGGGCAGGAATCCTTTGTAACTACTAGCTAATCTATTTCAAATTGTTATTTATACAACGGTTTAGATTTGATAAGATTAAAAATCCAAACCACTCTGTTAGTAACAGTTTAGATCAAAACGGTTTTTTTTCTTCAAATTTTAGAAAATCAAAACTCTATTAAACCATTAAAATTTTAACAAATTTGACTCGGTTATTGCCAATATTAATATCGAATCAAACTGTGCTCACCCTTATTCACTACACTTGGGATCTCATGATTTTCTCACTACCCACTGAACAAAAAAAATCATTAAATTTATAACGACCATCCCAAATTCTTGGGATTAATTAAGAATTAATTATGGATTAGCAAGGCCAATCGGGGATTAGTCGAAGATTATCGAATGTTCAGGGCGAAATTACAATTTTGCCCCTGAACGAGGGTAAAAAGTTAACTTTTGACCCGAGAGGTCCAATGCATAAGGACCGAGGACTATTACGTAGATCGGGTCGATATGAGTCCGTAGACAAGCGACATGTCGAAATCAGAAGTTCGACGAAAAAGTTGCGGTTCAAGCAAGTTCCGAGGTACTATTGCGCGTTTTACGAGACGAGTGGACTTTTGTCATTAAGTGAGCCCATATATTTTGGAACAGACCCAATGGATGAATGACAAGTGTCATTCATCCATTGCCCACCAGATTGCATACATGCATATCCATTCCCATTTCTTCCATTCGACCATCCAAAACCTGTATGCCCTAAATCAACCCTTTCCCCCATTTGATTTGGTGTGAGGCCAAGAGGGAGGCTGAGGATATGACGACCCGGAAATTCGAAAAAGGAAAAATTGGAAGGAAATGACTATTTTGCCCTTGGTTACGAGGGGTAAAAGTTGACTTTTTGATCGGGACTTTGTTTAGACTTTCCGGAAGGACCGTTGAATGAGTCTCGAGACGCTGAATCCGTAGACAGGCGGCATGCGTAAATAGGAGTTCGGATGGAAAAGTTATGGACCTTGGAATGCTAGGGGCATTTTGGTCATTTAGTTGGTAAGGGCAAAATGGTAAATTGGGGCAGCAAGGTGAATTGGATGAGAAAATTGGCTAATTCAGCCGTGATTTGTGACTCAGTGACCCCATTAAGTGACATTTGTCACTTTGTAAGAGAGATTTGTGGCGAGGTATGTGACAGTGGATTGAATTAATTGAAATGGGAAACCTTGCCGTGGATATTGAAAGGGAAAAACAGAGAACAAATGTGTGCTTGATCGATCGTCCCAGCAACCAATTTAGAAAACATGAGAACCTGGGCGGATTGAGAGGGTGAAATCGTGAGAGAAAAGAAAGGAGAGAGAAGAGAAGAGGAAATTGAAAATACCCAGAAAACCCGAAACCAGATTTTGGGCACTTGAATCTTGATTTCAAGTGTTGGACAAATTGACGTGGAATTAAGCTGAGATTAAGCCTTCTGGAAGCTAAACGACTCAAACCAAATCAAAAGGGAGGAAAATTGATTGAGAGTGGATTAAGAACGAGCCTTGCGACGTTTCTGAAAATTTGAGGTTTGGTTGGATTAATTTGAGTTAAGAATCGATGTAATTGATTTCAGAATTGTGTTTATAAGACCTCCTCTGTGACTTCCTAGTTGATTAGTGTTGACACCATATCTGACCAGACCCACAGGGCCGTATACTTAAAGCCCAGACCCCACTCAAGGCCCAAAACTACAATACTTATAACAGCCCTAAACACCGGGCCCAATGCGGGATGCCACGTGGAAGCGTACCCACCCTCGATTTACGTAACACGTGTCAGCACGTAAATCGAAAAGCATTTGTCCCAAATCGAAAAGCATTTGTCCCACATCGAAACTTTGGGAATTGAACATCCCACCTACCCATACATAAAGGGTACACATTTCCCAATAAAGGTAACTAAGATTTACTATTCACAATTACTCTGCCAAACTTACCATTTACTATTTCCTCTTACGAACTACGTAACTGACTTGATCGTCGGAGAGCCTTAGGCCGGCACCACACCGGTGCCCGTACTAACGGAAACCCGCGATCCACTTGAGTTGACAGGTCACAATAGGGACACGCGTCATTTGGTGATTGGGCAACGAGTACTCGACAGTTGGAACATTTAACGCTTCAACAGTTTGGCGTCGTCTGTGGGAAATCTGACTAAGGTTGCCCACGCTCAACCAGACCGAGTTACAACGCATCCACCAGTTGCACCGAGAGACAACTCGTCGTCACTGGAAATGCAGGGCGAACACGATCTCGGTGAGATCACACCTGGGCACGGCCCCAGAACAAGGGGAGAACCCTCTCCTAACTTCTTACAGATAATCGAGAAACTCCAGAGTGACATGGCCGAGGTCAAGGCTAAGGGCACCCATGCCGAGTCGAGGTGTCAGGTGCTCGACGATCGATACACTGAGGTGGCCGAACAGCTACGGGTCGCACAGGCAGAGCTCGCTACCCACCGAGCACGCGTCGGTAGGGCTGAGGCCGACACGGTAGTGGCCGAGTGCGCGGACCATGCCGAAAAGAATCGCTGGCTGGCAGGAAAAGAAAAAGAACACATGACCGCCGAGCCAAGTAAAAGTAAGCATGGGGACACCGAGCCAAGCAAGAAACAGGCCCGGATGTTGATCATCCCCGGCAGCCAGCCCGGTGACACCCGGATCTACCGAGACGGCCGTGACGCCCTCAGCGAGGGAAGGCGGAACCGGTTCGGTCAACGAACAACCGTCACGCCGACCGAACCCTCGGTCGGAGGTGGGAAAAGGAGCTCGCCACCGAGGAAACATAACCGCTTGGTGGTCCCACCCAAGCGTCAACCACGGGACTTTTTCGACGGGGGACCCTGTCCCCATCACCGACTCGTCCCTGGAGGCCGAGAGCACGACCAAGTCAGCTGGGCATCTTGTCAACAGGACTGACCGCTCACACCAGGGGAGGCAAACATCAAGGTCCTCTCGCAACGACACCGAACGGTCAACCCACCTCGGCCTACCGCTCCCTCGCCCTGAACCAACCCGCCGAAGGAGCACCGAGCGGTCAGGGCAGGCGGGGCAGTAGAGTGACAAGCCTCAGGAACAACCCCGCCTGCGGGACACCTAGCAGTCAAGGCCGGTCGGTCAAAAGGGAAGTATATCCCGGAACATACCCAAACAGGGGTACACCGAGCGGTCAAGGCAGGTCGGTCGTGGAAGGAGTGAATCCCAGAGCCCACCGAGCAGATTTGGCGCCGACTGGTCATACAGGATCGACTGCGACCAGGTACCCAGAGATAAACATCAATCCAAAACCGACTCGCTCGTCCAGCACCTCATGGACCGAGTCCAGACACTCGAGGCCGAGACAGCTCGGGAAGCAAGACCAGCCTGGTCAAAAACCAGCCCGGGCCCTTTCATAGAAAGAATCAACCAGTTCAAGATCGATCACGAGATTAAACCCCTGGAAATCCCCCTTTAAAACGGAAAGGACGACTTGTGGAACCATCTGAACAACTTCTACTCAGCCATCGCCTTCAAAAACCTCGCCGACGAGGAACAGTGCCTCATCTTCAGTTCCACACTGACCGAGGCAGCGATCAACTGGTTCTACAAGTTGGAATCTAGGTCCATCGACTCTTTCGAACAGCTCACCTCCACCTTCATGAACCAGTTCATGATACAGACTGACCGTTTGTCCTCGGCCGAGGACCTCTTCCAGCTTAAACAAGGTGAACACGAGTCGCTGCAGCGGTATGCAGCAAGATTCAGTCATGAATACTCCCGGTGCGCGGAGATGGACGACCGAGCAGCTTTCACGGCCTTCAAGGGCGGCCTCCGAGACTCCCCCTTCAGGTACGCAGCTCACACACAAGGCTGGACAACTTATAATGAAATAATGAAACAGGCGGCGATCCACACCAAGGTTGAAGCGCTGAGCCAAAAGTCCAACGCTGCCAATGTGTACCAACCTCCCCGGGCCGACTCAGTGAAAACATACCCACCGAGCGTCCCGGAACAGCAGGGCTCAGCACAGCGTCCCCAGGAGCAGGGGCAACAGAGCTATGGGGGGAAAACGGAAAGACTACCTCCACAGCAACAATCTGTACAGCCCTGGGAAGAAGGGTAAGAACCCGAATCACCAGGAAAGACAGCAGGGGGAGCGGTCAAACAACGGGGAAAAATGGGTTCCTCGCTCCAAGTACGAGACCTATACCATCCTCAACACCCCATACGAAAACGTTCTCTTGAACGTGGAGCATATGATCCCGAAGTCCACTTGGGCGCCGGCAAAGGGAAAGCTTGGCAAAGACACAGGAATTTATTGCCAATACCACAAATACAACGGCCACAGCATTGACCAATGTGTCGCATTCCGGGATCTGGTGGAGGCTCTAGCCCGGGATGGCAAAATCAACCAATTTCTCCAACACGCACCACCACCACCTCGCAACCCACAGATCAACACGATCTCCGGAGGACCATCAATTTCTTGCCCGCTCACTTCCAACCGGGCAAAGAAGAACTTTCTACGGGCCACCAAACAGAATCAGTAGCTCTTCAGTATCGAGGAAGGAAGAGCCAAGAAAACGAATCGACTCGGTTGGGAACCGATCACGTTTTCCAAGGAGGAAGAGCGTCGAATCATCTATCCTCACGACGAACCCATTGTCGTTATGGCGGAGATATCTAACTTTGACGTACAACGGGTAATGGTCGACACCGGAAGCTCGGTCAACGTCCTTTTCATGCGAGCTTTCAAGAAATTGGGCATCCCAGAAGCAAGTCTGGACCGCTCACTTACGCCGCTCTTTGGCTTCACGGGGGACTCCATCGTCCCGCATGGAACGGTTACCCTCCCCCTCTCCTTCGGAACACATCCACGGAGGGCAACCGTACTGGCACCCTTCTTGGTGGTGGACTGACCCGCAGCCTACAACGCCATTCTCGGGCGGGGAATACTCAACCAGATGAAGGCAGTCGTCTCTACCCACCTACTGCTAGTAAAATTTCCAACCCCTATGGGGATTGGTCAAGTCAAAAGAGACCAAATGGCTGCAAGAGCTTGCAATTCTGTCACCCAATCCAACCTCCGAAGGAAACCATGGCAGTGACCGAGTCCGCATTCGAGGCTGATCCCGTAAGCCCTCAGGACGCACAAAGAATACGGGACGAACCAATTGAAGATCCTCGGGACCATTCAGCAACACCCTATCCACAGCCTATTGAGGATGTCGAAGAGATAGTACTCTCCCACGACTTCGCGGACCGAAAGGTAAAGATTGGGACAACTCTTTCGCCCGATCTGCGCTCACAACTGATCCGTTTCTTAAAGGACAACTCCGAGGTCTTTTCCTGGTCGTACGCCGACATGCCGGGCATCTCCACCAACGTGATCTGCCTCCGGTTCAGTATCGACCCTACCCACAAGCCTGTGGAACAGGAACGTCGCCTCTACGATGTAGAGAGGACCGAGGCTATGAAGGCAGAGATTGTCAAACTCAGCACCATCCATTTTGTCCGGAAGGCCGTCTATGCTGCCTGGGTAGCCAATGTTGTACTCGTCAAAAAACCCTCTGGGGCGTGGCGAATGTGCATTGATTTTACTGACCTAAACAAGGCCTGCCCCAAAGATAGTTTTCCTTTGCCAAAGATAGACCAACTGGTCGACGCCACGGCAGGACATGAGCTCCTGAGTTTTATGGATGCGTACTCTGGCTACAACCAAATCTTTATGCATCCGGCAGATCAGATCCACACAACCTTCAGGATGGATCAGGGGTTATACTGCTACAATGTCATGCCTTTTGGACTTAAGAACGCCGGAGCCACTTACCAGCGCCTGGTGAACTTCATGTTCACCAACCAGATTGGGAAAACAATGGAGGTTTACGTTGATGACATGCTCGTTAAGAGTAAATCAGCTGACTTGCATATCCCCAATCTGTCGCGGATGTTCGACGTCCTAAAACAATACCGAATGAGATTGAACCCGGCAAAATGCGTCTTCGGAGTCGGCTCAGGGAAATTCCTGGGCTTCATGATTAGTCAGAGAGGTATTGAGGCCAATCCGAAAAAAATCAAGGCCCTAGTCGATATGGAGCCTCCGTGAACCCAGAAGGAGGTACAGAGCCTAACCTGCCGAGTCGCAGCCCTAACACGCTTCATCTCCAAAGCCACCGATAGGTGCGTGCCTTTTTTCAAAGCCTTGAAGGGCAGGTCCAAACACATCACCTGGACGGAGGAGTGCACTAAGACCTTCACGGAGCTCAAGGATTACATGGGCAGGGCGCCGTTGTTGGCGAGACCAGACACTGGGGAAACCCTTTACATGTACCTGTCTGTCTTCGCCTCTGCCGTCAGTTCGGTGCTAGTCAAACGCAAGGATGGCGCTGAGCACCCGGTTTATTATGTCAGCAAGGCTTTACAAGACGCCGAGACGAGATACTCCGACCTCGAGAAGCTCGCATTCGCCCTCATCATGTCATCTAGAAAGCTCAGGCCATACTTCCAGGCTCATTCCATAACCGTGATGACCGACAGACCACTCTGGAAAGTACTTCAGAAGCCCGAAACATCGGGTCGCTTACTCAAGTGGGCTATAGAACTCAGCGAATTCGACATCACCTTCACTCCCCGCACAGCCGAGAAGGGGCAGGCCATAGCGGACTTCATTTTCGAATTTTCCTACGTCCCAGCGGTGGCCGCACATGAGGTCACGCCATCTGCTCCCCCATCCATAACACATATCTTGGATGGGGAACGTCCCCAGCTTGACCCTGCTCAACCGACGTGGCTCCTCTATGTCGACGAATCGGCCTGCCACACTGGATCCGGCGCCGGACTTGTCCTCACCAGACCAGACAAAATCCGAATGGAATACACCCTTCGTTTCCAGTTCAAGGCCTCTAACAATGCCGCAGAATATGAGGCCCTCCATGCAGGACTCCGCCTCGCCAGAACCATGGAGGCAAAACAGATCCAAATCTTCAGCGATTCACAGCTTATCGTTAACCAGATCACCAACGAGTACGAGGCCAAAGACTCTTCCATGGCAGCGTACAGAGCATTGGAAAAGTCTCTTCTTAGCGGTTTCCACAATTATGCTATCACTCGGATTCCACGCTCCGAAAATAGCCATGCGGACGCTCTAGCCCGGCTCGCAGCCTCCCTCGATGAAAAACAGAGTCGCAATGTCCTGGTCAAAATTCTCGATCAACCCAGCACGCAGGGGCCGGCAGTTTGTGCAATCAACACTAGGGCACGTGGATGACCCCGCTGCTCGGTTTCCACACAAATGGAACTCTCCCTTCCTATAAAATCAAGGCCAAAAAGGTCCGGAGACAGGCAGCCCGGTATACACTCCTCAACGGCCAACTCTACAAGCGGGGTTTTACTCTACCTCTCCTGAAGTACCTCGTCCCGGAGGCAGGCAGGGCCATTCTGGAAGATATATATGGTGGCATTTGCCAAAATCATTCTGGACCACGATCATTGGCCCATAAAGCTTTCCGTCAAGGTTTCTACTGGCCTACTATGCATGGAGATGCGGCTGAACTAACCAAATGGTGTGACAAATGTCAACGGTTTGCCCCTCTCTTCCACTTACCTCCAGAAAACCTCACACCCATGGTCAGCCCTTGGCCCTTCTCAGAGTGGGGACTTGACTTGATCGGGAAAATGCCGGCAGGGAAAGCCAAGACAGAATATGCAGTGGTAGCAATGGACTACTTCACAAAATGGGTTGAGGCAAAGGCTTTGGCTTCCATCACCACGGCCCAGATCGAAACATTCGTCTTCCAGAACATTATCTGTCGTTTCAGTCTCCCCCACACAATCATCACGGACAATGGGAAGAAATTCAACAACGCACGCTTCCGTGCCTTTTGTGACAGACACAACATCCGTCTCTACTTCGCCTCACCGGTTCACCCTCAGTCCAACGGACAGGTTGAGGCCATCAACAAAATCATCAAGCACACACTGAAAACGCAGCTCGACAAAGCCAAAGGCAAGTGGTCCGAAATTCTCCCAAGCGCACTCTGGTCATATCGGACATCCTACCGCACATCTACAAATGAAACCCCCTTCTCGCTGACTTTCTGAACGGAAGCGGTCATCCCTTCTGAACTGAACGAAACTTCTTACCGAGTGTCGACCTATGAACCCGAACAAAACAACCATCAAATTACACTCAGTCTAGACCTCATTGAGGAGCACAGGGAGCAACCTAACCTCAGAAACATTGCCTGCAAACAGCGGCTTTGCAATTACCATAATGCCAGAGTCAGACATCGGGGTTTTCAGGAAGGCGACTGGGTCCTTCGGAAGGTCAACCTCGCCACCAAGGATAGCTCAGTCTATATCGGGTTACCAGAATCTGCCGGCCCGGAACTTATGAATTGGAAGACCCAAATGGGCGAAGGCTGGGCCACCCATGGAATGCCGACCATTTGAAGAAATACTACATTTAAGACTTTGTATTTTTTCCTCATCTTATAACTTGCTGTACTTTACTGATTATTGCACCCGTTATTTATAAACTCTTCCGTTTATCTAGCCTTGTACATAACATTCTGACTCAAACATATGAGTCGGGGTTCGGCCTCACTCGGCCTACACCCCAACACTTACTATTTTGACTCAAACTATCGAGTCGGTGTACATGCCTACTCGGCTTGCACCTATACTTGACTCAAACATACGAGTCGGGGTTCTGTCTTACTCGGCCTACACCCTAACACTTGCAATTCTGACTCAAACTATCGAGTCGGTGTACAGCCCAACTCGGCTTGCACTTATACTTGACTCAAACATTCGAGTCGGGCTTCGGTCTTACTCGGCCTACACCCCAACACTTGCAATTCTGACTCAAACTATCGAGTCGGTGTACAGTCCTACTCGGCTTGCACCCATACTATGACAACACAGACAAATTGAAAGGATAACTCGGTTTACAATTTTTAGTTAAGAAAAGTCAGTTTTCATTCAAAATGTGCAGACCCATTGTGCTCAGCCTGCAAGAGCTTTACAACCTTCAGGAAAACAAAAAAGGAAGAATTACAAGTGTCTTACACTAACTCCTCCATCTGCTGCTCGGCTTGCACTACCCCATCCACCTCTGGCTCCGGCTCCTTCTAAGGCTCTGCCTGGTCGGCTTCTGGCTGGGAACTCGGCAAGACGCCCTCTTCTTCCTCCTCCCCCGACTCATCTTCAAACATGTCGGCCATAATGTCCTTACCGAGCCAGGGGGTCTTCACGGTCAGCCCAGGATTGTGTAGGAAGAGGTTGCGGAAGAACTCCTGGTCGAACTCCTCGGAAGCTTTAAACTCGGCCATCGCAGTATTCTTCGCCTCTTCCAGGTCGACCTCCCTCGCAGACATCACCCGACACAGCTCTTTCCAATGCTTCAGGCGGTCTTTCTCCTTTGCCTCTAGGTCGGCCTTCACCTGATCCCTGGAGGCAAGGGCCTCCTGAATCTTCCACCTCTCGGCTTCGAACTTTCGAGTGAGGTCGGCCGCCTCTTTCATCGCCCTCTCGGCTTCCTGAAGCTTTGGGGTGAGCTCTTCCTGTTTCTTCTTCAGCTGGTCTTTCTCCCACCGAGCAGCAGCCGCCCTCCTCTGGCTGTTCCCAAACTGGAGGTACACCTCACCGAGGGCATGCACATGACACCCATTAGCAACTCACTCGGCCTAACATACCACACTTGGAAAATAGAAAGAACTTACATTGCTCAGTAGCAGCAGGTCCTTCTCCATCTTCTGGTCAGACGACCAGCAATGCACCTCGGCCAGCTCGTCCAAGGGCGTCGAGGCCCCCTGACAGACCCTGTTCAGCAACGGTACCATTTGCCTCGGGCAGCAGAGGGTTGCCTCGGCACTTGACCCCTCGCCGATCGCCTCTCCGTCGGTGAACACGCCGAGATTCACATCCTCTCACATCTGGAGCATCTCCAGGATCCTCGCATCCAACCGAGGGGGAGACGGTGGAGGATTGAACTCTGGGACCGTCATCGTCCTCTTGCCGCCAATTGCTTCCTGTGCCAACAGGATCGTCTCGGCCTCCTTTCTCACCTTCGTCCGCCTTGGGTCAGGGGAGAGCACTCGGTCTCCCTCGACTGTGCTCTGCTTCCTCTTGGGCGACCTGGGTGGCGGGCTGGATGGTCTCGGTTTTGAGGGTTGGCCCTGTTGTGCTCGGCCGAACCTCTCAGGCTGCTTCTTCTCGGCTCGCTCTTTTTTCTTTTTGAGCAGCAGCTCCAGGCGCTCGGCCGCCTTGGATAGGGACGCAGATTCTCCAGAGCCTTGGTCTGCCTTCATCCTCAGTTGCTCACAATCCTTGTAAATCCGGCTGCCGAGGTGATAGGGGACTGAAACACCGAGAAACATGTCAGACACAAAAACAAAAAACAACCCCAACCAACAAGGCAACGCTTACCTTCGTCGGTGTCGATGAGGCCAGCTTTATACTGGAACCCGGGCAGCCGAAGTATCCGTCGGTTCCGATTAAGCTCGTCCAAGATCTCTCTTACTCGGTGGACAACTACCTTCTCCTCTGGAGAGATTTCTTCTTCTGGGAACAAACCTGCACACCGAAAATCGGTCAGCCACAATAATCATACTTAAGCATACAACATATCAACATTTACATAAATGGTCGGCCTATGCTACAACTATCCACCTTGGGTTTGGAATTTGGATGGTATTGGGGGTCCCTCGGTGTTCCCCTCCCAGTTCCCACCGACCAGGCAGAACTTCGTCTTGTATAACTTTTGGGAGGTCGGTATGTCTAGAATGAACTCCCCCCGTTTGCTCTTCTTGCGGTGACGGACAAAGACCCACTCGATACTCTGCTGCTGAAACCCAAACTCGTACAGGTACATTAGTTGGGCGTAGGTCGGCTCCGGTTGCTCGACCCACGTGAAGGCCGTGTAGAGGGAGCAGAGCACAATCCACATGTTCGGATTGAGCTGACTGAGTGCCACCTCCATCTTCTTCACCATCTTCCGCAGCCAGGGATGAAGGGGCAGCCTTACCCCGTGGTGCATCAGCTCGGTATAGAACAATGCCATACCGGCTGGGGGGTTGCTCGGTATTTCCTCTCTTGTGGACAGCCTTGTCGTCACCGAGTCGGGAATGCCAAACTTGATCCTCATCTTCATCAGGCCCTTCTCGGTCTCCTTGTTCACCATTTCATCCACGGTGAAGGCCGCACGCTCAATCGGAACGGCCTCCGGGACCGACTCATCCCCGGCCGTTTTCACCTTATTAACCCGAACTGTGCCCTTATCTCGGCCGTGGGTCAGCTTCAATGCTTGGTGCACCCCCACCTTCACAATCGTCTCGGCGTCTCCCAACAGATTGCCACTACCCGACCTACCTGTCGGCCCAGCCCCAGAACCGGTGTCCGTGGTCCTACCAGACGACTCGATTGTACTGTGCACTGACTTTACTCTCTTTTGTGCCTCGGCCGAGTGGGCCTCGTCCTCACTCCCGGAGACGGGAATGAGCACCTGCACACTACTACCTGACGACTCACCGCCCTGTGAGTCGTAGCATTTACCCTCAGATACCGAGTCACTTTCGACCGACATCTACAAAAGAAAACAGAAAAACAGAACTTTGCCGACCGACTCGTTCCTACGAAGATCTGACCACAACCTTAACCACGTTCATGGCCAGTTCTTCACAACCTCCTACTTTAATCGAAAAACTAAACTTGGACAAGTGCTTACCGTATTTTTCACGGAGGACCGTAGATCGGAAATCGCAAACACCGTACGCACCGCCGTCAAAAGCTAGTCGGAAATCGCCTCCTTGGTTGGACAGAGTTTTCCCCACTTTTCTCAAAAACACAAGTGAGGAAATCGGTGAAGAGCTCCTCATATTTATAGACATTGGTGCACATACTACGAGGCGTCACCCCTCTCAGCGACAGACACGTGTTGCAACCACTCATTCTGACCGAACACGTGTCAACCATCTGTCCGAGGAAGTCTAACCGTCTTCCCTCACTTCGACACCGACCTCCGTACACCGCTCGGTGCCTGGGAATGATTAACAGACGTTGGCCCTCATCACCGACTCGTGTAAACCACCTGGTGCCCGGGACTGTTTAACAGACGTTGGCCCTCATCATAGACTCGTGTACGCCACTCGGTGCCCGGGACTGTTTAACAGACGTTGGCCGTGCTACCGACCCATGTACACAGCTCGGTATCTGCAGCTCCAACCCAGTTTTTTGGTTCCTATCACCGACCATGACACCACCACCGACTGCCTCTGCACAACCACGATCGACTGTGCCACTTTTTCGCCTAGTGCTATCCATCACCGACTGCCTACTAGCCACTTCCTCGCCATGACCGAGGCTGTCTCGGCGGACTCTCCCACCAGGGGACTTGGGGGACTACATGTATACTTCCCACCAGGGTTTGGGAGAATGAAACAAGTCCCCGACTGAGAAATTCCACCTCAGTCAACGACATGGGGGACTTCTGTTGACACCATATCTGACCAGACCCACTACGCGGTATACTTAAAGCCCAGACCCCGCTCAAGGCCCAAAACTACAATACTTATAACAACCCTAAACACCGGGCCAAATGCGGGATGCCACGTGGAAGCGTACCCACCTTCAATTTACTTAACACGTGCCAGCACGTAAATCGAGAAGCATTTGTCCCACATCGAAACTTTGGGAATTGAACATCCCACCTGCCCATACATAAAGGGTACACATTTCCCAATAAAGGTAACTAAGATTTACTATTCACAATTACTCTGCCAAACTTACCATTTACTATTTCCTCTTACGAACTACGTAACTGACTTGATCGTCGGAGAGCCTTAGGACGGCACCACACCGGTGTCCGTACTAACGGAAACCCGCGATCCACTTGAGTTGACAGGCCACAAGAGGGACACACGTCTTTTGGTGATTGGGCAACGAGTACTCGACAGTTGGAACATTTAACGCTTCAACAATTAGAATCAATAATCAAGGCCTAATTTGGTGAATTCAGAAATTGAACTCAACGGCAGAGGATTCGAGATTTATAAGTTTAAGTTTGAATCATGTGAAATAAATGATACAAACCTTCAATTAAGATGTATTAGATGAGATCCAATGAAAGAATTGAAAGAAACGATGTTGAATTGAAGGAGAATTAATCGGGTTGTGTCGTGGGTCGAAGAGCCCAATTGCAGGGAAATTGGGTGAGAACGATGCACTGTAGCAAGCATTGTGCAGACGCGTGGGCACGATTCTCAAGGTGAGGTCAACATAACTTTTGTTCCATTTAATGTAACGAACATTTTAGCGTTGGTTTCGAGTCAATCGGTCACCGTTTCGATATTAATTCGAGGGTCCGAAGGCTTATGTTACGTTTTAAATTCATATTTAATTCCCGGAAAATTATGGAAAATTTATAGAATATTAATTGAGTCATTAGTGACTATTAATGATGATTTTGGACAGGAATTGGGATTCCTGAAAAGTGTTAGAAATTATGGAAAGGCGTGCAGCTCGGAAAACGAGCGATATGGACGGTGTGTGAGTGGACGTTTGTTTTATAAACTGTTATGCATGCATAGTTAAATGTTTTACATGATTGATTGTATGATTTGGTTTGCAATGATGTCATGGTGATTTGGCATGATTAATTGTGATTAATGATTATTTTAATCGGCCTTTCGGGCACGTTTTATTAGGAATGTGAAAATGATGTTTTGGGCTAGGCCCGGAGTCATAAAGGTTTCAAAAAGGATATTTTGACTTAGTTGGTGAGTCAATGATGATTTTTGGATTATTTTAATATTTTCAAATGAGATTTTACGGATTTACGTGTAAATGGAATTTGGGCTTGAGACCCTATCGAGAATGATTTTGACTTGGTTTGAAATCAAGGATTTGGTTGAAATGTTTTGTGATGTAATCTCGGGATGGTTTTCATTGTGATTGTGAGTGCCCAGACGGTAGAAGCTAGGGGATTACCCAGACGACCGGAGCTCGGGGGATATGATTGTGAGTTATTTTTACGGTAAGCCAGCTTCTCGG
Source organism: Prinsepia uniflora (assembly GCA_032719365.1). NCBI lineage: Eukaryota > Viridiplantae > Streptophyta > Magnoliopsida > Rosales > Rosaceae > Prinsepia > Prinsepia uniflora. The sequence goes on from CM064861.1 coordinate 9,958,521, forward strand.
ATGCGACTGAGCCTGGATGTACCACTTAGATGCGTCTGATACTGGGAATGTGTTCACCCAGATGTGACTGATCTCGAGGGTTGAGCCCAAATGTGTCTGATCCCGAGAATGTGGCTGGATGGTTTCCTACGCATAGTGCAGATGTGATTGTGTGATTGTTTGTGCACTTGTGAGTAGTGTGGTTTGATGTTTGATGTTGATTGTGATTTCTTTGTGTACTGGTATTGAGTACGGGTTTTGGTTATTGTGGCCAGGTTAGTGTTTTCATATGTTTGGCTTGAAAGCCGGGATTTGATACTGTTCATGTGATTTGGCTCGAAAGCCGGTGATTGTTATTCATATGTTTTACCCTATGCATGCATGGTTTGATAAACTGGAGGGTAAATAATGTATTTTGAAATGTATTTTCAAATGATATTATTTTTGTCCACTCACACCTTTTCTGTTTTGATGACCCTCCAGGCCGTGGCACGACGTTCGGGCTGATTAAGAGGTGGAGGCATGAGCGGAAATCAGTGCAGTTATCCTTTTTCTAATAGGTGCTGAGGGGTAGTTTCAGGACTTCATTTGACTTGTCAGACGGGAGCAGGACTGGGCACGATTATCAAAGTCCTGTTGGGACGGGTCCTGTCAGAGGATGAGTGATGGACTGAGAGAGGTTGTGGGAGGCGGCAGGACTGCCGTAGGCGGCGGAGGAACCCACGGGAAACAGGTAAAAATTGAAACCCCTATTAAATTCAAAATTTAAATTTTGTGTTTTGGAAGTTAGGGATGTTTTCTGTTTATTGGGGGGTGTTTATTGAGTTTGTATGAGTGTTTGGGAATGGTTTTGGGGGGCAGAGAGTGGCTAAGCAACCCAAAGGAAGGGCTCGAAAACAGGGTCGTGAAGGGTGAATCGAACCAGGGGGTTCTATGTGGTTTTTCTTGGGTTTAATCACATAGATAGATTGTAAATGTGGTTTTTCTAGGGGTAGTTTTGGGTGTTCGAAGGCTTAGGGTCTATTTTAAAATATGTTAAAAATCCCAGAAAATTAGGGGGCTTTTATGAGAGGTCATTAAAGTAGTTAGTAACCCTCTAGTATGATTTGAACAGGTTTGGGAACCCCGGAGATGGTGATTGGCCTGGAGATGCTTATGGCACACATATCGAGGCGACAACTTGGACGGTCTGTGAGTGGACATTGATTTCTAAATTGATGCATGCATAACTGTTTTATATGCTTTAAATATGTGATTTATGATGGATTTGATTGTGGTAGTACGTATTCACGAATTTGCACGTATTTCGAGGTTTATGTTTTTATATCGTGTTTAGACGTGCTTGGGTTTTCAATAATGTTCCAATGGTATGATTTTGGATTTGGAAATATGGAATCGGGCATGAGACCCATTTGATTTGGAAACTATCAGACTTGAAATCCATTTGATTTAATGAGGCATTGGGTCGGGGCCCTAGTTGGTTTACATGATTGGGCTTGAGGCCCAGTTGGTTTGTGAAATGGAATTTCGGGCTGAGAACCGTAAGTTTGGAAATTGGATTTATGGATTTACGATGGTTTTATGGAAAATTTCGGGTTAGCCCTATGAACGATTTGAGACGATTTATGAAATGGTTTTCCATATATACCATCCTCACGAACGGTTGCCCTCCAGACGTCCCGTAGTGTAACGACCCGAACCGAGAATAATAATATTTTAATGTAAAAAGACTATTTTGCCCCTGAAGGGGGGAAACTTTGACTTTTGACCCGAGAAATAATTTGGACTTTGACCCATGACTATGACGTAGTTCGGGACGTCACGAATCCGTAGACAGGCGGCACGCCGAAATCGGAGTTCGTATGAGGAAGTTATGGTCAAGGAAGCGTTTTAGCGGAATTTACGAACGGAGAACAACGGAATAAAATATTAATTTATTACGGGAATCCGTGCCAAATTAATATTTAAATCAAACCAGTGGATGAGTGACAAGTGTCACCCATCCAAGCCCAAACTATTCCAATAAAGCAACCTTACACTATTTACCTATTTTATATTCATTTAATTTTCCTCCATCAACCCTAGCCCTTGGATCTCTGCCCAAATGAATCTCAGCCTTCCATTTCCTCAGTTTTTTTTTTCTTCTTCATGCACGATCATCTCTGCCTTTTCTCACAAACACACACATCCATCCCCTCTAACCCGTGCACCTTCTTCCCATTTTCTCTCCATCCAAACACACAAACCAGCCACCCTCATCGCACCAGACGACCACCCATAGCACCACCATCATCTGCTCATCATCACCCTGCATCACCGGCGACCACCACCCTATTTCCCCCGCCTGAAAATCCCGTGCAAAACACTGACCCGAAATGCTAAGGAATCGGGTCCAGGAAGAAAACCGTGACATCCACACCACCTCGATGCAGGGGAAGCTCCAGTCTACACCGTGAGGACCCCAGGAGCGTAACTGGACGACGGCGCAGCCAGCGGCGGCGACACGGCGGCGGTAAGGCCGAAAACCCGAAAGCCCCGTTTTGATCCCCTGTTTCGAACCAACCTATGTTGATGCTAGGAAGTCGATTATTTGGTGATAGGAATGTCCTAGGGTGAGAGACAAGCTGTTTCAAACCAGTTTGGACGACGGAGACGGCGTGGATCGCCGGAGACGACGATCGGACTTTGACCGTGAGTTCAGCGACGGACTGGTGAGTTTTTTCTAGTTTTCTTCCTGTTTTGAGGTTGTAGAACCATAGAACAGACCTAGACGACCCTATAGGGATGAACCCCGTCGAAAATGGTGGCCGGAATCGTACGGTGGAATCGGGTCAAACTGTGGGTCGACGGCGACCCGGTTCCAGTCAAACGGGCTGACCCGGTACTGTAGCATGATGATGTCATCATGCTGACGTCACTTCTGACGTCATGATGGCGTCATCCTGTCAGATGTTGTCAGACCAGGGACCAATCAAGACATGCCACGTGTCACCTGACAAGTGTCAGTGATGACGTCATGCTGACATCAGCATGACGTCACTGCTGACGTCAGCAGTACTGTAGCAGCGTTGACCCACGTGTTGACCAGGCGCGTGGGGGCGCGTGTGAACAGTGATTTTGGTGGGGCCGGTATCATTTTCAAGGTTTCGACGATACGGATCCAATGGAGGTGGTTTCGTGTCGATCGGAGATCGTTAGATTAGTCAAAATGGGGTTTGAAGCACCGGGAATAGTGCCCGGGATGCGATTTTGAGGCGGATCTGTTCTAGGGTCTTGGTATTGATGTTATAGGGTCCTTAAGTAACCCTCAGGTATAAAAATACAGGTTTTAGAGATCGTTGAGCAGCAAGGACCGAGTGTGAGTGGGCTGTTTGATTTATAAAAAGCTTGCATGCATAAACTGTTTTACTATTTCCACTTATGATTTCGATGAGTCTTATATGAACTATTTATATATGCTATTACAATGTTTTGGGCATGAGACCCGTCTGGATTATATGTGGATTTTGTTTGGGATGTCCGGGGGGACATAGGGTAAACTATACTGTTATTGTACTGTACTTTCCTACCTGTGTATATTGTCTCCTCCAGGGAGGGTCGTTGGCCTGGGTGGACCCTGGAGTAGTTACGGGGCCCTGACTGAGTGGAGTTGACCCCCGTTGGGCTGCTTACTCTCAGGAAGGCATGTTCATATACCTCGGGCAGTGACCGAGATACCGGGAGCTGATGTACCTAGAGAGTCTCGGGTATGAGACCCTGAGTGGCAACGTGTAGCCTTAGAACCGTGACATCATTTGGGTTGGGTTTTACAGTGCACTGATATGTTAGTTTCTCCTTTCGATTATTACTGTGGTTTTATGGTTATGATTTCATTATAATATTATATTTTCATTGCATGCAAGATTTGGAAAACGGAGGGGTAAAACCTTATGATTCTTTATTATTAAATTGATTTATAAACTGTTATTTTTGGCCCACTCACCCTTGTTTTACTGACCCCTCCAGACCCTGACACGGAAATAGAGGAGGAGGACCCGGAGGAGGAGGCAGAGGTTTAGTTTGCTTAGCTGTGCACCTGTACACCCACTTGTGGGTAGGTTGAGCACCGAATAAATGTACTCTGATTATTGTGCTCACGTGTTGTATTTTACTTTCCCTTGTCTGACAGTATCGCTTTAAACACTGTGGTAGTACGTTATCTATCTATTTAAGTATTCGGTTTTTATTTAAGGGTAATTTTGGTATGTTTAGAGTCATTGTCAGACGGGAGCGGGGCACGTCCCCGGGTGGTCCCAGTGGGATTGGGACAGGTCATGTCACGTAGTATCTTAAAGTGGTGGGTTATCTCCTCCAGGCGTCTGGTAGTATCGTGGCGTAGTCATAGGGCATTACCTGCGAAGGGTCATTGCACAGAGCGCCCGATCTGTATAGTGACTCAGGAGTAGGATTGCTAGAGGTTAAAACCTCCCCCCATGAAGGGTCATTGGTTTACGGGTCATTAACTTGGATGAACCTTGGGGAGACTTGGGATATGAGACCCCGGGTAGCACGCGTAGCTTGGAACCGTGACAGTGTTGGTTGTGACATCTGGGATGTCAGGCATCAAGGATGCCAAGGATTGGATTTGGACTGAGACTCACGTGATTTGATTTGGACGGAGTCCCCATATATTTGGTTTTGAGCTGAGTTCCCACTTGATTGGTTTTGGACTGAGTTCCCACATGGATTTGGGTAGTGACCCCATACCTTGGTTTTACGATTTTGAGCTAAGGCCCTAATGATTTGAGGAAATGGCTTTGATTAATAAACAGTTTTATTAAGTTTGATTTGATGAGTTGAGGAATGGTTGAATTAACTAGTTTTCGAATGCATGCATGCTTTTTAGTGAAGAGTATAAATGTCTTTTTGTGAAATGAACTTTATAAACTGTTGTTTCGTCCACTCACAGCTTTCAATGGTTTTAATGCCCTTCGGGTTGATCACGAATACGAGCTGTAGCAGAGGCCGAGACATCACACCCCTCCTCCGATCATGGCGCACTCTGGAAGCCCCGTGTGGGCTAATTTGAATTATCTCTTGTCCGACACTTCGTGTCAAACGGGAGGATGGCACATCCCGCGTTAATCCCGGGGGGGATTTGGGATGGGTTGTGTCAAAATTCTACTTAACCTATTTTATCAAATTTTAAATTTAAGAATTAAAGTATTATAACCTCGGATACAATATAAATTGTTAGAAAAACTACATAAAATCTCCAAACTATAGGGGCCATGACAGGATCCGCCTTAGAAGCGGCTTGATAACTGTGTCTGGTTCTGCTCTCGTTTAATAAATGATTTGGCATTCCGGAACAACCCTCTACACTAGTTAGATAAGGGATACTTATACTGATTTACCACGCATACCTCCACTTCTCGATCAATCCCGATCTCTGTACAACGGCCTAGAAGACCATCAAAACCATCAAAAGTGTGAGTGGACAAAAATAAATATTCAAGAACACATTTTAAAAAACATAAATTGTTACCCTCCACTTTCTAAAACATGCATGCATATAGTAAAAATAAATCAATTGAATTCCAAATCAAAACAAATCATAGGTCGTGTGTAACAACCCGTCCCGAGAGCCAGGATTAAGACAGTGATTACGGTGGGATTAGTGAGGCTACTTGGTGGTTAGGTGGTCCTGATAGGTCCGTAAGTGTAGAATGACGATTTTGCCCCCGGTTTGAGCAAAAAGTTGACTTTTAGTTCGGGTGGTCAAGTGGGTATTGACCAGTGACCAGGACGTAGTTTAGGACGTCACGAATCAGTAGGCAGGTGGCACGCCTGATTCCGACATCCGAGGAGGAAGTTATGATGTTCGGAAGGTTGAGGGCATAACCGTAATTTGGTTAAAATAGGGGGAAAAGTTGACTTTTTCGATTTGAGAATCGGATTTCGGAAAGCGGAATTTGGTTTTCAAGTTGAAAAGTGGATTCCAGATTTGGGTTCGGAATGACGGTTCTGGATGCCGGAAGGGCATCAGACTAGTGATTTCGGATTCAGGTTTGGAAATTGGATTTAGAAATGATTTTCAACTGGTTTTGGATTGGATTTGCTAGATCTGGTTGTTGGGTTTAAAGACCCAGATATTGATTTAACGGGGGACGGGCCCGGATTGAGTTTAAAGACTCGGATATATTGATATTTCCCCCGTAGGCCTATTGAGTTTAAAGACTCGGGAGTTTAAAGACTCGGATATTATTGAGGCCTGGATTGAGTTTAAAGACTCGGGAGTTTAAAGACTCGGATAGGTCCAGCAGGTTTGATCGGAAAATGATGGTTTGATATTCACGATTCATGATACGTTTTTATGATGCACATGCTATGATTTCTATAACTGTTTTATAGTGTTTCTGTTTCTTATGATATGATTTGTGGTGATTTGGTTTATAACTGTTTTACGAACTGGGTTATGCATGTGGTTTCAAAACGGAGGGTGAAACTTAGGTTTTCTTAAAATGGTTTTAGAACTTTTCTGTTATTCTGGTCCACTCACACCTTCTGTTTTAATTGCCCTCCAGGTTGTGGAGCTAGCGCGGGGTTCCAGCGTCGAGGCAGCGTCTGAGGCATAGAAGTGACGAGCGGGATCCCAAAGTGTTTACGTTTTTCTTCCGCGTGCGTGTAATTATCATCGGGTGTTATTTCCTTGTAATTCGTACTATGCTCTGTAAAACTTTAACTTCGGGGTTTATTGAATGCTTTCTCATGCGTCTGACTGTTTTGTGTCAGGGTGTCAGACGGGAGCAGGATTTACCTCGGTTTTTGGGGTGAAACCGAGGTGGGTCCTGACAATTGGTATCAGAGCATAGGTTTGTCGAGTTTGTTGGGTCTGTTGGTTTGTGAGGTTGTGTTTTTGTTGTTTGACTACTTCTATGCCTCTTTCAGCGTGCGGTTGACGATGCCTCCGAGACGTGGACCCTCTCCACGACCTGAAAAAGAAATGGCGAGGGGAACTGAGAGTACTACGATTGAGCGAGCCCAGCGGCTCGGGGCTACTACGTTTAGTGGTGGGGCTGATCCTGAGGAAGCCCAGAGGTGGATTACCAGACTTGAGCGGAGCTTTGCGGTGATGCATTGCCCGCCAGAGGAGCGAGTGTTGTTGGCTACATTTTTATTGGATGGTGCGGCGTACAAGTGGTGGTATACCCTCGAGTTGTCTGGTTGGGATGCCCACACTGTGACTTGGGAGACGTTTAGGGAACGGTTCCTAGAGCAGTATTATCCTCGTTCTTTCCGGGATGCCAAGGAGGCGGAGTTCCTGCAGCTCCAACAAGGGAATCTAACAGTGGCTGAGTATGAACGGAAGTTCCAGATGTTGTCTCGGTTTACTCCTGCTTTTGTGGCCACTGAAGCCGAGAAATGCCGTAGGTTTGAGTTGGGCCTGCGAGGCGAGATTCGAGCCATAGTGACGGTTGGATCGTTTGCTACCCTCCGAGAGTTGTCGGATGCTGCGGTGAGGGTTGAGGCTAGTTTGCCGGTGCGGCGCCGGGAGCCATCTTTTTCTGGAGCTTCGAGCCAGCGGACACCGAAAAGAGGTAACTTCAGTGGAGCGTCAACGTCGGGCGATGATCGTTTCGGTAGACCTGGTAGTTTCCAGAGTTCAGGATTTCGTGGTTACCGAGCACACCCGACTCCGCAAACGAGTGCGACGTCCGTTGCATCGACAGGGCGACCAGGTTTTTCCCGTCGGGATGTTTGTTTTTATTGCGGGGAGCGTGGTCATTTCCGACGCGAGTGTCCACTGTTGCCACAGGAGGGTGGTGTAGGCCGAGGAGCAGCGGAGCCCGGACAGAGTACAGGGTTAGGGACAGCAGGCACTATAGGAGGTGGTGGTGCCACTAGTAGTTCGAGGGGACGTGGTAGAGCGTCGGGATCTCAGCCCCGAGTGTTCTCGATGACTCAGCAGGAAGTTCAATCGGCACCAGATGTGGGGACTGGTACTTTATTAGTTTTTCTTGTGTTGTACTCAGTTTTTTTGTTGGATTCCAGGGTAGAGTCTAGGATTTTCCCTAGGTGACCTGGGGAGTGTTACAGTGGAAGGATGACGGAGGGAATGGAAAAGGAGTGACTATAACTGATCGATATGAGGTTATTGAAGGAGAGAACCCACAAGCTAGAGTTTGCCTTTAGGACTTTGTAGATTTATTCCGATAGTGGCCGAAGTAACAACCGAGGGAGGAGCCAGCCAGTAGGGAAGTTTCTGTGGTTGTACGCGAGGTTGTGCTCTGTGACTTTTCTCGGGTACTCCGTATGAGGTATTGTAAAATACCTTTGTTTCCTGTTCATAGAGTTTCCCTTGCGTACACCATACAGCTGTTACAGAGAGAGGATTGGCCGTGGTAATAGTAGTTGGGGATGGTGTAAAATACCCAAGGTGGAGATGATAGACAGGAAACCCAAGAGAAGTTGTTGTTGACCTAGTGTTGCTTACCAGGTAGGAGACCCTAGGTGTCGGGAACGAGCGGTGGAATTTCGGGGACGAAATTCTTTTTAGGTGGGTAGATTGTAACAACCCGTCCCGAGAGCCAGGATTAAGACAGTGATTACGATGGGATTAGTGAGGCTACTTGGTGGTTAGGTGGTCCCGATAGGTCTGTAAGTGTAGAATGACGATTTTGCCCCCGGTTTGGGCAAAAAGTTGAATTTTAGTTCGGGTGGTCAAGTGGGTATTGACCAGTGACCAGGACGTAGTTTAGGACGTCACGAATCCGTAGGCAGGTGGCACGCCTGATTCCGACATCCGAGGAGGAAGTTATGATGTTCGGAAGGTTGAGGGCATAACCGTAATTTGGTTAAAATAGGGGGAAAAGTTGACTTTTTGGAAGATCGGGTATTGGTACGTTGACCGAGGATGATAACGTAGATCTCGTTGTCCTAAGTTCGATGACAGGCGGCACGTATTCATCGGACATACGATGTGGGAGTTACGGGTCTAGGAAGTTAGTGGCAAAAGTGTAAAATTGGGTTAAAAGGAGGGGCAGTTTGGTCTTTTGGTTGTCTGGGGAATTGTGCACAGAGAAGGCAGATGGACGGCTGGGATGGAGCCATTTGGTGAGAGAATGAGGAGGATGGTGACACGTGCTAAAGGTGGAGTGGCTTCTGGTGAGTTCCAGTGCGTGCACGGCCCAAATAATTGGGGTGCAACCGTGTTCGTGTGTTCGTGATGGTTTCTTGCACCAGACAGAAAATAGAGGGAGATCGTGAGGGAAATTGAGGGGTGATCGAGGGTGATGGTGTGTGCTGATGAGTTGTGAGTGTGTGAGGGTGATCGAAGAGTGAGAGGGAGCTAGTGAGAAGGTTGGGAGGTGAGGAATCGTGGTGTGAGGGAGTTGAGAGCTCACGGGGACAACCAGAGGAAACAGAGAAGACTGAGGGCTTGTGGTGGTGCTGTGGCCGTGTGCGGGTGCGATTGACCTCGAGAAGAGACTGAGGCGACGCTGTGGACCTTAGCAAACGAGACGGTGAGCACGGTGGTGGACGGTTGCAGGTAATCCCTCATCCCTAAAAATTTGCCCTGTTTTTCCGTTGAGTTTCAAATCGAAAGTCGTGAGTCTAGAGGTTGAATCGATGGGTCTAAAGTAGTTTAGGGGATTTGGTTGAGTTCTAGGAGGTTACTGGTTGTGCTGCCGTGACGGTGGTGCACAGTGGAGGCGAGACGACGGTGAGTACCTCTGTGTGCTCTATTTTGGCCGTGAGTTTCAGACGGCGAGTCGTGGACTTAGGGGCTGAGTCGAGGGATTTGGTGAGTTGAGTGTGACTCAGTGAGGTCTTAGGAAGAGTTTAGGGTCGACACCGTGAAGGGGGAAGACCTGGGTGGCCGGGAAGAAGAATAGGGGTATGTGCGGGTTTTCTGTCGAGCTTGAGACGATAAGCTACGGGATGAATCGAGGTGATTAAAGGACGGGGATGGATAGAGTAGGGCTGGACGAAGCTATAGGTGAAGAAAGGAGGTGGAACGGTGGCCGGACGGCGAAGAATGGGTCTCGCCGGTCCGAGTTGCAACACTGGTGCGAACCGGGTTGGCTCGAGGTTGACGGTGGTACTGTAGCTGGCGCGTGAGGCCCACGCGCAGCCACTTTGGGTGGCGCGTGGGGGCGCGTGCGGCGGTTCCAGGGAAAATGGTCAACATGGTTTTTAGTCTAAGTGTTCTAACGAGTCTAATGGAAGTGATTTCGGGTTGTTCAGACGTCGTTTGAGTTTAGTTTCGCGAGGGTGAAGGTTTAGGGTCCCGGTTTAGTACGTTTAGGATTCGGGGATGTTTGCGGGAATTTAGATGGACATTCGTAAGTGTGTTAGTGACGTAATTTGGTGGTTGTTGACAGGATCGGGATTTCCCGAGGAAGCTGAGGAACGTGCAGGACGTTCAGGACGCGAATGAGGGCGCGGTACTGTGAGTGGACCCCTTCTCTATAACTGAGCATGCATAACTGCTTTTAATTACTTGTTTTATGGTTTTATATGTGATTTCATGGTCATTTGAATATGTTATAACTGTTTTACTTAATTGCACGTTTTTCGAGAAATAACGTATTTTGCACGTTTTACGAGAAAAAGGTGATTGTGGAAAAATGAAGTTATGGTTTTAAACGTTTATGATTTTGAATGATTATAAATGGATTTTGGAACATGACTTCGATAATCAAGGTTTTCGGTTTGAGAATTGGATTTCGGAAAGCGGAATTTGGTTTTCAAGTTGAAAAGTGGATTCCGGATTTGGGTTCGGAATGACGGTTCTGGATGCCGGAAGGGCATCAGACCAGTGATTTCGGATTCAGGTTTGGAAATTGGATTTAGAAATGATTTTCAACTGGTTTTGGATTGGATTTGCTGGATCTGGTTGTTGAGTTTAAAGACCCGGATATTGATTTAACGGGGGACGGGCCCGGATTGAGTTTAAAGACTCGGATATATTGATATTTCCCCCGTAGGCCTATTGAGTTTAAAGACTCGGGAGTTTAAAGACTCGGATATTATTGAGGCCTGGATTGAGTTTAAAGACTCGGATAGGTCTAGCAGGTTTGATCGGAAAATGATGGTTTGATATTCACGATTCATGATACGTTTTTATGATGCATATGCTATGATTTCTATAACTGTTTTATAGTGTTTCTGTTTCTTATGATATGATTTGTGGTGATTTGGTTTATAACTGTTTTACGAACTGGGTTATGCATGTGGTTTCAAAACGGAGGGTGAAACTTAGGTTTTCTTAAAATGGTTTTAGAACTTTTCTGTTATTCTGGTCCACTCACACCTTCTGTTTTAATTGCCCTCCAGGTTGTGGAGCTAGCGCGGGGTTCCAGCGTCGAGGCAGCGTCTGAGGCATAGAAGTGACGAGCGGGATCCCAAAGTGTTTACGTTTTTCTTCCGCGTGCGTGTAATTATCATCGGGTGTTATTTCCTTGTAATTCGTACTATGCTCTGTAAAACTTTAACTTCGGGGTTTATTGAATGCTTTCTCATGCGTCTGACTGTTTTGTGTCGGGGTGTCAGACGGGAGCAGGATTTACCTCGGTTTTCGGGGTGAAACCGGGGTGGGTCCTGACATGGTGAGACCACAAAATCACAAAATACAAGTAAACAACTCGTGGCCCACATTTTCCAGAATCCAGACATAAACCACCTGGATACAAATATCAGTAAATCAAACCAACCACTCCAATATCAATAAATCAACAAGTCAATCCTCGAACTGCTCAATTACTTGTCATGATACATAAACTGCATTATGTATAGACAAACTCGAGGAACTACACTCATACAACATCCGAGTTATGTTCGGTAACTGCACTCACGCACCATCTGAAAATATCTGGGAACTGCACCCACATACCCTTCAGACATGTAATAGTATCCTCGGAAACTACACTTACGCACCATCTGAGTCATGTAATAGTATCCCTGGAAGTGCACTTATGCACCATCCGAGTCATTTCCAAGAACTGCCCTCATGCACCATCCAGACACGTATTAGTATCATACAAGGATAACTACCGTTGATAAACAGTTCACAAAACCAAGCAACCCATTTAACACAATTTTTTAACTTAATACCAAGGCAACACATTCAAAACCAAGACCTTAACCCAAAACACCATTTCCACATACAATCGCAAAACACTTGTCTAGAATAGAGTCAATAAATTTAGGAAATCAACAAATAATCATTTAAAAATAATATTCAAACCATTGCAACATAAATCATGCGATAAATCAATTACAATATTTAACTATGCATGCGTTGTAATTTATAAAAAAGAAAAAACAACAAACAAACAAAGTTCACTCACACACCGTCCGCGCAGCTCGAACTTGAACTGAGCGTTCCTCCTTAGTACCGGGAGTTGTACCGCCTATCATAAATCAACACCAAGGGTCACTAATGTCCCAAATAATTTTACATTTAAATCCCCTAATTTTTCGGGATTAAATGCGAATTAAATACCTAAACATAACACTTTGGACATGCAAAACTACCCCGAGATGATTTCTGATTGACTCAAAAACTACACCATCGTGTTCGAAACGTTGATTACATCAAAAAAAAAATATTGATTGTAATTCGAGGTATAGTGGCACGCGCCTTGCACCCTCTCTACGTGTGAGCCACACGGGCTCTACACTGTTCATCATCTCATATCTCCCGCGAGTCTACGCAATCCAACCTAACCCGGGCAACTTGATCCTATCCTAAAACCACTATTTCTTCACTAGTTTTCATGTTCCAAATGTCCAATTTCATCTAAAATATCATAGGAATCGATCCATGAATTCAAAACAGGGAAAAACTTAATCTAAGATCATTGTCCAATTCCTTGCTTTTCAACCTAAAAGTCAAGCTTGAGTTCTAAGTCAAGCTTGAGTTCTAGGTATTCCTGTAATGACCCATCCCGGATTCTGAGATTAGTTTAGTGATTAATGACGAATTAGTGAAGTTAATCGGTGATTAGTTGGGTGATTTCGGACGGACGAGACGAAATGACGGTTTTTCCCTTAGAATTAGACGAACAGCTAATTTTTTGTTCAGACGGTCAAACGGACGTTGGCCGATGACTGTGACGTAGTTCGGGACGTCACGAGTCCATAGACAGGTGGCACGTCCGATTCCAACATTTGAGGAAGAAGTTATGATGTTCGGAAGTTCGAGGGTGTTTTGGTAATTTGGTTAAAAAGAGGCAAATTGTTGACTTTTTATACGACAAGTATTTTTCACGTAGTTTGAGGACCGTTAGGTAGCTCTCAATTCCCTGAGTACAACGACAGGTGGCACGCTGTCATCGGATTTCGGATGGCTTGGATTTTGGTCTAAACGTGCTAAAGGCAAAAGGGTAATTTGTACGACAAAGGGCATTTTGGTCCTTTTGATTTCATTGGGATCTGTGCCAGTGGAATTGTGACACCTGGCTGTCTGGGGAAGTGTGCCCAGTGGATGTGGGACACTTGTCCCTTCTCTGGATGGTTGGAAGCTGGGACATCGTCTCACTTCAAATTAAAAAGGGCTGATAGCGATTTTGGGAAGAAAACTGAAAAACAGAGTGCCTGTGTGCAACAGTGAGAACCCAACCCCATACAACCCCTCAAACGTCCACTTTTCCCTATACTGTGTGAATAAAAATGGAAAGGGAGGTCGAGCTGATGAAGTCGGTGGTCACGGCGGTGGGCCACGACGGCGAAAGAAGGTAAGAAACCTGTGCAACCCATGAGTCCCCTGTTTGCACTTGAACATAGTGAAGTTGATTTAGAGGTTGAGGATCGAATTGATTAGTTGGGTAATGTTTCTGAGGTTGCTAGGAAGCCATTGAGCTTGGATTGGAGGCCTTCCGGGGACGGTGGCCGACAAACCGAGTAAGGTGAGTTTTGAAGTTGAAAATGGTGGATCGTGTTTTAACGGTTAATAATTGATTTGGTTAATTGGGAAAGCTTCTGATGGATGTGGGGAGTTGATTGGGACCAGAACCAAGGCTTGCGGTGGCCGGAGTCATGAGAACTCGACGGTGAGAGTTTGGCCGTGTGTTCTTCGAAGTGGAAGGTATAATCTCGACCTGTAATGTTTTGATCACATAGAAGGATAGGAAACAACTAGACGAACCTATAGAACTTGGAAGGAGGGAAATTGGAGTCGAACTGAGTGAGTTAGGGTGGTGAACCAGCCATGCCGGTTCGGCTAGACCGGGCTGAACCAGACCAGTCTGGACCGGATTGTCCAGAGGTTGAAGATGATAGGGAGCCGGCGCGTGAAGCCCACGCGCAGCCCATTTGGGAGGCGCGTGGCACCTCTGATGGGGAAGTGTTCAACACGACTTTTAAAGTATTCGATGTAACGAACATTTTAGGAATAGTTTCGAGTCGATTGGACATCGTTTCGATATGTTTCGGGATGTCCGAAGATTTTAAGGCTTGTTTAAAAATAGTTAAAAATTTGCCTTTTTTAACCAAATTACCAAAATACCCCCGAACTTCCGAACATCATAACTTCTTCCTCGAATGTAGAAATCAGACGTGCCACCTGTCTATGGACTCGTGACGTCCGGAACTACATCAAAATCATCGGCCAGCGTCCGTTTAACCGTCCGAACAAAAAGTTAACTGTTCTCCCAATTCCAGGGGCAAAATCGTCATTTCGTCTCGTCCGTCCAAAATCACTCAACTAATCACCGATTAACTTCACTAATCCATCATTAATCACTATACTAATCCTGAAATCCGGGACGGGTTGTTACAATTCCCGCGTCCAAAACCTTCATGTTCTTGGTTCATAACGATCATAGGAACTCAACTAAGAGTTTGGACAACTTGGTTGCAAGCTCAAAGGCTCCAAACAATTCGAATATCAATTTTATGATTTTTTTAGGGTTTCGGGTATTAGGTTAGTTCGAGGTTCTTCCTCCTCTCTCTCTTCTCTACCTCTCTTTCTATTCTCTCTTTCTCTCCCCTCTCTCTTTCTCTCTTCCTCCTTTCCTAGTTCTCTCTATGGTTTTTCTCCTTCACCGTTTTTTTTCATGAGTTTTTGGTTAACAACTCAAATATACCCACACACACCGCCACACACACACACACACGCACACATGCCATAAGATAAAGGAAGGAAAGGGATACACTTGTCATACATAAAAAATCTCCATTTCTGAAATTACCAAAATACCCCTAGTGTCAAAATTACCAAATGGTCATTTCAGACCTGTAACAAGCCAGTTATACAACATCTGAGTCATGTTCGGGAACTGCACTCACGCACCATCCGGACATGTCTGAGAACTGCACTCACATACCATCCAGACACGTAATAGTATCCCTGAAAATTGTACTTACAGACCATCTAAGTCATGTAATAGTATCACTGGGGACTGCACTTATCACTATCTGGGTCATGTTTAGAAACTGAATTCACGCATCATCCGGATACGTACTAGTATCATACAAGGATAACTACTGTGGATAAACAATTCACAAAACCAAGCAACCTATTTAACACAATTTCTTAACTTAATACCAAGGCAAAGCACATTCAAAATCCAGGTCTAAGCCCAAAGCACCATTTCCACAAACAATCATAAAATATATGTCTAGAACTTAGTCAATAAATGCAGGATAAGTCGATATTTCTTATCAATTAGTATCATATATCCGAACAATATAATATAGTCGATATTTTAATCAGATAGAGCGCCAAGCACCTAACCAAATAGTCCGTCTATCTAGTGGATAAATTAGTTTATCTGAGTGAAATAATCAGTATAATATGTTGCACCAAATGAGGGCATATGATCAGTATAATATTGGGATGTTGATGAGTGACATTTAATTGACCAAATTGCCTTTTAATTTGGGATACATTATCAGCTGATTGGACATTGCAGTCGATTATTAAAATATTAATAACGTATATTATTAAAATATCTACATACAATCATAAATATCATATGAATTAGTATAATATCTACATCATAAATATTAATAACGTATATTATTAAAATATCGAAATGAGCATTAGCCCGTAGTACCGGGAGTTGTACCACCTGTCATAAATCACCACCAAGGGTCACTAACGTCCCAAATATTCTTAAATTTGAATCCCTGATTTTTTGGGATTAAATGTGAATTAAAAACCTAAACATAACACTTTGAACATGCAAAACTATCCTGAAACGATATCTGATCAACTCGAAAAGTGCACCAATATATTCGTAACGTCAATTACATCTAAAAATGTGATGATCACATTTCGAGGTAGGGTGGAATGTGCCCCCACATGCCTTATGCCCTCTGTGTGTGTGGGCCTCATGCTCTCTACACTATTCATCATCTCTTACCTCCTGTGGGTCAACCCGTAGGTTTGCACAATCCAACCCAACCCGACCCAATCCTAAAACCCTCATTTCTCCATCGTTTTTCATGTTTCAAATGTTCAATTTCATCTAAACTATCCTATGAATTGATCCATGAATTCAAAACAGGGAAAAACTTACCCCTAATATCATTGTCTAGTTCCTTGGTTTTCGACCTAAAAGTCAAGCTTGAGTTCTAGGCATTCCCGCGTCCAAAATCTTCATGTTCTTGGTTCAACACGATCACAAGAACTCAAATAAGAGTTTGGAAACCTTGGTTGCAAGCTCAAAAGCTTCAAACAATTCGAATATCAATTTTTTGATTTTACAATTTTTTTGGGGCTTCGGGTATCAGGTTTGTGCGAGGTTCTTCCCTTTTTTTTCTCTCTTCTCTTTTTTTTTTCTCTCTCTCTCTCATCCTCATTTCGTGGTTCTCTCTCGGGTTTTTATTAACAACCCAAATATACCCGTACATACCACCACACACATACACATGCATACTATGTCGGTGCACATACACACACGGGACAAAGAAGGGAAAGTGATAAGGACACTTGTCACCATCACAAAATACCTTTATTTGTGAAATTACCAAAATATCTCTGGTGTCAAAATTACCAACATACCCTTTGTCATTTTAGACCCGTAACAAGCCAGTCAAATCTCCAATTCTAACATACCACATGTTTACGGATTCAGGACTTCGAGTGACAAGACCCGTCCCAATCCCCCCGGGATTAACGCGGGACGATCCTGATCCTATCTAACACGAAGTGTCAGATAAGGGAATTTCCAACCTTAGCCCTCTCGGGCCATCAGAGTACGCCAGGATCCGGAGGAGGTATGTGATATCTCGGTCTCTGCTACAGTCCACATCCGCTATCAACCTAAAGGGCAGTCAAAACATTAAAAGCTGTGAGTGGACAAAACAAGGAGTTATAAAAACATTTTCGTAAGGAAGACATTTGTACCCTTCACTAAAAAGCATGCATGTATTCGAAAACCATTTATCCAAAAGAACCATAGGTGGGAACTAAGCCCAAAACCATAACCGAAATAACCATAAAGAACCAACCACATGGGCCACTGCCCAAATCCATAAAAAAACCAACCATACGGGCTACTGCCCAAATCCATGTGGGACTCAGCCCAAAACTTGTACACATCACATATCATGTATCATATATCATATCTCATATCTCATATATCATATATACATATAATCACACAACCAATCCTGTCACGGTTTCCAAAGCTACGCGCGAGCTACCCGGGGTCTCAAGCCCAAATCTCTCAGGGTCCAAGGTCAATGTCCGTAGACCAATGACCCTCCCTGAGGTTATAATACACGCCCTCCTGAGAGTAAGGAACCCAACAGGGGCGACTCCACTCAGTCAGTGCTCTGTGACTACTCCAGGGTCCACCCAGGCCAACGACCCTCCCCGGAGGAGATAATCCAAGTAAAGGAAGGTATATGAATATACATATATATATATATAACGAAATCATGATCCATAAAAACCTTTCAAGGGTTCATGTCGGTCCCCATTAACCATCGTGAACATGGAAATCCATTTAGGGTCCCCGACCCGAAATCATAAATGTAAAGTAACTGGGTCTCGTGCCCGAACACATGTGTCAGGACCCACCCCTAATCCCCCGGGATTAAGGGCTAAATCCCAATCCCGTCTAACTTATGCATGACACAAAAGCTAAACTGGCGTTCAACCTTCATGTGACACGTAAGTCAGACAAGGGACTCTCGAACCAACCATCCGAAAAGGTACCGGTTTTACCAGAGTATACCGAACTACTGTGGATCGCAGGTGTGATGTCTCCGTCTCTCTCAACCAACAGCCCATACCGCAACAACCTGGAGGGTATCGAAAACACGAAAAGACTGTGAGTGGACGAAAATAAAGAATAAGTTTAAAAACAATTCAATAAAACAAGTACATTTATACCCACCGTTCAAAAACCAATGCATGCATATCAAATTCATGTCATAAAACCATGTAAGAAAACCAAACACAGTTCTTTTTCTCAAAACCCGGGCATCAGCCCAAAACCATCATCATCAAGTCTCAGTGAAAACCAAAACACATTTGAAACCACATTTCCATCCATCGAACCTGCTGGATCTATCCGAGTCTTTAAACTCCCGAGTCTTTAAACTCAATCCAGGCCTCAATATAATCCGAGTCTTTAAACTCCCGAGTCTTTAAACTCAATCCGGGCCCGTCCCCCGTCATAATGATAATCCGGGTCTTTAAACCCAATAACCAGATCCAACAAATCCAATCCAAAACCGTTTGAAAACCGTTTTCCATTTCCGAATCCGAATCCGCAATCTCATCAGGATCCCAAATCCAAACCCAAAACTCATATCCATCTCCTTTCCAGATCCGAGTCCGCAACCATCATTCCATAAGTTAGCATCCGGAATAACCATTCCGAACCCAAACCCAAAAATCCATTTCAAGTTCCAAACCGAATTCCGAATCGTCATCCGGAAATCCGATTCCAAAACCCGAAATCTTTTTTCTTAAAACCACTTTCTGATTTGGGCTTCAAGCCCTAAAACACTTTTCTGAAATCCATCTTAAATCATTAATATTAAATCATATTTCAAATCCCGAAATCAAATCATTAAAACCAGGTTCAAATCACAAACATGATCGAAATCTCGTAAAACGTGCATTTTCGTAAATACCTCGAAATTCATGAAAAAACCATAAACCATTAAGATCATAAAGTAAATCATAGAATCACGTATGAAAACATATTAAAACATATATGCATGCATCATAAGTTAGAAAGCAAAGTCCACTCACAGACCATTCCGACGTCGCCTCGATACGCGTGCACTTACGCCATTCCCGGCCATTCCGCTATCCTCGGCTTTCTCGAACCTGTCCAAATCCCATATCAAGGTCACTAACTACTTCACAAAGGTTATACTAAAGCCCCATAAGTTTCCCGTATTTTTAACTATTTTTAACCGAGCCCTAAAACCTTCGGACACTCAAAACTAACCCGAGACGATGTCCGATCGACTCGAAACTTGTCCTAAAATGTTCGTTACAACGATTAGAGTAAAAACCATATTGGACACTTCCCCGGAATCTGACCCAGGCGCCCTCACGCGCCGCCCAAAGGGGCTGCGTGTGGGCTTCAAGCGCCACTACAATGAAACACTGTTCATCGTCTTCCTCAGCCATCGACCGGTCTGAACCGAAGAGGGCGGTTCTTCGCCGTTTTCCGTCCTTTTTCAGTTCAATCAACCCCATTAGCTTTGTCCTTGTCTAGGTAATCGATTCCATTAATTAATTCATGACAAACAATACAAAATCCTACTGTCCAACGCTCGAAGAAAACCCAGAAAATTAAAGTTTCTGTCTCCGGCCACCAATGGCCACCGCGGGGCTCTAGGTCAATCCCTAAGGTTCCTCACACCTTCCTAGAGCTAATAGGATCACTAGAATACTTCGACACCCCTCTAAACTTCACCACTTTCATTTTGAATCAAACTGGGAAAACAGAGGATATAGAAAGCTTACCCGTGTTCTGGCCTCCGCCGTGCTCGCCGCCGTGTTCCTCTGGGTTCACAAGGCTGTCCTCAGCCCTCCTAGCACTCTCTCGAACTTGTTTGGATCAATTTGATCAGTTGTGGTTGCACCACGATCCTCGACACCGTCTCTGTTTCCCTAAATTTCAGCTTACTGCCCACACACAATCACCGTCCAACCTTCACTATACCACGATTAAACACTCACCCAACCGTCCTTGATCACCCACTCAAGCCCAAAGTCTTCGAATACTGGAAATCAATCAATAATTTTCACGGTCTCACTCTGTAACGACCCGTCCCAAATTCCTAGATTATATTAGTGACTAATCACGATTAGTGAGGCTAATCCGTGATTAGTTGAGCGAAATCGGACGAACGATACGAAATGACCGTTTTGCCCTTGGGTGTGGGCAAAATGTTGACTTTTCAATCGGGCGGTCAAATGGACTTTGACCGATGACCGTGACGTAGTTCGTGACGTCACGAGTTCATAGACAGGTGGCACGTTCAATTTCGACGTTCGAGGAGGAAGTTATGACGTTCGGAAGTTTAGGGGCATTTTGGTAATTTTAGTTAAAAGGGGCGAAATGTTGACTTTTTGACCAGGAGGTCCGATGGCCGAGGGCCGAAGACCGTTACGTAGATAAGAACGATACGAATCCGTAGACAGGCGGCACGTCGAATTCGGACGTTCGACGGCGAAGTTACGGTTCACGGAAGTTCCAAGTTACTATTCACGACGACACGTTTTACGAGGACCATTTGTCTCTAGTGGGCCCAAATATTTAATGGAGGCCCAATGGATGAGTGAAACTTGTCACCCATCCACTGGCTACCATTTTCCCATTCATGCATCTCTCGTTCATCCACATCGATCATTTTCTTCCATCCCTCCCACCAAACCCGATCCGTGAGAGACCAGAAAAGGAGAAGAGGACCTGTGAAGCGTGGTGGCCTGCTGGAAGCCACGCCGCCGTGGACGGCGGCCTTGAACCCGCGAAGTGCACGGTTAGGCCCATTTTTCCTTATTTTTCGATTTGAGCATTATGGTTGGTTTTGAATGATTAGGGAATGATTATTAGGATGCTAGGAAGGTTTTAAGAGGGTTTTGGTGGTGGTTGACGGTTGGGACGCCGTGGAGGTTGATCGGGGAAGTTTGAACCGTATGGTTCAAAATGGGTTCACGGGTTCTAGGTTGTTTTAGGTTGTTTAATTGATTGGGTTAGATAGGAAACTTGAAAATAGGAATTTAGGAATTGAAATGGAAGAAAACGGATGAAAAATGAGGGAGAAGGAGGCCTAGACCGGTTACGCCGGTCCAGTTGCAAGGGTTGGACCGGACCGGCCGGCCCGGACCGACTGTGCGAGGAAGGAAACGAATACTGTAGCAGGAGCGTGAGGGTGCGTGACAGAGAATTTGGGGATGTGTTCAACATGTGAAATCTTCTATTCGATGTAACGAACATTTTGGGACTGGTTTCGTGTCGATCGGACACCGTCTCGATATGTTTCGGGGCATCGGAAGGTTTAGGTTCGGGATTAAAAATAGTTAAAAATACGAGAAAATTACGGGGCTTTGGTAGGAGGTTAATTAAGTAGTTAGTAACCTTCTATTACGATTTGGACAGGTTTGGGAGTCCCGGTGACGGTGATCGGCTCGGGGAGCCGAATGGCACGCAAATCGAGGCGACAGCTCGGACGGTCTATGAGTGGACCTTGTTTTCTAAATTCGTGCATGCATAAATGTTTATTATATGTTTTATTACTTTTTTGATGATGCCATGGGTGCATTTTTATGTGGTTACGTATAAGCACGTATTTCGAGGTTTCAGCCTTATACGGTGCTTATACGGGTCTGTATTTCTTTATTGGTTTTAATGAAATGGTTTTGGATTTCTAAAAGGATAAACTCGGGTATGAGACCCATTTAGTTTTGTCTCGAGCATATGACGCTATTTACGACCTTCGGGTCTAAATCGTGGTCGCAACGGTGCTATGTGCACGGCGATCGACGATAGGACGCTCGCCTCCGGATTGGGATGTGTTCCTTTCGGAGAGGTCACGATGCATGATTCGTGGTCGGGCAGCCTGGGGAGGCTCGACTTCGGAGTTCTGACGGTTGAGGATAGCGATCGGTGATGAGTGCACCATGATCTTGTGGTGTTCGCGTCGGTTGATACGTTCACGGCGACATACTAGGATTGAGGGCAGTCCTAGATGGATGGTTGCACGCATCACTATGATCGGAGTCGTGATTGACCCTTAGATATCGGGCACGGTGCCCAGTTGAGTCATATGTTCGGGCACGAGACCCAGTTACTTTATGGTTTATGATTTCGGGTCAGGGACCCTACGTGGATTTCCAAGTTCATGACGGTTTATGGGAACCGGCATGAACTCTGGAAAGGTCATTCTGGTTCATGACGATATATGGGAACCGGCATGAACCCTTGTTATGGATTTTATGGATCATGACGGTTCAAGGGAACCGGGCATGAACGTTAATGTTATGTATATATATGTATTCATATACCTTCCTTTACTTCTATTATCTCCTCCGGGGAGGGTCGTTGGCCTGGGTGGACCCCGGAGTAGTCACGGAGCACCGACTGAGTGGAGTCACCCCCCAGTTGGGTTCCTTACTCTCAGGAAGGCTATGATTACTATTACCTCGGGTAGGGTCAGTGGTCTGCGGACATTGATCTTGACTTTGAGAAGACTCGGATTGAGACCTGGGTAGCACGCGCGGAGCTTTGGAAACCGTGACAGGATTGGTTGTGTGACTTATATGTATATATATGATATATGATATATGATATATGATATGTGGGGTGCACAGGTGTGCACAGGATTTGAGCAGTGGCTCGTGTACTTGGTTTCTTTATGGTTTGGGGCCGAGTCCCTTATGGATTTGGGCAGTGGCCCGTATGGTCGTTTTCATTGTGGTCCTTTCGGCCTTGGTTTATATTTGATTTGGGCTTAGTTCCAACGTATGGTTTCTTTGGTTAAATGGTTTTCCAATGCATGCATGCTTTTTAGTGAAGGGTACAAATGTCTTCTTATTAACTGTTTTTATAAACTCTTTTTTTGTCCACTCACAGTTTTTAATGTTTTGATTGCCCTTCAGGTTGACATCGGATGTGGACTGTAGCAGAGACCGAGATATCACATGCCTCCTCCGGATCCCGGCGTACTCTGATAGCCCAGGAGGGCAAAGGTCGGAAATATCCCTTGTCTGACACTCCGTGTCAGACGGGAGCAGGGTCATCCCGCACTAATCCCGGGGGGATTGGGATGGGTCATGTCACACTCTCCCCGTTTTTCCCTCTCTGTGAACAAAGGAACGATTAGCAGCCGTGCAATATGTAACCGTGCACACACACACCACTAGAACCCTCTAGGAGTCCCCCACGTGTCCATCATCCTATGGACTCAAGTGAAAATATCCAATCACACTTCCCCAAATGGCCTTATCTGATTGGCCCAAGTGTGAAAAGATTAAAATGCCCCTACAATGTTCAATTTACCATTTTACCCTCCAACTTCCTAGAATCACAACTTAACCGTCTGACGTCCGATGACAACGTGCCGCATGTCGTTGTA
Organism: Prinsepia uniflora; assembly: GCA_032719365.1. Lineage (NCBI taxonomy): Eukaryota > Viridiplantae > Streptophyta > Magnoliopsida > Rosales > Rosaceae > Prinsepia > Prinsepia uniflora. Next base: position 9,982,044 of record CM064861.1, read on the forward strand.
CACAGGACATCGAGACCTATCTAACGGTCCTCGATCTACGTGAAAACTAAGGGTTCAACAAAAGTCAACATTTTCCCTCTCTTTTTAACCAAATTACGGTAATGCCCTTAACCTTTCGAACATCATTACTTCCTCCTCGGATGTCGGAATCGGGCGTGCCACCTGTCTACGGACTTGTGACATCCCGAACTACATCACGGTCATCGGTCAATGCCCAATTGACAGTCCGAACTAAAAGTCAACATTTTGCCCATTCTAGGGGCAAAATCGTCATTCTGCGCTAACTGTCCAAAAGTAGCCAACTAAGCACCGATTAACATACTAATCTGTCACTAGTCACTAAGCTAATCCCGATTCCCAGGGCGGGTCGTTACACATGACTCAACTGGGCATCGTGCCAGATATCTCAGGGTCAGTCACGACTCTGATCGTAGTGTTGCGTGCAACCATCCATCCAGGACCACTCTCAATCCCGGTATGTCGTCGTGAACATATCAACTGACCCGACCACCGCTAGATTATGGAGCACTCATCACCGATTGATATCCTGAACCGTCAGCACTCCGAAATCGAGCCTCCATCGGCTGCCCGACAACAGATCGTGCATCGTGACCTCCTCGGAAAGATCATATCCTAGTCCGGAGGCAAGCGTCGTATCGTCGGTCACCGTGCACATAGCACTCGCCGCGACCACGATTTAGACTCGTAGGCCATAAATAGAACCACATGCCCGAGACAAAACCAAATGGGCCTGATGCCCGAGTTTATCTTTTTTGAAATCCAAAACCATTTCATTTAAACCAACAAAGAAAGTACAAACCCGTATCAGCACCGTATAGGGTCGAAACCTCGAAATACATGCCAATACGTAACCACACACCAATTCACTCATGGAATCACCAAACAAGTATTAAAACATATAATAAACATTTATGCATGCATCAATTTAGAAAACCAAGGTCCACTCACAGACCGTCCGAGCTGCCGCCTCGATACGCGTGTTATACGGCTCTCTTGAGCCAATCGTCGTCACCGGGACTCCCAAGCCTATCCAAATCACTTTACAGGATTACTAACTACCTTATTAACCTCTCACTAAAACCCCGTAATGTTTTGGATTTTTTTAACTATTTTTAATCCCGAACCTAAACCTTCAGACACCCTGAAACCTATCGAAACGATGTCCGATCGACACGAAATCAGTCCCAAAATGTTCGTTACATCGAATAGATGATTTCACGTGTTGAAGACTTCCCCAAAATATGGGCCATACGCCCTCATGCGCCCTGAGAAGCTCCTGCACGTGAAGCCCAAGCGCGGGCACTGTAGCACCATCTTCGACCTCTGGCCGGTCTAAACCGGCCGGTTTAGTGCAGTTCGGTCCAGTTGGACTGGCGTGACCGGTCCTACTTGTTTCTTCCCTCATTTTCTATCCAATCTTTTCCTTTTTAATTCCTAAACTTCCCTAACATCAAACCTAATCTTCCTAGTCATTAAAAACCGAATAAAATGGATTAAAACTCACCTTGAAGGTTCATGTTTGAACCAGCCGTCTGCAAGTTACCACTGCCGTGGTCTCCGACCGTCCTAGGCCTCAAAACCGATCCATCTTGACTCCCCTAGGTCCCTAGATGTCAACCCAATCAATGAAAACAAGCCTAAACCTCCCAAACCCAAACTAGATTTTTGAACAAGCTTACCATCCCAAACCGGGTTTCCTTCCACCGTATCCTCCACTGTGGCCAGTCGGTTCCACTTTCTCAGCCTTTCATCACTTTCTCACGGTCACACACGAGCTCTGAAGGTCATGGTGGTGTTATGTGTGTGTGTTCAGTTTTGAAAGAAGGAATAAGGAATGGAAAATAATGGTTTCAGGCTTGTGAGGAAACAGAGAGGAGATGTTATCTGATGAGAGGAAAGGAAATGAATGGTGTAGATTGATAGGCTAGATGAGATGGAAGGTTAGGATTGAGTGGTGGGTAGATTAAATTATAAACTAATAAAATAATAATAATTAATTATGATAGATCCACAAATTAGGGGTTTGGGCCAATGGGATGAGTGACACTTGTCACTCATCCATGGGTCCCACCTAAAATATCTGCCCAATCAGAATAAGCCACCTCATCAATGCCTCGTAATACGTGCATATTGAAATCGAAATTGTGTGACCCATAACTCTCCCGTTCGAAGTCCGATGTCAGCGTGCCACCTGTCTATGGATTCGTATCGTCCCGATCTACGTAACAACCCTTGGCTCTTGGCCATCGGACCTTCCGGTCCAAAAGTCAACTATTTGCTCCTATTCAACCAAATTACCAAAATGCCTCTTAACTTCCAAACGTCATAACTTTTCCCTCGAATGTCGGAATCGAACGTGCCACCTGTCTATGAACTCGTGACGTCCCGAATTACGTCACAATCATCGGTCAAAGTCCATTTGACCCCTAGAACAAAAAATCAATGTTTTGCCCACGCCTAGGGGCAAAACAGTCATTTTGCATCGTTCGTCCGATTTCGCTCAACTAATCATCGATTAACCTCACTAATCATGATTAGTCACTAATCTAATCCCGGAATTCGGGACGGGTCGTTACAACGAGACTTACGTAACGGTCCTTGAGAAAATTCAAAAAGTATCCTGACCAAAAAGTTAACGTTTGACTTACAAGGGTAAAATAGTCAATTTGAAAAAAAAATTCCGAAATTATTTTTCTCGAATTTCCGGGTCGTTACATTCCATTTTAAGTTTATCCCAAATTAAGAAAAATTTCGTGTAGGTACCAAAATATGTGTGCAACATCATATTACTACCTTCGTTACATTTCGCATTTGATTAGACGTTGAATCTTCATATGGAAACTGCAATGTCCAGTCAGCTGATAATGTATCCCAAATTAAAAAGGCAATTTGGTCAATTAAATGTCACTCATCAACATCCCAATATTATACTGATCATATGCCCTCATTTGGTGCAACATATTATATTGATTATTTCAGTCAGATAAACTAATTTATCCACTAGATAGACGAACTATTTGGTTAGGTGCTTGGTGCTCTATCTGATTAAAATATCGACTATATTATATTGTTCGGATATATGATACTAATTGATAAGAAATATCTACATCATAAATATTAATAACGTATATTATTATTATTATTATTATTATTATTATTATTATTATTATTTAATATTATTATTACTATTTTATTATTAATTATAAAATTATTATTATTATTATTATTATTACTACTACTACTTTTCAAGATTACTGATAATCCGATTATTTAATATAGACAATATTGATAATATTATTTTTAGCGTGTGTGGATCATACAAAAATAGTCAATCACATTAATCTATTCAGTAGCTAATTAAATTGAATGTATCAAATATTAGTTTTGTATTATATTATTTTATCTATTTTTTTATAAGTCATACCAAATGTAGCCTAAAATCCTAAATTGAAAGGCCAATTCCATAAGGACCATAACCCACCAATCGAAATTCTGCCCCTATCAATCAAAGCAGTTTCTTTTTCAAAACCCTGAAGCCAATTTGGTCCATTTTTGCATACTGAAATGTCAGTTTGGCACATGGACGTGCAACATGCAGACAAAAAAAAAAAGGGAGAAAATACCCATTAATCTTTGAACGGTATCAGGACAATTTTGACACGACTCAACAAAATATAAAAATATAAAAATTAATTTGTACCATTAAAAATTTGGATTATTTTTTTTATCAACCCATTATAACATATTTAATAAATAGATGAATTTCAAATCAACTTGTTAATCTGTATAATTACCAATTAACTCATTTCGTAAATGATAGATTTCGAGTCAATTTGTTAAGAAACTGTGCTGTATATAATTGCCACAACAACTTTGGTGTAATGGGTGTTTACAGGTTTACAAAATGTTGAGTTAAGAACAAAGTTACGATCCAATATGCTCCATGGTGGTGAGAGTTGTTCATCTTAGACGCTAATTTTGGGTTTGAGTTTTTCCAGGAACACTTACTGCATGTAGCTAGCCATCTAATTTGGAAAACACGGTGGTGTGGCTACGTGTGGCGGGTTATAAACACAATCTGATTTCCTCCTTAGACCACAGCTGTTGATTTTCTTTAGTTTCTGTTGATGTTTAAGCTGCACTGCAGTTTAACATTAACATTCTACGGCTAGTTTTTTAAATACCTACGGCTAGTTGATAAGTGAGTGAGTAAGTGTGTGATGAGATGTAAAGTGTGATGGATGATGAGTTGTAGAGGCAGTAACATAATTGAGAGAATGTGAGAGCATGTGTGTGAGTTGCTTTACACATAAGATTATTCTCTGTCTTTAACAGGTGGCTGCCAAGGATTGACAGATAGATTGTCAATCCTGGCCATGTGTGTGTGTGAGTGAGGGTATATCAATGTACACACTCCACAAAATGATTTAATGAAAAAAAAAAGTGAAGTGAATTCAGAGAAAGGTTTCTGAATTCTCTAAGAAACAGAGAAGGCATTTTCACAAACACCTGGTGTGCAGGTCACTGTTCTATTGATTTTTGTGGTGCTGTGAGCCTAAATCATTATCCATTTTTCTTCTTCTGTGTGTGTGTGTGTGTTCAAAGCAAATAAAGAAATCAAGCAATCACGGGCTAATCCCGATTCACAAGTAAAACCAGCTAGGAGGTAAGAGTTAAAGAATGCTTACCTGATGCAAAGCAACCAATCGCAGGTCATCTTCCCATCAATGTTCAATATGGTATCAGAGCGGGTTATCTCACGTGGATGGCTTAACCGCCACACGTTGCCTAGTCACTCGCTGCGTGGGGGCATAGTGACGACAACCTGCTAGTGGTTGGAAAAAAAAAAAGAGTTGAGAGAGGTATGAGACAATGGACTCATACGAATGTGGGACAATGGGCTCACATCATCACGTGTTGGCTGGAAGAGCCGCCACACGTGAGGGGGCGTGTTGGGATGTGAGGATAAGAGTCCCACATCGGAAAAGAGGAAATAGAATGTGTGCCTTATATAGCCTTGGGCAACTCCTCCTATCACCAATTGGTTTTAGGGCCGAACTCCCGAGTTTATATAATGGCCAGAATCCCGATCTCTAACAGTTTCTGCCTTTTCTGGAATAATTCTCGTCTTCTTGCTGTTGTTGTCCAACATTCACACTTTCGAGTTTATTTCATTTTCATTGATAATATTGCATTTGAAATATGTTTTTTCTGGTTGGCTACTGCAAATATGGTTTTGGTTTTTTGAGTCACATTTTGATAAGATCTATTTGTTGGTTTAGTTAGTTTCGATAATTCCAGCTTATCGATATGTAGAATAACTATTTAACATGTATTTGAAATGATACTAAGATACACGAATCCATCTGCTAATAATCTGAATTTTGCATTCTTTTTTACAGATGATGGATGATCAGGACTTGGGCTTCTTTGCCAATTTTCTCGGAATCTTCATATTTGTGTTGGTAATTGCTTACCATTATGTGGTGGCTGACCCAAAATATGAAACCAACTAGTAATTGGTTCCATTTATGTATTTGTAATGGAGATGTATTTTTCTTACGATTGATGGAGGTACCCTATTAATTCTATAGCATGAGCTTTTTGACAATGTAACAACTTGATTTAGTTAAAAGCTTTGTCATGCACTGTGAATGTTTGCATACACACATTAACTTCGTCCTTCGTCATATGAAGTTGTCCACTCCTTTCCATTAATATTGGCATCGTCCGTGTTTGGATTTGACACGGGGTGTGCTTGTGCTTCAGAGGGTACTGGGGGCAGTGACAGTGATTTGGTGTTTGTAAATGCAAAACATGTTCTTAAAGGGTTTCAAAAGTTGGGATTTCCTTGGTAAAATTTCAAATTACTATTCCTGCATTGCATGTTGCACTACTTAGACTAGTAGGATCTAAAGTCACTTCTCTAGTGTAATCTACATGGAGAAGAAGAATCCTTTTGGTTTACATTCAGAAGGATTATGGCTCATTTTGTTTTGTACATGATCTAACCAAATTACAATGCATACTGACGTCAATAGCGGATTGGCAAGTCTAATAGCATATGTTAAATCAGTTAGATGTATTTTGAAGCAAAATACCTCATGCAGACACGCTCTATCTCGCAAGGGGGTGGAGTCAGGTGAGGTAGGATGTCCATCTATTGTGAGGGAGCGTACCATCCATGTGGCCCTCCTTGGTGTACCAAAGATTTTCTCCTCCTAAAGGCATTAGCTGTTTAACAAATATTTGGGAACTTTTTGTGCCTTGAGGGACTCTCCCAATGCATGAGTTTACCCACTTCCTTCTTCATCGCCATTGTTTCTGTTGTCAAGCTTTGGATGCAGAATCCCAAGCTAGCTAAACAAAGACCTATTTGGCTTTTATGTTTCTCTTCACCCTCACTAGTATACACTTTGTCAGCTACTTCCTGCAGATCTTGAAGAAGCTTACTTACAGTAGTCTCAATCTCTTCATCACCTGCACCCAACGTTGTGAATGTGTTTGATGGTTTGCCCAATTCGCTGTCGTGGTAGTCGCTTTGTGACTCTTCCTGAATTGCTACTACAGACTTGATCGACGTCACCTCTTTAAGCCGTTTCAGCGAAGAAGCAAGCATTTCCTTTAAGAGCTCTAGATCAGCATTCATTTGTTGCCTTAGTTCTTCCCAAGAACCTCCAAAATTCTGAGAGAGGAACTCAGTTTTGTAGGCCACAAATAGTAAAAGATCCGTCATTTTCGATAGAGACTCTAGGACCTTATTGTAAATAGCACTATTGATGGGCATGAAGCAGCAATTAGGCTCTGTTTCAGCTTCTTGGATGAAGTCTTTTAATCTCTTGACATGGGATTTCAGCTCCCTCTGCCTCTCCCTCAGTCCGGTAGAAGTCGGTACACCTGGGTTTATGTCTTTAACACAATCTCCAAGTGTTCCCATGCTTTTCGAAAGCTCGTTTCTTGCAAGGGTCACTGCTCGTGTAGGATAAAAGACGATCTCTATTAAAAGGAAACAAAGCAATCCGATGGAAGCCTCTGTGATTCTTGTAATTGCAAATTCATTTGGAGGTCCATAATTTTCCCTGCCCAAGATTAGCAATGCCCCTATAGCTGCTGAGATCCCACCTGGTTGGCCGTACATCCTGCTTTGCCTAAGGATATGGGTAAAAATGATCCAAGGTATGATTGGTAAGAGCTTTAGTTCCTTAACGCTTTGAAAGATGGATAAGCATATTATTCCATAGACCGATCCCATGGCCGTACCTTGCGCTCGTGCATTTATCACTGTAATGGTCGCCTGTCGTTGGGTTACAAAGCTGGTGGCTATGGTGAGCGCTGACCAGTCTCCGTTCGCTTTGTTATACATCAAACCGAATAACACAGCAAGCCCTAAAGAAAGTGAGCACTTGAGAGCAAAAATGAAGCTCCTAGGCCCAGGCATTATTTTTCTGCAAATGCTCATGAAGTTACACAAGCCTTGGTATTGTGAACCACTCGATTCTTGGTTAGGTTTCGGACTTTCGCCTATCAGATTTCGGGCAATAGTTTGGTTCTCTAGTAAGAGCTCCATACAATACAAGAAGAAGAAAGCAGGAAGGTCTTTTTTATTTGTAGTGGTAGGTTTTCTGGCCCAGAGGGGCTTGTTGGAAATCTCTCTGTATGTCTCTGGAGCTGTTGTTGCATCAGAAGGCAAATAGTACTTAGTTTGCAGTAGCCTTAGGCTTATTTGTTGCTCTGAACTTTGCAAATGACCTTTCAGCTCTTCATCAATAATGTTAACAGGGAAGGAAGAACAACTTGATAGAGCTATCTCCATCCCTCTCAATGGTATCTCGATCTCCTGCAACTTTTCGGCCAAGGCTGGAGAGTTTCGGTTCAGACATATGATATGTGGCCTCTCCCACACCATGCCTTCCTGTTGAAGGAAACAAGGCACATTAGTATTTTTCTTTTCGTGGAAAACTGCACTATAGTTAGATGACCGAACTATAGATTGAAGCGAGACTATTGAACCTTAGCCTTACATGATTGTTGGTTATGGCTTGATGAAGCCTCCCTGCTGCTTTGGAGAGAGGCTGCCCTTGAGAAATGAATTCAAGTGCTCCTCTCTTGTCTTGGGAGGTGACGGCTTTGACAAATCGGTTTATCCTCTCCGACGCATTTTCCGTATACAGCCGCCATGATTTCTTAGCCTGTGGAAGCATTTGCAGTCATCTCTGTATTAGGGTTAAAAGTTCATATTTCGCCATAATCTCTACCCATAATATGTCACCTACATTTATGGTTTTTTTAGGGGGTCACGATTAATGGCAGTCATGATTTCAATTATGGGGAGTCGTTTACAAAATATTTTAAAAATAATTTAAATTTTGATGTAGTTGAACTCATAATAGCATCAAATGGTTTGAATCAACATAATAATATCAAATCAAATAAAAATCTAAAAGAATCATCATATTTTAAATGGCTCTTCACGTGAAATAAGAAATAATAAACAGTCCATATGTGCAATAATATATTTACTTTTTGATTTTTTTTCTTCTTCCTCTTTTTTAGTTTTTTTTTCATTAAAAAGAATTTTTTTTAATGTCATTTATTTTAATGAAGGGAGGAAAAAATAATAAAATGAAAAACAAAAGAAATGAAAAGAAAAAAAAATTGAAAATTAACCAAGAAAAGAAATTGAAAAGCAAAAAACAAAAGTAAAAATTATAATGAATACCCATTACTCGATCAATGAGTTGGGTTTGGGTAATATCCTTAAAGATTGAGATTAGGTGTAGAAGCCTTGAAGGGTGTAATTAATACCGATTTGTATCCATGTCAAAGTAAGAATTTACCTATGTTAGGTAAAAGTTTACCCGTGCCCTTAATTTTATCCATTTAGCCATCCTTAATTAGCTATGGAGATTCATATTCGAATAAGTTAGAGTTAGAATAGATCCAAGTTTGTTCCTTTCATGTAATTATAGAAAGAACAACATAAAACCCCAATAAAAACAAAAAATTTCTCTAAAAAATATTTTGAAAACAAACAGTATGCTAATGTTAGGTGTTAAGCTAGCAATTTAGACATGCAATATTTTGTTGTCACAGTGTCCCGATAATATAAGATAAAAACATAGTATGCTTTGTAATATGCTGCTAGGAAATTAGAATAGATACCATTAGCATCATAAGTATCTCAGAGAACATATATATCGGAAACAATGCATGTGGAAGAGAAAGATAAGAAATTAAATTAAATTAGTTAATTACCTCATAGTGAGCTAGCAGAGGATAAGGGAACAACATAGCAAGAAGAGAAGCCATGGCTCCAAGGGCTGTGCTTGCTGCAACCCCCAATGGGTGCATGACAACCCCATTTTGAGCCCCAAGAATCACAGTCCCCACATAAACGTCCACAAATTGCGCAAATGCAATCCTCTTTGACATCAAGTGTGTGGACTCAGGCAAAGCCACCACAACAGCACTCAATGCCACTGCCACCGCGGCCACCTCCGCCGAGAAATTCTCAGGCCCAACCACCCAAAGAGCCACCATAGAAGTGGCCACGACTTGCACCGTCGCATATATCGCATGCCAACAGCTTCTCATGACGTCGCCAAGGGTTGCGTCCGGAACCATTAGGATAGTGGTCATGTACGAAAGGGATGGGTATATTACGTATTTTCGGAGCTTTGCGGGCCCATAGAGGGTACTGCACCCTACTATGGTGCATGCAAAAGCAGCGCGCAAGGCCGACCCTAGACTCGCTCGCCACACCGATTGGGCTTGGCGATGGACCGTGGTTGTGGAGACTGCCATTTTGTTTGTTTCAGGTTTCTTATGAAGCAAGAAATTTGATGGTGTGAAATGATAGATTGATCAGCATGAAGGGCTTTGATGAGTGGGAAGACAAAGACACATTTGCTACTAGCTCGAGGTCATGCGTGTGCTAAATGTTGGGAGCGAGTTCTATTATTTATAGAGCGAAGCATTGTCCCATCTAAACAATTTCAATTTTTAGTAGAGATATATTGTAGGATTTTTATTTAACCTTTTTTTTTCGGACGTGAGAAAAGAGTGAAAAACTCAAAATAGAATAAATAAGTGAAAAACTCAAAATAGAATAAATAAGTGAAAAACAAAGTATAAAAATTAATTCCCTTTTGATTTTTGATTATTGTATCTCGTAATCAGATTTAAGCTACTTCAATATAAAAAGTCAATTAAGATATTCAGCTTTGCTTGCTTGTCTTATAGTTTCCGTGTGCACACAGATCGATGATTGAGACTTAATTTCTAGTCGTTATCTTTCTTTGCACGAGCCAGCATATTAGGATCTGCTTGTTTGTAAAAAATATATAATTTATGTACGTATTATAATATCAAGTTGATGAGTAATATTACAATCATGAACGTGGTATAATTTATATATGTTATTTGTAATATGTAGACGAGTATCACGCAATTGAATACCATACATAATACAATATTCGTTGCCTTGACGTTGCTAAGAGAGGTGGAAAATTCCTCCGACGCTATCAAACATTTCCACTTCTCTCTAAAACTGCACAAAACTTCTCTTCCAATCCAAGAAAGAAAAAAAGAAGTCACTGAAATGCCGTCGAAAACTGCACAAAACTTCTTTTTCAATCTAAGAAAGAAAAAAAGAAGTCTCTGAAACACCTTCGTTAAGTGTTTGATTGATAAACACGTTTTCTTTTCTTTCTTTTTTTAACAAAAACAAATTAAAGAGCCTTATCTTGAAGATATCGTTTATAATATAATTTTTAATTGTTATTCAATAGGTCTTTTGTTCGATGTAGGCTACTATTGATACCATATTGGACTAGACTCGATGGACTTAATGCTTCAAGCTCAATATCACTAAACAAGCCCAAAGCTTACTTACAAGCTCAAGAAATACATGACACGACCCATCCCAAATTCCCCCGGGATTAACGCAAGATGTGTCATGCTCCCGTCTGACACGAAGTGTCAGATAAGGGATAACTCAAACCTTAGCCCAAATAGGGCTTCCAGAGTGCGCCATGAATAGTGGATGAGTGTGATGTCTAAATCTCTGCTACAGCCTGCATCCGCAATCAACCTGAATGACATTAAAAATCATTAAAAACTGTGAGTGGACGAAATAAATAATTTATAAAACACATTTCATGAAAATATGTTTATGTCCTTCACTAAAAAACATGCATGCATTCGAAAACCAGTAATCAAATCATTTACTTAATTAAATCATTAGGGTCTTAGCCCAACATCATAAATCCAGTCATGTGGGAACTCAGCCCAAAACCAAGTATATGGGAATTCAGCCCAAAACCAATCAACATTAAATAACCAGTTTATCGAAATACAATGTAACCAATCTTCGGCATCCCTGATGCCTAATCAATACTATTGTCTCGCTTTTCCAAGCTACGCGTGCTACTCGGGGTCTCTATCTCGAGTCTCCCCAGGGTTCACTCAAGTCAATGACTCGTAGACCAATGACCTTCCCTATGGATATTATCCATAATTGCACTCCTAATCATGAGCTGTGCCTCGGGGCAGCCCTTCTCAGGTAGTGCGTCGTGAATACTCTGGGATACTACAAGATGTGCGGAGGAGACAATCCATACATAAGGATGGTATATGGAAAACATTTCATAAATCATCTCAAACCGTTCAAAGGGCCTATGCTCGAGATTTCCATAAAACCATCGTAATCCACAAATGGGTCTCATGCTCGAAGTATAACTTTCATAAACCATTTTCACAAATCCAATTTTCAAATTCAAGGGACTCGGCCCGAAATTCCATTTCATAACCCAACTGGACCTTAAACCCGATAATATAACCAAATGGGTTTTCAGCCCAATGTCTCATTAAATCAAATGGACATCAAGTCCGATAGTTCGTAAATCAAATGTATCTCAAGCTTGGTTCCATATTTCCAAATCCGAAATCATATCATTGAAACATTAATAAAACTACAATCACGTAGAAACACAGTATAAAACCAAAAATCTCGAAATACGTGCAAATACTTGAATACTAAATACCACAATCAAATCCATCATAAATCACATATTTAAAACATATAAAACAGTTATGCATGCATCATATTTAGAAACCAGTGATATTGTCTCGATACACGTGTCATAAGCCTTCCAAGCTAAATCACCTCTCCGGAACTTCCGGACCTGTCCAAATCACACAGGAAGGTCACTAACCATATATATAAGTCTATAGGATAAAACCCAAAAATTCTCGATAAAGTCAACGTGTCCCGGACAAGTTTCTCATAGTGAAAAGCCTCGATTTGACCAACCTGACGATTTCCAATCGACCCGAAACCACCATCATTGGATCCAGATCGTCAAAACCTTTAAAATGACACTGATACCACCTCGAAATTTGAGCCCACGTGCCCACACGCGCATGGTTAAACCAAAAGTCAACGCTGAAAGGTCAGCACTGACGTCAGCACTAACAGATTCTAACAGCTAACAGTGCCACATGTCGAGTTCTCATTGGTCCTTGTTTGACATGTCAGTCTGACATTGTCAGACAATGTCAGACCTAACATGATGGCGTCATCACGTCATCCATGTCCTCAATCGGATCCTCTGAATTGGGTCGTGTAGACCCACGGCCTGACCCAACTGGTTCTCCGTCGTTCGACTACCAAAATCTTCCCCGTTTCTTCCTACAGCTTCGTCTAATCCCCAGAAATGGATCCCTTGAATCTAAAACACAAAAAACTCATTAAAAACTCACCTTTTATCGATGAACAGTGGCCGTCGTTTTTCCTTCGTCGTTCTAGCCGTCTCACGCCACTGTAGTCCTTGAAACCAGTCCTAAACGAGTAGTACAAACACCAAGAACACGTTTAAATGGTTTGGTTAGAATCCCTCAACAACGTTCAAAACCAACTTGGGTCCAAAACCGGTTTCGGGTTTCGGATTCACTCACCTCCGCCGTGATCCTTGTCGTGCTCAACCGTCCTTGGTTGTCCTTCCGTCTCTCCCTCACTCCTTCAATGGTCTCACAAGGTAATGGAGTGAAGATGGGATTGATGGTGGGGTGGGGGTTCGGGTTTGAAGATGAAAAATGATGAAGATGGATGAAAATGAAGATCATCGTACACGGGAAGGAGAGAGAGAGATATGAATAATAAAATATTAATTGAAAGCCACCCAATGGACATAGATCCATATTTTATGGAAAGCCACCAATGGGACTTGCCACTCATCCAAGGGCCCCACATTATTATTCAACCAATCATATTTAAGCATTATTTAATTCGAATCGCGAGGCACTAATTAAATCGATTTCGATCCCGTGACCATAACTTCTCCATTCGATGTCCGATTTCCACGTGTCTCCTGTCTACTGACTCGTGACATCCCGATCTACGTCACGATCATCGTCCTCGTATGTTTGACACCTTGGGTCAAAAGTCAACATTTTGCCCAATTTTAGGGGCAAAACGGTTATTTTACACCGTCAATCCGAATTCTCTCGACTAATCCTCGATTAGTCACACTAAATTTAATTAATTAATATTTAATTCTGATATTCTGGACGGATTGTCACAATACATGAGCCCAAACCGACTACCCAATAACCCCAACAAGAGCTATTCATCAACTGACATGTGAACAAATCTCCACCATCTATCAGGATGCCACGTGTTAGCCCCACATCAAAACTATTTATCAAGCCTCCTTTACACATCCATACAAAGGTAACTATGTTTGGCGATTCACATTTACTCTAAGAATTACCATTCACTACATATTCTTTATATACATCGACCTACAAAACACTGACTTTGGCGTCGAAGTACCTTTAAGTCAATACCACACCAGTGCTTTTTTCTGACCGAAGATCGATATGCCTTCTTTTACAAATCATGTAAAGGACACGTGACTGAATAAAGTATCACCTCTAAGTTGACATATTTTGGGCAATAATAGCTACAAGCATTTTTAGTGCCATTTTTGTTCTCTTGCTTGAGCACTTTTGGTTATTTTTGTTATTTATGAAAAAAAAATTATAACATAACAAAAAATTGAGAAACTCATCTTATCTAAAAGTTAACAATTAAAAATAATCCGAATTGAATAGCCTATATCATTTGTAATGTATATGTAAAAAAAAAAATTGAAGACCTACATACATGCACCACCTCAAAGTTATAATGCGATGTTTCGTACTCGAACAGTCATACAGGCAATCATAATTTATATCCTTTTATAACCACAATCATTCGTAGTTAATCTTTCCGAAGAAAAAAAATTACTAGGTTCGCCACTAGTTTAGGGTGCATCCACCCAATTGTAACTGTAAATTTTGATTATTGATTATTAATTACAAACTCTTGCATCAAGTTTTTCAACACCAACATTGTGGTCTGTAAGCCCTTAGGGTGTAGAAGAAGTTGATAGGGGTTGACTTAGATTACCTGTAAATTCAGAAGTCAGTTGTTCGATGCTCCTATTTTTCTACAAGTTCATACTTTGCCACTAGGTACAAGGTACAATCGAGTAGTTGTGGCAGAGTTTTACCTAATGAGTGTAAGTCCAATATAACTTTAATTTAAAAGGATTCTCTCAATATGGCCGGTCAAAGGGGGGGCCTAAATAATATAAGGCTTAAAATTAAGTCCAAAATTATTAATATATAAAATTATTAATATATAATTTATTTAATAAATAAATTAAGCGAAGAAATAAACAATGTAAGAGCATTTAAGTTTGATTTTAACTAAGTTCTCTAAATGGTTGAACTCTTATTTGAATTTAACTACTTATAATACTAAATATGAAAGTTTGTAGTCTACTAATTTTTTAATGTGGTTATTTTTATTCATATACAAGTTATAAATATAGAATTTTTCTTTTTTTTTTTAATTTTTGAACTAAATGTAATATTTTGGATATTTGATATGTAACGACCCATCCCAAATTCCTAGATTAGATTAGCGACTAATCACGATTAGTGAGGCTAATCCGTGATTAGTTGGGCGAAATCGGACGAACGATGCGAAATGACCGTTTTGCCCCTAGTGGTGGCAAAACGTTGAACTTTTCAATCGGGCGGTCAAATAGACTTTGACCGATGACCGTGACGTAATTCATGATGTCACGAGTTCATAGACAGGTGGCACGTTCAATTCCGACGTTCGAGGAGAAAGTTATGACGTTCGGAAGTTTAGGGGTATTTTGGTAATTTTGGTTAAATGGGGTAAAATCGTGACTTTTTGACCAAGAGGTCCGATGGCCGAGGGCCGAGGACCGTTACGTTGATAAGGACGATACGAATCCGTAGACAGGCGGCACGTCGAATTTGGACGTTCGACGACGAAGTTACGGTTCACGGAAGTTCCCAGTTACTATTCACGGCGACACGTTTTACGAGACAAAAAGTGCAGTTTGTCTCTAGTGGGCCCAGATATTTAATGGAGGCCCAATGGATGAGTGACAAGTGTCACCCATCCAATGGACACTATAATTCATTCATGCACCAAACCATTCACCGTGCATCCATTTTCCATTTTTCCCTCCAACCAAACCGGATCTTATTCCTCTCCTCTGTGCGATCCAAACACCAAACCCTTAATCCCAAATACTCCTGGAGAGAACAGAGAGTGAGAGAGGAGGCCAGAACGGACTGGATGGTGGCGAGATCGGGGGGCCGCCGTGCACGGTGGTCGTGGACCCGCGAAGGTAAAAATTTTACCTTCAAATTTCATTTTCGGATTTTAGGTGTTAGGGCTGAATTCTAATGATTAGGATGAGTTTATTGCG
Source organism: Prinsepia uniflora (assembly GCA_032719365.1). Taxonomy (NCBI): domain Eukaryota; kingdom Viridiplantae; phylum Streptophyta; class Magnoliopsida; order Rosales; family Rosaceae; genus Prinsepia; species Prinsepia uniflora. Next base: position 9,997,862 of record CM064861.1, read on the forward strand.
GTTGTAGGAAGGCGTAGAGGGTGGTTTGGACGGCGGTGAAGGGCTGAGCAGCCCTAGGTGCAATCGAAAAAATTGGACCGATTAGGGGAGGATTGGACGGACGGGTTTTGTGGGGTTTTTCCTAGTTTTCTTGATTAGGATTGATAGGAAATGAGAAAATATGATTTTTAGGATTGAAATGGGACCAAACGGACGAGAAATGAAGATGGGAGAGCCTTGGAGCGGTCACGCCGGTCCAGGCGGACCGGATTTGCAGGAAAAACCGGAGAGGCCGGTTCGCGGCATGTTGAAGAAGGAACTGTGCGGTGGCGCGTGAGGCCCACGCGCAGTGCATTCCATAGGCGCGTGACGGCACGTGACGGGGTATCTGGGGATGGTTCCAACATACGAAATCATCTATTCGATGTAACGAACATTTTGGGACTGGTTTCGAGTCGATCGGACACCGTCTCGATATGTTTCGGGGCATCGGAAGGTTTAGGTTCGGGATTAAAAATAGTTAAAAATACGGGAAAATTACGAGGCTTTGGTAGGTGGTTAATTAAGTAGTTAGTAACCTTCTATTACGATTTGGACAGGTTTGGGAGTCCCGGTGACGGTGATCGGCTCGGGGAGCCGTATGGCACGTAAATCGAGGCGGCAGCTCGGACGGTCTGTGAGTGGACTTTGTTTTCTAAATTGGTGCATGCATAAATGTTTATTATATGTTTTATTACATGTTGGATGATGCCATGGGTGCATTTGTATGTGGTTACGTATAAGCACGTATTTCGAGGTTTCGGCCTTATACGGTGCTTATACGGGTCTGTATTTCTATATTGACTTAAATGATTTGGTTTTGGATTTCTAAAAGGATCAACTCGGGTATGAGACCCATTTGGTTTTGTCTCGGGCATATGACGCTATTTACGACCTTCGGGTCTAAATCGTGGTCGCGGCGGGTGCTATGTGCACGGCGATCGACGATACGACGCTCGCCTCCGGATTGGGATGTGTTCCTTCCGGAGAGGTCACGATGCACGATTCGTGGTCGGGCAGCCTGGGGAGGCTCGACTTCGGAGTGCTGACGGTTAAGGATAGCGATCGGTGAGGAGTGCACCATGATCTTGTGGTGGTCGCGTCAGTTGATTCGTTCAGGGCGACATACCAGGGTTGAGAGCGGTCCTGGATGGATGGTTGCACGCATCACTATGATCGGAGTCGTGACTGACCCTTAGATATCGGGCACGGTGCCCAGTTGAGTCATATGTTCGGGCATGAGACCCAGTTACTTATTGGTTTATGATTTCGGGTCAGGGACCCTACATGGATTTCCAAGTTCATGACGGTTTATGGGAACCGGCATGAACTCTGGAAAGGTCATTGTGGTTCATGACGGTTTATGGGAACCGGCATGAACCTTTATCAGGTTATTCTGGTTCTTGACGGTTTATGGGGACCGGCATGAACCCTGGTTATGTTATTACGGTACATGACGGTTTATGGGAACCGGCATGTTACCTCGGTTATGTTATTACGATACATGACAGTTTATGGGAACCGGCATGTTACCTCGGTTATGTTATTACGGTACATGACGGTTTATGGGAACCGGCATGTTACCTGATTATGGATATTATGGATCATGACGGTTCAGGGGGGAACCGGACATGAATGTTTATGTTATGTATATATATGTTCATCTACCTTCCTTTACATGTTCTACTATCTCCTCCGGGGAGGGTCGTTGGCCTGGGTGGACCCCGGAGTAGTCACGGAGCACCGACTGAGTGGAGTCACCCCCCAGTTGGGTTCCTTACTCTCAGGAAGGCTATGGTTACTATTACCTCGAGTAGGATCAGTGGTCTGCGGACATTGACCTTGACTTTGAGAAGACTCAGATTGAGACCCGGGGGTAGCACGCGTGTAGCTTTGGATACCGTGACAGGATTGGTTGTGTGACTTATATATGTATGTGATATAAATACGAGATATATGATATTATATGTGGTGTGTGGTATGCACAGGTGTGCACAGGAGTCGAGCAGTGGCTCGGGTACTTGGTTTCAACATGGTTATGGTTTTGGGCTTAGTCCCACATATGGTTTGTTTTGGCTAAATGGTTTTCAAATGCATGCATGCTTTTTAGTGAAGGGTACAAATGTCTTTGTTAAAATGTTTTTATAAACTTTTGTTTTGTCCACTCACAGTTTTTAATGTTTTGACTGCCCTTCAGGTTGACATCGGATATGGACTGTAGCAGAGACCGAGATATCACATACCTCCTCCGGATCCTGGCTTACTCTAATAGCCCGGGAGGGCAAAGGTCGGAAATATCCCTTGTCTGATACTTCGTGTCAGACGGGAGCAGGGTCATCCCGCACTAATCCCGGGGGGATTGGGATGGGTCCTGTCAGCGTGGTATCAGAGCATAGGATTGCTCATAGGATGCTTATCAGAGCGGGGTTGTCTCTATTCGAGCAACCGCGAAGCTCTTGGAATGTACGCAGGTCGAGGATGTGATATCTCAAGGGGCTGCAGTTCGTGGTCAACCTGATTGTTGGGATGCCGATACGATAGTTAGTAGGATGGAATCAGGATATGTCTTGGTTCGGTACGGTATACCGGGGTTGCCATAGTTCTGTCGTGGTTGACAGTGTGGGACCCTATGGAAGGATGAACGTATTCGTATGTTAGCGTTATGATCGTGTGACGGGTAGTTGGATCGTCTTCACGACGTCGTAGGATCGTTTTGACGGTAGTTTGGTGTTGTGGCCATTCGATGGTCGGATCTTGTTGTGTTTGGTAGCTATGCTATTGGGAGCAGCCAGATTCGTGGAATCCTAGTTGATTTTTCGGTAGGATTGGATTGACGTCTTTTCGATGTCAAGACCGCGGAGTAGGTCAGATTGTGGATTGTACTGCCTTGTGCAGTTGGGTTCGGTGGAACTCTAGGTGTGGTCGTGGAACCCTACTTTTGGGGGTATGGTTCGGAAATGTGAGTTGACGAGTGGTGTGACTTGGACGACTATTCGGATTTGGATTCGTTAGTCGGTCTAGTCATGTCAGCTTGTGTTGGGACTGCACTCTGCAGTCGAGGTTGTACGTATCGGTTAGACCGAGTTGGTTGTCGTGCTACTTCAGTTGTGATGGACTGTTGGTGCAACTAAGGTCGTGGGCGACCTGGTAGACGACATTTGGGTTAGTCGGAGTACGGCTGGTTAGTGATTGGTGGGACAAGTTATCAAGGTTGGTACTTGTCGATGGAATCCCGGAGAGGGGATACGGAGTAGTTGGTACGAGCGGTTGATTCCGTTGGATGCGGAGTTTGTATATCGTGATTCCTGGTAGTTAGGTCTGCACGAGGTTGGGGCAGACGCTACTATCGATGGACGTAGTCGAGTCTTATCAGGTCGAGTAGACTCAGGTTACCGTGACGATTGTGACGATGGGATTGTCAGTCGTGACGATGATACGGGGTGCGTGAGTAACCCATATGTACGAGCAGTCATTCTGGATTCGACTCGGTTACGGCTGAGTGCGATCGCAGAATGAGTTGGGGACGTTCGGGGAACGTTTCCTTTTCTCGTATGAGTTGTCAGGGTGACCGTACCCAGAGTTGTTGGGTACGAGGGAGGCAGAGTTTCTCCTATTCGAGCCGAGGTATGGGATCGTCACTCGGTATGAGCGGAGATCCAGGGTTGTCAGTTTTGCACATGGTGTGCTAGTGTTATTGTTGATGCTAGCGCGGATACTTTGTGTTGATGCTGATAGGTGATAGTGTTGATACTTGTACTAGTGCTGGTGCTGGTGCTAGTGATTGCGATGACGTTGAGTCACATCCGTCGTAATGGGCATATGTTCGGTATCTGTGGTTCAGGAGTGGATCTCAAATATGGTTAAACTGGTTAGGGGACACGTGGTTGATGTCCGGGTATGTTGTTTCCAATCTTGTTGGAACTTCGGAATCGCGAGAATTTTGATTGGGGTGACACGAGGAGTGCGGGCTTTCCGCATTGGTATTGGGTAATTCGAAGTCATTAGGGTAACTTCTCAGGTTCTGCTAAGGCAGATGATGGTTGTATCACTAGTACACTGATCGTGTATTGGTTGGTGGACCCGGAATTTGTCTTGGGTCATCAGCATGTGTTGAGTATATCAAAGTTAGGTGACTGAGATTCTCATCTTCTGCATGGTGGCAGACGATGTTGAATTACGTGGCGTGGTGAGTGCAGCGAGTTTTGTTTGCATTCACGTAGGATGAGTATTGATGTCATTGTTGGGTATCATCCTTGGTTTTTCCTAGGTGGAATGACAAGGATCGATACGAGGTAATCAGTGAGAACCCACAGTCTCGGCGTGTCTCGTCGTAGACTAATCTGTTTAGATGCGGGAAATGGTCGAGGATTTTGGGCGTCGTGATGATCGGGGATCGTGATGTCTATGGTCGGTTGATATAGTAATGGATCTGGATCGTGATCTTGATGATCCAGATGGATGGAGAGTTTATCACTCTTACTTGGATGTTAAGTTGAGGACGTTGGGAATGAACTCTTTTTCGGGGTGAATCCCGTATGGTATATTCCTCAGGTGAGTAGGTGTCTGACGAAGTCGGGTTTTTTTCAGACTTAGTGTTGTGTGTGATGTTGTGATTGGCTTCCATATGAAGTCAATCGATGGTATTGGAGTAATCGGTTGAGCAGACAACCGATAGGTTCATGATTGATACGTCTCGGTAGACGAGAACGATATTTCAGGTTTTGAAATCAGATTTCTGGATGACGATTCAGGATTTGATTTTGGAACTTGAAAAATGATTTCTAGATTTGGGTTTTGGAATCGGATTCTGGGTGACGATTCAGGATTTGGTTCTAGAGCTTGACTGTAGATTTTCTGTTATGGATTTGGGTTCGGAATGGTTATTCCAAATGCTAGCTACGGAATAATGATTTCGGTTTCGAATTGGACATGTTTATGGATATGATTTCTGGGTTTGGATTCGGGATTTCTTACGAAATGTCGGATTCGGATTCGGATTGGGAAATTGATAATGGGTTGGAGTTTCGATTTTTCTAGTGTTGGATTGGACAAGTGAACTCCATAATTGAAACGTGATTGGCTACGACCTAGACGGTTGTTGGCTGATTGATGGGTAAATGTGTGTACCTTGTTCGTTGTTCGAGGTACGACACCGGGCAGACTTGTGATGTCTGGTGACGGTATATAGGTTATACTAGTGGTACGTTGGAGAGCGTGTTGGTAGTCGACATGGTTCCGATACCATTGGATTAGTCGGGGTCGTGGACTGGACGTTGGATACTGTGCATTGGGTCATGGTATTTCTGATGGGTCTAGTTACACACAGGTTGAGTGAGTTGGCGGTTAGTATAACCACAAGTGGGTATAGTGTCAGTTTTCGACTGACGGCTATCAAGTGGTGACAGTTTGTCGGAGGTGTCAACGTAGATCGTTGAGTGCGGTTTGGTGACTCCCAGTGGGAACAGACTTCAGGATAGGTTAGAGATTGAGGAAGGAACCGTAGAGTTGTTTATGTCAGTGAAAGGGTAGATTTGACAAGTGGGTCGATCATAGAATACTTGGGCTGCTCTGATACTGACAGGTGGTGTCAATTCGGAGCGTACGACTTCTGTCATTCGACGTGGTCGAATGTAGACGATGTGACGTGAGCGTTAGTGGTATGTCTAGTTGTAGATGAGTAAGGATTGTTCTGGTTAGTTGGTGTATGAGCGTGCACGTGTTTTGAGGTCGATTCTACTTTCCACGAGATGGATGTGGAATCAGGATAGTTGGAGTTTCGAGAATGAAACTAAATTAAGGAGGGAAGAACGGTTAGATTAGGTCGGTTGGAATTTCGAGGACGAAATTAATTAAGGTGGGAAGGTTGTAACGACCCGTCCCAAATTCCTAGATTAGATTAGTGACTAATCACGATTAGTGAGGCTAATCCGTGATTAGTTGGGCGAAATCGGACGAACGATGCGAAATGACCGTTTTGCCCCTGGTGGTGGCAAAACGTTGAACTTTTCAATCGGGCGGTCAAATGGACTTTGACCGATGACCGTGACGTAATTCATGACGTCACGAGTTCATAGACAGGTGGCACGTTCAATTCCGACGTTCGAGGAGGAAGTTATGACGTTCGGAAGTTTTGGGGTATTTTGGTAATTTTGGTTAAATGGGGTCAAATGTTGACTTTTTGACCAAGAGGTCCGATGGCCGAGGGCCGAGGACCGTTACGTAGATAAGGACGATACGAATCCGTAGGCAGGCGGCACGTCGAATTTGGACGTTCGACGGCGAAGTTACGGTTCACGGAAGTTCACGATTACTATTCACGGCGACACGTTTTACGAGACAAAAAGTGCAGTTTGTCTCTAGTGGGCCCAGATATTTAATGGAGGCCCAATGGATGAGTGACAAGTGTCACCCATCCAATGGACACTATAATTCATTCATGCACCAAACCATTCACCGTGCATCCATTTTCCATTTTTCCCTCCAACCAAACCCGATCTCATTCCTCTCCTCTGTGCGATCCAAACACCAAACCCTTAATCCCAAATACTCCTGGAGAGAACAGAGAGTGAGAGAGGAGGCCAGAACGGACTGGATGGTGGCGAGATCGGGGGGCCGCCGTGCACGGTGGTCGTGGACCCGCGAAGGTAAAAATTTTACCTTCAAATTTCATTTTCGGGTTTTAGGTGTTAGGGCTGAATTCTAATGATTAGGATGAGTTTATTGAGGTTGTAGGAAGGCCTAGAGGGTGGTTTGGACGGCGGTGAAGGGCTGAGCAGCCCTGGGTGCAATCGGAAAAATTGGACCGATTAGGGGAGGATTGGACGGACGGGTTTTGTGGGGTTTTTCCTAGTTTTCTTGATTAGGATTGATAGGAAATGAGAAAATATGATTTTTAGGAGTGAAATGGGACCAATCAGACGAGAAATGAAGATGGGAGAGCCTTGGACCGGTCACGCCGCTCCAGGCGGACCGGATTTGCAGGAAAAACCGGACCGGCCGGTTCGCGACATGTTGAAGAAGGCATTGTGCGGTGGCGCGTGAGGCCCACGCGCAGTGCATTCCATCGGCGCGTGACGGCGCATGACGGGGTATCTGGGGATGGTTCCAACATACGAAATCATCTATTCGATGTAACGAACATTTTGGGACTGGTTTCGAGTCGATCGGACACCGTCTCGATATGTTTCGGGGCATCAGAAGGTTTAGGTTCGGGATTAAAAATAGTTAAAAATACGGGAAAATTACGGGGCTTTGGTAGGAGGTTAATTAAGTAGTTAGTAACCTTCTATTACGATTTGGACAGGTTTAGGACTCCCGGTGACGGTGATCGGCTCGGGGAGCCGTATGGCACGCAAATCGAGGCGGCAGCTCGGACGGTCTGTGAGTGGACTTTGTTTTCTAAATTGGTGCATGCATAAATGTTTATTATATGTTTTATTACATGTTGGATGATGCCATGGGTGCATTTGTATGTGGTTACGTATAAGCACATATTTCGAGGTTTCGGCCTTATACGGTGCTTATACGGGTCTGTATTTCTTTATTGACTTAAATGATTTGGTTTTGGATTTCTAAAAGGATCAACTCGGGTATGAGACCCATTTGGTTTTGTCTCGGGCATATGACGCTATTTACGACCTTCGGGTCTAAATCGTGGTCGCAACGGGTGCTATGTGCACGGCGATCGACGATACGACGCTCGCCTCCGGATTCGGATGTGTTCCTTCCGGAGAGGTCACAATGCACGATTCGTGGTCGGGCAGCCTGGGGAGGCTCGACTTCGGAGTGCTGACGGTTAAGGATAGCGATCGATGAGGAGTGCACCATGATCTTGTGGTGGTCGCGTCGGTTGATTCGTTCACGGCGACATACCAGGATTGAGAGCGGTCCTGGATGGATGGTTGCACGCATCACTATGATCGGAGTCGTGACTGACCCTTAGATATCGGGCACGGTGCCCAGTTGAGTCATATGTTCGGGCACGAGACCCAGTTACTTATTGGTTTATGATTTTGGGTCAGGGACCCTACATGGATTTCCAAGTTCATGACGGTTTATGGGAACCGGCATGAACTCTGGAAAGGTCATTGTGGTTCATGACGGTTTATGGGAACCGGCATGAACCTTTGTCAGGTCATTCTGGTTCTTGACGGTTTATGGGGACCGGCATGAACCCTGGTTATATTATTACGGTACATGACGGTTTATGGGAACCGGCATGTTACCTCGGTTATGTTATTACGGTACATGACGGTTTATGGGAACCGGCATGTTACCTGATTATGGATATTATGGATCATGACGGTTCAGGGGGGAACCGGACATGAATGTTTATGTTATGTATATATATGTTCATCTACCTTCCTTTACATGTTCTACTATCTCCTCCGGGGAGGGTCGTTGGCCTGGGTGGACCCCGGAGTAGTCACGGAGCACCGACTGAGTGGAGTCACCCCCCAGTTGGGTTCCTTACTCTCAGGAAGGCTATGGTTACTATTACCTCGAGTAGGATCAGTGGTCTGCGGACATTGACCTTGACTTTGAGAAGACTCGGATTGAGACCCGGGTAGCACGCGCGTAGCTTTGGATACCGTGACAGGATTGGTTGTGTGACTTATATATGTATGTGATATAAATACGAGATATATGATATTATATGTGGTGTGTGGTATGCACAGGTGTGCACAGGAGTCGAGCAGTAGCTCAGGTACTTGGTTTCAACATGGTTATGGTTTTGGGCTTAGTCCCACATATGGTTTGTTTTGGCTAAATGGTTTTCAAATGCATGCATGCTTTTTAGTGAAGGGTACAAATGTCTTCGTTAAAATGTTTTTATAAACTTTTGTTTTGTCTACTCACAGTTTTTAATGTTTTGACTGCCCTTCAGGTTGACATCGGATGTGGACTGTAGCAGAGACCGAGATATCACATACCTCCTCCGGATCCTGGCGTACTCTGATAGCCCGGGAGGGCAAAGGTCGGAAATATCCCTTGTCTGACACTTCGTGTCAGACGGGAGTAGGGTCATCCCGCACTAATCCCGAGGGGATTGGGATGGCTCCTGTCATGATACTTTTTTTCTTCATCTGGTATTTTATTCCAATGAATTTTTCCTGAAATGGTTTTAATTAGACTTCATATTATAAAAATAAAATAATCAGTATATATAAATTTACATTTTAATAATTAATTGTATAAATTGAAAGTACATTTTTTATTCTTAATAATTCTCTTGGAATATTTAAACTAGCTATCTATATTAAAATATAATTAAATAATTATGTAAAAATTGTTGTCTAGAATCTTCTACGTTCTGAGGCCGTCGCCGTGCTCTGCGGAATTGCTTTCTAATTTTGGGTCAATATCCGTACAGTACAGCGGATATTAATTGTTAAGTTAAATATATTAATAATTTTTTTATAAGGTACATATATTAATCAGTTGGCAAAGACTATAGCCAAATTCGACCAAAAAAAAAAGTCCTTTAGCCAATCGGCAGCCATTTTCAATATTATAAATATTTTTTAGTAAAAAATGTCAAATCTAACATGCAAACTGACCAGAAAGAGTGGCCAACAAAAAATTTGATCCAAGTCTTTTAATATACAATAAATTAAAGAGGTATATATTAGTACAACCACCCACTCTAATAACTATATAATCAGAAGTAAATTAATTTGGGGTTTATCATCTAGGGCGATAGCCTAGTGGCAATGACTTACTCTCATGTGATTTGGTGTGATTTAGTGGGTGGAAGTCCCCTAGTCAACTTCTACCGAATCTTGTTTGCTAATTCCTCAGCAAGGCCAAATTAACGCATCTGTCTTTTATGACAAGTAGTTACAACTTAATACAGACATTATTCAGTTTATAAGAGTCACAGTCATCATGTCCAGTGAATATCCATCTAAGATTGTATCTTTCAACACTTTAACATGGAAACAAATATATTTGCGGTTTTAGTAATTTTCCCGGACCGAAAATTAGGGTTATTTTGGAGATTTTTTTTAAAAGGACAATTTTATCCTTGTTTCGAAGGGAGCCTGTTAGCCAACTTTTTCTTGGAGATACTTTTTGGATGTTTTCTTTTGAACTTTGCATAAGTCTCAAGCTCACGAATTCGTGGACAGGCGGCACGAGTGAATCGGAGTCCGTGGACGGAAGTTACAGATCTTAAACGGTAAGGACATAACGGTAATTTTCAAAAATTTTGTTTGTTAAATATGGACACTTTCTATCTCCTCCATTGGTCCATTCTGAGGTTCACTCTTCATCTACTCTCTCCACCAGCGATGGTGATGGAAGGATGGAATTAAAGTCGCCATTCGATGGCGATCCAAGCTGCCGCACCACCACCATCTTCTTTGTCTTGTCTGTGCGAGCACGACCACACCAATTATCACAGCTATGATCCAAATAATGGGCGCTGTAAGCCGAAGAAGGATTGGGTTTCCGAGGCTTACGAGCAGTTTTTTGAATGCCACATGTAGTATTTTGATCCCTACACCTCATATTCTTGATCCTCTCATCGAGTAGATGTTCTTAAGTTATTGGATTGTGATTTTTGGTTGTGAATCAAAGGAGTTGTAGAAGCTTGCCTCATGGTTAATGGATGATTCTGGCTGGCGCTAGGTTAGGTGTAACGACCCATCCCAAAATTTTGGGATTAATTAAGATTAAATTGAGGATTAGCGAGGCTAATCGGGAATTAGTCGAGGATTATCGGACGTTCGTATGAAATTATGATTTTACCCCTAGATGAGGGCAAAAAGTTAACTTTTGACCCGGGAGGTTCAATGCACGTGGATCGAAGACTCTTACATAGGTCGAGTCGATACGAGTTCATAGACAGGTGACACGTCGAAATCGGACAGTCAACGGGAAAATTATGAGTTACCGAAGTTTTGAAGTACTATTGCACGTTTTATGAGACGAGTGCCTTTTGTCTTATGTGGGGCCTAGATATTTGTTACTGAGCCTCATCCATTGATTCCCATCCCACATACATGCATACCCATTCCCTCTGTTTCATTCATCTTCTTTCTTTTTCTTAACCTGAAACACGTACAAAACACCACAACCCACCCCAACCCGCACAAACCTTCATCCTCTGCTGATGGTGTAAACGGAGAAGTGAGAAGGGAGGTCGAGATGAGCTGAACGGTGCCAACAGCATAGACCGTCGTGCACGGTGGCCGAAGACCCGACACGGTGAGCCTTTAATTTGAAAATTCAAAGTTTTGATTTAAGAGTTATGTGTCACGACCCGGCCCATCTAACACAATATTGTAAGCTTTGGGCCCAGCCCTCACGGTTTTGTTTTCGAGAGCTCACGTGCAACTTCCCAGTAGGTCACCCATCATGGGATTGCACCAGCCTCAACTCGCTTAACTTTGGGGTTCCAATCCCCCCCAAAGCCACTGAACTCCCAAAAGGCTTTGTGTTAGATAGATACGTGCCCACACATATAAGGTACTTCACCTTTCCCTCCCCGAGCGATGTGGGATCGTTCACCGATCTTACCTTTCCAAGCTCACGGGTCTTGCTCACCGTTCTTGCTACTCAAGCTCACGGGTCTTGCTCACCGTTCTTTCTTCCAAGACCAGGTCTTACATATGGGACTATTTGATGGATTAGGAGAGTTTCCTAGGACCCAGCCGACCCGTTTGGGATAGATTTTGAAGGCGGATGACGGCGGAGCAGCCCAAACAAGGAGCTGGAAATCTGGCCGAACTGTTCATCGTTCAAAATGTGAGTTTTAGCTCGTGTTTCATGATTTCAATTTTGGGGATCAATTCCTAGGATGGAGACGAAGAGAATGAAAGAAATAAGATCGATTTTGGTGGTCGAAGGTGGAAGAACGGGTCGGGTCAAGTCCACCGGTCGTGTGACCCAGTTGTAGAGAACCGGATTGACCTGGACAGAGGACAGGGATGAGATAACGTCATCATGTCAAGGATGAGATAACGTCATCATGTCAGGGATGATGTCACTGCTGACATCAGCGTTGACTTTGTTGACGTCACTGCTGACGTCAGCGTTGAATTTTTTGTCAACGTTGACTTTTGCTTTGACCCGAGCGTGGGGGCTCGTGGGCATGCATTTTGAGGTAGGACCAAGACCGTTTTAAAGGTATCAACGATACGAATCCAATAGCGGTGGTTTCAAATCGATCGGAGATCGTTAGGTTAGACAAATTGAGGTTTAAAGCCTAGGAAAGTATGTCCGGGACACGTTGACTTTTCCCGGAATGTTAGGGGTTCTTGATTAGGACTTGTATAGGTTAGTAGTAACCTTTGAGTATGTTTTGGATAGGTCTGGATGACCCGGGGAGGTTAGATTAGCCTAGAAAGGCTTATGGCACGCGTATCAAGGCGCAGCTCGGACGGTCTGTGAGTGAAATTTGTTTTATGAATATGATGCATACATAAATGTTTTATATGTACTTGAGAACATGATTTTAGTTGCCATGAGTGCATGTGATTTGAATATGAACTGTATGACCATTTCGTAGGAAAATGTGTTATTGCACGTAGTTCAAGATTGTTGTTTTATGTTATATTTAGGCTTCGGACATGTAATTTATGTGCATATGTTTTACATGATTTTATATGATTTTGAGGGTTTCACGTAGAATTGTGAAACCGAGGATTTGAGACACGATTTTAAAGGGGTTTCACGGAGATGCGTGAAATCGAGATTCGGGCACAAGTCCCAATTGAACGACCTTGACTTGATTGAAGTCAAGGGTGATTTTGAAAGTGTTTTGGAAATGAGAAATGATTTTCAGATTTGGAAATATCTTACGGGCATATGACCCAGCTGATTTGAGGATTGACTTAAAGTATAGTCAAATGTGAGATTAGTCGGGCTACGACCCAGTAATGCGTTTTATGAAAGATATTTCAGGCATGAGATCCAGTTGTAAATTTGATAGGATTCGAGGAATCCTATGTTTGATAATACGGGTTAGAGTCCCGGACGATTGGGTTATAGTTTCAGTCGATGATGACATTCGGGTTCGAGTCTCGGATGATATGACGCTCGCCTCCAAATTGCAGATGTGTTCCTTCTGGAGAGGTCACAAGGCATTGCCTGTTGTCGAGCAGCCACTGGAGGCAATGGCCAAGGGAGGCTCGACTTAGGAGTGTCGATTTTATTCTCTGAGATCGATCGGTGATGTGTTCACGATGATCTACAGATGGTCGCGGCTGGTGATGTGTTCACGGCGACATGCTAGGATTGTGAGCGGTCCTGAGCTATTTGCACATGTGCTAGGATTGAATCGTGACTGACACTGAGATAAGGATGGGATGAGTTCCCGCGTGTTCTATGATTTGGGCTGAGGACCTGTATGTGTTTTCTGGTTTGGGCTGAGACCTTGTTTGATTTGGTTTTAGGCTGAGACCGTACTAAGATACTAGCTTCAATTGAGAAGCATTTTTTACTGGATTTGACTTGGGAAGCAATACGTCTTACTTCCGAGAAAATATTTGAAATGTTGTTTTATGATGCATGCATGCTTTTACGTGAAGGGTATAAATGTATTTTCGATAAACTATTTTTATAAACTGTTTTTTTGTCCACTCATAGCTTTTATGGCTTTTAATACCTTTCAGGTTGATCGCGGATGCAGGCTATAACAGAGATCGAGACATCACATGACATCATCGATCCTAGCGTACTCTGGCTAACCCCGAGCGGGTGACGAATTCATCCCTAGTCCGACACGCGGTGTCAGACAGGAGTAGGTACATCCCACGATAATCTAGGGGGATTGGGATGGATCCTGTCATTAGGGGAAAGTAGCTCGTTGCAGTCGCGGCTAAGAAAGGATGGGGAAAGAGGTGGCACGTGGGGACATGTGAAGGCCTTCCCCGACCTTTGGAGTCCATCGGAGTTCATTTATTGTTACTTTCAGACATCCAAATTTGTTTAATTTTGAGGATAAGGAACTTGAGTTTTCAAGAGTGAATGCCTTGTTTGTATTGATTATTTTGTCATGTATTAATCTTAATTACTTACTTGTGAGATACCTTGATAATGGAAGTCGGTGAGCCTCATGAACTAAGTTGGAGCCCGTGATGACTTTCAGGGTTAAATGCCTAGAAGTACGTGTAACGGTGCACTTGGCCGGGTGAGTTCTCCTCGACATGATATGAGTTGATTTCACACCCTAAACTAATTTATGGTTGGAATGTATTGAATGTTATGATGGTTATATCGTGAACTGAATGCATGTTTGCATTGCTTGAGAATATTGGATTGTTTTCATTGTTAGGACGATATTAGAATCCTAGGCGAGTCCACGAGCTAACTCTAAAGTCTAGATACATGTTATACTTGGGAATTAGTATAGTATGACACACCTTGAAGTTAGTCCCGAGATGTAATGTGTTGTTGGCGAATAAACATGAATGAGTTTAAACTATCATTAGAGTTGGACGTCTCAAGAGTGAAGTTATCGATTTAGGACTCTAGACAAGTCAGTTCTTGATTTATGACTTAGAAGGGTCGGGTTATAGACTTAGCAATCTAGATGAGTCAAGTTAACGATTTAGGACTCTAGACGAATCGAGATATCAGATTGAAACTCTTGGCGAGTCAGGATACCATATCATGACTCTGGTGTGATTTGAGATATCAATTAGGGACTCAAACGAAATCAGCATAGCTAGTGGGTTACTTCCTAGTCGAGGTTGTTGACCAAGGAAGTTTCCGATTGTTTGAGATTTTGTTTTTGAAATGAATTACGACTAAGACGAGGTTATTAAACCAAGTTTGCGTTGCTTGCAAGGTCAATGGGTTAGTGTGGGCAGTGACTCTAGAGAGTGATTATTGTTGGTTTTATCCGTTATCTGACGGTTTTTGGTGTAGGTGTCAAGTCCTATGGTACTTTTGAAATTTCGCTTAGTTGTTAGACAAGAGTAGGACTGTGTACTTTATTTGAGGTGTTTTTCGGGGTGGGTCCTATTAATTGGTATTAGAGCAAACCAGGTGACATTGTTTCGGGAATTACACTAGTAGTAGAGATTGGAGTATAATTGTTAAATGTACGGTGAGTGGACTATGTTTTATTATGAATTTTGCATGCATAAAAATATTCTGGTTATTCTATTGTTTTTTGTGAATCGCTTTGATTTTGAAAAATTATTCTTTATGGTTATTTTTATGTGATGAATATTGAGATTTGAAATAATTTTTCAGGCAAATGATTTACTGGACACAGGTTTTTACAGATTTTGTGGAAAAATTGTTGTGGACTCAAGCCCGAGTTTAAATATTTTGACTTGGTTTTAAGTTACGGATTTATGTAAGCAAAGTTTTCCTTGGTCTTGTGAATTTTATTTCTCATTATGGCCATCTTCATGAGATTGGATCTCTATTTCGGACATCATCAGAGATGGATTCCACCTGTTCAAAGGTTGTCTACATATGGTACGAGATATCATGACCTTCCCGGACTGACATCATGGAGCGTGTCTCCACCAGCTCATGGGGGTTTATTTTTTGGATTGGCATTTCAGAGTGTTTCTCCACCAACTTTTGGGGAATGTGACTAGAACTTCATCGTATTTGAATTCACACGTTCTGACGGAGTTAGACTCTGCAAGTTCCTTGAACAAAACTCGAACATTATCATAGTTGGACTCCACGCATTCTGATGGAGTTGAACTCCACAGGTTCTGAGACGGTTTATGCTTAGTACAGATTGATTAGCTAGCTGGGCTAGTAGGGCTCCAGGATTGACTATTATTGGTTATTATGTCTAGGATTTACTTTTCCAGATGGTTTCATAAACTGCGATTTTAGGAAAATGTGTGCCACAAATAGTTATTATGTATTGCATGGTTTTCGTGGGTCACATGGTATGTGATTACCTTGTTTTGAAATGATTCATTTTATGCATGCTTGATTTATAACTGGATTTTTCCACTCACATTGTATCCCGAAGTTGTTTTACAATAGAAGTCGAGCTTTATACTAGAGATATATTTGAAAATTGATCGAGTTTGGACACGTGACGAACCCTGAGTTCCTTAGGTCTAGCACTGGATACTGTGTTTCAGAGGAGGGGGATTTCTGAGGGTTCGGATTTGAGCGAGTTCAGAGGCTCAGAGCCACAATTTTACTGGAAATGGACTTGGACGAGGCAGTTGAGTGGATTTCTCAGTTGGAACAAGTATTTGATGTGATGTGATACCTCCAGAGGTTATGGTATGTTTAGCCATGTTCTGGTTGGTTGGATTGTGTACCAGTAGTGGCACAGACTGAGAACAATAGGTTGGGATGCACATGTAGTCATCTGGGAGGTTTTTCGGTGGCGTCGCTTGAGGTAGTTTCATTTTCATTCCCACCGGAATATTTTCAAGTGTGGTTCTACAGTTTCAAAAGAGAGACATGATGGATGCTCAGTATTAGTCGAGATTCCTATAATTGCTCCAGTTTACGCTGGAATTGGTGGCATGTGGTGTTGGTCTGAGAGATGAGGTCGGAATTTTAGTAACAGCTTGGTCATGTGCTTCTCTCAGAGACTTTTCAGATGTTGCCACTAGTTTTGAGTGAGTTGTAAGGTTAATATTGGTATGGAGGTTTAGGTTAATCAGGAGTATTTATCATCCGAACCATCAGGCCAGAGAACCAAAAAGAGGTATGTATAGGTCCAGATCTTCTAGCTGATAACTGATCAGGTTCGGATGGAGCTGGATAGGGAAGCTCCCGAGTTTTCATATTAAGGCCCCAATTTGTAGCCCAGTTTAGTAGGGTTTCAGCTCAGTCGCCATATGGGTCGAGTAGCCGACTAGAACAGTCTGGTGTGGGTTGTGGAGCGTACTAGGCTCACGAGAGTGGTAGTCGGTTTATACTGTTGTGGGTGACAGTACACCAGTCATGTTTTGACTCCTGGATGGTATTCCAGATAACTTACCACGATTGACACCTCGAGATATATTTTTCAGTCGATGAATTTATTAGTTATATTTTACGTTCCAAGTAGTATTCCAAAGGACTTACCGCGATTGTTGCCTCATCAGGCATTAGGGTTGAGTTACTCTTAGACCGTAAAGGTAGTACCCCTTAACACCGTTTGAGGTGATGTGTAATCTTGAATCGTGTTGGTAGTGACACGAGAACACTCGAGGGATCACAGACAATTGAATTTTTACCAGCATACGTAAATTTCAAGGACGAAATTTTTTTTTAAGAGGAGGATTATAATGACCCGAACTAGAAATTATGGTTATTCTAAAAAATTTCTCTGAAAAATGATGATTTTACCCTTGTTTTGGAGGGAACTCATTAGTCAACTTTTCCTTAGTAATATTTTTGGATTTTTTTTTATCGTTACGTAGGTCTCGAGCTCACGAGTACGTAACAGGCGGCACGTGGGAATCGGAGTTCGTGGAGTGATGTTACGGGTATGAAACAGTATGGATATAACAGTAATTTTAGAAAATTTTGTTTGTTAAATTTTTACATTTTCTCTCTCCTCTCCCTATTGGTCCTGGGGTTCACTCTTTCTCCTCTCTCTCAACTTGCAATGGCAATGGAAGGATCTAATTGAAAACTTCATTCAACGGCGACCCAAGCTGCTGCACGACCACCATCTTCTTTGTATTG
This sequence comes from Prinsepia uniflora, assembly GCA_032719365.1. Classification (NCBI taxonomy): domain Eukaryota; kingdom Viridiplantae; phylum Streptophyta; class Magnoliopsida; order Rosales; family Rosaceae; genus Prinsepia; species Prinsepia uniflora. The sequence continues at coordinate 10,015,499 of CM064861.1, forward strand.
TGTGAGTGAGCATGACTATACCAACCATTGTAGCTATGGTCCACCATAGGGAGCGCTACAAACCGAAGAAGGATTGGGTTTCCACGAATTTCAAGCAGTTTTTTTATTACCACGTGTATTTTTTTTTATCCTTAAACCCCATATTCTTGATCCTCTCATTTGAGTTGATATTCCTAGGCTATTGGATCTTGATTTTTGATTGCGAAATGAAGAAGCGGCAAAAGCTTTCCTCGCCGTTAATGGCCGATTCTGGTAGGCACCGATGAAGGCTAGTTGGTGCGAGGTTAGGAGTGAGTACCTCCCTGCATGCGCAGTCATGAGAGGCTGGGGAAACAGGTGGCGGATGGGGGCGCATGAGGGTCTCCCTTGACCTCCGATGAGTTGGTTTGAAGGTTTCAATGTTTCGGATCCGATGATAGGGGATTGGAATCCATCAGAGTTCATTTGTTCTAGATGTCCAAATTTTTTTAATTTTGAGGATAAGGAACTTGGGTTTTCAAGAGTGAATGCCTCGTTTTTATTGATTATTTGGTCATGTATTAATGTTAATTACTTAATTGTGAGATACCTTAAAAAATGGAAGCCGGTGAGCCTCATGAACTAAGTTGGAGCCTGTGGCGACTACTAGGTTTAAGTTCCTAGAAGTACATATAACGGTACATTTAGTCGGGTGAATTCTCCCCGGCATGATGATGTGAGTTGATTTCATACCCTAAACTTATTTATGGTCGCAATCTATTGAATGTTGTGATACAACTATTGTGAATTGAATGCTTGCTTGTGTTATTTGAGAATATTGGGTTGTTTACTTATGTTAGGATGATATTAGAATCCTAGACGAGGCCACGAACTAACTCTAAAGTCTAGATGTATTTTATACTTAGGAATTAGTATAGTATAATAGACCTTAAGGTTAATACCGAGATGTAACGTGTTCTTGGCGAATACTCCAGAATAATTATAAACTACCACTAAGGTCGGATGTCTCGAGAGTCGGGTTATCGATTTAGGACTCTAAATGAGTCCGGTTATCGACTTAGGACTCTAGACGAGTTGAGTTATCGATTTAGGACTATAGGCAAGTTGAGATATTAGATTAGGACTCCAAGCGAGTGAGGATAACATATCGGGACTCTGTTGTGAGTTGAGATATCGGTTAGTGACTCGGACGGAGTCAGCATAGTCGGTGGGTTACTGGCTAGTCGTGGTTGTTGACCGAAGAAGTTACGGGTTGTTTGAGCTTTTGTACTTGCCATGGATTACAACTAATGTAACGACCCGCCCCAAATTTTAGGATAAGATTAGTGACTAATCAAAATTATTAAGGTTAATCGGTGATTAGTTGGGCGAAATCGGACGAACGATGCAAAATGACCGTTTTACCCCTGGTCGTGGGCAAAATGTTGACTTTTCTTTCAAGCGGTCAAATGGACTTTGACCGATGACTGTGACGTAGTTCGGGACATTACGAGTTCATAAACAGGTGGCACGTTCGATTCTGACATTCGAGGAAAAAGTTATGACATTTGGAAGTTAAGGGGTATTTTGGTAATTAGGCTAAAAAGGGTAAATAGTTGACTTTTGACCTGAGAGGTCTGATAGCCGAGGGCCGAGGACCATTACGTAGATCGAGACGATACGAATCCATAGACAGGTGGCACGCTGAGATCAGACTTCGAACGAGAGAGTTATGGGTCACGGAAGTTCGATTTCACTATGTGTGCATTACGAGGCGAGGACACTTGGCATTAGCTGATTGGTTGACTTTAGTGTGGGACCCATGGATGAGTGACAAGTGTCACTCATCCAATTGGTCATTTACCCCAAAAAGTGGATCTAATTCTTGATTGGTGAGATTAGATTAAAATAATATTATTTATATTATTTTATAATCCACTCATCATTCATCTCTCATCATCCAACCGTCCATCTCTTCTTTACTTTCCATCACCACCATCCAATTCCTCTTATCTGATCAATCTCACCATATCTTCTTCATCAAACTTCATCATCTTCTCTGTTTTCTCACAAAAACCTGAAACCACCATTCCTTCTTCTATCCTTTCAAAAACCAAACACACAAACACCACACCATATCACACTAGCACCATATCGGCGTCCTCATGGTTTTGTGAAAGTTAGGGAGAGACTGAGATGATGAGGGCAGGATGGTGACGGGCCACGGCGGCGGTCCACGGCGGAGGAACTCGACCCGTGAGGTAATGGTTTAAAAAATTGGAAAATGAGTTCTAAAAGGTTTGTGACACGACCCATCCCAATCCCCCCGAGATTACCATGGAATGTGTCATGCTCCCGTCTGACAAGAGGCGTCAGACAAGGGATAACCGATTGCCATTACCCAAACGGGCTTCCAGAGTGCGTAAGGATCGATGGAGGAGGTGTGCGATACTCAAGTCTCTACTGCAGTCGTATCCGGAATCAACCTGAAGGGCATTGAAAACAAAAGCTGTGAGTGGACGAAAATAAACAAGTCTGTTAAAAACATTTATAAGACATTTATGCCCCTCAGTAAAATCATATGCATGCACCAAAAACCAATAATCCCATATTTATTTAGAAATAACCATTAGGGCCTTAGCCCGGAAACCAAAGCATAGTTTCAAATTCCAAAAGTCAATCCAAGAGTTATTTCATCAATCCGGTAATATTCATTTATTATTTTTCCATCTCCGGCATCCCCGATGCCTAGCGTCCTAGACGCTTGACGTTCCAGACGTCATATCTCACGGTATTAAGCAACGCGTGCTGCCCGGGGTCTCACCGGGTCCATATCTCTGACATCCCCGATGTCTGACGTCCATGACGTCCAGCAATCCTACTCCTGGATCACTATACGGTCCAGTAGCTCCGTACAATGAGCCCTCGCAGGCAATGCACCGTGACTTCTCCAGTGTCCCCGACACTTGGAGGAGACCAGGATATAAATATCCTCATATAGATGGTTTTATGGAACACATTTTATTATTCATTTCCAAAATATCACAAGGCCCTGCCCCGAATTTCCATAAAACCGTCATAAGTCCAAATAGTTGAATCAAATCCGAAATAGTTTATTAAATTCCATTTTAGGGTCCCCGACCCAAAATCACTTATACAAGTCAACTGGGCCCCTAGCCCGATTCATAAGTTAACTGGGCCCCTGGCCCGATTTCAATTTAATTGGGCCCCTGGCCCGATTAACAAGTTAACTGGGCCCCTAGCCCGATTCAACAAATTAACTGGGCCCCTGGCCCGATTTTACTTTATCAAATCCGTAACCGTTTCATGAAATCATATCCATCCCTATTTATGGAAATCAGTGCAAATCCAGAAAACCTCGATTCACGTGCAAACACATAAATCGCCTCGAAAGGCGTGAAAACATATAAATTCACTGATATCCAAAATAAATCATATAATCCCAATTATAACAATCATGAAACAGTTATGCATGCATCAAATTTATAAAACCAATGTCCACTCACAGACCGTTTAACCGAACGCCTCGATACGCGTTCCATAGGCCTTCCCGGGCCACACCACTATCACCGGGACTCCCAATCCTGCCCAAATCACATTAGAGGATTACTAACCTCATCCTTAACATCCTATTCAAGTCCCGTAATTTTCCCGAATTTTTAAGTATTTTTAAATTGGATTTAAAACCTTCGGACATCCCGAACAATATCGAAACGGAATCCGATCGACACGAAACCAATGCCAAAATGTTCGTTACATTGAATAGGATAAAAGTCATGTTGACCTCACCTCGAAGTTCGTGCCCACGCGCCGTCACGCGCCGCCGTGAGTGGCTGCGCGTGAAAGCCACGCGCCTGCTACAGTGACTGCTACAGTCACCATCTTCACCCGTTTGTCTGGTAAACGGGTCTGATTACCCGCGATAGGATCCGGTTCAATCACACCCAATTCGACATCAATTCAATCCGTTCTTGATCCTAAAACAATCATTAGCATATGAATTTCAGTTCTGTGACATCGATCAACATCAACCATTCCCTAATCAAGCCATCAACCCGTGATCACCCAAAACGGGTCAATCACCAAAACTCCATCAATCCTCAACCATTGTCAATTTAACTTCATATGAAGCATATAAGGATTAACACGAACCAATTAGCATGATTAATTGAACACGACATTACCTCAATCACCACAACTCAAGCTCGAGTTTTCCGGCCGTCCACCTCGTCCGTTCACGGCCCTAGGAGCCCCAAAGCTTGCTCCATTTGATCTGGTTCGACACGTTGAAGTTCCAGAAAGCTCAATCCATCATCAATTAGGCTTGGGCTGGCCTAAAACTGGAAGTTCGAATTTGAATTTCCCAGAACCCAGTTTCGGGTTTTTGAGCATTCCTCCACCATTCTCACTCCAATCCTCTCATTCTCAATCTTAGAGTCATCCTCTCGACTCACTCTTCATTCTATCGATCTAAAAGAACCATTAAAAGCATCCTAAAGTGCCCCTCAGTCCACTGTGTAAAATCCCTGCACTGACCCGAAAACATGATAAAACAGTGCCCATGTTCATTTGATTGATTGCCAGCACCAACATATGTACGATTCCACCTCAAACTGACCCAATTAACTCAATTAAATTGATAAACAATCACGGGATCGATCGCACAAAGCATCCACCATCACGGCTGTTCAATGAAACAGTACCCCCCGTGTGAAATTACAATTCTGCCCTTGTGCAGAAAATTACCAAAATGCCCCTCACGCATCCTGACCCGTAACTCGGTCATACGGACTCCGATTGATGCGTGCCGCCTGTCTACGAACTCAGGGCATCGAGGCCTTCCTAACGGTCCTCGGTCCTCGGCCATCGGACCACCCGATCAAAAAGTCAACATTTCCCCCTTATTATGTTTAAATTACGAAAACGCCCAAGAACTTCCGTACATCATAACTTTCACCACGAACGTCGGAATCGAACGTGCCACCTGTCTATGAACTCGTGACGTCCCGAACGCCGTCACGGTCATCGGTCAAAGTCCATTTGACCATCCGAATTAAAAGTCAACGTTTTACCCACGCCTAGGGGCAAAACGGTCATTTTGCACAATTCGTCCGAAATCGCCCAACTAATCTCAGATTAGTAAATCACAATTAAATATTATTAAATCCCGATATTCGGGACGGGTCGTTACAACCTTCCCTCCTTAAAGAATTTCGTCCTCGAAATTACCAATCTCCTTATTCCACAACCACCTCGTGGAAAACATTTCGACCTCAAACCATGTGTACCCTTGTACACCCACATACTGGGACAACACCAGCCTCGTCTGTACCCAGACATCCCATCACAGTCATACGTCATAATAGCAACAACACTCGACCACCTCGAGTGGAAATGATCACCTGATCCGCGATAAAATCGCCTAACTATTTAGCTGACTCCTTCAACTAGGTGGTTCCTTTCCATTGTCAATATATCCTTACATTTTCTCCCCCTGGGAGTCACCAAATCTCATTCCATGCTGACACCATCAGTCAAACTGTCATCACAAAACTTTACCACCCAGGTAAGGCTCCAACCATCAGCCAGTCAGTGACAACACCACGTACTACATCACTCTCGATGCAGCGCAAGATCAACCACATGATCTCAATTCGCAGGGCAATCCCAATCCTGCGACACAAAATACTCTCAATGTCCATAATTGCCGACTCCGTCAGCGAACCAAAACGCTGGGAAATCACGGTGTGATCAAGTCACACAAGGCTACTCGTGGTTACTCAGACCACCAACTCACTCATCCTGAGTGTACGTATACCGTCAACATCAAGTGGTGTAACTGGAACACATTGAATACCAGCTCAGCAGTGATCACACATCTCAATACTAGGGTTCAACTAGCCAACCATGGCTAAGAGCACCTGCTCATACAATCACTGAACCCGAAAAAATCAATCTGCACAGCGCACAGTATCCAATGTCCAGTCCACAATCACAACCAAATAAATGATATCGGAACCAAGCCGATTACCAACACGTTTCATCATACACCACCGGTACATCCCATGTACCGCCATTAGGCATCACTCAGCCTAACCCGTAACAATCCTCGCACAACGTACCCTGTACGTACATCAATCCATTAATCCGCCTACAACCACCTAGGTCGTAGCCAAACACGTTCCAAAAATGGAGTACATTTGCCCAAACCAACATGAGACAAAACGAACTCCACCCGTCATCTAGTTCCAATTCCGAATCCGAATTCGCAATTTCGTAAGAAATCCCGAATCCGAACCCAAACATCATATTTTTAATCCATGTTCAAATCCGAATCCGAAATCATTATTCCGTAAGCTAGCATTGGAATAATCATTCCGCACCCAAATCCAGTAATCCATTTTCGAGCTTCGCAATCGAATTTTGAATCGTCACCCAGAAATTCGATTCCAAAACCCAAAATCTCGTTCACGTCCATCAAGACGTAACCTAACCGAATCTATCGGTTGCCTGTCCAAAACACTCGATTGACTTCATAGGGAAGCCAATCCCAATATTCACACGTCAAAGGTTGACAAAAATCCGACCACATCGGCAACCTACTCAACCGAGTAGTAAACCATATGGACTCACTCCGAAAAGAAGTCCAGTCCCGTCATTTACGACTCATACCAAGGTAAGAGTGATAAACTCTCACCCAATCTGGATCATCACGATCACAATCCATATCCATCGCTACGTCACCCGACAAGTAACATCACGATCCTAGATCGTCACATCGACCAAAGTCGACAACATCACAAATCAGATCCACCTAGGATCCACACATGCTCACATAGCAAGCAATCCATCTGAAAGCTGATCGTAGGGTCTTACACCCTCATTGAATCATTCGCCAAATTTCCCTTGGTGGAAAGATGACCCCGCATTTCACCACCAAATCCAAAATCATACACAACTGCTTGTGTCCAATGACCCCAAGCCAAACATGGGTCCACTAACCAATACACACTCAACGTACTGGTAGCAACAATCATCATCTGCCACGGCAGGAAATAAGAAGTCAACCCCAAAGACTTCGGAATACCAATCACCGGTGTGGAAACGAGCACTCCTCTCGTCTCCCAATCACAACTCTCCCCGAAACGGGAGTTCCAACCATGTTGGAAGCAGACATGCTCCCAATGAGATGTCAAGTCCAACCACTGGACTGCCCACGTCCTTACCTCACTTGGACCACCACTTGTCCAAAATCAATTCATTACTCGGACCTCACGTCCGCCAATACTCATGTATGCACACATCCCGATTCCGAACGGAAATTTCCTCAACTCTGCCTGGATGTGCATACCATACTGCCTTCGTCTCTCATCTCAACCTTTACAGGTTCAATCCTCAGGTTCCAAGTGATTCACAATCACAACATCACACATCAATACCACAAATGGTTTCCCCGACTTTCCAAATTTCAATAATTCCCTTGCACCCTCTGAGGATATTAGAGGTAAACAATCTTACCAATCTCGGAGTTGACAACAACTCCCCAATTCCACTGATTCTCATGACGTAGGGAACATCGTCCCTAGATTCCCCAAGTTTCAATCATACCATTTTATCTGTTCATCACAAGTCATCGTATATCTGTCGGAACTCATCCCAACACGACACAACCTCCACTGGATCCCATCCAGTCCAAGACTCAACCACCACTGAGTCGCAGATACCAATCATCTGTTCATCATGACAGAGCCACACCCCAACTGGTGGCTCATCGTCATCACAATTACTGTCACCAGCACCAGCGCTAGTACTAGCACCAACGCACCATCATCAATACCAGTATCAGCACACAGGCATCCATACTAGTATTGGCATATAGGTATCACCATACCAACATCCATACATAGCACACGAACATCCATGCTAGCACATAGTGTGCAAATTTGTTACCCTGGATCTCCGTTCATTCCGAACGACGATCCCATAACACCACTTGTACCCCACAACTATGGGTACCTCCAATTTGACCACTGGCACATCAGGATAATGGACGTTCCCTGAACATCCCCTGATCCTCAAGTGTTAAAGCCACACTAAATATCCTCGATAGCCAGTCATCTCGACACAACTGTCGACCAACAGTCATCGTTGTCAAGATCCATATCCACGCATCGCACTAATATTCGATCCAACACGGAATTCCATATTTTCTCATAACCGTATCCGTAGATCGAAACCCACAAGACTCACTAGAGTCATCCACATGGTCATCCATGACCTCAGCCGCTCGTCGCAGCTCAAGTTCTCACTTAAGGTTCACCTTTCGGTCCATCAATTATAATTTAGGGTTCCAAAATCACACCCTAGGGTTCCACCGAACCCAACTACCCTCTGTAGTAAAATCCACAACCTGACCGACCCCGCGGTCCTGACATCGTATAGATGTCCAATCCAATCCAATTGCCAACTCAACGTGGGTTCCATCGTGGGTTCCCCCACGAAGGTCATCGGCTAACTCCGATGCACCAACACCCCGTACACTAACCAACACCCCGTACACTAACCAACACTACCAGGGTCCACAACTCAGACCAATACTCAACTGAGTTTCGCATTTCCATAATATTATTCCAATGGGGTTCCCCGAACCCGGCTGTGCCCAGTGGCACAACAATCCATCATCACGTGACCGAACCGACGGTCCCACATTACCAGTTAATCGTATACAACCCCACTTGGGTTGAAAAGCAACAATGCACGGCGTATCGGGCCAAACACACCCAATCCACCAAAACTATCTATCAGGTTGACAACGGAACTGCAGCCCAAAGAGACATCACACCCTCGTCCTCCGCGCACAAAAGAGCAAAACCTGCTCTGATACCACTTGACACGACCCATCCCAATCCCCCCCGGATTACCATGGAATGTGTCATGCTCCCGTCTGACAAAAGGCGTCAGACAAGGGATAACCGATTGCCATTACCCAAACGGGCTTCCAGAGTGCGTAAGGATCGATGGAGGAGGTGTACGATGCTCAAGTCTCTGCTGCAGTCGTATCCGGAATCAACCTGAAGGGCATTGAAAACAAAAGCTGTGAGTGGACGAAAATAAACAAGTCTGTTAAAAACATTTATAAGACATTTATGCCCCTCAGTAAAATCATATGCATGCACCAAAAACCAATAATCCCATATTTATTTAGAAATAACCATTAGGGCCTTAGCCTGGAAACCAAAGCATAGTTTCAAATTCCAAAAGTCAATCCAAGAGTTATTTCATCAATCCGGTAATATTCATTTATTATTTTTCCATCTCCGGCATCCCCGATGCCTAGCGTCCTAGACGCTTGACGTTCCAGACGTCATATCTCACGGTATTAAGCAACGCGTGCTGCCCGGGGTCTCACCGGGTCCATATCTCTGACATCCCCGATGTCTGACGTCCATGACGTCCAGCAATCCTGCTCCTGGATCACTATACGGTCCGGTAGCTCCGTACAATGAGCCCTCGCAGGCAATGCACCGTGACTTCTCCAGTGTCCCCGACACTTGGAGGAGACCAGGATATAAATATCCTCATATCGAGATGGTTTTATGGAACACATTTTATTATTCATTTCCAAAATATCACAAGGCCCTGCCCCGAATTTCCATAAAACCGTCATAAGTCCAAATAGTTGAATCAAATCCAAAATAGTTTATTCAATTCCATTTTAGGGTCCCCGACCCAAAATCACTTATACAAGTCAACTGGGCCCCTGGCCCGATTCATAAGTTAACTGGGCCCCTGGCCCGATTTCAATTTAATTGGGCCCCTGGCCCGATTAACAAGTTAACTGGGCCCCTGGCCCGATTCAACAAATTAACTGGGCCCCTGGCCCGATTTTACTTTATCAAATCCGTAACCGTTTCATGAAATCATATCCATCCCTATTTATGGAAATCAGTGCAAATCCAGAAAACCTCGATTCACGTGCAAACACATAAATCGCCTCGAAAGGCGTGAAAACATATAAATTCACTGATATCCAAAATAAATCATATAATCCCAATTATAACAATCATGAAACAGTTATGCATGCATCGAATTTATAAAACCAATGTCCACTCACAGACCGTTTAACCGAACGCCTCGATACGCGTGCCATAGGCCTTCCCGGGCCACACCACTATCACCGGGACTCCCAATCCTGTCCAAATCACATTAGAGGATTACTAACCTCATCATTAACATCCTATTCAAGTCCCGTAATTTTCCCGAATTTTTAAGTATTTTTAAATTGGATTTAAAACCTTCGGACATCCCGAACAATATCGAAACGGAATCCGATCGACACAAAACCAATGCCAAAATGTTCGTTACATTGAATAGGATAAAAGTCATGTTGACCTCACCTCGAAGTTCGTGCCCACGCGCCGTCACGCGCCGCCGTGAGTGGCTGCGCGTGAAAGCCACGCGCCTGCTACAGTGACTGCTACAGTCACCATCTTCACCCGTTTGTCTGGTAAACGGGTCTGATTACCCGCGATAGGATCCGGTTCAATCACACCCAATTCGACATCAATTCAATCCGTTCTTGATCCTAAAACAATCATTAGCATATGAATTTCAGTTCTGTGACATCGATCAACATCAACCATTCCCTAATCAAGCCATCAACCCGTGATCACCCAAAACGGGTCAATCACCAAAACTCCATCAATCCTCAACCATTGTCAATTTAACTTCATATGAAGCATATAAGGATTAACACGAACCAATTAGCATGATTAATTGAACACGACATTACCTCAATCACCACAACTCAAGCTCGAGTTTTCCGGCCGTCCACCTCGTCCGTTCACGGCCCTAGGAGCCCCAAAGCTTGCTCCATTTGATCTGGTTCGACACGTTGAAGTTCCAGAAAGCTCAATCCATCATCAATTAGGCTTGGGCTGGCCTAAAACTGGAAGTTCGAATTTGAATTTCCCAGAACCCAGTTTCGGGTTTTTGAGCATTCCTCCACCATTCTCACTCCAATCCTCTCATTCTCAATCTTAGAGTCATCCTCTCGACTCACTCTTCATTCTATCGATCTAAAAGAACCATTAAAAGCATCCTAAAGTGCCCCTCAGTCCACTGTGTAAAATCCCTGCACTGACCCGAAAACATGATAAAACAGTGCCCATGTTCATTTGATTGATTGCCAGCACCAACATATGTACGATTCCACCTCAAACTGACCCAATTAACTCAATTAAATTGATAAACAATCACGGGATCGATCGCACAAAGCATCCACCATCACGGCTGTTCAATGAAACAGTACCCCCCGTGTGAAATTACAATTCTGCCCTTGTGCAGAAAATTACCAAAATGCCCCTCACGCATCCTGACCCGTAACTCGGTCATACGGACTCCGATTGATGCGTGCCGCCTGTCTACGAACTCAGGGCATCGAGGCCTTCCTAACGGTCCTCGGTCCTCGGCCATCGGACCACCCGATCAAAAAGTCAACATTTCCCCCTTATTATGTTTAAATTACGAAAACGCCCAAGAACTTCCGTACATCATAACTTTCACCACGAACGTCGGAATCGAACGTGCCACCTGTCTATGAACTCGTGACGTCCCGAACGCCGTCACGGTCATCGGTCAAAGTCCATTAAAGTCAACGTTTTACCCACGCCTAGGGGCAAAACGGTCATTTTGCACAATTCGTCCGAAATCGCCCAACTAATCTTAGATTAGTAAATCACAATTAAATATTATTAAATCCCGATATTCGGGACGGGTCGTTACAACCTTCCCTCCTTAAAGAATTTCGTCCTCGAAATTACCAATCTCCTTATTCCACAACCACCTCGTGGAAAACATTTCGACCTCAAACCATGTGTACCCTTGTACACCCACATACTGGGACAACACCAGCCTCGTCTGTACCCAGACATCCCATCACAGTCATACGTCATAATAGCAACAACACTCGACCACCTCGAGTGGAAATGATCACCTGATCCGCGATAAAATCGCCTAACTATTTAGCTGACTCCTTCAGCTAGGTGGTTCCTTTCCATTGTCAATATATCCTTACATTTTCTCCCCCTGGGAGTCACCAAATCTCATTCCATGCTGACACCATCAGTCAAACTGTCATCACAAAACTTTACCACCCAGGTAAGGCTCCAACCATCAGCCAGTCAGTGACAACACCACGTACTACATCACTCTCGATGCAGCGCAAGATCAACCACATGATCTCAATTCGCAGGGCAATCCCAATCCTGCGACACAAAATACTCTCAATGTCCATAATTGCCGACTCCGTCAGCGAACCAAAACGCTGGGAAATCACGGTGTGATCAAGTCACACAAGGCTACTCGTGGTTACTCAGACCACCAACTCACTCATCCTGAGTGTACGTATACCGTCAACATCAAGTGGTGTAACTGGAACACATTGAATACCAGCTCAGCAGTGATCACACATCTCAATACTAGGGTTCAACTAGCCAACCATGGCTAAGAGCACCTGCTCATACAATCACTGAACCCGAAAAAATCAATCTGCACAGCGCACATTATCCAATGTCCAGTCCACAATCACAACCAAATAAATGATATCGGAACCAAGCCGATTACCAACACGTTTCATCATACACCACCGGTACATCCCATGTACCGCCATTAGGCATCACTCAGCCTAACCCGTAACAATCCTCGCACAACGTACCCTGTACGTACATCAATCCATCAATCCGCCTACAACCACCTAGGTCGTAGCCAAACACGTTCCAAAAATGGAGTACATTTGCCCAAACCAACATGAGACAAAACGAACTCCACCCGTCATCTAGTTCCAATTCCGAATCCGAATTCGCAATTTCGTAAGAAATCCCGAATCCGAACCCAAACATCATATTTTTAATCCATGTTCAAATCCGAATCCGAAATCATTATTCCGTAAGCTAGCATTGGAATAATCATTCCGCACCCAAATCCAGTAATCCATTTTCGAGCTTCGCAATCGAATTTTGAATCGTCACCCAGAAATTCGATTCCAAAACCCAAAATCTCGTTCACGTCCATCAAGACGTAACCTAACCGAATCTATCGGTTGCCTGTCCAAAACACTCGATTGACTTCATAGGGAAGCCAATCCCAATATTCACACGTCAAAGGTTGACAAAAATCCGACCACATCGGCAACCTACTCAACCGAGTAGTAAACCATATGGACTCACTCCGAAAAGAAGTCCAGTCCCGTCATTTACGACTCATACCAAGGTAAGAGTGATAAACTCTCACCCAATCTGGATCATCACGATCACAATCCATATCCATCGCTACGTCACCCGACAAGTAACATCACGATCCTAGATCGTCACATCGACCAAAGTCGACAACATCACAAATCAGATCCACCTAGGATCCACACATGCTCACATAGCAAGCAATCCATCTGAAAGCTGATCGTAGGGTCTTACACCCTCATTGAATCATTCGCCAAATTTCCCTTGGTGGAAAGATGACCCCGCATTTCACCACCAAATCCAAAATCATACACAACTGCTTGTGTCCAATGACCCCAAGCCAAACATGGGTCCACCAACCAATACACACTCAACGTACTGGTAGCAACAATCATCATCTGCCACGGCAGGAAATAAGAAGTCAACCCCAAAGACTTCGGAATACCAATCACCAGTGTGGAAACGAGCACTCCTCTCGTCTCCCAATCACAACTCTCCCCGAAACGGGAGTTCCAACCATGTTGGAAGCAGACATGCTCCCAATGAGATGTCAAGTCCAACCACTGGACTGCCCACGTCCTTACCTCACTTGGACCACCACTTGTCCAAAATCAATTCATTACTCGGACCTCACGTCCGCCAATACTCATGTATGCACACATCCCGATTCCGAACGGAAATTTCCTCAACTCTGCCTGGATGTGCATACCATACTGCCTTCGTCTCTCATCTCAACCTTTACAGGTTCAATCCTCAGGTTCCAAGTGATTCACAATCACAACATCACACATCAATACCACGAATGGTTTCCCCGACTTTCCAAATTTCAATAATTCCCTTGCACCCTCTGAGGATATTAGAGGTAAACAATCTTACCAATCTCGGAGTTGACAACAACTCCCCAATTCCACTGATTCTCATGACGTAGGGAACATCGTCCCTAGATTCCCCAAGTTTCAATCATACCATTTTATCTGTTCATCACAAGTCATCGTATATCTGTCGGAACTCATCCCAACACGACACAACCTCCACTGGATCCCATCCAGTCCAAGACTCAACCACCACTGAGTCGCAGATACCAATCATCTGTTCATCATGACAGAGTCACACCCCAACTGGTGGCTCATCGTCATCACAATTACTGTCACAAGCACCAGCGCTAGTACCAGCACCAACGCACCATCATCAATACCAGTATCAGCACACAGGCATCCATACTAGTATTGGCATATAGGTATCACCATACCAACATCCATACATAGCACACGAACATCCATGCTAGCACATAGTGTGCAAATTTGTTACCCTGGATCTCCGTTCATTCCGAACGACGATCCCGTAACACCACTCGTACCCCACAACTATGGGTACCTCCAATTTGACCACTGGCACATCAGGATAATGGACGTTCCCTGAACATCCCCTGATCCTCAAGTGTTAAAGCCACACTAAATATCCTCGATAGCCAGTCATCTCGACACAACTGTCGACCAACAGTCATCGTTGTCAAGATCCATATCCACGCATCGCACTAATATTCGATCCAACACGGAATTCCATATTTTCTCATAACCGTATCCGTAGATCGAAACCCACAAGACTCACTAGAGTCATCCACATGGTCATCCATGACCTCAGCCGCTCGTCGCAGCACAAGTTCTCACTTAAGGTTCACCTTTCGGTCCATCAATTATAATTTAGGGTTCCAAAATCACACCCTAGGGTTCCACCGAACCCAACTACCCTCTGTAGTAAAATCCACAACCTGACCGACCCCGCGGTCCTGACATCGTATAGATGTCCAATCCAATCCAATTGTCAACTCAACGTGGGTTCCATCGTGGGTTCCACCACGAAGGTCATCGGCTAACTCCGATGCACCAACACCCCGTACACTAACCAACACCCCGCACACTAACCAACACTACCAGGGTCCACAACTCAGACCAATACTCAACTGAGTTTCGCATTTCCATAATATTATTCCAATGGGGTTCCCCGAACCCGGCTGTGCCCAGTGGCACAACAATCCATCATCACGTGACCGAACCGACGGTCCCACATTACCAGTTAATCGTATACAACCCCACTTGGGTTGAAACGCAACAATGCACGGCGTATCGGGCCAAACACACCCAATCCACCAAAACTATCTATCAGGTTGACAACGGAACTGCAGCCCAAAGAGACATCACACCCTCGTCCTCCGCGCACAAAAGAGCAAAACCTGCTCTGATACCACTTGACACGACCCATCCCAATCCCCCCAGGATTACCATGGAATGTGTCATGCTCCCGTCTGACAAAAGGCGTCAGACAAGGGATAACCGATTGCCATTACCCAAACGGGCTTCCAGAGTGCGTAAGGATCGATGGAGGAGGTGTGCGATGCTCAAGTCTCTGCTGCAGTCGTATCCGGAATCAACCTGAAGGGCATTGAAAACAAAAGCTGTGAGTGGACGAAAATAAACAAGTCTGTTAAAAACATTTATAAGACATTTATGCCCCTCAGTAAAATCATATGCATGCACCAAAAACCAATAATCCCATATTTATTTAGAAATAACCATTAGGGCCTTAGCCTGGAAACCAAAGCATAGTTTCAAATTCCAAAAGTCAATCCAAGAGTTATTTCATCAATCCGGTAATATTCATTTATTATTTTTCCATCTCCGGCATCCCTGATGCCTAGCGTCCTAGACGCTTGACGTTCCAGACGTCATATCTCACGGTATTAAGCAACGCGTGCTGCCCGGGGTCTCACCGGGTCCATATCTCTGACATCCCCGATGTCTGACGTCCATGACGTCCAGCAATCCTGCTCCTGGATCACTATACGGTCCGGTAGCTCCGTACAATGAGCCCTCGCAGGCAATGCACCGTGACTTCTCCAGTGTCCCCGACACTTGGAGGAGACCAGGATATAAATATCCTCATATCGAGATGATTTTATGGAACACATTTTATTATTCATTTCCAAAATATCACAAGGCCCTGCCCCGAATTTCCATAAAACCGTCATAAGTCCAAATAGTTGAATCAAATCCAAAATAATTTATTCAATTCCATTTTAGGGTCCCCGACCCAAAATCACTTATACAAGTCAACTGGGCCCCTGGCCCGATTCATAAGTTAACTGGGCCCCTGGCCCGATTTCAATTTAATTGGGCCCCTGGCCCGATTAACAAGTTAACTGGGCCCCTGGCCCGATTCAACAAATTAACTGGGCCCCTGGCCCGATTTTACTTTATCAAATCCGTAACCGTTTCATGAAATCATATCCATCCCTATTTATGGAAATCAGTGCAAATCCAGAAAACCTCGATTCACGTGCAAACACATAAATCACCTCGAAAGGCGTGAAAACATATAAATTCACTGATATCCAAAATAAATCATATAATCCCAATTATAACAATCATGTAACAGTTATGCATGCATCGAATTTATAAAACCAATGTCCACTCACAGACCGTTTAACCGAACGCCTCGATACGCGTGCCATAGGCCTTCCCGGGCCACACCACTATCACCGGGACTCCCAATCCTGTCCAAATCACATTAGAGGATTACTAACCTCATCATTAACATCCCATTCAAGTCCCGTAATTTTCCCGAATTTTTAAGTATTTTTAAATTGGATTTAAAACCTTCGGACATCCCGAACAATATCGAAACGGAATCCGATCGACACAAAACCAATGCCAAAATGTTCGTTACATTGAATAGGATAAAAGTCATGTTGACCTCACCTCGAAATTCGTGCCCACGCGCCGTCACGCGCCGCCGTGAGTGGCTGCGCGTGAAAGCCACGCGCCTGCTACAGTGACTGCTACAGTCACCATCTTCACCCGTTTGTCTGGTAAACGGGTCTGATTACCCGCGATAGGATCCGGTTCAATCACACCCAATTCGACATCAATTCAATCCGTTCTTGATCCTAAAACAATCATTAGCATATGAATTTCAGTTCTGTGACATCGATCAACATCAACCATTCCCTAATCAAGCCATCAACCCGTGATCACCCAAAACGGGTCAATCACCAAAACTCCATCAATCCTCAACCATTGTCAATTTAACTTCATATGAAGCATATAAGGATTAACACGAACCAATTAGCATGATTAATTGAACACGACATTACCTCAATCACCACAACTCAAGCTCGAGTTTTCCGGCCGTCCACCTCGTCCGTTCACGGCCCTAGGAGCCCCAAAGCTTGCTCCATTTGATCTGGTTCGACACGTTGAAGTTCCAGAAAGCTCAATCCATCATCAATTAGGCTTGGGCTGGCCTAAAACTGGAAGTTCGAATTTGAATTTCCCAGAACCCAGTTTCGGGTTTTTGAGCATTCCTCCACCATTCTCACTCCAATCCTCTCATTCTCAATCTTAGAGTCATCCTCTCGACTCACTCTCCATTCTATCGATCTAAAAGAACCATTAAAAGCATCCTAAAGTGCCCCTCAGTCCACTGTGTAAAATCCCTGCACTGACCCGAAAACATGATAAAACAGTGCCCATGTTCATTTGATTGATTGCCAGCACCAACATATGTGCGATTCCACCTCAAACTGACCCAATTAACTCAATTAAATTGATAAACAATCACGGGATCGATCGCACAAAGCATCCACCATCACGGCTGTTCAATGAAACAGTACCCCCCGTGTGAAATTACAATTCTGCCCTTGTGCAGAAAATTACCAAAATGCCCCTCACGCATCCTGACCCGTAACTCGGTCATACGGACTCCGATTGATGCGTGCCGCCTGTCTACGAACTCAGGGCATCGAGGTCTTCCTAACGGTCCTCGGTCCTCGGCCATCGGACCACCCGATCAAAAAGTCAACATTTCCCCCTTATTATGTTTAAATTACGAAAACGCCCAAGAACTTCCGTACATCATAACTTTCACCACGAACGTCGGAATCGAACGTGCCACCTGTCTATGAACTCGTGACGTCCCGAACGGCGTCACGGTCATCGGTCAAAGTCCATTTGACCATCCGAATTAAAAGTCAACGTTTTGCCCACGCCCAGGGGCAAAACGGTCATTTTGCACAATTCGTCCGAAATCGCCCAACTAATCCCAGATTAGTAAATCACAATTAAATATTATTAAATCCCGATATTCGGGACGGGTCGTTACAGTTTGAGTGTTTTTCATTAATAGAAATGGGTTTCTGGAGGTCGTAAGAACCTGTTGTGATTGAAAAGGGGAGCTTGGACGTCCTGGAACGACGGTGAATGGCGGAGGAACTCACCACCGCCATGGTTGATCTTGGAGGTATGGTTTTCACGGTTGTTCTTATATTTTTAATAGTTAAAAAGATAGGAAATAAGATTAGGAAGCTTTAGAAATCAAAATGGGAAAGAATGGAATGGAATTGAACAGGTTATAGCACTGAATCGGTCCAGACTGGTTCGGCCGGTTCAAACTAGTCAGATCGATTCGACAGAGCTTGATGACGATGAATAGTGTCCTGTCACACGAGGCCCACGCGCAGGACCTTCTTGGGGCGCGTGAGGGCACGTGAACAGTAATTTGGGGAAGTGTTCAACATGTGAAACACTCTATTCGATGTAACGAACATTTTGGAACTGGTTTCGTGTCGATCGGACATCGTCTCAATAATGTTCGAGACCTCGGAAGGTTTAGGTTTGAGTTTTAAAATAGTTAAAAATTCAGGAAAATTACGGGGCTTCAATGAGAGGTTAATAAGGTAATTAGTAACCCTCTAGATTGATTTGGACAGGTTTGGGAGTCCCAGTGACGACGATTAGCTCGGTGAGGCATACGACATGCAAACCGAGGCGGCAGTTTAGGACGGTCTATGAGTGGACCTTGATTTCTAAACTGTGATGCATGCATAAATGTTTTATATGGTCTATGAATATGATTCTATGATGTTGAATTGGATGATTGTGAATTATATGGTTCCACGCATTTCGAAGCAATTTACGTGCTTGCACGTAAATCGAGGTTTTCAGTTTTACTCTGATTTTTTGTACTTATGATTTTGGAAATAGTTGAATGAAATGGTTTTGGATTTGAAAAGGTAAACTCGAGTTCGAGACCCCTTTGTTTCGGAAACCCTCGGACTCGAAGTCCTTTTAGTGAGGTTCTCGGGCCAGAGGCCCAATTGATTCTTAAATTGGTTTCGGATTTGCAAATATGGAATCGGGTACGAGACCCATTTGATTTATAAACTCTCGGACTTTAGGTCCATTTGATTTAACTAGACATCGGGCTGGAGGCCCAGTTGGTTTGCGTATCGGGCTGGAGGCCCAGTTGGTCTACGAATCGGGCTCGAAGCCCATTTGACTTACGTATCGGGCACGAGGCCCATTTAGTTATGAAATCGGGAACGAGACCCATTTAGTTTACGAAATCGAGCACGAGGCCCAGTTGGTTTACGATTCGGGCCGGAGGCCCAATTTGTATGTGAATTCGGGCTTAGAGCCTAATTACGTTTTACGATTGTGATTTCGGGTTAGGGACCCACAAATGGATTTACGGTTCATGACGGTTTATGGGAACCGGCATGAACCCTTGAAAGGTTTTCATGAAGAAACTGTCATGAACCCTTGAAAGGTTTTTATGGTTCATGACGGCTTATGGGGGCCGGGCATGAATCCTTGAAAGGCTTAAAGAATGATTTCAAAAGGTTTTTTGTATGCCATCCTTTATATATGTATTGTCTCCTCTGGGAATGGTCGTTGGCCTGGGTGGACCCCAGAGTAGTCACGGAGCACTGACTGAGTGGAGTCGCCCCCCAGTTGGGTTCCTTACTCTCAGAAAGGCTATGTATTATAATCTCCAAGGAAGGTCATTGATCTACGGACATTGACCTGGGTGGACCCTGGAGAGACTTGGGTTTGAGATCCCAGGTAGCACGCGCGTAGCTCTAGATTACCGTGACAGGATTGGTGATATGAAATGTATTAGATGAACATGATTTCAATTGGTTTGGGAAATTTTGTTTTATGATGATAAATGGATTTGGTCTGAGATCCCCCATATGTTTACTATGTTATGGTTTTCTGTCAATGGTTTTGGGCAGGAGCCCGTATGGATGTGATTGTTTAAACATATGTGATTGGATAAATGGTTTTACTATGCATACATTCTTTTTAGTGAAGGGTATAAAGGTCTTTTATAAAATGTATTTACGAACTATTTCTTTTTGTCCACTCATAGTCTTTCTGTTTTCAATACCCTTCAGGTTGAATACGCTGCGGACTGTAGCAGAGACTGAGATATCACATACCTCCTCCGGATCCTGGCGTACTCTGAAAGCCGGAAGGCTAAAGGTTTAAATTTTCCCTGGTCTGACACTCCGTGACAGACGGGATCAGGAGCGTTCCTCTTTAATCCCGGGGGGATTGGGGACGGGTCCTGACAACTAAGGTCGGGGTTATTAAACCAAGTTTGCCTCACCTCCAAGGTCAATGGGTTGGTATTGGCGGGACTCCTAGAGAGTGATTATTGTTGGTTTTATCCCTTATATGGTTTTTGGTGTTAAGAGTAAAATCCTAGAGTACTTTTAGAACTTCGCTTAGTTGTCGAAAGGGAGCAAAATCAGATATATTTTTTAGGTGTTTTTGGGGGCAGATGTTGTCACAAAAAATATTGTGTACTTATAAGAATTTGAACTTTCAATTTTTTTTAAACATTAAATTATTATCATGGTACATATCAGATGATAATATGGAAATAGCCGCCCACGTATTATGTAATAATTTATTGCAAGTATGAAGTTCTATTCTTGTTAACAATGGAATTATATAAACACAAATGAAAAAAACCAGAATGTAAAATTTTGAAACATTTATAAAATTAATGGTCAACTAATGAAACCATCTCATTAGCAAATGATATATAAATTTATATCATCGTGATCAAATTAATGCATGCATGTTACTATGTTCTTGCAGATTATTAAAATTGTATATTTGATTGATAATGTATCTAGCTCTACTTAAACATATACATATAATATGCATATAAGTAGAGATCGAGATGGAGATGGAGATGGAGATCCATAAATATTAAATAAATTAATGATATATTGCACGGTGATATGATAATAAGAGTGGCAATTAACATGATCGATCACTTGATCAGATGATGGAGAGAGTTCCTTTGCTTATCATAATGGGGTACGGAATCAATTGGGGAGTACTCTTTTCTCCTTTTGCTTATCATAATGGGGTAACATGGTCACACAAATTTTAAATAATAAATAAGGCATGCATGCTCAATATGCTTCGATAATCCTTCCAATAAACACCATTCCTTGCTGTGCTTAATTATTTATTTCTTTAGGGTTGCTGATTTTGATTTTTTTTTGTATATCATATCTACCATTCACTAAACTTGTTGATTCAAACTGCTTTTGATTTTCATTTCATTATCTGACTTTCTTTATATTATTAGCAATTAACTTGTTTCTGATTTGCATGTTTCTCATATTTAAATAATGGAAAACTAAGGGTCGGATTCAAATTGATATCAATCTCAAAAGTGTTGCCCTTTTTTTTTATACCAGGTTTTTTTCACTAGGTTTTTTCAAATAAGATTTTTTAACGAGATACTTTTATACCCTAACTTAAAGCTGTATACAGCAAATTTATTGTAAAGTCAACATTTTGAAGTCATCTCAATTTGTTCCTTATGAATAAATTAAGACGACAAACTTTTTAAAGATTTCGTTATTATTCTAACTATTTAAAATAAGGTATACAATGTCTCTGCCTCTATCCTTGTACTTTCTTCAAGATTTTTAAGTTTCCTTCATACTTATAGAGTAATCCATAAGTATGAAGGAAATTAAAGACATGTTATAGGGTGATAATAGGTAATTAAAATATACGGCAGATGATGCAGAGAGTCCCCCTTTGTTTATCAATGGGGTACGAAATTAATGCAATTGAATTACGCTTCTGTCCTTAATTTGCTTGGTCAACGGAATCAATGCAGTTGGAGTAAGCTTCTGTCCTTAATTTACTTAATCAACGGAATCAATGCAATTGGAGTACGCCCCTGTCCCTAATTTGCTCAATCGATATATATATATATATATATATATATATATATATATATATATATATATATATATATTATGAGCAAATTACACTTTATTATTTTGTATTTCATCTTATAACAAATTAATATCAAAAATTTCAAATGTTGTAATTTTCATCATAGAAATTCTAAATTTTTTTTTTAATTTTCTGAATTTTTTCCGGAAAGAGTATCAATTTCTTTGAGTATTTCGCACTAAAGATAGAAATACCTTTAGCAACAAAAAAATTCAGATGTACAGCGTCATAAAAAATAATTTTTTCAATGCTATTCATCTGAATTTATCACTGCTAAAGGTCTTCTTATTTTTAGCAACGAAATGCTCAATCAAACCCATAATTTTCTTTTCCTAGAAATTCTGAATTTTTTTGGAATTTTCTGAATTTTTCCAGAAAGATTATCAATTTCTTTGAGTATTTCGTCACTAAAAATAGAAATACCTTTAGCAATGAAAAATTCAGATGTACAGCGTCATAAAAAATAATTTTTTCAATCCTATTCATATGAATTTATCACTGCTAAAGGTCTTCTTACTTTTAGTAATGAAATGCTCAAACAAACCCATAATTTTCTTTTCCATAAAATGCATAAATTATCCGGAAATTTTCTTTTAACACTTGAAAACGCATTCAAACCTTCAAACACATCAAAATGCATCCAAATAATTCTCTTAACAATAATATTCCCATTGATGGCTTATTACTCCCATTTTATTTCTATCTCTTTGTTCATCCCTCCAAACTCCAGTTTTCTTTTTTGTCTCTCTCTCTCTCTCTTTCTATGCTAGCTTACTACTTTCAATTTGTTTGTTTTTTATTTTTTGTGTAAAGGAGTCTAAGCAACGAGAGAATGAATCCTTTTGAAGGGGTGGTTTTGGGGGGCTGGGGCATTTTGGAATGGTAGAGAAGGTGCAGATGGTGTGGTTGGGTGAGTAATGCTTGCGTTTTTCTTTTAAATAAATAATTTTTATAAATCTAAATTTAATATTTTATTGATTAAATTTCGGGTCCCATTTCAAATTTAACATAAATTTTCACGGAAGGAACACTATATAACGATTTGAAAAGTTCATATTAGAAATTGTAATATTTGAAAAATTATGTATGAATAGACATAAATTATAGAGTAATAAAATATAATTCCCACCATATATATATATATATATATCAACATGGTCGCATGCATTTGGAATTTCCACTACTATATATATTATGATATTATTGAATCATCTTCTGCTTACCGTGAGTCTATTCGAGAACAGTACAACAGATCGAGGTAATAGATCTCAATGTTCGTTTATAATATTTTATAATCAATATGGGTTGAGAGAAGTTGAAACTTTTATTTTTATTTTTATTTTTAAATTTCTTAATGAAAAATAGACTACCCTAATTAAGTATTACAACTTAATTGCATATATGCCATATGATTATACAATTTATATTCATTAGGAGTGACAGTTAGCATTGGGATGCTTTCATTAAAAAAAATATTAAGTAGTAATGGGCTGGTTTGTTTAATCTTTTCTTTGGCCTTGACTGATAAAATAATTGAAAACCTTGTATTTTTTGGTTTTTTTTTTCTTTTAACAAAAAACCTTTAAAAATAGAGTTAAATTAAATTATGTTAAATAAGACTTCCAGGAAATTAACACATGAATTTAACATTATACTTTCTCTTTTTGAAGTCTTAATTTAATATTAAGAAAACCAAACTTTCCGTTAATTTCTACGATGACCTATATACGCAAATTCCGACTCATACATCAATTGATTTACTATTTTGACTGTGTGTATATTTGGATACTGTAGAATAACTCTCGAACAAGAATCTCACTCAACACTTATATATATTGTAGCAACCCGTCCCGAGAGTCGGGATTAGTCGTGTGTTTAAGGTGGGCTTAGTGAGGAAGTCAGACAGGAGCAGGATTTACCTCGGATTTTGGGGTAAAACCGGGGTGGGTCCTGACATATATGAAGAAAAGAAAAATGAATGATGTTCAAATAATAATTAGGGCAAATATAATTTTACACCTCAAGATTTTGTGGTCAATTTTAAAATGGACTATGAGATTGCATTTTCATCATTTTATACCATGAGATTATGAGATCATATCAGTTTACTACATCTACTTATTTCCTTAGCTATTAAATCATTAATTAAGTTAAGGTCATTCTTAGTATTAGTTACAAAATTTCATTAAGTGGCTAATTGTTTTAATTTAGAAATTCTTTCAAATTAGTGCATTTCAATAAACTACATAAGCATAACTAATCAAATTACATGTAAATGTAATTTAATGTAATACACATATACCCCTGAGATTTCTCGTGTTCAAACAAAACTCAATCAGGTTTCAACAATTACACAACAAACACCCCCCTTAGGTTTCAAAACTCTTGTGCATAACTCTTTCTATTTGAAGTTTTATTTATAAAGGCAAAATTACCCCTTATGTTTAAAGTTATCTCACAACCAAACACCTTTCCTTAATTTTTTTATTTTTTTATAAAAAAATCTTCCATTTTTTATTTAAAAAACTAAAAAATAAAAAATTCTGACAATTTTTTAATAATATTAAAATTCAAAAAAAAAATTCTTCTAATTGTGAGATAGCTTAATCTTTATAAAAAAAATTTAAAAAATTGAGCACGAATTATAATTCACGTTAATAATTATAAAAAAAATGGCATTTAAATAAACTACATGAGCATAACTAATTAAATGTACATGTAAATGTAAATGTAATTTAATGTAATATACATATACACCTAATGAGGTTTCTCATGTTTACATATATAACACCCCATCAGGTTTCAACAATTGCATAAATACCTCTCAAGTTTCAAAATCCTTACATATAACCTCTTATGTAAAAAAAAAAAAATTAACCTTGAAAGGTATTTACAGGGGAAGGGGAAATTCCTATCGCAAACTACTATGTCACCGGGATTAAAATTTGAGAACATTAGTCAGCAACATTAAGGCTCTAACCAACTGTTTATCTAAAAACCAAACACCTTTCCATAATTTTTTTATTTTTATAAAACATTATGCCATTTTTAATAAAAATAAAAAATAAAAAATAAAAAATAAAAAAAGAAAATTAGAAAATAGAAATATAAAAAATCTACTATTTTTAAGTAATATTAAAAATTAAAAAATGTAAAAAAAATTCTCCCATTTGTAGGGTACCTTAATCTTTGCAAAAAAAAAATGCATGAATTATAATTCACATTAATATTTATAAAAAATGGCAGAATTAGAAAAGCTCACATTGGCAGAATTAGAAAAGCTCACATTAACTATCTCTTTTTATTTTTTAATAATATTAAAAATGGCAGATTTTTTTATATTTTTTTATAAAAATAGAAAAAAATTTATTAAAAAAAATAAAAGGTGTTTGGTTGTGAGATAACTTAATCTTTATGAATGATTGTTATCCAAGGGTAATTTTGTCATTATAAAAAATTAAACATAATGGGTCATGTGCAAGGGTTTTGAAATTTAAGAGGCGTTTGTATAATTATTGAAACCTGAGAGTTGTTTGTGTAAATACAAACAACTTTAGAGGGTATATGTATAAATAATCCTTTTATTAAATGAATTAATTTATAAAACAAAAAATACAAGAGAAGCCTTTTGAAAAACCTAGTGCTTTGGCTATTAGCAGGGTGGCAGTGGAAGAAAACATAGTTGGCGTTATGTGACAGGACCGTCCCCGAAGGGACATTGATAACCGTGCCCGGTCCTGCTCCCGTCTGGCAAGTCGACTGAAGTTCCCAATTTACCCTCAGCACTTGCCAAACAAGGAATAATCAAACGTGTGCCCACTCATGCCTTCACCTCTCGAATAGGCCTGATCGTCGCGCCACGACCTGGAGGGTCAATAAAAACACAAAAGGTGTGAGTGGACGAAAATGAATCAGTTCATAAAACAGATTACAGAAAGACATTTTCACCCTCCACGTAAAACCAATGCATGCATTCAGAAATCATTTCACAATCTATTTCATTTCCAATATAAGAAAACCGTGTATGAAAATTAAAATTATTTTCCTTTTCTTAACTTAGCCCGTAATCATAAATACAAAGCCTCAGCCCAAAATCATAAATCAATCCAAGTACAGAACATAACCCAAAAATCCATCAAGTCATGTAGACCGGGCCACTGCCCAACACATCCGAAAAACATCAGAAATCAACAGCAATTCACAAGTCAATCAATCTGCTGGATCTCGAGTGCGACCGAGTCTTTAAACTCAAAACCATGCGCATAATCAGGTCTTCCCGGGATATCAATGAATCTTTAAACTCAAGCATAATCAATAGGTCTCGGGGGATATCACAATAACCGAGTCTTTAAACTCAAAACATGTCAATCAAGGGCCCTCCCCCGTCATCAATCAACCGGGTCTTTAAACCCAAAATATTATCCAACAATAGTACCGGGTCTTTAAACCCAAAACCATTTGTAAATCACAATAAATCCAGAATCCATCATAACCTAGTTTCTCAAGTCAAATCTGAGATCACACTTAATCGAAATGGAACTCATGTCCGAATTTCACATTCAAATCCCCAATCATATCCGTCATCCATTCCCGAATACGAATTCGCAATAATGATTCCGTAAGCCGGCATCCGGAACCATCATCCTGAACCCAAATCCGGAAATCCACTTTCAAGTTTCCGAAACCCGAAACTCGTTCATCAAAGCCACTTTTATGAACTGGGCATCAAGCCCGAAATCACTTTTCCCAAAATCCGTTTTAAATCTTTGAAATCAAATCGTATTTTAAATACCACATTCAAATCACCCAAATCACCAAAATTACGGTCAAACCACAACATACCCGAAATCTCGTAAAACGTACAAATCCGTAACACTCTCGAAATACGTGCAAAAATCGTAAATCATACTCACAATCATAGTTAAAATATCATCAAAACATGATATGCACAAATCATATAAAATCCTTCATTAAACCATCATGAAAACATAGGAGGAACCATAGCCTCGAAATACTTGCAATTACGTATTACCTATCGAAATACGTAGAAATACGGAAAACGCAATTACCATAAGTCATAATCATATTCATAGAAATCATAGAAACAAGTATGCATGCATTAAATTTTAGAAAGCAAAGTCCACTTACACACATTTCGTTGTTGCCTCGATACGCGCGCACTTACACCGTTTCCGGCCGATCCACTATCCTCGACTTTCCCAAACCTGTCCAAATCCCATAATAAGATCATTAACTACTTCATAATGATCATACTTAAGCCCCATAATTTTCCCGTATTTTTAACTATTTTTAACCGAATCCTAAAACCTTTGGACTTCTCGAACTTATCTAGACGATATCCGATCGACTCGAAACCAATTCCAAAATGTTCGTTACAACAAATACTTTAAAAGTCATGTTGGAACTTTCCTCAAAATGTATGCCACGTGCCTCCCAAAGGGGCTGCGCGTGGGCCTCACGCGCTAGCACAGTGTCATCCCCTGCCTCTAGTGAACCGGTTCGGTCTGGTTCACTGTAATCCAGTCTAGCCATGAACCGGCGTGGGTGGTTTTCATCCATTTTCAATCCAATTTCAATCCTTTTAAGCCTAGTACGTTCATCCCTTCATTTCCAATAATTCCCTATAGTTAATTTGTGAAAACTGGAGCTAGAGATTACCTCCCAAACATCCTTCAAAAATTCGATGTTTTCTCCACTGCGTTCTCAGGTTTCCGGCCACCATTGGCCATGATTCCAATCCCAAAGGTCTCGTCCTCACCTTTAGAAGCTCACCTGATCACTCATAACTTGTCAATACACAAGATTCATGGGTTGCCATTTGAATCGAAATAGAGTTCAATTGAGGGTATAAGTCCTTACCTTCCATTTCAGGCCTTAAAACCGGGCTCACGTACTTCCTATAACAGCCAGGAACCTCAGCCCAACATCCAATTCGAGCATCAGGCCTCAAACAATCGATTTCCAATTTGAATGGAAACAGGGCACTCACGGTTTCCTTCAGTTACCAACGTCGTTCCCCGCTGTCGAACCTTGTCGTGGCCACCAACCCACTCTGTGCAACCTCCCCCTAAACTTTCCTTCATACCCTACCACCAATGGATCAAGTTTGAGAGGATTGGGTTTCACGATCACCCATGTTCCTCTGTTTTCCTATTTCTCAGTACTCCTCACCTGAATCTCACCCGAGCACCCTCTTTGTGTACTCTCACACACAAATACCAGCACACACACACACACCCTCTGATCTCAGACACAAGCACCACTTGATCTTACACGACTCACACACTGGACAAGATCGACTCTGTATCTGTCTCTGTTCTCTCACTCAGAACACTTAATTGGTTAAATCAAAACACAGCACGGTGGTTCTCTTCTCCACACAGAATCCACACTACACCTGTACACCCACTTAACTCAAACATGCCACTAATCCATCCTTCCTTAGTGACAATTGTCACTTAACTAGTTAAACAATTCAGCTAAACAATCCACCACAGCTGTTTCAAATTTCACCATTCAAATTACCATTTTGCCTTTTTTCCTTACAAATTACCAAAATGCCCTTCGTGTTCCTAGGCCCGTAAGTTTATCGTCCGAACCCCGATTGACGCGTGCCGTCTGTTTACGGACTTAGCATCCCGAGACCTACCCAATGGTCTTCGAATTACGTGAAAATTCCATGTCATTTGAAAAGTCAACAAATTACCCCCTTTAACCAAATTACCGAATTACCCCTGAACGTCCGAACATCATAACTTTCTCCTCGAATGTTGGAATCGGACGTGCCACCGGTTTATGAACTCGTGACATCCCGAACTACGTCAGAGTCATCGGTCAAACTCCGTTTGACCATTCAAACCAAAAGTCAACTGTTCGCCTAATTCTAGGAGCAAAATCGTCATTTTCTTCAAGTTTTCCCCAAATTTTCCTTCTTCGAATGTCCGGGTCGTTACATTATGGCCCTTCCTGAGGGGGGTAAGCCTTATCATTGGGTTGGGTCAGACAAGCTCGACCCAAATTTATGGGCTTGAGCTAGGCCAGACCAAGTTTATGTTACATTTTGAAAATTATCAGACCGAATTGGGGGGACTTAAGCACATATGTAAAAACTCAAGCACTTTGTTGGGCGGGATTTTAATGGGCTAGGCCAAATAAGCCCACTTGGGCGAGGCTCAATTGGGTTTTTTTGAATTACTTGAAAAATAAAAAGATAAATTAAAAAATACTCGATTAGTGAGGTTAATCGGTGATTAGTTGGGCGAAATCGGACGAACGATGCAAAATGACCGTTTTGCCCCTAGCCGTGGGCAAAACGTTGACTTTTCATTCGGTGGTCAAATGGACTTTGACCGATGACTGTGACGTAGTTCGTGACGTCACGAGTTCATAGACAGGTGACACGTTTGATTCCGACATTCGAGGAAGAAGTTATGATTCACGGAAGTTCAAGTGCACTATTGCACGAATTATGAGACGACCTAACTTTTGGACTCTATTGCATCGATCATTTTCCTTTTCTCCCTAAACAAACCCAATCTCATTCCCTTTGAACCCAAAACCAACCCAACCCTTTCCATTCGACCATAATTGAGGACAGAGTGAAGTGAGGATGCTGAGGAAGGTGGCTGGACGGCCAGAACCGCCGTGGACGGCAGCTTGGAGGAGAAGAACCCGAGAGGTACCCGGTTACCCATTTTTCCATTTTTAATTTGGTTTTTCCATTATGGTTGTTTGTGGGTGATTAGGAGGTGTTCAATAGGTTTCTAGGGACATTTTAGGAAGGTTTTGTGAAGGTTTGAACGTTGAGGGACCCCTTGGGAGGAGTTTGGAGAATCGAACCGTGAGAACCAAAATCGGACCGGTCGAGTTTCTTGGGTTTTAGGGGTTTTAATTAGTTGGTTTAGGTTCCTAGGATCTAAACTTGAAGATTAGGATCGATTAGAGGAAGAACGGGTGAAAACTGGACCGCGTATAAACCTGGACCGGTCACACCGGTCCAAGTTACAGGAAAAGACCGAACCGGCCGGTCGGACCGGTCGGCTGGAGGAGGAAGAAGATACTGTGCAGGGCGCATGAGGCCCACATGCAGTGGCTTCTTGAGGCCCGTGAGGGCGCGTGGCCTACATTTCGAGGATGTCTTCAACATACGAAATCTTCTATTCGATGTAACGAACATTTTAGGACTGGTTTCTTGTCGATCGGACACCGTTTTGATAATATTCAGGGCATCAGAAGGTTTCTTATCGAGTTTAAAAATAGTTAAAAATACCGGAAAATTACGGGGCTTTAGTGGGAGGTTAATAAGGTAGTTAGTAACCTTCTATTACGATTTGGACAGGTTTGGGAGTCCCGGTGACGGTGATTGGCTCGGGAGAGCCGTATGGCACGCAAATCGAGGCTGCAGCTCGGACGGTCTATGAGTGGACCTTGGTTTTCTAAATTGGTGCATGCATAAATATTTATTATATGTTTTATTACATGTTTGATGATGTCATGGGTGCATTTGTATGTGGTTACGTATATGCACGTATTTCGAGGTTTCGGCCATATACGGTGCTTATACGGGTTTGTATTTCTTTATTGATTTAAATGAAATGGATTTGGATTTCAAAAGGATAAACTCGGGCATGAGACCCATTTGGTTTTGTCTTGGGCATATGACCCTATTGATGGCCTTCGGGTCTAAATCGTGGTCGCGGCGAGTGCTATGTGCACGGCGACAGACGATGCGACGCTCGCCTCTGAACTGAGATATATTCCTTCCGGAGAGGTCACGATGAACGATTCGTGGTTGGGCAGCCTGGGGAGGCTCGACTTCGGAGTGCTGACGGTTCAGGATAGCGATCGGTGATGAGTGCACCATGATCTTGTGGTGGTCGCGTTGGCTGATTCATTCACGGCGACATACCAGGATTGAGGGCGGTCCTGGATGGATGGTTGTACACATCACTACGATCGGAGTCATGACTCACCCTGAGATATCGGGCAGGATGCCCAGATGATGTCATATGTTCGAGCACGAGACCCAGTTATTTTACGGTTATTATTTCGGGTCAGGGATCCTAGATGGATTTCCAGGTTCATGACGGTTTATGGGAACCGGCATGAACCCTTATTATGTTATTGTGGTACATGACGGTTTATGGGAACCGGGCATGGAATGGATGTTATGGATCATGACGGTTCAGGGGAATCAGGTATGAATGTTTATGTTATGTATATATATGTATTCATATACCTTCCTTTACTTCTATTATCTCCTCCGGGGAGGGTCGTTGGCCTGGGTGGACTCCGGAGTAGTCACGGAGCACCGAATGAGTGGAGTCGCCCCAGTTGGGTTCCTTACTCTCAGGAAGGCTATGGTTACTATAACCTCGGGTAGGGTCAGTGGTCTGCGGACATTGACCTTGACTTTGAGAAGACTCGGATTGAGACCCAAGTAGCACGCGCGTAGCTTTGAAAATCGTGACAGGATTGGTTGTGTGACTTATATATGATATATGATATGTGATATGTGGTTTGCACAGGTGTGCACAGGATTTGAGCAGTGGCTCGTGTATTTGGTTTCAGTATGGTTATGGTTTTGGGCTGAGTCCCTTATTGGTTTCTTATGGATTTGGGCAGTGGCCCGTATGGTCTATTTCATTATGGTTTTGGGCTTAGTCCCACATATGGTTTCTTTGGTTAAACGGTTTTTGAATGCATGCATGCTTTTTAGTGAAGGGTACAAATCTCTTTATGGAAATATGTTTATAAACTGCTTGTTTTGTCCACTCACAGCTTTTAATGTTTTGACTGCCCTTCAGGTTGATAGCGGATGTGGACTGTAGTAGAGACCGAGATATCACATACCTCATCCGAATCCTGGCGTACTCTGATAGCCCGGGAGGGCAAAGGTCGGAAATATCCCTTGTCTGACACTTTGTGTCAGACGGGAGCAGGGTCATCCCGCGTTAATCCCGGGGGGATTGGGATGGGTCTTGTCATTTCAAGTCAACCTGTTAACCCATATGATGACCTGTTAACTCATTTAATAAATAGGTAGGTTTCGGGTTAACCTGTTAACTTGTATATTGACCTATATATTGACCCATTTAATAAACGTGTCATTACTAACTCATATATCTACTCATTTACCTACCAAAATACCTATTAAATCTTATAGTTTAAATAGGTTAAACGAGTCAAACGGGTCATAGGTTAATTGGTTAAACAGGTTACATAGATTAAATGAGTCATAGTTTAAATAGGTTAAACATGTCATTTTAGTAATGTATATACGCATTCCACTAATGTGAGTTCTATATTTTCAGCAGGATGTTATCTATAACCTAATATTGTTGTTTGAAACACACAAATGAGTTAGTAATTCTTTTCTATTTACACAAGGACCGAAAATAGTATTTACATTGTCTAATGGCATGAAGCTAACTCAAATTTCACTAAACATGTAGTTCTGTCTGGTCAATTTCTATGCCATTAGATCGATCATTATAGAAACAACAACCTCCCAATGGACAATGCTGTAGTCATAGCCGCATATAGGTTTAAGGATGTGATTTAGCTGCGTGGACATAATTTATGCATTCATATATTTGTCTTCTTGCAGTTGAAAGTGCAAGTGTGGTGAGCTGCAACAGGATTATGCTAAAAAACAGCACAAGAACATGCACATCTAGGCACAAATCGGTAACAGTCTTTAACCTGCTAGTGCTAATGCAAGTGCAAGTGCAAGTGCGGTGAGTTCTATTCTACACTCATTTCTTCCATGCAATTGGGGTGGTTTAGACATCACATGGTCTGACGCTTAGTTATTTCAGTGTTTGTCTAGCTAGCTTGTTGTTTTTGGTTCTTTTGTCTATGTGTGAGTATGTCTAATGTGTGATGTAATATGTTTATGTATATTTTAGAAGTCAATATACAACATGTGACCGTTGATTACTGATTATGTGAACGTACTGAATCTTGTATTATCATATCCTGCTTCTATGAAATATATGACATGAACTTCGGTTTTGTTTTGTTTTGTTTTTTTTCCAGTATCTTTTACTAGTATTATACTTCCACCTGCATTGCACTAAATCAAATCTGAAGTAGTTCTTAAAAGGAAGAATGAAGGTGAAAAAAAGGCACTGAACTAAATCAAATTTGTAATGGTTTGAGTTTCATAGTCTCCTTCCTTTACTCTAATAAAATGATTTTTAGATCGTAAGTTCATGGTATATATTATTTGTAGATGAACTAACTGAAGTAGCTTTACTCTTCTTTTTCATTCTGCCAAATTTTGGCTTGTTTGTGGCTTCATCTTTGCATAATTAAGCTTTCTCTTATACCTGAGAGAGCTTGAGATGTTTGATTATCAAAGCAAAAATAATTTCTTTTGCTCTTTTTTCACTTCTTAAACTGGTAAGCTCTTTTGTATTAATTCCTTCCTTTGGTTGTCTGTTTTGCAATTTTAGGAAGCCAAAAGATCTGGTGGCAGTGTGCTGGTTCATTGCTTTGTGGGAAGATCCAGAAGGTGATTTTTCTCTCCCTGGCTAGTTTTATTACTATTGGGTGTCTGGCTGGTTATCTTAATTTTTTGTCACTATTAATCATTCCCATAAGAAGTATGGTTCTATTGATATCTTTGATAATTTTTTGTTAGGGAAGCAATATTTAAGCATAAATTTCGTGTAATTTTAAGGGTCGGTTTTTTTTGGGTGGGCATTTTGATTTGGGTTTAGATTTCATTTCAAGCCTAAATTAGTTGTTTAGACTGCTATAATATGTTGGTTCAATCTTTAATTAGATATGTTTTTATACCTGCAAAAAGGCCGGATGCTTATTACACCTATAAGGATCTTGATGAAGTAAGAGAAGCATTGGCAGATCATGTAATATCATATTGGGCGAAATGATGAGGAAAATACTGCTATATTGGAATTGATTCATAGTACGCAGTTAGTTATTTAGATTAGCTCATGTTTCTTAGTACGTAGCTAGTTATTTAGAATTTTATGTGTGTGATATATATGTGACTTTGAGATTTGAGCTGAGGAGCATGCAATACTAAGTAATACCTCATTTTCTTTGTGAGCTTAGTTAATGATTTATGTATGAGTAATTTTGTTTCTCACGGAGTATTGAAGTATACGGAGTATTGAAGTATAATTTTCATACGTATTATATACTGCTGTTGAGACAGGAAAATATTAGAAACCGAGGTTAAATATAGTGTTGCTATATAGCATTGCGTAAATCACCTTTTGGCATCGGTTTTCATACATACTGTTGCGTAAGATAACTTTAGGCATCAGTATAAAATAGAAACCGTTGCGAAAACCACTTTAAGCAATGGTATTTTTAAAACCCATCTGTATTAAATAAAAATCGTTGTGAAAAACTGACAGGACCCGTCCCAAATCCTCTGGATTATCGTGGGACGTACCTACTCTCGTCTAACACGAAGTGTCAGATAAGGGATAATTCCAATCTTAGCCCAACCGGAGCTTCTAGAGTGCGCTAGGATTGGAGGAGTGTGATGTCTCGGTCTTTACTACAGCCCGCATCCGCGATTAATCTGAAGGGTATTAAAATCATTGAAAGCTGTGAGTGGACGAAACCAATAATTTAATTTAATAAAACTCATTTCACTAAAAGTCATTTATGCCCTTCACTAAAAAGTATGCATGCATTTGAAAACCAGTTATCAAATCATTTATCAATAATTAAATCATTAGGGCATTAGCCCAAAACCGTAAATCAAAGTATATGAGAACTTAGCCCAAAACCAATCATGTGGGACTCAGCCCAAAACAGTAAATCAAACCATATGGGAACTCAGCCCAAAACTAAATTCGTAGGGACTCCGCCCAAATCAAATCACGTGGGTCTCAGCCAAATCCAATACACGTGGCTCAGCCAAAAACCAATCATCGGCATCCCTGATGCCTGACATCCCAGATGTCATAATCAACACCGTCAAAGTTCCAAGCTACGCGTGCTACTCAGGGTCTCAATCCCAAGTCTTCCTAGGATCCACCCAGGTCAATGACCCACAGATCAATGACCTTCCCTGGGGGGGAGGTTTTAACCTCTGGCTACTCCTGAGTCACTATATGGACCTGTCGCTCCGTGCAATGACCTCTCGCAGGCAATACCCCGTGACTACTTCAGGATATTACGACACGTCTGGAGGAGACAACCCGTCACTCCTGGATACTACGGGTGACAGGACCCCATCCCAACTAGACGTCAAAAACTGTGCCCGGTCCTGCTCCCGTCTGACAAGTCAACCAAAGGTCCGAAACTACCCTTCAGTGTTTGCCAGACAAGGGATGTTTGCGCTGATTTCTACTGCTGCCACTGCCTCACGATCAGTCCCGAACGTCGTACCACGGCCTGGAGGGTCACAAAACAGAAAAGGTGTGAGTGGACAAAAATGACCTCTTATAAAAACGTTTGCCAAAATACATTCTTACCCTCCAGTTTTCACAAACTTGCATGCATATCACAAAACATGAGTAATAGTATGAAATCATTCAAGTATGAACCGTAGACCGATAAAATCAAAACATATTTTCCCATGGTCCATAAAACTCATGTTCACCAAATCAGTTCATGTTATAAAACATCAAATCTCGGCTCTCAGGCCAAAACATGTGAAAACATAATCACCTGGCCACAAGGACCAAAAACCCGTACTCAATACCAGTACGTCATCACAAACAACATCAATCAGCACTAATCATAAGTGCACAATAAATATATCAATCCAATCAATCCGCACTACTCACAAGTGCACAAACTATCACAATCACATCTGCAATACTCACAAGTGCACAATCAAACCATCAACTGCACTACTCACAAGTGCTGCACTACGCGTAGGCCAAAATCCAGCCACTCTCTCGGGAACAGACACCTCTGGGCTCAACCCTCGGGCTCAGCCACATCTGGGCGAACACATCCCCAGGCTCAGACCCATCCGAGTGGTACATCCAAGCTCAGTCACATCCGAGAAGCTGACTACCATAGGATCAACTCCCGATCCTACAATCACATCCCCAAGCTCCGGTCGTCTGGGTAATCCCCCACCCCCAAGCTCCGACCGTCTGGGCATTTCACAATCACAATGAAAACCATCTCAGGAATTACATCCCAAAACATTTCAATCAAATCTTGTCTTCATACAAAGTCAAGATCATTCCCGACTGGGTCTCAAGCCCAACATACCATTTACACATAATTTGTTAAAATCACATTTTAAAAACAATAAAATAATCCAGAAATCATCATTGACTCACTAACAAAGTCAAAATAACATTTTAGAAATCATTTAAACTCCGGGCCTTGCTCAAAACATCATTTGCACGTTCCTCGTAAAACGTGCCCAAAAGTCTGATTAAAATAATCATCAATTTCATCAAATTCACATGTGACTCCAAAACCGAGTTAAAATCACTATCCACTTGGTTCTCACGCCCATAATAACATCATCATGCAAATCCATGCGTTCGCAACCTCAGTTGCCATTTTCACGTAATTCCATGAAATCGATCCTTGACTCATACCCGAGTCAATACATCATTTTTTAATTCATGACTCATAATCCGAGTCCAAACATTATTTTCAATCAATTTCAATCCCGGACTCATAACCCGAGTCCAAACATCACTTTTAACCAATTTCATAATTTCTCGAAAATCGTGCCAAAAATAATATAATAATCCATAAAATCGAGAAATCACCGGATTGAAATATCAATCATGCCAAAGCATATAAAATCATATAATAAATCATATATGCATGCATCACGGTTAGAAAACAAGGTCCACTCACACACACCGTCCAAAACGGTCCGTTTCCGAGCTGCACGTTTTTCCGTAAATTCTGGAAATCACAATTCCTGTCCAAAATCATTATAGAGGGTTACTAACATCTCAAAATACTTCATATAAATTTTCCCCAATTTTTTCGGAATTTAAATACGTATTTTAAACGTAAAACAAAACTTCGGATACGCGGAACATTAATGAAACGATATCTGATTTCCTCGGAACCAGCGTCAAAATGTTCGTTACACTGAGAGGATTCAAAGTCATGTTGACCTCACCTTGAAACTAGGCTGTACACGCCCTCACACGCCGCCGTGAGTGGCTGCGCGTGAAACCCACGCGCCAGCTACAGTAACTGTCTTCCTCACCCGTTTGTCTGTAAAACGGGTCCTTTTACCCGCGAACAGACCCCGTTCAAATCCTATCAATTCGATACCAATTTCAACAATTGAACACTCAGTTAGCTTCAGTTTAAGTCCAATTAGAGATCTGCGAACTTAATTACAAACAATCATACCTCAAATCATACAACTCGAAGATGAACATCGAAGAACTCTCGAACACTGTTCATCATTCGAAATCCTTCCATGTCGATCGATTTCCTTCAATTGATGCATCCAGAAGCTTCACTGGACTCAGGTAAACTCTTTCCCCATCTCAATTGCATCGATCCAAGGCTCAAACTCCACGACTCAAGCTCGAACCTTGCTCACTGTTACCAGACCCGTTCAGAGCCAATTGGGCCTCAATTCTCTTTGTTTTTTATCTGGATCAACTCGTCACAACCTCAGGAAGCTAAATGAAGCTTCAATTTCGATCCTCACAGCTCAATTCTCAACATTCGAATTTTCCCTCCCAAAATTCTAAAATTCGATTCCCAGATTTTCAGCTCTCATTCAATCCCAGTGTTTCCCTCATTGATTCAGTCTCTGAATTCTCACCAATTTTCATTCTCAAGTTCAGCTGATAGGGAGGAGATTAAGGATGGAAGGAATTCAGTTTTTGGTTGTACACGGTTAAGAAAACAGAGAGGATTAATGGAGGAATTAAAAATAATTAAGTTTAATTAATTAATAAAACACAATAATTATGTCTTCCCCAAAACATGGATCATGTTTTAAGACTTAATTTAAGGGATGAGTGACACTTGTCACTCATCCGGGTGTGTTCAATCATTGGGTACTGTTCATATTAAAATAATATTTTAATTGAAATCCCTATTTGTTTGGTTAATCGAGTTCGTTCCCGTGACCATAACTTCGTCGTCGAATCTCCGATTTCAGCATGCCGACTGTCGTTGGATTCGTATCGACGAGACCTACGTAACGGTCCTTGGCCCTCGTCCATTGGACTTCCCGGGTCAAAAGTCAACATTTGGCCCCCTTTTTGCCAAATTACCAAAATACCCCTCAACTTCCGAACGACATAACTTTTTCCTCGAACGTCGGAATCGAACGTGCCACCTACCTATGAACTCGTGACATCCCAAACTACGTCACAGTCATCGGTCAAAGTCCGTTTGACCGCCCGAACTAAAAGTCAACATTTTGCCCACGCTAGGGGCAAAACGGTCATTTTGCACAATTCGTCCGATTTCACTCAACTAATCCCCGATTAGTCATTCTAAACCATAATTAATTAATATTTAATCCCGACACTCGGGACGGGTCATTACAACGGGACTTTTGGAGGGCAACCACTCGTGAGGATTGTCTATGGAAAACCATTTTACAAATCATCTCAAAACCGTTCAAAGGGCTATGCCTGGGGTTTCCATAAAACCATCATAAATCCAAATCCATTTGGGGTCCCCGACCCGAAGTCACATTTATAAACCATAACTAGGCCTCATGCCTGAATTCATGAACCAATGGGCCCCCGGCCCGATCATATAACTCAAATGGGCCTCTAGTCTGATTTCTCATTAAATCAAATGGACTTCAAGTCTGATAGTTTCCAACCAAATGGGTCTCATTCCCAATTCCATATTTCCAAAACTAGTTTATTAAACCATCATTGAAATACCAATACGTATAAGCATAGTATAAAACCATAAATCTCGAAATACGTGCAAATACATACATACTAAAACACCACAACCGTATGCACTCAAAGCATCTCAAATCATGTATTTAAAACATATAAAATAGTTATGCATGCATCATATTTAGAAAGCCAAAGTCCACTCACAGACCGTTCTAACTACCGCCTCGATATGCGTGTCATAAGCCTTCCCGAGGCTAATCACCATCACCGGGCCTTCCAATCCTGTCCAAATCATATTATAGGGTTACTAACTACTTCAATAACCTCTCATTAAAACCCCCCTAATTTTCCAGGATTTTTAAACGTATTTTAAACTCGACTTTAAATTTTCGGACATCCCGAACTGTATCGAAACGATATCCGATCGACTCAAAACTTGTCCTAAAATGTTCGTTACATCAAAAAGGATGATTTCATAAGTTGACCTCATCCCCAAACAGTGCCCCACGCTCCACCCAAAGACGCTGCGCGTAGAGCTCACGCGCTCAGCACAGGTCATCTTCAACCTCCAGCGAACCAGATCCAGATCGGTTCACTAGTTTCCGGTCCAGACGAACCGGCGTGACCTGTTCAGTGCCATTTTCTCCTCCTTTTCAGTCCGTTCCAATTACTACTTCTTTGTCCCATCAATTGCAACCTATATATGTGATCAAAACCTACAAAACTAGCCTAGAACCCCCTGGTTCGATTCACCCTTCATGGCCCAAATTTTCTAGTTCCTAGTCTGGGCTGGTCAGCCACTCTCTCTTGTCCAAAACCATTCCCAAAGCATCATAACAACCCCCTAAACACAACCTAATCACCAGAAACAGCCCCCAACTTCCAAAACTAGAAATTCAAAATTTGAATATAAAAGGGGTTTTGGGTTTTCACCTGTTTCCCGTGGTTCCTCCGCCGTCCATGGCGGTTGGTCGTCCTGCCACCGTCATCTCGTCCTCTCACTCATCCTCAGCCTCACTTGGCTTCAAACTGAATCGGATGGGGGAAGGGTTTCATGGGTTTCGGGTTGTTCGAATGAAAATGCAAAAGGGAATAGATACATGTATCTGTGTAATGGGAGCAATAGATGAGTGGCACTTGTCACTCATCTATTGGGCCTGATACAAATATCTGGGCCCACTTCCAGACAAAAGTCAACTCGTCTCGTAAGACGTGTAATAGTTCCTCGAAATTTCCGTGAATCATAACTTTCCCGTCGAACGTCCGATTTCGACGTGTCCCCTGTCTATGGATTCGTATCGACACGATCTACGTAACGGTCTTCGGTCCTCGTGCATCAGATCTCCCGGGTCAAAAGTCAACTTTTTACCCTCGTTCAGGGGCAAAATTGTAATTTCACCATAAACGTCCGATAATCTTCGACTAATTCCCGATTAGTCCTGCTAATCCATAATTAATTCTTAATTAATCCCGATAATTTGGAACGGGTCGTTACAAAAACAGTAATAGGCAACTGTTATTTAAAGAAACTGTTGCGGAAAACCACTTTAGGCAATGATAGTTTTAAAATACCGTTGCGAAAAATAACTTTAGGCATTGGTTTTCATTTATACCGTTGCATAAATTACCTATAGGCATCAATATAATATAGAAATGTTGCGAATAACCTCTTTAGGCAACAATATTTTTAAAAACCCGTCAATATTATATAAAAACCGTTGAGAAAAAATGCTATGGGCAACAGTTATTCATAAATACCGTTGGAAAAGAACTTTAGGCAAAGGTATTTATAAAATACTATTGCGAAAAACCACTTTCCGTTGCCTAAAACCTTTTTCCTACTAGTGAATAACTATCTAACAAATATTTGAAATGATACTAAAATACACTGATTCCTTTTGCTAATAATTTGAATTTTGCATTATATGTTACAGATGATGGATGACCAGGACTTGGGCGTCTTTGCCAATTTTCTCGGAATCTTCATATCTGTGTTGGTAATTGCTTATCATTATGTGATGGCTGACCCAAAATATGAAACCAACTAGTGATTAGTTTCCTTTTTATATATTTGCAATAGAGATGCAGTTTTCTTGCGATTGATGGATATACTTTTTAGTATGAGTTGTTTCACAATGGATACAACTTGATTTTAGTATCAAAAGCTTTGTCATACAATGTGAATGTTTGCATGCACATGTTAATTTCTTTCTTCTTCATATGAAGTTGTCTACTCCTTTGCATTAATATTGACGTTTTCCGTGTTTGGATTTGACACGGGGCGATCATCAAAGGGTAGTGGTGGCAATGACAGTGATCTGGTTTTTGTAAATGCAGAACATGATCTTAAAGAGTTTCAAAGTTAAGATTTCCTTTTTAAAATTTAAAATTACTATTTCTTGTATTGTACATTGCACTTATTACTTAGACGAGGAGGATCTAAAGTCACTTCTTCAATGTAAAATACATGGAAAACAAGAATCCTTCTGGTTTACATGCAGAAGGATTAGGGCTCATTTTGTGGTGTACATGATCTAGCCAAATTACAAGGCACACTGAAATCAATGAAGGAATGGCAAGTCTAATAGTGTATGTTAATCAGTTAGATGTACTTGAAGCTAAAAAGCCTCCAATAGGCATTAGCTGTTTAACAAGTATTTGGGAACTTTTTGTGCCTTGAGGGACTCTCCCAATGCACTAATTTTGCCATTTCTTTCTTCATCTCCATTGTTTCTATTGCCAAGCTCTTCATGCAGAATCCCAGGCTAGTCAAACAAAGAACCATTTGGCTTTTATGTTTCTCTTCACCCTCACTAGTATACACTTTGTCAGCTACTTCCTGCAGATCTTGAAGAAGCTTACTAACGGTAGTCTCAACCTCTTCATCACCTCCACCCAAAATTGTGATTGTGTTCGGTGGTTTGCCCATTTCGCTATCATGGTAGTCGCTTTGTGACTCTGCCTGAATTGCTGCTACAGACTTGATCGACATTGCCTCCTTGAGCCGTTTTAGCGAAGAAGTAAGCATTTCCTTTAAGAGCTCTAGATCAGCATTCATTTTTTGCCTTAGTTCCTCCCACGAACCTCCAAAATTTTGCTCTACTTGTGAGAGGAACTCTGTTTTGTAGGCCACAAATAGTAAAAGATCGGCCATTTTCGATAGAGACCCTAGGACCTTGTTGTAACTAGCACCATTGATGGGCAAGAAGCAGCAATTGGGCTCTGTTTCAGCCTCTTGGATGAAGTCTTCTAATCTCTTGACATGATATTTTAGCTCCACCTGCCTCTCCCTCAGTCCGGTAGAAGCCGGTACACCTAGGTTTATGTCTTTAACACAATCTCCAAGTACTCCCATACTTTTCGAAAGCTCATTTCTCGCAAGGGTCACTGCTCTTGTAGGATAAAAGACGACCTCTATTAAAAGGAAACAAAGCAATCCAATGGAAGCCTCTGTGATTCTTGTGATTGCAAATTCATTTGGAGGGCCATAATTTTCCCTGCCCAAGATTAGCAATGCCCCTATAGCTGCTGAGATCCCACCTGGTTGGCCATACATCCTGCTTTGCCTAAGGATATGCGTGAAAATGATCCAAGGTATGATTGGTAAGAGCCTTAGTTCCTCAAGTCTTTGAAAAATGCATAAGCATACGATTCCATAGACTGATCCCATGGCCGTACCTTGCGCTCGGGCGTTTGTCACCGTAAAGGTCGCCTGTCGTCTAGTTACAAAGCTGATGGCGATGGTGAGCCCCGACCAGTATCCGTTCGCCTTGTTATACATCAAACCGAATAACACAGCAAGCCCTAATGCAAGTGAGCACTTGAAAGCAAAAATGAAGCTCCTGGGTCGTGGCTTTATTTTTCTCCAAACCCTCATCAAGTTACACAAGCCTTGGTTTTGTGACGTACTCGATTCTTGGTTATGCTTTAGATTACCGCCTCCCAGATTTTTGGAAATAGGTTGGTTTTTTAGTAGGAGCTCCATGCAGAAAAAGAAGAAGAAAGCCGGAAGGTCCTTGTGGTTTGTGGTGGTGGGTTTTCTGGCCCAGAGGGGCTTGTCGGATACCTCTTTGTAGGTCTCTGGAGCTGTTGTTGCATCAGAAGGCACAAGGTCCTTAGTTTGCAGTAGCCTTAGGCTTATTTGTAGCTGTGAACTTTGTAAATGACCTTTGAGCTCTTCATCAATGATGTTGGCAGGGAAGGAAGAGCAGCTAGATAAAGCTATCTCCATCCCTCTCAATGGTATCTCCACCTCCTCCAATTTTTTGGCCAAAGCTGGAGAGTTTCGATTCGGACATTTGATTTGTGGTCTCTCCCATATCATGCCTTCCTGCGCAAGGAAACAATGCACTTTAATTAGATGACTGAACTATTGAACGAAGCATGAGACCATTGAACCTTAGCCTTACATGACTGTTAGTGATGGTTTGAAAAAGCCTAGCTGCTGCTTTGGATAGAGGCTGCCCTTGAGAAATGAATTCAAGAGCTCCTCTCTTGTCTTGCGTGGAGACGGCCTTGACAAATAGAGTCAACCTCTCCGACGCATTTTCGGAATACATTCGCCATGATTTTTTAGCCTGTGGAAGCATTTTCAATCATCTCTGTAATTTAGGATTAATAGTTCACAACTTCACATCCTTTCCATATGAACTCTGCCACTAATACTATTTGCAATATGGCACATACATTTGTGGTTTTAGGGGGTAATGATCAAATAATTCTGAATATGTGTGGGAGTATGGGACGTTTTGTGACGAAAGAAGATGATCTAGCTAGGTTATAGATTGTACTTTTTACTTTTTTTTTATCAACCTTTTACTTTTAGGAAACTTTGCATTTTGCACAAACTATTGGGTTTTGCGGACGCACAAACTATTGAGTTTTGCATTGAAAAAAAAAAAAAAAAAAAAAACTATTGGGTTTTGCGGGCGCAAAAACAAGAGCAAATGCAACTGTCATGGCCAGCAGGCATTGGACTAAGTCGTGTCCTTAAGAGAGCCACAAAATTAATAACACTCAAAGCACTCTTTTGTTCCTTTGTGTACATCTTAGATTCTAAATCAATCCTATTTATTCCAACTTGAATTTCTGATAAAATAAAACAAACAAAAAATAATAAGTTTTTGGTCCACTCCGGCAAATCTCGATCAAGAAGCTGCCATCTGCCGCACGATGCTCTTTGATTGTAGTGATTGATCAACTTTGTTTCCAAATTATATATATAATATTATATGTACATATATACATATATTGTATATAGTTATAATTGATTTTTTTTTCTATCAAATCAAAAATGAAGTTCGTATTGTCTGGGTTCAATAGTAGGGTATAGAAAGGTTTTGGGAGAGGTGAGATATGGTGGTCGAAAATCGTAAGACGTAAGATTTAATTCTTGAATATTGGGAATGCCCTAAGAATTAAACCCTAAACTATTTGTAATTAACCAAATTATTTAATATCGGATGATAAAATTTTAAATTTAAAAATATTTTTGAAGAATTCTTGCTCTTAATATCTTGATTTAAGTTTGATTAGATACTCATATTACTCTTAAAATGAACGAGTGAAAAAAAATTATAAATAGGAGTAATGTTTTCATAATTCTTAATATAATCTTATAATAATAAAATTTAAATTTAAAATTTAAAAGTATTTTTAAAGAAAAATGGTCAATTTTATTCGATGTTTAGGAATTAGAAAGTTTAAAAAATATAGTTAGTGAATTTTGAATAATCATTGATAGTTATTAAGGACTAATGAATGGATAGTACCACAGCTTTTTGATTTGCTGTCAAGCTGTCA
The DNA here is from genome assembly GCA_032719365.1 of Prinsepia uniflora. Lineage (NCBI taxonomy): Eukaryota > Viridiplantae > Streptophyta > Magnoliopsida > Rosales > Rosaceae > Prinsepia > Prinsepia uniflora. The sequence continues at coordinate 10,060,454 of CM064861.1, forward strand.
CAAGAGCATAATAAGTTTTTTTTATTTTTTATCAGAGCATAATAAGTTTCTATGAGAACATATATATCGGAGTCTAGGGCGGTCCGGCGTTCTCCGGAAAAGATGCATGCGGAAGAGAAAGGGGAGAAAATTAAATAAAATAGTATTAAACTAGTATTAATTACCTCATAGTGCGCTAGCCGAGGGTAAGGAAACAACATAGCAAGAAGAGAAGCTAAGGCTCCAAGGGCTGTGCTTGCTGCAACCCCCAATGGGTGCATGACGACCCCAGTTTGAGCCCCAAGAATCACAGTCCCCACATAAACATTCACAAGCTGCCCAAATGCAATCCTCTTAGACATCAAGTGTGTGGACTCAGGCAAAGCCACCACAAAAGCACTCAATGACACCGCCGTTGCAGCCACCTCCACCGAGAAATTCTCAGGCCCAACCACCCAAAGAGCCACTATAGAAGTCGCCATTACTTGCACCGTCGCGTACATCACATGCCAACAGCTTCTCATGACGTCGCCTAGGGTTGCGTCCGGGACTATTAAGATAGTGGTCATGTACGAAAAAGAAGGGTATGTTAGGTATTTCCGGAGCTCCGCTGGTCCGTAGAGAGTGGTGCACCCTACTACGGTGCATGCAAAAGCAGCGCGCAGAGCAGAACCTAGGCGTGCTCGCCACAAAGATTGGGTTTTCCGATGGACCGTGGTTGTGGAGATTACCATTTTATTGGTTTGAGGTTTCTAATGAAGCAAGAAATTTGATGGTGTGAAACGATAGGTTGATCGGCATGAAGGCTTTTACAAATTTTGTTTTGTTGGAGAGGGAAGACACATGTGCTAAATGAGGTCATGTACGTGCTAAATGTTGGGAGCAAGTTCTATTATTTATAGAGCTAAGCTTTGTCACAACTAATAAACATTTTTAGCAAAGACATATTTTTAGGACTTTTATTTTATCTTTTTGCTACAAGAGAAAATAAGAGTTTCAATTATATAAATATAAGGTAATATGGTAATTTTTTTTTTTTTTATGTAGCTTGTCATTTTAACCAAAACATTGTATGTTTTTTATTGTTTTTTTTCTTTTACAAGCAAGGAGTTCTTATGATTGTCTTGTAAAGTAAATTGAAAGTTAAAGGTGATCTATTCATAAATTTTTCCCATGAGAAAAGTCCGTTTTATATTATATGGGTATTTAAAAAAATTGCAAAAGGTAAAAAAAATTAATTAGGTTGGGAAAAGCAAAAAGAGAGAGGTGAGAACATGGATCTTAGTTTTATTAGAAAAAATCAAACAACTAGCTATGTGAGAAAAATGGAAAATTTTCTTAATCTAGACATCTTATTTAGGTGGAATATAATCCAAAGTTTTGGGATTAATTTGGACAATTACCTTCTCATATGGCTAGCTTATGAACTACGACTTATCTCAAATTCATCTCACCTTTTTTTTCGCCTTAAAATGAAATTGTGTTGTATAAACAAATTGTTAAAAATTGTAAAGTAAAATACCAGTTTGATTAATTAGGGAGTTGATTCCACTTATTTTTCACTTGTTGCATTTCAATATATTCTTTAAAAGTTTTTAAAAAAAATTAAAAAAAAACTAAAAATGAAGTGGAGCAAGAAAAAAAAATATAATGTGAAAATAAACTTCCTTTTGATTATTATTATTCGACAAGAAATAAAAATTTAACGTTATAATTTCATATTTATCAAATTTAACAACTACAAATATATACTACCACAGATTTTAGCTTTAATAGTTGATTAACAATAACATAAATCTCCTAATCAAATTTTAAGCTACTTCAACCTAAACAGTCAATTTAAATTTTTAGCTTTCCTTGCTTGTCTAATTATATCCCAAGAAAGTGACCCCAAAACATCAATTATAAAATAATATAATACGTTTCTTTTCAAAAATGTACTTACCATGATATAAAATCGGTGAATACTAAAATTATAATCACATGTTATAATATATATATATATATGTATGTTATTTATAATATATAGATAAATACCAGGAAATTAAATACCATATTACAATACAATACTCGAAAAAATGAAAAATATTTACTACTTTATCAGGAATGAGAATAATTTTTCTAACGAACTTAATTATTTTAAAATAGCCATTACTGGGTGAGTCGGCAGAAGAATACCAGAATTTTTATTTTTATTTTTTACGTCTGGACAAATTGACTTAGAGAATTGTTGAAGGTGCTCGTCAGAAAATGGAAGGGAATGAGTGAACCAGAAACAAGGAAAGTAGATACCCAATAAGTTAACCAGTGATTAACTGACTAATCACGGGCGACTAAATGACTAATCATAGCAATTTAATGTGATAGGCATAATTTAACAGAAAATTGTAGGTTGATTTGGGTTGTCGACAAAATTTGTAACTTTAGTTGAGTGAGTTCATGTTCTGCTTCATTCCAAGGCACATTTTGGAGGTCTATGATCATCATATCGCACTAGTTGGGTTTGTTTCTTAGCTTGGTTCTTTCCTCGAAGCTGCCTACAGTTTGATACGTATAGAAAAATAACTTGTCAAAATGGAAAAATAACTCATCAAAACGCACAAGAAACAAAGGTATAAAAATAACTGAAGTTTGATTGAATTATATAACCCATTAAATTCAAGATATTTCCGAAGTAAAAGTGAAAGTTTTTTTCATTGTAAAGTAAGTAATTAGACACAGAACCAAATTTATCCGACATAATCATTCAAAATGCTCGGATTAGGAGCAGTAAATTTTACATTCAAATAACTCGAATTTAATGTGTATGCAATCCAATACAATACTGTGATACTGTCCACCAAACAAACCCTGAAATCACACAAATCTACTGTAAAAATAAAAATAAAATAATCAAAGAAATTGCCCGTCCAAGAGTTTTATGTTTGGCAATCATTTGTCAAAATACTCAATTGTAAACCAACTTCAGATTTGAGAGGGAAATCCACCTCATGTGAGAGCAAATATCATATGAGATATCATAGTGAAGCAACTCCTAATGTGAGTTCCAGCAATAAATCTAAGTCCAAATAAGAAAATGTGCCACAGAGATTCACCATCATTATATCATCTACGAAAATGACTAGGTAACATGTTGCAATGAGCTCACTGTGACAACGATTACTAACAGACTACAAATTCTATTGTATGCATGTATGAATTTTCGTATCAGATAGTGTATCATTTTGCTACCATAACCATAAATTTAGATAGGACTCTAGGAATCAAATGATGAACGAGGCTGCTTGCCAGTTTAGCAACTTCACGTAAACGAGTGCCTAACAAGATGACATCATCATTTTTGAGATTCATGAGTACAATTTCACTTAAACAACCAACTTTGCTCAAATTACCTAAGCATATCCATTGTATTGTTTACCTCCCGAACATGGAATTCCTGAAAGGTTAGTGTAGAGGTGTAAATAGAGTCTGAAGCAATAGGGTATGACTCAAACTCGGTGGAAATTCAACTTGATGTGACTTGTCCTCTTTGATGGGCTGGTGCTAGGTGTAATAAATAGGGTACATTAAGATCTCACAAAGATGTGACTTGAAAGAATAGAGGTTAGAAAGCAATAAGAATTGCTAACAGAGAAGATGCCGGTCCGACTAGGGTACATTAAAATCTCACAAAGACGTGACTTGAAAGAGTAGAGGTTAGAAAGCAATAAGAATTGCTAACAGAGAAGAGAAGATGCCGGTCCGACAAATACTTCAATACAATGAAAATCATTACGAAGAAGAAAACAATTTATGATAACTAACACGTAAAACAACTAATGGCCCAAGAAAGATAAAATACATACAACAATCAGACAAGTTAGGTCGTCAAAAAACTGAACAAATCAATCAAAACTAGCATGCTACCAGCTTGACATCCATAATTGGCCAAGTTAGTGTCCTACTTATGCATGGGCTCACAAAGGACTTGTACATTTGACCACCAAACAAGTAGGCACCAAATTGAAATCATGTATCCAATGTAAAGCCCAGTGTTGTGCTATATTGGACTGGCCCATCTTCTGCCACTGTTCACACTGCCACAGACAGGTGTATTGTGGTCGATTGGAGTCAAATGGCAAGAACTACAGATTGGCATCATAAATAATTCTTTTTAAACAACCACGAATCATTGAGAAGCCAACAAGACATATAGTATGATGCTGGGAGGTCGCTATTCTGCTATCTGAAATGTAATCCTACCATGTTGTCCATTCCACCCGTGATTCATTCAACAGGGCATACTAAGCCCAGAGGAAATATGCAAGATAAATAACAATGCCCAAAAAAGCCATACTGAGCTATTGCTATGTCTACTCATGCGTCCACTTCACATAGATGATTCCAAATACAAACAAGTGTACTTTTTAGTTTGCAGTTTTACTTAAAGTCCCAGTTCTTTCTTTTAAACAAAAGAAAGCCAAACAGTACAGTTTTACTCTTTCCAAGCCCCAAAATGCTGCCTCGCTTGATTGCCAGTAATTCTGATGAGGGGAGATAATTTAAGATGAGTTTTGCGAGCGAGTCCGAGGGAGAAACTTTAATCATGGAGAACATCGCAGCTCTTGCCTACTGGGCGTAGATTTCCTCTTCTGGCCTTGGCTCTTACCACTTCCTGAAACTCTTCCTGCACTTGACAACGTTCAGAGTTTAAAATGATGAAATTAAATCAGAGATGACAAAACCACTTTTAGTCAGTTCTAAAACACTTTCTTTATGAGTAAGATAACACACATGATTATAATTAGACACGAAATTGGTGCATTTATTTACATGTAAATATAAACATACAAATGTATATAACCTTCACTTTGTGGAATGTTTCCCAGTCTTGTGACAGCACCAGACATGTTCATATTATTGATTTCTTTGCAAGGTATATTAACGCCCTCATCAGATGAAGGGGAGACAGTTTTGTTTTCTCTTGATCCATCACGTTTCTTTTCCATTCCATTGTTTTCAGGAAATATTAAACTGTCTTCAGAAGAACGTGAAGAACGAGTACGAGTCAACCTCCTCATGTTGGTTGAAACTGTTGACTTGGTGTCTTTACCACAAGTCTTCGTTGGATCATATATATCTTGACTGGTTCCAGCATAACCAGACATTGGCTTTTGATTATTTTCTTCCCTATGGATGCTACTCTCTGCATGAATTGATGCATCATTCTTCTTTTTCAATACATTGTTTTCATGAGTGGTGACATTTTCTTCAGAAGAATACGATCCTGTAATATGAGCTGACTGGCTCTCTTCCAACCCTGTTTTATTTGCTATAGTTGATTTATCTTTTTCCTCTTGGACTGCTGAACGAGTCAACCTTCTTCTGTTGGTGGAATCCCTCATCCTTAGCTTAATCTCTTCGCCAGAACTTTTCACCTGAGAGTCACTGTTTTGAATTTCAACACCTTTCCGAAATGCTGAACGAGTTTTTATTCCATCTGAGGTCTTATTTTCATTATTATGAGCTCTGATAGCTTCAAAAGATAATTTATCAATAGACATGTCATCACTATCACTGGAGTTGAAAAGTTCAGTCCCACCTTTAGCAATATGCTTGTGAGTGCTTGATACTAGAAAGGCCAGACCTGCACGAGCAGCAAGAGGAGTAAGACGAGACCTGTATTCTGAATGCTCTTCTTGTACAGACGAACAAGGGGCTTGTGGACCGTCCCCTGAACTGTGAGCAATATTGTTTGCTTGATCCAGGTCATGAGAGACCTGACTGTTTGAAATGCTTAATTTGGATGCAGCAACAGGTTTATGTCCCTTGCTATCAGCTGCATGCACAACCAGGAATAATATAATGTTTGTACCAATGCATACGCTTATAACTCAAAGGGTGATTAGATCTAAAGCAGAAAGGAAACTGATCAGTTAGCTCCACCTAAGTTTTCTCAAAATGACCACCTTAACAGGCATGCTGGCCAAGGGTAGGAAAGAAGAGAGGTTCTGGAATTCTATCCCCTCATTTTTGTGTATTGACTTTTTAAGGGTAAAATGAAAACTAAAAACTTCCAGTAATAAAAAATAATAGGGGGCTGATGGTGAAAATTTTTCAGTTTGAATAGAGTGGCCCATATTTAACAAATATCACTCAGGTATCAGGCAGTTAATCCTTGCAACCTAGCTCTCATGTGTCAGGATTCAGCCTTAATATTGATGTCAAATCTTATTTTTTTGACGACAGCTAGAGGGTGCAGGTAACGTAGGGAGCATTTTAGACTAGAAAATTCTAAGGTTGAGCCAATTCCTAGCCGTGGACCATATGGTGGCCAAACTCTTTCACCCAAATCAGTAAAGTACAGGCTAAAAGCTCCTTCATGAGAGCTACATAAATACTCTCACCTGACATGAAGAGACAGAAAAGGCACAACATGGGCACATTTACCCATGGTTGGATTCTGCATGTCGCATGGATCATATACAAGGTAAAGCTCATCTACTACTGGATTATAACCCAACCTTATTTCTCTAGTTCAACTTAAGGAAGGTATTTGGGTTCAAGGTGCAGATGCAAGAGACCACTGGTTATGAACAGTTAATAAAGAGTGCCTATGAAGATAATTTCCTGAAAATTATTATTAAAAAAATTAAAAATAAAAGAAATAGAGAGAATGAGGCAAAAAGTCTGAATCTATTAAACATATAAAGTACTGAGAATGGCTCTTAAAGCCTCTACTGTAATCTCTTTTCTGAGTCCATTAGCTGAAAAATTGATCTCTTCTATATGCTTTCCCAACGTAGTGTTAAGGTCTAATTCAACATCAAACTCCTCATGCATGATTGGAAAGGGAGATGCACTCTGTAAACCCATTTGTTTAACTGATTTCAAGAATTCAGCAACTGTTGGATGGTTATTGATATTTTTCCTAGCTAACTAGTTTCAAGATTGAACTAGATGTGACAGTCACTGTCTGTCCTTTGAGGTCTTGGTGCAGCCATTCGATCATAAAAGTGCATCTACAATAGCCCTCTGTGAGTGTCTCACTCTGAGCACCTAGTGGTCATGATGTGAGACATGAAATGAATTAAAAGAAGAGTATTTTACATGTGAAAGGAGTATAAAGTAAATTATACCATAATGAACTAACTGCAGTACTTAACCTACCGAAAAAAAAAAAAAAAGATATGGTTAAGAAATGTAATCTGATTGCTTCCCTCTTATAGCTACTAGCCAGAGACACAAAGAAACAAATTCTCAAAATATAGGTACCTAGAGTCATTCCCATTGCCCATGTAGATTTGAAGGACGCACCTTTTAAAGCATTATATAATCGTTTTAGACTGACTACGCATTAAATAATCAAGCACACTTCAACAACGAGTAGAAAGTTTACGATTAGATGATAGGCCTGGTTCCAAGGACTAGGAAGCAGATGAGTACCTTTTCAACCTTGGCATCATGAAAGTGGCTCTTAAACTGTGACTTATTGGTAGCAAGAACATGCTCGCCTTCAATGTGAGAGCAATCATCACCCTGGAGAGGAGCAGAACGAAAACGAAGATGCCTAAGTACTTCGTCCTTCTTCAACACCATTTCTTCTAAATCGTGGCTCCCGAAGTCTACAATTAGGCTATCTTCAGTAGAGCTGTGGACCAAAATCAGGAGCCGCTTCAGACACTGGGTATAATTGTCCAGCAATTGAAATTCAAAAACTCAACCAAAATCGAGGTAAAAAAATGTGTCCGGCAGGAGAAACATAGTTTTTCGTGATTAATTATATAGCGGCATCCTATTCTAGTGTTAAAATATACCCTAACCCGTAGTAAATCAGAACATAGAAAATTCATCAAGCCATCCCTTTTACAGTCTAGGCACATGAAACACTTTTCCAAACTTTCCTATTCCAAATTCAATAAAACAAAGATATTTGGCAAGTATAAATGAAAACATAAGATCATTGACATTAGTTGTAATATATATAAAAATTATGGCCTATTTTAAATTGTATAGTTCTTTGACTAATCAAAGGATCTGTGTGTTTAATTTTTCTATATGCAAGTTTTTTAATAAACTTATATGTTAGTAATAACCAATGAGTTAATTGTCCTAAAAATGAATACAGTTAGGAACTTTGTTTTATTGGATCATTGAAGTAACTATGTGGAAAAGAACTTCATAGTAAGTACATTCAACTATGGATAGAAGCAAAACACAAACACACATTGATCAGATATTAATGCACAATTGAACTGGAACTAGAGTATTTAATTATATCACAATGTTAGATTTAATAGCTATACACGAGCGGAATTGGTAATGCATGCACATTTTTTATTTTTTTCACAATCCAAACCCACCCTAATTTCAAGAAAAATCAGAGATCATGTAAAAATAAAAAACTATCAGAAACCCACTTCATTCAAACAGTCATAATAAAACCCATTGCTGCATTTTTCAAATAAACTACAGGATTCAAGTCTGAGATCAAATGTTTGAGTGGATTGAATGAGTTCGATGCCTCACCTGAGAGAGATTTGACATGGGTGCGAAGAGGAGTCTTCCTTGCACATATTTTCAAGCTCAGTGGCGTTCTCTGCCTCATTACTAGCATCCATTTCTTCCACTCAGGTTATGATCGTCTTCGGGGTGAATGACCAAAGAACAATGATGGAAAGAAAACGAAAACGGAAAGTTTGGTCTTTTAAGCTGCGCCAGCTTCCAGTTTGCATTTACTCCATCCGCCACTTAGACACTCCCTTGGTGCAATGGTTGGGCCGAGGCACAATGTCTGGGCCAGGGTCGCACCCCATTTACCAGACCAGGAACGTGAAAGTTTTCGCGGGCCGAATCAGACTGCACCTAAGAGAAGTCCAATTACAGAATATGTAAAACTATGGGAAATTATGTACTACATCGTAAATAATTGCCTAAAAAGCTATACCGTATAAAAGTAAGCGTTATTTTCTGATGTGGTGCTTCGAAAGCTGCAAGGAGGAAGGATGTGCAAAGGCATCTGGAGTGGTGATTGACCTACTAATTTCTAATGTTTAATTCAGAAGATAAGGATGATTGAGTAATAATTTAAACCGTAAAAATAAAATTGTTACGTTATCTTTTAAAAGGCGAATGACCTTATATTTATAGTATCAATAAATGTTGCATACAAAACAATTTGATCTGGAATAAAACACCTTATTGTCATATTGACACATGTTTATGTGGGCCATGGGGATGCCTGGATGATGTGCTGGTAAAATGGTGCCATGCCTAGCATGTGGCTAGCAAGGAAATGGTCGATCGAACCAATGTGGCTAGCAAGGTTATAGAGGTCACCCAATCCATTGTATGTATGGTTACCTCATCGTAGTTATTTTTTTTACTAATGTAGGTATGTAAGCTAAGGTACGAACATCTTGAAATCAATAGATTGATGGCAACAAAGTAGTTATGTACACTAAAGTGATATAAGCAAAATGACCGGATTAAGTTATGAGCATCTATGTAACGATTCGGAAATTCAGATAATGCAATTCCAGAATTTTTCGACTACGTACTTATCACTTAACCTCGTAGGTCAAAGTTGACTTTTTATTTGGAGAACTTTTGGACATTTCTTGAGGACCGTGACATAGATCTTAGAGTACTGAATCCGTAGACAGGCGATACGATGAAGTCGGAGTTCAAACAGAATTGTTATTGGTCTAGAATAAAAAAAATCATGTATGTAGCTTGATATGGGCTTTTTTTGTAATTTGGTAAGTGGGGGTTTTTTTGTTGCCCTTGTGATTTGTGGCAACCACTGATTGAAAAATCGCCGGAATCGACGATATATCGCTCGATATATCATCTTTTCCGGCCGACGAGAGGTAAGGAGGGGGTGAAGGTTTATCTTCCCCCAATATCGGTGTTATCGTCGAATATCGAACAAAATCGACGATTTCGGTTGATATTCGTCGATATCACCGATATTGTTTAGCAGCAAAGGTTCGAAACAGAAAAAAAATGAAAATTGAACAGAGGAGGTTCGATATTGTTCAATCTCGTGAATCAACAGAGGAAAATTGAAAAAGTATTCAAAAAAACGTCAATCAATCAAACACACAAACAAAAATTGAAATAATTCAAAGGGAAATGATTTAAGGATTCACGGATGCACAGAATTGAAAGGAAAAACCAAAAACTTTTGTGTAATCACGGATGAAATTTCTCACCAAGCATAAATAGGAGCGGGGGGAGGGGAGGGCAACCAAGAAAACCTCCAAGTTCCAACCCATCGCTCGCCGCCGGTCGAAATCGATCGATCCTCGATTATTGTCCCGAACCCAGTCTCAAACTCTCAGTGACCTCAACCACCTCTGCAGCTCTGCTCGAAGTCTCGAACCTCGACGCCAGCCGTCTCGTCGCCTCCATCCCTCCCTCGAAGTCGCCCCTCAGCCACCGGCCTCACGTCGCCTCCCTCCCTCGAAGAAGTCCCTCGAAGACCCAAGAGAAGTGCGATTTGGGAACCTCGACGCCGGCCGTCTCGTCGCCTCCCTCCTTCCCTCGAAGTTGCCCCTCAGCAGTCACCGGCCTCACGCCGCCTCCCTCCCTCGAACACCTAAGAGAAGTGCGATCGATTTCCCCAAATTGTCTGTCTGTGAATGCAAAATGAAATCGATCGAGAAGAAACTAAAGGGAGAGGAATGAAAATGAAACGCTCCGTTTCGTTTTTTTCATTTATTAACTTTTTTTATTTATTTACATATATTATTTAATTATTTATCAAATTAAATTATATCATTTATTATTTACTGATATTTATAATAAATATAAAAAATATATTAAGCCCAAATATATTTTTTATATTTTTATTTTTTTATAAATTAAATTATATCATATATTATTATTATTATTTGTATTGTTATTATTATTATTTACTTTTTTTAACCCCAAATATCAAAAATAGATTAAGCCTTAAACTTTTTTTTTCAAAATTCAAAATATATCATATATAATTTATTATTAATTTTTTTATATAAATTAAATTATATCATATATATATTTTTTTTACTATTTGTATTTTTATTATTACTATTTGTATTTTTCTTATTATTATTTACTTTGTTTTAACCCCAAATATCAAAAATAGATTAAGCCTTAAACTTTTTTTTTCAAAATTCAAAATATATAATATATCATTTCTTATTACTTTTTTTATATAAATTAAATTATATCATATATTATTTTTTATTATTATTACTAGTTGTATTTTCATATTATTTACCTAATAATAAAGTTTGAATTTTGAAAAAAAAAATTAAGGCTTAATTTATATATTTGGTAATATATTTAGTAATCATTTATTAATAATAAATTTATCATTTATTACTAAAATATATTTTAGTAATGTATGTTTTAATATAAAATATGGGGTAATTCATATATTTGGTAATATTTGTTTTAATTTTTAATTTATGTTTTATTTTAGAATATATATTAAAATTATGAATATATGTGTTTTTGCTCCTTAATTTTTAACTTAGAATATATGTTCTAATTGAAATAATTTTATTATTATTTGTGTTTTTATTATTATTAATTGTCATTATCAAATTCTAAGTATTTTTCATGCAAATAATATGACTTAATTCATATATTTGGTAATCATTTATTATTAATAAATTTTTCATTTATTACTAAAATATATTTTAGTAATGTATGTTTTAATATGAAATATGGGATAATTCATATATTTGCTAATATTTGTTTTAATTTATAATATATGTTTTATTTTAGAATATATTTTAAAATTATGAATATATGTGTGTTTGCTCCTTAATTTTTTATCATCATCAAAGTCTAACTTAGAATATATGTTCTAATTGAAATAAATTTATTATTATTTGTATTTTCATTATTATTATTATTTGTCATTATCAAATTCTCATTATTTTTCATGTATCTTAGATTTCATAAAATGACTAGTGGAAGTGCAAGTGAAAGCCGCCCAAGACCTGGACGAGTTGACCCAACATGGAAATATGCCATTGCAATTCCTCGAAATAAAAACGGTGTCATATGTTCGTTTTGTCAACATCAGTTTCAGAGTGGAGGCATAACGCGATTAAAGTTTCATTTAGCAGGTTTTGATCCGAAAAAAAATGTTCAAAAATGCAAAGATGTATCTAAAGCTATTAGGGATGAGGTTAGAGCATGGATCAAAACTAAAGATACTGCTAAACAGACTAAGAATAAGATTGGGGAGAATATACGAGCTGGCTTGAGAGGAGATCCACTGGACACTCAACAGAGCATTCAGATTAAAGATAGCGATGATGAAGAGGATGATGATGGATTCGCTTATCCACCAGATGTGCATAGATCTGAGAGAGCAGCATATCGCTTTGCTGTAAATGCATCGAGAGATGAGGCACGGCGAAGTGTCGACAATTATGGAGTTGGGTCCACGCGTGGTGCTCAAGGAGGCAGTAACAGTCATTAACCACCGCAACAGATGTGTCGATCACAAAGTTTGTGTGATCCATTTTCAATTCCTCCAGAACCAAAACTCTACAAAACCGCACGAAGTCAACAGAAGACTGTAAAATCGATGTGGAAAGGGACGAAAGAGAAGTTGGGTCGATACATAAGCAAATTTTTTATATATGAAGGTGTGACTCCAAATAAAGCCAACTCTCATCATTTTAAGAATATGATCATTGAAGCCCAACGAGCGGGTATTTAATAAATTTATTTATTTATGATACATTTTTATTTAGCTTATGAAATAGCATTAAATGCTAACTTATGTTTTGGTTTGCAGGCGAAGGCGTGTCCACTCCTTCTCCATATGAAGTGAAAAATAAATATCTTCCTAAGGAGTATGTGTAACGACCCGTCCCAAATTTCATGGTTAGATTAGTGACTAATCACGATTAGTGAGGCTAATCCGTGATTAGTAGAGCGAAATCGGACGAACGATGCGGAATGACCGTTTTGCCCCTGATGGTGGCAAAACGTTGACTTTTTAATCGGGCGGTCAAATGGACTTTGACCGATGACCCGGCATGAACCCTTGTTATGGTATCATGGTTCATGACGGTTTATGGGAACCGGCATGAACCCTTGTTGGTTATTACGGTACATGACGGTTTATGGGAACCGACATGTTACCTGATTATGGGTATTATGGATTCATGACGGTTCAAGGGAACCGGTCATGAATGTTTATGTTATGTATATATATGTTCGTCTACCTTCCTTTACATGTTCTACTATCTCCTCCGGGGAGGGTCGTTGGCCTGGGTGGACCCCGGAGTAGTCACGGAGCACCGACTGAGTGGAGTCACCCCCCAGTTGGGTTCCTTACTCTCAGGAAGGCTATGATTACTATTACCTCGGGTAGGGTCAGTGGTCTACGGACATTGATCTTGACTTTGAGATGACTCGGATTGAGACCCGGGTAGCGCGCGCGTAGCTTTGGATACCGTGACAGGATTGGTTGTGTGACTTATATATATGTATGTGATGGATATATGATATATGATATGTGGTGTGTACAGGTGTGCACAGGATTTGGGCAGTGGCCCGTATGGTCGTTTTCATTGTGGTCCTTTCGACCTTGGTTTATATCTGCTTTGGGCTTAGTCCCACATATGGTTTGTTTTGGATAAATGGTTTTCGAATGCATGCATGCTTTTTAGTGGAGGGTACAAATGTCTTCCTTATTAAATGTTTTTATAAACTCTTGTTTTGTCCACTCACAGTTTTTAATGTTTTGACTGCCCTTCAGGTTGACATCGGATGTGGGCTGTAGCAGAGACCGAGATATCACATGCCTCCTCCGGATCCTGGCGTACTCTGATAGCCCGGGAGGGCAAAGGTCGGAAATATCCCTTGTCTGACACTTCGTGTCAGACGGGAGCAGGGTCATCCCGCACTAATCCCGGGGGGATTGGGATGGGTCCTGTCAGTATGAAGAAATGACGGCGTATGTGGAGCAACAAAAGTGACACTGGGAAACTTATGGATGTATCATAATATGCGATGGTTGGACCGGTCCAACGAAGTTATCCATAATTAACTTCATGGTATATAGTAAGGGTTCAACTGTATTTCTCAGGTCAGTTGATTCTTCCAAAATTCATAAAGACTATGTGTACATAGGAAATTTGTTGAAGGAAGTTGTTCAGGAGGTTGGAGTACAAAATGTTGTACAGATCGTTACTGATAATGGGTCGAATTTCAAAAAAGCTGGAAAAAAACTGATGAAGACGTATTCGCTCTATTGGACTCCTTGTGCAGCCCATTGTATCGACCTAATATTTGAAGATATTGGGAAGAATGAGACAATGGCGCTCAGCATAAAAAATGCTAGGCAGGTAACTAACTACATTTATAATCATCTATGGTTACTTGCTCAGATGCATGAATTCTGTCAAGAAGACTTGGTTCGTCCTGGTGCAACTCGGTTCGCAACCAACTATATTTGTATAAACAGTATAGTTAAGCATAAATTTGGCCTTAGAAGGTTGTTTACCAGTGATCAATGGCATGGTAGCCCATTGAGTAGGAAAGTGGAAGGCAAGAGGGTTGAGGCTCATATCCTCGACCAAAGATTCTGGGAGTCCTTGGAGATGATGCAATCAATATATGAACCATTATATTGCATCCTCCGAATTGTTGATACAGAGGTAGTGACAGGACCCGCCCCGATCCCACAAGGACCACAAGGGGACGTGCCCTGCTCCCGTCTGACACCCAATAATTCATACTAATTTTAACCTTAAAACATCAAATGCATAAATGACCAAATTAAAGTCATACATCAAATCCGAATTAAACAGATGTCAGACAAGGGATGAAATCCAAAATTACAAGTTGCGAGCACGACTCTAACATAAACCTGCGGGTAAACCACCCAGCAGGGGTTCAGGTACGCAGAAGTAGATCTATGCCTCAGCCTCAGGTTCCTCCTCTACCTCAGTATCATGACCTGGAGGGGTTACCAAAACATTAAGAGTGAGTGGACCGAAACTCAAGTTTATAAAATCATTTGATAAGTAAAACATATAATTTACCCCTTCCGTTTTCCAAACATGCATGCATCATCATTTAAAACCATAAATCGTATAACATGAATCATAAGGCATGTAATAAAACCATAAGTATAATTTTAGCCACTGCACTATACACTCCAATCCGACATCCTTGATGTCTGACGTCCCTGACGTCCAATAAGGTCACAATCACAAGGCTACGCGTGCCACTCGGGTCTCAATTCCGAGTTCAATCCCCGAACCCCGTTCGGGTACAGCATCCCCGATGCTTAGCGTCATAGACGCTGGACGTTCTAGACGTCCGTGACCTCTCCGAGGTACCTCATCCGGAGGAGACAGTATCATATGGAAGGATCTATACAGTGCAGTACCAAATACATTTTATTGATATCCACATGCAAAACATATATGTATACATAGGTAAAATCTGAACCGATCTTTACGTTTCATCAAACGGGTCTCATGCCCAAATACCGTGAAACGTGCCATAACCGAAATTTCAATATCATCAAAACCATTTATTGATTCCAGCATGTGAACATATAAGTAAATCAGAAAACATTTAAGCATGCAAGGTTTTAATGAAATCGGGCCCACTCACAGTACGATCCCGCGGTGAAACTGTGCGTACGAACTTGTACCGGGATTATCGTACAATTCCTGCCAGTCCAAATCATACGTAAGGGTCACCACAAGTCTTAAACATTTATCCAAATAACCCGAAATAGAAACCGGCTCGGGGAAACCGTCGACATGTTTCCCGAGGCAGCCGGCCCTAAACTGGTCCTTCAAACTACCTCAGATCAACATGGTTAATTCACCAAAAATGTTCAGAATAATGAGAGGAATAAAATTCATGTTGATCGTGATCGGAGATAAGCCCCAACGCGCCCTCACACGCCGCCCAAAGTGGCTGCGCGTGAAAGTCACGCGCCTGACACTGTAGCTACAGTGTCAGCACCTTCACCCGTTTGTCTGTAATTCGGGCCTGCCACCCGCGGCTTGACCCGGTTAATTACCCATCAATTCCTACTCGATTTCAATCCAATTTGATCCTAACATGTTATTTAAGCATCTAATTTAAGTTCTGAGTTATTAATTAGCCAAATCAAATCCTTAAATGGCCCTTTGACCCGTGATCATCCAAACGGGTTGATCACCCCCAACTCACTGGTTTCTATACCAAAATCAAATTAACCTTACAGGAAGCATCATAGTATCAAAACGAACTGGAAAACACACTCAATTGAACCAACACTCACCTGGAAGTAGTCGTCCAAACCTCTGATATTCTTCTGAACACGGCAGTCACCGTCCCAGCTCACCCGTGGCTGGTTGCCTTCGATTTTGATATGGTTGTGTTCTAAACACTCCCAGAAAGCTTACTCTGCGATTATATTGGTCCAACACACCGTAGAAATTAAACTCTGATTTTCCCTCCAATTTTGCCCGAAATGGTTTCTCTGGTTTTCTTCATCAATTCTCAGCTCTTTCAGCATCAGAGTGATGCTCACTCACGTTCTGTTCAGTTTTAAATAATCTCAGCCGTCCCAGAGGCTCGTGGGAGTCCAATTTGTCCACTGAAAAATGTTCCCCAAAAAGCTTCGAACTTGAATTAACAATGGGGTCGTGCAAGGTGGATGCAACAGACCACGTTCAAAAGCAAAAGACAGCCCAGACTTTCCAGCACATATTAGCATAATCAATTGTGCACTGAACCACCGCACATGGTGGTGCCGCCCATGTCCCCCGCGGTTTGTTACAGTAACCAGGGCGAAATGACCAAAATGCCCCTGGTTCAAATAATTACCAAACTGCCCCTCACTTCCTAGACCCGTAACTCACCCATACGAAGTCCGATTTCGACGTGCCGTCTGTCTACGGACTCAGGACATCGAGACCTACCTAACGGTCCTTGAGTCATGTGAAAATTAGTTGCCGAACGAAAAGTCAACATTTTCCCCCTAAAGTCTAAATTACGGTAATGCCCCTGAACTTCCGATAGTCATAACTTTTTCCCTGATCGTCCGAATTGGACGTGCCACCTGTCTATGAATTCGTGACGTCCCGAACTACGTCATGGTCACTGGTCAAAGTCCATTCGTCCCACATATAAAAAAGTCAACAATTTGGCCATCCATTCACAAGGGTAAAAATGTCAATTCATACATTAAATCACAATATTCAAATCCTCGAATTTCCGGGGTGTTACAACCTTCCCCCCTTAAGGAATTTCGTCCCGAAATTTCAAGGAAACAAATGAGGAAATTGATCTCGCATCTGAGCCTCAGGCTCCCATGTGGCTTCTTCCACATTCTGGTTTCTCCAGAGAATCTTTACGAGAGGGATCGTCTTCTGACGTAGTACCTTGTCCTTCCGATCCAAGATCTGTACTGGTTGTTCTTCGAAGCTCAAATCCCCTCGAAGTTTGATAGGTTGTTCCCCTAGTACATGAGAAGCATCATGTACATACTTCCGCAGCATCGATACGTGAAAAACATCGTGAACTCTAGAAAGTTCTGGGGGTAGTGCCAATCTGTAAGCAACTCTGCCAATCCTCTCCACGATCTCATATGGTCCGATAAAACACGGACTAAGTTTCCCCCGTCGGCCAAAACGGATAATCCCTTTCCACGGAGATAACTTCAGGAAGACGAAATCTCCCACTTCAAATTCCAAGTCTCGAATCCGTCGATCCTGTGCCGCCTTCAATCTCTCCTTGATAACTCGAACAGTTTCCATGGTTAAGTCCATCAATTCCGGCCCTACAGCCGCTCGCTCTCCTACCTCCGTCCTGCAGATAGGTGTCCTGCACTGTCGACCATACAGTGCCTCATAAGGTGCCATCCCGATGCTTGCCTGATAGCTGTTGTTGTAAACGAATTCCATCAATGGCAAATGAGTATCCCAAGAGTCCTGAAACTGTAGCACACAGGACCTCATCATGTCCTCCAGGGTCTGAATGGTTCTTTCAGACTGTCCATCAGTCTGAGGATGGAAAGCAGTACTGAAACGTAGGGTTGTTCCCAAAGTAGCTTGCAAACTCCGCCAGAACCTGGAAGTGAAACGCGGATCACGATCGGACACGATCGATTCCGGCGTACCATGCAATCGTATGATTTCCTTCACAAACAACTGAGCTAGTCGGTTAGGTTTATAAGTTTCCTGAACTGGCAGGAAATAGGCTGACTTGGTTAGCCGGTCCACGATCACCCATACTCCGTCAACTCCACTCTGAGTCCTCGGTAACTTAAAGACGAAGTCCATGGTGATGTGATCCCACTTCCACTCGGGAATAGGAAGTGGCTGCATAGCCCCATAAGGTCTCTGCCGTTCCGCCTTAACCTGCTGACAGGTTAAGCATTTGCTCACGAATGCAGCAATATCCTTCTTCATTCCTGGCCACCAATAATGGTTCCGGAGGGTACGGTACATCTTTGTACCTCCCGGATGCATAGCATAAGCCGAACTATGGGCCTCCTCAAGAATCTCGGCCCGTAACTCTGCCACTGCAGGTACACACAAACGGCCCAATTTCACAAGTGCTCCATCGTCCCGGATGGTAAAATCCTGTCTCCCATCCGCATCGACCTCAATTCTGTAAATACAGAGTATCGGATCCTGAAGTTGTGCTTCGATAATCCGATCAATTAGTACTGGTCGTACATGGAAGCTGGCCAACAAAGCTCCATGCTCGTTCGTACCCAAAATAACTCCCGCCTTCCGGAGTTCCACCAGCAAAAGAAGGTACACCATCCCCAGGTGTGCAATTGATCCCGCTGATTTCCTGCTGAGTGCATCTGCCACCACATTGGCCTTACCTGGATGGTACTCAATCGTACAGTCATAATCCTTCAGCAGCTCCAACCATCTCCGTTGTCTCATGTTAAGCTCCTTCTGAGTGAATAGGTATTTAAGACTCTGGTGGTCGGTGTATATCTGACACGTTGCGCCGAACAGATAATGTCTCCAGATTTTTAGAGCATGAACCACCGCCGCCAACTCCAAATCATGGGTAGGGTAGTTCAACTCATGAGTCTTCAGCTGCCGGGATGCATAGGCGATAACCTTGCCAGCCTGCATCAACATGCAGCCCAAACTTTGCAGCGATGCATCACTGAAGACCACAAACTCTCCACTGTCATCCGGCAATGCAAGGACAGGTGCAGTGGTCAGTCGATCCTTCAACTCTTGAAAACTCCGATCGCACTGCTCGTCCCAAATAAACTTCACTCCCTTCCGAGTCAGACGAGTCAATGGTGCAGTAATTTTGGAGAAACCCTCCACGAATCTCCGGTAGTAACCTGTTAATCCGACGAAACTCTGCACCTCGGTCACTGTTGTCGGTCTAGCCCAATTGGTCACCGCTTCTGTTTTCTGGGGATCCACGCAAATCCCATCCGTCGATATCACGTGTCCCAGAAAACCAATACTGCTCAGCCAAAACTGACACTTGCTCAGCTTGGCGTACAACTGTTCTTGTCTCAGCTTCTCCAACACCAACCGTAGATGTTCCTCATGTGCACATGCACTCCTCGAGTACACCAAGATATCATCGATGAACACAATCGAGAACTTATCCAGGTAGGGTCAGAAGACCCGGTTCATCAGATCCATGAATGATGCCGGAGCATTCGTCAAGCCAAAAGGCATAACAAGGAACTCGTAGTGTCCGTAACGGGTTCGAAAAGCAGTTTTCGGAATATCCTCCTCCGAAATCCTCAGTTGGTGATACCCAGACCGCAAATCAATTTTCGAGAAGCACTGAGCTCCTCACAACTGGTAAAAAAGGTCATCGATCCTGGGTAGAGGATACTGGTTCCTCAGTGTCACCTTGTTGAGTTGTCGATAGTCAATACACAAACGGAGACTCCCCTCCTTCTTTTTTACGAACAACACCGGTGCTCCCCACGGTGAAGTACTCGGTCGGACATATCCCAAATCCACCAACTCCTGTAATTGAGTCTTGAGTTCCCGTAACTCGGCCGGCGCCATCCGGTATGGTGCCTGGGATATAGGTCGGGTACCAGGGAGTAGTTCAATAGTAAACTCGATCTCCCGCGATGGCGGTAATCCAGGTAAGTCTTCCGGGAACACATCCGAAAACTCACGTACCACCGGTATCTCGTCGATACCCGGAGTATCAACCTGATCCGACACGACATGTGCCAGATAACCCTGGCATCTTTTCCGTAGAAGTTTGGTCGCAGTAAGTGAGGAAATCACTTCAGGAGGCGAACCGTCACGCCCCCCCTAGAAGATAACCTCCGGCAAACCCGGGCTTCGCAGAATCACTTGCTTGCTACAGCAGTCGATGAGCGATCCATGCTCCGATAGCCAATCCATTCCCAAAATTACATCAAAGTCGTGGATATCCAGAATAATCAAGTTCGCTGGTAAATCCACATCTTCAATCCTCACCGGGCACCTCTGAATCACCTGATTCACAAGGTACACGATGCCCATAGGGGTACTAACACCCATTTCGCAATCTAAGGCTGATACCACACAATCAAGCATACCAGCACAACTCTTCGCAATAAAAGAATGTGTAGCCCCCGCATCCATCAACACACGTACAAGAAAGTTTAGGATATGTATTGTACCTGTAACCACGCCTGGGGCAGTCCTCGCCTGCTGCTGGGTCATAGAAAACACTTGGCCCTTGGCCCTCCATTCCGTCCGCGTCCACGCGCACCACGCCCATCGCCTCGGTCACCTCCCTGACCGCGACCTCCATTAGTATGGGAAGCCGTGCTCTGCACCACACTAGAGCCCCCAGCGCCGTTGCTCTTGGACAACAGCGATCAATCACAGGCATAGTGGCCCTCCTCTCTGCAAGCAAAGCAGGTTACCGGCCTCGGCCTGTCCGAATGCCCACCAGAAGCACCGCTCCAAGATGAACGCTGCCTAGAGTTGTATCCTAATCCTCTGCCCTGAGAGCCTCCGCGTCGACCTGACCAGCCACGACCCTTGAAGGATGAGGGTGCTCCCATGTAGCCCCCTCCCTTGTTGTTCTTCTGGCCTGATGGCCCACGGCGTGGGTGATCCTGCCGTCGCCCCTCGCCCGAAGGCTGTCGTGTTTGGTGTGCCGCCAGACTGGCCTCGACACGCACCGCAGCGTCGACCATATCTCTCAGTGAAGCATGAGTAGCAGCAATCACACTTGCCCGGATCTCCCCTCGGAGTCCAAGCTCGAACCTTTGGCATTTGTCCTCCTCGGAGCCCATCTGCTCGTAGTCCGCAACGGACATATCCCCCTGCTCCAGCCGCAGGAATTCAGCCTCCCGTGCTGCGCGGAACGACCGCGGGTAGTACTGGTCCAGAAATCGGGAACGAAAAACTTCCCAAGTAGTGGTATGGACAGACCATCCAGACATTTTGAGTCCGTGCCACCCTGGTAGGCTCCTCCTTCCAGTAAGAAGGCCGCCAAGGTCACTCGTTCGCCCGGAGGGCAGTGCATCACCGAGAAGATCCTCTCCCACTTGGTGATCCAATCATGAGCATCCTTGGGGTTTGATCCCCCGCAGAAAGGAGTGGCCCCCAAACGTTGAGCCCTTTCAATGCTCGCGCATTCCATCTCCCTTTCCAGATCCTCGTCAGTTCGTGTATGAGGAATTCTCCTAGGAGGCATAACCAACTCTCAAGAGGCATAGATCAGTTAACAACATTCTTCAAAGTCGAAAAGTAACTAGTACTAATCGCTAGTCTAGCATGCTGACCATAACCTAGTACTGACCACAACCTAGTGCTCTGATACCAAGCTGACAGGACCCGCCCCGATCCCACAGGGACCACAAGGGGACGTGCCCTGCTCCCGTCTGACACCCAATAATTCATACCAATTTTAACCTTAAAACATCAAATGCATAAATGACCAAATTAAAGTCATACATCAAATCCGAATTAAACAGATGTCAGACAAGGGATGAAATCCAAAATTACAAGTTGCGAGCACGACTCTAACATAAACATGCGGGTAAACCACCCAGCAGGGGTTCAAGTACGCAGAAGTAGATCTATGCATCAGCCTCAGGTTTCTCCTCTACCTAAGTATCATGACCTGGAGGGGTTACCAAAACATTAAGGGTGAGTGGACCGAAACTCAAGTTTATAAAATCATTTGATAAGTAAAACATATAATTTACCCCTTCCGTTTTCCAAACATGCATGCATCATCATTTAAAACCATAAATCGTATAACATGAATCATAAGGCATGTAATAAAACCATAAGTATAATTTTAGCCACTGCACTATACACTCCAATCCGACATCCCTGATGTCTGACGTCCCTGACGTCCAATAAGGTCACAATCACAAGGCTACGCGTGCCACTCGGGTCTCAATTCCGAGTTCAATCCCCGAACCCCGTTCGGGTACAGCATCCTCGATGCTTAGCGTCATAGACGCTGGACGTTCTAGACGTCCGTGACCTCTCTGGGGTACCCCATCCGGAGGAGACAGTATCATATGGAAGGATCTATAGAGTGCAGTACCAAATACATTTTATTGATATCCACATGCAAAACATATATGTATACATAGGTAAAATCCGAACTGATCATTACGTTTCATCAAACGGGTCTCATGCCCAAATACCGTGAAACGTGCCATAACCGAAATTTCAATATCATCAAAACCATTTATTGATTCCAGCATGTGAACATATAAGTAAATCAGAAAACATTTAAACATGCAAGGTTTTAATGAAATCGGGCCCACTCACAATACGATCCCGCGGTGAAACTGTGCGTACGAACTTGTACCGGGATTATCGTACAATTCCTGCCAGTCCAAATCATACGTAAGGGTCACCACAAGTCTTAAACATTTATCCAAATAACCTGAAACAGAAACCGGCTCGGGGAAACCGTCGACATGTTTCCCGAGGCAGCCGGCCCTAAACTGGTCCTTCAAACTACCTCAGATCAACATGGTTAATTCACCAAAAATGTTCAGAATAATGAGAGGAATAAAATTCATGTTGATCGTGATCGGAGATAAGCCCCAACGCGCCCTCACGCGCCGCCCAAAGTGGCTGCGCGTGAAAGTCACGCGCCTGACACTGTA
This sequence comes from Prinsepia uniflora, assembly GCA_032719365.1. Taxonomy (NCBI): domain Eukaryota; kingdom Viridiplantae; phylum Streptophyta; class Magnoliopsida; order Rosales; family Rosaceae; genus Prinsepia; species Prinsepia uniflora. Next base: position 10,083,528 of record CM064861.1, read on the forward strand.
GCTACAGTGTCAGCACCTTCATCCGTTTGTCTGTAATTCGGGCCTGCCACCCGCGGCTTGACCCGGTTAATTACCCATCAATTCCTACTCGATTTCAATCCAATTTGATCCTAACATGTTATTTAAGCATCTAATTTAAGTTCTGAGTTATTAATTAGCCAAATCAAATCCTTAAATGGCCCTTCGACCCGTGATAATCCAAACGGGTTGATCACCCCAACTCACTGGTTTCTATACCAAAATCAAATTAACCTTACAAGAAGCATCATAGTATCAGAACGAACTGGAAAACACACTCAATTGAACCAACACTCACCTGGAAGTAGTCGTCCAAACCTCTGAAATTCTTCTGAACACGGCAGTCACCGTCCCAGCTCACCCGTGGCTGGTTGCCTTCGATTTTGATATGGATGTGTTCTAAACACTCCCAGAAAGCTTACTCTGCGATTATATTGGTCCAACACACCGTAGAAATTAAACTCTGATTTTCCCTCCAATTTTGCCCGAAATGGTTTCTCTGGTTTTCTTCATCAATTCTCAGCTCTTTCAGCATCAGAGTGATGCTCACTCACGTTCTTATCAGTTTTAAATAATCTCAGCCGTCCCAGAGGCTCGTGGGAGTCCAATTTGTCCACTGAAAAATGTTCCCTGAAAAGCTTTGAACTTGAATTAACAATGGGGTCGTGCAAGGTGGATGCAACAGACCACGTTCAAAAGCAAAAGACAGCCCAGACTTTCCAGCACATATTAGCATAATCAATTATGCACTGAACCACCGCACATGGTGGTGCCGCCCATGTCCCCCGCGGTTTGCTACAGTAACCAGGGTGAAATGACCAAAATGCCCCTGGTTCAAATAATTACCAAACTGCCCCTCACTTCCTAGACCCGTAACTCAGCCATACGAAGTCCGATTTCGACGTGCCGCCTGTCTACGGACTCAGGACATCGAGACATACCTAACGGTCCTTGAGTCATGTGAAAATTAGTTGCCGAACGAAAAGTCAACATTTTCCCCCTAAAGTCCAAATTACGGTAATGCCCCTGAACTTCCGATAGTCATAACTTTTTTCCCTGATCGTCCGAATTGGACGTGCCACCTGTCTATGAATTCGTGACGTCCCGAACTACGTCACGGTCACTAGTCAAAGTCCATTCGTCCCACATATAAAAAATTCAACAATTTGGCCATCCATTCACAAGGGTAAAAATGTCAATTCATACATTAAATCACAATATTCAAATCCTCGAATTTCCGGGGTGTTACAGGTAGTCCCAACCATGTCAATCCTGTATGATATGTTCAATCGAATGAAAGAAAAGATAACCCGTCTTAAATGGAAGAAGTGGGTCCTTAAAATCATACAGGAGCGATGGGAAAAAACATTAGTGCATCCCTTACATGCCGTTGGTATATTTCTATCTTATTGAACTTGTTAATATTTTATTTTATTGTTGTTTACTAAGCAATGTTCATTCATGATTTGCAGCTTATTACTTGAATCCCCGATATCAATATCAATCAGGTGTTGGGCATGACTTCTTCCTTGTCCAATCAGTTCAACAAGTATTCCTCAAACTGAATCCAAATGGACAAGTGGGTTTACAAAATTTTGGAGTAAACGTAAGTTCACTACCATATATGAACCTTGTGAGTTATTTTGAATCTTGATGAGTTATTTTGAATCTGTACATCTATGACATTATATTAACTTCAGCCTTAATGTAGTTGATCAACTTTAGAGATGGTCGGAAAACATTTCGTTCACCTATGACTGTACAATCACGAACGAAAATGCCCCCATGTATTGACCCGTCCCGAGAATCAGGATTAAATATTAATTAATTATGGTTTAGAATGACTAATCTGGGATTAGTTGAGTGAAATCGGGCGAATTGTGCAAAATGACCGTTTTGCCCCTAGCGTGGGTAAAATGTTAACTTTTAGTTCGGGCGGTCAAACGGACTTTGATCGATAACTGTGACGTAGTTCGGGACGTCACGAGTTCATAGACAGGTGGCACGTTCGATTCCGACATTCGAGGAAGAAGTTATGACGTTCGGAAGTTGAAGGGTATTTTGGTAATTTGGCTAAAAAGGGGCCAAATGTTGACTTTTGACCCGGGAAGTCCAATGGACGAGGGCCAAGGACTGTTACGTAGGTCTCGTCGATACGAATCCAACGACAGGCGGCATGCCAAAATCGGAGATTCGGCGACGAAGTTATGGTCACGGGAACGGACTCGATTAACCGAACGAACCGGGATTAAAATATTATTTTATTATGAACAGTACCCGATGATTGAACACATCTGGATGAGTGACAAGTGTCACCCATCCCTTAATTTAGGGATTAAAACCTGATCCATGTTTTGGGGAAGACATAATTATTGTGTTTTATTAATTATTAATTCAACTTAATTATTTTTAATTCCTCCATTAATCTCTTCTGTTCTTCGACCCGTGTACAACCATAATGCAATTTCTTCCAACCTTAATTCCTCTTCCATTTCTGAACCAGAGAGTGAGAAATTGTGAGTTTATTAAGACTGAATTGAATTGGGAAACACGAGGGATTGATTAAGAGCTGGGGGACTGAGAATCGAATTTTCGAATTTTGGGGGGGAAATTCGAATGTTGAGAATTGAGCCGTGAGGATTGAAATTGAAGCTCCATTTAGCTTCCTGAGGTTGTGACGAGTTGTTTCAGATCAAGAACGAAGGGAATTGAGGTCCATTTGAGGGAGAACAGAAGGACTGTGGTTGCAGAAATTTTGAGCTTGAGTCGTGGGATTTGAGGCTTGGATTGATGCAATTGAGAATGAGAAAGAGTTTACTTGAGTCCATTGAAGCTTTTGGATGCATCAATTGAAGGAAATCGTTTGAAATTGACGAATTTCGAAGATGAACAGTGTTCGAGTGTTCTTCGAATGATCATCTTTGATCTTAAGGATTAAGGTAAGGTTTCGTGTAATTGATGTTTCAGAACTCTAATTAGACTTGAATCGAAGCTGACTGAATGTTCAATTGTTGAAATCGGTGTCGAATTGACAGAGAACAAACCGAGTATGTTCGCGAGCAAAAGGAAACGTTTTACAGACAAACGAGTGAGGAAGACGGTTACTGTAGCTGGCGCGTGGGTTTCACGCGCAGCCACTCACGGCGGCGCGTGAGGGCGCGTACGGCCTAGTTTCAAGGTGAGGTCAATATGACTTTGAATCCTCTCATTGTAACGAACATTTTGACGTTGGTTTCGGGGAAATCGGATATCGTTTCGTTAATGTTCCGCGTATCCAAAGTTTTGTTTTACGTTTAAAATACGTATTTAAATTCCAGAAAAATTGGGGAAAATTATATGAAGTATTTTGAGATGTTAGTAACCCTCTATAATGATTTTGGACAGGAGTTGTGATTTTCAGAATTTACGGAAAAACGTGCAGCTCGGAAACGGACCTTTTTGGACGGTGTGTGTGAGTGGACTTTTGGTGTTCTAACCGTGATGCATGCATATATGCTTTTAAATGCTTTATTATATGATTTGATATGCTTTGGCATGATTTATGTTTTAATCCGGTGATTTCTCGATTTTATGGATTATTATATTATTTTTTGGCATGATTTTCGAGAAATTATGAAATTGGTTGAAAATGATGTTTGGATTTGGTTTATGAGTCAGGGATTGAAATTGATTGAAAATGATGTTTGGACTCAAGTTATGAGTCATGGATTGAAAATGATGTGTTAACTCGGGAATGAGTCAAGGGTCGATTTCTTGGATTTACGTGAAAATGGCAACTGAGGTTGCGAACGCATGGATTTGCGTGATAATGTTATTTTGGGCGTGGAACCCAAGTGGATAGTGATTTTGACTCGGTTTTGGAGTCACATGTGAATTTGATGAAATTGATGATTTCTTGTGATTTTATGATTATTTTAATCAGTATTTCAGGCACGTTTTTCGAGGAACGTGCAAATGATGTTTTGGGCGAGGCCCGGAGTTTAAATGTTTTCTAAAATGATATTTTGACTTAGTTGGTAAGTCAAAGATGATTTCTGGATTATTTTATCGTTTTAAAATGTGATTTTAACAGTTTATATGTAAATGTTATTTTGGGGCTTGAGACCCAGTCAGGAATGATCTTGACTTTGTATGAAGATAAGATTTGATTGAAATGTTTTGGGATGTAATTCCCAAGATGGTTTTCATTGTGATTGTGAAATGCCCAGACGGTCGGAGCTTGGGGGGAATTACCCAGACCGCCGGAGCTTGGGGGATGTGATTGTAGGATCGTGAGTTGATCCTATGGTAAGCCAGCTTTTCGGATGTGACTGAGCCTGGATGTACCACTCGGATGGGTCTGAGCCTGGGGATGTGTTCGCCCAGATGTGACTGAGCCCGAGGGTTGAGCCCAGAGGTGTCCGATCCCGAGAGTGTGGCTGGATATTGGCCTATGCGTAGTGCAGCACTTGTGAGTAGTGCAGTTGATGGTTTGATTGTGCACTTGTGAGTAGTGCAGATGTGATTGTGATAGTTTGTGCACTTGTGAGTAGTGCTAATTGATGTTGTTTGTGATGACGTACCGGTATTGAGTACGGGTTTTTGGTATTTGTGGCCAGGTGATTATGTTTCACGTGTTTTGGCCTGAGAGCCGGGACTTGATGTTTTATAACATGAACTGATTTGGTGAACATGAGTTTTACGGACCATGGGAAAACATGTTTTGATTTTATCGGTCCACTGTTCATACTTGAATGATTTCATACTATTACTTATGTTTTATGATATGCATGCAAGTTTGTGAAAACTAGAGGGTAAGAATGTATTTTGGCAAATGTTTTTATCAGAGGTCATTTTTGTCCACTCGCACCTTTTCTGTTTTGTGACCCTCCAGGCCGTGGTACGACGTTCGGGACTGATCGTGAGACTGAGGTAGCAGCAGAAATCAGCGCAAACATCCCTTGTCTAGCAAGCACTGAAGGGTAGTTTCGGGCCTTTGGTTGACTTGTCAGACGGGAGCAGAACCGGGCACGGTTTTTGACGTCCAGTTGGGACGGGGTCCTGTCACCCCAGGTATATTACTTGCATTTAACTTGATATTCTATGACTTAGCACTTTATAATGCCTCTTACATTAAACTTGATATTGACAGCTGAGTGGTGGGAACTATATGGCCAAGCTTCTCCCAGCTTGCAAAAAATTGTTGTTTGTATATTATCACAAACGGCATCATCTTCGGCATGTGAAAGAAATTGAAGTACATTTGCTTTAATTCATACAAAGCAAAGAAACCGTCTCGCATATTCTAAGTTAGAACAAGTTGTTTTCTGTTATTACAACATGAAACTCAAGTTAAGAGATGAAGAAGCCGAAGCCGGTAAAGTTGTGGAAGAAGACTACGTTGACTTGTTGGAAATTGCAGGTCAACATGTGGAAGGTAATGAGGCTGATCCACTTCAAGTATGGATTATGCCAGCTCACTTGGATGATGATAGTGGAAGGCCTGACCCTCGAGTAGCACATCTTGCTAGTGAACGCGGTGTTAATGTCGATAGAGTGTTATCTGAAGAAGTGGGGAGTGAGGACGTAGGAAGTGAGCGGTCAATGTCTTCATGGGAGAGATCAATGCTTGGTTCTACAGGTAGACGTGACTTACGAGCAGATGCTACTAGTAAGGAACTTCATCAAAATAAATCTCCAGATGATGATTATGATGATGATGATGATGATGGAGGAGATGATGTTGAGACAAACGATGAAGACAAGGATGACGGAGGGGATGATGACGGGGGAAATGAACATGTAACCGATACATATGCACCCTTGAGCCCATTTTCTGAAGAGACGGATTTCACTCATGCCACACAAGATTATGATCATGGGTGTAGAGAAGGAGGAGTAGGAATCGGTGGTGTCGGAAAAGATTACACTCAGACACGAAACATATATGAAGGTTATGGAAACCCATCTTCTGAGGATTCCATGGCAATTAGTTTTGAGTCAATGTGTTTAGGCACCGATCCTAGTAACAACTCAAATGATCCATATGCTTATGGTCCATATCGTCACCCCCTGTTAGACAACCATCTCCCTCAAATGCCACATGGTTATTGACAGGACCCGTCCCAATCCCACTGGGACCACCAGGGGACGTGCCCCGCTCCCGTCTAACAACGACTCTAAACCTACCAAAATTACCCTTAAATAAAAACCGAATACTTAAATAGATAGATAACGTACAACCACAGTATTTAAAGCGATACTGTCAGACAAGGGAAAGTAAAATACAACATGTGAGCACAATAGTCAGAGTACATTTATTCGGTGCTCAACCTACCCACAAGTGGGTGTACAGGTGCACAGCTAAGCAAACTAAACCTCTGCCTCCTCTTCCGGGTCCTCCTCCTCTATTTCCGTGTCAGGGTCTGGAGGGGTCAGTAAAACAAGGGTGAGTGGGCCAAAAATAACAGTTTATAAATCAATTTAATAATAAATAATCATAAGGTTTTACCCCTCCGTTTTCCAAATCTTGCATGCAGTGAAAACCTAATGTTATAATGAAATCATAACCATAAAACCACAATAATAATCGAAAGGAGAAACTAACATATCAGTGCACTGTAAAACCCAACCCAAATGATGTCACGGTTCTAAGGCTACGCGTTGCCACTCAGGGTCTCACACCCGAGACTCTCTAGGTACATCAGCTTCCGGTATCCCGGTCACTGCCCGAGGTATATGAACATGCCTTCCTGAGAGTAAGCAGCCCAACGGGGGTCAACTCCACTCAGTCAGGGCCCCGTGACTACTCCAGGGTCCACCCAGGCCAACGACCCTCCCTGGAGGAGACAATATACACAGGTAGGAAAGTACAGTACAGTAACAATATAGTTTACCATATGTCTCCCCCCCCCCCCCCCCCCCCCCGGACATCCCAAAAAAAATCCACATATAATCCAGACGGGTCTCATGCCCAAAACATTGTAATAGCATATATAAACAGTTCATATAAGACTCATCGAAATCATAAGTGGAAATAGTAAAACAGTTTATGCATGCAAGCCTTTTATAAATGAAACAGCCCACTCACACTCGGTCCTTGCTGCTCAATGATCTCTAAAACCTGTATTATTATACCTGAGGGTTACTTAAGGACCCTATAACATCAATACCAAGACCCTAGAACAGATCCGCCTCAAAATCGCATCCCGGGCACTATTCCCGGTGCTTCAAACCCCATTTTAACTAATCTAACGATCTCTGATCGACACGAAACCACCTCCATTGGATCCGTATCGTCGAAACCTTGAAAATGGTACTGGACCCACCAAAATCACTGTTCACACGCACCTAGTCAACGCGTGGGTCAACGCTGCTACAGTACTAATGACGTCAGCAGTGACGTCATGCTGACGTCAGCATGACGTCATCACTGACACTTGTCAGGTGACACGTGGCATGTTCTGATTGGTCCCTAGTCTGACAACATCTGACAGGATGACATCATCATGATGTCAGCATGATGACGTCATCATGCTACAGTACCGGGTCAGCCCGTTTGACTGGAACCGGGTCGCTGTCGACCTACAGCTTGACCCGATTCCACCGTACGATTCCGGCCACCATTTTTGACGGGGTTCATCCCTATAGGGTCGTCGAGGTCTGTTCTATGGTTCTACAACCTCGAAATAGAAAGAAAACGGGAATAAACGTACCAGAGCGTCGCTGAAACTCATGGTCAAAATCCGATCGTCGTCTCCGGTGATCCACGTCGTCTCCGTCGTCCAAACTGGTCCCAATCAACTCGTCTCTAACCCTAGGACATGTCTATAACCAATTAATCGATAGCATCAAAACAGGTTGGTTCGAAACAGGGAAGAAAAACGGGGTTCTCGGGTTTTAGGCCTTACCGCCGCCGTGTCGCCGCCGCAGCCTTCGCCGTCGTCCAGTTATGCTCCTGGGGTCCTCACGGTGTAGACTGGAGCTTCCCTTACGTCGAGGTGGTGTGGATGTCGAGGTTTGCTTCTTGGACCCGATTCCTCTGTGTTTCGGGTCTGAGTTTTTGCACGGCTGTTCAGGCAGGGGAAATGGGGTGGTGGTCGCTGGGGATGCACGGTGATGATGATCAGATGATGGTGGTGCTGTTGGTGGTCGGCTGGTGGTGTGAGGGCTGCTGGTTCGATCGTTTGGGCTGAGAGAAAATGGAAGGAAAATGCACGGGTTAGGGGGGATGGATGTGTGTTTGTGTTTGAGAGAAAAAGAAAGGATGATCGTGCATGAAGAAGAAAAAGCAGAGGAAATGGAACGCTAGGATGAGTTTAGGCAGAAATCCAAGGGCTAGGAATTAGGGAGGGAAAATTAAATTGTATAAAATGAGGGAATAGTGGTAAGGTTGCTTTATTGGAATAGTATGGGCTTGGATGAGTGACACTTGTCACTCATCCACTGGTTTGATTTAAATATTAGTTTGGCATGGATTCCCATAATAAATTAATATTTTATTCCGTTGTTCTCGGTTCGTAAATTCCGCTAAACGCTTCCTTGACCATAACTTCTTCAAACGAACTCCGATTTCGGCGTGCCGCCTGTCTACGGATTCGTGACGTCCCGATCTACGTCCTAGTCATGGGTCAAAGTCCAAATTATTTCTGTAGCGACCCGTCCCAAATTCCAGGATTAGATTAGTGACTAATCACGATTAGTGAGGCTAATTCGTGATTAGTTAGGCTAAATCGGACGAACGATGCGAAATGACCGTTTTGCTCCTAGTGGTGGCAAAACGTTGACTTTTCAATTGGGCGGTCAAATGGACTTTGACCGATGACCGTGACGTAGTTCGTGACGTCACGAGTTCATAGACAGGCGGCACGTTCAATTCCGACTTTCGAGGAGGAAGTTATGACGTTCGGAAGTTTAGGGGCATTTTGGTAATTTTGGTTAAAAGGGCCAATTAGTTGACTTTTTGACCGGGATGTCCGATGGCTGAGGGCCGAAGACCATTACGTAGATAAGGGCGATAAGAATCCATAGACAGGCGGCACACTGAAACCGGACTTCGAACGGGAGAGTTACGAGTCACGGAAGTTCGATTTCACTATGCACGAACTTCGAGACGGGGATGATTTGGCGAAATCTGATTGGGCAGATATTTTAGTGGGTCCCATGGATGAGTGACAAGTGTCACTCATCCTATTGGCTAACTCCCCCAAATTGTGGATCTAATAATAAAATAATATTATTTAATTAATTTTTTAATCAAATCTTAACAACCTTAAATCCTAGCCATCCATTTCAATTCTATCTTTAAATCCACACCCTCCATCCCATCTCCCTTCTCTCATCAGCCATCACTCTTCTCTGTTCTCCCTAAAGCCCGAAACCCATAACCCCATTTTCTTCATTTTCTTCTTCTTCCTTCAAAAACCCGAAACTGCACCACCACACCTCCCCACCAAAAGCCCATATGTCGTGTGTGACCATGAGAGAGTAATGAAGGACTGTGAGACGAAGGACGGCGGAGGACACGGCGGTTCACGGCGGGAGGGGCTCGAACCCGTGAGGTGAAAATATTTCAAATTTTGAAAATTGGATTTTAATGGTTCTTACTCGATTCCATTAATTGGGTGAGGTTTCTAGGGAACCCAGGAGATGAATAGGATTGGTTTCGAGGCATTAGACAGCCTGGAACAGCCGTGAACGACGGGAGAAGTCACGGCCGCCATAGCCGAATTGAAGGTACGGGTTTTTGACGTTTTTCTTCCATTTTAATGTCATAGAACCCTAGGTTAGGATTAGAGGAGGAGAATGGGACAAACGGGAACGGTTTTGGTGGCTGGACGGCGGAGAACCGGTCGGGTCAAGCCGAGGGTCACGGCGACCCGGTTATTGGTATTCGGGTCGACCCGCGGGAGGACAGAGATGACAGGTGACGTCATCTTGCTGACGTCATCATGTCGGGGATGACGTCAGCATTGTCAGGTCTGACAATGTCAGCTGACATGTTAGAAAATGGGCCAATAGTAGTGTACCACGTGTCACTATCAGGACTGTCAGTGATGACGTCATGCTGACGTCAGCAGGCACTGTAGCAGCGTTGATCCACGCGTTGACCAGGCGCGTGGGGGCGCGTGTGAAAAGTGTTTTGAGTGGGCCCAGGGTCATTTTAAAGGTTTCGACGATCCGGATCCAATGGTGGTGGTTTCGGGTCGATCGGAGATCGTTAAGTTAGTCAAATTAAGGTTTTTCACCTCGGGAAACGTGTTCGGGGCACGTTGACTTTTCCGGGAAAGTTTAGGGTTCTTAATGTGGACTTGTATAGGTTAGTAGTAACCTTTGGATATGGTTTGGACAGGTCAGGATTATCCAAAGAGGTCGGATTGGCTCGGGAGAGCCGTATGGCATGCAAATCGAGGCGGCAGCTCGGACGGTCTGTGAGTGGACCTTGTTTTCTAAATTGGTGCATGCATAAATGTTTATTATATGTTTTATTACTTGTTTGATGATGCCATGGGTGCATTTGTATGTGGTTACGTATAAGCGAGTATTTCGAGGTTTCGGCCTTATCCGGTGCTTATACGGGTCTGTATTTCTTTATTGGTTTTAATGAAATGGTTTTGGATTTCTAAAAGGATAAACTCGGGTATGAGACCCCTTTGGTTTTGTCTCGGGCATATGACCTCAGATTTCGGGCACGGTGCCCAGCTGATGTCATATGTTCGGGCACGAGACCCAGTTATTTTAAGGTTTATGATTTCGGGTCAGGGACCCTAAATGGATTTCTAAGTTCATGACGGTTTATGGGAACCGGCATGAACTCTGGAAAGGTCATTGTGGTTCATGACGGTTTATGGGAACCGACATGAACCTTTGTCAGGTCATTCTAGTTCTTGACGGTTTATGAAGACCGGCATGAACCCTGGTTATGTTATTACGGTACATGACAGTTTATGGGAACCGGATGTTACCTGGTTATGTTATTACGGTACATGACGGTTTATGAGAACCGACATGTTACCTTGGTTATGGATATTATGGATCATGACGGTTCAGGGGAACCGGGCATGGATATTATGTTATGTATATATATGTTCATCTACCTTCCTTTACTTCTATTATCTCCTCCGGGGAGGGTCGTTGTCCTGGGTGGACCCCGGAGTAGTCACGGAGCACCGACTGAGTGGAGTCACCCCCCAGTTGGGTTCCTTACTCTCAGGAAGGCTATGGTTACTATTACCTCGAGTAGGATCAGTGGTCTGCGGACATTGACCTTGACTTTGAGAAGACTCGGATTGAGACACGGGTAGCACGCGCGTAGCTTTGGATACCGTGACAGGATTGGTTGTGTGACTTATATATGTATGTGATATAAATATGATATATGATATGTGGTGTGCACAGGTGTGCACAGGATTTGAGCAGTGGCTCGTGTACTTGGTTTCTTTATGGTTTGGGGCCGAGTCCCTTATGGATTTGGGCAGTGGCCCGTATGGTCGTTTTCATTGTGGTCCTTTCGACCTTGGTTTATATCTGATTTGGGCTTAGTTCCCACGTATGGCTTCTTTGGTTAAATGGTTTTCCAATGCATGCAGGCTTTTTAGTGAAGGGTACAAATGTCTTCCTTATGAAATGTTTTTGTAAACTCTTGTTTTGTCTACTCACAGCTTTTAATGTTTTGACTGCCCTTCAGGTTGACATCGGATGGGGACTGTAGCTGACAGGACCCATCCCAATCCCCCTGGGATTACCGTGGAATGTGCCCTGCTCCCGTCCAACAAGGAGTGTCAGACAAGGGATAACCAAGAGCCACTGCCCAACCGGGGCATCCAGAGTGCGCAAGGACCGATGAAGGAGGTGTGCAATGTCTCAGCCTCTGCTGCAATCGCATCCGTAATCAACCTGAAGGGCATTAAAACCAAATGCTGTGAGTGGAAAAAAACCAATAAGTTTACCAAATATATTTATAAGACATTTATGCCCTCCAATAAAAACATATGCATGCCACGAAAACCAGTAACCAAAACGTTTGCTCAACCGAGCCATTAGGGCCTTAGCCCAAAAACCGTTAACCAAAAACCAAGTGTGGGAACTCAGCCCAAAACAGTGGAATACCACAACCATACATATTAAAACCATGTGGGCCACCGCCCAAAGCCATAAATATAAATCCATAAATCCAAAACCATTTAGGGTCCCTGACCCGACATACCATTTCATAACCAATAATCCATTTTTACCACATAACACATATCCAACCGAAAAGCCATTTCATAGATCCATTAATCCATATTTTACCATTACCATCACCAGCATCCCAGATGCTTAGCGTCCCAGACGCTAGACGTCCCTGACGTCATATCTCACGGTTTCATTAGCTACGCGTGCTGCCCGGGGTCTCTCCGGGTCCATATATCTGACATCCCTGATGTCTGACGTCCCTGACGTCAATCATAGCAATCCTGCTCCTGAGTCATCATACGGTCCGGCTGCTTCGTATAATGACCCCTCGCAGGCAATGCACCGTGACTTCCCCAGTGTCCCTGACATATGGAGGAGACCATCATATATCCTTGTGTCCAGATGGTATATGGAAAACAGTTTTATTAAATCCTTTTATCACATCATTACAATGGGCCCTGCCCGAAATTTCCATAAAACCACATAATTCCATTTAGGGTCCCTGACCCAAAATCACAATTTTTAAACATAGGGTCCCTGACCCGAAATCACATTTATAATCCAACTGGGCCTCATGCCCGATTTTATGAACCACTGGGCCCACAGCCCGATTTGTAAACCAACTGGGCCCGCAGCCCGACTTATAAACCCACTGGGCCCACGACCCGAATTCGTAAATCAACTGGGCCCCTGGCCCGATAACATGACTCAAATGGGTCTCAGCCCGATTTCATACCAACTGGGCCCCTGGCCCGATTTCATTAACCAACTGGGCCGCCGGCCCGATTCTCAAATGGACCCCAAGTCCGAAATTTCCAAAACAAGTGGGCCTCAAGCCCGAGTTTATATTTCCAATTTCAAAACCATTTCATCATATTATATCCAAGTCATAAATATGGAAAATCCATGTAAAACCGGAAAAACCTCGATTTACGTGCAAGCACGTAAATCGCCTCGAAATACGTGAAACCGTACAATTTACCAACAACCAAATCAACATCATACAATCACAACCATAATCCATATAAAACATTTAAGCATGCATAGAATTTATAAAACCAAAGTCCACTCACAGACCGTTTTAACGGTATGCCTCGATACGCGTGCCACCGGCCCTCCCGGGCCTCACCACTATCATCGGGACTCCCAATCCTGTCCAAATCACATTAGAGGGTCACTAACCTCATCATTAACATCCTATCAAAGTCCCGTAATTTTCCCGAATTTTTACTTATTTTTAAACTTAATTTAAAACCTTCGGACATCCCGAACAATATCGAGACGGTGTCCGATCGATACGAAACCAATTCCAAAATGTCCGTTACATTAAATAGGACAGAATTCATGTTGACCTCACCTCGAGATTCGTGCCCACACGCCGTCACGCGCCGCCGTGAGTGGCTGCGCGTGAAACCCACGCGCCTGCTACAGTGTCACCAGCCCAACCCGTATCTCTGGTAAACGGGTCCAATTTACCCGCGACACAACCCGATTCAATGTCCATCAATTCAGCCTTAATTCCTTCAATTAATCATTCAGTTAGTTTCGTTTTAAGTCTAATTTAAGTTCTGTAAACTCAATTACACGAACACTTACCCAGATTCCATCGATTCCACGATGAACACGAAGAACACTCCGGTCACTGTTCAATCTTGGGATTCCTTCAATGGCTGCAGGTTTCTTCCAATTGATGCATCCAGAAGCATCAATGGATCATGAGGAACAATTCCCCCACATCAATTTCGTCGTTTGATCACTAAATGATCACGACACAAGCTCAAACACCGTCCACTGTGCAACCATAGAGTTTCGTCAACCACGACCGTTTTCTTTCAATTGATGAACCCAGAAGCATCGTGGGATCATGAGAAGTAGTTTCCCCACCTCAATTCCGTCCATCGAAGCCTCCAACTCCACGACTCAAGGTCGAATTTCCTCCTCTGTCACCAAGTGTGATCAGAGCCAAAACAGCACCAATTCCCTTCGTTCCTTCGACGATTCTGATCGTTGTGATCCCAGGAAGCTGAAGGTAATCTCCAATTCGATCCTCATGGCCTAATTCTTCCATTTCGAATTTTCCCCCCAATTTTCCCGAAATCCAAAATCCAAAATTCAATACTCTCTCAATCCCTCGTGTTTCCCCTGGTATCCCAATCGATTAGTCTCTCATTTTTCTCTCAATAACGGCAGAGAGAGGGAGCCAATTCTCCCAATTCTCCCACACTGATTTTGCTCACGGTTTGCAGTCCACAGAGAAGAAAATAGAGGATTAAGGGTGATTAATTAAGGGAAATGGTGGATTAGTGATGATGATGTAGTAATGATGATGTTTGGAGGGAAACAAGGAGCTGGAAACAAGGGATGGGTGACACTTGTCACTCATCCGGAGGTGCACAGTCAACGGTCACTATTCATTATTATATCATTATTTTAATCCGAGCCTCGGTTCGTAATTTCGTTTCCTTGACCCTAACGTCGTCGTCGAATCTCCGATTTCGGCATGCCGCCTGTCATTGGATTCGTATCGACGATACCTACGTAACGGTCCTTGGCCCTCGTCCATCGGACCTCCCGGTCAAAAAGTCAACATTTGGCCCCTATTACTCGAAATTACCAAAATACCCCTCAACTTCCGAACATCATAACTTTCTCTACGAATGTCGGAATCGAATGTGCCACCTGTCTATGAACTCGTGACGTCCCGAACTACGTCACGGTCATCGGTTAAAGTCCGTTTGACCGCCCGATCAAAAAGTCAACCTTTTGCCCACGACCAGGGGCAAAACGGTCATTTTGCACATTTTGTCCGATTCCGCCCTACTAAGCACCGTTCAACCTTACTAATCGAGATTAGTCACTAATCTAATCCCGGAATTCGGGACGGGTCGTTACAATCTTCCCTTCTTAATAAATTTCGTCCTCGAAATTCCAACCGCTCTAATCTCAACGTACTTCCCTCCTTAATTAGTTTCGCTCTCGAAACTCGACTACCCTGATTCCACAAACACCCCGTGGAAAGTGGAATCGACCACGCAACACATGTACACCCGTACATCAACTACTTAGACAAAACTTGTCTACACCCAAACGTACCACTAGTACTCAAAACGCAACGACTACATTCGACCCCGTTGAATGACTGAAACTACTTGTTTCGAATTTGACACCGCTTGTCAAATCAACCCTCTCGTTGACGCAACAACTCGACGGTTCCTTTCCCACTCCCACTAGGAGTCAGCTGACCCCACTCAACAATCTATGTTGACACATCCTGATAATCTGTCACCACATAGTTGTTGTCAGTCGAAAACTGACACTAGACTCACTCGTGGCTACACATGCCACCAACGTACTTGACTTAGTAAACATTTACCGACCTTTCACACGATCTGTGTGTAATTAAACATATCGAAAATACCATGACCCATTGCATAGTAATGTCCGGCCCACAACTAATCCAATGGTATCGGAACCAATCCGGCTACCAACACGCTTACCGACAACCTCGGGTATAACCCATCGACCAGACTACAACTACCTAGGTCGTAGCCAACACGTTCCAATAATGGAGTACATTTGCCCAATCCAGCATGAGACAAAATGAAACTCCACCCATCATTTAGTTCTAATTCCGAATCCAAATCCGCAATTTCGTAAGAATCCCGGATCCAAACCCAGACATCACATTTTAATTCATTTCCAAATCCGAATCCGAAATCATTATTCCGTAAGCTAGCACTTGGAATAATCATTCCGTACCCAAATCCAGAAATATACTTTCAAGTTCCAAAATCGAATCCTGAATCGTCACCCAGAAATTCGATTCCAAATCCCGAAATCTCATTTACATTTACCAAGACACACCCAAAACCGAACCTATCAGTCACCTGCTCAATACCTCCAATTGACTTCATAGGGAAGCCAATCCAACCTCCACACGTCTAAGGTTGACAAAGTCCGACCAGTCGGAAACCTACTCACTCGAGTAAGATACCACACGGGCTCCACTTCGAAAAGAAGTTCAACCCCGTCATTTACGACTCACATACCCAAGTTCGTATCAATCCTTGTCTTTCCACCTAGGAAAACCAAGGATGATCCAAGAATGATGACGTCAAAACTCATCCTACGTGGATGCAACAAACTCACTGCACTCACCACGCCATGTACCCCAACATCGTCTGCCACCAACCAGAAAATGAAAAATCTCGTTTACCTAATTTCGAATACGTAGCTCCTCCTAATGACCTCACAACACACATGGTCCCACCAACCAATACACGTTCAACGTACAGGTAACTACAGTCAATGTCTGCCAGGGCAGAAAACAGTAAGCCAATCCCAATGACTCCGGAATACCCATCACCAATGCGGAAACGAGCACTCCTCTCGTCCTATAATTACAACTTTCCTCAAAACTAAGGTTCCAACCATGTTGGAAACAGACATGCTCCCAACAAGACGTCAAGTCTAACCGCTAGACTTCCTACCTCCTCAACTCACTTGGACAACCCCGTGTCCACAATCAATCCGTTATTGTTCCGTTCGCACATCCCAACCTTTACAGGTTCAATACTCGGTTTTCCAAGTTCTCAATTATACCTTTTTAATCCACTCCTTACTGGTTATCTCACCACCATTGGGACTTATCCCAGCACAGCACAATCTTAACTGGATCCCATCCAGTCCATCACTCAACCACTACCGAATCTCAAAGACCGAACATATGTTCATCATGACGGAGTCACACCCCGACTTGTGGCTCATCGTCAACACCATCACCGACACTAGCACCAGCGCTAGTACCAGCACCAACACACTATCAACAACACTAGTATCAGCACACAGGCATCTATACTAGCATCAGCACAAAAGTACCAACCCACAAACATCCATACTGCACACCGTGTGCAAATACGACAACCCTGGATCTCCGTTCATACCGAACGACGATCCCGTACCTCACGACTATGGGTACCACCACTCTGACAATCCACATCAGGAAAATGAACGTTCCATGAACGTCCCCTGATCCCCAAGTATTATAACCACACTAAGTACCCTCGATAGCCAATCATCTCCATATGACTACCGCCTAACTGTCATTGCTATCGAGATTCGCATCCACACATCACACCAATACCCGATCCAACACGGGATTCTGACAGGACCCGCCCCGATCCCACAGGGACCACAAGGGGACGTGCCCTGCTCCCGTCTGACACCCAATAATTCATACCAATTTTAACCTCAAAACATTTAAAAGCATAAATAACCAAATTAAAGTCATACATAAAATCCGAATTAAACGAATGTCAGACAAGGGATATAATCCAAAATTACAAATTTGCGAGCACGACTCTAAAGTAATCCTGCGGGTACACCGCCCAGCAGGGGTTCAGGTACGCAGAAGTAGATCTATGCCTCAGCCTCTGGTTCCTCCTCTACCTCAGTTTCCCGACCTGGAGGGGTTAACAAAACAGTAAGGGTGAGTGGACCGAAATTCAAGTTTATGAAATCGTTTGATAAGTAAAACATATAATTTACCCCTCCGTTTTCCAAACATGCGTGCAACATAATTCAAAACCATAAACCATCAAATATGAACCATAAGGCATATAATAAAACCATAACCATAATTTTAGTTGCTGCACTATACACCCCCATCCCGACATCCCTGATGTCTGACGTCCCTGACGTCCAATAAGGTCACAATCACAAGGCTACGCGTGCCACTCGGGTCTCAATTTCCGAGTTCATTCCCCGAACCCCGTTCGGGTACAGCATCCCCGATGCTTAGCGTCATAGACGCTGGACGTTCTAGACGTCCGTGACCTCTCCGGGGTACCTCATCCGGAGGAGACAATACAATATGGAAGGATCTATACAGTGCAGTAACAAATACATTTTATTGATATCCACATGCAAACATATATATACATACATAGAATCCGAACCAATCATTCAGTTTCACCGGACGGGTCTCAAGCCCAAATACCGTGAAACGTGCCATAACCATATTTTCCATATCATCCAAACCATCATTGTTTTAGCATGTGAATAAGTATAATAAAACCAGAAAACATTTATGCACACAAGGGTTTAAGAAAATGGCCCACTCACAGTACAATCCTGCTAGAAACCGAACGTATACCCTCGTCCTGGTACAAATGTACAATCCCTGTCAAGTCCAAGTATTCGTAAAGGTCAAATTAAACCCCCAACATTCAACCATGAAAGCCTAGGTCGAAACCGACCCGGGAAAGCCGCCCGAACGCGCTTCCCAAGGCAATAAACCTTATTTTGACCAACTTAAGGATCTCCGATCGACCCGAAACCACCGCCATTGGATCCGGATCGTCGAAACCTAAAGAATGGTGGTGGTCCCACCAAAAACACTGTTCACACGCGCCCCCACGCGCCGGTCAACGCGGCGGTCAACGCAGGAACAGTTCCTGCTGACGTCATCGCTGACGTCACTGCTGACGTCAGCATGACGTCATGCTGACGTCATCTGACAGCTGTCAGGTCTGACATGTCAGACTCTGACAGGTGCCACGTGTCAACACCTGATTGGTCCACCACACTGATCTGTCAGACCACGTGTCAGATCTGACATGTGCCACGTGTCAGCACGGCACTGGTCCACGTCACTGACATGTCAGTGACACGTGGCAGTCCCTGACTGGTCCACGTCACTGACATGTCAGTGCTGACTGTGCACTGACATGTGACACGTGTTGGCTCACGGTTGGTCCACGTCATCTGACAGACTGACAGACTGACAGGGTGCCACGTCAGCACCACTGTCATCAGACGGGTTGACCCGTTTTCCTGCAACTCGGGTCGATCAGACCCGCGATCGAGACCCGGTTGCCATTCCTTCATTTCTGGGTCATTTTCAGTCCTTTCAATTCCTAAATACTCGTCCTAGTCCCTAGATTGGTTCTATGAAATTAGAATTAGGTTTTAGGTCTAGGAGGTTACCTGAAACTCGACGGGAAGCTTGGTTGCCGGTTCTGGTAATCCTTTTCGGTGAGTCGACGGTTGTTCAGCCCTGGTCCTGGTTCCAAAATGGTCGTCAAGGTCACCTAGACGAGTCCTAACAACAACTCAATGATGTCAACGTCACAACCAGGTGTTTTGAAGCCGGGAAGGAAAATGGTTACCTACGGGTTTAACGTCCGAACGCCGCCGTGTCGCCGCCGTACACTGTCAGGGTCAGCTCCTTGCGGTCCAGTAGTCACGGTGATCACAACCGCACGTTGGTTCCAGGCCTAGATCAATGGTTGGGATGGTTTGGTGACTTGGGTTCCGCGGGTTTCCTTCACGGGTTTGGAAGGATGCCGCCGTGCAGGGTGGCCGTGGAGCGGTGGCCGGCGTCAGGGGTGTGGCTGCTGGTTGTCTGAGGTGTGGGGTTGAGTGGTGGTGGCTGATGGGCTGGTTCCAGGGAGAAATCGCACACACGGTTAAGGGAATGAACACATGGGTGCATGATCTCATGGACTTTTAATACTGAATAGGAAAATGAATCAAGGGCCAGGATTAAATCTCAGAATGAGATCAAAGGCTGAGATCAAATCAAGGGATTTCAGATCTAAGGGCTGTAATTTAAAGCAGATTTAAATGATAATTAATCCAATAGTGGATCTGATCCAATCTAGCCAATGGGTGAGTGACACTTGTCACTCACCAGATGTCCTCCAATCAGATTTCCTGAATTTAATATTCGACACGAAAACCGAGACACGAACTTCCCGAATTCACGTTTCTGACCATAACTTCCTCGTACGAAGTCCGATTTCGGCGTGCCGCCTGTCTACGGACTCAGGACGTCGAGGCCTACCCAACGGTCCTTGAGTCAACTGAAAATTAGTTGTCAAAAGAAAAGTCAACATTTTCCCCCGAGAGTCCAAATTACGGTAATGCCCCTGAACTTCCGATAGCCATAACTTTTACCCTGATCGTCCGAATTGGACGTGCCACCTGTCTATGAACTCGTGACGTCCCGAACTACGTCACGGTCATAGGTCAAAGTCCATTTAGTTCATCAATCAAAAAGTCAACATTTGACCATACCATTCACAGGGGTAAAATCGTCAAATCACACATTAAATTACAATATGGAAATCCTCGAATTTCCGGGGTGTTACAGATTCCATAATTTATCTCAGAACTGTATCCGTAAATCGAATCCCATAGTTCTGACTAGACTCACCAGAGCCATCCACATGGTCATCCAAGACCTCAACCGCTCGTCGCAGCACAAGTTCTCATCCACTAGCCGCAATTAAGGTTTACCTTTTTAATCCATCATCCACTAGGGTTCCACAATCACACCCTATGGTTCAACCGAACCAAACAGCTTTCTGAAATATAAAATCCACAACTTGATCGACCCCGCGGTCCTGACATCGAATAGACGTCAAATCCAATCCTACCATCCCATCAACGTGGGTTCCACCACTAGGTCATCGGCCAACTCCGATGAATCAACATCCCTCACACTAGAAACCACCACAAGGGTTCACATTAATGGTTCCCCGAACCTGGCTGCACCTAGCAGCACAATAATTTAATATTACATGACCGAACCGTCGGTCCCACAATACCAGTTCATCACAATCAACCCCACTTCGGTCGAATCACATTAACGCACGGCGTATCGGGCCAATCACACTCCATCCACTATCCAAACCCAAAAACTATCTATCAGGTTGATAACGAATTGCAGCCCCAAGAGACATCACACCCTCGACCTGCGCGCACAAAAGAGTAACCATGCTCTGATACCAAGTTGACAGGACCCATCCTAATCCCCCTGGGATTACCGTGGAATGTGCCCTGCTCCCGTCCAACAAGGAGTGTCAGACAAGGGATAACCAAGAGCCACTACCCAACCGGGGCATCCAGAGTGCGCAAGGACCGATGGAGGAGGTGTGCAATGTCTCAGCCTCTGCTGCAATCGCATCCGTAATCAACCTGAAGGGCATTAAAACCAAATGCTCTGAGTGGGCAAAAACCAATAAGTTTACCAAATATATTTATAAGACATTTATGCCCTCCAATAAAAACATATGCATGCCACGAAAACCAGTAACCAAAACGTTTGCTCAACCGAGCCATTAGGGCCTTAGCCCAAAAACCGTTAACCAAAAACCAAGTGTGGGAACTCAGCCCAAAACAGTGGAATACCACAACCATACATATTAAAACCATGTGGGCCACCGCCCAAAGCCATAAATATAAATCCATAAATCCAAAACCATTTAGGGTCCCTGACCCGACATACCATTTCATAACCAATAATCCATTTTTACCACATAACACATATCCAACCGAAAAGCCATTTCATAGATCCATTAATCCATATTTTACCATTACCATCACCAGCATCCCAGATGCTTAGCGTCCCAGACGCTAGACGTCCCTGACGTCATATCTCACGGTTTCATTAGCTACGCGTGCTACCCGGGGTCTCTCCGGGTCCATATATCTGACATCCCTGATGTCTGACGTCCCTGATGTCAATCATAGCAATCCTGCTCCTGAGTCATCATACGGTCCGGCTGCTCCGTATAATGACCCCTCGTAGGCAATGCACCGTGACTTCCCTAGTGTCCCAGACATCTGGAGGAGACCATCATATATCCTTGTGTCCAGATGGTATATGGAAAACAGTTTTATTAAATCCTTTTATCACATCATTACAATGGGCCATGCCCGAAATTTCCATAAAACCACATAATTCCATTTAGGGTCCCTGACCCAAAATCACAATTTTTAAACATAGGGTCCCTGACCCGAAATCACATTTATAATCCAACTGGGCCTCATGCCCGATTTTATGAACCACTGGGCCCACAGCCCGATTTGTAAACCAACTGGGCCCGCAGCCCGACTTATAAACCCACTGGGCCCACGACCCGAATTCGTAAATCAACTGGGCCCTTGGCCCGATAACATGACTCAAATGGGTCTCAGCCCGATTTCATACCAACTGGGCCCCTGGCCCGATTTCATTAACCAACTGGGCCGTCGGCCCGATTCTTAAATGGACCCCAAGTCCGAAATTTCCAAAACAAGTGGGCCTCAAGCCCGAGTTTATATTTCCAATTTCAAAACCATTTCATCATATTATATCCAAGTCATAAATATGGAAAATCCATGTAAAACTGGAAAACCTCGATTTACGTGCAAGCACGTAAATCGCCTCGAAATACGTGAAACCGTACAATTTACCAACAACCAAATCAACATCATACAATCACAACCATAATCCATATAAAACATTTAAGCATGCATAGAATTTATAAAACCAAAGTCCACTCACAGACCGTTTTAACGGTATGCCTCGATACGCGTGCCA
Source organism: Prinsepia uniflora (assembly GCA_032719365.1). Classification (NCBI taxonomy): domain Eukaryota; kingdom Viridiplantae; phylum Streptophyta; class Magnoliopsida; order Rosales; family Rosaceae; genus Prinsepia; species Prinsepia uniflora. The sequence goes on from CM064861.1 coordinate 10,106,068, forward strand.
CCGGCCCTCCCGGGCCTCACCACTATCACCGGGACTCCCAATCCTGTCCAAATCACATTAGAGGGTCACTAACCTCATCATTAACATCCTATAAAAGTCCCGTAATTTTCCCGAATTTTTACTTATTTTTAAACTTAATTTAAAACCTTCGGACATCCCGAACAATATCGAGACGGTGTCCAATCGATACGAAACCAATTCCAAAATGTCCGTTACATTAAATAGGACAAAATTCATGTTGACCTCACCTCGAGATTCGTGCCCACACGCCGTCACGCGCCGCCGTGAGTGGCTGCGCGTGAAACCCACGCGCCTGCTACAGTGTCACCAGCCCAACCCGTATCTCTGGTAAACGGGTCCAATTTACCCGCGATACAACCCGATTCAATGTCCATCAATTCAGCCTTAATTCCTTCAATTAATCATTCAGTTAGTTTCGTTTTAAGTCTAATTTAAGTTCTGTAAACTCAATTACACGAACACTTACCCAGATTCCATCGATTCCACGATGAACACGAAGAACACTCCGGTCACTGTTCAATCTTGGGATTCCTTCAATGGCTGCAGGTTTCTTCCAATTGATGCATCCAGAAGCATCAATGGATCATGAGGAACAATTCCCCCACATCAATTTCGTCGTTTGATCACTAAATGATCACGACACAAGCTCGAACACCGTCCACTGTGCAACCATAGAGTTTCGTCAACCACGACCGTTTTCTTTCAATTGATGAACCCAGAAGCATCGTGGGATCATGAGAAGTAGTTTCCCCACCTCAATTCCGTCCATCGAAGCCTCCAACTCCACGACTCAAGGTCGAATTTCCTCCTCTGTCACCAAGTGTGATCAGAGCCAAAACAGCACCAATTCCCTTCGTTCCTTCGACGATTCTGATCGTTGTGATCCCAGGAAGCTGAAGGTAATCTCCAATTCGATCCTCACGGCCTAATTCTTCCATTTCGAATTTTCCCCCCAATTTTCCCGAAATCCAAAATCCAAAATTCAATACTCTCTCAATCCCTCGTGTTTCCCCTGGTATCCCAATCGATTAGTCTCTCATTTTTCTCTCAAGAACGGCAGAGAGAGGGAGCCAATTCTCCCAATTCTCCCACACTGATTTTGCTCACGGTTTGCAGTCCACAGAGAAGAAAATAGAGGATTAAGGGTGATTAATTAAGGGAAATGGTGGATTAGTGATGATGATGTAGTAATGATGATGTTTGGAGGGAAACAAGGAGCTGGAAACAAGGGATGGGTGACACTTGTCACTCATCCGGAGGTGCACAGTCAACAGTCACTATTCATTATTATATCATTATTTTAATCCGAGCCTCGGTTCGTAATTTCGTTTCCTTGACCATAACGTCGTCGTCGAATCTCCGATTTCGGCATGCCGCCTGTCATTGGATTCGTATCGACGATACCTACGTAACGGTCCTTGGCCCTCGTCCATCGGACCTCCCGGTCAAAAAGTCAACATTTGACCCCTATTACTCGAAATTACCAAAATACCCCTCAACTTCCGAACATCATAACTTTCTCTACGAATGTCGGAATCGAACGTGCCACCTGTCTATGAACTCGTGACGTCCCAAACTACGTCATGGCCATCGGTCAAAGTCCGTTTGACCGCCCGATCAAAAAGTCAACCTTTTGCCCACGACCAGGGGCAAAACGGTCATTTTGCACATTTTGTCTGATTCCGCCCTACTAAGCACCGTTCAACCTTACTAATCGAGATTAGTCACTAATCTAATCCCGGAATTCGGGACGGGTCGTTACAGTAGCAGAGACCGAGATATCACATGCCTCCTACGGATCCTGACGTACTCTGATAGCCCGGGAGGGCAAAGGTCAAAAATATCCCTTGTCTGACACTTCGTGTCAGACGGGTGCAGGGTCATCCCGCGTAAATCCCGGGGGGATTGGGATGGGTCCTGTCAATTTATCGGGTCAAAAGTCAAAGTTTCCCCCCTTCAGGGGCAAAATAGTCTTTTTACATTAAAATATTATTATTCTCGGTTCGGGTCGTTACAGTTATGAAGGCTATGAAGATCCTCATCTCAATGAAGATTATGGAGAAGTTAGTTGGGTAAATCCGAACTACCCTATCTATAGAGGAAAAGTAGGCCATTCTAAGGAGATATACGAATACTATGTCCAACAATACATTTCCTTTTGGTTAAGCATCAGTTGGCAAAACTTTTGTGTCTTGGTAGATCAAGAGATTCAAGACCAATCTAATTTTCAAGCTGGTCGACACTCTACTTGTTTTTTATCAAGTTCAATGTGTACAATATTTTTAATACAATATTATCAATGAAATTATGTTTTAATTTAAGTTTATCTTTAAGATTTTATACTATTAGTGGTCGGCAGATCTATATTCTATCATATGATTCATCATATATTTATCATATCAAAGTCATTTTATAGTTTTTATTAGTCCTATATAACCATTATTGGGTACTTAAGTGTTTGCCAAAGTTTCATTCCAAATTTCCGTCATTTGGACCCAATTTCCGTCATTTTTGTTGACCGTAAACATTATCGATATCGATATCGATATTTGGGGCGAGATATCCGTAAATTCGGCGAGCGTTATATCCGTCGATATCGATATTTTCATCCTTGGTGGCAACATCCCACCCTTCTTTACTACTGTGTGTGCGTGGTTTTGTTAAAAGCAAACGAAGAGCACAAAAACCCACCCAAGATGGAAAACAAAAAAAAAACCGAGAAGGAAGAAAGAAGAAAAAGGAGAGAGAAGAAAAGAGAAACAGATTAGAAGAAAGAGAACCAGAAAGAAAGAGAGAAACCAATTCGGACAACACAAAAACTTAAAACAAAAATTGTAACCCGTGAAATTTACCTTCTATTTCGAGGGGCTTAAGCTTGAAACTAAGTGTAATTCACGTAGTATAAATCACATAGTATAAAGAATGAATTTGATACCTTTCATTTATTAGTGAAGAAAAATACCTATAGAACGAATTGCTAATTGAACTTTCTCAATTTAGAAATCAAATCCAATTCGGAACGCATAAGAACTCTTCAAATTACGCGCAGCCTTAGTAGTTAGTGGGAAGTAATTAGGCTTTGAATTTCTCTACCAAATAGGAAAAGTAATTTGAACATAATCATCCATCAATCAGGATTTAGAAGTTGTGTGGGTCCCAAACGTTAAACTGAACGGTGATAGTTGGAGTCGTTGGACTACGGGAGGGAACAAAGAGCCCAATAAGAGGCAACCGACTAACCGTAGGAAAGCACCAAACGCGCGCAGTGGTGGGAATCTAATCAAACTTGACCACGGGTGTTCGATAGCAACTGGGATCCATCCCAACCGCCCGTTTGTTCCCAATCCCACGGCTCCAAACCTCTAGGGTTATAGAACATTCTGGAATTCAAACCCACGCAACGCTATATAAACCCCTCCAATATTCTGCCTCTCATCACTAAGCAAACCCTGGCAGCCAATTGTTTTTCATCTAAATTTTCGATTCTTTTTTGTTTGTAATTTTTATCGACAAAATCGAGATTTTCAATGGCCGGCAAAGGAGAAGGTCCGGCCATCGGTATCGATCTCGGTACCACCTACTCTTGCGTCGGTGTATGGCAACACGACCGTGTTGAGATCATCGCCAATGACCAAGGTAACAGAACCACCCCATCTTATGTTGCCTTCACCGATACCGAGCGTTTGATCGGTGATGCTGCTAAGAACCAGGTCGCCATGAACCCCATCAACACTGTCTTCGGTAAGATTTGAAACCATTGCTCTGTTAAAAAAACTCGGTTATAAATATATATCGTTACGTATGCCAGCTTATAGATCTGTAATGATGCATATTCTAGTTTGTAGATCTGTATTGAACTGCTAGTGTATCCTTTTGCGGTTTTGTCTATGCTAGTTTATAGATCTTCATTGATGCGTATGCTAGTTTATAGATCTGTACTGATGCCTATCCTAGTTTATAGATCTGTATTGTTGTCTATTCAAGGTTTAGATCTGTATAATTCACTGATTGGTCGTTGAACTGTATCATTATGATAGGTTATAGATCTGTAGGTGTGTATAATAGTTTATAGGTTTATATTTATGGACTTATAGATATTGGTTATACCATAGATCTGTGTATGCAATACGATTCATTTTGTTGTTATTATTGTGACGTATGTATTAATTTCATTCATGTTTGATCAGTTTTGTTTCTGATTGTAAACACGTCTGAAAAATTAGCATTTTAGATTGAGTTCTGGTTTTGCACATACATATTTTGATTGATTTTCTTACAAATTAATTTTATTACCGTCGAAGAATAAATTTTGAATTCTTATAATTTTGATTTTTGTAATGATTTGTTTTAACTTGATGATAGTAAATATGTAGATTAGTTTAAATGTGTTTGTTTTGGAGTGTACTGTGTAATATAAATATAATGGAGTTGTATGACTGCAATTATCGTGAAACATCATAATGCTGTGGTTTTCTAATCTTTAATTGCTCATAATTTCAGATGCTAAGAGATTGATCGGTCGTAGATTTTCCGATGCTTCTGTTCAGGGCGACATGAAATTGTGGCCATTCAAGGTCACCCCCGGACCAGCTGACAAGCCTATGATTGGTGTCTCCTACAAGGGGGAAGACAAGGTATTCGCAGCTGAGGAGATCTCGTCCATGGTCCTTATCAAGATGCGTGAGATTGCTGAGGCCTACCTTGGCAGCACCATCAAGAACGCCGTGGTCACAGTGCCTGCTTACTTCAACGATTCTCAGCGTCAGGCCACCAAGGATGCCGGAGTTATTGCCGGAATCAATGTTCTCCGTATCATCAATGAGCCTACAGCAGCTGCCATTGCCTATGGTCTAGACAAGAAGGCCACCAGCGTTGGTGAGAAGAATGTCTTGATCTTTGACCTTGGAGGCGGTACTTTTGATGTGTCTCTTCTCACCATTGAGGAGGGTATCTTTGAGGTCAAGGCCACTGCTGGTGACACCCATTTGGGTGGAGAAGATTTTGACAACAGAATGGTCAACCATTTCGTCCAAGAGTTCAAGAGAAAGAACAAGAAGGATATCTCTGGAAATCCCAGGGCCCTCAGGAGATTGAGGACATCGTGTGAAAGAGCAAAGAGAACCCTCTCATCCACCGCTCAAACCACCATTGAAATTGACTCTTTATATGAGGGTATTGATTTCTACTCCACCATCACCCGTGCCAGATTCGAGGAGCTTAACATGGATCTATTCAGGAAGTGTATGGAGCCGGTTGAGAAGTGTTTGAGGGATGCCAAGATGGACAAGAGCACAGTCCACGACGTTGTCCTTGTTGGTGGATCCACCCGTATTCCCAAGGTTCAACAGCTTCTCCAGGACTTCTTCAACGGGAAGGAGCTCTGCAAGAGTATTAACCCTGATGAGGCTGTTGCATATGGTGCTGCAGTCCAGGCCGCAATCCTCAGTGGTGAAGGAAACGAGAAGGTTCAGGACCTTCTTTTGTTGGATGTTACACCTCTTTCCCAAGGTTTGGAAACGGCCGGAGGAGTCATGACTGTATTGATCCCCAGAAACACAACCATCCCCACCAAGAAGGAACAAGTATTTTCGACTTACTCCGACAACCAGCCCGGAGTGTTGATCCAGGTCTACGAAGGAGAAAGAACAAGAACGAGGGACAACAACTTGCTTGGAAAGTTCGAGCTTTCTGGAATCCCACCAGCACCCAGAGGAGTCCCTCAGATCACAGTGTGCTTCGACATTGACGCCAATGGTATCTTGAACGTGTCTGCCGAGGACAAGACCACCGGCCAGAAGAACAAGATCACCATCACCAACGACAAGGGCAGGCTCTCAAAGGAGGAGATTGAGAAGATGGTTCAAGAGGCAGAGAAGTACAAGTCTGAGGACGAAGAGCACAAGAAGAAGGTCGAGGCCAAGAATGCCTTGGAGAACTATGCCTACAATATGAGGAACACCATCAAGGATGAGAAGATCGGCGCCAAGCTCCCAGCCGCTGACAAGAAAAAGATCGAGGACTCGATCGAAACCGCTATCCAGTGGCTGGACAGCAACCAGCTCGCGGAGGCCGATGAGTTCGAAGACAAGATGAAGGAGTTGGAGAGCATCTGCAACCCAATCATCGCTAAGATGTACCAGGGTGCCGGTGCTGACGGTGCTGGTCCCGTTGATGATGATGCTCCTGCTGGTGCAAGCGGCCCTGGACCCAAGATTGAGGAGGTCGACTAAATTTCTGGGATAGTTTATTGTTTTCTTTTTTGTTATGTTATCATTTGCTTTGCTTTTTCAATTTGCTGAACTTCTTGGCACCGTTCCTTGCCTGGGCCTTATATTATATTTTTTAAACTATTATGTTTACTTGCCAAGCTCAATGAAATTATTTCTGGCTAAATTTTGGTTCGTTTTTGTGCTAGAAGTTTTCTTGGTTATTGCTTTGAAAAGTAATTTGAACGAACGTAGATACTCTAAAAATTCTGAAGAACAACTATTTATAATCGATTTATATTTTGACGATTTATTAGTCTTTTAACGTTAATATTGAAGACATTTTTACAAATATGAAAATTACAAAGACGTATCTTTGTAAGAATTGAAATATTGATATTGACGGATATATTGTTAGTTAAATTTACAGATATTTCGTCATAAATATAAATATCGATATTGTTTACGGTCAATAAAAATGATGAAAATTCGTTTTAAAAGTTGGGAAGACGATAATTTTTATTTATAATGTTACCTTTACACATTGAATTTCATTAAAAATAAGTAAAGTGTCTACCAGATTGAAAATTGGATTGGTGTTCATGTATCAAGATACAAATTTTTGCTAAGTGGTGCTATTTGACTAACCGAAAATGTATTGTTGGATATAGTATTCGTATATCTTCTTTGACGACTTTCAATCGCACTTCCACTCGCCATATTAGGAAATCTAATATTGGGAATTGGGATTTTGAAAAAAAAAAGATAAGCAGAAGAAAAAAAAAAGTAAAGCAGAAAAGAAAGGGTTAAAAAACATTGATTGAAACGCATTGAGCAACTGAGAGGCTGTGCGAGGTTCATGAGGTTGTCGAGCAATTCCCGAGAGGTTTGAGTATTGTGCTTCGCTTCGAGATGTTCGTTCCGCCATCGGCAGATTTGAGGAGTTCGAGAGGTTCCAGCGATGATCGTAACTTCGTGAGGCCATCGACTGGTTCAAGAGGCGAGTGAATTGAAGAGGGAACGAGACCGTGGAGTCGGTGAACGTTTCGCCCCAATTTTTGCCCCAATTCTAGCGTTGTTTGATTTTTCAATTTCTATTTACGATTTTGATGGATTGATTCGATTTCTGTTCATAGGTTGTTGCATCTTTGTTTATGTTCATGACTTTTGTTTCATCTGGGTTTTATTTCATGATTTCATCTCGGTCTTTTCGGTTCAAAATTGACAGTTTCGCCCAATATCGGAGATTATTGCCAATAATCTCCGATATTTACCGAAATTGTCAATTTTAAGAGAATATATTCTTTCACTCCGCCTTATGTACCAGTGACCGAAAAACGCGATATATATTGCCTACATATTCATCACTACATCTTCTTTTTTTCTTTTTTTTTTCATCAGTACATCTTTGACATGTTTAAACTGAAGTGGGCCGGTGGGCCTATACAGCAGGAAATAATCGATTGCTTCTCTCTTTGGAACTTGTTGGCTGACCTAGTTGACTGAGTTAATGAGAATAGTAGGCTTACTTATCCTATCTGGTAAAGCACTGTTACTCATCATGACTTTTTTCTACTGCCAAATGTACACTTAAAAGTGAGATTGTTAAAAGTTGACTCATGAAAATAAAATATTTAAGGTTTAATTTTATGAATATATCTTTGTGGAGTCCAAAAATTGAATGCCAAAAATGGCTGACCATCTGTGGTTGAACAAATCTTAAGAGTTAAGAGGAGATGAACAAATCCTGGACCTTCTTTCACTACTTAAAGAATTCGTAGTCCAAAAATGCAATATAAGATGAACATCAGTGTGTTTTGATTGGCGTCTTGCTCATTCACCTGAGAATTAGTTCATACAACCACACATCCTACTTAAAGCCCACAACAAACCATAATCACATAAACTCCAAACATCACAATAGAGTGACACCAACAAGATCCAACTAAACCTCTGACAAGATGAACATAACAAAATCCTAAGCCTACATATTTGGTTTGGCATTCATACATACCCAAATTTAGAGTGAGAGTTCAACTTGTCCATTTACATGTATATTTGGTGATGTGAGCCATGTTTATGTTGCTTTTGATGAAAATAACACATGCAGGAGACTTTGTTATGCCATGCCCAGAGAGCAATCAACAAACATTCTCGAGGTTGAATGAGTCCCATCCTTGCCAAATTAGACCCTTTTTCAATTCCCTGATCTGTTTTTGTCTTCTTTTTTTTTTTTAATCTTATAAAGAAATTTGTATTAAGAAGAATGTTTGAGTTGTAGGCCATATTGTCCCTATAATGTTTTTGTTTGGATGCAATAATCATATGCAAGTATGGACATAAAGATGCATCGGTTTGAGCAGCCACCTGCTACTACTGTTTTTCTTCTATGGGACAATGTTCATGGTCTAGGCCTCCCTAGGGAAGTGGTTTAGCTGCGTTTACTGATTGCTGTTGTTTTCCTTCTAGTCACCAAAAAAATAAAAATCATATGCTAGTTAGTTTAGGACCGCACTCACTCCATCAGAATTCAAATACAACAGGGCAGTGCCACGAGAAGTCTAGCATTGAATATTGCACGCATTTCTGCTCAATTAGCTGATATGTTTAACAAGGTCGTCTTCCAAGCTATTTTTCATGACTTGGAGAGTTTAGGCATGTGAGATATCTACAAATCAACTTGACGAGTGGTCTCATTTTAACCTTCCTTATTTTGGTAATTCCTTGTGTGCATAAGATACCTGTTTTGACAAGTTTAATCAGATATACTTGTGTATGAAGATTTCCCATTGTAATCAGGGTTGCATTATGAAGAAGAACAAAGCATACAGACGCACACAACCATGCAGTTCCAGTTCGGTAGCTTTTCCCCGGAGGATTACCCTACGGTCTCCGCCAAACAGAGCACCCCCCAGGACTTCCGGTAATACCTTCTTGTTTTTCTAGGTTCTGGGATTAAGATTGCTTGGAGTTCACTCAAACTTTCTATTTTTATTTTTGCGTATTGATTGTGAACTCAATTCTAAACAGGTAATAACAAGGCAGAGAACAAAAACAACCAAAGCCAATCTCAAGAGTTTCCTCTTGGGCTCAACTCGTAGGAGGGGCTGCGCTCCCAAACCTCCATCTCCCACTAATCTCCCTCCCCCGACGGTGAAATCCGCCATAGCAGAGACAAGCAACAGAAAACTGATAGGACACCAAGGAATGAACAGAGTTACATTGTTCGTGTCATCAACCTTTCAGAGGTAACAAAGGAGGCCGATTTGTTTGCGCCTTATTGAAGCTGTCAGGCGCGTTAAGGTTGTTCGTAATAGAACTACAAACATGTGAAAAGGATTTGGTTTTGTTCACTTTGTCGACCGGAATGATGCCTGGAGACCAATTGAAAATCGGAACGGCTACAGTTATAACTATCTAATCAGCAAAGTCACCTGGGGCAGTTAGGGCCCTCTTCAAATTTGCAGGTTTTTTTTTTGGGGGGTTTATATCGGTATTTGGGAGGAGCGACATATAAGCGGGGGGTAAGGAAAATCTTCCCGGAAAATCGATGATATCGGCGGAAATCGGTGAATATCGCCGATTTTGGTCGATATCATCGATTTTCCCCTTCGGGTGATAGTCGCCGACGGCCCAAACTCAAAATTCAAAACCAATTATTCAAGCCTACAAATTACAAATTACTTTGAACCTCACTCTTCTAGGATTCACGGATGAACATCTACCAAATTTGGAAAAAATTAAAAACCTCAAACACTCACTTCACTAATCCAATCTACAAATTACAGCAATAAGAAATTGAGAGAGAAGATAGTCGAATTCAAGAGAAAAAGAAATTTGGGGCAAACCTCCCTAGACCTCGAAACACAACTGGACTCCTCCTCCTCGAATATGTCGTCGCGACGGCCGAACCTCCTCGCCAGAGAACGTCGGTTGCACAGCACTCCTCGACCCGACGACGGCTCCTCCTCGATCCACCCTCTACGACACGACGACTCCCCTCAGCCTCCTTCTCAATCCTCGACGACGACCGCTCCATACATCACGGCCGCCTCGTCTCTCCTCGCCTCTCCCAGTCTCGCTGCCCCACTCACAGTCGCCTCCCTCTTCTCACGGTCTCACCCACCAGACGACGACAGACGACCAGGGCCAGTGGGAGAATTTTCCAAACTCTTCTCGAGCCTTCCACAGATCGATCGATCTCTCTCAAACAAACAAACCCCTGTTTATTTTAAGTGTTAAATGTGTGTGTAGTGAAACTAAAACGACTACGTTTTAAATTAATTTGCTCTTTAATTTTTTTTTGGGCAAATAATGTTTTGTTTTTCCTCAACGTTTTTTTTCCTATTTAACCTTCTTTTTTTCAAAATTCCAAATTGATTATTTGGTAAAATATATGTTAGTAATATATATTTTAAATTTTTAATATAAAATATGAATTACCTCACATATTTGGTAATATATGTTTGAGTTTAGAATATATGTTTTATTTTAGAATATATATTTTAATTTAGAACATATGTTTTAATTTAGAATACATATTTAATGTAAAAAATGGCTTAACAACTCACATATTCCGGCGATATTTCAAACACTGGAAATCACTGGTTGAATAAAGAAGAATTGGAATGAAACACTGCGTTTCGTTCCAATTCATTTATTAACTTTTTTTTAATTAGTTACATATATTATTTAATTAGTTATCAAATTAAATTATATAATTTATTATTTACTTTTTTTAAACCCCAAATATAAAAAATAGATTTAGCCTTAAACTTTTTTTTAAAAAAATTCAAAATTTATTATTAGGTAAATAATATGGCTTAATTCATATATTTGGTAATATATTTGGTAATCACTTATTAATAATAAATTTATCATTTATTACTAAAATATGTTTTAGTAATGTATATTTTAATATAAAATATGGCTTAATACATATATTTGATAATATTTTTTTTAATAAAATTATGAATATATGTGTTTTTGTTCCTTAATTATGAATATGTATTACAAAAAATGAAGCCTTAAACGTTTTTTTTTTCAAAATTCAAAATGTATTATTAGGTAAAATATGTTTTAGTAATGTATGTTTTAATATAAAATATGGGGTAATTCATATATTTGGTAATATTTGTTTTAATTTTTAATATATATTTTATTTTAGAATATATATTAAAATTATGAATATATGTGTTTTTGCTCCTTAATTTTTTATCATCATCAAAGTCAAACTTAGAATATATGTTCTAATTGAAATAATTTTATTATTATTTGTATTTTTATTATTATTATTATTTGTCATTATCAAATTCTAATTAGTTTTCATGTAAATAATATGGCTTAATTCATATATTTGGTAATCATTTATTATTAATAAATTTATCATTTAGTACTAAAATATGTTTTAGTAATGTATTTTTAATATGAAATGGGGTAATTCATATATTTGGTAATATTTGTTTTAATTTAAGTTTATTTTTAAGATTTTATACTGTTAGTTATCGTCATATCTATATTCTATCATATGATTCATCATGTATTTATTATATCAAAGTCATTTTATAGTTTTTATTAGTCATATATAACCATTATTGAATACTTAAATTTTTTCCCAAGTTTCATTCCAAATTTCCGTCATTTGGATCTAATTTCTGTCATTTTTGTTGACCGTAAACGATATCGATATCGATAACGATATTTAGGGCGAGATATCCGTAAATTCAACTAGCGATATATCCGTCGATATCGATATTTTCATCCTTGATTAGAAGTGTTTATTTATTATCGTTTTTTAAAAGAAACGAAGTATTTGTCTTACAAGCTCAATACCTGCATCTTTTGGGAATATCCAATGAATCAAAACCCCATAGCCCGGTCTCTCAAATATCTGTGTTTACTTTTGACATTCTTTATGACCAGCCCATGGGTATAAAAAAAAAAAACTTTTAGCCCTTCCTATCTATACAGAGTAAGACCCTGATAAAAAAAAAATACATAGAGTAAGACTGGCACAATTTTTATTCTAATTGAAAGTGGAAGTCATTGGCCACACACAAGGAGTCAAAGAGAGATATGTAGATTTTTAGGACCCTTTCAAGACCTTCCACTTAAAGGTCCTACTCTGCTTTATAAAATCAGTGGCTGCTGACGCAATTTATAACTACATTATAAATTTACAACTCATACTCAATAGTTGATAACCCACAAACAAAATCACCAAGAAAAATCCAAAAGACATCTCAAATTGACGGGTTAGAGAGCTTATCTATACGGTTATGCAATTTTTAAATAAGACGATGGCTATTGTATGCAAGAGGCTAATGAATCAAAAGACAAGAAACAAGAAACTTTTGAGTGCGCGAGTCAAGCTAACCAGATGCATAGATTAGTAGCAAAGGCTGAAAAGACTACATTTTCTTCTTCTTCATCATCATAACATACTCTTTTAAGGTACAAAGTTAGTAGAACAATGAAACAGCAACCATGACATACAGATATCTCTATAACAATTGCCTATCTCAAGTCAACATAAGATCATTGCCTCCAAGGTGAGGGCGAAGGCAGACACGAACCTCATGCTCTTCTGGCCCAACGCGGAGTTTTGGAACCATAATCTCAAGCACAGAACCTGGCCCATCATAATAAGCTTCTAAGTTAGCGTCTTCAGGAATGCGGGTGGAAAGAGGGATTTCTCGAACAAACTCCCCTGGAGGACAATGCTCAGAGGATGGATCTGTAAGCCTGAAAGTTCGATCATGTCTCTTGATGAATGGCATACGAGATGTGCTCATACAAGATACCTTAATGATACCATGAGTAAGTGTATTCCTCCAAGAGACTTTCACCCTTTGAAGATCCACAAAGGGTAAGCTGATGATGATCAAGTAACCAGCTTCATCCTCGTAGATTGTTTTGGCACCTGTAACAGGCCCATGAATATTCTTCATAACACCACTAAAGTGGTGTTTCCATTGTGACTCATTCGGGTGGAATTCCAAGTCTGGGATTCGATCAGATGGAGGATTAACAGCCAGGTAGCAATCGTCATCATTCCCATGGGGGAAAAACTCCTTCCTTCTCTTGCTGACAGGAGATAAATCCATTACATCAGAATTATTGCTGTTGTTAGAGGCCTGGGTAGACAAATTAAGCCCAGATCCATTCAGAAGTTTCTTTGCTTGGGCATTCGGCAGTGTCTTTAGTGGAGCAGGTGGCCTCTCGAGCTCAAAATCTGTATTTGGAAGGTTCCTCCATGAACTAAAATCACCTGCTTCAATAGGGATTGTGAAGTTCACATCCCTCCCAGTCAGTTCCATCCACCTCTTCCGCTCTTCCTCATCGAGGCCCATGAGACTAGGCGACCGAACAAGCTCAATCCCATGTACACACTGAGGGTTTGAAAGACCCCTATAATGCTTTCGCTGCATCCTGTGAGATCGAACAAAACCCTTGTCAACACTAAATGGAAATGGACGCTCCCCTTGGCGGGAATGCCCATTCATGTAACTCCTTAGCTGCATCTTTCCCAAAGCATTCTCGGGCCTCTCCTTGAAAACCCACATGTACATATTCTCCATGTCATGCTGAACCATAAACACGTCAAGCTTGAGATCAGATTTCTCAAACCCAGAAACACCATTGCTGTCCCGGACAATTTTGGCCTTTGATTTGTCATTCAATGCAGGCTTGAAATAAAAACTGAAAAAAAACCAAGCGCCCCATATGCTGTCTATCCGCTTGGCACACTTCCGTCCAACCTTGGGGATCGTAAGCAAACTCTCGGTCTCATAAACCTGTGGACCAAGCCCAACATCCAGAATATCACAATGGTCCGAATTCCATGACGGTGGAGGTGGGCTGCGCTCCGCTGACAGGGGTAAGTTGATATCAGGGGGACGGGAAAGGATGATTTGCCGATTCATCTCCAAATCCAATTCGTCGTGAGAGGATGCACTGGAATCCATTGACAAGAGCGTGGATGGGTGATGATTCTCCATTGACAAGGCTGTGAGCAGAGAATCTCCCATTTCAGCTGAAGAACTCCTGGTTGGGTATGGTCGCTGGTGGATTGAATATTGCCATTGCCCAAAAACAATTCAAAGAAATAACCTTATAAAGACCTTCATCATATCAATCCCCACTATATCTCCCCTCCATCAAAACCCTAGATTTATCAAATCAGATAACAAAGTCCTCACACACCCAATAAAATATTCAACAAATTAAAGCAACATAACCCCAACAAATAAAATATAAAAAAGAAATCAAATTTAGAAAGGAAAACAAAGAGAGGCAGATCAATTAGAAGAAATGGTGTATATCCTAACAAATCTATATACCTCTTCAATCTCAACCTATGGAGAGAAAGAAAGAGATTTCTAAAACGCTATAGGGAGACTATATCTAACCCTAACGCAAGAAGCTCCTGAATTCCTTCAAGCCCAGGTGGGAGACACTGAATCAGAACCATCAAATCCATAAAAAAAATTATAAAAATAAAAAATAAAAACCCAAAACCCAACAAAAAATAAACAAAAAGAACAAAACTTTATCTAAAAAGACCTAAATCGAAAGACCAGAAGAAGAAAATCGAAGGGGATCTTCAAAGAGAGTACCTTTTGGGATAAGCATCGGGGAACCGGAAGCAAGAGGGACCTCCAGAGGCGAACATGATGCTCATCTCCAGAATATCATCAACTACCATATTTGCTTTTTCTATTCCAGTTTATTTTTTTATTTATTTAAATTTCTATTTTCGAATTTAATTTTAATGTAAGTTTAGGTCTATTTTGCCGTCCAAGTTACAGAGACACTGAAAGAAGGAGGGCTGAAATTGGATTTAGGTTTAGGTTTTAAGAGTGAGAAAATTGGGATTGAGAGTAGGAAGAGAAGTCAGAGCTGTGTGGAAGCATCTGGTTATAAAGGGGAAGGAGTGGGTTAAAGCCCGCCCTAGGCATCACCCCTTACCCACCGTTACGGCGTCTGTTGCACTTTTTGGACCGTGAGAATTGTTTTTTTGCACTTGGACTGTGAGAATTGAATCTATCATTTCTAGGGGCCAAATGTGGACTGTTAAAAGTTGTGGACTATATTATTCTTGTGCATTACCATTTTCACACAAACCCATTTCTTTTACATAAATAATTGTCCACTTTTTCAAAATTAGAAAATTTGGAAGTTTGTTTAATTTTTTTATGGATAATTAAGTTTGTTTAATATTTGTTTGCATTATTTATTTGGATTATGATAAGAGCAGGAGTCGTTTCTTTAGGTTCGTATGATAATTTTTCACATATCTTTCCTTTTATTTTAGATTTAGAAAGGTATTTATAGAAGAAAAAAAAATCTACCACATATTATATTATTGAGGTTTAAATTTAAGATCATTAGTCGTAACATTAAGACTCTTAATAACCGAGTTAGACCAACTTGGTAGTTTTTTTTAAAAAATATATATAATTGTTTTGATAATTGTTAATACCATATCAACCAATCACACCATACACGGAGCACAAACCTCCCCTCGACAAGAAGGCACCGATCGGCAGGACTACTAGCGCATGCCACTCGGCAGGGATGGCAACCCAGTCACTAGGCAGGCTGAATCGGCAGGGCCATCAAGACATGTCGCTCGGCAAGTCTGGCAATCCCATCACTCAGCAAGCTGAGTCAGCACTCCTCCACCTTGGTCAGCCCAACTGTCTACCAACTCCGACATACCAGCTCCCTAGCATACCAACTCCCTGACACCAGGAGGTTGGATGCTACCTGGCACCTAACCCAGATCTGCAAGAACATGTGGCTGCACCCCGATTACAGCTTGGAACCTGCTCCCAAATAATGCTCAATCACCACATTCATGACTACTATAAATACCCCCAGACCTTTTCACAAAGGTAACTGGTTCGACCATTGTCGTCACTACGATCACACACGATCCACTCGACACCCCCTGGGTCACACTCGCCTTACGAGGTATTCCATACACTTACTGACTTAAGCATCGAAGCCTATACGGTAGACACTCCACCTGTGTCTAGTATCTCCTCTCTGCCTTACAGGTTACCTGCCGAGCGGAAAAAGGACGTCGATGTCACCCTTAGTGTAACGACCCGTCCCGAATTCCAGGATTAGATTAGTGATTAATCACGATTAGTGAGGTTAATCGGTGATTAGTTGGGCGAAAACGGACGGACGATGCAAAATGATCGTTTTGCCCCTAAAGTGGGTAAAACGTTGACTTTTCGATCGGGCGGTCAAATGGACTTTGACTGATGACCGTGACGTAGTTCGTAACGTCACGAGTTCATAGACAGGTGACACGTTCAATTCCGACATTCGAGGAGGAAGTTATGACGTTCGGAAGTTTAGGGGCAATTTGGTAATTTTGGTTAAAAGGGGCCAAATGTTGAATTTTTAACCGGGATGTCTGATGGCCAAGGGCCGAGGACCATTACGTAGATCGGGACGATACGAATTCATAGACAGGTGGCACGTCGAATTCGGAAGTTCGACGGCGAAGTTACGGTTCACGGAAGTTCAAGTGCACTATTGCACGAATTACGAAATAACCTAACTTTTGGACTCTAGTGGGGCCCATATATTTAATCCCTGCCCTATGTATGAGTGACAAGTGTCACCCATCCACATGCCACCCTTATATCTTCATGCATCGACCATTTTCCCCATTCAAACTCAAATACCCGATCTCACCATTTCTCTCCATCTCTATGCAACCCAAAACCCATTCAACCCTTATCCAATGATCATGACTGAGACCAGAGATGGAAGGGAGGACAGGAGGAAGTGGTGGCCGGCCAAAACCACCGTCCACGGCGGCGAGAGGAGGACAAACCCGAGAGGGTCCTCGGTAAGGTCCAAATTCCATTTTATTTCAATTTATGCATTATGGCCGGTTTTGGGTGATTATGTTGAGTTTATTAAGTTGTTAGGAGGTTTTTAAGGAGGTATGGGTGGTGGTTTTGGACTGAGCAGCCGTGAGGGTGGCTGGGAAAACATTGAACCGTGAAGTTCAAAATCAAACCTTGGGTTTTAAGTGTTTTTAGGTGCGTTTAAGGATTGGAATGGATAGAAAACATGAAAATAGGAAGAAAGGAATCAAAAAGGAAGAAGCAGGATGAAAAATGGGGAGTCTAGAGCCGTGAACCGGTCACGCCGGTCCAGTTGGACCGGCCAAACCAGGTGAACCAGCCGTCTGAACCAGCTGAAGCATGAAGACGATGAACAGTGCAAAATGGCTTCTAGGAGGCGCATGAACAGTATTTTGGGAATGTGTTCAACATACGAAATCATCTATTCGATGTAACGAACATTTTGGGACTAGTTTCGTGTCAATCGGACATCGTTTCAATAGGTTTCGGGGCATCCGAAGGTTTAGGATCGACTTTAAAAATAGTTAGAAAATCGGGAAAATTATGGGACTTCAATGAGAGGTTAATGAGGCTATTAGTAACCCTTTAAATGAATTTGGACAGGTTTGAGAGTCCCAGTGGGGCCGATTGATCCGGGAGACGATTATGGCACGCGTATCGAGGCGCGACTTAAGACGGTCTGTGAGTGGACCTCGATTTCTAAACTGTAATGCATGCATAAATGTTTTATATGGATTATGAATGTGATTCTTTGATGTTGAATTTATGGTTGTGAATTATATGGTTTCACGCTTTACGAGGCGATTTACGTGCTTGCACATAAATCGAGGTTTCTGTTTTTACTCTGATTTTCCATTCTTATGGTTTTGGAAATAGTTTAATGAAATGGTTTTGGATTTGAAAAGGGTAAACTCGGGTTCGAAACCCATTTGATTTACGAAATCGGGCACGAGGCCCAATTGGTTTACGAATCGGACTTGAGGTCCAGTTTGTATGTGGATTCGGGCCTAGGGCCCAACTATGTGTTACAAATGGTTTTTATGGTTCATGACGGTTTATGGGAACCGGCATGAACCCTTGAAATGGATTTACGGGCTATGACGGTTTATGGGAACCGGCATGAACCCATGAAAGGATTTTATCGTTCATGACGGCTTATGGGGACCGGGCATGAATCCTGGAAAGGTTTCAAGAATGATTTCAAAAGGTTTTTCATATTCCATCCTTTATATATGATTGTCTCCTTCGGGGAGGGTCGTTGGCCTGGGTGGACCCCGGAGTAGTCACGGGGCACTGACTGAGTGGAGTCACCCCCCCAATTGGGTTCCTTACTCTCAGGATGGGCATGGTTTGTTACCTCCAGGGAGGGTCACTGATCTACGGACATTGACCTGGGTGGACCCTGGAGCGACTTGGGTTTGAGACCCCGGTTAGAACACGTGTAACTCTATATTTACCGTGACAGGTTCTGGATATGAAATATAATGGATAAACATGATTTCAATTGGTTTGGGAAATTATGTTTTATGATGATAAATGGATTTGGGCTGAGGTCCCACATATGGTTATTATCTTATGATTTTCTATAAATGGTTTTGAGCAGGAGCCCGTGTGACTTCGATTTACAGAAATTTGGGGATGAAACCCTAATGATGGTTGTTTAAACATATGTGATTAGATAAATGGTTTTACTATGCATGCATGCTTTTTAGTGAAGGGTATAAAGGTCTTTGATGAAATATGTTTTAATAAACTCTTTGTTTTGTCCACTCACAGTCTTTCTGTTTTTAATACCCTTTAGGTTGGATACGATGTGGACTGTAGCAGAGACCGAGATATCACATACCTCATCCGGATCCTGGCGTACTCTGATAGCCCGGGAGGGCAAAGGTCGGATGTAACGACCCGTCCCGAGAGTCGGGATTAGCAAGTGATTAGTAAAGGATTAGTGAGCCTAATTAGTGTTTAGTTGAGTACTTTTGGATTTTAGCGTAGAATGACGATTTTGCCCCTAGTTTGGGTAAAATGTTGACTTTTAGTTCAGGCGGTCAAATGGACATTGACAGATGACCGTGACGTAGGTTAGGGCGTCACGAATCCATAGACAGGTGGCACGCCCGATTCCGACATCCGAGGAGGAAGTTATGATGTTCTGAAGGTTAAGGGCATTACCGTAATTTAGTTAAGTTAGGGGTAAAAAGTTGACTTTTCGTATGATCGGGTTTTGACACGTTGACCTAGGACCGTTAGATAGATCTCGTCATCTTGAATTCAACGACAGGCGGCACGTGTTCATCGGAGTTAGGATGCGTGAGTTACGGGTCTAAAACGGTAAGGGCAAAATTGTAATTTTGGGTTTAAAGAAGGGTATTTTGGTCTTTTGGCTGTTTGGGATTTGTGCAACAGGACAGGGGTAGGTGTACAGCTGAGATTGGGACATTTGTGAGAGGGGCTTTGGGATGGTGACACGTGCTAAGGGTCTAGTGGGTTCTAGTGTGCACGGCTCCAACTATTTTGGCCGTGTGGTCATGTGTGTGTTCGAAGAAGAGAGAACAGAGACTGAGAGATTGAGAGAAAATTGGACGGTGGCCGTGGGTGTTGTACGTTCTGGTGAGGGAGTGAGTAACCAGAGCTCGTGACAGAGACAGTGAGTGAGTTGGGGATTACAACCTGTGTGAGTTGAGCGTGTGAGGAGGGTGTGAGGTTCCAGAAAACAGAGAGGAGTTTGAGTGGTGGTGCTGCCGTGTGAGGGACCAACCGAGGCTGGTGGAGGTGTCCAGAAGATGGAGGTGGACTGGAGGAGTCGTGCCCCCACGACTGAGCTCACGGTGGAGGTCGGTGTACAGGTAATTCCTCATCCTTTGTCAATTGCTCTGTTTTGCCGTTGAATTTCAAATGGTGAGTCGTGGGTTTTGAGAGTGAGTCAAGAGATTTGGTGAGTTGGGTAAGGCTTAGGGAGGTCCTAGGAAGAGTTTAAGATAGCCACCGTGACGGGGGTGTGGCTGGTTGGCCGGGAGGAAGAACAGAGGATTGACCAGGTTTTATTTCGAGCTTGGGGACGTTGATTTAGGGGTTGTGTTGAGGTGTCTGAGTTAGGGGAATGGGTTGTTGAGGACTGGACGATGAGGATGGTGGAGAGAGGAGCAGAATTGATGGCGGGACGGCGGAGAACCGGCCACGCCGGTTCGAGTTGCAGAGACCGGTCTGAACAGGGTCGACTAGAGGTTGCTGGTGACACTATTCACGCGTGTGAGTTTCACGCGCATGAGCTTCTAGACGCGTGTGGGGACGCGTGAAGGGTAGTTTAGGGAAGTGTCCAACATTACTTTTAAAGTATTCATTGTAACGAACATTTTGGCGTTGGTTTCGAGTCAATCGGATATCGGCTCGATATGTTTCGAACTGTCCGAAGGTGTTAGGCCTCGACTAAAAATAGTTAAAAATACGGGAAAATTGTGGGGCTTTAGTATGAGTATCGTGAAGTAGTTAGTGACCTTATATTGGGATTTAGACAGGTTCGGGAAAGCCGAGGATAGCGAATGGCCGGGGACGGCGTAAGTGCGCGCGTATCGAGACGACGCTGAAATGGTCTGTGAGTGGACTTTGCTTTCTAACTCTTGATGCATGCATATATATTTTTATATGTTTTATATACTTGATTTTATGATTGTGATGGTTTACGGTTTGTGCACGTTTTTCGAGGAAATGACAGTTTTCACGTTTTACGAGGTTTTGATAAATATCGTGATTTGAACTTGGTTTTTTTGAATTGATTTCGGGATTCGAAATACGAGTTGATTTCAAAGAAAGAAAAAGGATTTCGAAAAAGGGTTTTTGGGCTTGAAGCCTAATTCAGAAAAGTGGTTTTCGGAAATGGATTTTTGGGTTTGGATTCGGAATGATTATTCCGGATACCAGCTTACAGAATGATGGTTACGGACTCGGATCTGGAAATGAGAAGGAAATGAGTTCTGGATTTGAATTCGGAATGACGGTTCGGGATGCTATAAGGACATCAGACTAGTGATTTCGGATTCGAGTTTGGACATGGATGAAAATGTGGTTTCAAATGGTTTTGGATTGAATTTGCTGGATCTGGATATTGGGTTTAAAGACTCGGATTATATTTGACGGGGACGGGCCCGAATTGAGTTTAAAGACTCGGGAGTTTAAAGATTCGGATATATTGATATTTCCCCCGTAGGCCTGTTGAGTTTAAAGACTCGGGAGTTTAAAGACTCGGATATTATTGAGGCCAGGTTATTGAGTTTAAAGACTCGGATAGATCCAGCAGGTTCGATGGATGAGAATGTGGCTTTAAATGTACTTTGGGTTTTCATTGAGACTTGATGATGATGTTTTGGGCAGTGGCCTAGATGAAAGGTTTTTCGATGGTTTTGGGATGAGGCCCGGGATTGGGAAAAAGGAAATGTGTTTGGTTTTCGTACATGGTTTTATGACATGGAATTCATATGCATGCATTGGTTTTTACGCGGAGGGTATAAATGTATGTGTTTTCTGATAACTGTGTTTGAATTTAAACTTTATTTTTGTCCACTCACAGCCTTTTTGTGTTTTCGATACCCTCCAGGTTGTTCGGCGCGGGCTGTTGGTCAAGAGAGCCGAAGACATCACACGTACGATCCACAGTAGACTCTGCGCACTCTGGGAAGTTTGGAAGTTTCTGGACGGTCGGGTCGGAACTCCCTTGTCCGATTTACGTGTCACACGGAGGTTAGATGTCAGGACCCGTCCCAAATATCACCTCGATACCCGGGATGAACCCTGCTCCCGTCTGACAATCACACTTACAGTACCAAAAATAACCTTAATACAACTATAAGCATAACTATCAGATGAAGGAGTAAATATATACAACAGTAAGCCAGAGCATAGTACTACAAAACGGGCACCAAAAGTCCTACAAGTCTAAGTCCGCAACGGAAGAACGTCGGAAGCTCTATGCCTCGATATCTGCCTCAACGTTCACCCCAGCGCTATCACCACGACCTGGAGGGAAATTGAAAAAAAAAACAGAAGGTGTGAGTGGACCGAAAGGAATAAAATTTTTAAAAAAACCGTTTATCATCAAATCAAAGTAAGGAAGCATAATCATTTGTTCCCTCCGGTTTGAAACCAGGCATGCCCAACGAAGTATTAGAAAAAAACCATAATATGAAACATCATAAGAAACAGAAACACTATAAAACATCATAAGAAACAGATACACTATAAAACATCATAAGAAACCATGGTTCAGCATCAAAGCATCATTTCCGATTAAACCTGCTGGACCTATCCGAGTCTTTAAACTCAACCAGGCCTCAAATATAAATCCGAGTCTTTAAACTCCCGAGTCTTTAAACTCAATAGGCCTATGGGGGTAATATCATAAATATCCGAGTCTTTAAACTCAATCCGGGCCCGTCCCCCGTCAATCAATATCCGGGTCTTTAAACCCATATCCAGATCCAGCAAATCCAATCCATTTCAGTGTAAAACCGTTCCGAAACCCATCACCAAACTCGAATTCGGAATCCCTAGTTCGAAGCCCTTTCGGCGTTCAGAACCGACATTCCGAACCCAAATCCGGAAAAAGATCCATGTTCATAACAAAACCATAGGAAAAATCCTAAATCATATTCCACAACCCATTTACCATCATCAGAGAACGTTTTTAGGTTAAATTTCTGAATTATAGCATCAAAATCTCTCGAAAATCGTGCAAAATCCCAAAAACGTCTCGAAAAACGTGTAAACATCTCAATCACATATAATCATCATCAGGACATAAAAACACACATAAAACCATAAAGCATTGATAAAAACAGTTAGGCATGCTCGGAAGTAAGAAAGAGTCCACTCACAGTTCAGAACAAGTCACTCGCGCCCCGTGCGCTCCTCAACCGTTTCTGGTGTCTCCCGTCCTGTCAATAGATACCAAATAGGGTCACAATTACATCAAGGATACCTTCCCTATTTTCCCCATTTTTTCGGGAATTTAATAATATTTTAATCCTAAACCCTAAACCTTACGGATTCCCGAATCATCCCGTAACACTGTCCGATTAACTCGAAAACTATACCATTGGATTCGTTAAAACATTTAGGACTAAACTCATGTTGGAAGCTTGATCGGATTCCTTCCCACGCGCCTCCACGCGCCGCCCAAAGTGGCTGCGCGTGGGCCTCACGCGCCTGCTACAGTGCCACCGTCTTCCTTGCTCGAACCCGGTTCGCACCAGATGGCAACCTAGACCGGCGAGAGCCGTTCTCCACCGTCCGTGTCAGGACCCACCCCGGTTTCACCCCGAAACCCGAGGTAAATCCCGCTCCCGTCTGACTCCCTGACGCAACACCTAAGGAACACTTACTCGAACCCAGTCAAACGCAGGAGTAATTAGACACAAAGTCCCGAAAGAAGCATTTACAGAACATGGTACGAACATACAAAGAAAATAAAAACCGAGAAAGTACACGCACACAGAAGCCTTTACTCTACTCTGGAAACTCTCACGTCACTTCTATGCCTCAGACTCTGCCTCGACGTCAAGACCCCGCGCTAGCTCCACAACCTGGAGGGCAATTAAAACAGAAAATGTGAGTGGACCAGAAAGTACAAAAGTTCAAAAACCATTTTATAAGAAAACCGAGTTAAACCCTCCGTTTTGAAACCACATGCATAACCAACAGTGATAAACACATTAATAAAAGAATCATTCTTAAACAACATAAGAAGCAGAAACACTATAAAATACCATAAGAAACCATAACATGAGTATCAGAAACCGTATCAAAACCATAATCACCAAATCATCATTTTCCCGATCAAACCTGCTGGATCTATCCGAGTCTTTAAACTCCCGAGTCTTTAAACTCAATCCGGGCCTTAATCATATCCGAGTCTTTAAACTCCCGAGTCTTTAAACTCAAGGCCTACGGGGGAAATCAATATATATCCGAGTCTTTAAACTCCCGAGTCTTTAAACTCAATCCGGGTCTTTAAACCCAATCCGGCCGGTCCCCCGTCACATATATCCGGGTCTTTAAACCCAATATCCAGATCCAGCAAATCCAATCCCAAAACCATTTAAAAACCATTTACCAATCCACATCCAAACCCGAATCCGAAATCACTGGTCCGATGCTCTCCCGGCATCTAGAACCGTCATTCCGAACCCAAATCCGGAGTCCACTTTCCAATCTTAAAACCAAATTCCGATTAGTGAAATCCGATTCTAAAATCGAAAACTTTGATCATCGAAATCATGTTCCCCAAAATCCACTTATAACCATTGAAAACCACTTATCATTTGAAATCCCAAAATCATAACATATATTCCAAAAACCAACCATTCATCGTAAAACGTGCTAAAAACCACTTTCCTCGAAAAACGTGTAATAATGCAAAACCGACCAAACATATTCGATAAGCACAAAATCATGATTGAAAACCATAAAGCAATTATAGAAAACAGTTATGCATGCTCGAGTTTAGCGGAAGGGTCCACTCACAGTACTGAGCCCTACTCGCGTCCCGAACGTCCAGCCCGTTCCTCGGCTTCCTCGGGAAATCCCGATCCTGTCAAACACCGTCAAATTACGTCACTAATACGTCTACAAACACTCTCCTAAAGTTCCTCAAAAGTCCCCGAACCAAAGACTTAAAACTCCGGGACCCTAAACCTTCACCCTCGCGGAACTACACTCAAACGACATCCGATTGACTCGAAACCAACTCCATTGAACTCACCATGACTCCTAGACCAAAAACTATGTTGACCGTTTCTCCCAGAACCGCCGCACGCGCCTCCACGCGCCGCCCAAAGTGGCTGCGCGTGGCCCTCACGCGCCAGCTACAGTGCACCGTCAACCTTGGGCAGACCCGGTTCGCACCAGTGGTCTGGACCCTGAACCGGCGAGAGCGGTTCTCCTCATTCCGTCCACCAAAACGACTCCTCTCTTCACCAGCAGCATCGTCCAACCTTACTCTAAGCATCCCCATCCTCCAATCACCTCGACACAGCCTCCTACCCGTCGTCTCAAGCTCGAACTCAAACCTCCCCAAAACTCTGTTTCACGATCCGGCCACCCAGGTAACCTCCCTTCACGGTGGCTTCACCAAACTCTGCCCTGGACTTCTCTAAACCTAACCCAGCTAACCTGAACCGTCGACTCACTCCCCAACTGCACAACTTGCCGTTCGAACCTCACGGCTAAAACAGAGCACACAAGTGCACTCCGTCGTATCGGCCGCCCCTGTGCACCACCCATCACGGCAGCACACTCAACCCGTTCCTAGGACCCTCAGGAGCCTCACCCTAACCTCCAACTCCCCAGAAGCCACTACACACCTGCCATGTGTCACCATCCCTTCATCCTTTATCCCACCTGGCCTAATCCCAGCCGTCCATTCCTTTCTTCTATGCACAAATCCCAATGTGCCACAATGACCAAAATACCCTTCTTTTTAACTTATTTTTACGTTTTAACCAAAACTTCCTAGACCCGTAACTCTCACCCCGTAAGTCCGATGAATACGTGCCGCCTGTCATCGAACTCAGGACGACGGAATCTATCTAACCATCCTAGGTCAACCTACCAAAACTCGATTATTCAAAAAGTCAACTTTTCCCCCTATTTTACCAAAATTACGGTTATGCCCTCAACCTTCCGAACATCACAACTTCCTCCTCGGATGTCGGAATCAAACGTACCACATGTCTACGGGTTCATGACGTCCTACACTACGTCCTGGTCACTGGTCAATCTCCAATTGACCACCCGAAATAAAAGTCAACATTTCTGCCCGACCCAGGGGCAAAATCATCATTCTAGGTTCCCGGACCCCTCGGGACCACCTAACCCCTGATTAACCTTACTAATCGCACCTTAATCACTCTACTAATCCCAATTCTCGGGACGGGTTGTTACAGTCCGGCCACCGTTTCCCCTCCTATCTTCACCTAAAGGTTCGTCCACTCTTAGAGAATTCATCCCCCTCACTCTCTTGGTTCGACTCGACCCATAGCTTCACAACTGAAGCTCGAAAGAAAAACCAACAACCCTCTGTTTTTCTTCCCGGCCACTCAACACTTCCCCCTTCACGGTGGTTATTCTAGACTCCTCCCACGACTTCACTGAACCACACACAACTCACGGGAACCCTCGACTCACCCTCTAACTCCACGATTTCCCGTTTGAAATTCACGGCCAAACAGGGTACAGAGTACCCGCCGTCGCACCACCTCCCACCGTGAACTTCCCCGTCACGGCAACCGTCATAAACGACTCCTAGGACCTCCCTAAACCTCACTTCACTCACCAATCCCTTCGATTCTAGTTCTAGGTCCACGACTTTTGAAATGAAAGTCTACGGGAAAACAGAGCAAAAGAGGTTACCCTTCGATTCCGGCGCCGCCGTGAGAACCGTCACCTACCACGGTGCTCGTGGGACTCCCCGTAGCCTCCTGAGTCTCCTAGTGGCTTGAATCGATCCACCACACGGCACAGCAGCCACCACCGTCCACTACCTC
Organism: Prinsepia uniflora; assembly: GCA_032719365.1. Classification (NCBI taxonomy): domain Eukaryota; kingdom Viridiplantae; phylum Streptophyta; class Magnoliopsida; order Rosales; family Rosaceae; genus Prinsepia; species Prinsepia uniflora. The sequence goes on from CM064861.1 coordinate 10,132,726, forward strand.
CTCTGTTTCTTCCAAATATCCAGTCGTCCACCACGTCGCCTCCGTACACGGTTGCAGCCCCAAACTGCGATCACCAGCACCGCCTAGCTTCACCGTCCTTCTCTCAACTCACTCTTCACTCTCTCTAGCATCAAGATCGATCAATCTTCTTCAATTTCTTCTCTCTGTTTCTCTGTGTGTTCAACGGATTGTACGGTTCAAAAATGAACCAAGTGTGGCCGTGCACACTTTAGACACCTCCAGAAGCCTCTGGCTTCTCACCACGTGTCCACAAACCCTTGGTGCAAAACAAAATATCCCAGCCATCTGTTGCCACTTGCCCATCTCTGATTGGCTGAATGAAAAAGACCAAACTACCCCTTGTATAATTAATTACCGTTTTGCCCTCGAATGTTTTAGACCCATAAATACTTCGTCCGACGTCCGATGACAGCGTGCCGCCTGTCGTTGAACTCAGGACGTCGAGACCAATCCAACGGTCCTCGGTCTACGTGAAAACCACAAGTCCTCCAAAAAGTCAACATTTCCCTCGTTTACTCAAAATTACGGTAACGCCCCCAACTTTCCGTACATCATAACTTTTCCTCCGGTTGTCCGAATCGAACCTGCCACCTGTCTACGGACTCGTGATGTCCTAAACTACGTCACGGTCAAGGGCTAACACTCATCCAATCGATAGTACAAAAAGTCAACTTTTCGTCTACTATTCACAAGGGCAAAATCGTCCTTTTTACAAAACTTCACAAAAATTACATTTTTACCCTTCCCGAAGGTACGGGTTGTTACATTAGACATTAGTTTGGCCCTTGTGTCATACGCAAGTCAGACGGGAGCGGGGTTTAACCCTTAATCCTGGGGGATTAGGGGTGGGCCCTGGTATCAGAAATATCTCTTGTCTGACACTTTGTGTCAGACGGGAGCAGGATCATCCCACGTTAATCCCGAGGGATTGGGATGGGTCCTGTCACTTAGTGGGCCCAAAGCACCACACAGATGGTCCTAGATCTCTCAGCGGGTCTCATCAAGTTTGGTCCATTTTGGGATCAAACATTCGGTGTCGCTTGTGGGAAGCTGATTTAAGTTCCTCCCACTAGCTCACGTAACCTGACAAGACTCATCCCGATTATCCCTCGATAATCGTGAAAGATCCTGCTCCCGTCTGACAATCGGTTTAAAGTACCAAAAGTAGCCTTACATATATACATAGAACATAACAAACGATAAACATTATCAGACAAGGGATAGTTCAGTGGTCTAGGATCGTTGACTTCACAAGTTTAACTAGTCAACAGGTTTACAGAGCATAGGTAAATTTTACAAGTAGGGACCAAAATCCTACTATGTAAGGTGCCTGAGTGCGCAACGGTCTGCTTATTCCTCTGCCTCGATACTAGCCTCAGTACATGTACACTGGCCTGGAGGGTACATAAAACATCAAAGGTGTGAGTGGACAAAAAGAAACGTTTAGAAATACATTTATCAAAAGACAGTCTTACCCTCAAATTTCACAAACATGCATGCATATCATAAATCATAAGTTAAATACTCAAGGCACAAATATAAATCTCAAACATCAATAAAACCACAGAATCCAGGTCCAATATATAGTCATGTTATCCCTGCAACGCGTGTAAATCAATGAGTGAGTTATTGAGAATTCCTTTAAACAATTAAAAAGAATATTGTTTTTTTTTTTGTTCTTTTTACCCCATGTACCCCTTAATGTTTGATTTCTTTGGACTCTTGGTTCCTTTATTATATTATGCATATAATAAATATTATATATATTGTATATAGTTACAATTGAATTTTTTTTTTATAAAATAAAAAATAAAATCGGTATTGTCTAGGGTTTAACGGTATGGTATAGATTTTTTTTAATGAGGCTATTAGTAACCCTCTAAATGAATTTGGACAGGTTTGGGAGTCCCGGGTGGCGACGATTGACACGGGAGACGATTATGGCACGCGTATCAAGGCGCGACTTAGGACGGTCTGTGAGTGGACCTTGATTTCTAAACTGTGATGCATGCATAAATGTTTTATATGGATTATGAATGTGATTCTTTGATGTTGAATTTGATGGTTGTGAATTATATGGTTTCACGCTTTACGAGGCGATTTATGTGCTTGCACGTAAATCGAGGTTTTCTGGTTTTACTCTGATTTTCCATTCTTATGGTTTTGGAAATAGTTTAATGAAATGGTTTTGGATTTAAAAAGGGTAAACTCGAGTTCGAAACCCATTTAATTTACGAAATCGGGCACGAGACCCAGTTTGTTTACGAATCGGACTTGAGGTCCAGTTTGTATGTGGATTCGGGCCTAGGGCCCATCTATGTGTTACAAATGGTTTTTATGGTTCATGACGGTTTATGGGAAACAGCATGAACCCTTGAAATGGATTTACGGGTCATGACGGTTTATGGGAACCGGCATGAACCCATAAAAGGATTTTAAGGTTCATGACGGCTTATGGGGACCGGGCATGAATCCTGGAAAGGTTTCAAGAATGATTTCAAAAGGTTTTTCATATTCCATCCTTTATATATGATTGTCTCCTCCGGGGAGGGTCGTTGGCCTGGGTGGACCCCGGAGTAGTCGCGGGGCACTGACTGAGTGGAGTCACCCCCCAGTTGGGTTCCTTACTCTCAGGATGGGCATGGTTTGTTAGCTCCAGGGAGGGTCACTGATCTACGAACATTGACCTGGGTGGACCCTGGAGCGACTTGGGTTTGAGACCCCGGTTAGCACACGTGTAACTCTATATTTACCGTGACAGGTTTTGGATATGAAATATAATGGATAAACATGATTTCAATTGGTTTGGGAAATTATGTTTTATGATGATAAATGGATTTGGGTTGAGGTCCCACATATGGTTATTATCTTATGATTTTCTGTAAATGGTTTTGGGCAGGAGCCCGTGTGACTTGGATTTACAGAAATTTGGGGATGAGACCCTAATGATGGTTGTTTAAACATATGTGATTGGATAAATGGTTTTACTATACATGCATGCTTTTTAGTGAAGGGTATAAAGGTCTTTGATGAAATATGTTTTTATAAACTCTTTGTTCTGTCTACTCACAGTCTTTCTGTTTTTAATACCCTTCAAGTTGGATACGATGTAGATTGTAGCAGAGACTGAGATATCACATACCTCCTCCGGATCCTGGCGTACTCTAATAGCCCGGGAGGGAAAATGTTAGAAATATCCCTTGTCTGACACTTCGTGTCAGAGGGGAGCAGGGTCATTCCGCGTTAATCCCGAGGGGATTGGGATGGGTCCTGTCACTTAGCGAGCCCGAAGCACCACACAGATGGTCCTAGATCTCTCAGCGGGTCTCATTACGTTTGGTCTATTTTGGGATCAAACATTCGGTGTCGTCTGTGGGAAGCTGATTTAAGTTCCTCCCACTAGCTCTCGTAACCTGACAAGACCCATCCCGATTATCCCTCGATAATCGTGAAAGATCCTGCTCCCGTCTGACAATCAGTTTAAAGTACCAAAAGTAACCTTACATATATACATAGAACATAACAAACGATAAACATTGTCAGACAAGGGATAGTTCAGTGGTCCAGGACCGTTGACTTCTCAAGTTTAACTAGTCAACAGGTTTACAGAGCATAGGTAAATTTTACAAGTAGAGACCAAAATCCTACTCTGTAAGGTGCCTGAGTGCACAATGGTCTGCTTATTCCTCTGCCTCGATACTAGCCTCAGTACCTGTACACTGGCCTTGAGGGTACATAAAACATCAAAGGTGTGAGTGGACAAAAAGAAACGTTTAGAAATACATTTATCAAAAGACAGTCTTACCCTCCAGTTTCACAAACATGCATGCATATCATAAATCATAAGTTAAATAATCAAGGCACAAATATAAATGATAGGACGTTAAATGAGCATTATTTTATATTATTTTATACCCTTTTTATTTGAATTTTAATATTAAAATATTAAATAAATTGATAAAATAAATTATTTTGTGATTTTATGTTTAGATAAATAAAGTTTGTAATTTGGAGCATTTTGGCGAAAGAATCGTCCCGATCGGAATTATAACGAACAAATTATGGACGAAATTCAGTGGGAATTATTAATTTAGTTATTAATTAATTAATTAATTATGTGCAGCCCGGCCCAGTGGATCAGTGCAGCCCAGCGAAAAGAAAAGAAAAAAAGAGGCCCGCCAGCCCAGCGAAGAAGTCCAGCAGCCGATTTCTGTTCGGCCCAGCCCGCATAGCAGCGGCCCAAACTGGCGCAGCCCGCACCCTCAAGCCTTTCCCAGCCGCGGCAGTCCTGTACCGAACGCGCAGACAAACATCCGGCGCGCGCCTGCCGAATCGCAGGTCCTCTCTTCAGCGACCGCCTGCCGAGCGCCAGCTTCCCAATTCAGCAGCCAGCCACCGGAAATTCCTGCCCTCTTTTCCAGCAATTTCCACCCAACTTCCACCCAAATTCCTTCCACTTTCCAACCTAATTTTGCAACTTTACAACTCAAACCACCTCTAAACATCATCACAAATCTTTATTACTCATCATTCCATTATTCCACATTTTTTATTGTATTTTTATATTATTTTTGGTAGCTTTCTCCACCTATAAATAGGGTTTCAATTCACTTGTTGAAACACACCTTCTTTGAGGCACACATTTGAGCCTTCTTTGAGAGAAACTTTGGCAACGTATCTCCAATACAAAGTTTAGAGTTTGAGTTCATATTTCCCAAGTTTATTTCCTCCATCTTCATAAGGTTCCGTCCGCTGTCGGAGAATCATATGAATAACAATCCATTGTTTTCATCCATCTTGAAAGTGTAACAATTACTCTCCATCTACTCAAACTCTCATTTTTGTTATTGGTTTTGATTATAGTTCAATATATGTGAAGGTTTTTCTTACTAATATTTGTAAGTGTTAAATGCAATCTCCATGTGTCTTACTTTATGAATTTTAGTTATTTTATACATTTTAGTGCTTCATACTTCAATTCAATGTTAAGTGTTTTATCCGCTGTCGGTGCATTTAAAGTAGAATTGAAGAGACTTAATGTTGATCGTTGTCGGCGCATTCAGTCAAAAACAAAAGGTGAATCATATTGTAAGTATTGTCCGCTGTCGGTGCATTTATAGTATTGAAAAATGTATGAAGGTAATTAAGACGATTAAGGTAAAATTTCGTGATTGATTTAATATTTGCAATTATTAGAGTGTTGGTAAGATTTGTGTTTTAAGAAGATCACTTGTACATGAATTAGAATAGAAGTAAAATTAGTTTATCTATGCTTTTACTTATTTACATGATCACAAACCTTTTCAAAACCCCCCTTTTTATTCTTTATTCTTTTATTCTTTGATACTTTTAGTTTATTAGTCTTTGATTCTTTCATTTCTTTATTCTTTTATTCCTTTACTCTTTAATTTATTGATTCTTTGATTAGTTAATTCTTTAATTCTTTAATTCTCTATTCTTTTTATCTTTAAGTCATTAATTCTTTAAATTGTTAATTCTTTGATTATTTAATTCTTTGATTATCTAATTCTTTAATTCATTATTCTTTTATTCATCTCCCACTAACACATTATTAATGTCCCTAATTTCCCCGGTTAAGAACGATCCCTATTTATCAATACTACATCTACACAAAAAGGGTTTAAATTGCATAACACTCGAATTACATGTTTAATTTAATGCGTAGTTTGGGCTTAGTCAATTTTTGGCGCCGTTGCCGGGGAAATTGAAAATCATTTTTAATTTGTTAGTGTATGTATACAAATTGTGCATATTATACTTGTTTATAAATTTTACTTTTGTTAATATTATATTTGTTTATAACATTTACTTACTTGTTTATATTTTATTTATCCATCTTGTTATTATTCTTATTATGTTTGTTTATAATGCTCATATTTTACTTATTCTTAATTTCTAATTTATACTTGTTCATAAATGTTCATAATTTTTTTTTATATATATATTTGTTCATATTAAATTTGGTACTTGTCATAAATGCATATTTTATATGTTCACTTTTCTTTACTTTTACTTTTATTTATTCCATTATACTTTATTCCATTAACTTAATATTCACACTTTTTCTTTATTCCCTTAACTTTAATTATATTACATTAACTTTATTCCATTAACTTTCTTTTAATTTTATTACATAACCTTTATGTTCCACTAACTTTATGTTTACACTTATTTTATTTTTATGTAATCAATTATTTGCTTATGTCTTGTTAAACTTTAAATTTTAAATGAAAAAAAGAAAATTCGGAATAAATAAAAAAAAATTAAAAAATTAAAAAAAAATTAAAAAAAAATTAAAATTAAAATTAAAAAAAAAATTAAAATTTTTTTTTATGAAACTTTATTCATCTTTGAATTTCCTAAAGTGTAAATATTGTTTCCTATTAACTGTTTTAGAGTTGCATGAATCTCTTAGCCCCTTTTTCTTCAAAATCTTACTTTCGGGAACAGGTAGTGCCCCTCTTATTTACTTTCTCCTTAACCCTTCATGATGTGTGGATTTCATCACCACATACCATAGACTCGAATCTATGGACATGAGGTTGGGGCGGAGTTTGTAAACACTAGGGTTTGGTAATTCTCTACGTCGTCATTTGGATTGATTATGGTGTCTATGAGAGTTATGACTGGTGACAAGTTTTGGATTAAGAAAGGGAACACCAATGGAGTATATGCCAAGCTAGCCTCGGGGTGCTCTTAAAATTATCCTTGCTTCTCGCGTTACATCTATCTCAACTGGCCATGATTAATGTTGAATGGTGGAATGGTGGTTATCAGTACGCGCAGGCCGTACGCCCAGGAAAGTACTATGAGAAGCGGAAGGGGAAAGTTATTCATGACACTCTAAAACCCTACTTATTGCATTATTAGTTTGCATTTGAAACTTGTGTATTTTCTTTCCATTAACGTAACTTTTTGGTAATTCTGGTTTCTATTTATGTGTTATTTTATGCAAATCTCTACTATCTTACTCTTATTATGTCTTCTTGTGTATATTTGCTTTCTAACTTAGAGTTTTGTTTTCATAGAGATACGGACTTATGAATGCGTGCTCATCAATCTAAGCTTGATCGGCTGAGAAGACAACTTGATATCTCACCAAGCAACGCCACATTCAGAGACGCACTTAAGCAAACCAGTTCATCCGAACCTCCATCCCCAATATTCGGTGAGTCCAAAAGCGAGAAGAGTAATTCAGAAGAAGAACAGATTTTCGGAACACCGATAACCATGGCACGAAACCTGAGTATCCGGGAGCAGACATGTGCAAACACAAATGGCACTACAGACTTCTGCATCCAGTATCCCGAGCCTCGAACCAACAAGAAAGATATTGAGCTTAAGAGTGGAGTCCTTCATCAACTACCCAAGTTCCGTGGAATCAGAAATGAAGATCCACACAAACACTTAACGGAGTTCCAATTCATCATTAGTAGTATGTGTCCGGATGATGCGGACTTGGAAATCATGAAGCTGAAAGCTTTCCCATTGTCCTTGGAAGAAAGAGCACGGGTATGGCTTTTAAGTCTCCCACCCAATCATATTGACTCTTGGGAGAAGTTGGTTCAGGAGTTTCTTACCAAGTACTTCCCTGCCTCAAAGATTACGGTCTTAAGAAAAGAGATCACTGGAATCAAGCAGAAAGAACATGATGAGAATTTCAGCCAGTACTATGAGAGGTTTAAGGAACTTTGTGCTTCATGCCCTACTCACGGGATCACAGAAGGCTATCTTTTAACCTACTTTTATGAAGGACTCAAAGGTTGGGATAGAGGACTGCTCGATGCTGCAGCTAATGGAAGTTTCTTAGCTCGGAGCCTAGTAGATGGTCGTGCACTACTTGAAAGCCGTGCACTCAATGATGCACAATACGAAGGTGCCGATCCTATTTCTAGAAAGGTACATGAGGTAAGTTCCCATGCTATAAATGATTCTAAGTTAGATAAGATCATCTCTATGCTTTCAAATATGCTTGAACTAAAGAAACAGGTAGCTCCAGTTTGTTCCATATGCTCTCAAGGCCATCTTGAGGAACAATGTCCCTACACTGCAAGGGAGGAAGACTCCGGAACTGAAATGGCACACGCCATTGGAGGCTTTCAAGGAGGGCCAAGGACCCAAGGTTACAGTTGGAGAGATCCGAACAATGTCCTAAACCCTCAGCACATGTCCTTGAATCAATAGGCTCAAGGACCGCTCAAAATCCGAGCATCCGCCGCTGTGAACACATCACCAGCCGACAATCCAGGTCGTCGTGAACATATCACCGACCGACCTCCATATCATCCAGCACATCTGATCTGAGTCGAGCCTCCCTCGGCTGCACAACAACAGACCGTGCTACGTGACCTCTCCGAGGTAAACACTTCCATCCTGGAGGCGAGCGTTATCTCTAGGGTGCACTTCGGGGGAAACATATTCCACACCGAAAGCCCTAATAACCACAATATATCATCATCATGAAAATCAGTGAAAAACAGTTGCATTTAATATAAAAACCATTTTTCAAAATCAGTAAACCACTTTCACGCAAATCCGTGCAATCATCATCTCAGTCATAATACAAACCATCAAATTCATTTCCAGACTCATAATCCGAGTCAAAAGCAGGCTCAAATCCCGGGTCTTCGCCCAAAACAACAATATCAAGGGTTTCTCGACAATCGTGCCCAAAAGCATATAAAATAATATAATATTCCCAAAATCCGGAAATCATCATATCGAAATATCAATCATACCAAATTATTTCAAATAATATCATAAAGCATTTAAAACATATATGCATGCATTCAAGGTAGAAAACAAAAGTCCACTCACACACCGTCCAGATTATTCAGTTTCGAGCTGTTCGTTCTCTTCCGATGTCCTAGAAATATTCTGGCCTGTCAAACAAGTAATATAATATCACTAGATTATCACATAATCCCATGTACAGATTCCCTAATTTTCGGAATAAAATAATATTATTTAAACAGAACCTATACGCTTCGGGTACTCAAAATTACTCTAAATTCATATCTGATTGACCCGAAACCAACGCCAATAGGTCCGTATCATCGAGAACATCAAAAAATATGTTGGACCCAAGGCCAAATTCCCAGCCACGCGCCCTCAAGCGCCGTGAACAGTGCAGCTACAGTTCGTCTCTCTCGCCCGTTTCCCTGTTAAACGGGTTGTGAACCCGCGATCAGACCCGGTGCAATCTCCCTCAATTCGACCTTGATTTCATTCATTCCTTCACTCATGTTCATCTATTCTCTGTCTATTTCGGATATGTGACCTCAATTTGATGAAACAATTCTTAAAATCTCTCGACTCAACATTGAAACCCGACGGGTGCTAAATCGGGTTCTACCCAAATTCGATCTGTCCCATTCAATTAATCACACAGGAAGCAACTCACGTCCATTCTAAACACAAATTTGAAATCAATTTCAAGGTTTCTTACCTCCAAGTAGTCGAACTCAATCTCCAAAATTCGACAATATCGCAGGGGCTGTTCTTCGTCAATTCACCACCAATTTCTTTCCCAATCGATTTGGTTCGATTCGTTTAGCTCCCAGAAGACTAGATATCACGTCAATTTCAATCGAAACCGTCTAAGAAATCAAATTCGATATTTATTGTTTTGGACAGTTTTTCGGTTTTGTTCTCAGATGGTTCCAGGTCCAATTCCTCTCAGTTTTCACTCAATTTCTCCCTTTTTTGTTCTCTATTCAGTCTCTCTCGCTCTCTGGGATGATGGATCGATCAAGGTTGAGCAGGAGGTTTTGGTTTTGATTAGTGTCCATTTGACATGTTTAGCGGCAAACGGAGCCACTAATTAGCTTATTCTAATGGCAGGTGTCACTTGCTAAGCTACATGAATCATCTAATGGGTTGAATCAGCCCTTTGCATCGTTAATCAATTTCTTCACCCACAATTACCATTTTACCCTTTAAGTAACAATTTACCATTTTGCCCCTGAACGTCCCAGACCCGTAACTTTTTCATTCGAGCTCCGTTCTCGACGTGCCACCTGTCTACGGATTCAGCGTCCCGAGACCTACACAATGGTCCTCAAAAAATATACAAAAAGTATTCCAAACAAAAATTCAACTTTTAGCTACATCCCTCCAAGGGTAAAAATGTCATTTTTCATATTATTTTAATATTTTACATTCTTTGGATTTTTCGGGGCGTTACATAACCCCTACTCACTCCCCTTGCTGATGGAAGTGTCTGCCAAGCGGGATAATGGTGAGCTCAATAACATTCCTCAGGGAGACCGCAACCTAGACAAAACCAGTGTACCCTCCGAGGGCATGCTCGAGATGCTGAGAACCCTCGATCAGAGGTAGCCGAACTCAGAAAAAGCAACACTTCAGTTCACGCGAGGAACTGGAGGAGCAGGCGAGCGACAACCAAACGGACGCTAGCTACTGCAACCGATCGGCGGGTGAAATAAATTATTTGATCAAATAAAAATGTAATTAAGGGAAAGAAGAGGACTTGTTTGATTCAGTGAGTAAAATTATAAAAGATGTCTTCCAACAATCGCAATTCCAAATCCAATTCCAGTTTATATGTGTTGTGAAGGTATTAAATTGAAATTTGAAATGATGAAGATGCAAGTTTTGGGGGAGAGAAAACTGTGGCTATAGGCTATTGTTGTGTCAATCTCTCTATTACATTTGTCTGTTGGATGTTATATTCATTGATGAAAATATCGACACTATCGCCGATATATCGGTAAATTTGGCCAGCGGCATGTAAGAAGGGGGAAAGAAATTAAGCAGAATTTTGACTAAGAGGGGGGAAAGAAATTAAGCCAAATTTCAAAATTTTGTCTTATTTTAAGCCTATAGATCTCATTATTTAATTAAAACGATCGAGATATGACCAAATTTTATGAAAATCGTTCAAGTCAGGTCATGCCGCCGGGTCGAAAAACCCGAATTGCAGACCCACAGGAGGAAGAAGATGACTGTTAAGAGTGTTAGTTTTTATACTTTATATGTTATACGGTGCTTATATTTTCAATTAATCTGGGCTAACCGAGTTGGTTCAGGTTTTGTCCCTAAAAACCTGAGGTCCTGGGTTCAACCCCAGGCACATCCATTTGCTGAGTTTTTTTATTTTTGTTTTTTTTTTTCCAAATTTTCAACTTTGTTTGTCCTTATTTTCCAATTTTAAATATATCAATTCTTTCCAATTTTTGAACAAAGATTGTCTCTATTTTTTTTTATCATTTTTTCCAATTTTAAATATATTTACTCATTTTATAATTTTTCTTCCATTGTAATTTGTGTATGCTTATTGTTATGTTTTTAATTATATTAACATTTAATTATAGTAATTCACTTCAATTTATGTTTATGTTTAAAATTTTATATTAGTAATCATCGACAGAACTCTATTGTATCATATTATTCATCATATATTTATTATATCAAAGTCATTTTATAGTTTTTATTAGTCATATATAACTATCATTGGGTACTTAAATTTTTTCTAAAGTTTCATTCCAAATTTCCAACTTTTAGACCAAATTTATGTCATTTTTATTGACCGTAATCTATATCGATATTTGGAATGAAATATCCGTAAAGTTGACTAGCGATATATCCGTCGATATCGATATTTTCATTCTTAGTTATATTATAATATTTGAATATTCTCTCTCTATAATTTAATTTAGAAGTTTATTTAGTTAGTTTATTACAGATGCTCTAGCATATTGACCAATAATAACACAACCGGACCATAAAACAGTTACGCACTAAAATATTTGTAGCCAAAAGATAAATAAATGTTATAAAATGGAGCCACAGTTGGGTTTGTCCCACATGTGCAATAATGTGCCCATGGTCCATTAAGTGCAAAGCTAATGGTGCCAACTGATTTTTATCTTATTTTTTCTTCAAAAAAAAAAAGAAAAAAAAAGAGGCAAATGGCACCAACATTTTGATAGTTTATGGAGTACCCCTATATAATTTCGTGTCTGCCAAGTTTTGATAGTTGCCTCCAATTATCATTCCACACCCATTCATTGCATTTTTTATTTATTTTTAACCTTCTTCCTTCGTTGGAGGTAAAAGCACACACGCAACGCAAGCCAATACGTCAGTTGACAAAGTACAATAATGGAAAGCTACAAAACCAACTGACTATATAACTTAATCACTAAAAGATTTTCGGTTAAAATAATTATTTAATAAAAGATTAAAAGTTATTTAAATTATAAAATATACTGCGTAATTTGTTCATATTAATATCGTATCAATCTATTAACTATTTACTTAAAAATTTATCAGGAAATGCTGTAAACACTTCCCAGGCACTCATCAATTTTTTAATGAAAAAACAGAGCATAAAATGCCAGAATTTTTTTTAAAAAAAATATGGACAAGGGGAGTGAACTGGAGATTCAGAATTCTTTTTTTATTTAATTTTGCTCCCACTTAAATAAAATGATTGTTTTAATGATTAAAGTGCGGTTTAAATGAGCACATGCATAGTATATTCCTCAGATATCACCTAAATGGTCAGGTGTGTTCTGTTTGTGAAATAACCATGGGAACTTACCTCGTAGTAGGAGTGTAGGACTAGTTCCTCCTTTGAGCTGCGTACGAGGAAAATGTGGGGAGCTGGCCCACCTGGCTCTCTAATTTAATATTTTTCTCATTTTACAGTTACAACTGATCCAAAATGTACTGTCATCAGGGTGGGGCAATCAAATAAGGTTGTCGCTTTTGTTAATATTGGGTGCTTCCCATCTATTATTCATACTCATATTTTTGAGATGATTTGGTTAAAATTTTGTAATGTTAACTTTAAGTTGAATGTTGGTAATATTCAGGTTGCTAGAATTTGGAATGTTCCCATTACTTAGTTTGTAGGGTGCTTTGTTGTGTTGCCTTTGTTCCAGGTTTGTCCCTCGTACTTTTGGCTTGTTGTTTGGTTGTTGTTCATCCATCTTGGGGTGTGTGCTTTTCCCCTGTGTGAGTTTGTTGTTGTTGCTGCCCTTTTGTTTTGGGTGTTCTTTTTTAATCCAATTTTGATTTATCAAAAAAAAAAAGTCCTTCATAAATGTTCTTAAAATTGGAGAAAGCCGCTGAAAATCCATAAGCTTGTTCGTCCATTCATCATTGCTAAAGTGGGCAATGGGGATAATATATTTCTATGGCATTTGCTAAAGTGGATAATGGGGATAATATATTTCTATGGCATTTGCTAAAGTGGATAATGGGGATAATATATTTCTATGGCATGATATTTGGAGTCCGTGTTCACTCTAGTGCAAGATTGAGGTCTGTGATTTTTTTTTTTTTGGGGAGAGGGGTGGAAGGGGGGGGGGGGGGGGGGGGGAAGGGGGGGGGGGGGGGGGGGTAGATTTGGGTGCCTTTACTTCTAATGGTTTTTTCTCTTCTAAATTCTTATGGAAGAAGTTGGCTGGTGAATGGGCACATATGCCTTGGGCTCATTTAGTTTGATCCAAAGTTGTTATCCCTATAACTAGTTTCATCCTCTGGGTAGCCATTTATGGGTGGCTGGCTACGTTTGATCGGTTCACTAGGTTTATTTCCCACCTCAATTTTTACTGTGTACTTTTGTGTTGGTGCTGTTGAGTCTCATGAGTACCTTTTCTTCGACTGCCCTTTTAGTGGAAATATTTGGAGTGGAGTCTTATCTAAGTGTGGTGTGTAATGGCTCAATCCTCCTTGGCATGCTTTCACCGATGTTGTTGTTGTGCTATGGAGGGGAAACTCACTTACTAATTGCATCAAAAAGTTGGCTCTTGTCGTGACTATTCATTGCATTTGGAGGGAACACAATAACAGGATGTTTGGAAACTCTCGTTCCACCCCTACTGTTATTTTACATTGTATTATTAATATGATTAGGCTTAGATTGTGTAATTTTAGCTACAAAACAAATGTAGGTAATTGTGAGACGACTCGGTCTTGGTACCTCCCTGATTAATTTCCAAGGCTTTTTGCCTAGCGCTTGTTTCTACCTCTAACAATTTGTTGATGTTGAGCTTTTATGTGGTTGCCTTTTTGAACTTGTCCCTTAATACTAATTTGAATTATTAAAATAAATAAATAAATAAGATTGTCGCCTTGAACCTTCAATTTGAGGGGGACTTTCAAATTATTATTTTTGTACATAAATATCATGTTATCTTGATATATAATTACGTTACTTAAATAATAATCATATTATCTACGTATGCAAGTTGATTTGATTATTTGCATCCTCGGTGGGGGCCTTCATTCCAATCTCATTGGAGGCTTCTTTTACTATTTTCCCTTTTTTTTTATTCTTTTGGTTTCCTAAACACAATATTTTTATCCTCTTTTTATTTTCCTTTTCCTTTCATTTTTTTCTTTCTTAAATCAAACTAATTAATTTTTCCTAAATTAAAAAAAAATATCTTTTGTAATTGTGTTTTGATAAACAATAACCTAGCCACCTCTATTATATTTAAGTTAATTTTTAAATTCTAACCCCTTCTCCTTTTTCCTTAATTTTTAAAGAAATTGAAGAAAATAATTTAAACCTAAAGTAAGGCGAAACATGAACACTTTGAGGTTGGATAATAGTAGGGCCCCAATTTGAAGGTTTATTTTAGGCTTCTAATATCTCTCTGTAATTCTACATTTTGAAGATGAAACATAAAATGGATAAAATGTAACGACCCGTCCCTGATTTTAAGGATTAATTAAGATTACTAATGGATTAACGTGACTAATCCCCGTTTAGCCGAGGATTAACGGACGTTCAGGGCGAAATTACGATTTTTCCCCTGAACGAAGGCAAAATGTTGACTTTTGACCCGGGAAGTCCGATGGAAAAGAGCTGAGGACCGTTACGTAGATTGGGTCGATACGAGTCCGTAGACAAGCGGCACGACGAATTCGGACGTTCGACGGAAAATTTATGGTTCACGTAAGTTTAAGGTAATTATTACACGTTTTACGAAACGGGGGACTTTTGGACTTAAGTGGGCCCAGATCTTTTGAAGTGGCCCAATGGATGAGTGACACCCATCTATTGCCCCTTCCTTTCCTTCATGCATCTGTTTCCCCTTCCCTGTTCCATTTTCCCACCAAACTCGAACCTATCGAACACGACCCCAAATCCAAACCCCTTCCCATTTGTGAATCTGAGGCCAGGAGAGAAGTTGAGGGTGGCTGGTGAACCAAGGCAAGGCAGGGAGACGGCTGAGCCGCCGTGAACGGCGGAGGAAACCGCGTGAAAAAGGTAAAACTCGACCCCCTATACATTTTGAATTTCAAATTCGGGTTTTGGACGTTTAGGAGGTTAGATGTTGATTAGGATAGGTTTAGGAGGTTGGTAGGAATCTTAGGAGAAGTTTTTGGAGGCTGAGGATGGCTGAGCAAGCCCGAAACGGCGGCCGGGAAGTTTTCGGTGGCTACCCACCGAATTCAAATTCTGGCCAAGTTAACCCAAACCGATCCTCCCAATCTGTTTTTAGGGATCCCAGGAACCTATTGGAATCCTTAGGCTGAAGCTTTGACCCCTAGAAATACCCTGAACCTAGAATGGAAGTTTTGGTTCAAAATGGGTTTTAGACTTGGTTTCTAGGTTTTTAGGACATGGTTAGGTTGGAAATGAAGTAAGGAAGCCATAGGAGTTGGAATGGACAAAAAAGGACAAAAAATGAAGAAGATATGGCCTTGGACCGGTTACGCCAGTCCAGGCAAACCGGGTTGCAGGCGGACCGGACCAGTCGGTTTGGACGAGCCTGGCCGAAGCTTGAAGATGACATTGTTCCAGCGTGTGGGCTTCACGCGCAGGGACTTTAGGCCGCGTGTGAGGCCATTTTTGGGGAAGCTTCCAACATGTGAAATCATCTATTCGATGTAACAAACATTCTGGGACTGGTTTCGTGTCGATCGGACATCGTTTCGATATAGTTCGGGCTGTCCGAAAGTTTAGGATCGGGTTTAAAAATAGTTAAAAAATCGAAAAAAAATTACGGGGCTTTAGTGAGGGGTTATTTAAGTAGTTAGTAACCCTCTATTACGATTTGAACAGATTTAGAGGTTCCGGTGATGGTGTTTGGCCCGGGAGAACCGTATGGCACGCGTATCGAGGCGGCAGCTCGAACAGTCTGTGAGTGGACTTTGGTTTTCTAAATTGATGCATGCATAAATGTTTTATATGCTTTAATGAACATGTTTTGTGATTCCATGAGTGCATTTTTTTGAGTTTGCGTATTTGCACAGATTTCGAGGTTTCGGCCTTATACGGTGCTTATACGCGTTTGTACTTTCTTTGTTGGTTTAAATGAAATGATTTTGGATTTAAAAAGGATAAACTCAGGCTTGAGACCCATTTAGTTTTGTCTCGGGCATGTGACCCTATTGATGACCTATGGGTTTAAGTCGTGGTCGCGGCGAGTGCTATGTGCATGAACGCTAGCCTTTGTGACAAGACCCATCCTGATTATCCCTCGATAGTCGTGATGAATCCTGCTCCCGTCTGACAATAACTAAAAATTACCGAAAGTAACCAAACTTAAGTACATACAACACACAACAAATCCCGAAAACATTGTCAGACAAGGGATAGTCAAGTTTTACAGACCAATGACGTCACAAGTTTGACTAGTCAAAGACAATACAGAGCATAGGTACTGTTACAGATAGGGGTCAAATTCCTACTCTGTAGAATGTCTGAGTGTGCAACAGTCTATTTATTCTTTTGCCTTGCTTGCCTCGTTTTTAGCCCTCGTACCTGTACACTGGCATGGAGGGTGCATAAAACAATAAAGGTGTGAGTGGACAAAATAAAGTTTGATAAATACATTTACCAAAACACATTTCTTACCCTCCAGTTTTCACAAACATGCATGCATATCATAAAATACGAGTAATAATGGGAAATCAATTAAATATGTTCAGGGGATCAATCAAAACAATTTCCACAAAACCACGGGACTTATTTCCATATCTTGTTGCTTAGAGTCACGTTTTATCCCTGCAACGCGTGCATATCAATAAGCTCAAGGACCGCTCAAAATCCGAGCATCCGCCGCTGTGAACACATCACAAGCCGGCAATCCAGATCTAGTGAACACATCACAAGCCGGCAATCCAGATCTAGTGAACACATCACTTACCGATCTATGTATATCCAGCACATCTAATCTGAGTCAAGCCTCCCCTGGGCTGCAAGACAAAGATCGTGCTACGTGACCTCTTCGGGGTAAACACTTCCATCCCGAAGGCGAGCGTTATCTCCAGGGTGCACTCCGGGGAAAAACATATTTTCTCCCGAAAGCCCTAAATATCCGCAACATATCACCAACACAAAAACCAGTGAAAAAAATAGTTGCATTAAAAACCAAATCATATATCAACACAGGGTCTCAGCCCCAAGTCCCGATTTACTTTATAAATCCGAAAATCATCAATATCATCATATAATCACATGGAAATACAAATCCAATCAGAAACACAATTCCATTGGGTCCCAACCCCAAAATATCGATTTCACGTAAATCCGTGCAACCGTAATCCCGAGTTGCCACGATCACGTAAATCCATAAAATCAATCACTGACTCATAATCTGAGTTCAAATATCATTTTCAATCCGGGCCCAGCCCAAAACATCATTTGCACGTTCCTCGTAAAACGTGCCCGAAAGACTGATTAAAATAATAACAAAATCATGAGAATACCAAAAATCATCAAATTCACATGTAACTCCAAATCCGAGTCAAAATCATTATTTACTTGGGTTCTCACGCCCACAATATCATTTTTAACCAATTTCATGATTTCTCGAAAATCGTGCCAGAATATAATAATATAATAATCATAAAATCGAGAAAATCGAGAAATCACCGAATCAAAGCATCAATCATGTCAAATCATAGAAAATCATATAAATAAGCATTTTAAACCATATATGCATGCATCACAGTTAGAAAACCAAAAGTCCACTCACACACACCGTCCCGATTGTTCAGCCTCGAGCTGTTCGTTTTCCTCCGAAGTCCCGGGAATATTCCAGCCTGTCAAACAAAGTGATTTAAGGTTACTAGACTATCATATAATCCTTAAACAGGAATCCCCTAATTGTCGGAATTTTATAATATTATTTTAATATAATTTAAACGTGTCGGGTACTCGGAACTACACTGAAATCATATCCGATTGACCCGAAACCAACGCGGATAGGTTCGTATCATCGAGAACATCAAGTTTCATGTTGAACACTTTGCCGGAATCCTCCCCACGCGCCGTCACGCGCCGCCGCAAGCGGCTGCGCGTGAAAGCCACGCGCCTAGCACAGTACAGCTACAGTGCGTCGTTCTCGCCCGTTTGTCTGATAAACGGGTTGAAATACCCGCGATAGGATCCGATTCAAACTCCATCAATTCGACCTCAAATCGATCCGTTCTTTCAACTGATCTCATCTAATCCATTTTCATTTCAGTTCTGTGAATTAAATTACCTCAATTAAGGTCCAAATCTTCACGACTCACGATCGAAATTCGACGGGTCTCCTATTCGGGTTTCACGATTCCGTGCCTGATTTTTCAATTAATTCATATGGTTAGCATCGTGAGAGTATAAGGAATAATTTTCCATGATCAATTTCAAACAAGCTTACCTCTAAGTATCTGAACTCAAGGTCGATTTTTGGCAGCCATGGCAGCGTCTGTTCTTCCTCAATTCGACACGATTTCTTCTCGTTTTTGTTGCAAAGCTGTTAGTTTTGATCCTAGCAACTTAATGGAATCCTCAATTGCTCCTCTCCTGGCTCCCAAATCCGAATTCGATTTTTCCCCAATTTCAAGGATTTTCGAACTGGTTGTACCCGTCACCTCTCAGTCTCTCGAGTTCAATTTCTCTCAATTTGGTTTCTCAATTACACAAATCATAATGAGGCTGAGACAAATGGGTGTTATCTGATGTTAATTTGGCATGATTAGGACAAACCCCAATTTAGGGAATTATGTCTAAAGCCATATGATTATGTTCTCCCTTAAGACCCGATTCCTTGTTTCCTGGGGTGAGAATCAGACAAAAGACAGGTGTCTTGGGCTGATCAAGGTTAAAAGACCATTTTGCCCCTGGTTGGACAAATTACCATTTTGCCCCTAGCCTTCCGTGACCCGTAACGTCCGTAACCGAACTCCGTTTTCGACGTGCCGCCTGTCATTGTACTCCGGGCATCGAGACCTACCTAACCGTCTTTGAATCGTGTGAAAATTAGTTGGCAAACAAAAAGTCAACATTTTCCCCCTTTTTGCCCAAATTACGAAAATGCCCTTGGGCTTCCGAACGTCATAACTTTTTCCCAGATTGTCGGAATTGGGCGTGCCACCTGTCTATGGACTCGTGACGTCCCGAACTACGTCACGGTCATCGGTCAACATCCGTTTGATTCACCAATCAAAAAGTCAACAATTTGACCATACTATTCACAAGGGTAAAAACGTCATTTATTCATTATGTTACAAAATTACATTTTCTAAATTTCCGGGGCGTTACACTTTGGACTGGGATATGTTCCTTTCGAAGAGGTCACGATGCACGTCCCGTTGTCGAGCAGCCATTGGAGGCTCGACTTCGGAGTGCTGACGGTTCAGGATATCGATCGGTGATGAGTGCACCATGATCTAGAGATGGTCGCATCGGTTGATTCGTTCACGACGACATACCAGGATTGAGGGCGGTCCTGGACGGATGGTGGCACACATCACTAGGATCGGAATCATGACTGACCCTGAGATATCGGGCATGATACCCAGTTGAGTCATGAGTTAGGGCACGAGGCCCAGTTGGTTTACGTTTATGATTTCGGGTCGGGGACCCTAAATGGATTTTCTGGTTCATGAGGGTCTATGGGGACCGGGCATGAATCCCTTGAAAGATTTTAAGAATGTTTTCGATATATATATATATATATATATTCATATACCTTCCATTATTTGGATTGCCTCCTCTGGGGAGGGTCGTTGGCTTAGGTGGACCCCGGAGTAGTCACAGAGCACTAACTAAGTGGAGTCGTCCCTGTTGGGTACCTTACTCTTAGGAAGGCTTATGGATTATAGCCTTCAGGGAGGGTCATTGGTCTACGGACATTGACCTGGGTGGACCCTGTGGAGACTTAGGATTTGAGACCCCGGGTAGCACGTGCGTAGGTTTAGAAACCGTGACAGGATTGGTTAGGTGATATGTATATGTTATATGATCGGATTTCTGTAGTGTACTGGTTTTGGGCTGGGTCCCACATGGATTTGGGCAGTGGCCCGTATGATTGGTTTCATTTACGAATTTGGTCCAAGGCCCTAATAGTTTGGTAAATAGTTTTCGAATGCATGCATGTTTTTTAGTGAAGGGTATACATGTCTTTTTGTGTAAATGTTTTTATAAATTCTTTGTTTTGTCCACTCACAGCTTTTAAATGTTTTGACTGCCCTTTAGGTTGATCGCGGATACGGGCTGTAGTAGAGACCGAGACATCACACTCCCCCTCCGGATCCTGGCGTACTCTGAAGCCCCAAGTGGGCTAAAGTTGGAATTTCCCTTGTCTGACACTCCGTGTCAGACAGGATCAGGCGAGTCCCGCGTTAATCCCGGGGGGATTGAGACGGGTCCTGACATAAAATAAAAACAAGATACCAAGAAATGGTTCATATTATTAATTTTAGGGTTTTATGTCATATACAATGAGGATGTTGTGAATTTTAAAGTCGATGTATTGTTTACATATATGACGTTCCGATATTAAGATATTATCAACAAGTCAATTCTAATTGCAATAAAACGTGATTCTTTCTATAAAGGTGGTTGATCCAGCTTTCTACTAAAAACTTTATGATTGTAGTTTATCCTTGTGTTTATCAACATATGAGGCGTGATTTGGATCCAATTTTAATTTTGGAAAATATTATATAGGAAAAATGGTTGACATCGTTCATGAAATTTACAATAATTTTGGCTATCATTCATAAACTTCATTATTAGTAACAGACAAACGTAATTTGAAAAAGGGTAAATTTGTCTTTTTAGTGCGTTTATAATTGCAAAATAAGGGTAAAGTTAGGTTTCAATTCTATTGGGATGAGGGAGTTGTATAAAAACACTTAAAATATAGTTTTATCCTTTTTTTTTATTAAAATTTTTAAGTAGTTAAAAAATTTAACAGAAGAATTATCTATGTATATTTAAGCATAATTTAAGGATATCTACTATCAATAATATAATTTATAAATAATAATTAAAAAATGATGTAAAATTCAAAAAACGTGTCAACAATTTCCCTAAGAGTCAGATCTAATTATTAATAATAATTTAGTTAACAAAAAAGGAAAGTTGAAATGGAATATATGATGGCGTTTGTTGGTAGAAACATTATATTGATGGAGCATTTAAGTTGCACCATCGCCTCCTATGTCGGCAGTCTATATGTGTTGTTGGCAATGACAACTTGGCAAATGACAACAGCAAGCATGTGAAATTGGCAAACTGAAACAAGGATACTTGCAGATCAATATCCCAGATTGCATGCCTTGGCATTTGGACACGTGTGTAGTATCCAATTTAGATAAATAATAAAAATTATTTAGAAAAAAATTATAGTAAGATTGTCAGAAGAAAATGATTAAAATAGGTCAATAATTGAGAGCGGGGGTACAAAATTATTTAGGAGATGGGATTGGTTGCATTTGGGATCCTAGTCGACTCACAGATAGAAAAGTGCAAGCTTTTTACATGGAAAAGGCAAAAACATATTTGATAACAGGAGTTTTGAGCCATCTTCATATTATTGAGTTGGTTGGAATCAAATCTTTGTGAGCATCATGGTGCATTAACATTATATCAGAGTGTTATTGTTGGGCACAAACAAGGAAAGGAAAATAAAGAGCTTAGTTGGAGTAATACCAATCTTCCACCTAATCACCCTTTTTAAATTTCCATGTGATGGAATAGTGCAAGTGCTAGCTTTCCTAATCATATTAATAAGATTATAAATTGATTCGATAGATTGTGAATTTGATGTATTATAAGTCAAATTAAAAATAATCAAATACTGAATTTGAACCGAATCTTTTGATGAAAATGCAGAATCTTTTGATGAAAATGCATTGGTACGTGTTGGGATCGTAGAAAGACAACAATAGCAGTGCGTTGCGTTTATGTTTGTGTGTATGTTTGGTACTAGTTGCACCATATGTTGGGTACTAGTTGCACCTTATGTTTTACTCATGACACCCTGTTTCTTCAACAAAAGTACATCTAGGACTTGGGAGATAAGAGTAGCAACTCATGAAGATGCATCTAGTGTGGACCCAAAAGAATATGTAAAATGAGAGGAGGGATGGAATGGCCCATTATCAAAAGGAATCTCAATGGGCCCACATTAGCTAATAAGATTGTAATCTTTTGTGATATTTGCCCTGCGCTCTTTTTATCTCTTGCGTATTCTATATTTTGTTTTTTCTTTCATTTTATCTAAAACACAAAAATGGAGTCCGAAATTTGAATGGATAAAATGAAAAGTAAAAGTTTAAGGAGAGTTTGGACTGGATCAAAGAATTTGGGCTGTTTGTTTTGGGCTAATCTGATTCGAGTTGGGTCCTCAAGAAAATAAACCCATATGCTCATTGACCACCGTTCATCTTTTTTATCATTGCTGAATTTCATTCCAATAAAGGCATAGATGGGAAAAACACGCAATCCTACCAACATGCACAAGACAAGAGGAAACGAAAGCAAAGCCTACCAACAAGCAGAGAGAAAATCTTAAACTAAACGAAAATTGAAAAACACGTTAAGCTGCTTAGCAAATACGAACAAAGAAGAGATGCCCTATTACACTGAGCGCTGCTTGCAAATGTTAAACCACTGGAGGGCACAGGAGGCCGTTGAAGGGCGAAATATGTATCGAGACAGATGGGGGCCTGAGTAACTAGGCTCGATCTCACATCTCCCGTCTCATCATTGATGCCACCGCATATGCAGCATGGTTTGCACGACACTCAACCCAAACCCACTCAAAATCAAACAATTCATTCGGTAACACTTTTGATCTCAAATAGAATTGGGTATAAATATCATCTTCCTTTCAAGATACTACCTTTAAGAGCCCTTACAAGTTCCAGCGAGTCAGATTCAAAAATTGCACGACCACAACCTTTCTCGATTGTGAAACGACATCCCTCTCTTGCTACTAATTATTAGGAAATTAATTATCCGTCACATAAGTATTAGCAATAAAGATGGAAGAAAAGAAATCAAGAAAGCAAGAAAGCAAGAAAGCAAAATATTTAACGAGGTTCGGCCAAATAACTTGTCTACGTGAAGCTTCAACATCAGTTTTCTTCTACAAGGTTTCACTATGAATGAACAACATCATGTATTTATTCCCAATACATAATCTCATGCATTAAAATTCCAATGCATTAATAATCCACTAAGAAGGCATTAACTTAACACTAATGCCTCCACCTCTAACAGGACCCATCCCAATCCCCCCGGGATTAGTGCGGGATGACCCTGCTCCCGTCTGACACGAAGTGTCAGACAAGGGATATTTCCAACCTTTGCCCTCCCGGGCTATCAGAGTACGCCAGGATCCGGAGGAGGTATGTGATATCTCGGTCTCTGCTACAGTCCACATCCGATGTCAACCTGAAGGGCAGTCAAAACATTAAAAGCTGTGAGTGGACAAAACAAGCAATTTATAAAAACATTTCCATAAGACATTTGTACCCTTCACTAAAAAGTATGCATGCATTCGAAAACCATTTAACCAAAGAAACCGTATGTGGGACTAAGCCCAAAACTATAATGAAATAGACCACACGGGCCATTGCCCAAATCATAAAGAAACCAATAAGGGACTCAGCCCAAAACCATAACCATACTGAAATAAAGTACACGAGCTCCTGCTCAAATCTTGTATCCACATAACATATATCATATTTATATCACATACACATATAATTCACACAACCAGTCCTGTCACGGTTTCCAAAGCTACGCGCATGCTACCTAGGTCTCAATCCGAGTCTTCTCAAAGTCAAGATCAATGTCTGTAGACCACTGACCCTACCCGAGGTAATAGTAACCATAGCCTTCCTGAGAGTAAGGAACCCAACTGGGGGGTGACTCCACTCAGTCGGTGCTCCGTGACTACTCCGGGGTCCACCCAAGCCAACGACCCTCCACGGAGGAGATAGAAGAACAAGTAAAGGAAGGTATATGAACATATATATACATAACATAAACATTCATGCCCGATTCCCCTGAACCGTCATGATCCATAACATCCATTAATCAGGGTTCATGCCGGTTCCCATAAACCGTCATGAACCAGAATGACCTGACAAAGGTTCATACCGGTTCCCATAAACCGTCATGAACCAGAATGACCTGACAAAGGTTCATACCGGTTCCCATAAACCGTCATGAACCACAATGACCTTTCCAGAGTTCATGCCGGTTTCCATAAACCGTCATGAACTTGGAAATCCATCTAGGGTCCCTGACCCGAAATCATAAACCGTAAAATAACTGGGTCTCATGCCCGAACATATGACATCAGCTGGGCACCGTGCCCGATATCTAAGGTCATATGCCCGAGACAAAACCAAATGGGTCTCATACCCGAGTTTATCCTTTTGAAATCCAAAACCATTTCATTTAGACCGATAAAGAAATACCGACCTGTATAGGCACCGTATAGGGCTGAAATCTCGAAATACGTGCCTATACGTAACCACACATCCAAATGCACTCATGGCATCACAAACAAGTATTTAAAACATATAAGAAACATTTATGCATGCACCAATTTAGAAAACAAGGCCCACTCACAGACCGTCCGAGTTGCCGTCTCGATTTGCGTGCCGTAGGCTCTCTCGAGCCGATCACTGTCACCGGGACTCCCAAACCTGTCCAAATCGTAATAGAAAGTTACTAACTACTTAATTAACCTCCTATCAAAGTCCCGTAATTTTCCCGAACTTTTAACTATTTTTAAGCCGACCCTAAACCTTCTGATGCCCCGAAACATATCGAGACGGTATCCGATTGACACAAAACCAGTCCCAAAATGTTCGTTACATCGAATAGAATTTTTCCCGTGTTGAACACTTCCCCAAATTATGGCCTACGCAGCCCTAGAAGGTCGAAAATACTGTTCATCATCCTCAACCTCCAACTTACTGTTCACAGTACTGTTCATTCGTCTTCAACCTTGGTTTTCTCCGGTTTTTTTGGACCGATTCGGGGTCCATTTCATCCCATTTTAATCCTAATATTATCCTAATCTCATTTCTAATCTTTTTAGACATTAAAAACCGAAGGAAAAACACAAAAGCCATACCTCCTTGATCGGCCATGGTGGTTGCGGCTGCAACCTCCCTCCGCCGTGCTTCCCGGCCGTCCAAGCACTTAAAAACCATCTCATTCTTCCCCCTAGGTCCCCAGAAGCATAACCCAATCAATAGAATTAGCTAGAAACCTCAAAATCTCATTTTCCAATTTTTGAATAAACCTTACCTCACGGGTTGGCTTTCCCCGCCGTGGCCGCCGCCGTGGCTGGCCGTCCAGCCTCTCAGTCCTCCCTCACTCACTCACACAGTCACACTCAGCACACACACTCAAAGGATGGATGATGGAGGTGTGGTGTTTGTGTGTTTGAAGAAGAATGAAGAATGAAGAACATGGAGGGGGGTGTAACGACCCGTCCCAGAAATTAAAGTTAAGATAGTGATTAAGATGGGATTAGTGAGCTTAATCGGTGGTTAGTTGGTCTCGTTGGGGTCGTTAGGGAAGAATGACGATTTTGCCCCTAGTTCGGGCAAAAAGTTTCATTTTAGTTCGGATGGTCAAATGGACTTTGACCGGTGACCAGGACGTAGTTTGGGACGTCACGAATACGTAGGCAGGTGGCACGCCCGATTCCGACATCCGAGGAGGAAGTTATGATGTTCGGAAGGTTGAGGGCATAACCGTAATTTGGCTAAATTAGGGGGAAAAGTTGACTTTTCGTTTGAACGGGTTTTGAGCTGTTGACCTAGGACGGTTAAATAGATCTCGTCGTCCTGAGTTCGATGACAGGCGGCACGTATTCATTAGACTTACGATGTGGGAATTACGGGTCTAGAAAGGTAGTGGCAAAGTTGTAATTTTGGTGAAAAAGGAAGAGCATTTTGGTCTTTTGTGCTCTGGGATGTGTGCAACAGAGAGGGAAAATTGAGGGCTGAGATTGAGCCACCTGGGAGAGGAGTTGAGGGATTAGTGACACGTGTAAGGGTTATGGTTGGTTCCAGGATTGTGTGCACGGTCCCAATTATTTGGGATTAATTCGTGCAGTGTGTGTCCGTGTGTGTTGTTCGACCCAGATAGAAACAGAGAGAGGAATTTAGAAGAATTGAGGGGTGAGTGTGTGTGTTGTGTGAATTGAAGGGTGAGTTGTGAGCCATGGGAAGAAACCAGAGTGAACAGAGAGATTGTGGTGGTGGTTGTGCCGTGTTCGACTAATCGAGGCCAGAGGAGGTGTCCAGAGGTTGGAGGTGGACGGGAGGAGCCGTGTCCTCACGGCTGAGCTCACGACGGCGACAGGACGGCAGGTAATTTCTGATTTCCCTTTCGATGCTCTGTTTTGCCGTCGAGTTTCAAGTCGAGAGTCGTAGCTATAGGAGTAGAATCGAGGAGTCCTGTGAGGCCTAGGGAGTTCAGTAGAGTCCTGGGAGTTTTCTGGTTGTGCTGCCGTGACGAAGGAGTGCACGGTGGAGGCTAGACGACGGAGAGTACCTTGTGTGCTCTGTTTTTCCGTCGATGTTCAGATCGAAAGTCGTGAAGTTTAGGGTAGAGTCAACAGTTTTGGTGAGTTGGGTGAGGTTTATGATGGTTCTAGGAAGAGTTTTGGGTAGCCACCGTGACGGGGGAAGACCTGGGTGGCTGGAGAAGGAAACAGGGGACTGGTACAGGTTTTGTTCGAACTAGAGTCGACAGGTTTTAGGCCGTGTCGAGGTATTGGAGTGAGGGGGTTGAGTTCCTTAGGACGGGACGAAGCAGTGGGTGAAGAGAGGAGTCGATTTGGTGCAGGTACGGTGGAGAACCGCTGACGCCGGTTCAAGTTGCAGGAACTGTGCTGAATCGGGTCTGCTTGAGGTTGAAGATGTACTGTAGCTGGCGCGTGAGGGCCACGCGCAGCCACTTTGGGCGGCGCGTGGGGGCGCGTGCGGCGGTCTTTGGGGAAAGTGTCAACTAGGTTTTTGGTCTAGGAGTTGTGATAAGTTCACTGGACTTGGTTTCGGGTTAATCGGGCGTCAAATCGAAGTAGTTCCGCGAGGGTGAAAGCTTAGGGTTCCGATTTGTTACGCTTAGGAACCGGGGATTTTTGAGGAAAATTAGGTGGACCTTCGTAGATGTGTTAGTGACGTATTTTGATGGTTGTTGACAGGATCGGGAGTTCCCGAGGAAGCTGAGGAACGTACGAGACGTTCGATACACGATTGAGGGCTCGGTACTGTGAGTGGACCCCTTCTCTATAACTGAGCATGCATAACTGCTTTTAATTACTTGTTTTATGGTTTTATATGTGATTTCATGGTCATTTGAATATGCTATAACTGTTTTACTTAATTGCACGTTTTCGAGAAATAACGTATTTGACACGTTTTACGAGAAAGACTTGATTTCTGATTATGATGCCATGGTTTTGTGATTTCAAACAATAAATGGTTTTCAATGATTATAAAGGGATTTTGGAACATGATTTCGATGATCAAGGTTTTCGGTTTTAGAATCGGATTTCGAAAAGCGGAATTTGGTTTTAAAGTTGAAAAGTGGATTTCCGGATTTGGGTTCGGAATGACGGTTCTGGATGCCGGAAGAGCTTCGGACCAGTGATTTTGGATTCGGGTTTGGACGTGGATTTAGAAATGATTTTCAAATGGTTTTGATTGGGTTTGCTGGATCTGGTTATTGGGTTTAAAGACCCGGATATTGATTGACGGGGGACGGGCCCGGATTGGGTTTAAAGACCCGGATTGAGTTTAAAGACTCGGGAGTTTAAAGACTCGGATATATTGATATTTCCCCCGTAGGCCTATTGAGTTTAAAGACTCGGGAGTTTAAAGAATCGGATATTATTGAGGCCTGGATTGAGTTTAAAGACTCGGGAGTTTAAAGACTCGGATATGTCCAGCAGGTTTGATCGGAGAATTATGATTTGATATTCACGGTTTATAATACTGTTTTATGATGTTCTGACATGTTTTCTATCCCTGTTTTATAGTGTTTTTGTTTCTTATGATGTTTTTATGGTGTTTAAGTTATAACTGTTTTATTAACTGGGTTATGCATGTGATTTCAAAACGGAGGGCTAAACCCGGTTTTCTTCTAAAATGGTTTTGGAAAATTTTCTGTTATTTATTGTCCACTCACACCTTCTGTTTTAAATTGCCCTCCAGGTCGTGGAGCTAGCGCGGGGTTTCGGCGTCGAGGCAGCGTCTGAGGCATAGAAGTCACGAGAGGAAATCCCGGAGTGTTTTAATTTTTCCGCGTGCGTGTAACTCGTTTATCGGTTTTAATTCCTGTGTATTTGGGGACTATGCTCTGTAAAATGTTAACTTCGGGTTGTATTGTATAGTTTCTCCTGCGTCTGACCAGGAGTGTTGGTGTGTTTACGTGAGTTTACTTTGGTTCGTGTCGGGTTGTCAGACGGGAGCAGGATTTACCTCGGGTTTCGGGGTGAAACCGGGGTGGGTCCTGACAATTGGTATCAGAGCATAGGTTTGTCGAGTTTGTTGGGGTTTGTTAGTTTGTGCGGTTGTGTTTCGGTTGTTTGACTACTTCTATGCCTCTTTCAGCGTGCGGTTGACGATGCCTCCGAGACATGGACCCTCTCCACGACCTGAA
The DNA here is from genome assembly GCA_032719365.1 of Prinsepia uniflora. Taxonomy (NCBI): domain Eukaryota; kingdom Viridiplantae; phylum Streptophyta; class Magnoliopsida; order Rosales; family Rosaceae; genus Prinsepia; species Prinsepia uniflora. Next base: position 10,161,677 of record CM064861.1, read on the forward strand.
GAAGAAACGGCGAGGGGAACAGAGAGTACTACGATTGAGCGAGCCCAGCGGCTCGGGGCTACTACTTTTGGTGGCGGGGCAGATCCTGAGGAAGCCCAGAGGTGGATCACGATACTTGAGCGGATTTTTGCAGTGATGCATTGTCCACCGGAGGAACGCGTGTTACTGGCTACGTTCTTGCTAGACGGTGCGGTATACGAGTGGTGGTATACCCTCGAGTTGTCTGGCTGGGATGCCCATACGGTGACCTGGGAGACGTTTCAGGAGAGATTCTTGGATCAGTATTATCCTCGTTCTTTCCGAGATGCCAAGGAGGCCGAGTTTCTGCAGCTTCAACAAGGGAATCTGATAGTGGCTGAGTACGAACGGAAATTCCAGACGTTGTCTCAGTTTGCTCCTGCGTTTGTGGCTACTGAGACCGAGAAGTGTCGTAGGTTTGAGTTGGGCCTGCAAGGTGAGATTCGTGCCATCGTGACGGCTGGCTCATTTACTACCCTCCGAGAGTTGTCGGATGCTGCGGTGAGGGTTGAGGCTAGTTTGCCGGTGCGACGTCGGGAGCCCTTTTTTTCTGGAATTTCGAGCCAGAGGACACCAAAGAGAGGTACCTTCGGTGGAGCGTCGTCGTCGGGCGATGATCGTTTCGGTAGACCTGGTAGTTTCCAGAGTTCAGGATTCCGGGGTTACCGAGCACAGCCGACTCCACAAGCGAGTGCGACGTCTGTTGCGTCGACAGGGCGACCAGGTTCTTCTGGTCGGGATGCTTGTTTTTACTGCGGAGAGAGAGGTCATTTCCGACGTGAGTGTCCACTGTTGCCACAGGAAGGTGGTGTAGGCCGAGGAGTGGCGGAGCCTGGACAGAGTACAGCGTCAGGGACAGCAGGCACTAGAGGAGGTGGAGATGATAGACAGGAAACTTAAGAGACGTTATTTAACGTAGTTGCGAAGCACCGGGTAGGAGACCCTAGGTGTCGGGAACTGACTGTGGAATTTTGGGGACAAAATTCATTTTAGGTGGGTAGATTGTAACGACCCGTCCCAGAAATTAAAGTTAAGATAGTGATTAAGATGGAATTAGTGAGCTTAATCGGTGGTTAGTTGGTCTCGTTGGGGTCGTTAGGGGAGAATGACGATTTTACCCCTAGTTCGGGCAAAAAGTTGCCTTTTAGTTAGGATGGTCAAATGGACTTTGACCAGTGACCAGGACGTAGTTTGGGACGTCACGAATCCGTAGGCAGGTGGCACGCCCGATTCCGACATCCGAGGAGGAAGTTATGATGTTCGGAAGGTTGAGGGCATAACCGTAATTTGGCTAAATTAGGGGGGAAAGTTGACTTTTCGTATGAACGGGTTTTGAGCTGTTGATCTAGGACGGTTAAATAGATCTCGTCGTCTTGAGTTCGATGACAGGCGGCACGTATTCATCGGACTTACGATGTGGGAATTACGGGTCTAGAAAGGTAGTGGCAAAGTTGTAATTTTGGTGAAAAAGGAAGGGCATTTTGGTCTTTTGTGCTCTGGGATGTGTGCAACAGAGAGGGAAAATTGAGGGCTGAGATTGAGCCACCTGGGAGAGGAGTTGAGGGATTAGTGACACGTGTAAGGGTTATGGTTGGTTCCAGGATTGTGTGCACGGTCCCAATTATTTGGGATTAATTCGTGCAGTGTGTGTCCGTGTGTGTTGTTCGACCCAGACAGAAACAGAGGGAGGAATTGAGAAGAATTGAGGGGTGAGTGTGTGTGTTGTGTGAATTGAAGGGTGAGTTGTGAGCCATGGGAAGAAACCAGAGTGAACAGAGAGATTGTGGTGGTGGTTGTGCCGTGTTCGACTAATCGAGGCCAGAGGAGGTGTCCAGAGGTTGGAGGTGGACGGGAGGAGCCGTGTCCTCACGGTTGAGCTCACGACGGCGACAGGACGACCGGTAATTTCTGATTTCCCTTTCGATGCTCTGTTTTGCCGTCGAGTTTCAAGTCGAGAGTCGTAGCTATAGGAGTAGAATCGAGGAGTCCTGTGAGGCCTAGGGAGTTCAGTAGAGTCCTAGGAGTCTTCTGGTTGTGCTGTCGTGACGGAGGAGTGCACGGTGGAGGCTAGACGACGGAGAGTACCTTGTGTGCTCTGTTTTTCCGTCGATGTTCAGAACGAAAGTCGTGAAGTTTAGGGTAGATTCAACGGTTTTGGTGAGTTGGGTGAGGTTTAGGATGGTTCTAGGAAGAGTTTTGGGTAGCCACCGTGACGGGGGAAGACCTGGGTAGCTGGAGAAGGAAACAGGGGACTGGTACGGGTTTTGTTCGAACTAGAGTCGACAAGTTTTAGGCCGTGTCAAGGTATTGGAGTGAGGGGGATGAGTTCCTTAGGACGGGACGAAGCAGTGGGTGAAGAGAGGAGTCGATTTGGTGCAGGTACGGCGGAGAACCGCTGACGCCGGTTCAAGTTGCAGGAACTGTGCTGAACCGGGTCTGCTCGAGGTTGAAGATGTATTGTAGTTGGCGCGTGAGGGCCACGCGCAGCCACTTTGGGCGGCGCGTGGGGGCGCGTACGGCGGTCTTTGGGGAAAGTGTCAACTAGGTTTTTGGTCTAGGAGTTGTGATAAGTTCACTGGACTTGGTTTCGGGTTAATCGGGCGTCAAATCGATGTAGTTCTGCGAGGGTGAAAGCTTAGGGTTCCGATTTGTTACGCTTAGGAACCGGGGATTTTTGAGGGAAATTAGGTGGACCTTCGTAGATGTGTTAGTGACGTATTTTGATGGTTGTTGACAGGATCGGGAGTTCCCGAGGAAGCTGAGGAACGTACGAGACGTTCGGGACACGATTGAGGGCTCGGTACTGTGAGTGGACCCCTTCTCTATAACTGAGCATGCATAACTGCTTTTAATTACTTGTTTTATGGTTTTATATGTGATTTCATGGTCATTTGAATATGCTATAACTATTTTACTTAATTGCACGTTTTTCGAGAAATAACGTATTTGACACGTTTTACGAGAAAGACTTGATTTCTGATTATGATGCCATGGTTTTGTGATTTCAAACAATAAATGGTTTTCAATGAGTATAAAGGGATTTTGGAACATGATTTCGATGATCAAGGTTTTCGGTTTTTGAATCGAATTTCGGAAAGCGGAATTTGGTTTTAAAGTTGAAAAGTGGATTTCCGGATTTGGGTTCGGAATGACGGTTCTGGATGCCGGAAGAGCTTCAGACCAGTGATTTCGGATTCGGGTTTGGACGTGGATTTAGAAATGATTATCAAATGGTTTTGATTGGATTTGCTGAATCTGGTTATTGGGTTTAAAGACCCGGATATTGATTGACGGGGGACGGGCCCGGATTGGGTTTAAAGACCCGGATTGAGTTTAAAGACTCGGGAGTTTAAAGACTCGGATATATTGATATTTCCCCCGTAGGCCTATTGAGTTTAAAGACTCGGGAGTTTAAAGACTCGGATATTATTGAGGCCTGGATTGAGTTTAAAGACTCGGGAGTTTAAAGACTTGGATAGGTCCAGCAGGTTTGATCGGAGAATGATGATTTGATATTCACGGTTTATAATACGGTTTTATGATGTTCTGACATGTTTTCTATCCCTGTTTTATAGTGTTTCTGTTTCTTATGATGTTTTTATGGTGTTTAAGTTATAACTGTTTTAATAACTGGGTTATGCATGTGATTTCAAAACGGAGGGCTAAACCCGGTTTTCTTCTAAAATGGTTTTGGAAATTTTTCTGTTATTTATGGTCCACTCACACCTTCTGTTTTAAATTGCCCTCCAGGCCGTGGAGCTAGCGCGGGGTTTCGGCGTTAAGGCAGCGTCTGAGGCATAGAAGTCGCGAGAGGAAATCCCGTAGTGTTCTAATTTTTTCGCGTGCGTGTAACTCGTTTATCGGTTTTAATTCCTGTGTATTTGGGGACTATGCTCTGTAAACTGTTAACTTCGGGTTGTATTGTATAGTTTCTCTTGCGTCTGACCGGGAGTGTTGGTGTGTTTACGTGAGTTTACTTTGGTTCGTGTCGGGTTGTCAGACGGGAGCAGGATTTACCTCGGGTTTCGGGGTGAAACCGGGGTGGGTCCTGACAGGGGGGTTTCGGGTTTGAAGAAATAAAGAAGGAGAATGTTGGCTGATGAGAGGGAGATGGAATTGATGGTGAGGATTGAAAGATTAAAATAGAATGGAGGGCTAGGATTGAATGAGGTGTGGATTAGATTATAAAATTAATTAATTAATATTATTTAATTAAGTGAGATCCCCTTTTTAGGGGTTTTAACCAATAGGATGAGTGACACTTGTCACTCATCCATGGGACCCACCTAAAATATCTAGCCCAGTCAGATTTTGCCAAATCATCCCCGTCTCGAAGTACGTGCATAGTGAATTCGAACTTCCGTGACCTATAACTTCCCCGTTCGAAGTCCGATTTCAGCATGCCGTCTATGGATTCGTATCGTCCTTATCTACGTAATAGTCCTCGGCCCTCGGCCATCGGACCTCTCGGTCAAAAAGTCAACATTTGCCCCTTTTTAACCAAAATTACTAAAATGCCCCTAAACTTCCGAACGTCATAACTTCCTCCTCGAACGTCGGAATTGAACGTGCCACCTGTCTATGAACTCGTGATGTCACAAACTACGTCACGGTCATTGGTCAAAGTCCATTTGACAGCCAGAATGAAAAGTCAACGTTTTGCCACAATTAAGGGCAAAACGGTCATTTTGCATCGTTCATCCGATTTTGCCCAACTAATCACGGTTTAGCCTCACTAATTATGATTAGTCACTAATCTAATCCTGAAATTAGGGACGGGTCGTTACAGCCTCAATGGCAGACTTGGATTTCGGATCCACCCACCGAACCTACCATTGAAATCTCTACATACAACACCAAGCGATGCCACACTCAATGGAGCGCCCGAAGAGGCATCCGTGTTGATCTTTATGAAAAGGGATTCCAATTTCTCACTCTATTACTTTGTACAATAGTGGATGTGTCAGGATCCACAGCGGTTTCACCCCGAGAACCGAGGTAAATCCTGCTCCCGTCTGACACCCCGACACAAAACAGTCAGACGCAGGAGAAAGCATTCAATAAACCCCGAAGTTAAAGTTTTACAGAGCATAGTACAAATTACAAGGAAATAACAACCGATGATAATTACACGCACGCGGAGGAAAACTTAAGCACTCTGGGACCCTGCTCTTCACTTCTATGCCTCAGACACTGCCTCGACGTCAAGACCCCGCGCTATCTCCACAACCTGGAGGGCAATTTAAAAATAAAGGGTGTGAGTGGACCATAACTAAAAGAAAAGTTCTAAAACCATTTTAAGAAAACCCAAGTTTCACCCTCCGTTTTGAAACCACATGCATAACCCAGTTCATAAAACAGATATAAACCAAATCACCATAAATCACATCATAAGAAACAGAAACACTAAAAAACAATTATAGAAATCATAGCATATGAATCATAAAACCGTATCAGAAACCATGAACATCAAATCATTATTTTTTTTTTCCGATCAAACCTGCTGGACCTATCCGAGTCTTTAAACTCCCGAGTCTTTAAACTCAATCCAGACCTCAATAATATCCGAGTCTTTAAACTCCCGAGTCTTTAAACTCAACAGGCCTACGGGGGAAATATCAATATATCAGAGTCTTTAAACTCCCGAGTCTTTAAACTCAATCCGGGCCCGTCCCCCATCAAATCAATATCCGGGTCTTTAAACCCAATAACCAGATCCAGTAAATCCAATCAAAACCATTTGTAAAACCCTTGTCCATTTCCATATCCAAACCCGAATCTGAAATTACTGGTCCGATGCCCTTCCGGCATCCCGAACCGTCATTCCGAACCCAAATCCGGAATTCCACTTTTCAACCTTAAAACCATATTCTGCTTTCCGAAATCTGATTCTAAAATCGAAAACCTTGATCATCAAAATCATGTTCCAAAATCCACTTATAATCATTGAAAATCATTTAACATTTGGAACCCCAAAACTATAGCCTCATATTCAAAAATCACACTTTCTCGTAAAACGTGCCAAATAGTTAGTCTTCGAAAACCGTGCAATTATATAAAACCACATCATAAATCCAACAATCATGAAATCACGTATATAAAACAAGTATAGAAAACAGTTATGCATGTTCGAGTTTAAGGAAAGGGTCCACTCACAGTACCGAGCCCTCAATCGCGTCCCGAACGTCCAGCATGTTCCTCAGCTTCCTCGAGAAATCCCGATCCTGTCAACAACCGCCAAATTACATCACTAACACGTCCACGAGTATCCACCTAAATTCCCTCAAAAATCCCCGGGTCCTGAACGTAACGAACCCTAAACTTTCACCCTCACGGAACTACTTCGATTCGACGTCCGATTAACCCGAAACCAATTCCAATGGACTCGTCACAACTCCTGGACCAAAAACCATGTTGACCATTTTCCCCAGAACCGCCGCACGCGCCCCCACGCGCCGCCCAAAGTGGATGTGCCTGGGCCTCACGCGCCAGCTACAGTGTCACCCGCAACCTGGGCTGAACCAGCCGCTACAACTTGGACCGGCGAGAACCATTCTCCGCCGTCCGGCCACCAATTCACCTCCTTTCTTCACCCACAGCTTCGTCCAGACCTACCCTATCTATTCCCCAACTCCTCCAACCTTGACACGGTCCCCTCATCGTCGACTAAAGCTCGAAAGAAAACCCGAGCACTGCTCTGTTTTCTTTCCCGGCCACCCGGATCACCTCCCATCACGGTGGCCAGCCCAAACTCTTCCTAGAACCCTTCTAAACCTAACCCAACTCTCCTAAACCTCCGACTCAGTCCCTAGGTTCACGACTTTAGGTTCGATCCTTGACGGCAAAACAGAGCATACAGAGTCCCTCCGTCGTGCTGACCCCTACCGTTCACTCCCCATCACGGCAGCACAACCAGTAACCTCCTAGGACTCAACCAACTCCCCTCAACTACTCTAGACCCATCGATTCAACCTCTAGACTCACGACTTTCGATTTGAAACTCAACGGGAAAACAAGGCAAGTTTACAGAGATGAGGGATTACCTGCAACCGTCCACCACCGTGCTCACCGCCGCGTTTGCTAAGGTCCACATCGTCGCCTCAGCTTCCTCTCGAGGTCAATCGCACCCGCACACGGCCACAGCACCACCACAAGCCCTCAGTCTTCTCTGTTTTCTCTGGTTGTCCCCGTGACTCTCACTCACTCACACACCACCACCACGTCGTCAGCCTCTCTCACTGCATCCCTCTCACTCCCTAATCACTCTCAAACACTCACAACTCACCAGCACACACCATCACCCTTCAATTTTTCCTCACTGCCTCACTCTGTTTCAGTTTGGATCGAAGAACACGAACACACTTGCATGGTTGCACCCCAATTATTTGGGCCGTGCACGCACTGGAACTCACCAGAAGCCACTCCACATTTAGCACGTGTCACCATCCTCCTCATTCTCTCACCAAATGGCTCCATCCCAGCCGTCCATCTGCCTTCTCTGTGCACAATTCCCCAGACAACCAAAAGACCAAACTGCCCCTCCTTTTAACCCAATTTTACACTTTTGCCACTAACTTCTTAGACTTGTAACTCCCACATCGTATGTTCGATGAATACGTGCCGCCTGTCATCGAACTCAGGACAAAGAGATCTATGTAACCATCCTCGGTCAACATACCAAAACCCGATCGTCCGAAAAGTCAACTTTTCCCCCTATTTTAACCAAATTACGGTTATGCCCTCAACCTTCCGAACATCATAACTTCCTCCTCGGATGTCGGAATCAGGTGTGCCACCTGCCTATGGATTCGTAACGTCCTAAACTACGTCCTGGTCACTGGTCAACACCCATTTGACCACCCGAACTAAAAGTCAACTTTTTGCCCGAACTAGGGGCAAAATCGTCATTCTAAGCTTACGGACCTATCGGGACCACCTAACCACTGATTAGCTCACTCATCCCATCTTAATCACTCTACTAATCCTGGCTCTCGGGACAGGTTGTTACAGGATGGGCAGGAGTGTAAGTTTAACAGAGAAAACTGCAGCTCCGTGTTCATTGCAGCTCCGTGTTCATTATGAAGTCTTGAAGTCTCCCCAATAATCAAATGAAGGTTCAAGGGTTTGCCTTCCAAGGCCATTGATTGCTCGTTAACACTATATGCAAGCAGTGCACCCATCCAAAAGAGACTCTTCGAATTTCTTGACAGAAATGGGATTGCTTCGCCAATTCAGGTTCCAAATGGCATAAAGGACATAATCGTGAGTTCCCCAGATGTTTTCAAAAAAGTTTAGCTCTAGTGGGAAAGAAGTCACGCATAGCCCTCCAGAGAAAGTTCTTGACTTTTGGGATAACAGGGCTTCTCCAAAAAAGTCGCCACACTTCCTTAGGGGTTAGATGGGAAGAAGAGGGAGGAGAACTCAACAAGCGCACATTCATATTTTCTAATCCAAATGTATCTAGATTTTACTATCAAAACACCGTCCCTGGTTTAAGGCCAAATTAATCTGTCTTTAACCAAAGCTCCCGGATTGATAGAAAATTTGCAGTTCTTTCTTGCTCAGAAATAACATTTTCAAACATTCCTCAAAACCCAACTCCGAGAAGAAATGCATTTGATAAAATTTTGCAGTTCTTGAAACAAATGACAAAGTAGGATTTAGGAAAACAGGAAGAAATGCATTTGAGTCCCATATTTGGATTTTTCTTTTTTCTTTTCAAATGGGGATCAGTAATTAAAGTATGCGGCTTTTAAATTGCAAAGCTCTCCTCCTCCTAAGCCTAGAAATTGCAATAAGGATTACTCTGCCGATAGAGGAGTTTGTTGGCTTGGGAGGGAGGGAGCTTGGTGGAGTAGCCATGGAAGTAAGTGTGGAGGATTTTGGGGGGTTTGAGTTAGGAGTTTTAGAGGAGATGGGAAGAAGATGAACAGTATTAAGGGCATTTAAAGAAAGAAATAGTAGATTTAACAGTGTTAAAGACGAAGTTTTCTAAATTGTGCAACAGACATAACGTTGCACCAATTCCTGGTGCAATGTGGAACGAATTACCGTTTCTGGTGCATTTTGAGACACGCTGATGTGTACCTGGTGCATCTACAGTAAAAAAACCTTGTTTAAATCAACAAAGTTCTTAAATCCCATCATTCTAGCATCTTTTTACTACACCAAAACAGGATTTCTAGGCGAGCGCCTTAAAAGATTATGCCGTAAAATATATGTATTATTCAACACATACATTATGCATCGTAAATGTAGATATTTAAGGTGCGCATTGCACGCTCTAGAGAAATCACTCTATCATTAGAGAAATCACTCACACACACACACACTCTTTCTAAATTTTAGAGCTATCACTTCTCTCTAAATTTACTTTCTCTCTCTAAAACTTTAATCATATTGTATCATGCACAAATAAACACTATTATACTAATGAGAATGGGGTAATATCGTGGACGTAACTCAATTTGGGTAAACCACATATATGCTTGTATTCCTGGGTAAGCGTGATCTTCCTACTTCTAAGTTGGAATATTTTATGCTTCAATGATTATAATTTATAATTTTTTCCAGTTATAAATCATGGTCACCGTCTAATATATTAAATTTTTTTCTCGATAAAAAATCATATATTAGTTTGGCTTAGCATTTATATAGGAACTTCTAAAAATCGAAATTGGAATTAAACTTTTGTCCTCTAACTTAAATGCCCGCCCCTATATATAATAAATAATTTTTTTTATTCAACTTGCATAAATAATAGTAAGGATACATACTTATGTTAAATTCAGTCGCCTACTGGCTACTGTTATAATTCTCCCTTATAATTTTTGTATTAAAAACCATAGGTAATGAGACTTTAGTTTTTTCTCTAAAAGTTGGACCTTAGTTATAACTTATATCAAAGTCATTTTCTTTTGAGTAAATCATTGTTACATCCTTAATAACTTTTACTTTTATTTAAAATCTTTAATGCTTGTATATTAAACAAAATAAGATCTTATTTCAAATTTTTTTTATTTAAAAGTCCCTAAACAGAGTTTATAAGTAATAAATTTCATCTACCATTTTATATCTCAATAAAGATAATGAGTGAGTTATTGAGAATTCTTTTAAACAATTAAAAAGAATATTGTTTTTTTTTTGGTTCTCTTTGCCCCATGTGCCCCTTAATGTTTGATTTCTTTGGACTCTTGGTCCCTTTATTATATTATGCATATAATAAATATTATATATATATATATTGTATATAGTTACAATTGAATTTTTTCTATAAAATAAAAAATAAAATCCGTATTGTCTAGGGTTCAACGGTATGATATAGATTTTTTTTTGGGGTGGGGGTGTTGAGATAGTGGTGGAAACTCATACGGCACAACCAAAATTCAAGAATTAAATCCTAAATTATACGCAAATAACCAAATTATTTAATATCGGAAGATAAAGAATTTTTAAATTTAAAAGTATTTTTGAAGAATTATTGCTTTTAATTTTTTTATTTTAAGTTAAATTAGATATTCATATTACTTTTAAAATGAGCAAGTGAAAAAAAAAATATAAATAGGAGTAATGTTTTCATAATCCTCAATATAATCTTATAATAATAATAATAATAAAAAGTAATGTTGAAATCATGATATATTTTGGTAAATATTTTTTAGATTGTTATTAGATTAGTTTACAATTTGATGACATTAGTTGTAATTTATATAAAAATTATGATTTATTTTAAATTGTATAATTATTTGATTAGTTAAAGGACTTATAAGTTTAATTTTTTTATATGCAAGTTCTTAAATAAATTTATATGTTAGTAAAGACCTATTAATTAATTAATTGTCCTTTTTTTTTCTCCGTTACATCCACGCCGAAAAAGGGCATAGCCATCGAGCCTTTGTTTTGTCACTATGTCACAAGACAACATCTCACATCTTCAAACTCACATATATAGCAACCAAACGCCGATTCAAACATCTCCAGCAGCCCTCTCCTACAACTGCTACCGCCATCGATGCACCTAACATTTTAGCTCAGTCACAGCCATGGAAAGCGGAGGACCACCACACGGAAAATTCGAATTCAGCCCACTCGTCATGGGGCTCATAGGCGTGGCGGCCGGAGCCGTCATTATTGCAATGTACCAATGCTTTGTCAGCCATTGTTGTTGCAGCCAAAGGCTAGTACACAATAGCACACAGGAAGAACACCAAAAATGAGCAACCAGAGCTTCAAATCAACCAAAATATTCTCAGGCCCAGAGGCCCAATAACAACGACGACAAGAAGTAACAACTTTTCTGTGCATTTGTTGCCAGCTTGCAAATACAGAAAAGATTGCAGCAATCGAATCTGCGCCGTTTGTTTGTCGGAATTCAGAGATCGAATCATGCACTTGTTTCATGTCCTCTGCATCGACACGTGGCTCCACTCCCACTCCAATTGCCCGCTTTGTCGAACCAGTATTTTGCCTCCTCAACGACATGACGTAATATCCATGCCCAATTTAAGTTCCGGAACCCTTAGAACTTGATCTAGCAAATCATGGATGGATTGTTTCTAGGTTTGAGTAAATTAGGCTGCTTAGTGAGTGCAAAAAACTGTAAATTCACTCACTATTTATTGGTTCGTATTCATTTCTTCGTTCAATTCTCATTTGATTTTTTGATCATTTCATCAATTTAATTGTTCACAGCAATTAATATAGGGAGCACATTTAATATTAGACTTGATTCTAGGTGATCTCATTAAACTTTTTTGTCCTAAACAGATTAAAGAAAAATTCTAAACAAATCAAAGATATCTATTGATTTTTTTTATAGCACATTACGAGCACTTGATCTTGCAATGACGGAAGCATTTGGGTAAATCATGTTCTAACAGAGTTTGAATTCAGGGTGGTGCTGGGGGCATCCACACCGCCTTCCCTTGAGAATGAAGACTTTCCTGAGCATGTCCATGAGTGACTCAGTTGTCCGTTCTAGACAATTAGACTAAAGACTCATGTGACATATGAACTGAAAAACAACAATGATTCCACCTCCGGCTTAGAGGCCCTTACCATTCCAATTTTGGTGCGCGCCTCGTATAGTGACTTTAGCTTCCAAAGAATCAGTCTCGACCACCCCTTGAGCAATTCACATAAATTGTAACAGAAGGACCCCTGCCCTCAACGCTTCAAGCTCCATCACCAGGAGCGAGACACCTAGGGTACCCGGGCCATAAAAAGCTGACATGAGTATCCTATTAGCGTTCCGCAATACTCTACCTATGCCCTGCAACTGCCCCTCTTTTTGTACAACTCCATCACAATTTACTGTGAAACAAAAAGGGGCGGGCTTAACCCATCTACCTGGGCGCTCTAAGTGTGCTCCTAGAAGTCGGGCCGGCTGATTTGAGAACTCAAAATGCGCAGCACGCACCCACTCAGCCACCACGCTTGTCTCCACCACTGAAAGGTTATGCACAAGTCGGTTCCTCCCATTCCAAATTTGCCAACAAATGAAAACAAACCTTTCCAAGTCATTATTAGGCAGTTTGGAAATAGCATACTCAAAAATATCAATGAATTGGCCTAAGGAGGGAAAAGCATCCAACTCAAGTTGTGACGCCTGCCAAACTTTATAACTGTGAAAGACATTTTGATACTTTATTAAACACTTTTTTTATCAGAAATTTTAATGAAAGCAGTTTTTTTTTTTAAAGAAAAAAAATAAGCAATCCCAAACGCAACCTAAGAGTATTTGTAGAAAGAGAAAAATGATTAGATCGACTCCCTTCATTGTGTATCATATGGAGTAAAACTATGAACATATGTGGATACAAGTGAAACCATTTAATTGTGGAACAAGCTACACATGTTACATGTCTTTTAATGCTTCCATTAAGGAAATATCAAAAATTGTAAAATAAGATCTGGGACTAACTCATAATATTAAATTCCGACTATGTCACTCTTTACGAAAGTTGAATTCAAAATCTCCTATATTAAACTCGAAACCTCTCATATTGAATTCGAAACATCTTATACAACATATACAAAAAAAAATGCCACTGGACCATTGTAATAAGTGACACAAATGTTTGATCCTCAAGAATTACTTGGGCTCGGCGGCTTTTTTTCTCGGACTTATTTAGGTTGACAATGGGCTTATCATAAGTCTGCTTCATATTTTGATTCTTAAGAATTACCTTTTTTTCTCTTCTATGGACTTATTTAGGTTGACAATGGGCTTATCATAAGTCTGCTTCATATTTCAAATTGGCCCCGTCCTTAAAATCTGGGCTTTTCCAACATGAGCCAACTTATATTTGGATCATATTTTTCTATTTTAAAATAGATATTTTATTTAAAACACTTCTAAATTTGAAGGGTTATTTCTACACACAGCCTCTCAGGTTGTTCATGTTTTCACAAATACCCTTTTAGATTTCAATAATTTAACAAATGCTTTTTTAGGTCTAAAACATTTTGCGCATAGGTCCTTATTAGTAAAAGTTAATTATATGTTAATATCAACATAAATTTTATTAATAATAACAAAATTACCATTGAATAACAATTCTTATTAAAAATTAAGATATTTCACAACCAAAACAGCCATTCTCAAATTAAATATTAAAAATTTAAAATAAAATAGTCTGCAACAATTTATTCTATTTTTTTTTTAATATGCAGATTCACCATTTACTTCGTCGAGGAAGTTTACATCTCTCCGCCGACCACCTCTACTTGTCTCTCTCTTTCACATCATGAAACTCAATCCAATTTACCTTCACACCTTTTGGATCAAATTTTTATTTATTTTTTCAATTTATTATCTCCGAATATGTTCTCATTCGAAATCATAAATAAACTAGTTAATTGCCTACCATTGTTGCTTGTATCCATTTGCATGAGAACAATAGCGGATTAGTTATCTTTAGTGTGTTGCTATAGAATAGATATATGCTGTTTGATTCCAATGATTGTAGAAATTGGTGTTAGTGTGTGCAAGATCAAAAATATATATTTATTGGATGCATAAAACGAGAGAAGGACAAGGCTCTTGTGATTGTCATTTCTGAGTTATTCCCTAAAAATCAACTTGGTACCGCGTTTTCATGGTGAGCCGACGTCAATGACGAAGAGAACGAGATTTTGTGTAAATTTGGGTTGGATTATATATATATATATATATTTTTTTTTTTTTAAATTGGAGGAAGGGTGTTTAGTTGTGAGATGTCTTAATCTTCATCAAGATTTGTTAATCAAAGGGTAATTTTGTTATTATCATTAAAATTTATGTTGACATCAGCATATAACTAACTTTCATTAAACATAAAAGGTTTACACGAGGGTTTTGAAATCTATAAATGTGTTAGTGTCTGTGTAACTTAGATGCATCTACAATACAAAAAAAAAATCTATTGGGGCATTGTGAACTCGATATAGAAACATGGGATTAAAAATCATAAGTATGAATGTGTGAACATCTCTTATATGGCGATTTCCGACATGGTTCGATAAAAGATTTGAAACTCGCAAGAAATTTATTCGGATCAACCAACACGATTAAATTTTGGGTTATTTTTTTGTCAACCCGTTATGAGACGTTTAATAAACTGGTAGATCTTGACTCAATTCGTTAATCCATGTAATACCCATTTAATCCGTTTAATAAACGTGTTAGTCACTAATTCATATATCTACCTATATATCTATTAATTCTTTACAATTATAAAATTATTAGGAGATGAAATCATAATATATTGATGGTACTCTATAATATATATTGAATTTTTAGAGCGTATAATATCGATTCATAAAATTAGAAGGTCAAATAGTTTAAATATGTTAATCGGATTTCGAACCCAATTCGTTTATTAAATGGTTTACATGAATTAGTTGATTCATTTAGAGTCAAAATTAAATTATTTATCTTTAACACAATCATTAAACGGATTAAATTTAGGTTAAACATAATTTGATAAAATAAAATTCTATCACACAGTAGTACCTGATCGTTTTCCAGCTCTACCAACCCTAACAACGTCCAAAAAAGTTAGCAACGTAGCTTGAGCAAGTGAGTATCCCATTCCCACCATGATGATAGTTACTTCGGTAAGTTATGTAGCCATCATGAATATTACTTCAAACTTTTTCACTCCTGTCCTATTATTATTCCCATCAATAATTGCTTTTGACAAAACTCCACCACAGCACGCACAAACACTCTGCTTTTCTCCAACTCCACCAAACTTCAATAAAAGTTATAAAACTCCAAAAACCTCACCCATTCCCTCTTATCATGGAAACACCCTCCGCCCTAAATAAGCCACCCCCACCTTTCCCTGCGCCGCCCCGAAGCATAGACTTCTCCGCCCTCGAATTCATCCTCGGCCTCATCGCCGTCATCACTATCCCCGCCATGATCTACGCTTTCTTCTTCGCCATCAAGTGCCCTCCCAATCCTTTCCGCCGACGACACCACCGGAGTTTCACCACCGCGCCCAACCCCACCGAATCCGTTATCCAAAGTCAGAAGGACGTCATTTCGGACCTCAAGTACCAGAAAGAAACCCACGTGAAGGAAATTGGAACAGAGTGCCCTGTTTGCTTGTCACTGTTTTCTGACGGCGAAGAGGTCCGGCAGCTCGCTGTTTGCAAGCACTCTTTCCACTCCGTGTGTATTAATCTGTGGCTTAAAGACCACTCCAATTGTCCCATTTGTCGAGCTTTGGTTGCCGTTGATCGGAGTAGCAGTAATAATCGGACGGCTCCTGCTGCAACTAGAGGTAGTGATGATCTGCAACAAGGTATGCCCGATGCTTCTGCCATGGTTTGACAATTCATTTTCTGGATTTTTTTTTTTGCTGATGGATTTTGGTGAAAGATGATGATTGAAGCTGAAAATATTGCTTAATTCTTTTGCTCTTTTTTCTTTTTGAGTTCCAGCTAGT
Organism: Prinsepia uniflora; assembly: GCA_032719365.1. Taxonomy (NCBI): domain Eukaryota; kingdom Viridiplantae; phylum Streptophyta; class Magnoliopsida; order Rosales; family Rosaceae; genus Prinsepia; species Prinsepia uniflora. Next base: position 10,177,633 of record CM064861.1, read on the forward strand.
TTGTTGTTAGGTTTTTAGTATTTCGGGAGAAAGCGAGAGAAATCCCATAAATAGTAATTAATTTATGGTTTTTATAATTTAAAGATTTTCCTTTCCAATGGGCAATTGCCATTGTTTTATTTGGTAGCTGGAGGGAGTAGTCTGATACTCTGATATCGATGCGATTATTTGAGAAGCGATGGTCGTGAATTGGACCGATTCACTGAAGACTATAGATGATATTGTTTTTATACATTTAGTATTCCATACATGTTGTAATCCATGTGAAATTTGGGAGAAAAGAAAAACTGAATTGAGTCATTCAGCAATTAAGTGTTTTATTGCCACTACTCTCATGAATGCCTCGCCAAGATCCAGAACAATCAACATGAAAGCAGGACAGATTTGCAAAAAGTAAAAAAAAAAAATTATAGAGGATTTTACTTATCTTTTTAAATTCTTTATGCAGTGAAAAAATAAAATAAAAATATACTGTCATTTTAAGATTATTTTTAGGTCATGGAGTGTGAATGTATGATGATAAAGGCTAGTGGAGTGGTTGAGTTCATTTTTGCAAGTAATAAAGCTTGTTCTATGGAATTGAATCAATTAAAAAAAAATTTAAACAAACTAAAATAAATCTCAACTTTGGACGTAATTTATCTCAAGCTACGTCCTTTCAAATGTGTATTGAAACTAACAATGAGTATTATTCATTCTTATGAAGCCCCACTCCTACCATCTGTGACTAAATTATGAAAATGGGCAGACCACCAACATGTATTATTAGGGTTTATTTGCCAAAACTCCGTTTGTATTGTAGCCGAGATCGAGTAACGGATTTGATGGAGAACTCGAAAAATCACTTAAAGACAAAGATCAAGTTCATTGTAAGGTCCATCAACAAAGTTCATGTCCAAATTCCGCATAAGAGCTCTTCTCTATGGGATGTTGCAGGAGGTCGAAAAATTGATCGAATGATTGAACGGAATTGAACCGTCCCAAAAAAAAACCGTTATTGAATTAGAAAAACCAAACAAAATCGGAATTGGTTCAATTTCAGTTCCAGTTCTGCTGAACTGATAACTGATACCAAACTGGTTAATGTCATAAGTGCGTCGTTTTGCAATTTTATATGTGGAATGTTCCTTAAAACGATACGGTCACTCTCATCCACATTTTTTTCGATATTATTGATCTAAATCCCTCACCGTTTTTATTCTCACTGTGATGGGCTCGTCATTAGCCGCTTCAAGTTGACATGTGAGATGGATCTTGGACCTTTTCACGATAGACGAAGTGAAAGAAATAGTAGCTCGCGAATCAGGAGGGAATTGGGAGATTTGCAAAAGTGAGCAACCAAAGGGGACATAGTTCTCTTTGGCGATGACGTTATGAGACCAAGACGAAGATGAGGGATTTGTTGGGTTGGCGCAAGGCTCGAGGCTGATTTAAGCGATGCCTCTCCTCAATATCAGCTCAGCCACTCAACCTGCTCAGGTATTCAGTCTCTCTCGATCCAGTCGTCTCCCACAAGTCTCTTTTTTCCACTTTTCCGTCCCTTTCTCTCGAGTCTCTTTTTCTTTACTTCTCGAATCTCTATATTAGAGATGAAGTCGAGATGGAAGAAGCGAATATCTGTCTCTTTTCATTCCATTCTCTCTTCACTGTGTAATTGGATTAGAGATGGAGTCGAGAGGAAGTACAGAAGAAGAAAAAAAACCGAACCCGAATCAAATTGACCGATCCAGTCCGATTTCGGTCCAAATTGTGAAAACTTCTAGCAACGAACCAGTACTGATACTGAATGAGTAATTCAGTTCTATTTAGGTTCTGGTGAAATACCGAATTGGTCGTACCGATTATTAATCCCAGTGTGTTCACTTTCTCTCTCTTTAAAGACTCCATCTTATTTATATCATGAATAAATACAGTAGTATTATTAATGAGAATAATATAACATTGCCGACATAATCTAAATTGAGTGTAGTTAATTCATATTTATATCTTAAACGTGTGTGTTTTCTCAATTTTTTATTGGTCTATTTTATGTATCAATGGACACCATGCAAATTAAATTAGCTGAAAGCTACGTTAGGAAAGCAAAACTCCTCTTTCTTATATTCGTTTAACCATAGTTATTAATATTAGAATTTAATAATATTTATACTTATTGTATGGTAAAATTTTTAAATTTTGGTTTACTATCGAACTTAGGACTAATCAATGGTCGACCTCCTATACCACATTGGTTATAATATCTTTAAACAAGGAACACTATTGGCATACGCACACTCACTGTGGGAAGAAATTTCCAATGTTACCAACCAGCATGAGTCATCACATATGTGGACCATTTGGTACCTAATTTTTTTATTCCACTGTCTTATTTGTGTTTTCAAGCATAGACTTTGCTCTTAAATTGACACATAAGGTCACCATTCAATAAATAAAGGAACTCTTGCCCCCGACGTAGAATTCTATACCAATACCTTTTTTTTTTTAATCAGAAAAAACATATCCATTACTAAAGTAAATAATTACAAGTAAATCAAAACCTAAATACAAAAACAACTCATAAGCATAAATTAAACCTAAAAAGTAAAAAAAAAAAAGAATCTAAATGAAAATCCTAGATCTAAAATTAAAGAAAGCCTCATATCTCTTACAGTTATTCTACCAAATCGCCGTAGTCATCATTGCACTACAGAATCATTGCCACCAACAAAGAGAAAAATAAAAGTGAAATCGAAAAACCAATCAGAAAATGAGGATGAACTCGTCATTCCCACACAAAACGTTCTCGTAATTCATTTAACGAGTGTGTCATACTCTTTAAAAATAACCCAAAGTAACTACAAGCAACCAAAGAATGCCCGTGTTAAGAGGGTCAGGTGCCGAAGTGTGGTGGCTGAGATTCCAGAACAAAGTTTAAAAAACAAAACTAAAAAATAATAAGCAACAGGTTGTTGCAAGCTCACCAAAATTTGTTGAAATCAGAAGAAAATTAAAAATCTATTTTCAGATGGAAGTCATCAAATCAAAATAGTTCCTTATCAATCAGCATGATAAAAATAAATGATGAAAGTAAATTGAGACAAAATCAAACAAATGCATATGTGTGGAATTCAAAATCAACTGAAAATTGTAGAGTTGTCATGTGACCTATAATTCCCAAAATATCCAATTTGTCTCTAGTAATGACATTAACGGCTCACAAACACTAGCACATTAAATAATGTATTTTTAGCTAAATATATTATTTAATCAATAATATTAATTGTCATTATTCTTAATAATAAATAATTAATATTAATATTAATATTCTTTAATTATCATCATAATGAGAAATTGTTCTAATTATTAAATAATATATTTTATTAATAAAATATTATTTATTAATTAGAAATTCAACCAACCAATCAGAATGCTCCAAGACTCCTAATGTTTTTCTATAAATAACGGATCTCATTTCATTCTCAAGGTAATTCATTCTCTTCGCTTTGAAATATTTCCTATTCCTCTCTCAGAGCTAACTTAAGCATCAGAGCGTTCTTGGTTGAACAACCTATTGTGGCTTCAACCTTAACTTTGATTGTCATTTGTTTCTTGTTTGTAGGGATTGTGAAGACTTTTCTGAGCGAGAACGATTTCTGCTTCAATAATGGATGTTTTCATTGAGAGCCAAATTGAGAAATATTCAAAAGGAGCTCTCACGTTTGTTCATCTTTCATCAATGATGTTCAACGTTCATCAACGATGTTCAACGTTCATCAACCTTGTTCATCGTTCATCACACTTCGTTCGTCATTCATCGACACTGTTCGAAATTCTTGAACGTTGTTCATCGTTCATCAACAATTTTACGCTCAGTCCTCGCATACAACATGGTTAGGACTCGTCGATTCGCTCGATCATTTGAGGATGATGTTTCAGCTTTGCAGCTCAAACTAGAAACAGAGTGCACATTGTCACTGTAGAGGAACACTAAAGCCACACTCGACATGTGATTATCGAGGCACCATGGAGACGCATGGACCGATTCCAACTTTTGGATTCAGGACTTTCCTTGTCCCAACGACTCCTGCACCTGCACTAGGAGAAGGAGCTGGAACATTTCAACAAATCGATGGGTGGTTGATTGGAAAAGCGTCAAGGGAGAGTCAGCCCTATGCAAACAGAGATTTACGGAATTTCCTGGATGGACTACCTAACATCTCAGGGTAAAATCGAGAACAAATCAAACTTGATACAGACCAGTAACTCTTAAGGCGAAGGCCTCGACGTGATATGCGTCAGCGAACACCTTAACGCCAATCCCCTTAGTACAACTTGTCTCAACAAGTTGAAATGTTGAGCAACCAATTTCAAATGCAGTTAGAGCCTCTACAACGACTCTTAACAGAACGAACAACTCAAGAGCCCGAGAGACACTCCAATATAAAACAAAATGAAATACAATAATGCAATTTTAAATTACGCTACTTTATTTTTCATGAAGTTACTATAGGTTTTCAACTAAATCCGATTGGCCTGTAAGATGATCTTCTCTATTTCTGAAAAAATAACGTTAAATAATAGCCACTAAAAACTAGTTGGTGTAAGAATATTATTTTATTATATTTAAATGTGAAAAGTAAATTTAATATTCAAAGTTGATAAATATTTGGGAGTTTAATTTTAATAATTTTAAAAAGTGACTAACTATTAATAATTTTCGAATCATTCAAAGTTAAATTTATCTAAAATTTATGTTAGTTTAAGAGAAATGCTATTCTGATAGTGATAGTACGATGTAATACCTCTCTTGAGTGCAAGTGCATAAAAAAAAAAAAAAAAAAAAAAACTTGAGTTACTTGACCTACCACAAGACAGAAGTCCTCGCTGCCGTTGATCTTAACCAACATTTCAAATTAAAATAGTAACGGGTAGCCTTTCCCTCTCCTACTAAAACCATTTCTCACCTGCAACCAAAAATAAAAGCTTCACGCCGACACGGCCTCTTACCTCTCAGCCCCTCCAAACCACCACCCAATCCAACCTCCAAAACCAGCAAATCTCTCACTTTTTTTGTCATTGACTAATTCCCTCAAACTCCACCGCCATGAAAAGAGCCCACACTCCATGGCTGGTGATTTTAACCGCCACCTCCCTCCTCTTCCTTATCTTCCTCCTCACCGTAACTCTAGCCGGCCTTGGTAGATACTCATCCGGCGCCTCCGATTTTTACTATGAGCAACTCCAATTTACCACTCTTGACCGAAATATCGGAAACAACACTGAAAACAATGACAACGACGACAGCCACGGGCTAGGGATTCCGAAACTCCCGAGATTTGCGTACCTAATTTCCGGCACCAAGGGCGACGGCCCCCAGATGCGGCGGTTGCTTCAGGCCGTTTACCACCCGAGAAATTACTACTTGCTCCACCTTGATCTCGAAGCTTCGGACGCCGAGAGGCTCGAACTGGCGAAATATGTGAAATCAGAGAAGGTGATTCGGAAATTTCGGAATGCGATGGTGATCGGAAAAGCGGATTTGGTCACTGCGAAGGGTCCTACTATGATTGCCTCCACGCTTCACGCCATTGCGATTTTGCTGAAGCGGGCTAAGGATTGGGATTGGTTTATTAATCTAAGTGCCTCTGATTATCCTCTGATGTCTCAAGACGGTAAATTTACTAGTTTTAGAAAAAAAATAGTTTCATTTTTTCAATTAAGTTTTATTATGTTTGCTATTTTTTGGCTATTTTTTTTTTTAATTTGGGGTTTTTTTAGAGCTGTTGCATATATTTTCATACTTGCCAAGGGACCTCAACTTCTTGGAGCACACAAGTAACACGGGATGGAAAGAGTGAGTAAGCTTAAGGCTTTTGAACGTGTTTCTTCCTAGTGCTGGAAATGTTAGCTACTAATTTTCTTTTCTCTATGGTGCTGCTGCAAATGTTACAGAAATCAAAGAGCAAGGCCTATTATTATTGATCCTGGCTTATATCACTCTAAGAAATCGAGTGTGTTTTGGGCAAAAGAGAGGAGGTCAATGCCAGCATCCTTCAAGTTATTCATGGGTACTTATTCTTCTTTACATTACATTAATCACAGGTTACTCTGGTTTTTTAATCATGCGATCTAGCTAGGATAGAAGTTGGTATAATTGTCTTTGCATACCTGGTTTTGAGTTCAGTTTGTGAAATGGAGGGCCAAGTGGATCCTGTTAGATGCGTATGGATATTGGAAGGTGCTAATCAAGTGCATAGTGTATAGTGTATATTTCAAGAGTGTTTGATCAAGGTCCGTATTTGTAGAATAAGAAACTATAGCATGGAATGATTTGTACTTCAGGTTCTAAGTGAAAGACATAAATTCTGTTTGAAAACCCAAAAGAAATTATGTACTCTAAACTATCCATTACATCAAGTTCTATGAGATGAAAAGGGTGAAATTTCTGGCATTTCCTAATACTTCGTAGTTCAGCCTTCAGCTCCTTGTGAACCAAATTAGGTGGTTACAAGTTTCTTAAGGGTTTGTTTGGATGAGGAACTTCAAAGTTTTAAGGAATTTACGCAAAATTAGTTAAAAATGAGGAACTTCAAAATACCAAGGAATTTGCAAATGATTAGATGCAAGGCATATAGATGGGATTTGTAAGTTCCACTTGTGGAGATGTTACTTTGGACGTCCCTTGTTTATTGGTTTATTATGTTCATGTGGTGCATGCACATTCTTACTAGTTGCTCAACTACCTATTAACAATGCCCTTATTTTTTGTTTTTTCAGTACATATCTTAATAGTATAACCTAAAATTTCATGGGAGTTTCGAAGTTCCTCATCCTGTCATCCAAACATACCCTAAAGCTAGAGACCTATCTTATTGTCTCCAGTATCTTTATCTAGTATTATAAAAAAGGTCATTTTATAACATTTCATAATTTACCCTTGTATGGATATCATAAATATTTTGTATTGTCCTGGTGTCTGTTTCTTCAGACTTTAACCAGTGCGGTGTTGCAATGGTCTTGTCGAAGATTTAGTCTTGTCATGTTTATCGTTGCCTAATGTTTTTGTATCTATTAATGTTGGAGTACGAATATCTACAATTGATGCTCCAGTAGTGTAAACCTTGATCTTGAATCTGAAAATTCCGTCGTGTTTAGTTGCACTATATGTGGCTTATGGTTTGAAGACCAGTTTATTTTGGGCATCTTGAACATAAAGCTTTCTACTTTCAGGATCAACGTGGGTGGTGCTAACCAAATCATTTCTAGAATTCTGCGTTTGGGGATGGGACAATCTTCCTCGCACTCTTCTCATGTACTACACTAATTTCTTGTCATCCCCAGAGGGCTACTTCCACACGGTTGCCTGCAACCGCAAGGACTACCAGAACACGACGGTGAATCATAACTTGCATTATATAAGCTGGGATTCGCCTCCGAAGTCAAATCCAATCAACCTAACTCTGGAACAGTACGATGACATGGTCCAATCTGGAGCTCCTTTTGCTGGTTCATTTGCCAGGGATGATCCAGTTCTCAACAAAATTGACAAGGAGCTCTTGCGGAGATCAAGCGGCCAGTTTACTCTGGGGGGTTGGTGCTTAGGGAATTTAGGTAAAGATTGGTGTTTAGTTTATGGGAATTCAAATGCTGTAAAACCAAGTGTAGTTTCGAAAAGGCTAGAGAAACTCATTGTCAAACTTCTTGATTCTGAAAATTTCAGGCCTAAGCAGTGTAAATAGTCTTTCATCCTGCACTTGTGGGTTATATTTGAATGTTACTGCTATCTGGTAAAATGCAAGTGTAAAGTGCAAAAGAATACAAAATGAACTTAAGAACCCCCTGTGGACAGCCAAAATTGGATTATTATTTTTTTTGGTCGTAAGAGTCAACATTGTATAGGCACAACAATAAAAATGGAAAAAAGTAGCGAATGGCTTCGCCCGGGTTCGAACCGGAGACCTTCAGTGTGTTAGACTGACGTGATAACCAACTACACCACGAAACCTTTGTGAGAAGGTTCTCCTCCATTCTTTTTTAACTAATGTATTCTTGGGAGGGTTTTAAATTAAGACATATTATTCAAAACACACACATAACAGAACACCCCCAACAAGAAGTCCTGTCGATCTGTACCAAGAACAGGTATCCCATTACCTCTGTTGCACCAAATAATTCACACATTACACCCTCCGTTTATGAGGTTTACGTGGCAAGTAAAAAATTAGATGTTTTAATAATTTTGTAGAAAAAAAATGAATAAAATAAAATAAAAAATAAATTAACAAGAAGAAGAAGATGATGGCCTCCGCTCACTGTCCGCAACCCAGCACCCACCCTCTATGATCGGATCGGATGGTAGCCTTAGGAAGCTTGGGTTACCGATCCTCTATTCCAAGCTTCGCTAAACTTCGCTAAATTTCGTCCTCGTGGAAGAACTCGATAAGGTTCGCTAAACTCTTTGCGCTCTTGTCCGGTCTCCTTGGAATAATGCCTCATCGTGCAGCGCCACCGCGCTTACCAAGTCGCCGCCTCTACCCAGCTACTCTCTGATGGTAAATCCCAAGTCAAAGATAAGCCCAACGCAGTCCAATTACAGATGGGTTTTAGACTGACTTGAATTGAATCATCTTTGACAACGAGCGGTATGATCCGGTTGTGGAGGGTGAGCAGTGAGTTGTGGGCAGTGGACAGAGATCGTTATCTTCGTTCATCATTTTCTTTGTTCATCAACTTTTTTCTCCCTCCTCCTTTTTTTTCTTTCAATATTTAGTTTTAATATTTGTCCACAAAATGATTAAAACATCTAATCCCCTTGCTACCGCATAAGCCTCCTAAACTGAGGGTGCAGCAGTGTGAATTATTTGGTGTAATAGAAGTAACGGAATACCAATTCTGAGTATAAATTGATATGATTTTGTGTTTGGGTTGCAAAGAAAAATTTGAATTTTCAAAGTTATTCAGTCATCGAGTCGTACTAATTGAACAAGATCATAGCTCATAACTTATAATTATGAAATCTGAACCGAAGAATTTGATAGTAAGAAACAAAATAATCTCATTAGTAACACCATTTGTTTTTAAGATTTTATTTACCTACTTTTCTTTTATTTTAAACTAGCCTCATTCCACACATGAGAGATATCAAATATAAAATTCTTCACAATAAGATGTCATATGATATATATGCTATGCAAAATTTGAGAAATATAAAACACGTGCACCCCACACTACTTTACAGACACACATACACACACACATAATAACGTGATTTTTTTTTTCCATTTGCTTCCAATCGCCACTTCACAATAGTAATGCAAGTGAGCAAATTTAAGATATCACAGCTACGTCAATATTTTCTGCCACAATAAAGGTTCCATTCTGATAGTATAATGACCCGGAAATTCAACGAGGGTAAAATAAAAAAAAAATCGAATGAAATTGACCATTTTGACCCTAAAGTCAAAGGTTGACTTTTAATCATAGTCAAAGTATTGACTTTAACTAAAAGTCAAAGAGTTGACCTTTTTTACTGAAACCTCATTTAGGTAATTCGAGAAGACCGTTACGAAGGTCTCGACTTTCCGAGTACGTCGTCAAGCGGCATGCCAGAAATGAGTTATGATGGTTTCGTTTTGGGTCTAAAATGTATAGGGGCATTTTGGTAATTTGGTAAGGAAGGGTATTTTGGTAATTGGATTGGTGAGATTTTTGTTTGGATGGTTAGGGCAGGGGCAAGTGTCCATTATCTGCTTGGGTTTGGTGCCACCGCACCCTATGTGTGTGATGTGTGTGTTGTTGTTTTAAGTTTTAAGTGTTTGTGTGTGTGTGCTTGTTATGATTTTGACCGAGAAGGAAGAATGAGGAAAAAACATGAACAAAACTAAGCACAATTTAGTTGATCACACCCAGTCACTCGAGATGAAACAGAGAAATAAGAGAGAAACTTACAGGAAAAAAAGGAAAGAAGAAAAAAACCCCAGAGAATGGACCGAAACCCGAAACAAGAAAACTTGGAAAACAATTGAGAAATTGAAGTTTAGTTTTGGACTTCGATTGTTGAAATTAAGCTTGGATTAAGCTTTATGGGAACCAATCTAGTTGAACCATCACGTTTTTGAAGGGAACCTGAATTCACGTTTTGCGTATCCTAGAATGATTTTTGATGAATTGAAAAGAAGAAATTGACTGAAGCTGGTTGGGTTTGAATTCGGGTCAAAATCGGGTCGGACGACTTGTTTGCAGGAAAACGGGTGAAGGGATAATGAATAGTGCAAACGTGTGGATTTCACGCGTAGCACCTTACAGCGGCACGTGGTTTGGAATTTTGAGATATGGTCAACATGAATTTTAATGTAATCAATGTAACGAACATTTTGGCGCAGATTTCAAGTCGATCAGGCACCGTTTCTGTATAGTTTTGTGTGTCTTAAGCGTATGTATACATTTTTAATATGTATTTGAATCCCGTAAAATGGGGGGGTTGTAAAGTGAGGTTATTTGGGATTGTTATTGACCTTTATCTATGGTTTATGATAAGTTTTAAGATTCTCGAAAATTACGAAAATGCACGTAAAGCAGGATTCGATTATACGAACGGTGTGTGAGTAGACTTTATTTTCCCTAAACTATTATGCATGCATACTTACATGATTTAAATGTTTTTTCTATGTGATTTTGATGACATTGGAGTGATTGGGATTTTATATGAATTTCAGTGATTTTACGAATATTTAATTAATATTTTATTGCACATTTTACGAGGTTCTGTAAACTATATTTCGAATCCTGTTTCGACTATGGTTTTAAAGTGAATATGATATGCATCGTGCGATATTGTAATGTTGGAGTTTGGCTATTTTCATATGATTTTTGGATGGTTTTCGGAAGTGCTTCGACGACACGCTTTACGAAATTTGTCTCGGGATTTGTTGAGATTTTGAGCAGGATGGAATTAACTAATGGTTTCTCGATATTTGTGATGTAAATGTTTGTTATGTGGGATTATTTGGTTATTGAATTATTTTCATGAAAAAGGCTATTTATGCATGATTTACGAGACTGGTGTCTAAGTGGTGTTTTGGGCTTAGGCCCAAGGTTCTGACCGTGGATTTGATTTGTGATATTGAGATGTCATATGAGACTGATACTATGTGAAATTGTGATTGTAATATCTGATGTGGATATGTTCTGGTATTGTGATTTGTTTGTCTCAAATGTAGAGCTGGGGGCTCCAAATCGCGAGACTAGTGTTGTGTATGATTGTGATTGTGTTGGCCTACCGGTATGATTGTGATTGTGATTGGGGCTTCAGTTCTCGAGTAAGTATGTGATGGCCTACCGGTAGTGCACTTATGATATGATGATTGATATAGTACTTGTGTATTGATGATGAGTTGACTGTTCGGTGGTGATGTTGGATATGCATTGATTAATGTGATGATTTGTGATGTGTGATGTATGTTGTTGTTATGCCTGTTGATTGGTTAGTCTTAGATGTCGAGTTGGGCTCCAATTCTCGAGTGAGTTTGTGGGTGCATGTTAATGGGGTAGTGGTTTGATGTTTGATATTGTGAGTCGAGGAAAAGTTGACTGTGATATGTGTGGATTTATGTGATAGTGGAGATGGTTCAGTTATGTGGCATTAATTTGATTGACTAATATGTTTATGACCTGTTAGTATTCATAGTTAAACTGGTTTGTGATTAACAGTTGATTTTCGGTTAATTGCGTTATAGATGTTTTCACGGATTTTGAGATTACAACTTGTGTTCATTTTAATTGAAGTGAAATGGTTTTTGTATGCATGCATAATTTTGGAAAATGGAGGGTAAAATATAGATGTTTTCAAAGTATATTTTAAATTTTTTTCTATCCACTCACATGTTTTCTTGATTTTGTAACCCTACAGGGACATTGTACGAGAATCGAGGCTAGAGAGGCGGAGACATGCACTAATGAGACTTTCATATATCCCTTGTCTAACAAGATTTCATACGTAATCTTGATTCTTGTTAGAAGGGAGTAGGATCCGAATGTACTTTTCTAGTGCGTTTCGGGTGAGATCTTATTAGATAGTCCTAACACACAAACCAATCTTCGAAGACTTCATCGTTCAAAATATTTCAGCACAAAGAAAGTATAATAATGAGTATAAGAAGAAATTGAAAGCTAACAAACCTATAATATCATGCCTTTAAGAGAATAAGTCTCCCGATCATATTAGCGCATTTATATAACATTGATACAAAATACTTGATTACTTAGTTTCTTTTTGTTATTAGTTCCCTATCATTTATAATAACCGAACACACTATTTGTACATGTGATGCTTTCTCAATCCGTTCGCTTGCTCTGCACCTGTCTTAGTTCCTCTGTAACACTGTCGTTCTGATGTCAAATTGCCAAGAATTTCTAACAAAATGCCACTTCTAGAAAATAATTGAAATCAAAGAAATCAAATCACATGAATAGTCTAAACAACATTCCATTCCAAAAGCAAAGTATATTCCTTTAAAAATTAATAACAATGATAGAAAGAAAATAGTAGGTGTGTTTGGCAATGTGAGAAAATAATGTAGGAAAGTATGATATTCCACATATTCGAATTAAATTCTAGAGAACCAAATAGAAAACGACATTTACGATTTATGAAGATTGGAAAAAATTCTAAATACCAAGAACAAAACTAAATCAAAGAATTCAACGAAACAAAATAAATTAATAAATCTTAGAAAGAGATTATTACCTCATTATTGGCTTGAGGTTTGTTTGGTGGATAGTAGCTCCAGAGGTTCCTTTGCTCTCTCAAATATCTTTAAGTGCTCTCTGCTTTGTAAATTGTAATCTTGGAGGAATTTGCTTGACTTGATGAATATAAAACAGAGATATTGCAGTAATTAATTTTTGAAATTAAGAATTGGATGTCAACTCAATAAAAAAAAAACTACTAATAAAATCATGAAATTGTATGTATTGGTCCTACAACTGATATGAATATAATACTGATAAACCAGATGAAAAGTTTAGAGTTTGGCATTTTAAATCGTAAAGTAACTAAAATAAATCAAATTTTAACATTTGAAATCATAAAGTAGTATAAAAACTGACATGAAACACGAAGTTCATGGCCAAGAGTTCGCAAGCTGCATGGACTGAAGAGGCCAGAAGTGGCTGTCGCATAGAGCATTTGAAATGCCCATAATTTGACTATGATTGACACGACCCATCTCAATCCCTCCGGAATTACCGTGGAATGTGTCATGCTCCCATCTGACACGAAGTGTCAGACAAGGGATAACCTGATGCCACTGCCCACTCGGGGCTTCCAGAGTGCGCAAGGATCGATGGATGAGGCATGCGATGTCCCAGTCTCTGCTGCAGACACATCCGTGATCAACCTGAAGGGCATTAAAAACAACAAAAGCTGTGAGTGGACAAAAATAAATAAGTTCATAAAACACATTTCACAAGACATTTATGCCCTTCACTAAAACGTATGCATGCCTCGAAAACCAGTAATCAAAACATTTACTCAAACAAGCCATTAGGGCCTTAGCCTAAAAACCGTAACTCAAAACCAAGTGTGGGAACTCAGCCCAAAACTGTAGAATACCAAATTCGTAAATACAACACCAAGTGGGCCACTGCCCAAATCCACAAACACAAACCAACCGAAAAACTATTTCATAGATCCAATAGTCCATATTTACCACATAACCATCTCCGGCATCCCAGATGCCTAGCGTCCCAGATGCTTGACGTCCCAGACGTCATATCTCACGGTATAAGCAACGCGTGCTGCCCGGGGTTTCTTCGGGTCAATATCTCTGACATCCCAGATGTATGACGTCTCAGACGTCTAATCATAGCAATCCTGCTCCTGAGTCACTATACGGTCCGGTAGCTACGTACAATGACCCCTCGCAAGCAATGTACCGTGACTTCCCCAGTGTCCCATACACTGGGTCTCAGCCCGATAATACAACTCAAATGGGTCTCAGCCCGATTTCATAAACAACTGGGCCCCTGGCCCGATTTCATAAAGTAATTGGGCCCCCGACCCGATTACGTAACTCAAATGGACTCCAAGTCCGAGATTTCCAAAACAATTGGGCCTCATGCCCGAGTTCATCTTTCCAATTTCAAAACCATTTCATCACATTATTTATAAAACCACAAGCACGTAAAATCACAATAAAACCGTTAGCCTCGATATACATGCAATACGAAAAACATCTCGAAATACGTTCAACATACGTGAAATCAATAATCACAATCATCATCATGGAACTTCACGTATATAAAACATATAAAACATTTATGCATGCATAGCATTTATAAAACCAAAGTCCACTCACAGATCGTCCAACGCTACGCCTCGATACGCGTACCATAGGCCTTCCCGGGCCACACCACTATCACCGGGACTTCCAAACCTGTCCAAATTACATTAGAGGTTCACTAACTTCTTCATTAACCTCCTATTAAAGCCCCGTAATTTTCCCAAATTTTTAACTATTTTTAAACTCGATTCAAAACCTTCGGACGTCCCGAACAATATCGAAACGGTGTCCGATCGACACGAAACTAATCCCAAAATGTTCGTTACATCGAATAGGTTAAAAGTCATGTTGGAAGTTTCCCAAAAATACCTCCACGAGCCCCCACGCGCCGCCCCAAGAGGCTGCGCGTGAAGCCCACGCCCGGTGAACAGTGTCATCGTCTTGCTCTGGTGAACTGGGTTCACTGGTTCGAACCTATTCAGCCGAGCCGCTGAACTGACCCGGTCGGTTCTCAGTCATTCTTCAATCATTTTAGTGCTTTCAAGGCCCACAAGTTTGTCTAATTACCTAGGTTCGATTTCTAACTTAAAAATCAAGAAACAAGATCAAGATCTCACCTGTCCATGGAGATAACACGAACGCCACTTGCAACTGTTTTTTGCCATCAATTCCGGCTGTCCTAGCAATCGAAACCAAACCATACTTTCCCATTAGCTCACTAGAAAGCCATTTTAATTTTTGGAATTGACTAACAAGTCCTAAAACCCGTGTTCGATTTTTCAAACCTTACATCCTCTTTTTTTCGGTTACTCCTCCGCCGTGTCCACTGCCGTGAGTCCAGTCGTCCATCATCACTTCATTTGGTCATTCTCAATCCCATCCAAGACCCAGAAAATGATTGGGCAGTGGGGTGGTATCAACATGTGTCTGTTTGATTAGTTGGGTTTCAAAACAGAGAAAATAACGATGGTGACCGGTGATGATGATGAAGATGATGTATGGCGGGGTCGATTCGTTGGCTGGAGGTAAAGCAGATAAATGAGGGTAGTGGTCATCTGAGTGTTTGGTCTTGGGTGATGGTTCTTCACAGGTGAAATGAGAGTGGGAGAGGAAGATGACTGATCAGATATAAAAGAAAGGAGAAGATGGGATCAATGAAACAGTGTGACGACCCATCCCAAATTAGTGGGATTAATTAAGGATTAATGACGGATTAGCGACTAATCGGGGATTAGACGAGAATTAACGGATGTTCAAGGTGAAATGATGATTTTGCCCATGGAATGGGCGAATTGTTGACTTTTTGTTCAGGCGGTCAAATAGACTTTGGCCGATGACTATGACGTAGTTCGGAACGTCACGAGTTCATAGACAGGTGGCACGTTCGATTCCGACGTTCGAGGAAGAAGTTATGATTTTCGGAAGTTCGGGGGCATTTTGGTAATTTAGTTAAAAAGGAGCAAAGAGTTGACTTTTGACCCGGGAGGTCCGATGACAGGACCCATCCCAATCCCCCCGGGATTAGTGCGGGATAACCCTGCTCCCGTCTGACACGAAGTGTCAGACAAGGGATATTTCCGACCTTTGCCCTCCCGGGCTATCAGAGTACGCCAGGATCCAGAGGAGGCATGTGATATCTCGATCTCTGCTACAGTCCACATCCGCTGTCAACCTGAAGGGTATTAAAAACAGAAAGGTTGTGAGTGGACAAAAATAAAGAATTTATAAAAACATTTCCATAAGAAGACCTTTATACCCTCCACTAAAAAGCATGCATGCATAGTAAAACCATTTATCCAATAATATATGTTAAAACATCCATAAATAGGGTCTCAGCCCCAAATTCTGTAAATACAAGTCACACGGGCTCCTGCCCAAAACCAATTTACAGAAAACCAGACATAGTAAACATGTGTGGGATCTCAGCCCAAATCCATTTATCATCATAAAACACAGTTTTCCCAACCCATTTGAAACCATGTTTATCCAATATATTCATATCCAGAACCTGTCACGGTAAAATAAAGCTACACGTGTGCTAACCGGGGTCTCAAACCCAAGTCTCTCCAGGGTCCACCCAGGTCAATGTCCGTAGATCAATGACCCTCCCTGGAGGTAACGAACCATGCCCATCTTGAGAGTAAGGAACCCAACTGGGGGGCGACTCCACTCAGTCAGTGCTCCGTGACTACTCCGGGGTCCACCCAGGCCAACGACCCTCCCCGGAGGAGACAATCATATATAAAGGATGGAATATGAAAAACCTTTTGAAATCATTCTTGAAACCTTTCAAGGATTCATGCCCGGCCCCCATAAGCCGTCATGAACCATAAAATCCTTTCATGGGTTCATGCCGGTTCCCATAAACCGTCATGACCCTTAAATCCATTTCAGGGGTTCATGCCAGTTCCCATAAACCGTCATGACCCGTAAAAACCATTTGTAACACATAGCTGGGCACTAGGCCCGAATTCACATAGAAACTGGACCCCCGGTCCGAATCGTAAACCAATTGGGCCTCCAGCCCGACTCCGTAAATCAAATGGGTTTCGAACCCGAGTTTACCTTTTCGAATCCAAAACCATTTCATGAAATCATATCCAAAACCCCAGGTATGGAAAATCAGTGTAAAACCGGAAAACCTCGATTTACGTGCAAGCACGTAAATCGCCTCGAAATACATGAAACCATATAATTCACAAGCATCCAAATCAACATCATAAAATCATATTCATAATCCATTTGGAAATCCAAAACCATTTCATTTAGACCAATAAAGACATACAGCCCCGTATAGGCACCGTATAGGGCCGAAACCTCGAAATACGTGCCTATACGTAACCACACATCCAAATGCACTCATGGAAACACAAACAAGTATTTAAAACATATAATAAACATTTATGCATGCACCAATTTAGAAAACAAGGTCCACTCACAGACCGTCCGAAGCCGCGTCTCGATACGCGTGCCATACGGCTCCCCGAGCCGATCACCGTCACCGGGACTTCCAAACCTGTCCAAATTAATTTAGAGGGTTACTAACTACTTATATAACCCCTCACTAAAGCCCCGTAATTTTCCCGTATTTTTAACTATTTTTAATCCCGAACCTAAACCTTCCGATGCCCCGAAACATATCGAGACGGTGTCCGATCGACTCGAAACCAGTCCCAAAATGTTCGTTACATCGAATAGATGATTTCACATGTTGGAACCTTCCCCAGATTCCCGGCCACGCGCCCTCACGCGCCGCCTGAAGTGGCTGCACGTGGGAGCCACGCGCCTGTGAACAATGCTTCTCCTACCTCGATCAGACCGGTCCGAACCGACCGGTCCGGTCCGACCCCTGCAACTGGACCGGCGTAACCGGTCCAGGCCTCCGACTCCCTCATTTTCGGTCCGATTTCTTCCATTCCAATTTCTAAATTCCTATTTTCTCATTTCCAATCTATCCCAATCCTTACAACCTAAGAAAACTACCCGAAAGCCCTTGGTTCGAAATGGACCTCACGGTCCCATTTTTCCGATCGGTCCCCCACGGCTTCTCAGCCGTTAACCCTCACCAAAACCGTCCTAAAACCTTCCTAGCATCCTAATAATCATTCCCTAATCATTTAAAACCAACCATAATGCTCACATCGAAAAATGAGGAAAAACGGGCTTACCGGGTACCCGATCGGGTTTTGGGCTCCCGCCACCGCCCACGGCGGTTCCAGCCACCAGCTGCCGTCCTAGTCCTCCTCTCTCACTCTCCTGGTTCCTCAGATCATAAGGGATGAAGATTTTGGGATTTTGGGTGAAATGGGATCGGGTAATGGATGGAGGAAAAATGGAAGAAATGGATGCACGGTGAATGGGTTTGGTGCATGAGTGGGTGAGGTTGGCCAGTGGATGGGTGACAAGTGTCACTCATCCATTGGGCCTCCATTAAATATCTGGGCCCACTAGAGACAAAACTGCACTTTTTGTCTCGTAAAACGTGCCGTCATGAATAGTAACCGGGAACTTCTGTGAACCGTAACTTCGCCGTCGAACGTTCGAATTCGACGTGCCGCCTGTCTACGGATTCGTATCGTCATTATCTACGTAAGGGTCTTCGGCCCTCGGCCATCGGACCTCCCGGTCAAAAAGTCAACTTTTGACCTCCTATTCACCCAAATTACCAAAATGCCCTTGGGCTTCCGAACGTCATAACTTCTTCTACGAACGTCGAAATTGAACGTGCCACCTGTCTATGAACTCGTGACGTCACGAGCTACGTCACGGTCATCGGTCAAAGTCCATTTGACTGTCCGATTGAAAAGTCAACGTTTTGCCACCACTAGGGGCAAAACGGTCATTTCGCATCGTTCGTCCAATTCTGCTATACTAATCACGGATTAGCCTCACTAATCGTGATTAGTCACTAATCTAATCATGGAATTTGGGACGGGTCGTTACATCCGATATCCAAGGGCCGAGGACCGTGACGTATATCAGGACGATACGAATCCGTAGACAGGCGGCACGTCAAATTCGGACGTTTGACGGGGAAGTTACGGTTCACGGAAGTTCGAAAGTACTATTGCGCATTTTTATGAGACGAGGGACTTTTGAATTGAAAAGGGGCCCAGATATTTCTGCGCTGCCCAATGGATGTGTGACAAGTGCCACTCATCCACTGGACATCATTTTACATTCATGCATATCATCCCTTTCTTCTTTGTTCGAGCATACCAAACCCAAACCCAAACCGATCGACCATCCAACCCAATCCAACACCCTTCCTATCGGATCTTGAGTGAGGCCAGAGAGTAAGTTGAGGGCCGTGATGATGGTGGCAGGCAGGAGGCAACGCCGCCGTGGACAGCGGCCATAGACCCGAGAAGGTACTCGGTTTGTCCCTTTTCCCCATATTTTTCGATTTATACATTATGGACTATTTTGGATGATTAGGATGGGGTTATTAGGTTGCTAGGAGAAAGAATGGACCGTTTTTTATGGCTGAGAAGGGCGGTACTGCCCTGGGGGTGATCAGAGAACTTGGACTGATTTTGGGAGGGTTGAACGGACGGGTTTTAGTCATTTTCTTTTAGGTTTATCAATTGGGAATGATAGAAAACACCAAAATAGGAAGTTTAGGATTGAAAGGAGAAGATTGGACAAAAAATGAGGATTGGAGAGGCCTAGACCGGTCACGCCGGTCCAGTTACAGGCCCTGAATCGAACCGGCCGGTCTGGACTGGTTCAGTTGCTGGAATAGATGAACACTCGCTGGCGCGTGATAACGCGTGGCAGGGTTTTTAGGGAAGTGTCCAACATGTCAAATCATCTATTCGATGTAAAGAACATTTTGGGACTGGTTTCGTGTCAATCAGACATCGTTTCGATATAGTTCGGGACGTCCGAAGGTTTATGTTCGCGTTTAAAAGTATTTAGAAATTCTGGAAAATTACGGGGCTTTAGTTAGGGATTATATAAGTAGTTAGTAACCCTCTAAATTAATTTGGACAGGTTCAGGAATCCCGGAGGCGACGATTGGCCCTGGAAGACATTTTGACATGCGTATCGAGGCGCGGCTTCAGACGGTTTGTGAGTGGACCTTTCTTTCGAACTTGATGCATGCATAAATGTTTTATAAGTGTTTTAATATATGTTTTGTGATGCCATGAGTGCATTTGATTGTGGTAGCTTAAGATCGACATATTTGCACGTTTTTCGAGGTTTTCGGCTTTATGTCGTACCTTTGCGTACTACGTTTTCAATGATGGTTTGATGAATGGATTTTGGATTTGGAATTATGAAATCGGGCACGAGACCCATTTGATTTACGAACTCTCGGACTTGGAGTCCATTTGATTTGACGAGGAATCGGACCGAGGGTCCATTTGAGATATACAGTTGGACCGAGGGTCCCATTGATTTATGATCCAGGCTTGAGGCCCATTTGGTTGTAATATCGGGCTTGAGGCCCATTTGACGGTAGTATCGGGCTTGAGGCCCTATTGGTCGTGAAATCAGGCTTAAGGCCCTATTGAGTTGTGATTACGGGCTTAGGGCCCAGTTAGCTGTAGTATCGAGCTTGAGGCCCTGTTGATTTTGAAATCGGGCTTGTGTCCCAGTTCGATTTATGAAATGAGAATTCGGGCATGAGACCCTATTGAACTGTGGATTTAGGCCGAGGCCTGTGAAAATGGATTTGAATCGGATTCGAGAAATCCTGTTGAGATGAATCGGATATGAGACCCAGTTGAAATGTGTTTTGAGAAAGAAAGAAAAAGTTTTGGAAAATGTATATATACCCTCCATATGATTATATGGTCTCCTCCAGACGTCGACCTGGAGAGTCACGATCTACAGACTAGAGTAGGTATCCCCATAGGGATCCCATTCCAGGAGTGGGGGTTATGATTTATGATGTGGTCTCGGACCAGATTCCTGAGAGAAGATCGGACTAGGTCCGAAGATAAAGCCTCCCAGATGGATAATTCCTAGGAGAAGACTTGGAGTGAGACCCCGAGTAGTGTGCACACTAGTATAGAGATGATATCGTGACATATATTGGGGATGTGTTCCCTAGGGGCTGTGTGCCCCGAGTTGGAATCTCTCGGAAGTGCCGCAGATGGGTTATACGTATATTGATACGTATGTGGTTTACAGAAAGAGATTTCAGGCGAGACCATGTATTCGATGTTTTAGAAAGTGATTTGGGGCAGAGACCCAGTATTGTATGTTTTAGTATTTCACGGAGAATGATTTTGGGCTGAGTTCCCACATGTATTGTTTTATGGTTTTAAGGTTATGATTTCGGGTCGGGGACCCAAATGGATTTATGGTTCATGACGGTTATGGGAACTGGCATGAACCCTTGAAAGGTTTTTATGGGTCATGACGGTTTATGGGAACCAGGCATGAACCCTTGAATGATTTTGAGAATATGTTTGATAAATGAAATGGTTTTATGAACGTTTTGATAAATGGTTTTCGAATGCATGCATATACTTTTAGTGAAGGGCATAAATGTCTTTGTGTGAAAATGTTTTTAATAAAATATTATTTTGTCCACTCACGACTTTTGTTGTTTTAATGCCCTTCAAGTTGATTGCGGATGCGGGCTGAAATAGAGACGAGACATCACACCCCTCCTCATACGATCCTGGCGTACTCTGGAAGCCCCGGTGAGGGCTAGAGATGGAATTTTTCCTGGTGTGACACTTCGTGTCAGACGGGATCTGGCGTGTCCCACGTTAATCCTGAGGGATTTGGGACGGGTCCTAACACATAGATTCAATCTTGAGAATCAAATGGACGGCTGAGATTAATGGAGGGACAAAATCATATTTTAATTCATTAATGGAGACATGATCCATGATTTAGGGTCCTCAAAACATGGGATGAGTGACACCTATCACTCATCCAAGTGTCCACACTCATCGATCACTGTTCACTATTTTAATATTATTTTAATTCAAACCTCGATTTGTTCGGTTAATCGATTTCACTCCCGTGACCACAACTTTTCCGTTCGACGTCCGATTTCGGCGTGCCGCCTATCTATGAATTTGTAACGACTCGATCTTGGTAACGGTCCTTGGCCCTTGGCCATTGAACCTCCCGGGTCAAAAGTCAACATTTCATCCTTTTTCAACCAAATTACCAAAATACCCCTCGACTTCTGAACGTCATAACTTCTTCCTCGAATGTCGGAATTGGACGTGCCACCTGTCTATGAACTCGTGACGTCCCGAACTACGTCACAGTCATCGGTGAAAGTCCATTTGATCGCCCGGACTAAAAGTCAATATTTTGCCCATGCCTAGGGGTTAAACGGTCATTTTGCACATTTCGTCCGATTTCACTCAACTAATCCCAGATTAGTCATTATAAACCATAATTAATTAATATTTAATCCCGATTTTTGGGACGGGTCGTTACAATCTTCCCCGTTTTAATAATTTCGTCCTCGAAATTCCAACTATACCGATTCCAAATCCACCTCGTGGAAAACAAATTTGGCCTCACAACACGTGTACACTTGTACTCCCACTAACAAACAC
The DNA here is from genome assembly GCA_032719365.1 of Prinsepia uniflora. Taxonomy (NCBI): domain Eukaryota; kingdom Viridiplantae; phylum Streptophyta; class Magnoliopsida; order Rosales; family Rosaceae; genus Prinsepia; species Prinsepia uniflora. The sequence continues at coordinate 10,199,933 of CM064861.1, forward strand.
AAAACTCGTCTGCACTCAGACGGCCCATCACAATCTCACGTCGTACCAATTACACTCGACCACCTCGAGTGAAATTGATCACCTGATCTGCGTTAATATCGCTTGACAATTTCACCATTAAGTTGACACCTTCAGCTTGATGGTTCCTCTCAAGCACTAATATACTCTGACGTCTGCTTCCACTGGGAATCACCAAATCTCACTTGTCAGTCCACATTGACACTACCAGCCAAACTGTCACCACTAAGCTCTACCACCCTAGTAAAGCTCCAATCATCAACCAATCAGTGACATCCCCTCGTACTACAACTCCCTCAATGTAGCGTAAGATCAACAGCAGGATTTCACCTCGTAGGGCAAGCTCAATCCTGCGACAGATATCGATCTCAATGTCCACAACTGTCAACTCCCTCAGCGATCCAAGACGCTAGTAAAGTCACGGCGTGATAACATCACGCAAAGCAACTTGTGGTTACACTAACCACCAACTCCCTTATCCTGAGTATACATATATCGACATCTCACTCAATCAGGTGGTGTAACTGAAACACATTGAACACCAGCCTAGCAGTGATCACACATCTCAACATTAGAGTTTCACTAGCCATCCATGGCTAAGAGCACCTGCTCATACAATCACTGAATTCATCAAATCACTCTGCCAGTGCATAGTATTCAATGTCCAGTTCACGCTCACAACCAAATCCAATGGTATCGGAACTAAGTCGATTACCAACACGTTCATCCACACACCACTGGTACATCCCATGTACCGTCACTAGGCACTACACAGCCTATCCAGTATCGATCCTTGTACAATGTACAAAGTACATACATCCATCATCATCCAACCTACAACATAGCTCGTAGCTAAACACGCTTCGATTCTGGGGTCCAACTGTCTAATCCAGTACTAGACATATCAAATAGTCCAACTCATCACCCATTCTGAGTCCCATGGTCACCCGACTAGCAACACAAGGTCTACCCCCAATCATGTCATCCAAAATGTACCAATCCAAGCACGCCCACCAAGGCGTATCCAGTCATACCAAATGAGCATCTAATCTCACTCACGTCTACCGAGACGCACCAACTCCGAATCTATCGGATACTCGCTCAAACAAATTCCATACCACATTCGATTGACCTCGAAAAGAAGCCAATCCCATCATTCTTATATCCAAGACTGACCAATTAGACCTTGTTGGATATCCACTCATTCACAAGTCAAATTCTCGAGTCAATTCGTAAACATTCCAACTCGCTCGAGTATTGTCTCATACCGGATTAACTTCGAAAAGAAGTTCAATCCAACCATTCCCATATCCAAATATTTAAGACAGGGCAATAAGCTTTTCACTTACCTGATCAACAAGATCACAATTCAAATCCATCACCACGTCACCTAACTGGTAACATCACGATCCTAGATCGTCACCATGCCCAATGTCCACAACATCACAATCCAGATCCACCTAGGATCCACACATGCTCACGTAGCTAGCAATCCACCTGGAATCTGATCGTAGGGTCTTACACCCTCTTTGAATCCTTCGTCAATCACACAACTCTTCAACTATTTTCACATCTAATCATTTAGTCAACAACGAAACAAAGCTAAACTGTGGGTTCCCTCCAATTACCTTATATCGATCCTTGTCATTCCACGTCATTATTCTGATCATCTTGTCCTACTCGGACTCCCTCGTCAAATCTCCCTAGGTGGAATGATGACCTCGATTTTCACCACCCAAATCCAGAATTAAACACAACTTCTTGTGTCCAATGATCCAAAGTCAATCATGGGTCCACCCACCAATACACGCTCAACGTACTGGTAACAATAATCATCATCTGCCAGTGGCAGGAAATAAGAAGTCATCCTCAATGACTTCCTAATACCTATCACCAATATGGACTCAAGTACCCTTCTTATCATCTCAATCACAACTTCTCTTGATTCCGATGTTCCAACCACGTTGGAAACATACATGCTCCCAACGAGATGTCAAGTCCAACCACTGGATTTCCCACATCCTCAACTCACTTGGACAACCACGTGTTCGCAATCAATCCATTACTCAGACCTTAAGTCCGTTCATAACTGTTTACACACATCTAAAAGGACGTAATTCATTACTATCTCATTATCATATCTAAACCTTTACAGGTTCAACACACCGTTTGATAGGACCCGCCCCAAATCCTTCGGGATTAGCGTGGGACGTGCCTGCTCCCGTCTGACACGAAGTGTCAGACCAGGGATATTTCCGTCTTTTGCCCAACCGGGCTATCAGAGTACGCCAGGATCCGAAGGAGGAATGCGATGTCTCGTCTCTGCTACAGCCACATCCGCGATCAACCTGAAGGGCATTCAAAACATAAAAGGTGTGAGTGGACAAAACAAATATTTTATTAAAACATTTCATAAAAGACCTTTATGCCCTTCATTAAAAACATATGCATGCATTTGAAACCCATTTCTAAGGTTCATGCTCGGTTCCCATAAACCGCCATGAACCATCAACCGTTTGGGCCATAGCCCGAAATCAGTCAAATAACACATGGGACCTCAGTCCACACCAAAACACGTGGGAACTCGTCCCAAAATCATCTCATATGGGTCTCAGCTATACTAGTGTGCACACTACTCGGGGTCTCACTCCGAGTCTTTTCCCAGGAATCTCTATCTGGGAGGCTCAATCTCTGGATCTAGTTCGAGCTCTCTCTCTGGATCTAGTCCACATATCCCTCCGGAATCTGGTCCAGGACCACAACATATTAAGTAACCTCCACTCCTGGAACGGGATCCCTATGGGGATACCCATTCTGGTCTGTGGATCGTGACTCTCCAGGTCGACGCTGGAGGAGACCAATCAATCATCTCATAAGGAGGGTATATACATACCAGTATATCAAAACCCATAAAAGCGGGACTCACGCCCGATAATACAAAGCAAATGGGCCTCCAGCCCGAACATAGAACTCAACAGGGCCTCTCGCCCGATTCACAATAATTGGGCCTCGAGCCCGAACTCAAATCAACTGGGCATCGAGCCCGATATCTCAGGGTCAGTCACGATCCTGATCGTAGCGATGCGTGCAACCATCAATCCAGGACCGCTCTCAATCCTGGTATGTCGCCGTGAACACATCACTGCCGCGACCATCTCGGGACCATGGTGCACACGTCGCCGATCGATCCTCTAAACCGTTAGCACTCCGAAGTCGAGCCTCCAGTGGCTGCTCGACAACGGGATGTGCATCGTGACCTCTCCGGAAGGAACGCATCCCAATCCGGAGGCGAGTGTCACGCCGACCGTCGCCGTGCACACAGCACCCGTCGCGACCACGACTCCGACCTACGGGTCGTCAATAGGGTCTCATGCCCGAGTCAAACCAAATCCAAATGGGTCTCATGCCCGAATAATCAAGACCAAATGGGTCATTTTACTTTTCAAAACCATTTCATGAAAATCGAAAGCGTAAGCGCGTATAAGCACGTATAAAACCTGAAAACCTCGAAGTACGTGCCCATACGTAAATACACACCAAAATGCACTCAAGGCATCCCAAAACACATATTAAAACATATATAAAACATTTATGCATGCATCGATTTCAGAAATAAAGTCCACTCACAGACTGTCCGCGCTGCTGCTGCCTCGATATGCGCGCCGTATGCCTTCCCGGGTCAACCGTCGCCTTCGGGGTACCCAAACCTGTCCAAATCACTTTAGAGGGTTACTAACTAGTTAATTAACCCCTCACTAAAGCCCCCTAATTTTCTGGGATTTTTAACTATTTTTAAACGCGCCTCGAAACCTTCGGACAACCCGAACTATATTGAGACGATGTCCGATCGACTCGAAACTAGTCCCAAAATGTTTGTTACACCGAATAGATGATTTGACATGTTGGAACCTTCCACAGATTCTTCCCCACGCGCTCGTACACGCCACCTAAAGTGGCTACGCGTGGGAGCCACGCGCCTGCTATAGTGTCATCCCCTACCTCGCGTCGACCAGTCTGAACCGGTCCGGTCCGGTTCGCCTGCAACTTGGACCGGCGTGACCGGTTCAAGCTCATTCCGACCCAGTTTCTCACCGTTTTCAATCCTAATCAATCCTAACCTTCCTATAATCGTCCTAGGAACCTAACCCAATTAATTATAAGCCCTAAAACCCACGAAACCCGACCGGTCCAAAAAACCCCTCACGGTTCAAATATCCAATCTCCTCCCCAGGGCTTCCCCGACGTCCAAAACCTTCCTAACACACTCCTAGCAACCTATTTACTTCAGTGAAACCATCCAGATCGACCCATAACAATTAAAATGGAAATTGAACAAAATCGGGTAAAACCGATTACCTCGATCGGTTCCTCCTCCGCCGTCCACGACGGTGCTTCCTGGGCCGGCCACGACTTTCCTCAGCTCTTCTTCTCACTCTCTGTCCTCTCACAAATGGGTTTAAGGTTGAAGGGTTTGGATTGGATGAAAATGGTGGATCGGTTTTGGTTTGAAAGGAAGAAAATGAATGATCGATGAAGGGGAGAGATATGCATGAGTTGTTGGGTTGGGCAATGGATGAATGATCGAAAAACGTGCAACAGTATGTTCGAAGTTCCGTGAACCGTAACTTCGCCTTCGAACGTCTGAATTCGACGTGCCGCCTGTCTACGGATTCGTATTGTCGTAATCTATGTAACGGTACTCGGCCCTCGGTCATTTGACCTTCTGGGTCAAAAGTCAACCGTCGGCCCCTTTTCGCCAAATTTACCAAAACGCCCCTGATCTTCCGATCGTCATAACTTCTTCCTCGAATGTCGGAATTGAACGTGCCACCTGTATATGAACTCGTGTCGTCGCGTACTACGTCAAGGTCATCGACCAAAGTCCATTTGAGTATAAACAAAAAGTCAACGTTTTGCCCATTCCAGGAGCAAAATCGTCATTTTGCCTTGAACGTCCGCTAATCCTCGTCTAATCTCCGATTATTCTCACTAATCCGTCGTTAATCCTTAATTAATCCCGTTAATTTGGGACGGGTCGTTACACCGTTCCCCAAGTTATTCACAATCACAAAATCCCACATTTATACCGCCAATGAATTTCCTCGTTTTCCAATTTCAGTAATTTCCTTGTACTTTCTAGGGATATTAGAAATAAACAATCACACAACTCTCGGAGTTGACGACAACTCCCCGAATCCACTAATTCTCATGACGTCCCCTGTGTCATCCCAAGATTCCTCGTGTCTCATTCGTACTTTTTATCCATTCATCAATTGTCATCTCATAACTGTTGGGACTTATCCCAACACATCACAATCTCCACTGGATCCCCTCCAGTCCATCACTTAATCATTACCGAATCTCAGATACCTAACATATGTCCATTATGACGGAGTCACATTCCAACTCGTGGCTCATCGTCATCACAATCACCGACACCAGCACACTGCGTGCGAATCAGACAACCCTGAGTCGTTACTCATACCAAGCAACAACCCCACATCTCTACTCAGGTGAAAGAAACTTTGTATCTCTCGTACCCCACAATTATGGGTACCACCATTCTGAAAATCCACATGAAGATAATGAACGTTCCTTGAATGTCTCATGATTCTCAACTACTACAACCACACCAAATACCCTCGATAGCCAGTAATCTCCACATGATTATCGACCAACAGTCATCGGTATCGAGATCCGTATCCACACATCACACTATTACCCGGTCTAACTCGGGATTCCATATTTTATCTCAACCCGTACTCGTGGATCGAATCCCATCATAATATAGGGTGCCACAATCACACCCTATGGTTCCTCTGAACCCCACTGTCCTCTGCAGTATAATCCACAACCTGACCGACCCCGCGGTCCTGACATTGTATAGACGTCAAATCCAATCCTACCATCAACTCAACACGGGTTCCACCACTAAGGTCATCGGCTAACTCCGATGTACCAACATCCCTTACACTAGCAATCACCACTAGGGTTCAGATTTTTAGACCATTACTCAACTGAGGTTCACATTTCCAAATCACTACTCAAATGGGGTTCATCGAACCCAGCTGTGCCCAGCAGCACAACAATCTAATATCACATGACCAAACCGACGGTCTCACAATACCAGTTTATCACATACGACCCCACTTGGGTCGAATCACATTAACACACGGCGTATCGGGCCAATCATACTCTATCCACTATTCAAACGCAAAAACTATCTATCAGGTTGATAACGAATTGCAGTCCAAAGAGACATCACACCCTCGACCTGTGCGCACAAAAGATCAAACCTGTTCTGATACCAATCGAAACGACCCATCCCAATCCCCCCGGGATTACCGTAGAATGTGTCATGCTCCCGTCTGACACGAAGTGTCAGACAAGGGATAACCTGATGCCACTGCCCACTCGGGGCTTCCAGAGTGCGCAAGGATCGATGGAGGAGGCATGCGATGTCCTAGTGTCTACTACAGACGCATCCGTGATCAACCTGAAGGGCATTAAAAACAACAAAAGCTGTGAGTGGACAAAAATAAATAAGTTCATAAAACACATTTCACAAGACATTTATACCCTTCACTAAAATGTATGCATGCCTCGAAAACCAGTAATCAAAACATTTACTCAAACAAGCCATTAGGGCCTTAGCCCAAAAACCGTAACTCAAAACCAAGTGTGGGAACTCAGCCCAAAACTGTAGAATACCAAATCCGTAAATACAACACCAAGTGGGCCACTGCCCAAATCCACAAACACAAACCAACCGAAAAATCATTTCATAGATCCAATAGTCCATATTTACCACATAACCATCTCCGGCATCCCAGATGCTTAGCGTCCCAGACGTCATATCTCACGGTATAATCAACGCGTGCTTCCCAGGGTCTCTTCGGATCAATATCTCTGACATCCCAGATGTCTGACGTCCCAGACGTCTAATCATAGCAATCCTGCTCCTGAGTCACTATACGGTCCGGTAGCTCCGTACAATGACCCCTCGTAGGCAATGCACCGTGACTTCCCCAGTGTCCCAGACACCTGGAGGAGACCATCACATATACTCGTATCAAGATGGTATATGGAAAACAGTTTTATTGAATCATTTCACAACATCTCAATGGGCCCTGCCCGAAATCTCCATAAAACATCACAATTCCATTTAGGGTCCCCGACCCGAAATCACGTTTATGAAACATAGGGTCCCAGCCCGAAATCACATTTTTAAAACATAGGGTCCCAGACCCGAAATCACATTTATAACCCAACTGGGCCTCATGCCCGATTCTGTAAACCATTGGGCCCACGTCCCGAATTTGTAAATCAGCTAGGCCCCTAGCCCGATTTTGTAAATCAACTGGGCCCATGGCCCGATAATATAACTCAAATGGGTCTCAACGCGATTTCATAAACAACTGGGCCCCTGACCCGATTTCATAAAGTAATTGGGCCCCCTGCCCGATTACGTAACTCAAATGGACTCCAAGTCCAAGGTTTCCAGAACAATTGGGCCTCATGCCCGAGTTAATCTTTCCAATTTCAAAACCATTTCATCACATTATTTATAAATCCACAAGCATGTAAAATCACAATAAAACCGGCAGCCTCGATATACGTGCAATACGGAAAACATCTCGAAACACGTGCAACATACGCGAAATCAATAATCACAATCATCATCATGGAACTTCACGTATATAAAACATATAAAACAGTTATGCATGCATAGCATTTATAAAACCAAATTCCACTCATAGACTGTCCAACGCTACGCCTCGATACGCGTACCATAGGCCTTCCCAGGCCACACCACTATCACCGGGACTTCCAAACCTGTCCAAATTACATTAGAGGGTCACTAACCTCTTCATTAACCCCCTATTAAAGCCCCGTAATTTTCCCAAATTTTTAACTATTTTTAAACTCGATTCAAAACCTTCGGACGTCCCGAACAATATCAAAACGGTGTCCGATCGACACGAAACTAATCCCAAAATGTTCATTACATCGAATAGGTTAAAAGTCATGTTGGAAGTTTCCCAAAAATACCCTCCACGAGCCCCCACGCGCCACCACAAGAGGCTGCACGTGAAGCCCACGCGCGGTGAACAGTGTCATCGTCTTCCTCTGGTGAACTGGGCTCACTGGTTCGAACCGATTCAGCCGAGCCGCTGAACCGACCTGGTCGGTTCTCAGTCATTCTTCAACCATTTTCAGTGCTTTCAAGTCCCACAAGTTCGTCTAATTCCCTAGGTTTGATTTCTAACTTCAAAATCAAGAAACAAATCAAGATCTCACCTGTCCATGGAGATAACACGACCGCCACCTGCAACTGTTTTCTGCCATCAATTCCGGCTGTCCTAGATCTCGAAACCAAACCATACTTTCCCATTAGCTCACCATAAAGCCATTTTAATTTTTGGAATTGACTAACAAGTCCTAAAACCCGTATTCGAATTTTCAAACCTTACATCCTCTATTTTTCGGTTACTCCTCCGCCGTGTCCACTGCCGTGAGTCCAGTCGTCCATCATCACTTCATTTGGTCATTCTTAGTCCTACCCAAGACACAAAAAATGATTGGGCAGTGGGGTGGTATCAACATGTGTCCGTGACAGGACCCATCCCAATCCCCCCGGGATTAGTGCAGGATGACCCTGCTCCCGTCTGACACGAAGTGTCAGACAAGGGATATTTCCGACCATTGCCCTCCCGGGCTATCAGAGTACGCCAGGATCCGGAGGAGGTATGTGATATCTCGGTCTCTATTACAGTCCACATCCGATGTCAACCTGAAGGGCAGTCAAAACATTAAAAGCTGTGAGTGGACAAAACAAGAGTTTGTAAAAATATTTTAACGAGAAGACATTTGTACCCTTCACTAAAAAGCATGCATGCATTCAAAAACCATTTAACCAAAGAAATCATATGTGGGAACTAAGCCCAAAACCAAGATTGAGAGAACCATAATGAAAATGACCACACGGGCCGCTGCCCAAATCCATAAGGGTCTCAGCCCAAATCCCAAGAACCCAACCATAAGGGCCACTGCCAAAACCTGTGTAACCACACATATCACATAACATATTTATATCATATATACATATAATTCACACAACCAATCCTGTCACGGTTTCCAAAGCTACGCGCGTGCTACCCAGGTCTCAATCTGAGTCTTCTCAAAGTCAAGATCAATGTTCGTAGACCACTGACCCTACCCGAGGTAATAGTAACCATAGCCTTCCTGAGAGTAAGGAACCCAACTGGGGGGTGACTCCACTCAGTCGGTGCTCCGTGACTACTCCGGGGTCCACCCAGGCCAAGTAAAGGAAGGTAGATATATATATATACATAACATAAACATTCATACCCGGTTCCCCTGAACCTTCGTGATCCATAACATCCATAACAAGGGTTCATGCCGGTTCCCATAAACCGTCATGTACCATAATGACCTAACAAAGGTTCATGTCGGTTCCCATAAACCGTCATGAACCACAATGACCTTTCCAGAGTTCATGCTGGTTCCCATAAACTGTCATGAACTTGGAAATCCATCTAGGGTCCCTGACCCGAAATCATCAATGTAAAACAATTGGGTCTCGTGCCCGAACATATGACTCAACTGGGCATCGTGCCCGATATCTAAGGGTCAGTCACAACTCCGATCATAGTGATGCGTGCAACCATCCATCCAGGACCGCCCTCAATCCTGGTATGTTGCCGTGAACGTATCAACCGACGCGACCACCACAAGATCATGGTGCACTCATCACTGATCGATATCCTGAACCGTCAGCACTCCGAAGTCGAGCCTCCCCAGACTACCCGACCACGAATCGTGCATCGTGACCTCTCCGGAAGGAACACATCCCAAACCAGAGGCGAGCGTCGTATCGTCGATCGCCGTGCACATAGCACCCGTCGCGACCACGATTTAGACCCGAAGGTCGTAAATAGCGTCATATGCCCGAGACAAAACCAAATAGGTCACATACCCGAGTTTATCCATTTGAAATCCAAAACCATTTCATTTAGACCAATAAAGACATACAAACCCGTATAGACACCGTATAGGGCTGAAACCTCGAAATACGTGCCTATACGTAACCACACATCCAAATGCACTCATGGAATCACAAAAAAGTATTTAAAACATATAATAAACATGTATGCATGCACCAATTTAGAAAACAAGGTCCACTCACAGACCGTTCGAGCTGCCGCCTCGATTTGCGTGTCATAGGCTCTCCCGAGCCAATCACTGTCACCGGGACTCCCGAACTTGTCCAAATTTTAATAGAAGGTTACTAACTACTTAATTAACCTCCCATTAAAGCCCTGTAATTTTCCCGAACTTTTAACTATTTTTAAACCGACCCTAAACCTTCTGATGCCCCGAAACATATCAAAACGATATCCGATTGACACGAAATCAGTCCCAAAATCTTCGTTACATCGAATATAAGATTTCATGTGTTGAACACTTCCCCAAATTATAGCCCACGCGGCCTCACGTGCACCTAGAAGGCTCAGAATACTATTCATCATCTTCAAGCTCAGGTGAACCGGGTACTGTTGACCGGTACTGTTTTTGGACCGGTTCAGGGCCCATTTTAGGTCCATTTCATTCCTTTTTGATCCTAATACCCTCCTACATTCATTTCCTACCATTTAGACATAAAAAACCGAAGAAAACCATCAAAAAAACCGTACCTTCCGATTGGCCATGGTGGTGGCGGTTTCCTCCGCCGTCCACCGCCCTTCCCGGCCTTCCTAACTTCCCTTTATGATCTTAAATGGTTCCTATAACCTCCATAAACCTTTTCCAATTAATGAAAATCACCCAAACTCCTTAAAACCCGAAAACATATTTTTGAAACCATTACCTCACGCTTTCGACTTTCCCCCGCCGTGGCCACCGCTGTGGCCCTCCGTTCAAACCAATAGAACCACCGTGCTCGTCTCATCTCCCTTTTCAAGTTCACTTATTGGGCCACCATTGTTAGACACGGTTTAGGGAAGGTGGTGAGGTGTTTTTTTGTGTGTTGGAAGAAAAAAATGGAGAAATGGTGGAAGCATGGGTTTCGGGTTTGAAGAAACAAAGAAGAAGAATGATGTTTGATCTGATGAGAGAAGAAAGATTTAATGGATGATGAGGATCTGAGGGATTAAATGGAATAAAGGGCCAAGATTGAGTGTTGGATGAGTTAATTATAAAATAATAATTATATTAATATTTAATTAGCTTAGATCCACAATTTAGGGGATTTAGCCAATGGGATGAGTGACACTTGTCACTCATTCATGGGACCCACTCAAAATATCTGGCCAATCAGAATTTGCCAACTTAGCCCCGCCTCCAAGTACGTGTATAGTGAAATCGAACTTCCGTGACCTATAACTCTCCCGTTCGAAGTCCGATTTCAGCGTGCCGCCTGTCTATGGATTCGTATCATCCCGATCTACGTAATGGTCCTTGGCCGTCGACCATCGGACCTCCCGGTCAAAAAGTCAACATTTGCCCCTTTTAACCATAATTACCAAAATGCCCCTAAACTTCCGAACGTCATAACTTCCTCCTCGAACGTCGGAATTGAACGTGCCACCTGTCTATGAACTCGTGACATCACGAACTACGTCACGATCATCGGTCAAAGTCCATTTGATTGCCCAAATGAAAAGTCAACGTTTTGCCACGCCTAGGGGCAAAACGGTCATTTCGCATCGTTCGTCTGATTTCGCTCAACTAATCACGGATTAGCCTCACTAATCGTGATTAGTCACTAACCTAATCTAGGAATTTGAGACGGGTCGTTACAGTCTGTTTGATTAGTTGGGTTTCAAAACAGAGAAAATAACGATGGTGGCTGGTGATGATGATGAAGATGATGTATGGCAGGGTCGATCCGTTGACTGGAGGTAAAGCAGATAAATGAGGGTAGTGGTCATCTGAGTGTTTGGTCTAGGGTGATGGTTCTTCACGGGTGAAATGAGAGTGGGAGAGGAAGATGACTGATCAAATATAAAAAGAAAGGAGAAGATGGGATCAATGGCACAGTGTGACGATCCCCCGGGATTAACGCGGGATGTGCCATGCTCCCGTCTAACCCACGTGCCACACGAGGTAACACGAAGGCCAAACAAGGGATAATCCGAAATCCTGAGCCCAATTGGCTCCCTGAGTGAGCCAGGATCAGCCGAGGAATGTGAGGTATCGGTATCCGCTACAGCCCACATCCGCTATCAATTTGAAGGGCATTAAAAACCATAAAAGCTATGAGTGGATAAAAATAAATAATTTAATAAAACACGTTTCATAAATAGACATTTATGCCCTCCACGTAAAAACTATGCATGCATTCGAAACCAGTTAATTCAAATATCATAAAGTGTTTTTAAAACCCAATTCATTTTCTTTTCTCAAATCATTAGGGCCTTAGCCCAAAACTATAAAATCCGAGAATACGTGGGAACTCAGCCCAAAACTGTAAAACACCGAAATTCGTAAATTCAAATCCGAATCCATGTTTGCCACTGCCCAAATCCATAAACACAAAAATATCATTTCATAAATCCAATAATTCATGTTTACCAAATACCCATCTTCGCATCCCAGATGCCTAACGTCCCAAACGCTTGACGTCTCAGACGTCATATCTCACGGTCTAAGCAACGCGTGCTGCCCGAGGTCTCTCCGGGTAAATCTCTGACATCCCAGATGTCTGACGTCCCAGAAGTCTAATCATAGTAATCCTGCTTCTAAGTCACTATACGGTCTGGTCGCTCCGTGCAATGACCTATCGCAAGCAATACACCGTGACTTCCCAATGTCCTAGACATCTGGAGGAGACCATCCACATATCCTTATCTAAGGATGGTATATAGGAAACATCTTTTTAAAATCATTTCCAAAACATCTCAAAGGGGCTAATCCCGGACTTTCTATAAAATCATCTTAAATCTCCAATAACCATAAATGGGTCCCCAACCCGAAATCACATTTATAAAACACAATTGGGCCTCATACCCGATTTCGTAAACCAACTGGGCCCTCAACCCGATAATATAACTCAAATGGGTCTCATGTCCGAGTTCATCTTTTCAAATCCAAAATCATTTCATCAAACCATTATTGAAAACACAAGCACATATAAATCCAACATAAAATCATACGCTTCAAAATAAGTAAAAATACGTAAATACCAAATACCACAAACATGCGTACTCAAGGCATTCAAACATGGATATAATGTAACGACCCGAACCGAGATTATTAATATTTTAATGTGAAATGACTATTTTGCCCATGAGGGGGGAAAACTTTTACTTTTAACCCAGGAAATAATTTAGACGTTGACCCATAACAATGACGTAGATCGGGACGTCACGAATCCATAGACAGACATCACGCCGAAATCGGAGTTCATATGAAAAAGTTATGGTCACGGAAGCGTTTTAGCGGAATTTATGAAACGAGAATGAAACGATTAAATATTAATTTAATATGGGAATTTGTACAAACCCTAAATTTAAACTAAGCTAGCGGATGAGTGACAAGTGTCACTCATCCAAGTGTGCACTATTTAAATAAAGCAAGCCTATAAGCCTATTAGTCCATTCTTTAATACTAAATTTTCTTTCATTTAATCTCAGCCTTTGATTTTTTGCTCAAACCCATCTCAGCCCTTCATTTTATCTGCTTTTTCCTTCTCATGCACGATCTCTCTCTCAGAAACACAAACACACATATATCCTCCCTCACCGTGAACAAACCCTTCGATTTTTCTCTCAACCCAAACGACCAGACCAGCCACCCTCACACCACCAGACGACCATCATCTGCACCACCATCATCTCCTCCAGCTCCACCGTGCACCACCAGCACCTATCTCCCTTCCTCCCTGCCTGAACAAACCCAAAAACCCCAGACCCGAAAACAGAGGAAATCGGATCCAGGAAGCCCGCACCACATCCCATCACCCTTTCGACTTGAACGGAGCTCCAGATAGCACCGTGAGGATCCCAGGAAGGCGACTGGATGGTCAACGAAGGCCACGACGGTAACACGGCGGAGGTAACCCCCAAAACCCGAGAGCACCGTTGTCCTTCCCAGTTTTGAAAGGATCTGTTTTAACTCCAAGGGATCGACTGTGTGGCTTAGGACATGCTCTAGGGACAGTGACGAGCTTAGAGGGACTATTTTGGACGACTGAGACAGATTGGATAGCTGGAGAAGACGACCGGAGTTTGGACGTGAACTTCTTCGAAGCCCATGTAAGATTTCATCGTTGTTTTTCCAATTTTGAGGATATTGAACCGTAGAACAGACCTAGACGACTCATTAGGATCAAACCCCGTCGAAAATGGTGGCCGAAAACGGACTGTGGAAACAGGTCAAGCCGCGGGTCAACGGAGACTCGGTTTCAGGAAACGGGTTGACCCGACACTGTAGCATTGATGACGTCAACATGTCAGAGACTGTCAGATCAGGGGCCAACCAGAGCATGCCACGTGTCATCTGACATGTGTCAGAGATGACGTCATTCTGACGTCAGCAACACTGTAGTAGCGTTGACCAGGCCCATGGGGGCGAGTTGGAATAGTATTTTTGGTGGGGCAGGTACCATTTTCAAGGTTTCGACGATATGGATCCAATGGTGGTGGTTTCGTGTTGATCGGAGATTGTTAGGATAGTCAAAATGGGGTTTGAAGCATCGGGAATAGTGCCCGGGCTATGTTTTCAGGATGGATATGTTCTAGGGTCTTAGTATTGGAGTAGTAGGGTCCTTTAGTGACTCTCAAATATGTTAATACAGGTTTTAAAGGTCGTTGAGCAGCGAGGACCGAGTGTGAGTGGGCTGTTTGATTTATAAAAGGCTTGTATGCATAAACTGTTTTCCTATTTCCACTTATGATTTAGATGAGTACTATATAAACTGTTTATAATTCTTATTATAATGTTTTGGGCATGAGACCCGTCTGGATTATATGTGGGTTGTGTTAAGGGATGTCCGGGGGACATAGGGTAAACTTTAATGTTATTGTGCTGTACTTTCCTACACGTCTATCTTGTCTCCTCCAGGGAGGGTCGTTGGCCCGGGTGGACCCTGGAGTAGTCACGGGGCCCTGACTGAGTGGAGTTAACCCCCGTTGGGTTTCTTACTCTCAGGAAGGCATGTTTGTATACCTCGGGCAGTGACTGGGATACCAGGCATTGATGTACCTAGGGGAGTCTTGGGTGTGAGACCCTGAGTGGCAACGCGTAGCCTTAGAACCGTGACATCATTTGGGTTGTGTTTTACAGTGCACTAATATGTTAGTTTCTCCTTTCGATTATTATTATGATTCTGTGGTTATGATTTCATTATGATACTATGTTTTCAATGCATGCAAGATTTAGAAAACGGAGGGGTAAAACCTTATGATTTAATTTATTATGAAATTGATTTATAAACTGTTTATTTTCAGCCCACTCACTCTTTAAATGTATTACTGACCCCTTCAGGTCGTGATACGGAACTAGAGGAGGATCCGGAGGAGGAGGAAGAGGCTTAGTTTATTCGTTGTGCACCTGTACACCCCTAGTGGGTAGGTTGAGCACCAAATAATGTACTCTGACTATTGTGCTCACGTTTTGTTATTGTACTATCCCTTGTTTAACAACTATCACTCTGAACAATGTTATTTCTCGTTATTTATTTAATTTGAGTATTTAGTTTTCGTTAAGGGTAATTTTGGTATGTTTGGAGTCGTTGTCAGACGGGAGCGGGGCACGTCCACCGGTGGTCCCAGTGGGATTGGGACGGGTCCTGATAGCTTGGTATCAGAGCCCTAGGATTAGCAGTCAGTGTACTAGGTTAGCGGTTTGTACTTTGTACATGGTCGCTTTCGACGTCTTTTAACTTGTTTGCCTCTTAACATTTTTGATATGCCTCCTCAACGTGATCACCGTGCACGTGCTTACTAGGTAGTTGGAGGGAATGAGGACACTGCAAGCATTGAGCAGGCCCAGCGCCTGGGTGCCACGATCTTTAGCGGGGGGACCGACCCTGAGGAAGCACACCAGTGGAACGACCGCTAGGAGAGGATCTTTGAGGTCATGCACTGCCCACCTGAAGAGCGTGTGGTACTAGCGACATTCCTACTGGATGGGAGCGCCTACCGATGGTGGCACAACCTTGTATTGGCCGGCTGGACCGTTCACACCATTCCTTGGGAGACCTTCCGGGAGCGATTTCTCAATCAGTTCTATCAGAGGTCGTTTCGCAACGCCCTAGAGGCAGAGTTCTTGCAACTCTGATAGAGAGACCAGATTGTGGCAGAGTATGAGGAGACCTTCCTGATGTTGTCTTGCTTTACCGAGAATTTTTTGATCACCGAGGATGACCGTTGTCACAGATTCGAGTAGGGCCTGCGACCAGAGATACAGGCGATGGTGACTGCGACTCCCTTTGCTACTATGAGGGATCTGACTGATGTTACAACCAGAGTTGAAAACAGTCTTCTGGCACGATAGCGAGCTGAGAGGGAGCCACGACGACGTCATCCCCCACACTTGGGATTCTCGGGCTGTCGGGGCTCGAAGGGAGGACATTCTGGAGGATCTTCATCTTCTGGCAGTCGAGGACGTTCCGGTCATTTCAGGAGTCCTCAACGGTCTGGACAGCGATCTGGTGCTTGGCAGCAGTAGTACTCACCTATGAGCACCTCACCAGGAGGATACTCGGGTCGACCGAGAGATGTCACCTGTTTCGCTTGTGGTGAGCCGGGGCACTATGCATCTGAGTGTCCGATGGTTTGGGACAGTGCTATTCCAGCACAGAGCTCAGCATCCCAGACTGCCAGTAGCCGGGCACGCGGTGTTGTGCGTGGCCGTGATAGAGGACGAGGACGACCTGCCGAGTCTTTGGCCCATGTCTATGCTGTCACACATCAGCATGCCAGATCTATTCCGGGAGTTGTGACAGGTACTGTACATTTCTGATATTTTCGTTCGTGCATTGATGGATTCGGGAGCGACTCATTCATTTATTTCACCGCGCTGTGCGAGTCTTTTGGGTCTTGAGGTGTCCGCACTCGAGTATGAGATGGGTGTGGGTACACCGATGGGGGTGACCTATCGAGTGAACCCGGAGTTACGGGCTTGTCCAGTGGAAATTGAAGGTGTAGAGTTTCCAGCAGATTTGGTCCTTATGAATTTGTACGACTTCGATGTGATACTTGGAGTTGACTGGTTGTCAGAAAACAATTCGATCAACGACTGCTGCAACAAACAGGTGACTCTGAGGGGTCCGGGTTTACCGGAGGTGATATTCCAGGGAGAGTGTGGAAACTCGTCACCCAAGGTAATATCTGCACTTACAGCTACAAAACTTTTACAGAAGGGGTGTCAGGGTTATCTTGCTTATGTGGTAGAATCAACAGATGAAACTTTGAGGATCGAGGATATCTCAATTGTACGGGAATTTCCTGATGTATTTCCAGAGGACTTACCTGGATTACCACCACCCCGGGAGATCGACTTCACGATCGAATTACTTTCCGGGACACGATCGATTTCGCAAGCGCCATATCGTATGGCACCAGCCGAGTTACGGGAATTCAAAATCCAACTCCAGGAACTGGTGGATCTAGGGTTTATCCGACCCAGTACATCACCGTGGGGAGCACCGATTTTATTTGTGAAAAAGAAGGAGGGCAGCTTGCGGTTGTGTGTGGATTATCAGCAACTAAACAAGGCTACAGTAAGGAATAAGTATCCCTTACCTAGGATCGACGACTTGTTCGATCAGTTACGAGGAGCGCGGTACTTCTCAAAGATAGATCTACGGTCGGGGTATCATGAGTTGATAATAGCCGAGGGGGACATTCAGAAAATAGCTTTCAGGACGAGGTACGGGCATTACGAGTTCTTGGTGATGCCCTTCAGATTGACGAATGCACCAGCTGTATTCATGATCTTGATGAACCGGGTCTTTCGAGCATACTTGGATAAATTTGTGATCGTGTTTATCGACGACATTTTGGTGTATTCTAAGAATGTCAGGGCTTATGAGAAACATCTATGGTTAGTTTTGGGCAAACTACGATAGGAACAACTATATGCCAAATTGAGCAAATGTCAATTCTAGCTGAACAGTATTGGATTCTTGGGTCACATCATATCACCCGATGGGATTAGCGTGGATCCCCAGAAAACCGAGGCAGTGACTAATTGGCCAAGATTGACAACAGTGACGGAAGTACGGAGTTTTATTGGATTAGCGGGTTACTATTGGAGATTCGTGGAGGGTTTCTCCAAGATTACTGCACCATTGACTCGACTAACTCGGAAAGGGGTGAAGTTCGTATGGGACAAGCAGTGTGAACAGAGTTTCCAGGAATTGAAGTACCGTTTGACCACTGCACTTATCCTTGCATTACCAGATAACAGTGGGGAGTTCGTGGTCTATAGTGATGCATCGCTGCAAGGTTTGGGTTGCGTGTTGATGCAAAATGGGAGAGTTATTTCCTACGCATCTCGGCAGCTGAAGGCTCATGAGTTGAACTACCCTACTCATGGTTTGGAGTTGGCAGCGGTGGTTCATGCCCTAAAAATTTGGAGGCATTACCTATTCGGTGTGACATGCAGGATATACACCGACCACCAGAGTCTTAAGCATCTATTCACCCAGAAGGAACTTAACATGAGGTAGCGGAGATGGTTAGAGCTGATAAAGGATTATGACTGTACAATTGAGTGCCATCCTGGCAAGGAAAATGTGGTGGCAGATGCGCTTAGCAGCAAATCAACGGGATCAGTTGCACACCTAAGAATAGTGTATCTTCCCTTGTTAGTGGAACTCCGGAAGAGCGGAGTTATGTTGGAGATGGACGAGCAGGGAGCCTTATTGGCTAGCTTTCATGTACGACCAGTGTTGGTCGACAGAATTATTGAGGCTCAACTTCAGGACCGGATATTCTATGATTACAGAAGCGTGGTTGAGACTGGATAGAGGCAAGATTTCTCCGTCCGGGGCGACGGAGCATTAGTGAAACTTGGACAGTTGTGTGTTGACACGACCCATCCCAATCCCCCCGGGATTACCATGGAATGTGTCATGCTCCCGTCTGACAAGAGATGTCAGACAAGGGATGACCTGTTGCCACTGCCCAACCGGGCTTCCAGAGTGCGTAAGGATCGATGAAGGAGGTGTGCGATGCTCAAGTCTCTGCGGCAGTCGCATCCGGAATCAACCTGAAGGGCATTAAAAACAAAAGCTGTGAGTGGACGAAAATAAACAAGTCTGTTTAAAACATTTATAAGACATTTATGCCCCCAGTAAAAGCATATGCATGCACCATCATTGAAAATCATAGATCATATAATATGAACCATAAACATAATTTTAGCCACTGCACCATACACTCCAATCCAACATCCCTGATGTCTGACGTCCCTGACGTCAATAAGGTCACAATCACAAGGCTACGCGTGCCACTCGGGTCTCAATTTCCGAGTTCAATCCCCGAACCCCGTTCGGGTACAGCATCCCCGATGCTTAGCGTCATAGACGCTGGACGTACTAAACGTCCGTGACCTCTCCGGGGTACCTCATCCGGAGGAGACAATATAATATGGAAGGATCTATACAGTGCAGTACCAAATAGTTTTTATTGATATCCAAATGCAAAGCATAAATATATACATAGATAAAATCCAAACCAATCTTTAAGTTTCATCAGACGGGTCTCAAGCCCAAATACCGTGAAACGTGCCATAACCATAATTTCAATATCATCAAAACCATTATAAGTCCAAATAGTTGATTTAAATCCAAAATCATTTATTCGATTCCATTTTAGGGTCCCCGACTCGAATCACATGTATAAATCAACTGGACCCCTGGTCCGATTTCATAAGTTAACTGGCCCCTGGCCTGAATTCATAAGTCCACTGGGCCCCTGGCCCGATTCATAAGTTAACTGGGCCCCTGACCCGATTCATAAGTTAACTGGGACCCTGGCCCGATTCATAAGTTAACTGGGCTCCTGGCCCGATTTTACTTTATCAAGTCTGTAACCGTTTCATGAAATCATATCCAACCACATTTATGGAAATCGGTGCAAATCCAGAAAACCTCGGTTTACGTGTAAATACGTAAATCACCTCGAAATGCGTGAAATCATTTTAAATCCACCGATATCCAAAATAAATCATTTAATCACAATTATAACAATCATGAAACAGTTATGCATGCATCGAATTTATAAAACCAATGTCCACTCACATACCGTTTAACCGAGCGCCTCGATACGCGTGCCATAGGCCTTCCCGGGCCACACCACTATCACTGGGACTCCCAATCCTGTTCAAACCACATTAGAGGATTACTAACCTCATCATTAACATCCTATTCAAGTCCCGTAATTTTCCCGAATTTTTAAGTATTTTTAAGCTGGATTTAAAACCTTCGGACATCCCGAACAATATCGAGACGGTGTCCGATCGACACGAAACCAATCCCAAAATGTTCGTTACATTGTATAGGACAAAAGTCATGTTGATCGTACCTCGAGATTCGTGCCCACGCGCCGTTACGCGCCGCCGTGAGTGGCTGCGCGTGAAAGCCACGCGCCTGCTACAGTGACTGCTACAGTCACCATCTTCACCCGTATGACTGGTAAACGGGTCTGATTACCCGCGATCTGACCCGGCCAGATGACCCTCAATTCGACCTTGATTCCATCCGTTTTTGATCCTAAAACAAACATTAACCAAATAATTCTAGTTCTGTGTCAACGATTAATCTCGACATGGAGTAAATCGACCAATCCAAGTCCGAAAAGCCAAACGGGTCGATGATAACAACTCACCCAACTCAAGTCCATTGTCAAATTAACATTCCAGTAAGCTTATTAGGATTAATACGAACCAATTCGAATGATTAATTTAACACGAAGTTACCTCAATCACCACGACTCAAGCTTGGATTTTCCGGCTGTCCACCTCGTCCGTCCACGGCTCTAGGAGCTTCCAAACTTGCCCTATTTGATCTGGTTCGACTGGAAATGATCCTAGAGAACTAAATGAATCATCAATTTGCCCTGGGCTGGCCTGAAAACCGAAATTCGATTTTGAACTCTTCAAAAACCAGTTTCGGGTTTTTGAACAATTCCACACCAATTTTGCTCCTTTCCTTCCCTTCTCAATCCCAGAACACTTCACTCAGTCCCTTAAACACATTGCCCATCACAAATCCGCTCAATTGGGCCCTGGAAAGGCTGAACACATGTGGGAAGCACTCTGTTTTTCTTCGTGCACCAGCCATAGCTAATGGCCAAATCCACCGTCCCACACAGCCTGGCATCGCACAATGCAATTAAACAATCCATACAACCCATAAACAATAGTTTTAGGCCATCAATTTGCTCCATAAACACACCACCCGTGCGCTGGCCATGTTCCCCTCCACGGTGCTACAGTAACCGTTCAAACACTCAGTGAAATTACCATTCTGCCCCTGTGCAGAAAATTACCAAAATGCCCCTCACGCATCCTGATCCGTAACTCGGTCATACGGACTCCGATTGATGCGTGCCACCTGTCTACGGACTCAGGGCAACGAGACCTTCCTAACGGTCCTTGGCCCCTGACCATCGGACCTCCCGATCGAAAAGTCAACATTTTCCCCTATTTCGTCCAAATTACGAAAATGCCCTTGAACTTCCGTACGTCATAACTTTCACCACGAATGTCGGAATCGAACGTGCCACCTGTCTATGAACTCGTGACGTCCCAAACTACGTCACGGTCATTGGTCAAAGTCCATTTGACCGTCCGAATAAAAAGTCAACATTTTGTCCACGCTAGGGGCAAAACGGTCATTTTGCACAATTCGTCCGATATCACCCAACTAATCCCAGATTAGTAAATCACAATTAAATATTATTAAATCCCGATATTCAGGACGGGTCGTTACAACCTTCCCTCCTTAAAGAATTTCGTCCTCGAAATTACCAACAACCTTATTCCATAACCACCTTGTGGAAAACATTTCGACCCCACATCTGTGTACACCTGTACACCCACTTACTGGAACAACACCAGTCTCGTATGTACCCAGACATCCCATCACAGTCATACGTCACAACAACAACACTCGACCACCTCGAGTGGACATAATCACCTGATCCGCGATAAAATCGCTTAACCATTAAGCTGACTCCTTCAGCTAGATGGTTCCCTTCCATTGCCAAAATATCCTTACATTTGCTCCCATTGGGAGTCACCAAATCTCATTTGTCAGTCCACGCTGACACCACCAGTCAAACTGTCACCGCTAAGCTTTACCACCCTAGTAAAGCCCCAACCATCTGCCAGTTAGTGACAACACCACGTACTACATCACTCTCGATGTAGCGTAAGATCAACCACATGATCACAATTCGCAGGGCAAGCCCAATCCTGCGACATATATCAATCTCAATGTCCATAATCGCCGACTCCCTCAACGAACCAAGACGCTGGGAAATCACGGTGTGATCAAGTCACACAAGGCTACTCGTGGTTACTCTGACCACCAATTCACTCATCCTGAGTGTACGTATTCCGTCAACTTACACAATCAAGTGGTGTAACTGGAACACATTGAATACCAGCCCAGCAGTGATCACACATCTCAATACTAGGGCTCCACTAGCCAACCATGGCTAAGAGCACCTGCTCATACAATTACTGAACCCGACAAAATCACTCTGCACAGCGCACAGTATCCAATGTCCAGTCCACAACACAGCCAAACAAATGATATCGGAACCAAGCCGATTACCAACACGTTTAAACACACACCACGGGTACATCCCATGTACCGCCATTAGGCACCACTCAGCCTAACCAGTATCAATCCTCGTACAACGTACCCTGTACGTACATCAATCCATCAATTCGCCTACAACCACCCAGGTCATAGCCAAACACGTCCCAATAATGAAGTACCTTTGCCCAAACCAACATGAGACAAAACGAACTCCACCCATCATCTAGTTCCAATTCCGAATTCGAATCCGCAATTTCGTAAGAAATCCCGAATCCGAACCCAAACATCATATTTTCAATCCATGTCCAAATCCGAATCCGAAATCATTATTCCGTAAGCTAGCATTGGAATAATCATTCCGCACCTAAATCCAGTAAACCATTTTCGAGCTTCGCAATCGAATCCTGAATCGTCACCCAGAAATTCGATTCCAAAACCCAAAATCTCGTTTACGTCTACTTGAGACGTACCAAAATCGAACCTATCGGTCACCTGTCCAAAACACTCGATTGACTCCATAGGGAAGCCAATCCCAATATCCACACGTCAAAGGTTGACAAAATCCGACCACTTCGGAAACCTACTCAACCGAGTAACAAACCATATGGACTCCACTCCGAAAAGAAGTTCAGTCCCGTCATTTACGACTCACATACCAAGGTAAGAGTGATAAACTCTCATCCAATCTGGATCATCACGATCACGATCCAGATCTATCACTATGTCACCCGACAAGTAATATCACGATCCTAGATCGTCACCATGCCCAAAGTCGACAACATCACCAATCAGATCCGCCTAGGATCCACATATGCCCACATAGCTAACAATCCATCTGAAAGTTGATCGTAGGGTCTTACACCCTCAATTGAATCCTTCGTCAAATTTCCCTTGGTGAAATGGTGATCCCGCATTTCACCACCAAATCCAAAATCGTACACAACTTCTTGTGTCCAATGACCCCAAGCCAAACATGGGTCCACCCACCAATACACGCTCAACGTACTGGTAGCAACAATCATCATCTGCCACGGCAGGAAATAAGAAGTCAACCCTGATGACTTCGGAATACCAATCACCGATGCGGAAACGAGCACTCCTCTCGTCTCCCAATCACCACTCTCCCCGAATCGGGAGTTCCAACCATGTTGGAAACAGACATGTTCCCAATGAGATGTCAAGTCCAACCACTGGACTGCCCACGTCCTTACCTCACTTGGACCACCACGTGTCCAAAATTAATTCATTCCTTGGACCTCACGTCCGTCAATAATCATGTACGCACACACCCCGATTCCGAACGGGATATCCACAACTTTGCCTGAATGTGCATACCATACTGCCTTTGTCTCACATCTCAACCTTTACAGGTTCAATCCTCAGGTTCCAAGTGATTCACAATCGAAAAATCACACCTCAATACCAGGAATGGTTTCCCCGACTTTTCCAATTCCAATAATTTCCTTGTACTCTCTGGGGATATTAGAGGTAAACAATCTTACCAATCTCGGAGTTGACAACAACTCCCCAAATCCACTGATTCTCATGACGTAGGGGACATCATCCATAGATTCCTCAAGTTTCAATCATACCTTAATATCCATTCCTCACATGTCATCATATATCTGTTGGGACTCATCCCAACAAGACACAACCTCCACTGGATCCCATCCAGTCCATGACTCAACCACTACTGAGTCGCAGATACCAATCATTTTTCCATCATGACGGAGTCACACCCCAACTGGTGGCTCATCGTCATCACAATCACTGACACCAGCACCAGTGCTAGTACCAGTACCAACGCACCATCATCAACACTAGTATCAGCACACTGGCATCCATATTAGTATTGGCATAAAAGTACCAACATACCAACATCCATACATAGCACACGAACATCCACACTAGCACACGAACATCCATGCTAGCACACTGTGTGCAAAGTTGTTACCCTGGATCTCCGTTCATTCCGAACTACGATCCCGTAACAGCACTCGTACCCAACGACTATGGGTACCTCCAATTTTTGCCATCGGCACATCAGGATAATGAACGTTCCCTGAACGTCCCTTGATCCTCAAGTGTGAAAGACACACAAAATACCCTTGATAGCCAGTTATCTCGACACAATTGTCGACCAACAGTCATCGCTTGTCAAGATCCGTATCCACACATCACACTAATATTCGATCCAACACGGGATTCCATATTTTATCTCATAACCGCATCCGTAGATCGAATCCCAATATCTTGACTAGACTCACTAGAGTCATCCACATGGTCATCCACGACCTCAGCCGCTCGTCGCAGCACAAGTTCTCATTTAAAGTTCACTTTTCCAGTCCATCGAAGCTCAACCGCATCCGTAAATACTGGCCGCTCCTCGAAGCTCAAATTTGTCATCAATTCCAGTGGTTGTTCCGGTAGTGCACTAGAGTCATCCCGAAGATCCCGAAGATATTTTCGTAGCATAGACACATGGAATACATCATGTACTCGGGAAAGCTCCGAAGGTAGTGCTAAACGATAAGCCATCGGACCAATCCTCTCAACGATCTCATAACGTCCAATGTAACGGGGACTCAACCTCCCACGTCGTCCAAATCGGATGATCCCTTTCCATGGTGATAGCTTCAAGAAAATAAAGTCACCAACCTCAAACTCCAAATCTCGAATCCGTCGAATTTCTGAGTGACGATTCAGGATTCGATTGCGAAGCTCGAAAATGGTTTACTGGATTTAGGTGCGGAATGATTATTCCAATGCTAGCTTATGGAATAATGATTTCGGATTCGGATTTGGACATGGATTGAAAATATGATGTTTGGGTTCAGATTCGGGATTTCTTACGAAATTGCGGATTCGAATTCGGAATTGGAACTAGATGATGGGTGGAGTTCGTTTTGTCTCATGTTGGTTTGGGCAAAGGTACTTCATTATTGGGACGTGTTTGGCTATGACCTGGGTGGTTGTAGGCGGATTGATGGATTGATGTACGTACAGGGTACGTTGTACGAGGATTGATACTGGTTAGGCTGAGTGGTGCCTAATGGCGGTACATGGGATGTACCCGTGGTGTGTGTTTAAACGTGTTGGTAATCGGCTTGGTTCCGATATCATTTGTTTGGCTGTGTTGTGGACTGGACATTGGATACTGTGCGCTGTGCAGAGTGATTCCATTATTTAAGGTGCTGTGGCGGAACCACGAGGTGGAGGAAGCGACATGGGAACCCGAGGATTTTATGAGAGGGCAGTACCCACATTTATTTGAGTAAATTTTGAGGACGAAATTTTTGTAAGGAGTGTAGGTTGTAACGACCCGAACCGAGATTATTAATATTTTAATGTGAAATGACTATTTTACCCCTGAGGGGGAAAATTTTGACTTTTGACCCGAGAAATAATTTAGACTTTGACCCATAACAATGACGTAGATCGGGATGTCACGAATCCATAGACATGCGGCACGCCGAAATCGGAGTTCGTATGAAAAAGTTATGGTCACGGAAGCGTTTTAGCGGAATTTACGAAACGAGAACGAAACGATTAAATATTAATTTAATATGGGAATCCGTGCAAACCCTAAATTTAAACTAAGCCAGCGAATGAGTGACAAGTGTCACTCATCCAAGTGCGCACTATTTCAATAAAGCAAGCCTATAAGCCTATTGGTCCATTCTTGAATACTAAATTTTCTTTCATTTAATCTCAGCCTTTGATTTTCTGCTCAAACCATCCCAGCCCTTCATTTATCTACTTTTTCCTTCTCATGCACGATCTTTCTCTCAGAAACATAAACACACACATATCCTCCCTCACCGTGAACAAACCTTTCGATTTTCTCTCAACCCAAACGACCAGACCAGCCACCCTCACACCACCAGACGACCGTCATCTGCACCACCATCATCTCCTCCAGCTCCACCGTGCACCACCAGCACCCATCTCCCTTCCTCCCTGCCTGAACAAACCCGAAAACCCCAGACCCGAAAACAGAGGAAATCGGATCCAGGAAGCCCGCACCACATCCCATCGCCCTCTCAACATGAACGGAGCTCCAGATAGCACCGTGAGGATCCCAGGAAGGCGACTGGACGGTCGACGAAGGCCACGGAGGCGACACAGCGGAGGTAACCCCCAAAACCCGAGAGCACCGTTTTCCTTCCCAATTTCGAAAATATCCGTTTTAACGCCTAGGGATCGACTGTGTGGCTTAGGACATGCTCTAGGGATAGTGACGAGCTCAGAGGGACTATTTTGGATGACTGAGACGGAGGGGATAGCCAGAGAAGACGACCAGAGTTTGGCCGTGAACTTCTTCGAAGCCCAGGTAAGATTTCATCGTTGTTTTTCCAGTTTTGAGGAGATAGAACCGTAGAACAGACCTAGACGACTCATTAGGATCAAACCCCGTCAAAAATGGTGGCCGAAAACGAACTGTGGAAATGGGTCAAGCTGCGGGTCAACGGCGACCCGATTTCAGGAAATGGGTTGACCCGACACTGTAGCATTGATGACGTCATCATGATGACATCACTGTTGACATCATGATGACATCATCATGTCAGAGATTGTCAGATCAGGGGCCAACCAGAGCATGCCACGTGTCATCTGACATGTGTCAGAGATGACGTCATGCTGATGTCAGCAACACTGTAGTAGCGTTGACCAACACGTTGACCAGGCGCGTGGGGGCACGTGTGACCAGTATTTTTGGTGGGGCCAGTACCATTTCAAGGTTTGGATGATACGGATCCAATGGTGGTGGTTTCGTATCGATCGGAGATTGTTAGGATAGTCAAAGTGGGGTTTGAAGCCTCGAGAATAGTGCCCGTGCTATCTTTTCAGGATGGATCTGTTCTAGGATCTTTGTATTGGAGTAGTAGGGTCCTTTAGTGACTCTCGGATATGTTAATACAGGTTTTAGCGGTTGTTGAGCAGCGAGGACCGAGTGTGAGTGGGTTGTTTGATTTATAAAAGGCTTGCATGCATAAACTGTTTTCCTATTTCCACTTATGATTTAGAGGAGTACTATATGAACTGTTTATATTTCTTATTATAATGTTTTGGGCATGAGACCCGTCTGGATTATATGTGGATTGTGTTCAGGGATGTTCGGGGGACATAGGGTAAACTTTACTGTACTTTCCTACCTGTCTATCTTGTCTCCTCCAGGGAGGGTCGTTGGCCCGGGTGGACCCTGGAGTAGTCACGGGGCCCTGACTGAGTGGAGTCAACCCCCGTTGGGTTGCTTACTCTCAGGAAGGCATGTTTGTATACCTCGGGCAGTGACCGGGATACCAGCCACTGATGTACCTAGGGGAGTCTTGGGTGTGAGACCCTAAGTGGCAACGCGTAGCCTTAGAACCGTGACATCATTTGGATTGAGTTTTACAGTGCACTAATATGTTACTTTCGATTATTATTATGATTCTGTGGTTATGATTTCATTATGATACTATGTTTTCAATGCATGCAAGATTTGGAAAACGGAGGGGTAAAACCTTATGATTTACTTTATTATGAAATTGATTTATAAACTGTTTATTTTCGGCCCACTCACTCTTTAAATGTTTTGCTGACCCCTTCAGGCCGTGACACGGAACTAGAGGAGGATTCGGAGGAGGAGGAAAAGGCTTAGTTTATCCGTTGTGCACCTGTACACCCCAGTGGGTAGGTTGAGCACCAAATAATGTACTCTAACTATTGTGCTCACGTTTTGTTATTGTACTATCCCTTGTCTGACAGCTATCACTCTGAACAATGTTATTGCCCAGTGGGATTGGGATGAGTCCTGACATATAAAACACATAAAACAGTTATGCATGCATCATATTTAGAAAGAAAAAAAGTCCACTCACAGACCGTCCTAGTTACCGCCTCGATATACGTGCCATAAGTCTTCTCGAGGCTAATCACGATCAACAGTTAATCCGGACCTGTCCAAAACATACTCGAAGGTCACTAATTACTTCAATTAACCTCTCATTAAATCCCCCTAATTTTTTGAAAATTTTAAACGTATTTAAAATAGACCCTAAACCTTCGGGCATCCAAAACTACCCTGAAACGGTGTCCGATCGACTCGAAACTTGTCCCAAAATGTTCGTTCCATCGAAAGGATAAAATTACATGTTAACTATGCCTCGAAATACGAGCCCACGTGCCCTCACACACCACCCAAAGCCACTGCGCGTGAAACCCACCCTCCAAAACGGTGTCGTCCTTGACTTTAAGTCGAACTCGGTCCAGATCGGTTCTCTAGTTTTCGGTTCAACCGGACCGGCAAGACCGATTCTCCCTTATTTCCTAGCCATTTTCAGTCCCGTTTGTCCCAATCTCTTCGTCTTATCATTTTCTATCGATCTACCATCCCAAAAATTGAAGAAAAGCTCGAAAGGTTACCTTCCCCGATCGAAGATGAAACCGGCCAACTTTCCTCCGTCGTGTTCTTGCGATCCCGTCCACCTCAGACCATGGTTCCACGTCCCACGCGTTCATCTCACCTCCAGGGACCTCATACAAACCACAAAAATGGTCGACAATCATCAGAACATAATCTACCATTTTCGAACAAAAAATAGGGCACTCTCGGGTTTAGGCTTACCTCCACCGTCGTGAGCACCGCCGTGACCACCATCACGGTCATCTCGACCTCAGGAGCATCATCCGAACCTCCAAAATGTTCAACAGACATCAAAACCCGTCCTTTCATTTTGAACCCAAAAACAGAGTTCGGGTTTAACCTTCGAACTTCCACCACCATCCATGACAGTCCTCCCCGATAGCCTCATCATTGACTCAATCTCTTCTCTCACTCTCATTCACACATTAACCACAATTAATGGGGATTGAAGGGGTTATATGGGATGGGTTTGCATGGGGTCGAGAGGATTCCACAATTGTGGGGAAAATGGGAGAAGATGATCGATCAACGGGGGAAGAAAATATCCCACCGTGTGGGAATATGGGTCAATCAGATGGGTGACACTTATCACTCATCTGGTGGGTCCTTTCAGAACCTTCCCCAATAAACTCCTGCCATGTGTCGGTTTTCCTCGGTTTTTGTGAATAGTATCGTAAAACTTCTTAAATTTGTAACTTTCTCGTCGAACGTCCAATTTTGACGTGCCGCTTGTCGACGGACTCGTAACGTCTCGATCTACATCACGGTTATCAGTCAAAATCTATTTGACCGCCCGAGTCAAAATTCAACTTTTCGCCCAAATCCTAAAGGCAAAATGGTCATTTCATACCGTATGTCCGCGATTCTTCGACTATTCCCCGATTAGTCCCGCTAATCCACAATTAATCACTAATCTAATCCCGAAATTCAGGACGAATCGTTACAATCTACCTTGGTAATCTTGTTCTCATGAAATCAACACGTTTTACAAATGTGCAAACATAAATTCATTTGAATGATGCTTTAGTGCACTCTCAAATAATTGACTAATTATACCATTCTTTTCGCATATTTTTATGAATTCTTTAAACTGAGATTTATAAAATCAAGGAAAACATAAATTATAAGTTGATGAGAATCATCATCATTCATTGACATCAGATAATTGATGGTAAAATATCAAGGTTGATGCCCAACACAAAAAGATAATAAAAATGATCGGTTGATGCCCAACACAAAAAGATAATAAAAATGATCAGAAACAGAGAAGCCAACAATGTGTAGGAATAAAAAAAAATTTGATTAGAAAAACGAAATATCGAGCAATACCCATTATAAAAATAAATAAAAAATAAATAGGGGAATCGCTACAAATGAGAGGATGAATTGCAAAATTTAATGCCGATATATGCAAATTGAACGACAGGGCTTCAAAAGGAGAGGAGACAGTTCAAAATGTTGAATGATGGATAGAAGAATCTAATCAAAGAGAGGAAATGGTGGCAGAGTTGTGAATTTACCTTTACACTTGAAGAAGAATTTGAGATTTTTGGAGATCAAATGTACGAGTAAAATGTTGATGATGAGCGATTATTGTGTATTTAAACTGTGAGAAAGTGACGAAAATTAATGGAGGCCTTGCAAGCATCTCAACCTTCAAAGGCATAGTTTGATTATAAAATTGCCACAATTGACCTGGAATTTCTTTTCGACACCTAACACAAAAAGTGAACCAAAAAACGCTCCAGTCTCTCTAAAATCCGCTCAGATCTGGGGTGGAGTTTCTCCATTTTTGGAGCAAACTTCCGCCCCCTCATTCTCTTCCTTCCTTCCTCATCTCTCCCCCTCCTCTTTCACCTGTAACATCTTACTTTTCTCTTTCCCTTTTAACCAGTTTCTACCTCCCATCTAGTTCTGTTTGGTCTCTTTTGCTCTGCCCCCTCTACGCCTCTCCTGGTAGTGGAGGCTACTCCTCGTCGTCACCGTTGCTGTCGTCGCCGTCTCCCGGCCTCTTCTGGTGGAGCGCACTAGCTACAAGGCCTTGGCGGCTGGTTCCACGTCACCATCTCGCGGTAGTCCTCTGCATTCTGCCGCGGGTTGGTGCTCTGCTTTCTCGGCTTTGCTACGGTGGTGGGGTGTTGCATCCGACCTCTGCATTCCCCTTTGGAAGAGTGGAGTTTCTCCATTTTTGGAGCAAACTTCCGCCCCCTCATTCTCTTCCTTCCTTCCTCATCTCTCCCCCTCCTCTTTCACCTGTAACATCTTACTTTTCTCTTTCCCTTTTAACCAGTTTCTACCTCCCATCTAGTTCTGTTTGGTCTCTTTTGCTCTGCCCCCTCTACGCCTCTCCTGGTAGTGGAGGCTACTCCTCGTCGTCACCGTTGCTGTCGTCGCCGTCTCCTGGCCTCTTCTGGTGGAGTGCACTAGCTACAAGGCCTTGGCGGCTCGTTCCTCGTCACCATCTCGCGGTAGTCCTCCGCATTCTGTTGCGGGTTGGTGCTCTACTTTCTCGGCTTTGCTATGGTGGTGGGGGTGTTGTATTCGACCTCTGCATTCCCCTTTGGAAGATTTTCTGCCTGTGGTGGTCTCTTTTTTACTCTGTTTTTTCTCTGTTTTTTTCCTTCTATTTTACGGTTTTGTTTGATTTCCTTTTTCTTTGTTTTGTTCGCTTGCTGGTTTTCTTACCTTGGCCCCTCTATTTGTGGAGGTTTTCTTCACCTCCAATGGTGAACCTTGAGGTTTATCTGGATCTGACATTCCATCTTCATATCAAACTATTTTCATCCACCCTATTTCATCTCTTCTCCCCTCAATGGTTGCTTTTTGCTGTCATTCTATATGGTTTCCCCGTCATTGATCTCCACCCCCTGACCTCTCTAACTCCTTCTCAGTTTGCCTGTGTTTGGTTTTGGTTATGAGTCAATAAAAACGTGCTAAATGCAACATTTGAATGGATTATGGGAGCACTTTATGCGCGGGTGACTTGCTCACCCCCATTTTTCGTATTGTTCTTCGGTTTCTCTTCCATTATTATCAGTAGCGGTGGTTTCTGTTGTGTTGTGGTGGTTGTGGCAGGTTGGTGGGGGACTATTGGAGATGTGGTGGCTCTCCAATTTTCAGATCTAGGGTAACCTTTAAGTTGCTTGAATTTTAACTGTGTTGGAATTTGGGCTGTATTTGGGCCTTTTCGGTTTTACCATTTGCATTTTATTTGTCTGGTTAGGTTTTTTTCTATTTTGAACTTTCGATACTTTGTAATTGTTTGTTCAATTTAATGGAAATACCTAATTTATGTGATAAAAAAAGTTGCCACAATTGACAAAAATTAATGTACCACAATTCTAAGGTTTAAAGAGAAGGGTCCTCATATGCAATTTGAAGAAATAGCGGAAAGTAAGAAAGAGAATAATTGAAGAAATAGGAAAGGGCATGTTTCAGATACTTATTGGAGCAGCGGATGAACGTCCTCTGGCTTTCTGTACTAATAATTCTTGCTTGAAATCGGCCAAATGAACAAAGTTCCGACGAAGACAATAATGAGATTGAGATTGAGAGAATGAACGCTCATTGAGATTGAGAGAAGGAACGGTTTATTGTTCAATTTTTTTTTTTTTTTTTGCTAAAACGGTTTGTTGTGCTAAAACGGTTTACCATTTCTACCCTCAATTATTAAATCACTTCTTCTTTAAAAAAATTAATTAAATGTGGACTTTTTTGGCATTATAAAAAAATTAATCATTGGACTATTACCATCTCACCCTCAATTATTAAAATCCTCTTCTTTAAAAAAATTAATTGAGTGAGGACTTTTTTGACATTCTAAAAAATTTAACGAAAATAGAATTCTGACTATATATATATATATAAATTATATAAAATTGACAAGAACATTTTGAGTTAGTGATCTTGTTCTATTGAGTGCTTGTGATAACCGGATTATAGGAAGATCGAATTCAATTCGGACCAAATTTGAATGAAGTAAAAGGCGGGCGTGGCGATGGGCCTGGTGGCGCAAAACTGAATTTGAAGGGGAGGGCCCATTTGGATGACAAAGAATTTAGCCTAATATTTTGCAGTCTTTTCATTCGTTTTTGCCCTTTTGTGACTTCGTAACTTCATATTCGCAAAAAGCGGGAACTCCTAACATTTATATTTTGCAATCTGACGCATAATAATACGCTGGAAATATCCCCCTATTTTTAGGGTTCGCGCTACTCCTTTTAGGCAACTCGATCTCCAGGTTAGATAAATCCCTCCCTCTCTTTCATTTCAAACCCTGCATTTCTTTTGTATTCCAGATCGCTCTCTATCTATATTTTTATTTATTTTTCAGTTATTTTTTTTATTGATTTGTTACGCATTTATTTTTATTTTTATTTTCTTTACTTTGTGATGGATGAACTAAATTAGGATCGTCATTGGTCTTGCAAAAATGTTTGAAATTCTGTAGCGTCATTATACCAGTTTGGATTGGAAGCTCATCAACTCGGCTATTTTTATAAGTTAATCGATTCAATAGCTTTTGGTTTGACAATGCTTGAGCTTGTAGATTGGAAACATAGTAATGCTCACATGCTCTCACTTGAGAAATTGTCATGGGTGCTCCTTCTCGAATTTGGTAACGTGGTTGCTTTACTTAGCTTGTAAATTTCGTGCGGGTGAAGGGTGATTATGGGGAAGCATATGTGATAATTGGTTTTATGCGGAGAGCTGGATTGTTCCCCAAATTCTTGCGAATTTCTTATTTACAGCAAAAATATTTGTCATTGCTGCTCGATTATCCCTGATTTTTCGAGTGTGTTAAATGATGTTGGGGCATGATAGTATTAATATGAGCAAAAGTTACATCCTTTTGGTACTCAGAGTCAACACTTAAGAATTTCTTGTTTGATTTGCAGTTTCCTGCGTAGGAACTTAATGATCACTGCCAATTGTATCTACTAGTACAACATGGATGAGAAGTGCTCTAGGGATTATTTTGGTGGAACCTCTCAGAAAAATTCTAGTGTAGAAAGTTCTGTTTCAGCTTCAGTGAGCAATGCAGCTGCTTCGGAGAGCTCCAGGAGATCTCGTAAAACTGGTGCTGCAGCTGTTGAGAAGTGAGTGAAGTGGCTTATGAATCATACTATTCTTTTTTCGTTTCCGTATGTTATCAGTTGATCCAGATACAGTGAAGCACTATGTTTGTGATCGCCCCATTTTAAGAACTTGCTTGATGGCTGCAACAAGTGGAATCTAAGTCTTTTTCTTTTTTTAATGTATTTTCTTTTTGTAATGCCCGCACACAGAAATGCAGCAAAGAGGAAAAGGGTTTCAAGAGTAACAACTGGAGGTCTGCGCCAGTTTAGTGCCATGGGTCAGTAATGGTTATGCACAAGGCAAATTATTGTTCACTTCATGTTAATATAATTTTAAAATTAAAGAATCCTATTGTAAAAGAGCACCATCTCTAAAGATGTGGTTGGTGAACGTATAATTCTCCTCCTCTTTTCAGTTCGTGACAAGTTGGAGAGCAAGGGAAGTACAACCTATGCTGAGGTATATTATCTTAATTTTCTCGAGTAAGTATGAAGTTTGTTTGGCGAAGAAGCATTGTGGAAAAGATTAAGAGATCCTTTCTACCTTAATTGCTTTTAGGATCTAGGTATATATGGTTTTTCTTTGTGGATACTGGATAGGAATTCTACTTGAATTAGGATTCGGGGGTTCGGCTCGCTTGTTGAAAATTATGCCGATTCAAATGCAGCCTCTGATATTCCATCTTGATTTTCCTGTGTGATGTTATCTTCATATTTTTCTTATATATCTTTCCCTTTGTGACCAGTGAATGTTAACTGTCTAATTATATTGGTGATGTTCAGGTTGCAGATGATATAATATCTGACTTATCTGGAAATGACAGTCAAACAGCAGTATCTTTGAGTGAGGTTCAATTCAGACATACAAATATAACTATCTAAATTGTGTTTATTAGAGTTTGTAATTACAATCATCACCGTTACAGTTATTTTCCGTTGTGAAATTACTCAAGTATGTTTTGAAGATCATTTTTTAAATTCTCAGGATGATGCTAAAAATGTACGACGACGTGTATATGATGCACTAAATGTTCTGGAGGCAATGGATATCATCACAAGAGAGAAAAAGGAAATCAAGTGGAAGGGGAATCCAGACAGAAATACGATAGAAGGGATGAAGGCTAGTGAATGTCCTTATCTGGATCATGTGATACATAAACATGCTAAAATCCGAAATTTTGATTTTGATTTTTCTCCTTTCAGGCAGAATGTTTCAAATTGATGAGTAGGATTGGAAAAAAGACGACTTACTTGAAAGACTTAGAAGAGCAGGTAAGGATATTTGACATAGTTTTAGTCTGATAAGTTTTCCAAACCTCGGGGCATTTGCCAACTAGTTCTATAACTTGGATAGTCTCTTGTGGTTTAGTATTATCAAGATGTTGTAGTAATGCGTTGCCAGTTTGACTGTAATATCGTTTAGTACGTTCTGCCAAATAAAATGACTCTACTGGCGTATGTTATAATAGTCTTTTCTTAAATTTCTCGGAAAAATATGATGAAGATTGCAGATCTCCAAAATTTGATGGTGCACAATAAGCAGTTGCTCGAGAGTGCAAACACTAAACCTGAAGGATTTTCCTTGCCATTCATCCTAGCTCAGGTATATTACTTTGATATTTTTGTTTGCTTGGCTGACCATGACTTGTTTATAGTAGAAAAGTAATCCTATCGTTACCGCTTAAGGCAATTGCACTACTAGTGTGTCTTGCACTCACCGGAGTTCGGTTGATTGTTAATTCGAGCCTATGTCTTTAGGTTTTTTTAGGCGGTGTGTGTAATAAAGGATATATGTTCGAAACAAAGACGTAATTGTTCCTAATTGATTGAATCATCAATCTACCATCTAGAAGAATACTCCTATGTCCTGGCCTGCAACATTTCTAAATTTCTCTATGCATTATATTCAAGGATAATTGTTGGTTTGACAAGATTTAGAGTCATATTTTCCAAGATCGTAGAATTGCATAGGGGTTGCAATGATCATCTACTCAACATCTTATCATATGTGAGAGAGTGCATAATCCAAGATTTCAATTCTTTTGCTTCTCCAGACAAGTTCCGATGCTACTCTTGAGATTGAAATTTCTGAAGACTTGCAGATGGTGCACTTCGATTTCAATAGGTATCAGTACTTTGTGTTGCTACCGGAGACTCCTTAGTGTCGAGTTCCGAAAAATCCTTTTCTTACCAACTTATCTTCCTTTGCAGTACCCCCTTCTCCTTGCACGATGATACAACCATTCTGAAGCTGTTGCGGAGCCACCAAGAGCAAGAGAGAGCAAATATGTCTCAAACCATTTCAGTTTGTTCGTCTCCGCGCTCTGGCGTTACATCTTGTGGAGGCATCAGACCCTTCTATTGGGGCTCTGAAACAGATACCCCGAATTCCAAAGTGAAGAAATGTTGACATGTATGAGGAGGTTTATGATATATCTGGCCTTGGAGCACACATGCATCAATATGACGAACTGAAAAAAGCTTTGATACGTGGTGTAAATGGTTATAGATTTTTTCCCTTATTGCTCTGAATGGTTTGAAGGTTTCAGTAAAAGGGGGAATTCATGTCCTACCAAATTCCACTTGCTCAATTTTATTGTTTTAAGTATTAAGATGAATACCTATCTTCTCTATTCGTCTTGGTTTCGCCTTTTATATACGTGTATTTTTTCATATTTAAAGTTTAGGATATTATCGCTTACTAATCATATTGCTAATCATAATGTACTAAGTTCATTGTTGAGACTCTCTTGTATTATATATAAATGACATTTAACTTTAGATTTTATAATTGATCTAAATTGTAAGTGCAAAAATTCGAAATTAAATTAAATGCCGAGATGTTTAAAGAGAGAAGTATTTATATTGTAATCAATATGGCTAAAAACTAAATACTTTATTCGTTTTTGTTTATAAAAATGAGTAAATTTAAAATACCAACATTAACGAAAATAAAAGGTTTGTTGAATTGAACTTGAAAGTGGCTGTATATACCCTCATGTGTAGTAAGATTGCATTCAACTTATCATCCGGTTCCCAAATGAAACCAACAAGGCAACAACAACATGAGGTTGATATTTTACAGAGCAAAAGCGTAAAAGCAAAAATATTTAAAAAAAGAAAAAAGAAAACTAGAGAGTAGGATAAGGTTGGTAAATAAAAGGCGCGTGGGTACAAGTGAGAGTGATGGAGTAGATTTTATGACTAAGATATTCCCATCCCATGCAAAAATAAAGCAGAGAGAGACGAGAGTGGGGAATGGGAAGGGGAAGGGGAAGGGAACAGAGCGGACCGGGGTAAAAGGGTTCACTCGGTCGGACACTTGGACTGACTGTGAGCCTGTGATGACTGTGAGACTGTGAGGCCACACCAAGACAGTGAAGACACCACCAAAGCACAAGAACAACCTTTTCTTTTTCATTAAACTAATTCATTCCCTCAACCATGTCTTTTTCTTATATAATTTAATTCATGATTATCGTGCATTATTTCATTCTTTAACCACACAAAAACATATATCAAAATCATGTACAGAATCTGCACCAAATTAAACCATCCACAGACCCAAACATCATCACGACAATGTGTTATGATATATTTAATTAGTTCATTTAGAATAAAATATATTAGTTCATACTTATTAATAATATAAAATAAAACGAGAATATTTAATTACTATGTTATTTATTTATATGTTTTACCCTAATTAGGTCCTTAACTTATTCTATCAGTACAAAAATATGGAATTGTGAAGAAACAAATAATTAATTATTTTGATTAAGTTGATAATTAATGGCACAGGAGAGAGAAGCATGATAAAGAAGCTTATGGATTAAGAAACTGCAGGAGAAAACATCCTTCTCAGAACCATAAAAAGTATTAAACCAAAAAGATTAGTGTTACTCTATATTACTCTTAAATGAGCAACCTACCCTAGCTAAGTCAGCTGCAGTGAGAAGATAACACAAGAAACACGAAGATGCAAGCTAAGGTAGAGCTAGCCACATCAAGTAAAACTATTACTATATAAATACATAAAAGCCCCCTCCTTTATTTTGCTCGTCGTCACTCCCACCCCCTCTCGCTTCTTTCTTTCTCACTTTCTGCCTTTCCTTTGTTTCTCTCTCTCTCTCTCTCTCGAATTCTCTCTTTACTTTGTAATTGTTGATGTGATTCTCCACTATTATCTCCAAAACCTCCCCTCCATCAACCTTTACAAAAGAGAAAGAATTAAAGGCCACCACCCAAAGCCATAGCCATGGTTTTCTCTTCAATCCCAGCTTATCTTGATCCAGCCAACTGGC
The DNA here is from genome assembly GCA_032719365.1 of Prinsepia uniflora. NCBI lineage: Eukaryota > Viridiplantae > Streptophyta > Magnoliopsida > Rosales > Rosaceae > Prinsepia > Prinsepia uniflora. The sequence continues at coordinate 10,238,546 of CM064861.1, forward strand.
AGCAGGTAACCCGCCTCTCTCTTCCTTCTTCTTCAACTTCAACTTGCTATAGCTTCTCATCGATCAAAAAAATTAAAGCAAAAGATAGATTGAAAAAATTCAAAAGCCAGATCGATAATATTCCTACTGCTTTTCTGTTTATTTCCTGATCTTCTTGAATATACCAGATATGTATTTCATGTCATTCATTTCTGCTCTTCTTTTTAAGTGTACTTAATTTCATCTTCTAATTTCTCTTTTCATTTTGCAGCAACCAAATCACCATCACTTAACTGGAAGCACCGCAAACAATAACAACATTAACAACAACAATTCTCACCTCCTCTCACCTCCACTTCCGCCACAGCCTTCAAACCCTCATGGCGGTGGGAGTGTTGCAGGAGTCACGGGCTCGATCAGGCCGGGTTCCATGGCAGATCGAGCCCGCATGGCCAACATCCCCCTCCCGGAACCGGCCTTAAAATGCCCCCGCTGCGACTCCACCAACACCAAGTTCTGCTACTTCAACAACTACAGCCTCACCCAGCCCCGCCACTTCTGCAAAACCTGCCGAAGGTACTGGACTCGTGGTGGGGCTCTCAGGAACGTTCCTGTGGGAGGCGGCTGCAGAAGGAACAAAAGAAGCAAAGGAAGCAGCAGCAACGCCTCCAAGTCTCCAGCCAGCAGCTCGGACCGGCCCACCGGTTCGGCCGGTTCATCAGGTCAAGCAAACATTGGTACGGCCGATGCCAGCGCAGATAATAGTAATATGATGATGAGCCCACAAATCCCACCGCTGCGTTTCATGTCACCTTTCCCCACGGACATGTCGTCCTTAAATTACGGCATCAACAATAATTACGGCGGGGGAGTTGGAGATCACTTGAATCATTTTCACCAAATGGGGACTATCGGCGGGTCGACGCTTTTTAATTTCCAGCACCAAACGCCGTCGTTTCCTTTCCTGACCGGGCTGGATCCTTCGCCTCCGGCGGGGCTGTTTGATAATAGCGGTGTTGAGGTAACGGGGTACAATCAGGTGCGGCCGAGACTCCAGTCTGGTGATGGTCCTGCCGGGATGAATAATATTTCCCAAATGGCTTCGGTGAAAATGGAGTTAGAAAGCCAGCAACACCAACAAAATCAAGAGTTGAATTTCTCGAGGCAGTTATTGGGGGTGAGTGCATCGGGAAATGATCATCCCTACTGGATTCATGGCGGCCGCGGTGGTGGTGGCAGTGGCGGTGCTGCCAGTAGTACTACTGCATGGACTGATCTTTCTGGGTTTAGCTCAACTTCAGCTACTAGCAATACAATCATTAATAATAATGATCTACTTTAAAATTCAATTTCAATTTCAATTGTTTTGTATATGGCCGATCTCAACATCAGATTATTGCGGCTTGAAGTTAACTTGGAAGAGATCGAGACTGGCTAGCGAATCATCAAGAGTTTCATCTCCAACTGAACCACTAGACGATGCAATCGATCAATCAGCTCCTTGGATATGGCATGAAGGAATGTGAAGATTGATGGTCTAGTACTAGAAACCCTAGATATGGTAGGTTTTATATTTTAAACATAAATGAACAACTTTCGCTTATCTTTTTTTTTTCCTACTGCATTTGTAAGCTTAGGTCTATTTTATTATTTTTCTTTTTTGTTTGTGTTTAATTTAGTTTGAGGAAAGGAATATTATTGTATGAGCTACCATACTAGCTATTAATTAGTACTAGCTAGTGAGCGACTGAGTGTATGAGTACGTTCATGAAGTTTTTTTAATCAGAATCAAATCCACATGTACGTGTAGTGCTAGCTTTAATTAACAAATTAAAGCACTGTGTACGTTCATCTACTTGAATTGATTAAGCTCTGTATATATTGCTGCTGCCAGCAATATATTGTTGCATTAATTATAATGAAGCATATATTATTATATATCCAATTATAATGAAGACTCGATCGAAGAACATTTGACTATGTTATGGATCACACATACAAAATCGGGGTATCAATTCGTTAGAGATCGCCCTTTTAAAACTATATATATCTATCTTTGTTAAAAGCTTCTGTTTGTTGTTTCATCTTTTGACATTCATTGTAATTCGTATTGTGTGGCTTTTGTTCTATTAATTGAAGATGAATTCTTGAGTGAAGGAAGTAGTACGTACTACGTGTTTTGAAATTGTAGAAGAATACAATAATGAAGGGTAGTTCAATTCATTGATATATAGCCAGCTGATGAGGAAGAGCATACATATATATATATATATATATATATATATATATATTGTTAAACGGATGGGGTCTCTTTTTCTTGACTTTAATTTGATTCTCGGCCTCCATATAATACTTGAAAAGTCGATAATGCTGTGGATTTAGCTTGCAAGAATGTTATAATATTAACACAGCAGCTTCAATCAAAGTCAAAAGTCCATCATTGTTTCACATTAACATTGCTAATTAAAAGGACGAAGAAGCTAGCTAGCTTCCAGTCTAAGGAACCTCTAAAGTATCGTCACGAGCTGATATAAATGTTAGGATCACGAATCTCTCTATGACTAAAAAAGTTGGAAGAATATATAATTCGATTGACTGACTATATATATATATATATATATAGCTCTAGCTAGCTAACTAGCACAACGTCGAATTCGAATGGCCTCTCTTACTCATTCACAAACTGATGTTGAAGTTGACTAATGAATATGCACGTACCTACGTACCCGACAAATCTATATTCATCTCGGCCATTATCCGTGGGATTCTCAAGAATATATGCTTATCCTATTATTTCAACAACCAACATATATATTGTTGGTTTGCTTTTGCTTGTTGGGTCGGCAAAATTACGAAATATCTATGTGACCCCAAAACTATTAGACCCTGCATATACTTAATTAATCTTTATTTTCTCAATCTTAATATTTTAATTCCGGACAATATTCAATATAAAAAAGAAAAGAAAGGAAAATCATTAGACTAATAATTAGCTTATTGAGATTTAAACTTCGAAACTCGAGGTACAAAACCTAGATTAGGTGGTTATCTTAAAAAGCCATAGATTTGGGCAGAATCAGCGTCTCCATATCCATTGATTAATTTGTGGGGCAAAGTGCATGGAACCCATGGAAGATATAGAGAAACCAATTCAATTTCCCCACCTTTATTTTTTTTTTTCTCTAGACATGTATATACATCCACCGTGAGGTTTGAGTGACATCCAACTCTCCCTAACAAAACCGATATTTTACTTAACATGCATGTCAAAATTCTGTTTTATTATACATTAATTACTAATTGTTTATGATCATGCGCATGCATGAGAGAGGAAGCATCTTATATATATTATGCATGATTGGTATCCCAATTATTGGAATCACACATTGCATTGATTGGTTAGGCGAGTGATGCAATTGCAGAGAGACTAAGATTTGGTCGACCGACGGAATAAATCATTTTGTAATAATAAGAATAATATGATTATTTATCAATAATAATAATAATAATAATAATATGATGTACTCATTGTTGGCCCAAGAACAAAGCATATGATGATGCTATTATCATGATGACAAAATTATATATATTTTTTTAAATAATTAGTATCGTATTATTAATTTGCATGTTATAGTGTATATATATATATAATAGTGCCTGAAATTACAGTTAATTAATTAGATGGTATATGGCTTAATCTCGTGATTAGGGTTTGGTAAGTTGGACAAGACTCTCAAAAGACGCCAAAATCGCCACTCAATTCCACACAAAAATTCCATATTCCAAAATCACAGATAGACAACGAGACATAAATTGGTCTTCTACTTTCATACGACCCACACTCAAAGACTTTTCTTTTGGTGTTTTTTTAATTATTATTTGTTTGCTCCTCGAATTTTGTGCGCGCTGATGAAGAATAATTACGCAAAGATTTTTTTGGAGGGTCAAGGAATGATAGAGCAGATGTGGAGAATATTTGTCTGACCAGTTTCCATGTTTGACGCGAGTGAGCGCGTGTTACGTGAACTATGGCCTAATCTCTCTTCGGTAGGAGACAAAAGACTGTTTTGTCAGTGTGAGGAGACCTGGCAATCTGACATGGCAGGGGTCCCAGACTCCGAGTGATTCGATATAACGTTGGCACGCGCTTCAGAGCTGCGTGCTACTTTCTTTAATTTTTGCATCTGACCTACCCATAGTTCCAACTTCCAACTTCTTACTTCTACTTTGGTCTCTCATTTGCTGCCATCTCTGACAGATACTGTCCATGGCCTCTTCAGATTTAAAATTTAAAAAATAGTCGGTTATATATTACCAGACGTTTATTTAGCTCATGATATAAATTTATGATAACATTTTATTTATTAAAGTGATCATTTTTAAGGGTAATATCATTCATAAATGATAGGCTCGTGCTAATTGGAAGATTAATTTGACAAGGGGGATATGTTGTTGTCCCCTTTCTTATTTGAGTTGCTTTTTCTGCGTGCAAATAATATTCTTAACCTGAATATATATTATGAAAGTTTTAATCCGAAAATATATTGGGAGCCACTAGTATGTCAAGATTTGGTTATTATTTGGCCTAACGTACCTTCATCCATCTCTCTCCCTCTCTCTTACTTTAAGCATTGAAAACCAAGCACTAAACCTCAATCAATCTGATTAGATTGGCCTCCACCGCTCGACATTTTGTTTGCTGCGCGCATGTCCCATTGCAACAAATGATTAAACCTCACGGGTTAAGTTATTTACTATTGTAAATTTAGAATCTCTTTTCTTAATAAAAAAAATTATCTCTATTAATCTGTGTACGAGTTAAATTAAAAACAACAAAAAAGAAGAAGAAATCTAATTGCATAGTTGGACCGGGGTTGAATTTATTAGGTCGGTTCAATATACAACAAATGGTTCCTCATGAATTGACAAATAAAACAATGTCTTGTGGATTATGTATCGAGTGCGCCAGCCTAAATATATTTGTACTTGTCTCTCTAATTATTGCTTATTCCTATAATTTTGCCCAAATACTTGTCAAATAAAGCAGAATAAAATGTCTACCAATCGAGTGGGTGATGCATTTTTCAATACAGCTAGTATTATGATTATTATTATTATTTTGTTTATGTCATAACGTTTGAAATGGATGACATGATCAAATAAGGACCTACTCAGACGCAGTACGTTGCTAGGTACTAGCTAGCTTGCTAAATATTATATTATTTTGGTATAAATGGGGTACTAAAAAAGACTGCAGGTTGTACGTACCATATATTAGTTGGACCGAATTAACCTCATTTTGATAAAAATCTCTCTTTCGAATATGGCTGAGAAACTTCCCCACATGTTACCAATAAATTATTGAAGTTGGAATAACAGTGATGTTGAAAGAGAGAAAGGAATCTTTGAAGGAGGTACTGGACTACTGGTACTGGTAGAGTTAGCATGCTTTTGCAACAACCAAGGCTGCTCTGCACTTCCTATTGCCAACAACGAATAAAGCATTTCCAAAAATAAATCCTCCAAGAAAATGTAAATATTAATTCATTATCATTTATCGATCAGTATCCTCGCTCGTTTATTTGTGGTAGTTAACGGTTTATAACTGGACATTGTGTGCACAACTAGAACTATAATCAGCTACATACCGAGGTTGGATGTTCCCGAAATTATTAATTAATTCAAGAATAAATATTGAAAACTGGGCATCTTCTTCTCGTCTTTCTCTGCTGTACGAACAAGCCTGCAAATTTAAAGAGAGAGAGAGAGAGAGAGAGAGAGAGAGAGTGATTTTTGGAGGCTCAGAAACCCAAGCCAAAACTATAGTCACCCTTATCGATCTTGATATCTTCTTCTCGTCTTTCTCTGCTGTACGAACAAGCCTGCAAATTTAAAGAGAGAGAGAGAGAGAGAGAGAGAGAGAGTGATTTTTGGAGGCTCAGAAACCCAAGCCAAAACTATACTCACCCTTATCGATCTTGATGCCTGTTGATTATTAAGAGCTCCGGTGGCCATGATCAGTCCCTGTAAAGTTCTTAAACGCTCCCCATCCGACATATTTTACTTTCATATTAATTTTGATAGAATATTTTGGTTTCACATCCACGAAGATAGCAAATGACATGCGTGAGATTGCGATGTGTGACAAGCCCTCTTTCGGATATATATGTAAGGAAGATATTAACAGCAGCTTTCCCTTTGAAAATTAAACATGCATGCATGATAATTGCCCTTAATTATATATATTACTATATCATGAATCATGATGAACAGACACAGGAAATATATTAGACCTCACGTTCTCCCACATGTTTTGAACCCTGCCTACTCCTACATATGATAAATTAAAGAGTAAACCATTGTTACATCCTTAATAACTTTTAGTTTTATTTCAAACCTTTAATACTTTTATATTAAACAAAATAAGACCTTACTTCAAACTTTTTTTATTCAAAAGCCCCTAAACAGAAATTATAAGTAAGAAATTCCACATGTGCCATTTTTTTGTCTTTTTTTGTCCTTTTTACCCCATGTGTCCCTTAGTGTTTGATTTCTTTGACCTCTTGGAGCCTTTATTATATTATACATATAATAAATATTATATATATATATATTGTATATAGTTACGAATGAATTTTTTCCTAGAAAAAATAAAATAAAATCTGTATTGTCTGGGGTTCAACGGTAGGGTATAGAATTTTTTTTTTTTTGGGGGGGGGGGGGGAGGGGGTTGGTGGTGTGGAGATGGTGGTGAAAACTCGTACGACATAGGGTTTAATTCTTGAATTTTGGTACAAAATTCAAGAATTAAACCCTAAACTATACGAAATTAATCAAATTATTTAATATCGGAAGATAAAGAATTTTAAAATTTAAAAGTATTTTTGAAGAATTACTGCTTTTAATTATCTTACTTTAAGTTAGATTAGATATTCATATTATTTTTAAAATGCTCAAGTGAAAAAAATATATAAATATGAGTAATATTTTAATAATCCTCAATATAATCTTATAATAAAAAAATAAAAAGTAATGTTGAAATCATGATAAATTTTGGTAAATGATTTTTAGATTGTTGTTGGATTAGTTTACAATTAGATGGCATTAGTTATAATTTATATAAAAACTATGGTCTATTTTAAATTGTATAGTCATTTGATTAGTCAAAGGATCTATGAGTTTAATTTTTCTATATGCAAGTTTTTGAATAAATTTACATGTTAGTAGGGACCTATGAGTTAATTGCCCTAAATTAAATGTATCCGATTCCAAATAATTCTAGCGGATACAAATTATATAAATAATTGTTATTTATTGATCATTTAGGTAAATATAAAAATAAATTACAAGTGATGGACTGCAATTTCTTATTGCTTATGTTTTTATAAGTTAATTTCATAAAATAGCTCAAAAACATATACATTTAAGAAAAATACTGACATTGCACTATGGCGGTACCTCCTCTTACCTTCCTTTTAATTTATCAAATTGTCTTTATATATCTATCATAATCGAAATTCATTCTAAATCATCATGCCAAGATTATCTTTGTAAAATATAAACAAGATTAGAGATCGTTTAGGCGCCCATATATATATATATATATATATATATATATATCAATACATCAACTATTTTGGTAAGAATTAATCAAGATCATTAGCGCGACCTATCCATTTAATTAGTTCATATATATATTTGATTAAATAATGTTCAATCTTATTAATTTTTAACGGGAATGATCTTGACATGATAATTTAGAGGTTCTGATTATGATATATATATATAAAAAGATAATACGATAAATCCTAAAAATGATATAAAGAGCTACTACTTATTTGATGAGATGCAAATATTATTCTCAATTTAATACTTATTACTTTCAACCAGATTGATGCTCAATGCTCAAAATATATAATATATACACATAGCCAATAATCAATACATGTGGTGTAGGGCCAATATTAGCATGATTCCCAATAAGGTCCCCCACATATATACACGTACGTGAACGGTTACGGTGAACGTCCATTTGTTCGTATATAGCATCCTATGAACTTGTAGATGCTTATAGTTTGTATTTTATAAAATAAAATTTTATATTAAATTATATATTGGTCTTCTAAAGTTATGGGCAATAATAAAAAACGACTTAAATATTTCAAATAATAAATAAAATAAAAATAAATATTCAAATCAATACAAAATAAGTGGACTAAATAAGATAATTAGATGAGAACGATAATTATACCCAATATTTTTTTATTTCTCTCACATTATATATGCTAAAAAAAATAAATTATATGGCATTTAATCACATAATTTTTTCGATTATATACTTTTTTTTTATTTATTTATTTATATAGAAAACTGATGAATGCAGCTTTTGGAAAGTGCGGTGTCTTAGCGGAACCTGCCCAACCAAACTTATTTTGTTCTTCTAATTAACTATATAAACCTATGTCTGTTAGCAGTAAAGGTCCTCCCTTCTTGTAGTACGATTCAGGCAGCTCACCCTCAGCAAAAGAACAGGTGCTCTAACCCGTACCTCAGTCCTACCTTCCATTCGTTGATAGTGTGATTGTGCCAAGTGTCACAATCACCATGATTCTAGAAAAAATATTTGGAGTAAGCCTTGAATGCTGTGATCATGTAACTAATTCAACTGTACCTCTAACTGTATTTGTGAGATCAACCCGATTAGCTCGGTGAGGTTACTTAGGCTCTAAGTAAAATGGTGAGCTATATATCCTTGTAAACCTTCACTGTAATGATCAATTGAATACATAGGGATCCTTTCTCATCCGTTCTCTTCTTCTCTAAATCTAATTTCTCTCCTCTCAACACTTTCAACATGGTATCAGAGCCTGAAAAGGCCTGGTGACCTCTTCCCTCTTCCACTTTGTTTCTCCTTTGTTCCTTCTCTTCGTGTATCTTACGATTCAAATCATGTTCTCTGTCTAAAGCTCAAAAGAAGCTGTGTGTGAAAGAATGATAAAGAAAGTTTAGAAAGACTAGCAGTCAGATCAAAAGAAAGCATTAAGAAGCTCAAAGAAGCAAGAGAAAATCAAAGAGCTCAAACAAGCTCAGTTCAAAGAAAAGCCAAGAAGTTAGAAAGGCTCTTCAGGTGTTTGATAAAAGGTCACAGTGAATCAAGAAAGATTGAAGTCCAGCAATGGTGAATGATTCACAACTCCAAATCATGCAATCTCCTATTGCAGGTCTCAAAACCACTGTGGGAAACTCAGTCCAAGTCAAGCTCGACGATCACAACTATATGACTTGAAACTTCTAGATGGATTTGCTGCTTAGTGTACATAATTTGACAGGTTTTGTGAATGGCTCGAATCCATGTCCAGTAGCTATTAATGATTCAACTACTCAGAGTGCTCAAGTTTGGAAACTGCATGATAGAACTCTCATGCAACTGATCACAACAACATTGTCATCCTCTGCAATGTCTTGTGTCCTTGCTTGTAAAAGGTCACAAGAAATGTGGTCCAATCTCAGGGATAGATTTGCTTCAGTCACCATAGCTTCTATTTTTCAAATGAAGACAGATCTTCAAAGCATCAATAAAGGTCCTGAGAATATGGTCCAATATCTACAAAGAATCAAAGATGCTAGAGATAAACTTGAGTCATGTGGGGTACATTTCGAAAATGATGATGTGATAATCCTTGCCCCGAGAGGTCTTCCTGCAGAGTACAATACCTTCAGGTGTGTGATAAGAAGACGCGAGAGCACTATTCCTCTTAAAGATTTCAGGGCACAGCTTCTTGCTGAAGAAGCAATCATAAAACAAGCAAGTGACCAAGTTCCCTTTCTGTCTGCCTTGACTGCAACACGAAATCTTGGTCCACTCTGTCAAGGCTCTAACTTTGAATCTGGAGGATCAAGTTCATCTGGAGTTCTATCTACAGGATCATCTTCTAACAACTCTCATCCTTCCATTGTTTCTACTCAAAATCAAGATTCTGATCAGTAGATGGACAACTGTCAACAATTCAGTGGCAATTTTCAACAATATGGGTAAAATGGAGGATATAATGCACCTTCTTACAACAATCAATGGAGAGGACAAAACAATGGTTATAGAGGCAGAAAGAACAAGTTTTATAACAACTACAATGGTAGCAGGTTTAATAATCAAGGAAGGGGACCATTTCCTCCATCACAATATCAAGGCTCATAGCAGATACCAACTTACCAGATCTGTGGAAAACGGGAACATGTTGCACCAGACTTCTATCACAGACAGTCTTCTTCTCATACTTCTCCAATGTCTGATCCCTGTCAAATCTGCTGGAAATATGGTCATAGTGCATTAAACTATTTCCATAGAGTCAACTTTTCTTACCAAGGCACTCCTTCTTCCACAGCTTTGGCCAACAATGTGCAAGCCATGACAGCCTCAATTCCAAATGTTTCATACCCTCAGTCAAATTCCCAAGGGGTCTCATAGAAGCAAGAATTCTGGATTGCTGACACAGGTGCCACAACTCACATGACAACTGATCTTTCTCAACTTAACATGACACGACCCATCCCAATCCCCTCGGGATTAACACGGGATGCGTCATGATCCCGTCTGACACGAAGTGTCAGACAAGCGAATAAATTAAAACCATCAGCCCGACCGGCTTCTAGAACGCGTCAGGATCCAGTGGAGGAGTGTGATATCTCGGTCTCTGCTACAGTCCGCATCCGTGGTCAACCTGAAGGGCATTAAAACCAGAAAAGACTGTGAGTGGACGAAAATCAACGATTTAATAAAACACATTTCATAAAAGACCTTTATGCCCTTCACTAAAAATTATGCATGCATACGTAAACCATTTATCGAATCATATGTTCAAACAACCATATTTAGGGTCTCAGCCCCAAGTTCCGTAAATTCAAGTCACACGAGCCCCTACCCAAAACCATTTATACAAATCCATACATAGTAACCATATGTGGGAACTCAGCCCAAATCCATTTATTATTCACAAAACACAATTTCGCAAATCCAAGAAATCATGTTTATCAATATCATATAACCAAACTTGTCACGGTTTCTAAAGCTACGCAAGCGCGTGCTACCCGGCGTCTCAAATTTCAAGTCTCCCCAGGGCAATGTCCGCAGATCAATGACCCTCCCTGGGGGTTATAATCCATAATATCCTTCTTGAGAGTAAGATACCCAAAGGGGGCGACTCCACTCAATTAGTGCTCCGTGGTTACTCCGAGGTCCACCCAGACCAACGACCCTCCCCGGAAGAAATAATCCATAAATATATAAGGATGGTATATGAAAACCATTTTGAAATCATTCCCAAAACCTTTCAAGGGTTCATGCCCGGTCCCCATAAACCGTCATGAACCAGAAATCCATTTATGGGTCCCCTACCCGAAATCACAATCGTAAACCATAACTGGGCCCCAAGCCCGAATTCATAAACCAACTGGGCCTCACGCCCGATTTCGTAACCCAAATGGGCCTCGTGCCCGATTTCGTAACCCAAATGGGTCTCGTGCCCAATTTCGTAAACCAAATGGGCCTCGTGCCTGATTTCGTAACCCAACTGGGCCCCAAGCCCGATACGTAAATTAACTGGGCCTCGAGCCCGATACGTAAACCAACTGGGCTCCGACCCGATGCCTTGTTAAATCAAATAGACTTCAAGTCCAAGAATTCGTAAATCAAATGGGTCTCTTGCCTGATTTCATATTTTCAAATTTTAAATCAATTCACGAACCAATTGTAACGACCCGAACGTTCAAAAAAGGGAAATTTGGAAAACTTGGAGGAAAGGACGATTTTACCCTTAGGTAATGGGCGAACGGTTGACTTTTTGATCGGGCGGTCAACCAAACGTTGACCAATGACCGTGACGTAGTTTGGGACGTCACGAGTCCATAGACAGGTGGTACGTCCAATTCCGATGATCAGGGAAGAAGTTATGACATTCGGAAGTTCAAGGGCATTTTCGTAATTAGCACGAAAATGGGCAATTTGTTGACTTTTCAAACAACATGGACTTTGCACGTAAACCGAGGACCATTGGGTAGGTCTCGAGACGCTAAATCCGTAGACAGACGGCACGCGTCAATCGGAGTTCGGATGACCAAGTTACGGGTCTAGAAGTGTGAAGGGCATTTTGGTAAATGGTCAAAGTAAGGGCAAAATGGTAATTTTTCCAAAGGGCACGGTTTGGAACAGTGGAGGATGGGTTGAAACTGCCGTGAATTGAGTGGAAGGAATTGTTTAACAAACCAAGTGACAATTGTCACTAACAGAGCTTGGATTAGTGGCCCTGAGGACTGAGTGGGAAGCAGGCGTGCTTGGGTCTGTGAAGAACATAGCACGGGGGGGAATAGTTTTATTCATCTCAGTGTTTTGAGCAAAGCACCGTTGCATTTGTTTCATTAATTGAAGTGGCTTGATCAGTTCCTGGGGAGGATTGAGTGAGAGAACAGAGGCAGAGAGAGAGGGAGAGCACATCAATTCTGTTCAGTGTGTGGGTCGTGTGAGATCAAGTGGTGATGAATCTTGTTTGTGACTTTGGTGAGAAAAACAGAGGAACAGAAGGATCGTGAAACCCCCAATACTCTCAAACTTGATCAAATGGCGGTAGAGTGTGAATGAGAAAGGGGACTTGGACTGTACAGAATGTGACGGTGCTGACACGTTGCGTCGTCGTGGACAGTGGTTGAAGACTGGGGAAAATAACAGAGAAGAGCCGTGGTCTCTGTTCTTGAAATTCGAAGTTGGAGTTCTAGTTCAGGCCACTGAGGATGGCTCTTATCAACTAGATGGTGATCAGGAGGGTGAGAAGTGTCGGAATAACGTGGAATGGTGGTTCGCCGTGGACGGTGACCGTGAAACTGAGAGGTAAGGCCCTGTGATTCAAAAATAGAAATTTCGTAATTGTTGGTTGTTGATCAACTTGATTAATCTAGTGGTGATCTGGAAGTTTAGGGGAGTTCGTGGGATGTGAAACAATGGCCAACGGTGGCCGGAATGTCAAGGACACAGAGGAGGAAATTTTGGAGTTTAAACTTCGATTGGAAAGGTAACTTACATCCCAGAATGTTATGTTTTAATTAGCAAGATCGATCATAGATGTTAGGACGAAGCAAACGGAACTAAAAGAAGGAAAAACGGGATGAAATTGAATGAAAAATCGTGAACGCCGGTTTAGCCTAGACTGGACCGGTTCGAACCAGGTGAACCTGGTTCACCAGAGGTAGGGGATGACACTGTGCTGGCGCGTGAGGCCCACGCGCAGCCCCTTGGGGCGGCGCGTGTGGGCGCGTGGCACATATTTTGAGGAAAGTTCCAACATGACTTTTAAAGTATTTGATGTAACGAACATTTTAGCGTTGGTTTCGAATTAATTGGACACCGTTTCGATGTTGTTTCGAGGGTCCGAAGGTTTATGTTACGTTTTTAATTAACGTTTAATTCCCGAAAAATTATGGGAAATTAGTATGCTGTTATTTGAGTCCTTAGTGACACTAACGAATGATTCCGGACAGGATTCGAGATTCCTGAAAAATGTCAGAAATTACGGGAACGCGTGCAGCGCAAAAACGAGCATTATGGACGGTGTGTGAGTGGACTTTGGTTTTATAAATCTTATGCATGCATAACTGTTTTACATGGATTATGATTGTGATTATATGATGTTGATTTGGATATTGGTGAATTATATGGTTTCACGCATTTTGAGGCGAGGTTTTTCCGGTTTTACATTGATTTTCCATACTTATTGTTTTGGATATGATTTCATGAAATGGTTTTGAAATTGGAAAGATAAACTCGGGCATGAGGCCCAATTGTTTTGGAAACCCCAGACTTGGAGTCCAATTGAGTTACCTAATCGGGCCGGGGGCCCAATTGCTTTATGAAATCGGGCCAAGGGCCCAGTTATTTACAAAATCGGGCTGAGACCCATTTGAGTTATATAATCGGGCTAGGGGCCCAGTTGATTTACGAAATCGGGCCGTGGACCCAGTTGATTTACGAAATCGGGCATGAGGCCCAGTTGGTTATTAATGTGATTTAGGACCGGGGACCCTAAATGGATTTGAATAAATGGTTTTGGATTTGAAAATAAGATGTTTGGACTTGTGATGGTTTTATGGAAATTCCGGGAAAGGCCCTTGAGATGTTTTGAAATGATTGATAAACTATTTTCCATAAACCATCTTGAAGTTTATCCATAAACCATCTTGATACCAGGATATGTGATGGTCTCCTCCAGGTGTCTGGGACACTGGGAAGTCACGGTGCATTGCCTGCGAGAGGTCATTATACGGAGCTACCGAACCGTATGATGACTCAGGAGCAGGAATGCTATGATTGGACCTCTGGGACGTCAGACATCTGGGATGTCAGAGATATTGACCCAGTGAGACCCCGGGTAGCACGCGTTGCTTATACCGTGAGATATGACGTCTGGGACGTCAAGCGTCTGGGACGCTAGGCATCTGGGATGCCCAGGATGGTTTAAACAGGTTTTTCTTAAATGTTATTTATGGTTATGATTTGGGCGATGGCCCATTTGGAATTGGAATTTGGTTTTACGGTTTTGGGCTTAGTTCCCACATTTGGTTTTGAGTTATGGTTTCTGGGCTAAGGCCTTAATGGCTTGTTTGAGTAAATGTTTTGATTACTGGTTTTCGAATGCATGCATTGGTCTTACGTGGAGGGTAGAGATGCTTTCTGTAACTGTTTTATAAACTGAATTATTTTTGTCCACTCACACCTTTTGTGTTTTTATTGACCCTTCAGGTCGTGGCGCGTTGATCGAGGTTGATCGAGAGGCGGAGGCATACGTGAGTACGTGTGTGGCTATCCCTAGTTTGGCAAGTACTGAGGGTAATTTGGGAACTTCAGTCGACTTGCTAGACGGGAGCAGGATCGGGCACGGTTATCAATGTCCCTTCGGGGGCGGTCCTGTCACTAATTGGGCCCTTGCTTCGATAACGTGACTAAAATGGACTTCGACTCCGAGGGTTTTCAAAACAAATAGGTCTTATACCCGAGCTTACCTTTTCAAATCCAAAACCATTTCATTAAACCATTTTTGAAACCATAAGCACGTATAATCAGTGCAAAGCCGTAAGCCTCGATTTACGTGCAAATACGTAAATCACCTCGAAAGACGTGAAATCATATAAATCACCAATATCCAAATCATCATCATAGAATCAAATATGTAAAACATATAAAACATTTATGCATGCATCACAGCTTAGAAATCAAGGTCCACTCACATACCGTCTTAAGCTTCCACCTCGATTTGCATGTCGTAAGCCTTCCCGGGCTAATCACTGGGACTCCCAAACCTGTCCAAATCATACTAGAGGGTTACTAACTACCTTATTAACCTCTCATTGAAGTCCCGTAATTTTTCCGAATTTTTAACTATTTTTAAACTCGATCCTAAACCTTCAGACACCCCGAACTATATCGAGACGATGTCTGATCGACACGAAATCAGTCCCAAAATGTTCGTTACATCGAATAAATTAAAAGTCATGTTGAAGTCATTCCCAAACCATGCTTCACGTGCCCCCATGCGAAGCCTAAAGGGGCTGCGCGTGAAGCCTACGCACCCGGCACTATTTGTCTTTAACTTCTGCAGACCGGCCAATTCAGACCGGTTCTGCAACCCGGTCCAACCCGAACCGACGAGGCCAATTCACACGATTTCCTCACTCGTTTTCGACCCTTTTTCCTCCATTTTAATCCCTATAGGTTCTTCTAACCATTCCCTATCCATCTAAGCTTTCAAACTCACAAAAACAAGTCAAAATCATACCACCATGATCGAAGAATGGCGACGGCCCCTACTCCACTGTCTCCGGCTACCACAAGCCACCTTAGGCCGTGAAATCAGTCCCTAACATTTCCTTGCAACCTCCAGAGTATGTTTCCATTTTTAGAAACGTTCAACAAAAGCTAGAATCGAAAATGCCATTTATGAATGAAAACAGGGCACTCACGGTTTCGAACTCACCGTTGTCGTCGTGCACTGCCGTGGCCACCACCACCGTCGCCTCAACGTCAGAAATCTCCTCCAATCACTCAACACGTTCTTCTGTCTCCAAAAACCATCCTACCAGTTTGAACCCCGAAACAGAGTTTGGCTTTCGGTTTCTAGCCACCGTCGCCGTCCACGATGGCCATCGTCGTTGCCACCATTCTGTTTGTCTGCCCTCACACTCCAAATTTCGTTCAAGCAAAGAGGGTGATAGGTGAGTATTGGAGGGTGTGTGAGAAGTGGGGTTCACGGTTTGTAGCAATGGTGAAGTTTGATCGATGAAGAAGAAGGTGAGGTTTAGGTGGTGCTGATCAGATGAGTGGACGGTGAGGATGAGGGGTGTAAGGGAATGGATGGCTGAGATTGGGAGAGAATGGGTGAAGGAAATTAAAAAATAATTCAAATAATACTATTTTAAAACAAAACCCACCAATCATGATTAAGATCCACTTTTTAGGGATAATGACCAATGGGATGAGTGACACTTGTCACTCATCCAAGGGTCCCACATTATTAAGTCAACCAATCAGATTTAGCCACATAATTTATGTCTCGAAAAGCGTGCATAGTTCAATTGAACTTTCCGTGACCATAACTTTCTCGTCGAACGTCCGATTTCAACGTGCCGCCTGTTTACGGACTCGTGACGTTCCGAGCTACGTCACGGTCATCGGTTCTCGTACGTTTGACTCCCCGAGTCAAAAGTCAACATTTTACCCACGATTAGGGGCAAAACGGTCATTTTACACTGTTTGTCCAATTTCACTCAACTAATCACTGATTAATCTAACTAATCCTTCATTTGTCACTAATCTAATTCTGGAATTCGGGACGGGTCGTTACACAACATGGTGTCACCACATACTTCATCTGAGAGAGTTACCACTGGTAGTGGGACAGGTTTGCATATTGCTAATGTTGGAAAAACCTCTCTTGTTACAAATTTTCCTTCCCCGCAATGCTTTAAGCTAAATCAAGTTTTACATATGCCCAACATCACTCAAAACCTACTTTCTGTTAATCAGTTTTGTAAGGACAATCAGTGTAGTTTTATTCTTGACGATGCCTGCTTTATAATCTAGGACAGAATCACAGGACAGACACTTTACAAAGGGCTGAGCAATGAAGGGTTGTACTCAATTCCATGCCAATTACCCTCACTGTCTGCCTTCTAGGTTCCTCAGAAATCCTCTCAGTCTGTCTTTCTATGTAAGAAGGTACTATTTAGTCTATGGCATCATCAATGAGGGCATCCTGCCAATGATGTAGTCTCCTCAATCCTTCATAAATCCAGTGTGGACTTCTCACCTGATAATCATTAGTATCCCTGCAAACCATGTCTGCAAGGAAAGTTTACAAAGTTATCTTTTTCTTTTCCTGCTTCTAAGTCATCAAATCCCTTTCAGGTAGTTCATACTGATGTATGGGGACCTTCTCCCCAACCTTCTTTTGAGGGTTTTAGGTACTATGTTACATTGATTGATGAATGTACAAGATTTACTTGGCTATTTCCAATGAAACAGAAGTTAGATTTCTACTCAATTTTTGTCTCATTTTATGCTTTCATTCTGAGCACTTTTGCTGTCTCTATCAAAATTCTTCAATTTGATGGTGGAGGTGAATACACCAGCTCCAGGTTGCATCAATTTCTTGCTCTAAAAGGAATCAAGCACTAGAAATCATGTCCATATATACCTGAACAAAATGGATTAGCAGAAAGAAAACACATGCACATAATAGAAACCACTGTGACACTGTTACAAGATGCTAAACTTCCTGAACGATTTTGGGTTTATGCTTGCCTCACATATATCTATCTAATCAATAGAATGCCATGCTATAATCTACAAATGGTGTCTCCTTATGAAAGACCCTTTGGTTCTCCTCCTGATATTAGTTTTCTGAAAATTTTTAGTTGCTCTTGTTTTCCTTTACTCAAACCATATAACACCACCTGCCAAATACAGTCAAGTGTGTTTTTCTGAGATATGCCACTTCCTACAAAGGTTATATCTTTTTTGATCCAATCTCTATCAAAATCTACATTTCCAGGCATGTTCTATTCAATGAGTCTGAGTTTCCTTTTATGTCTCTAACACTTAAACCTCCTCTACACTCTTCTGGTTCCTCACCTACTGCTAGTGATCAGTCCTGCTTACTACATGTTATTCCTTCTTTTACAACCTCTTCATCCTGCTCACCCAATGCTTCTGTGATTCCTGTTCAAGCAAGATCCTCATCACTTGAGGAATCCTCAAAGTTATCACCAGTTCCTCAGTCTTTAGTACCTAATCCAGCTTCAAATATCTCAGCCTCTTCTGCTGCTCAGGACTCTCCTCCTGTCCAGGCTGCTGAGCCTCCTGATCTAGTGGACAGTTTGGATTCTGGTTCCTTTTTTCAACCTGAACTTCTTTAGATTGTGCTTCCTATATCAGGTGTCAACATGCACCCTATGCAGACCCGATCTAAAAGTGGTATTGTCAATAGGAAGGCCCTTAGTTCAATCCTAACCCCTTCTTCTGATGAAGCTGATCTGTCCCTAGTTGAGCCCGCTTCCTTTAAGTCTGCTGCTCTGTCACCTGTATGGCAAACTGCTATGCAAGATGAAATTGATGCTCTTCATGCTCAACACACATGGACTCTTGTACCTCTCCCAATAGGAAAGAAATTAGTTGGTTGCAAGTGGGTGTACAGAATCAAAAAGAACTCAGATGGATCTGTTGCATGGTATAAGGCTAGGTTAGTGGCCAAAGGGTTCAGTTAAGAGGAAGGGATTGATTATGGTGAAACCTTCAGTCCTGTTGTGAAACCTACAACTGCCAGGTTGGTTTTAGCCTTGACTGCTCATTTTTCATGGCCATTGAGACAACTTGATGTGAAAAATGCATTTCTTTATGGGATTCTTAAATAAGAGGTCTTCATGTCCCAACCACCTGGTTTTGAAAGTCCTCATCAGAATGATCATGTCTGTCTTTTGCATAAATCCCTATATGGCTTGAAGCAGGCTCTTCGAGCATGGAATGATCGATTCACCAGCTTTCTTCCGAGCCAGGGGTTTGCATCAACTTGGTTAGATGCCTCCTTGTTTGTGCAGCAAACATCTATTGATCTGGTTGTTTTGTTACTCTATGTCGATGATATCATCCTCATAGGCAGCTCTAATCATGCTCTCAGGCTGTTATTGACTCTCTTACCAAGGAATTTGATATGAAGGATCTTGGAGATCTTCAATACTTCCTTGGTATTCTGATAACTCAATCCTCTTCTGGTATGTTCTTGTCTTAGGAGAAGTATGTCCATGATCTTCTTGCTAAAACTGCTATGGTTCATAGCAATGGTTTTGATACACCAAGTGCACCAGGCACTCGTCTCCGCAGGCATGATGGACTTGCCTATCACAATCCATTTAACTATAGGAGCATTGTTGGGGCATTATAGTACCTCACTTTCATTAGGCCCGATATAGCCTTCTCAGTCAATCAAGTCTGCCAATTCATGCAAGAACCGTGTGAGTCTCACTTCATGGCAGTGAAGAGAATTCTCAGATACCTCCAAGGCACTTCTCATCGAGGCATCAAGTATACTCCTGGTCAGCTTGAACTCAATGCCTATGCAAATGCTGATTGGGCGGGTGATCCAAACGATCGACGTTCGACTACAGGTTTGGTTGTCTTTCTTGGTCCCAATCCAATATCATGGTCCTGCAAGAAACATCAAACTGTCTCCAAGTCTAGCACAGAGGCTGAATATCGTACTCTTGCAATCACTATTGCTGATATAAGTTGGATCTGTTAGCTCCTATGTGCAATTCACATCCCTTTACTCAAGCCACCTCTTATTTACTGTGACATCACCTCAGCCACCTCTCTATCTGCCAATCCCATGTTTCACTCAAGGGCCAAGCACATTCAGGTTGATTATCACTTTTTTTGTGAGCGTGTCATTCGTGGTGACCTTGATATCCAGCATGTCTCTTCCCATGATCAAGTTGCTGATGTCTTCACTAAGTCTCTCGAGGAGAAGATGTTCAACGTTCATGTCTTCAACCTAATGGAACATCAGCTTGAGGGGGGATGTTAGTAGTAAAGGTCCTCCCTTCATGTAGTACGATTCAGGTAGCTCACCCTCAACAAAAGAACAGGTGCTCCAACCCGTACCTCAATCCTACCTTCAATCTGTTGAGAGTGTGATTGTGCCAAGTATCACAATCACCATGATTCTAGGAAAACTGTTTAGAGTAAGCCTTGAATGCTGTGATCATGTAACTAACTCAACTGTACCTCTAACTGTAATTGTGAGATCATCCCGATTAGCTAGGTGAGGTTACTTAGGCTCTAAGTAAAATGGTGAGCTATATATCCTTGTAAACCTTCATTGTAATGATCAATTGAATACATAGGGATCCTTTCTCATCTGTTCTCTTCTTCTCTAAATCTAAATTTCTCTCCTCTCAACTCTTTCAACAATGTCGTAGTAAGAGGGTACGTGGGAATTGAAATTCATAATAATTTAGATAAGTGACAATTACATGCTGATGTTGACATGAATATATAATTTCATAATAATATAAAACAAAATAGTTCTATTCTATATTTGCATGGAATGGATACTTACGAGAGATCGCACTCACTTTGATTATATTATTATGAGTCTTCTAACTATAATATATATAGATTTGCTTCCTTGTTTTCTCTACGCCCACTTAGGTTTAGTTATCTTCGAGCAAAAAAAAAAAAGTGTTTTAGTTATCATATATATGAAATACCAACGTTATTTCACTTTCATTTAATTTAAACTATATAAACTCAATTAAATTCTCACACATATCATTTTAGAAAACATTGTTATCTTGTAAATCGTCAAAATAAAATTTCAAATTGAGGAGTAAGTAAACTAATTGTGTTATTTAATAATAATTTTCTAGTATGTCTTTTCAAAGTAACCATTACTAAATTTTGGCTGAACTAGTATCAAAATAATCAAGTTTCTCTATTCTTATATTGATTCTCATTTTGTTCCATGTTTCATCTTGTTGATATAAGAAATTGACCAACTTAGACTCACCTTACTGTACACTTTTGGCTGCTTTTCTTGTGGCAAGAAGACGTGTGTATGGAGAAAGTAAGAGTAAAGGGACACCGGTGAGGTGTCGGCCTAACAGTCT
This sequence comes from Prinsepia uniflora, assembly GCA_032719365.1. Taxonomy (NCBI): domain Eukaryota; kingdom Viridiplantae; phylum Streptophyta; class Magnoliopsida; order Rosales; family Rosaceae; genus Prinsepia; species Prinsepia uniflora. The sequence goes on from CM064861.1 coordinate 10,259,726, forward strand.
CTGATGCTTAAGTAAGATTAAATGTGGAAGGTACTGTAGTAATTTAGACAACGTAAAGACAAGATTATCATTACCTTTTAAAAGGGGGTACCCTTATATTTATAGTAGTATTAAATGTTGTTGTTGATGTATGTGAGTATGAGATAAATGTATTTACCTTTAGAAGCTGACACATGTCCTGGTGTGGTCTTGAACAATATTTCTAACATGTCAGTGGGCCTAGCCGACCAGATGTGGTCGGCTTGTGATGTGGGTGGCTTCTTGCTGAGTGATCATAGTGGCCGAATGTGATGCTAGGTCGATCAGTGGGGCAGGCCGATCATGTATGACCGGTTTATACTATTTTGGCCTTATTACTGGTGATCAGGATGGTTGCATGGAGGACCTGGCCGATTAGCTAAGGTCGGCCAACCTTGGTCGGTTGAAGGTGTGGAATTGTACGGTTTGTCAATTGGAGGGCTTAGAAAGTTTCTAAGGCAGGACTACTCGGCCTTTAGTCAGGCCGATTAGATAAGGTACGAATAGAAGTCCCCCAAGTCGTTGACTGAGGTGGATTTCCTCAGTCAAAGTCTTATTGTGTACCTATCAGCATGTGTAGATGTATACTATATCAGTCCCCAGTCCCCCAAGCCCTTAGCTGAGGAGTGATGTCGAAGGGAATTGGATATGGCCAACTTGCGCGGACGTTCGCACGATGAGGTGGTCGATCGGCCTAGGCATGGCCCGTGACCGAGCGAGAACCACATCGGGACAAGGTGAGTGTATGTCACCTTGCTTGGCCAACTTGGAACCAAGGTGAGTGTATGTCACCTTACTCGGACCACTTATGTGGACTTTTGCAAGATGAGGTGACCGATTGGCCTTAGCTTGGACAGTGACCGATCAAGAACCACTTGGAGCCAAGGTGAGTGTATGTCACCTTGATCAACCCACTTGAACGGACCTCGCATGATGAGGTGGCCAATCGATCTTGGTATGGCCACGGACTGACCGAGAACCACTTCGATCAAAGGTGAGTGTATGCAACCTTGCTCGGCCCACTTGTGCGGACACTCGCACGATGAGGTGGTCAATCAGCCTTGTCTTAGCTAGTGATTGATTGAGAACCACTTAGAGCCAAGGTGAGTGTATGTTGCTGGGCCTACTTGAGTGGACCCTCGCATGATAAGGTGGCCGGTCAGCCTTGAAATGGCCAGTGACTAACCAAAACCACTTGAAGCTAGGGTGAATGTATGCCACCTAGCTTGGCCCACTTGCGCAGACCCTCACACAATGAAGTGATCGATCGGCCTTGGAATGGCTAGTGATCGATTGAGAACCACTTGAAGTCAAGGTGAGTGTATGTCACCTATCTCGGTCAACATGGAAATCTTTTTCAGCCAGCTCAAGGCCGCTGGATGTCATGTTTAGTCACTGTTGAGTGCTTTTATAGCTAGCATGCATGCATGCGCGTAGTTAATGCACGACATTTCCACTGACTGAGTGGGTTGGCAACAACTCTCGATCATTCCCGATCTTTGTGCAACGGCCTGAAGGGTCATCAAAACTTCTAAAGTGTGAGTGGATAAAAATACCATCATTTGAAAATACATTTAAAAAATGAACGTACCCACCAGTTATAAAACATGCATGTATAGAGTAAAATATGACCAACTGGATTTCAAATCATATCACATCACTAACTGTGGGATCCACAATCACAACACATATAAAAGCCCATGGTCCAAATTTCCTAAAATCTGTTTCATCAAATCACAATACAAAACATGGACACCAACATCAATCATTGACTCCCCCGAGCATGAGCTTCGACTGCTTGGGACATAAATACCCCGAGCATAAGTTGTTTGGGACACCTCGAGTTTCGGCTACCAGGGAAAAATCGCCCTAATCGTTGGTCATATGGGAAACCCTCTAGCTTCGACCATATGGGAACTCATCACAATCACAATGATCAAACCACATTACTCATCAATGCACAAATATCAATCACAATATCACAACATAACTGTAACGACCCGTCCCAGAAATCGGGATTAGATTAGTGGTTAATGATGGATTAGTGAAGTTAATCGGTGATTAGTTGGATACTTTTGGACGGACGGTGCGAAATGACGATTTTGCCCTTGGAATGGGCAAAAATGTTGACTTTTAGTTCGGGCAGTCAAATGGACGTTGGCCGATAATTGTGACGTAGTTCGGGACGTCACGAGTTCATAGACAGGTGGCACATCCAATTCCGACATTCGAGGAAAAAGTTATGACTTTCAGACATTCGAGGGTAATTTGGTAATTTGGTTTAAAAGGGGCAATTTGTTGATTTTTCATACGACATGGAATTTTCACGCATTTCGAGGACCGTTGGGTAGGTCTCGATCCCCTGAGTACAACGACAGGCGGCATATTGCCATTGGACTTCGGATGGATTAGTTATTGGTCTAAATAAGCGAAGGGCAAAATGGTAATTTATGAAAGCAGGGGCATTTTGGTCATTCTAGTGCATAGGGATCTGTTTCCATAGAAATTGGGACACTAGTGCATTGGGATTTGTGTCCACTAGATTTGGGACACTTGTCCCTTCTCTGGATGGCTGTGGAAGGTCCCCCACCGCCTCACAATCGATAATACGGTTTTAAAATTTGGAAGTGTTCCATGATTTTGGAAAACACAGGAAAACAGAGAGCTAGGTGAACCATGAGAAATCATCCTTAAAAATCATTTAATCTTCAGTATTTGTCTGTGGGTTGTTAAGGGGATTGAGTGAGGCTGATGAGGTGGTCGTGGTGGTGCTGCCACGAGAACCGTCGTGGACGGTGACTTGAACCCCGTCAGACAAAAGAGAGGAAATCGTGAACCAATCCAGCCAAACTCCTTCGATCCTCATCCCGGTCCATGATGTGTGAAGGAAAGATGAAGAGGGTGATGAGATGAGTGTGGTGGTCACCACGGTAGTGTATAATGGCGTGGAAAGATGAGTTTCCCATGAAGCTTTAGGTTGAATTCTAAAATGGTGAATTTTGAATTGAGGGTTATCGTTTGATTTGGTTCATTGGATAATAATTTGGAGGTTGTCAGGAGTCGATCATGCTTGGAGGGAAGCTTGAGACAGGCTATGGAGGCCAGAACAAAAAATGGAATATGGCCGGTTCAACAGTTGACATGGGGAGGTAATATTTATCTTCACTTTCAAGGTTTAAATATGGAAAGTGATTAGAAGTGAAAGGACGTAATTAGTGGATTAATTAGGATTAAAAATGGATTAAAAAGGAATTATAATTGAACAAAACCTCGCACGCCGATTCACGGCTGGATCGGATGTGCAGAACCGGTTCAGACCAGTTTGACTGAGCTTGAAGATGAACAGTAGCCTCGTGCGTGGGTCCCACGCGCAGCCTCTTTGGGCGGTACATGAGGGTGCATGGGGCCTAGTTTGAGGAAGGTTCCAACACGACTTTTAAAGTATTTGATGTAACGAACATTTTGGCGTTGGTTTCGAGTCAATCGGACATCGTCACGATATGTTTCGGGCTGTCCGAAGGTTTTAGGGCTCGTTTAAAAATATTTAAAAATTTGGGAAAATTACGGGGCTTTAGTCGAAGCTTAATAAAGTAGTTAGTGACCTTATTAAGGGATTTGGATAGATTCGGGAAAGCCCGTAATAGTGGATTAGTCGGGGAAGCGTAATTGCGCATGTATCGAGGCGGCGATGCTAATGGTCTGTGAGTGGACTTTGCTTTCTAACTTATGATGCATGCATATATGTTTTTATATGTTTTCTATACGTAATTCTATGGTTATGATTATGATCCTAATGATTTACGATTTTGGCACGTATTTCGAGATAATGACGTATTTCCACGTTTTACGAGTTTCTGATATGATTTGATTTTGGGATTTGAAATATGATTTGATTTCAATAGTTTATAACGGATTTTGGAAAAGTGATTTCGGGCTTGAAGCCCTGTTCATAAAAACGATTTCGGAAAAGTGATTTCGGTTTTGGAATAGAATTTCGGAAAAATGATTCGAATTCAGCTTTGGAACTTGAAAGTGAAATTCAGGATTTGGGTTTGGGATGATGGTTCAGGATGCTAGCGTACGAAATCATTATTGCGAATTCGGATATGGATTTTCTATGGTTTTCACTTGATTGAAAAATAGTTTTGGGTTTAAAGACCCGGAAAAAGAAAAAGAAAAAGAAAAACGGCTGGATCTGGTTTTGAGTTTAAAGACTCGGTTGATTGACGGGGGAGGGCCCTGGATTGATATGTTTTTAGTTTAAAGACTCGGTTATGATATCCCTCGAGGCATGTTGATTGTGTTTTGTGTTTAAAAACTCGTTGATATCCCAGGAAGGCCTGATTATGCGCATGATTTTGAGTTTAAAGACTCGAGCACTTGAGATCCAGCAACTCGATTGATTGATGTTTTTCATTGGTTTTCACTGGTTTTCAGATGTTTTGGGCAATGGCCCGGATGATGAAGATTTATGATTTTGGACTGAGGCCCTTTGAATTACTGATTTGAGAAAAAGGAAAGGATTCTGGTTTTCAATAATGATTTTCTTTCTTGGATATGAATGGTTTTATGAAATGGTTTGATATGCATGCATTGGTTTTAAATGGACGGTATAAAAGTATGTTTTATAAACTATTTTCGGAATGTACTATTTATTTTTGTCCACTCACAGTCTTTTATGTTTTCGATACCCTCCAGGTTGTCGCGGTGCGAGCTGTTGGTCGAGAGAGACGGAGACATTACACATGCGATCCACAGTAGAGTCTGCACGCTCTGGGAAGTTCGGATGTTTTGAATGGTTCATTTGGAAATCCCTTATCCAACTTAAGCATCACATGGAGGTTGGACGTCGGTTTAGCCTTCGTGTCACGCATAAGTTAGACGGGAGCATGACTTAGCCCTTAATCCCGGGGGATTGAGGGTGGGTCGTGTCAAATTGGTATCGGAGCAGGTTTTGTGCGCTCTGCATGAGGTTTGGCTCCCAGAGTCGTTGGTTCGTCGACTTGGGTGTTGTGATGCTACTGTGGATGTGATGTCTCGACGCAGAACAGCCCATCATCAACCTGGACGTGATAGTGGCAGTACGATCGTTAGTGGTTAGTTAACGGTGATTGTTAGTACCAGGTGATAGTCGCTCGATACTCGGTGCAAGGTATGACGTATGTCGACTTAGGGTCGGAGTAGTTAGCGTGTTTGGCACTGGATATGCTCGATGGTTGGACCATAGGGTCGGATGTATGCCAGCGTGGTTAACCTACGTAGATAGTAGCTAGTGAGCTACAATTACGAGTAGGCTGGTTGGCATGTGGGGCCCAATAGTAGCCTGTTGAGCTAGTGGTACACGTGGGTCGAGGAGGCTGGTTGACGGTGGCCTGTTGGGCCGGATGGCGATTGGATGATAATGGTATGGACTTGTGACCATTTGGTCAGATTGTTCGAGTTTGGACTTGTGCGACTACGAGTAGCCGGATGCCTCGAGTGACGGGGTATAGGAAACTACTCTGAGGATCTGAGGGATTTTCCCCTAGCATTGGTTACTGATGTTGGTGTGTAGACTTTATGATAATGGATGGTCTTAGGTGAGTGTGACGACCTGGGTGGGGGTTCTTGTGAGCTAGTGGATATTGAGGGTTTCGATAACCCGTATGATGAGGATGATTGGAGGAACCCCATGGAATGACTGGTTTGGACTGTGAATACCTTGGTGAGGAACCCCAGAGTAAGTGCTTAGTCTGGAAACCGTGAATTGGGGTTTGTGGTTAGTTGGAGGTTGTGGCTTGGGCCGACTTACAGCTGGATCGGAGATGGTGCTGCTAGGTGCAGCCGAGGCAGTGAGATGGTGGTATATGGATGAGCATTGATTTGCTCAGTGTATTGGATTACGAGGGAGGTTAGTTTCCCCGAACCGAGCGTATATTGAGGGTTTGGCTCGGTTTGAGCAGAGATTCGGGACTGGTGTGCTGTGAGCCTGAGATAAGAGATGATGTGCCACGAGCTAGATCCGTGTGAATGGTAGGATGGGCACATCATGAGTTGAGGTTGTGACCAGGCCGGTGTCTGGAAGGACCTACAAACGGAACTGGGAGATGGGATGACCATGGGCAGGTCACGTTCAGTATGAACGGTCAAGATACCGTTGGTTTGATCAGAGTGGCGCAGTGGAAGCGCAGTGGACCTACGCTTCATGTTGAATCGGGCTAGGTTGGTATGGTCGGGTTGACCATGAGTGAGGTTGGTTTTTGTGTACTCATCCTATTGTGTTGGAGTTGTCGAGTATGTTGGACTGTGTTGGCACATGCCGAGGTTGGCATTTGGGTGATGTCGAGGCCCGTGCTTGGTGATTTCCTAAGCTTGGTGATTAATGAACTCAAGGATCATGAATCAGGAGACCGAGGTGAGTAATCGTTGATTGTGATCCCGAGAGTTGGTTACGAGTATGACAGTGGTGCTCGAGGTTGAACCTCGGAAAGGTTAGGATGCGATCATCAGAAAGAGTGATGATTGACATTCTTTTGGATATGCATAAACAAGGATAACCGAAATGTGAGTGGTCGGTGAGTTGATTTGACTACGGAAACGTGGTTGTGATCCATAGAGAGTATGGACTTTTCTAAGTTCCATAGAGGAGTCTACGTTTAGACGGTTCACCCAGTTCATCCGGTGGTGGTATACTTGTTAAGGATGAAGTCCCATGGCTGGACTCTCGGAACCAGGAGATGTTGACATTGGGATGATGATATGCTGTGTTTGGTTCCCGGTTGGTGGTTATGCTGTGCGATGAATACTCTGGAGTCGATTTGGGAGGCTCATTGATGAGACGTCAGGAATTGTGACCCCCCTTGATCTTGGACACGTGTGGATGTGTTCAAGAGGAGGAAGAGTAATTGGTGACGTCCGGGAATGGCCTGTGTGGCGAGTGTCAAGGAATGGTGTTAAGATGGCTAAAGGTAGAATGACTTGTGATGATATGGATGAGGACCATTGTGAGTTCCGTTGTAGGCTGACTGAAAGAAGTTGAGAAAGAGTGACTATAACTGATCGGTATGAGGTTGCTGAAGAGAACTCATAATCTAGACGTGCCTTTAGACGTATTGAGTACTTTATCGATTTGCTCCGACGTGGTAGTTTGTTCATTTGTGGGAATTGAAGGCGAAGTCGTGAGCCAGTAGGTGGGATCCATTTAGGAGTGAGTGGACCGAGATTGAATCGTTTATGGCTCCAGATTGGGTTGTTGTGGATCAGGAGGATCGTATGTGAGACACAAGTCGGATAGCTTAATCACCTTGGAGCTGTGCATGACATATGTGGTTCGTCTCGTAGATGTATGGGTTTTGGACTTAGATCTGGTACTAGGTCTACCTGGTATTCGTAATCGAGATGTGTTTGGAGTTCATATTGGTTGGGAGACGCAGGAAACTGGGAGACGCAAAATAGATTTGAGCTAGTGTTCTTCAGAAGACGTGTTGGCCTAGTATTGGATTGGACTGACGAGCTTCAAAAGTGAAGCGTGTTTGGCCTGTCGGCAGGTAGTAATTAGTATAATTACGAGGAAGTTTGTGTGCCCTGGAGATTTCACTATGAGGGTGACGGGTACATTATGATGTTGTTGGTTGGACTTTGGGTGTCGTAGAGCGTGGCTGATGCCGATGTGATTGAATGGTGGATTTACCATAGGATGACATTGGAAGTACGTGCGGATATACTCTACGAACTGTGTTTTAGGTATTCTAAAATATCTTTGGTTATTCAACGTTTAGGGTTGTCTTTGCTTGTGTTTGGTGGTATGCACTGTGGTTCTGGTTGATGGTGAGTGGTGCATGTACTTGAGATATGTTTCAATGTGATTGAACGGTTTAGATATGGACTGAATTCCAGTGATCCTGAGTGATCTGATTGGTTGGTAGGAGTCAGGATTGATGTGTACTGGATACTCAGAGCCATGAGTGGTTGGTTGGACCCTAAGATTGAGATGTGTGATCACGGTTAAACCAGTTCGTGATAGGGTCCAGTTATAGACAAATAGTATGGAATGTGGATGGTGTTCCCACAGGTTGACTGTGTTGGTGGTTAATGGAACCACTAGTGAGATGTTTTGTTGAATTAGGGGTATAAACAAGTACGTTGTGACTCCGATGAGGTCGGCGTGGATCGCTGACGGAAGTAGTATGGAACGTTGTACGAATCTTGTTGCATAGGAGTACCAAGATCGGTAGATGCCGTATTGAGCATTGTGTTTGTTGACGGCGGACTCACATGATGTATTGGGACGTTGGTACGAGGTACGCTTGACTCGAGAAGGAGTCGGAAGTGTTGAAACTGGTAGCAGCGGTGTTGTAGCGTACCTAGTGTTGGAGGAGCCGTGAGTGTCGGCTGGTGCGACGTTAGAGGTGTCTCGGGTAGGAGTTGGAATGTGTTGACCCCGATAAGAATGAGATAATTCGCCAGATGGACTGAAACTTGCTAGATGGTTCGCTTGACCAAGTTGGGGTGACAGTTTGGGAACTGTCAGGCTAATTTGGATTGGCAGATGATGGACACTGGGTAGGAGGTCCAGGTGTGAGATCAGTTGGATTTCCCCCAATAAGTTGAGACCTTATGAGATGTGGAATTTCGGGGATGAAATTCTTTAAGGGGGAAAATTGTAATGACCCGTCCCGAAAATCGGGATTAGATTAGTGGTTAATGATGAATTAGTGAAGTTAATCGGTGATTAGTTGGATGCTTCGAACGGACGGTGCAAAATGACGATTTTGCCCTTGGAATGGGCAAAAATGTTGACTTTTAGTTTGGTAGTCAAATGGACGTTGGCTGATGACTATGACGTAGTTCGGGACGTCACGAGTTCATAGACAAGTGGCACATCCGATTTCGACATTCGAGGAGAAAGTTATGACGTTCGGAAGTTCGAGGGTAATTTGGTAATTTGGTTAAAAAGGGGCAATTTGTTGACTTTTCATACGACATGGACTTTTCACGCGTTTCGAGGACTGTTGGGTAGGTCTCGATCCCCTGAGTACAAACGACAGGCAGCATGTTGCCATTGGACTTCGGATGGTTTAGTTATTGGTCTAAATAAGCGAAGGGCAAAATGGTAATTTATGAAGGTAGGGGCATTTTGGTCATTCTAGTGCATAGGGATCTATGTCCAGAGAAATTGGGACACCTAGTGCATTGGGATTTGTGCCCACCAGATTTGGGACACTTGTCCCTTCTCTGGATGGCTGTGGAAGGTCCCCCACCGCCTCACAATCGATAATACGGTATTAAAATTTGAAAGTGTTCCACGATTATGGAAAACAAAGGAAAACAGAGAGTTGGGTGAACCATGAGAAATCATCCTTACAAATCCTTTAATCTTTATTATTTGTCTGTGGGTTGTGAAGGGGATTGAGTGAGGCTGATGAGGTGGTCGTTGACAGGACCCACCCTCAATTCCCCGGGATAAAGGGCTAAGTCCTACTCCCATCTAACGTACGCATGACACGAAGGCTAAACCAACATCCAACCCCCTGTGTGACACGTAATTCCGACAAGGGATTTCCTAATGCACCGCTCAAAATGTCCGGACATTCCCAGAGCGCGCATACTCTACTAAGGATCGCATGTGTGATGTCTTCGTCCCTTTCTATCAACAGCTCGTACCGCAACAACCTGGAAGGTATCGAAAACATGAAAAGACTGTGAGTGGACAAATTAAATAATAATTTCATAAAACAATTATCAGAAAAACACAATTTATACCCTCCACGAAAAAACCAATGCATACATATAAAATCCTTGCCATAAAACCATTTCATATCCAAAATCATCAATGAAAACCAGAATCATTTCTTTCTTCAAATCCAGGGCCTCAGCCAAAATCACAAATCAATTTCAAGTACGGGAACTCAGTCCCAAAACTCATCAAATACAATTCATTCGGTCCACTTCCCAAAACATCTGAAAACCAGTGAAAAACATCAATCATGCGAGTTGCTGGATCTCAAGTGCGCCCGAGTCTTTAAACTCAAAACTTTGCACATAATTAGGCCTTCCCGAGATATCAACAAGTCTTTAAACTCAAAACACAATCAACAGGCCTCAGGGGGTATCATAACCAAGTCTTTAAACTCAGAACATTTACCGAGTCTTTAAACTCAAAACATATCAATCCATGGCCATCCCCTCGTCAATCAACCGAGTCTTTAAACTCAAAACCAGATCCAGCGGTTTTTCTTTTCTTTTTCCGGGTCTTTAAACCCAAAACCTTTTTCAATCAAGTGAAAACCATAGAAAATCCATATCCGAATTCTCAATAATGATTCCGTAAGCTAACATCCGGAACCATCATCCCGAACCCAAATCCAGAATTTCCTTTTAAGTTTCACAACCGAATCCAAAACATCTTTTAAAAATCTGATTCCAAAACCGAAATCTCGTTATCGAAATCACATGAACAGGGCTTCAAGCCTGAAACCACTTTTCCAAACTCCGTTATAAATCATATTTCAAATTCCGAAAGCAGATCATCAAAACCATGATCAAATCACAATAGAAATCGAAACCTCGTAAAATGTGCAATTCCATAATTATCTCGAAAATCATGCAAAACCGTAAATCATCAATATCAATTCATAAATATAGAATCACGTATAGAAAACATATAAAAACATATATGCATGCATCATAAGTTCAAAAGCAAAGTCCACTCACAGATCATTAGCGTCGCCGCCTCGATATGTGCATAATTACGCTTCCCTGGCTAAACCACTATCACCCGGCTTTCTCAAACCTGTCCAAAACCCATAATAAGGTTACTAACTACTTCACAATGGTCATAATAAAGCCCCGTAATTTTCCTGAATTTTTAACTATTTTTAACCGAGCCCTAAAATCTTAGGACATCCCGAAACATATCGAGACAATGTCCGATCGACTCAAAACTAGTGCCAAAATGTTCGTTACATCGAATACTTTAAAAGTCATGTTGGAACCTTCCCCAAAAGGGCCCCACGCGCCCTCACAGCATCGCCCAAAGGGGCTGCGCGTGGGAGCCACGCGCCTGCACTGTTCATCGTCTCCTTCTTCTCGCCAACCCGGTTCAAACCGGTTTGAACCGGCACAGGCGATTTTTGTCCATTTTTCCATTTTTCTCACTCGTTTTAATCCCATTAGTGTCGTCCTAACCTAACCAGTTTTTCTAGCTATTGAAAACATGAAAAACCAGATAAGGAAGTACCTCCTCGATCGTTCAACTTTTGTTTGATTTGTCTCCCCCCCCCCCCCCCCCCCCCCCCCCCCCCCCCCTCTGTTTCTAGGTTCCAAGCCATATCTGTCCCTAATTCCAAGTCCCTTAGCTTCCTTTTGGCGTCCAAACCCTCATCCAAAGAACCAATTCGATTAATAAGCATCAGAAACAAAATTGCCATTTTCAACCTTAAAAGAACTAGTTAGTCGAAGGTGTCCTTACCAGGCCTCTCTGGCCTTGTGAACAGGCTCAATCCATTACTTATAGCCTCAAATACACCGCCCAGTGAATCAAATCGATCCTTAAGCCTTAAATCCAACTTCCCAAGTTCAAACATAAACAGGGGACTTCTCGGGTTTTCTCAATTATCACCGCCGTCCTCCGTCGTCGTGCCTCGCCGTGGTCACCAAACGTCTCAGCACAGCCTCCTTTCCAAATTTCCTTCACATCCCATCTTCATCTGATCAGGTTTGAGAGGGGTGGGGTTCCATGATCCTCTCTATCTCTGTTTTCTGCCAAAGTCCACGGCACCGTCCATGACGGTGGCACCAACCCTCGTGTCTCACCTTAACACTCCACTCCCCTTCACTCTACACTCACGGTTAAAGAAGGTCATAGGGTTCAACTGGATTATTTTTTCACGATTCAAGCTCTCCTCTGTTTCTCTGTGTTTGTAAACCACACTCACACACCGTGCACAAATTTAAAACTCGTTGGAGGCTTCTACACCCATCCAGACCCAGCTAGGTGTCCAAAACCTGGTGGACACATATTCCAGAGGAGGCCAAGAATCCATCTTTAACGGAGCTCAGATCTCAATGCAAGAAATGACCAAATTGCCCTTACCTTCACAATTACCATTTGCCCCTCAAGTTCCTAGACCCGTAACTTTACCGTCCATCATCCAATTAGTGCATGCCGCCTGTCGTTGTATTCAGGAGTTCAAGACCTACCTAACGGTCCTCGAATTACGTGAAAAGTCCATGTCGTTTGAAAAGTTAACAAATTGCTCCTTTTTAACTAAATTACCAAATTACCCTTGAACTTCCAAACATCAAAACTTCCTCTTCGGATGTCGGAATCAGACGTGCTACCTGTCTATGAACTCGTGACGTCCCGAATTACGTCACGGTCATCGGTCAAAGTCCATTTGACCGCCCGAACCAAAAGTTAACTATTTGTCCAATTCCAAGGGCAAAACTGTCATTTCACATCTTCCGTCCGAATTCAGCCAGCTAATCACCGATTAACTTTACTAACCCGTCAGTAATCACTAATCTAATCCCGGTTTACGGGACGGGTCGTTTCAGTCGTGGTGGTGCTACCACGAGAACCGTCCTGGACGGTGACTTGAACCCGTGAGACAAAACAGAGGAAATCATGAACCAATCCAGCCAAACTCCTTCGATCCTCATCCCTGGTCCATGATGTGTGAAGGAAAGATGAAGAGGGTGATGAGATGAGGTGTGGTGGTCACCACAGTAGTGTACAATGGCGTGGTAAGGTGAGTTTCCCGTCAAGCTTTAGGTTGAATTCAAAAATGGTGAATTTTGAATTGAGGGTTATCGTTTGATTTGGTTCATTGGATAATAATTTGGAGGTTGTCAGGAGTCGATCATGCTTGGAGGGAAGCTTGAGACAGGCTATGGAGGCCAGAACAAAAAATGGAATATGGCCGGTTCAACAGTCGACGTGCGGAGGTAATATTTATCTTCACTTTCAAGGTTTAAATATGGGAAGTGATTAGAAGTGAAAGGATGAAATTAGTGGATTAATTAGGATTAAAAACGGATTAAAAAGGAATTAGAATTGGACAAAAATGCTCAAACCGGTTCACGACTGGACCGGATGTGCAGAACCGGTTCAAACCGAATGTGTAGAACCGGTTCAGACCGGTTTGATTGAGCTTGAAGATGAACAGTAGCCTGGCGCGTGGTTCCCACGCGCAGCCCCTTTGGGTGGCTTGTGAGGGCACGTGGGGCCTAGTTTGAGGAAGGTTCCAACACAACTTTTAAAGTATTTGATGTAAAGAACATTTTGGCGTTGGTTTTGAGTCAATCGGACATCGTCTCGATATGTTTCGGGATGTCCGAAGATTTTAGGGCTCGTCTAAAAATAGTTAAAAATTTGGGAAAATTACGGGTTTTAGTAGAAGCTTAATAAAGTAGTTAGTGACCTTATTATGAGATTTGGTCAAGTTCGGGAAAGCTTGTAATAGTGGATTAGCCGGGGAAGCGTAATTGCGCGCGTATCGAGACAGCGACGCTAATGGTCTGTGAGTGGACTTTGCTTTCTAACTTATGATGCGTGCATATATGTTTTTATATGTTTTCTATACGTGAGTCTATGGTTATGATTATGATCCTAATGATTTAAGATTTTAGCACGTATTTCGAGATAATGACGTATTTCCACGTTTTATGAGTTTCTGATATGATTTGATTTTGGGATTTGAAATATGATTTGATTTCAATGATTTATAACGGATTTTGGAAAAGTGATTTCGGGCTTGAAGCCCTGTTCATAAAAGCGATTTCGAAAAAGTGATTTCGGTTTTGGAATTGAATTTCGGAAAAATGATTCGGAATCAGTTTTGGAACTTGCAAGTGAAATTCTGGATTTGGGTTCGAGATGATGGTTCCGGATGATAGCTTACAGAATCATTATTGCGAATTCGGATATGGATTTTCTATGGTTTTCACTTGATTGAAAAATAGTTTTGGTTTTAAAGACCCGGAAAAAGAAAAAGAAAAAGAAAAAGAAAAAGAAAAACGGTTGGATCTGATTTTGAGTTTAAAGACTAGGTTGATTGACAGGGGAGGGCCCTTGATTGATATGTTTTAAGTTTAAAGACTCGGTATATGTTTTGAGTTTAAAGACTCGATTATGATATCCCCCGAGGCCTGTTGATTGTGTTTTGAGTTTAAAGACTCGTTGATATCCCGGGAAGACCTGATTATGCGCATGGTTTTGAGTTTAAAGACTCGGGCGCACTTGAGATCTAGCAACTCGATTGATTGATGTTTTTCACTGGTTTTTCCTTGGTTTTCAGATGTTTTGGGAAATGGCTCGGATGATGAAGATTTATGATTTTGGGCTGAGGCTCTGGATTTGAATTACGAATTTGGGAAAATGAAAGGATTCTGGTTTTCAATAATGATTTTCTTTCTTGGATATGAATGGTTTTATGAAATGGTTCGATATGCATGCATTGGTTTTAAATGGAGGGTATAAAAGTATGTTTCTATAAATGGTTTTCTGAATCTACTATTTATTTTTGTCCACTCACAGTCTTTTATATTTTTGATACCCTCCAGGTTGTCGCGGTGCAAGCTGTTGGTCGAGAGAGACAGAGACATCACACACGCGATCCACAGTAGAGTCTGCGCGCTCTGGGAAGTTCAGAGGTTTTGAACGGTTCGTTTGGAAATCCCTTGTCCAACTTACGTGTCACATAGAGGTTGGACGTTGGTTTAGCCTTCGTGTCACGCTTAAGTTTGACAGGAGCATGACTTAGCCCTTAATCACGGGGGATTGAGGGTGGATCCTATCAATAACTACAAGTAGGCGACCACCAAGCCACTTTCTCGGGATCAGTCACATCTGAGCGAATACCATATCCCCAGGATCATACGCATCCGACCAGTATTCCAAGGCTCAATCGCATCCGAGAAGACAACATACCATGAAACACAACTCACAAAGCCAATCACTAAGCTTTTATAAAGTTCTCGACTCAACTCTATGTCAAAACCAATTCCAAACAGGGTCTCAATCCCAAAATATCGTTTTCACCAAATCCGTAAATCACATATATAAACCGATATTTAAATCCATGTAATCTTCAAGTCATCGTATCAAATCATCATCCAAATCATTGCAACTCAAATCATGCAATAAATCATGGAAAACATTTACTAAGCATGCATAAAGAAAACACCCACTCACACACCGTCCACGCGGTTCAATTCTGAGCCATACGCTCATCTGTAAAATCAAGGAATCACCAATCCTGTTAAAAACCACCACTAAGGGTCATTATCATCCCCAAATAGCCTCACAATACAATCCTCCATTTTACAGGATTCAAATACGTATTTAAAATGTAATATAACACTTCGAACACCCAAAACTACATCGAGATAGTGTCCGATCGACTCGAAACCTATGCCAAAATGTTCGTTACAACAATTTCAATAAAAGTCATATTGATCATACCTCGAAAATCTCATATATGCGCCCACATGCACCACCAGAAATGTCTACGCGTGAAGCCCACGCGCCTGCTATAGTAGTAGCATTGTTCATCTTCTTTACCCATTTTTTTTTTGCAAAATGGGTCGTACGACCCGATTTCATAACCCAATTCCAAAACCTGCAATTTCCATCCAATTTCCTTTTTTTAAACATCAAATCCCATATCCTCAGTCCCAAAAACAGTTCTATCATCTCAGAATACGAAGAATTCACTTCTATATCTTCGTACAACCAATTCCACATATTAACAACTTAGTCTCACTCATCAGGGACGAAGGATCATAGAATTGACCTCAATTTAGTGTTTAAATTGTGAAATCCCATAATCCAATTTCAATGGGCACGGGTTTGAGTTCGAGTTTTCAAGGTTCAAGCTTCTCATTCCCCTCTCTGTTTTCTTCTTCCTTTTTCCTTGTTTCCCTCTTACTTTTCTCTATATTTCTCTGCATAGTCACTCTGTTTTTCTTTCGAGTAGCTAGTATGATCGAACCCCGTGTTTAGGTTTTTGGTTTGTTCATGTTTTTCTGTGATGACCCACCCCAATCCCCTTCCCCATCCGGATTAACACGGGATGGGTCGTGATCCCGTCTGACATGAAGTGTCAGACCAGGAAAAATTCGAACCGTTAGCCCGACCGGCTTCTAGAGTACGCCAGGATCCGATGGAGGAGTGTGATGTCTCGGTCTCTGCTACAGTCCGCACTAGTAATCAACCTGAAGGACAATTAAAACAGAAAAGACTATAAGTCGACGAAAAGTAATAGTTTGATAAAACACATTTCATAAAAGACCTTTATGCCCTTCACTAAAAAACATGCATGCATATTGAAACCATTTATCAAGCCACATATGTTTAAACAACCATATTTAGGGTCTCAGCCCCAAGTTCCGTAAATTCAAGTCAAATAGGCCCCTACCCAAAACCATTTACAGAATTCCATAACATAGTAAACATATGTGGGAACTCAGCCCAAATCCATTTATTATCCATAAAACACAATTTCGCAAAACCAAGAAATCATGTTTATCATAAATAAATATATATCATATAACCAATCTTGTCACGGTATCTAAAGCTACGCGGGTGCTACCCGGGGTCTTAAATCCCAAGTCTCCCTAGGGTCCACCCAGGTCAATGTTCGTAGATCAATGACCCTCCCTGGGGGTTATAATCCATAGCCTTCTTGAGAGTAAGGTACCCAACGAGGGCGACTCCACTCAGTTAGTGCTTCCTGACTACTTCGGGGTCCACCCAGGCCAACGACCCTCCCCTTAGGAGACAATCCATAATATATAAGGATGGTATATGAAAAACCATTTTCAAAGGTTCATGCCTGGTCCCCATAAACCGTCATGAACCAGAAATCCATTTATGGGTCCCCAACTCGAAATCACAATCATAAAGCATAACTGGGCCCTAAACCCGAATTCATATACTAACTGGGCCTCCGGCCCGATTCGTAAACCAACTGGGCCTCGTGCCCGATTTCGTAAACCAAATGGGGCTCGTGTCTAATATCATAAACCAAATGGTCCTCGAGCCCGGTTCGTAAACCAAACAGGCCTCGAGCCCGATACGCAAACCAACTGGGCCTCGAGCCCGATTTCATAAACCAAATGGGTTGCGTGCCCGATATCATAAACCAAATGGGCCTTGTGCCCGATATCGAAAACCAAATAGGTCTCGTTCCCGATTCCATGTTTTCAAATCTGAAACCAGTTCACGAACCAATTGGACCCTTGGCCCGATAACGTGACTAAAAGGGACTTCGAGTCTGAGGATTTCCAAGAAAAATGGGTCTCATGCCCGAGTTTACCTTTTCAAATCCAAAACTATTTCATTAAACCATTTCTAAAACCATAAGCACGTATACTCGGTGCAAAACCGTAAACCTCGATTTACATGCAAACACGGAACTCACTTCGAAATGTGTGAAATCATATAAATCACTAACATCCAAATCATCATCATAGAATCACATCTATAAACCATATAAAACATTTATGCATGCAGCACAGTTTAGAAATCAAGGTCCACTCACAGACCGTCCTAAGTTACAGCCTCGATTTGCGTGTCGTAAGCCTCCCTGGGCTAATCACCGACACCGGGACTCCCAAACTTGTCCAATTCACTTTAGAGGGTAACTACCTCTCATTGAAGTCCCATAATTTTCCCGAATTTTTAACTATTTTTAAACTCGATCCTAAATCTTTAGAAGTCCCAAATAATAGACGGTGTCTGATCGACAAGAAACTAGTCCCAAAATGTTCGTTACATCGAATAGATTAAAAGTCATGTTGAAGACATCCCCAAAAGACCCACCACGCGCCCTCATGTGCCAGCATTGTCAGGACCCGTCTCAATCCCCCCGGGATTAACGCGGCACATTCCTGATCCCGTCTGACACGGAGTGTCAGACAAGGGAATTTCTGACTTTAGCCTTCTCGGGCTTCAGAGTATGCTAGGATCCGGAGGAGGTATGTGATCTCTCGGTCTCTGCTATAGCCTGCATCCACTGTCAACCTGAAGGGCAGTCAAAACATTAAAAGCTGTGAGTGGACAAAACAAATCATTTAATAAAAACATTTTCATCGAAAAGACATTTGCACCCTTCACTAAAAAGCATGCATGCATTCGAAAACCATTTACCAAAACCTTACATGAAACAAATACACGGGCCACTGCCCAAATCCATGTGGGACTCAGCCCAAAACTTGTACACATCACATATCATATAGCATATACATATAAATCACATAACCAATCATGTCACAGTTTCTAAAGCTACGCGCGTGCTACCTGGGGTCTCAAAGCCTAAGTCTCTCAGGGTCCACCCAGGTCAATGTCCGTAGATCAATGACCCTCCCTGAGGTTATAATCCAAGCCCTCCTGAGAGTAAGGTACCCAACGGGGGGGATTCCACTCAGTTAGTGCTCCGTGACTACTCCGGGGTCCACCCAGCTAACGACCCTCCCCGGAGAAGACATTCCAATTAAGGAAGGTATATGAATATATATATATATATATATATATATATATATAGAAAACATCCTTAAAACACTTTAAGGGATTCATGCCCGGTTCTCATAAACCGTCATGAATCCAGAAATCCATTTAGGGTCCCCGATCCGAAATCACAAATGTAAAGTAACTAGACCTCGTGTCTGATATCTCAGGGTCAGTCACGACTCCGATCATAGTGATGCGTGCAACCATCCATCCAGAACCGCTCTCAATCCTAGTATGTCACCATGAACGTATCAACCGACGTGACCACCACAAGATCATAGTGCACCCATCATTGATCGATATCCTGAACCGTCAGTACTCCGAAGTCGAGCCTCCATCGGCTACACGACAACGGATCATGCATTGTGACCTCTCCGAAAGGAACACATCCCAATCCGGAGGCGAGCGTTGTGTCGTCCATTGTCGTGCACATAGCACTCGCCGCGACCACGACTCAGACCTGTAGGTCACCAATAGGGCTACATTCCCGAGGTAAAACCAAATGGGTCTCATTCCCGAGTTTATCCTTTTAAAATCCAAAACTTTTTCATTTAAACCAACAAAGAAATACAAACCCGTATATGCACCGTAAAAGACTGAAACTTCGAAATACGTGCCAATACGTAATCACACATAAATGCACTCATGGCATCACAAAAAAAGTATTAAAACATATAATAAACATTTATGCATGCATCAATTTAGAAAACAAGGTCCACTCACAGACCGTCCGAGCTGCCGCCTCGATACGCGTGCTATACGGCTCTCTCGGGCCAATCGTCGCCACCGGGACTCCCAAACCTGTCCAAATCACTTTAGAGGGTTGCTAACTACCTTATTAACCTCTCACTAAAGCCCCGTAATTTTTCCGAATTTTTAACTATTTTTAAAGTCGATCCTAAACCTTCGGACATCCCGAAACCTATCGAAACAATGTCTGATCGACACGAAACCAGTCCCAAAATGTTCCTTATATCGAATAGATGGTTTCATATGTTGGAACCCTCTCCAGAAAGTAGGCCACGCACCCACACGCGCCGGCCAAAGCCCCTGCGCAGAGGAGCCACGCACCAGGCACTGTGGATCGTCCCTGTCCTCCAGCAGCAGGTCCGAACCCGCCGGTCCTGTGCAGCTGGTCTAGCCGAACCGGCGAAACCGGTTCAGTTCCATATCTCCTTCATTTTTCATCCTTTTTCACCCATTCCAACTCCTATACAATCCTAACAACATTTTCAACCTAACCATGCCCTCAAAACTAAGAAACCAAGCCTAAAACCCATTGGTTCTAATACCCATTTTAAACCAAAACTTCCAACCTTGGTTCAGGGCACTTCTAGGGGTCCAACCTTCAACCTAAGAGTTCTAATAGATTCCTAGGATTCCTAGAAACAGATTGGCAGGATTGGTTTGGCCTAACTTGGCCGGAAATGGAATTCGGTGGGTAGCCACCGAAATCTCTCCAGTCGCCGTTCTCGGCTTCCTCAGCCGCCCTCAGCCTCCAAAACCTTCTCCTAAGCTTCCTACCAACCTCATAAACCTATCCTAATCAACGTCTAAGCTCCCTAACGTCCAAAACCCAAAATTGAAATTTAGTCACGGTTTTTACCTTTTCCATGGGCCGCCGCCGTCCACGGCGGTCCTGCCTTCACCCAGCAACCATCACATCCTAACAGCCCTCAGTCACTCTCTGTTTAACTCTCAAATCTAACCAGGTGTGGGAAGGGATTTGGGGTCGTGCTTTGGAAGGTTCGGGTTTGGTGGGAAATGGAACAGGGAAAGAAGAAGCAGATGCATGAAGGAAAAGGAAGGGGCAATGGATGGGTGACACTTGTCACTCATCCATTAGGCCACTTCAGAAGATCTGGGCCCACATAAGACAAAAGCTCTCCGTTTCGTAAAACGTGTAATAGTGCCTCGAAACTTCCGTAAATCGTAACTTCTTCGTCGAACGTGCGAATTCGACGTGCCGCCTGTCTATGAATTTGTATCGACCCGATCTACGTAACAGCCCTTGGCCCTCGGCCATTGGACCTCCCAGTTAAAAAGTCAACATTTTACCCACGACTAGGGGCAAAACAGTCATTTTGCATCGTTCGTCCTATTTTGCTCAACTAATCACGGATTAACCTCACTAATCCTTGATTAGTTACTAATCTAATCCCGGAGTTCGGGACGGGTCGTTATAAGCACCATTCATCTTCTTCAACCTCTGGTCGATCTGTTCAGACTGGTTCAGACCGGTCCGGTCCAACCGAACCGGCAGTCACGGTCTAGCCTTATTTCTCACTCGTTTTCAATCTTTTTCATCCCATTTTATGTAACAACCCGTCCCGAGAAATGCCGTAGGTTTGAACTGGGCCTGCGAGGCGAGATTCGAGCCATCGTGACGGCTGAATCGTTTGCTACTCTCCGAGACTTGTCGGATGCTGCGGTGAGGGTTGAGGCTAGTTGGCGGTGCGGCGCCGGGAGCCATCTTTTTCTGGAGCTTCGACCCAGCGGACACTGAAGAGAGGTAATTTCGGTGGAGCATCATCGTCGGGTGATGATCGTTTCGGTAGGCCTGGTAGTTTCCAGAGTTCAGGATTTCGGGGTTACCGAGCACAGCCGACTCCGCAAGCGAGTGCGACGTCCGTTGCGCCGACAGGGCGACCAAGTCTTTCTGGTTGGGATGTTTGTTTTTACTGTGGAGAGCGTGGTCATTTCCGACATGAGTGTCCACTGTTGCCACAGGCAGGTGGTGTCGGTCGAGGAGCAGCGGAGCCCGGACAGAGTACAGCGTCAGGGACAGCAGGCACTAGAGGAGGTGGTGGTGCCACTAGTAGTTCAAGGGGACGTGGTAGAGTGTCGGGAGTTCAGGCCCGAGTGTTCTCGATGACTCAGCATGAGGTTCAGTCGGCACCAGATGCGGGGACAGGTACTTTATTAGCCTTGCTTGTGTTGTACCCAGTTTTGTTGTTGGATTCTGGGAGTGAGTCTAGGATTTTCCCTAAGTGACTTGAGGAGTGTTCCAGTGGATGGATGACGGAGGGAATAGGAAAGGAGTGACTATAACTGATCGATATGAGGTTATTGAAGGAGAGAACCCACAAGCTAGAGTTTGCCTTTAGGACTTTGTAGATTTCTTCCGACAGTGGCCGACGTAGCAGCCGAGGGAGGTGCGGTGGTTGTACGTGAGGATATGCTCTGTGAATCCTATCAGGTACTCCATAGGAGGTATTGTAAAATACCTTTGTTTTCTGTTCATAGAGTTTCCCTTGCGTACACCATACAGTTGTTACGAAGAGAGGGTTGGCCGTGGTAACAGTAGTTGGGGATGGTGTGAAATACCCAAGGTGGAGATGATAGACAGGAAACCCCGGAGAAGTTGTTGTTGACCTAGTGTTGCTTACCAGGTAGGAGACCCTAGGTGTCGGGAACCAGCTGTGGAATTTCGGGGACGAAATTCTTTTTAAGTGGGTAAATTGTAACAACCCGTCCCGAGAACCGGGATTAGTAGAGTGCTTAAGGTGGGATTAGTGAGGCTAATCGGTGGTTAGGTGGTCCAGATAGGTCCGTAAGTTTAGAATGACGATTTTGCCCCTAGTTCGGGCAAAATGTTGACTTTTAGTTCGGGTGGTCTAGTGGGTATTGACTAATGACCAGGACGTAGTTTAGGACGTCACGAATCCGTAGGCAGGTGGCACGCCTGATTCCGACATCCGAGGAGGAAGTTGTGATGTTCGGACGGTTGAGGGCATAACCGTAAATTGGTTAAAAGAAGGGGAAAAGTTGACTTTTCATACGGATGAGTTTTGGTACGATGACCGAGGATGGTTACGTAGATCTCATCGTCCTGAGTTCGATGACAGGCGGCACGTAGTTATCGGACTTACGATGTGGGAGTTACCGGTCTAGGAAGTTAGTGGCAAAAGTGTAAAATTGGGTTAAAAGGAGGGGAAGTTTAGTCTTTTGTGCCCTGGAAATTGTGCTGAGAGAGAGGGCAGATGGACAGCTGGGATGGAGCCATTTGGTGAGAGAATGAGGAGGGTTGGTGACACGTCCAAGAGGGCTAGTGGATTCTGGTGAGTTCGAGTGTGTGCACGGCCCAAATAATTGGGGTGCAACCGTGTATGTGTGCTCGTGATGGTTCCTTGCACCAGACAGAAAACAGAGGGAGATCGTGAGGGAAATTGAAGGCTGATCGAAGGTGCTGGTGAGTTGTGAGTGTGTGACGGTGATCAGAGAGTGAGAGGGAGCTAGTGAGAATGTTAGAAGACGTGAAGGTGGCGTGTGAATGAGTTGGGAGCCACGGGAAATCCAGAGAAAACAAGGAGGAGGTGTGAGCTTGTGGTGGTGCGGTGGCCGTGTACGGTGCAAGGGAACTCGAGAGGAGGCTGAGTCGGCTCTGTGGACTCCAGGGAACGCGGCGGCGAGCACGGCGGTGACCGATTGCAGGTAATTCCTAAGTCCTGTGTTCGATGCTCTGTTTTCCCGTCGAATCCCAAAGTGAGAGTCGTGAGTCTAGAGGTCGAATCGATGAGTCTAGGGTGGTCTGGGAGACTCAGGTGAGGTTTAGGCGTCCTCTGGTTGTGCTGCTGTGATGGGAAGTGAACGGTAGGGGTTAGCACGATGGAGGGACTCTGTATGCTCTGTTTTGCCGTCAAGGATCGAACCTAAAGTCGTGAACCTAGAGACTGAGTCAGAGGTTTAGGAGAGTTGGGTTAGGTTCAGAAGGGTTCTAGGAAGAGTTTGGGCTAGCCACCGTGATGGGTGGTGGTTTGGGTGCCCGGGAAAGAAAACAGAGCAGTGCTCGGGTTTTCTTTCGAGCTTCAGTCGACGATGATGGGACCGTGTCGAGGTTAGAGGAGTTGGGGAATAGATAGGGTAGGTCTGGACGAAGCTGTGGGTGAAGAAAGGAGGTGAATTGGTGGCCGGACGGCGGAGAATGGTTCTCACCGGTCCAAGTTACAGCGGCCGGTTCAACACAGGTTGAAGATGGTACTATAGCTGGCACGTGAGGCCCACGCGCAGCCACTTTGGGCGGCGCGTGGGGGCGTGTGCGGCGGTTCTGGGGAAAATGGTCAACAGGGTTTTTGGTCCAGGAGTTGTGACAAGTCCATTGGAATTGGTTTCGGGTTAATCGGACGTCGAATCGAAGTAGTTCCGCGAGGGTGAAAGTTTAGGGTTCCGGTTCGTTACGTTCAGGACCCGGGGATTTTTGAGAGAATTTAGGTGGATACTTGTAGACGTGTTATTGACGTCATTTGGCGGTTGTTGACAGGATCGGGATTTCCCGAGGAAGCCGAGGAACTTGCAGGACGTTCGGGACCCGAGTGAGGGCTTTGTACTGTGAGTGGACCCCTTCTCTATAACTGAGCATGCATAACTGCTTTTAATTACTTGTTTTATGATTTTATATGTGATTTCATGGTCATTTGAATATGCTATAACGGTTTTACTTAATTGCACGTTTTTCGAAGAAATAACGTATTTGACACGTTTTACGAGAAAGGTTTGATTTATGATTATGATGCTATGATTTTGGGATTTCAAACGATAAGTGATTTTCAATGATTATAAGTGGATTTTGATACATGATTTGAGGATCAAGGTTTTCAGTTTTAGAATCGGATTTCGGAAAGCAGAATTTGGTTTTAAGGTTGAAAAGTGGATTTCGGATTTGGGTTCGGAATGACGGTTCTGGTTGCCGGAAGGGTATCAGGCCGGTGATTTCGGATTCGGGTTTGGATATGGATTGAGAAAGGGTTTCCAAATAGTTTGATTGGATTTGCTGGATCTGGGGATTGGGTTTAAAGACCCGGATATTGATTTGACGGGGGACGGGCCCGGATTGAGTTTAAAGACTCGGGAGTTTAAAGACTCAGATATATTGATATTTCCCCTGTAGGCCTGTTGAGTTTAAAGACTCGGGAGTTTAAAGACTCAGAATTATATTTGAGGCCTGGTTGAGTTTAATGACTCGGATAGGTCCAGCAGGTTTGATCGGAAAATAATGATTTGATGTTCATGGTTTCTTACACGGTTTTATGATTCATATGCTATAATTTCTATGATGGTTTTATAGTGTTTCTGTTTCTTATGATGTGATTTATGGTGATTGGGTTTATAACTGTTTTATGAACTGGGTTATGCATGTGGTTTCAAACGGAGGGTGAAACTTGGGTTTTATTAAAATGGTTTTAGAACTTTTATTTTATTTACGGTCCACTCACACCTTTTATTTTTAACTGCCCTCCAGGTTCTGGAGCTAGTGCGGGGTTCTGGCGTCGAGGCAGCGTCTGGGGCATAAAAGTCACGTGAGGGACTCCGGAGGGTTTTAAATCTTTCCGCGTGCGTGTGTTTAGTTTACGTTATTGGTTTTTCTTTTCTGTGTATTTTGTACTATGCTCTGTAAACTATTAACTTCGGGATATTTTTATAAAAGTTCTCCTGCGTCTGACTGGGTTGTGTCGGGGTGTCAGACGGGAGCAGGATGTACCTCGTTTTTCGGGGTGAAACCGGGGTGGGTCCTGACATTTTAATCCTAAACTTTTAGTCTTAATCCTAGGAATCTAACTAGATGATCAAAATGAGGAAAAAGGAAAGAAAACTTCACCTTTTTTATCGAAGCAGAACCAGCCACCTGCAAACCCCCACCGTCGTCGTCTCCGGCCGTCCTAGCCCTTGAAACCAATCCACTTCGACTCATCTAGGTCCCTGAATCATGTTTGGATCAATAGGAACTCAAAACCATCCTCTAAAGCTCATTTTCCAAATTTGAAAATAAAGAGGGTTCTCGGGTCAACTTACCTCCACCGTCCACGGCTGCCACGCCGTCACTGCTGCCCCCTCAACCTCATGTCATTCTCAGTCTCTCACTAGAACATAGAAATGGTCGAGATGTGGGGTGGTATGTTTGTGTCGTGTGTTTTGAGGGAGGGATGGAAATGGGTGATCGGGTTTTGGAGGAGGAAATATGAAGATAAAGGTGATGGCAGATGATGGTAATCAACTGAGAGAGAGGGAGATATGGACGATCAGGATGAGAGATTAGATGAGATGAATAGTTAGGATGAGAGGTGGGTGGGATTAGTTATAAAATAATTAGGGTAATATTATTTTAATTAGTTAGATTCACTTTTTAGGGAAGCCACCAATAGGATGAGTGACACTTGTCACTCATCCATGGGTCTCACCTAAATATCTGCCCAATCAGATATTGCCACCTAATTCGTGCCTCGTAATGCGTGCATAGTTAAATCGAACTTCCGTGAACCATAATTTTCCCTTTCGACGTCGATTTCCACGTGCCACCTATCTATAGATTCATATCGACCTGATCTACGTAACGGTCCTCGGTCCTCGGCCATCGGATCTTCCAGGTCAAAAGTCAAAATTTTACCTATAACCAAGGGTAAAACGGTCATTTTACATCGTCCATCCGATTTCGCTCAACTAATCACCGATTAACCTTACTAATCCTTCATTAGTCACTAATCTAATCCTAAAATTCGGGACGGGTTGTTACAACCTTCCCTCCTTAAATAATTTCATCTTCGAAATTCCACCTATCCTAATTCCACAACCACCTCGTGGAAAGCAATTTCGGCCTTACACCAAATGTACACTCGTACACCAACTAACTAGAAAAATACTTATTCGTACTCAGACATTCCATTAATACTCACGTCGCATCGACTACACTCGACCACGTCGAGTGACAGTAATCACACGTTCCGAGTTAATACTACCCGACAATTCTACCATTTCGCTGACACAATCAACTTGACGGTTCCTTTCTTAATCCCAAATCTATCCGGACGTCTGCTCCCACTAGGAGTCACCAAATCTCACCCATCGATCCACGTTGAAACATCCCGCCAAACTCTTACCACTTGATAGTCGCTAGTCGAAAACTAACACTATAACTACTTGTGGTTACACTAACCACCAATTTACTCATCCTGAGTATACACTTTCGACATCTCACTCAACCTACTCGTAACTGGACCCAATAGAAACACTATGACTCAGTGCACAATATCCAATGTCCAGTTCGCATCCTTGACTAATCCAATGGTATCGGGCTAAGCCGACTATGAAAACGCTCACCAACGTACCCCTGGTATATCCCATATACCGGACACCACAAGTCTGTCTAGTATCGTACCTCGAACAACGTACCGGGTACATCCATCCACCAACCAGTCCACTACAACTTAGATCGTAGCCAATCATGTTTATATTCTGGAGTCCATCTGTCCAATCCAGTACTAGACAGATCAAAAACTCCAACCCATCGTCCATTTCAAGTCCCACAGTCACCCGACCAGTATCACAATGTTTACTCCTATTCAAGTAATCCAACACGTACCAGTACGACTCACGCCTACCAAGGCGTACCAATTCATGCCAATTAGGCATCTAATCTTACCCACGTCTACCAAGACGTACCAATTCCGAACCTATCGATTACCCACTCAAAAGATTACCAACTCACTACATTCGATTGACTTCATAGGGAAGCCAATCACACAATTCGCACATCTAAGGCTGACCAAATCCGACCTCGTCGGAAACCTACTCGCTCGAGTAATACACCATACAGGATCAACCTCTAAAAGAAGTTCAGTCCCATCATCCTAAACTCAAATATTCAAGTAAGAGCTATAAACTCTCCACATATCTGGATCATCAAGATCACGATCCAAATCCATCACTACATCTCCCGACCATAAACGTCACAATCCTCGATCGTCACGACGCCCAAAGTCCTCAACATCACAATCCTGATCCACCTAGGATCCACTCATGTTCTCCCTCCGCTAACTACCACATTTTAGGTCATAGGGTCTTACACCCTCTTGAATCCTTCGTCAGTCACATCACTCCTCAACCATGTTCCACATCTAAATAGATCAGTCAACGACGTGACACGTCGAGATAGTGGGTCCTTCCTAATTTCCTCGTATCGATCCTTGTCATTCCACCTAGGAAAATCAAGGATGATCCAAAACAATGACATCAAAATTCATCCTACTTGGATGCAAACGAAAACTTACTGCACTCACCATGCCATGTAACCCAACATCGTCTGTGTAACAATCCGTCCCGAGAATTGGGATTAGTAGAGTGATTAAGGTGTGATTAGTAAGGTTAATCAGGGGTTAGGTGGTCCCGAGGGGTCCGGAAACCTAGAATGACGATTTTGCCCCTGGGTCGGGCAAAAATGTTGACTTTTATTTAGGGTGGTCAATTGGGGATTGACCAGTGACCGGAACGTAGTTGAGGTTGTCACGAATCCTTAGGCAGGTGGCACGCCCGATTCCGACATCCGAGGAGGAAGTTGTGATGTTCGGAAGGCTGAGGGCTTAACCGTAATTTGGGAAAAGTAGGGGGAATAGTTGACTTTTTGAATAATCGAGTTTTGGTAGGTTGACCTAGGATGGTTAGATAGTTCTTGTCGTCCTGAGTTCGATGACAGGCGGCACGTGTTCATCGGACTTACGAGGCGAGAGTTACGGGTCTAGAAAGTTTCGGTAAAACCGTAAAAATGTGTTAAACAGAAGGGTATTTTAGTCTTTTTGGGTTTATGGGGATTTGTGCAGAGAGAGAAGAATGGACGGCTGGAGTTAATCAGGTGAGATAAGGATGGATGGGATTGTGACACATGGCAATCCCGGGATTGGGTAAAACCATATCCCGGCGTGTTTACCTTTTTCTTCCGCGTGCATGTACTTATTATCACTTTTAGTTGTTGTACTTGTATCTATGCTCTGTGAACTTTAACTTCGGGATATGGTAATGAGGTTTTTCTCCTGCGTCTGACGGGTTACTGTTGGGTTGTCAGACGGGAGCAGGATTTACCTCGGGTTTCGGGGTGAAACCGGGGTGGGTCCTGACAGTCTGCCACCAAGCAGAAAATGAGAAATCTCATTGACCAAATCTTCGAAATACCTAACTCCTCATGATGACCCAAAACAATAACAGATCCACCAACCAATATATGCTCAACATACTAGTGACAACAACCATCATCTGCCATGGCAGAACCTGAGTTGTCACCCTAAATGACTTCGAAATACCCGTTACCAATGCGGAAACAAGCACTCCCCTCGTCGCCTCAATCACAACCTCTCTCAATTCCGAAGTTCCAACCATGTCGGAACCAACACCCTCGGACATCAACCACGTGTCAATAACCAGTCTAACTCACTACCAAGATTCACCTATCGGTTTATACCATTTATGTAAGGATGTGGTCCATTACTACTCGATCCTCACGTTTCAATCCCTGTTGGATCCCGTCCAGTCCAACTCTATCCGCGATCAACTCCAGACCACAGATACCGAACACATTCCCATCTCGACGGAGTCACATGCCGACTCGTGACTCATCATCATCACAATCACTGGCACCAGCACCAGCACCGAGTGTGTGAATCAGACAACCCTGGATCTTTGCTCATACCGAGCAACGACCCCGTACCTTTGCACAAATTTGGAGAAACTCTGCCTCCCTCATACCCAACAACTCTGGGTACAGTCACCTTAACAACTCAACAAGAAAAGAAAACGTTCCCGGAACGTCCTTCGATTCTCAACAAGCGCAACTATAACCACTCTCGATAATAGTGCCTGCCACAACTCGTGTAGACCCAACCATCAGGCATCGCTATCGAGACTCCGTATCCAACGCAATCAACCGCATGTACTAACTACTCTATATCCCCACTTTGCGATTCCATCGACAAGTACCAAACCCTGGTAACCTGTCCAACCAATCTCTAACCTTACTAATCCTTCATTAGTCACTAATCTAATCACGGAATTCGGGACGTGTCGTTACATTTTCCTTCTCACCTGAGATCATAACAAACACACCCATACGAATACACACAAGGGACCACACAGTGCCACAAATCCAAGGAAAAAAATGGCAGGTGTCGCTCAATGAATAAGATGAGTCACCACTGTTGATGACTCATCAAAATAGTAAAAATACAAAAATGCCCTCAAGATCGAAATTACCAAAATGCCCCTAGGAACTCCGATTTTGGCATGCTGCCTGTCTATGAACTCAAGACTCCGAGACCTACGCAATGGTCCTTACGGAAAGTCCAAAAAGTCAACTTTTGACCACTTAAACCAAGGGTAAAATTATCAATTCCGTTTCAAATTATTGAAAATACCTTGTTTTTTTTGAATTTTCGGGTCGTCCCACAATTTTAGCCAGAAAAGAAATTGGATTAGACATTGCCCAAATTTCGAGGTCGAGGTCACAGTCATCCACTCAGTCTAGTCGAGTGATTCGTTGCTATGGATGTGGAGAGCATGGACATCTTAGTAGACAATGCCTGAATCATCCAGGTGGTAGCATGACCAGGCAGAATGTGGCGGATCAGGGTCAGACGTTTGGCATGTCTGGGGGAAGTCAAACGCAAGCTAGCGAGGCTGGTAGTAAATCTGGATGACGTGGTCGATCTTCAGGGCCACAAGCCCGAGTTTTTGCTATGAAACGATCAGAGGATCATGAGACACCAGATTTGGTGGCACATACGTTCTTTATTTTTATGTATGATTTATGTTTTAGTAGTTGTGTTTCGTGGGAAATACAAACTTAAATATTTGGATTTTCAATTAGAACTGGAATAAGGGTCGAACTATTGGGTTCGAATTATTATAAATTTCGAGGACGAAATTATTTTTAAGGAGGATAGGTTGTAGTAGTCGAATGGCTATTTTACCCCTGAAAGTCAAAGAGTCGACTTTTTAACTAAAAGTCAAAGTATTGAAATTTTGACCTGATCCTTTTTTAGATAATTTGAGAAGATCATTACGAAAGTCTCAGTCTCCTAAGTACGTCGGTAGGGGACATGGTAAAAATGGAATTCGGATGGTTTCGTTTTGAGGCTAAACTATGTAAGGGTATTTTGGTAATTTGGCTAGTAGGGGTATTTTGGTAATTTCCTACGGAGTTATTTCTAGTGACTGAATGTGATAGTGACAAGTGTCACTTATCTCTTATGGAATTTTGCACCGACTTGGCCTTGTTGGTGTGGGTGTGTGATTATTTGGTAAGTGTTGTGTGTGATTATTTGGTAAATGTTGTGTGTGTTTTGTAGTTTAGCCGAGAGAGAGAATGAACAAAAAAAAAAGGATCAGAGAAGAAGAAACGAGGGAGAAGAGAGAAAATGAGAAAGAAGGTAAGGAAAAGAAAAGGTATGAGGGGTTGGTGAACACAGATCCAAGAGGAAGAAAAACGAAAAAAAAAAGGAAGAGGGAAACTTCATGTTTGTATTTCTTTGTTGAGTTTCGGCTTGGAAAGGTCGAACCGAAGTCAGAAACAGACTTTATAGTCTATTAGGAGAATTTTGGGATTGAAAAAAAAAAGAGTTTGGGCTCTGAAAACACCTAGACGGCGTAAGTCGCGGACAACCAAGAAGTGGAAGGTTGGTGGACAATTTTTGGGGTAAGTTCTTCAGTTTTGGATTCAAAGATCTCTTCTTGGGTTGGTGTAGAAGATTTTGGAAGAAATGAAACTAAAAAATGTTGAGTTTTAGGTGAATTAGGATAGGGTTGGGTCATCGTGTAACAACCCGTCCCTGATTTTAAGGATTAATTAAGAATTAATTATGGATTAACATGACTAATCGAGGATTAGTCGAGGATTTCCGGACGTTCAGGGCAAAATTATGATTTTGCCCCTAAACGAGGGTGAAAACTTGACTTTCGAATCAAGAGGTCCCATGCACGGGGATCGAAGACGATTACGTAGATCGAGTCGATACGAATCCGTAGACAGGTGGCACGTCGAAATCGGAAGTTCGATGGAAAAGTTACGGGTCACAGAAGTTCTAAAGAACTATTGCACGTTTTACGAAACGGATGATATTTGTCACTTATTGGACCCCATATATTTTGTTTCTGGCCCAATGGATGAGTGACAAGTGTCACTCATCTATTGCCTATTATGATTACATACATGCATATCATCCCATTTCATCCTCATCTAATTTTCACCTGATCTCACCCGAAAACCACTCACCACAACCCACCCCAACCTTCACAAACCCTCATCTCTGTTGTTAACCTAGACGGGGAAGTGAGAGAGCTGGCTGGGTGAGGACAGAGCCGTCGTGGACGGCGGTGGAGCCACAGAAGGAAGGTAAAAACCTGATAACCACCCTTTGTGATTTCAAATTCGAATTTTTGATTGGGACGCTGGGGGTGTGTTTTGATACCAAAGATG
Source organism: Prinsepia uniflora (assembly GCA_032719365.1). Lineage (NCBI taxonomy): Eukaryota > Viridiplantae > Streptophyta > Magnoliopsida > Rosales > Rosaceae > Prinsepia > Prinsepia uniflora. The sequence continues at coordinate 10,291,468 of CM064861.1, forward strand.
GCTTCTCTGAGCTCATGTGAGCATGTAGGAATGAAAACGGGTGGCTCATGACGACTGAGCAACCCTGGAACGGAACTCGAAGGTTGGTCGTCACTATTCAATCGATCCAAGGTGAGTTTTGGCCCGTTTTTCTTCATTCTACGATCATAGATCAATTCTAGGGAGGTAGACGAAGGTATAGGAATTGAAATGGATGAAAAAGGATGAAAAATGAGGGAGTTATGGGCCTAAACCGGTCACGTCGGTTCAGTCAGACCGAAAACCAAAGAACCGATTCGGACTGGTTTGTCTGGAGGTCGAAGATGAACATGTGCAGGCGCGTGAATCCCACGCACACGTGGGAGCACATGGGGGTGTTTTTGGGGAGGTGGTCAACATGTGATATCATCATCTCAATGTAACGAACATTTTGGGACTGATTTCGAGTCGATCAGACATCGTTTCGATATAGTTCGGGGTGTCCGAAGGCTTAGGGTTCGTTTTAAAATACGTTAAGAATCCCAGAAAATTAGGGGGATTTAATGAGAGGTTATTGAAGTAGTTAGTAACCCTCTAGTATGACTTGGACAGGTTTGGGTGTCCCGGAGATAGTGATTGGCCCAGGGAGGCTTATAGCGCGTGTATCTAGGCGTAGCATGGACGGTCTGTGAATGGACTTTGGATTTCTAAATATGATGCATGCATAACTGTTTTATATGTTTTAAATACATTCTTTGAGATTCCTTGAGTGCATACGTGGTGTTTTGGTATTTAATTATTTGCAGGTATTTCGAGAATTATGGTTTTGTACTATGCTTATATGTGCTGGTATTCCTATGGCGATTTGATGGAATGGTTTTGGATTTGGAAAGATGGAATCGGAAATGAGACCCATTTGGTTGGAAACCATCGGACTTGGAGTCCATTTGATTTAATAAGAAATTGGGCTAGAGGCCCATTTGAGTTATATGATCAGGTCGGTGACCCGTTGGTTTACGAATTCTGGCATGAGGCCCAGTTATGGGTTATAAATGTGATTTCGGGTTTGGAGACCCTAAAATGGAATTTGAAATTGAGAAATTGGATTTGTGAATTTACGGTGGTTTTATGGAAAACCCGGGCATAACCCTTTGAACGGTTTTGAGATGATTTGTAAAATGGTTTTCCATATACCATCATCACGAACGGTTGCTCTCCAGACGTCTCGTAGTATCCTAGAGTGGCGGGTTATCTCCTCCAAACGTCTCATAGTATCCTGGAGTAGTCACGGGACATTGCCTACGAGGGGTCATTGTACGGAGCGACTGGTCCGTATAGTGACTCAGGAGCAGGATTGCCAGAGGTTAAAACCTCCCCCTAAGGAGGGTCATTGATCTGCGGGTCATTGACCTGGGTGAACCCTGGGGAGACTTGGGATTGAGACCATAAGTATCACTCGTAGCTTGGAATCGTGACGGTGTGGATTGTGACTTCTGGAATGTCAGGCATCAGGGATGCCGAGGATTGGTTTTGGGCTAAGACCCACTTGTATTGGATTTGAGCTGAGACCCGCATGATTTGATTTGGGCGGAGTCCTTACGAATTGGTTTTGGGCTGAGTTCCCACATGATTGGTTTTGGGCTAAGTTTCCATATACTTTGGTTTACGGTTTTGGGCTAAGGCCCTAATGATTTAATTAATGACTAATGGTTTGATAAATGGTTTTCGAATGCATGCATACTTTTTTAGTGAAGGGCATAAATGTCTTCTTATGAAATGAGTTTTTATTAAATTATTGATTTTCGTCAACTCACAGCTTTTAATGGTTTTAATGCCCTTCAGGTTGATTGCGGATGCTAGCTGTAGCAGAGACCGAGACATCACACTCCTCCTCCGATCCTGGCGCACTCTGGAAGCCCCAATTAGGCTAAGGTTGGAATGTCAGACGAAAGTAGGCACGTCCCACAATAATCCAGGGGATTTGGGATGAGTCATGTCACGTCGGGTCGGGCGACCAGAGAACTGGGCATGATGTACTGAGGAAGACGATGACCAGTGGTCGCGCGTGAGGTCCACGCGCAGTCATTTCTGGTGGCATGTGAGGGCGCGTGCCACCGTATCTCGTCTTCCGATCAACATATTTTTTTTTATATAGATTTACATGCTAAGAATCCAACGGCGCATGTTTTGAGTCAAACGGGCAATGTTTCAGGGTATTTTTTGGGTGTCTAAAGTGTTTATTTAATTTTAAAAATTCGTAATTAAATCCCGGGAATGTAGGGTCATATTTGGGGGTTATGTAGAGTCTTAGTAATCTCATATTATATTTTTGGATGGAAATATAACTCTCGAGGCGAAAGAAGAAAGTGCGACTCTAGAGTAAACTACGAAATAAAGACGCGAGTAGACGTTTATTTTTAGTAAAATATTATGCATGCATATTTAATTGTTTTAAATGTTTTTCAATGTGTTTTTGGTAATATTTGGTTTATTGGGATTTTTATATGATTTTTGGTAATTTTATATTTAATTATTATTTTATTACACATTTTACGAGATTTTTCCTAAATTGCATTTTCGGATTTAGTTTCGATTGAGGATTTGGATTGAATATGGTTTATGGCATGAGTTATTGTGATGTTGGACTATTGGTGATTTTTTATGATTTTTGGATGGTTTTTCGGAAGTGCTTTGATGGCACCTTTTTACGGAGTTTGTGATTGAGTTATGTTTTGGGCCTTCGGCCCGGGTTTCGAGTTATAGATTTGATTTGTGATATTAATATGTGATATGGACATGTGAATTCTCGGTATTGGTACATGGTGAAGTGAACTATATGTGAACTATGTGCATGTGTGGTTGTTGGTTGGTTAGTCTCACACGTCGTGGTGGACTCCGAATCCTAAGACTGGTATTCTGCTGGCGACTCAAACGTTGAACTGGGCTGCAAATCCTGAGTCGGCTTTTACCCGGACGTCAATCTGGGCTCTGAATCCTGAGTGGTGTGTTATACCTACCGATAGTGCACTTGTGATATGTTGATTGATGTTGTGCATTGATGACAGATTGATTATGTGGGATATCCGTGGTAATGTTGGATATGGACTGGTAGTGCACCTAAGCAATATTTCTGACATGTCAATGGGCTTGGTCAACCAGATATAGTTGGCATATGATGTGGGTGCCCTCTTACTGAGTGATCATGGTGGCCGAAAGTGATGTCTAGCCGATCAATGGGGCAGGCCGATCATGTATGATCGGTCTGTATTGTTCTGACCTTATTGCCAGTGATTAAGATTGCTGCATGGAGGACCTGATCGATTAGATGTGGTCGGCCAGCCTTGGTCGTTTGAAGGTGTGGTCTTATATGATTTGTCAATTGGAAGGTTTGGGAGGTTTCTAAGGCGATATTATTTGACCTCCAGTCCGGCCGATCAGATTAGATACAAGCACATCTAAATAAATAAATATATCAATTGTTAAATATTATTAATTATTCTTTTATCGTATATAATTTTGTTAATAATAATTAAGAAAAATGTGATGAATCATTGCAGTAATATTGGCCATTAGTAACTAGCTAAAAATAGACTGAAAATAAAAATTAATTTGAATAAAGTATTACAAAAGTACAAAATATAAGAGGAAAATAAACAAAATAGTCATAATTTTGCATATTTGATCGGAAGCCGCGAGCGTAGACATGGATGATACATGATGGAAGAAAAAAAAAAATAAATAAAAAATAAAAAGGCTTGGCCCAACCGTTCAAGGGCGCGCGGGGGAAACGGTGTTTGTCAAGTGAAAAGTGGACCCCCTTCTCCATCATCCCACTACACCACGTGGCACGTATCATCAGTCACTTGGTTTCTTCTTTGGGTTTGGGGGACTCGTAACTCATTGATGAGACAATATCTCCCTTCGTTCATTGGAAAAACAAACATACCAAATTGAGGCAAGCTTTACACAAAACCACGGCAATTGCGGGTTAATTAGACCGCTCCACTAAAGCACCGTGCCACCTCTTTTGCAGTACATCCATTCTCATTCTTCTGCCCTCACATTCCAGCAATGTACTTTAGCAGTTACATATTCAATTCAAACATCATTCTTATTGGGATGAATATAAATCTATTAAAATTATTAATTGATCCGCTTTAAATCATTATTTATTCAACAGTTAAATTTTGATTGGATAAAATTCAAATAATTTAAAAATCCAAACCGCTCCATTAGTAACGGTTTAGTTTTGAATTTTCATTTAGAAAATTATTTAAATCTAAACTGGGATCATTTATGAATATATTAATTTTTATTAATATTTAAATTTACCATATATCTTTATTTGGAATGTACTAAACTTTTTTTTGTATTTTGGTTGGAATGTATATATAAAGGACCTTTTAAAATTGTGAATGTATAAACAAAGGATTTTGTTTGAAAGTATGATACCCCCAACACAAATTGTGAATGTATGAATGAAGGAATCTTAAGATGTTCTGACTAGAAATGTGATTATTACATGTTAGTAACGATTTGGTTTGAAATGGTTTCATTTCTAATTTTATAAAATTCATGCATCAACCCGTTCAGATTTTAAATATTTGAATTTGGATACTGCTAATATCCGCATTGAACAACGCCGAACCTACCTCTACTGTACAACTTTTGCTTAAACAAGATCAATATAAAGAAAGTTTCACCTATTTGGATTTGGATTCAGATTAATGAATATTCACTGTACAAATGTTATAATTGAAGTCATTCATGTTCTTAGCGACACTTGTCTCTTTAAAAAAATGAATCGAATTAAAGATTGTATGAACTTCACCGTGTACGAAGCAAAGTCATTGTAACATTAAATATCATCAAAATGATTTCCCCATTAAATCGTTAAAGCTTGACGACTAATTAAACTTTCATTTGATTCACATAATGCATATTCAATGGTATGGATTAATCACAGAATCCATTTGATAATGCGTTCCTTCATCAAAAGTAAGCATAGTTCTTCTATCCGTAGGCATGTACGTATATGCATTATGATCATATCACAATGACTTGCATAATATTAGTGCCCATTTATCTTTTTTTTTGTTTTTGGACAAACGTAATGTCCCATTTATCCCAAAAAAAAAAGTAAGTGTCGAACCTTTACATCTGTTCCCATCACATCTTAACTTTGGGCCCAAATCAGAAAAGCCTGAGAAAATGAAGTGGAATAGGCTTGTCTACTATTTGAGCCCATTGGTACGATCAAGGAACGTTTAGGTAAAAATATGTTATAAATCATAAACCACAGATGGGAGGCATATGATCTTTGATCAAAATTGACCATATCAATTTTCTCTTACAAAGCAAGCACTGGACTTTTACAAAGTGGGACGGAAGTGGACGGCCTTACGTTGGAGAGACGATGATTGCAGCGACTGGACAGCTTCAAGATTGCAATTACGTCGGAGAGATGATGGGCTTCAAGTTTGCAATTACGTCGGAGAGATGATGGTTGCGGCGACTGGAAGGCTTCAAGTTTGCAATTTGCAATTACGTCGGAGAGATGATGGTTGCGGCGACTGGACGGCTTCAAGTTTACAATTACGTCGGAGACGACAAATGAAACGGTGGCCGAATTTGGTCGACAGAGTCCCCGTTATGTCTATTACCACTTTTTATTAGTCCACATTGCTGCTTTAAGTAGGCTAACAAAATTTTTGACCGTATAAAGAGACCATTCCAGACAAGAAAATTTAGTACGGTTTTAACTAGAAAACTTTCTCTGCATATCATCTTTCTAATTTATCAATATCGACTGAAAATTTTGCCACAACCAGGTACTGACTGAGGCACTTTTGGACATTAAGGCTTAATGCATAAGAGGCAAAAGTTGGGTTTTACAAGAAAGAGGCAAAGACTTCCTTTAATGAGGCAAAAGTTTGGGTTTACAAGAAAGAGGGAAACACGTGGCTTTCTGCCCATAATGGCAATTTGCTAATTTTAATGCAATACAAGCAAAGTTTTAAATCAATTAAAAACTTGGAAGAGAAATAGATTGAGAACCCAATGGACAAATATCCAATGCATAGGCTATAATCAAATGGTTCCAAAGATTCAAAATTACATAGTTCATACCCTGCCTTAATGTCTAAAATCCTTAAGAAGATGAATAACCAAACTGCTCAAGTGACATACATCCAAAAACACTCTTCTAACTTATCACTTCTTCTTCTCAGTGACACCACCAGACCTGCACATTTGCAATAAAGAAATTAACATTCAACGCCCAGAGATCATACATCATATTAAATCGATTAAACATGATAAGGTAAAAAATGAAAGCTTAATCTAACTAGGTACCTTCTTAAGACAATCCAATATTATTGATTGTTTACAGAGAAAATCAGAAACATGCTTCCATTCACCGAAAGAGTAAACTACTACTACTATGTTTAAGACCATGGCACTCATGCGGAATAATAGCAAACAAGACCATTAAAATTATTGGGTACAATATATAATCTGATTGTAGGGGTACATCTACAAATTTGATCATAGACATACAGTTTGGATAGATCTAACTCGAGCTACAAGCACAATGATAAATTAACTTCAATGTCTGAAATTAAAAACACAGACATCTGAATACAACAAAATTGCAACATATATCAACATCATCGAACAGTACATGAATCGACCAGGGAAAAAAATCGGCTCACCTCATCTTGCGGAGAACGTTGGACATCTCCTCTCTCTTCTTCTTGGCCCTTTTGTGGGTACCCAACTTCCTCTTGGCCACCTTAAGAGCACGCTTGTCCTTCCCTACCTTCAAAAGCTCAGTAATCCTCTTCTCATATGGAGCAAACCCAGCAACCTCCCTGATGAGGTTCCTCACGAAATGCACCCTCTTGCTAGTTTTCTTCATGATCAAAACCAACAAACCATTTAAATTTCAACACTACCACATAAGTTCAATACCTAACCCAAAAACCCCCAAAACCAAACGCAGAAACCACAACAAATCAAATGAAACATCAGAGCAATCGTCAACGAAATCAACAAGAAAAAAAATTAACTTACCCCTTTTCTGGCAGATGGGCGAGGAGCCAATTCACGCTTGGTAACGATGTGGCCTTTGTTGAGACCAACAAAGATCCCAGTCTTGGGAGCAGAAGGAGCCATTTCCTGCAACAGCAATTCCAATTTTCAACAACATCATTCAATATAAAACACAATCGAGGAGGCTGAGTAACTAGTGGAGGGATGTTCATGGTGAGAATTGGTACCTTTGACCAAACCCTAGCTCTTGGGTGTAGAGAGAGGCGCGGCGACCTATATAAAGTATGAGAAACTAAAACCCTAATGCCTCTGCGCTTTATATACTGCGTGCTATCACTATTTTTTTTTATTATTCATGACGAGGTGGGTTGAAAGGAAACCCCGTATCGGCCCAAATCTATTAGGTTCTGCGTTTCGGGTTGAACCAATAGTTTGGGCTTTTCTGTGTTTATGCTTGCTAATATTGCTATGCTTTAACCCAGTTTTCCATTACTCAGGCCTTGAGCCCATAAAGATTGCAAGACATCAAACATGACTCGGCCCATCATTGTTTCTACTTTTTCGGGAATAAGAGTGCATAAATATTTGTGCTTGTGCGCATAGCCGTACAAGTTAAGGCAACACTACTCGAGTAATTCTCCCATCTTCCCTCGGTTGAACTTTATAGTTATACCAGATCTCATTTTCCCAATTTCAATACATTTTTATCCATAATAGTAATAAGACTTTTCATTTTGCATTCAAAATACTGATTTGTAAGAGGCGGTGCACCATTTCAACGGTGAAATATTTGGCTCTTTTTCCCCATTCAGACAAGTAATTTATTTGCTTTCTGTTTGTTAATTATTTTTTGTACAAATTTTCACTTTTGCATAATTTGATTTAATCATGCCCTCATTAGGTTATTTGTCAATTTAATAAGCATCTTCACTTTTACATCCTTTAAGTAATTGTCCATACTATTAATTCATTTCACTTTGATTCTCCCACTTTTTTTATTGTTCTTGCCCTATCTATCTTAGAAATTACTGACGATTGATTTGTTTTATATGTAGATCTTTCACTACTGTTAATTGAACCATTATAATAAGATTTTAATAATACGATTGTCTACAATATGCTGTACTTTTTCCCTATGCCGGAGTTTTTCCCGTTGGGTTTTTCGAGGCTAGGTTTTTTAATAAGGCACCACAAAGAACTTCCCCACATTGTCAGCTGTAGTCCAATCAACTAAGCTTGTTATCTAAAACATTACGTTGTTCATCCCTTGTTGTTATATATTTTTTTTTCGTATTTGTAGGTATTGTCCTTGATCTCAGTGAATTAGACCAGGTCGTAGATCTTTTTTTAAAATTTTGCTATATAACTCTTTTACAATGTTAAGTAAAATATCCCTTAAAAAAAACCACTCAAAACAACATTTCATAAAAAAAATTCCACCATTTTGTTTGTCTCCATTGATTTGCCGTTAATTTCTTGGGCACTTAGACCATTGAGGATAGTGGAACCGACAATCCAATTTGTTGCTCTTTGCTATCTTCCTTTCCCGTCCTACTCGCAGTCCATTGTTCTCCGTTCGCTTCCACATAAGCAGATGTTGCAGTTTCCTCGTGATGTTCTTACGATTTACTCATAAGTGGATTTAGGAAGTTAATTTAATGGGATGAGTATGAATTTTTACTCATAATATCTGTTCTATTTGTTGCGAGGAAGCACTTAAGTCAAACCCCACAGTCGTTGCTGCAAAATGCTATTCTTCCCAAGTCCAAAATTCTTCAAAACTCTGCACGCACATTGACATTCTGACCTTCATCTACGATAAACATTTTTCTGACCTTCATCCACGGTTGGCTTGTACCAGGCGCCGCTGCTTTGGATGGTGATAGAGACCAATGCAACATCGTTTGGCATAATTGTCATTTGTCCGAAGCCGCGGTATTTATTTCACTCAAGATTGGGTCTCTCTGCCAGGTGTTACGGTTCCTGAATCTAAATTTCGAATTAGTTAAATTTATATACTAGATTTTGAATGAATTCCACGGTACGAGTGAGGAAGAAGAAGAAAATGGCTACACGCCTAAAAAATTTTGAAGAAAATAAGTGAGAAGAAAATGGTGAGATGGATTTGAGGAAGAAAAAAAAAAGAAATATGGATGAAGTTTTTTTTCGCTGCTGGCTGCAATTGCCCGTGGAAGAAGCTCCTCTTATTAACTTCAATATGTATAAAATTGAAATGGGCAACTGCAGCTTTTTTTTTGTTTTTTTTTTTTAACTTCAAATTGAGCTACAAATAAAAATAAAATGAGCCATAAATATATTGATATTGGGGTTGGGCCGCTGCAATTTTTTTTTATTATTTCAAAAACTTCAAATTTGATTATAAATAAAACTAAAATGGACAATATTAAGATGGGCTAGCCCATAAATATGTAAAGGAGCAAGCTTGGATGAGATTCAACATTTATGATTCTCAACTTACATTTTCAACATTTATGATTCTCAACTCAATTTATTTATTTAGATAATATTTTTTGTTTTACAATTATTTGAAAATATTTATTATATTATTAATTTGTTAAATTTTGTCTTAAGAAAAAAACTGCATAGGCCCCTATCAATCGTTCTAGGAGCGCTTAGGGTCCTTTTGAACATTGTTTAAATGACATAATTGCCAAGGAAATTAAACGCAATTGGATGGCAAACAAAACGGTGCAAATTTTTGTATGAAAAATGTAGCTTTTGAGGTGTTTTCTTTATTATAGGGAGGAAATTTTTTTAGAAATTATTCATATAATATGTCATTTGAGTTCGAATTTGAGACCAATTCTCTATAAGTTAGAACCAACTAAACTAAACTCACATGACACTTTTAAAGTGTTAAATAAGACAAATTAGTATTTTGGATTCAAAGTGAGATTATAAATGCAGTTTATTAGAGATTTCAAATAAAAAAAAACCCAAATAATAATAATAATAATCATCATCATCATCATCATCATGTTTTTGTATCATTCGGTTGATAACTTTCAGTCTTTTCTGTAAACACAAAAATGATTACCCTAAAAACCTTCACAATATATACAAATATGAAGAAAAATACTCACTCTTTGATAGTTTAGTAATTAGAGCGAGTGTTTGGATGTAAATGATTTTAGTTATAATATTTACATTAGATAAATACAAAGAATATAATAAGTAGCATTCATTATTGAACCATTAAGCAACTTTCAGGCTTTCGGTTAAAAGCAAAAGCCCTAAGACTTCCGGTCTGAGCTAGCTTGTGTACATATTCTGTTACGAACCTGTTTTTTTCCAAGGGAATTTCATTTTTCCCCCCCTTCCTGTTTTGATTGAGTTTAAAAGTTTTTTTTACGGTACATAAGTGTCGGGATATCCTGCTTGCTTGGTCTTTTCAGAGCTGGATATAATTGACCAAAGCTCAGAATGATAAAAGGCAAAGTAGCTTGGATTGGCAACCAGAAATGGGCAGCACCACAACAACAACAACCACTTGGAACACCTCCAAACACCAAAAAAAAAAAAAAAAAAACAATTCTCATCTAACACAAAACAGAAGCATACAAACAAAACAAAACATAAATTCGTTCTCTCCATAAAATAATTTTCAAATTCGATCAATGTGCTAGTCCTTAGATATTACATTATATAAAATATATTTTCACAATATTAGGTGTCATTTATATAGTTTCCAAGTTCTTTGATGTATGAATGTATCAACCCAAATTCTTAAGTTGGTGTTTATATTTGCGTCTGCTTTGTGATTTTCAAATATTAGTATATTACCCCATACGTTCCTCGTGTTTTTTTGCCGTCACTTTTATACCAAACTTGCTTTTCAAAAACGCAAAGCGAGGATGAAGACTTATATAACTAACCCAAATACAAATCAAAATTATAAGCAACTAGGCAAGAAGATACTAGAACACGACCATGCATGCCACTCAAAATGAATTGAAATATAACAAAGAGCGATTCAAGATCATTTCAACAGTAAGCTGAAGCTTGCATTTTGAATGTGGGTGGGAGAATACATGCCATCTTGAACGGAAATTTGGGAAGAATACATGCCATCTTCGAAAGAGTCTGTTTTAATACTGTATTAAAATGTGAATAATATATTAATCTAATAAATAAGATTAAAAAAAAAAAAAGTGGAGTCCAAAATTGCAAATTCATTAAACGCGTTGAAAAATATATAAACAATAAATAAATCAAATCACTAACTAAACTAAACTAATCCCATTTTTATGTGTGAAAGAAAGGACTATTGAGGAGGAAGTGGCCACAAATAATGTCAGAGGCAGCGACCGATAAGACATATACATAAAATCTTAAATTACCCCGATAAATTTGTGACAGCTGCCCGAGCTCTGAAAATAAAGTTGTTCATTATTAAGTAAAGGACCAAAGGACCGCACGGTCAAGCTGCCCGAAATCTCGGCGGGCAGCTGGTCCGAACTCCGAGACCCCAAAGCTTTTCTACTTAGATTGCCTATTCACATCAATTGTAAGCCACTGCTACTTCTACTTCGACCCACCACCAATCCAGTGGCAGCGCCAACGCCATTGGAAGGTGGCGCGTGAGGAACCCGTCGCAGGCCACGTTTCAATGCGATAAGTGCAGCGTTTGGGGAGATGGGTCAGGGCCTGAGCTGCAGAGAGCCTCGTGAAAGTGGTGATGGTGGTCTATTTGGAGCTCTGGCGAATGGGGACTTGGAGCTAATTGGAGCTATGGCGGAAGAAGACCCAATTGTTTTTGAGCGGAGCAAAGGTCGTGGGAAGCTTTCTGCTCTGCATGTAGCTGCTGCAAATGGTCAGATCGAGGTGGGTTTTGCTTATTATTTTTATTTGATTGGTTTTGTTATGGATTCTTTTTCTTGGGATTTCATGTTTTATTCTTTTCATCTTGGTTAAGTTTGTTGATGGAGTTAGATTGTGGTGCTTGCTCTGATGATGAGTTCAGGTTGTTTCTATGCTTTTGGATCGGTCTGTGATCAGTCCGGATGTGGTGAGTCGACATAAACAGGTAATGAGATTTTGTTTCTGATCTTTCTTTTTTCCAGACAAAGGTCAGATCTTTTGCATGCTTTTGAGTTTTTATTTGGATTACTCTACTTTAAAAGTTTGATCTTTTTTTAATCTCATGTGGCTGGAACTGCTTTTCTATATGATCGGTTAGACTCCATTAATGCTGGCTGCAATGAATGGGAATATCAACTGTGTCAGAAAGCTTATCCAAGCAGGAGCAAATGTATGTTCATTTCTTTTGCGTTCAATTTCCACTTGAACTTCTGAATCTCGGTTACACTGATCGTGTGTTTTCTGTGTATAATTGTTAGATATTGATGTTTGATTCTCTGAATGGAAGAACATGCCTGCATTATGCTGCATACTATGGCCATTCGGACTGCTTGCTAGCCATTCTTTCCGCTGCCCATTCCACCCCGGTTGCGAATTCTTGGTTAGTCTCTTTCTCTGTCTACCTCTCTGTCTATACGTCTATCTATATCTCGCTCTAAAGATTGGTGTTCAACTTACATTGGATGGCAATGGCAGGGGATTTTCAAGATTTGTGAACATAAGAGATGGAGGTGGTGCAACCCCATTGCATCTAGCAGCCCGTCAAAGGCGACCAGATTGCGTTCATGTTCTTTTAGACAATGGGGCTCTTGTCTGTGCTTCAACTGGTGGATATGGGTAATTATCTATATTAATCTTGCTGATGTTATAGCTCAATTGTAGTAATTTAACAACCGGAGTGATGGAAGTACTATATGTTTGCAGCTACCCTGGAAGCACACCACTTCATTTAGCTGCTCGTGGTGGGTCTTTGGATTGTATCCGTGAGTTGCTTGCTTGGGGAGCAGATCGGCTTCAAGTAGATTCATCTGGGTAAGCCTTCTTTAAATGGATGGTGTGAATATTAGGTTCCATAATAAATTATGCATCTTGGCAAGTTTGAAACTATGAGGTCCATGTCAGTTAGTAAATTTGAGTACTGTTTGCTTGTCTTCGCCTGAACTTTCTACATTGGAAACTTTCTTAAGTATTGTCTCTGTGAGGACACAGTAAAAATGTGGAATTCTAATGAGACGGGGTTTTCCTTTTTCACAATCCCGTCCATGGTCCCATTTTCTTGATTTAATGCTGCATAGTCATTAGCATTATAAAATGAATGGTGCCTCAAACCCCACAAGCCTTTCAGTTATCGAATTATAAGTATACCACCATAAGAAAAAGCTGGACTAAATTTTACTAAAAACTTTTATCTCTGCAGGAGAATACCTTACACTGTTGCTCTGAAGCACAAACATGGAGCTTGTGCAGCTGTACTGAACCCTTCAACAGCAGAGCCTCTTGTCTGGCCATCCCCTTTGAAGTTCATCAGTGAGCTTAATCCAGAGGCTAAAGCTTTGTTAGAAAGGGCATTAACCGAAGCAAACATGGAGAGGGAGAAAGCTATCTTGAAGGAGACAGACTCACTTCCATCTCCTTTGCTTTCGGATGCCGAGGCTGATGATAATGTCTCTGAGGTAAAAGAATGCGCCTTCTCTTCTTGCTAAATTTTCATGTTAAAGTGCTTTTGTACACAGAAGCATTGAAACATTCTGTAAATCTTGGGCAATGCTTGTAGCTATCTTATTCACTGATGAAATCATATCAAACAGGCTAGCGACGTGGACCTATGCTGCATATGCTTTGACCAGTTGTGCACAATTGAGGTCGGTCCATGCGGTCATCAAATGTGTGCACATTGTACCCTTGCTCTATGCTGCCACAAGAAGCCCGATCCCTCATCTACTACTTCCGCTTGTCCTACAGCCCCAGTTTGCCCCTTTTGTCGAACCAGCATCACGCAACTAGTTGTGGCCAATATTAAGGGTAACAATGATGTGGAGCCAGAAATGAGCCCCTCAAAGCCAAGAAGATCAAGGAAGTCTAATGTCAGTGAAGGCAGCAGCAGCTTCAAGGGGTTGTCTCCTATGAGCTCATTTGGAAGGATGGGCGGTCGTAGTTCAGGAAAGATAGCTGCTGAATGCAATGAGGCAATCTATAAACCGTGAAAAGTGAAGTTGTCAACTTTGTTCTGTCTGAACCAGTCGGAGTTGCTTAGGGAGAAGGACCCTTGCCAGTATGTTTCCCAATTTGTTTGGAGTGTCTTGAATGCTAATAGCATATGAGAATATAGACGTCCTTCAGTACCCTGAATCTGCAGGTTTTGCTTCTTTGAAATTGAGTCGAGTCATTTGAGTCTGTTTTTCTTGAATTAAAGAAGCAGAAAAACTTTCTAAGGGGTTTATCACCCAATTATATAAATATATATATATATCTGTACTTTTAAATAAATAAAATTTTCCATTTCTTTGAATTAATGCAATTTTGGTCCCTGTATTTTTAATTTGGTTACCCTAATCCCTAACCTAAGAGCACGTGAAAGTGCGGAACTGCACACCATTCCCACTGAGTGGAATTATGCAGCATTTAGTAATCAAAGATTCATTTGGTCGAGAAACTAGATACCCCCTTTATTAGTGAGCAAATTCAGATTTTAATAATAGAGCAGATCTAAAAAAAAATTGTTAATTACTTAAAAATAAATCATTCTTAAAAACATGTTAATTAGTTGGATTAGGTCTAGTGTTGCTTGCTTACCATTAGTTTCAAATTCGAATTCTATTAATATATTATATAAAAAAAAAATTAAAATTCCCTCTTCCTTTAATAATAATAAAAAAAAAGCCACTTGTGTTCAAACTTCAAAGGTAAAATTTACATTTAAACTAATTTAATTGATGAATTATCATGATATACCTCTTTTATCACGTGATTAAATAAGAAAATATTTTTACCCTCCCCTCTCTCTAAAAACTTTTACTCTCCCTTCCCTCTAAGAACCCTCTCTCAATTCGGCCCCTAGATATGGGGTGAAGGTTTCTTTTTGATCTTCACCTCTTGGTGGTCAATCAAGTTAAACTTATGCCCCCATACCTTTCTCAATTCGGCCCCTAGATATGGGGTGAAGGTTTCTTTTTGATCTTCACCTCTTGGTGGTCAATCAAGTTAAACTTATGCCCCCATAGTCCCTTTCCTTTTCCCCCCGCTCTCTACCCCCTGTCCCGCAGCCCTCCCTCGTCGTCAATCTAGTTTGTGCCCTATCGCATGCATTGGTGACGCTTGGTGATCGATCTCCTACTCTGGTTGCTGTCTCTAGTCGCCCCTTTGTGCAGATGTGGTTTGGGCGATTTTGGTGCTGCTTGGTCTCCTGCTGAGGTTGATGTCTCTGGCTGCCCTATCGGGCATCTGAGGTTGGGCTTGGTGGCATTTTAGTTCTTGGATGCGGTCGTGTGGTGCTATATCCGCTGTAGTTGGGTGTGGTGGTATGTGGCTTGGATAGTTTTTATTTTTATGTTCGGTTCAGTTTGTAGTTAGGGTTTTTTTTCCCCTAAATTCAGTAACTCTATGAGTTTTCTTGATAATCCCCTTTGTGGTGGTTGCTTGTTGGGAATTTTGATTTTTTTATGTGGAAAACAGATTAGTGTAGGAAGCCTTGGCAGAGATTGCCCTTTCATTTTTCAGCGTTTCCATCTTGCGTTAAATTAAAATTCATACTCGTTTTTCTGTTGTTGATGTTACAGTCCGTTGGTGGTGCAGCTGTGGTTGTTGATGGTTATTGGTCTCAAGAAGATCAACTTTCGTTGGAATATATTCTTACTAATGTTGTAATGGTTTTATCCTAAGTTAATATAAATGTTATTTCATGACCCCAAAAAAATATGTATCTATATACATTTATCTTTTTAAAACCAAAACGTAAGGTTAGTTATTAAGATTCCTCCATTGGTGAGTCCACATACTACAAGAGAGGGTCTGAAGTCTTCTTTAAATAATCTGCAATGTGAATGTTAACATATGAAGAAAATACATATTTATTCTAGTGAGAAGTCGATCATTTAATGAGTTGTCCACACAAACAAGAAAACACCAATGGACCTCCAAATCCATGGCCATATTCTAACAACCCTCTGGTGGATCTTGCTCCTCCATCCACAAGCACCATGTCGGGGTCTGAAACCAGCACGTCGTCTGGGATGCATCCCATCATCCCACCTCGGTTTCTTCCATCAATGTTGTTGTTGTTGTTGCTGGCTCTCCTCTCTGCCTCAAGAAAGTGACCTAGAGATGGAGTGTTGTTAGTGGCATTGAAGTCCATGGTTAGCTTGGGGAAGAGGGAACACAACCAAGGCTTGGGTTTGGGGTTGTTTTTGTGTGTTTGAGGTTAGTGGTCTGCTTCCCCTTGTGGATCTTCTTGATAGGTTAAAAATGCCAGAAACACCAATGAGGCTCCCAAGTGTCATGTTCTTGCCATGGAACAAAGACCCACTTGACTGAAATTAACTAAGATTAGAAATTTAGTAGAATATCTTCACTTCCATGTATCACTAGACCATAAATAAAAGAGATGATGATATACAACCCGTTACATGATTTTTTTTTCATAACCTATAAATATATTTTATGAATTGAAAATAGGAATCTTCATTGTGATGTCATTTCATTCACGCGACGTAAGTAGTAACTGCTACATTTAATTTACCTATTACGATATGGGTTAATATTATAAAAATATACTAAAAATGAAAAATATCAAACTATTTGTTCACGCAAATTATGTCAGGTGATGATATTACAGTACTATCAGTTTGGCTCGGATTAGAAGGATGTTTATCACAAAACGTCCTAAGGTTTGTAATGGAAATGTGACGTGGAGTATTTATCTTACATTGCCGCATGCTATTTGCACAGAGAAAAGGCGGAAAAGTGGCGTACCTCATCTGATGAAGAAGCCATGGAAGAGGTGGGAGAGCTGGTGACCAGAGTGCTGAAAGAAACCGACCAAGCGGAGAAATGTCGGTTTCTGATCAACCCGACTCTTGCATTCAGCTGTCGCAATCCCAGAGGCCACCCTTCATCCTGCACCCAAAATAGAGACCTCCAGGTTAAAGACTCAATTTTAGATTAAAATCTAAAAGCAAAATACAAAATGAGAAAATACAGAGAAAAGGGAGAATGGAGAAGGGTACGTGATGAGCCATGATTCTCTGTTTCTCTTCCTCCCTAGAATATGTGAAACTGGGTATGGCTTGGTCACTTGTTGTGAGAAAGAAATGCCATTTCCATCAGCATGCTCTGTTCTGAACTTGTGATCTCTGCAAAAAAGAAAAAGGCGAATAAGATTGGAGAAAGACTGATTGAAATGAAAAATGGCCAAAGGCATTGCCTCTTTAAAGCGGAAAGATATTCACAGAAAAGCACAACAATGACAACAACACAACAGTGGGATTCTGAGATGGAGCTGGAAGAAGAGTGAGAGGGACGTCTTACTGTTTCGTCAAAGCATAGGCTGGCTTTGGGCACAGAGGGGCAGATTAAAAGAAGCAGAGAAGACACCTTTTTACCCGCAAGTGACCATTTTAGCCTTTTCTTTTTTATATTTTTTAATTTTTTTATTACAACGACATTGAATTTATTTTTTTTACCACAAACCAAATGTTTGAGGATAAATAATGAATATGTTATTATTGCAGATGAACCATATGGTTTTCATAAAGGTTATGGTTAGAAATGAAAATGTGAAAATCATATGTAATTCCTTTGACAAAAAAGAAAGAATTGTGAATGTAACGTAAGAAATAAATAAGACAATTTTATATGAATTTAAATATCCCGTGTATTAATCTATAAAGTTATATAATCAAAAAATTTAATTAAGCATTCGATTTCCTTTGTTCAAATGCATTGTGTATATAGTAGTACGTCCATGAATTGTTTACCAGTGTAAGCTTTACTTTTAAAACATACCCACCTTGCAATTCTCCAATCCAAATGTACCATGCTTGAACACATTTCAATACAATCAAACATATTATTATGTTAACGGGCATGCTGAATACCAATTTTATATTAAAGATTTATTTCAAATCAAGCATGTATTATCATACATATTATTATTATGGAGTGGCGGCTTTAGGGAGTCACTCTAATGCTTTGATCTCCTCTTTGCTATGGTAAATGGAATTGGCCAAGGCCTGTTATCTCTGGTATGATATCTATCACTAGCATATGTGATTCTATGATAGGACCCGTCTCAATCCCCCTAGATTATCGTGGGACGTGCCTACTCCCGTCTGACACCGCGTGTCAGATCAGAGATAAAATCGTCACCCGCTCGGGGTCCATCAGAGTACACCAGGATCAGCGGTGACATGTGATGTCTCGATCTCTGCTATAATCCGCATCCGCGATCAACCTGAAGGGTATTAAAACCACAAAAACTGTGAGTGGATAAAACGACAGTTTATAAAACTCATTTATATCGAAAAGACATTTATACCCTTCACGTAAAAGCATGCATGCATGTATTGTAAAACAGTTATTTCAAATCCTTTCTGGGAAGCAAGACGTATTACTTCCCAATTCAAAGCACAGTGAAAAATGTAACGACCCGTCCCAAATTAGATTAGTGACTAATCATGATTAGTGAGGTTAATCGGTGATTAGTTGAGCGAAATCGCACGGACGATGCAAAATGACCATTTTACCCCTAGTCGTGAGTAAAACGTTGACTTTTTGTTCTGGCGGTCAAATGGATTTTGGCCGATGACTGTGACGTAGTTCGGGACGTCACGAGTTCATAGACAGGTGGTACGTTCGATTCCGACGTTCGAAGAAAAATGTAATAACCCGTCCCGAGAGCCGGGATTAGTAGAGGGATTAAGGTGTGATTAGTGAGGATAATCAGTGGTTAGGTGGTCCCGAAAGGTCCGGGAGCCTAGAATGACGATTTTGCCCCTGGTCCGGGAAAAAATGTTGACTTTTATTCGGGTGGTCAATTGGGTATTGGCCAGTGACCAGGACGTAGTTGAGGACGTCACGAACCCGTAGACATGAGGTACGTTCGATTCCGACATCCGAGAAGGAAGTTGTGATGTTCGGAAGGTTGAGGGCTTAACCGTAATTTGGGTAAATTAGGGGGAATAGTTGACTTTTTGTACGAATGGGTTTTGGTAGGTTGACCTAGCATGGTTAGATAGCTTTCGTCGTCCTGAGTTCGATGACAAGCGGCACGTATTCATCGGACTTACGAGGCGAGAGTTACGGGTCTAGGAAGTTTTGACAAACCCGTAAAAATGTGTTAAACAGGAGGGTATTTTGGTCTTTTTGGCATCTGGGGATTTGTGCAGAGAGAGAAAGCAAACTGGACGACTGGGATTTAACCAGATGGGATAAGGGTTGAGTGGATGGTGACATGTGGCAAGGGGCTAGAGGATTCTGGGAGAATCCTGTGTGTTCATAGCCCAAATAATTGGGGTGCACTCGTGCAAACCCGTGGTTGTTCTTCGACAAACACAGAGAAACAGAGAGAGCTTGTGAGGAGAAGTTGAGGAGTGATCGTGGTAATTGACGAGTCCTGGTGAATGAGGGAGGAACGGGAGACTGAAAGGAAGCCAGTGGTCGTGAATTGGTGGTGGAATCGTGCACGACGGCACGGCGGTGGTGCGACAAAGTTTTTGGGGAAACAGGGAGACCGTGAGCGTTTGGTGGTGGCTACGCCGTGAGGTGGCTCAAACCACGACCGTGGGACGTTCAGGAGGTTGCAGGGAGGCCAACGAACACCGTGGCACGCGGCGGTGCGCACGGCGGAGCTGCAATCGAAGGGTAAGTTTTCTTGCTCTGTTTTTCCCGTAAACTTCATTTGGAAAGTCGTGAGTCTGAGTTTAGAACCGAGAGGATTGAAGGTCAGGGTGATGTTTAGGGAGGTCCTAGGAGTGGTTTGTGGTGGTCGCCGTGACGGGGCGTACACGGCGGAGCTCAGTCGAAGTGGAGTACTCTGTTACTCTGTTTCGGCCGTGAACTTCAAACCCAAAGTCGTCGAGTTTGGGGCTGAGTCGACGGCATAGGAGGGTTGGTCTAGGTTCAGTAAGGCCCTAGGGATTGTCTGGTGTCGCCACCGTGACGGGAGGTGACCGGAGCAGATGGATCGTGAAACAGGGGTTTGAGGGCTGTCTGGTTCGAGCTGGAATCGACGATGGTGGGACTGTGTCGAGGTTAGAGGAGTAGGGGAATGGATTCTTGGTGTCTGGACGAAGCCGTGGGTGGAAGAAGGGAAGGAAATGGTGACCGGACGGCGGAGAATGCTCCTCGCCGGTTCAATTCACGGCGGCCGATTCAGCACAGTGAGGTCGAGGTTGATGATGCTACTGTAGCTGGCGCGTGAGGGCCACGCGCAGCCACTTTGGGCGGCACGTGGGGGCGCGTGCGGCGGCGGTTGGGAAAACGATCAACATGGTTTTTGGTCTAGGAGTTGTGGTGAGTTCAATGGAGTTGGTTTCGAGTCAATCGGACGTCGTTTGAGTTTAGTTCCGCGAGGGTGAATGTTTAGGGTCCCGGGTTTTAGGTTTTCGATTCGGGGACTGTTGAGGAAATTTAGGTGAATGTTCGTAGATGTATTAGTGACGTATTTTTGACGATGATTGACAGGATCGGGATTTCCCGAGGAAGCCGAGGAACGTGCTGGACGTTCGGGACGCGAGTAGGGCTCAGTACTGTGAGTGGACCCCTTCTTTCAACTCGAGCATGCATAACTGTTTTCTATCATTGTTTTATGGCTTTTAATCACTATTCTATATTTATCGAATATGTTTTGGTTGATTTTACATGATTGCACGTTTTTCAAGGAAGTTCGGTTTTCAGCATGTTTTACTATAAGTGGTTTTCATTGGTTTACAAAGGGATTTTGAAACATGATTTGGTGATTAACTGATTTTCGGAAAGTGGAATTTGATTGTAAAATTGGAAAGTGGATTCCGGATTTGGGTTCGGAATGACGGTTCTGGATGCCGGAAGGGCATCGGACCAGTGATTTCGGATTCGGGTTTGGATGTGGATTGGTAAATGGTTTTCAAATGATTTTGAGATTGGATTTGCTGGATCTGGATATTGAGTTTAAAGACCCGGATATATGTGACGGGGGACCGGCCGGAATGGGTTTAAAGACCCGGATTGAGTTTAAAGACTCGGGAGTTTAAAGACTCGGATATATTGATTTCCCCCGTAGGCCTTGAGTTTAAAGACTCGGGAGTTTAAAGACTCGGATATGATTAAGGCCTGGATTGAGTTTAAAGACTCGGATAGGTCCAGCAGGTTTGATCGGGAAATGATGATTTGAGCTTTATGGTTTATGACACGGGTTTTGATACTCATGCTATGATTTTCCATACATGTTTTATAGTGTTTCTGTTTCTTATGATGTTTTATGAGAACTGCGTTAGATCTGTGTTATTAACTGTTGGTTATGCATGTGGTTTTCAAAACGGAGGGTTAAATTCGGTTTCTGATAAATGGTTTTAGAACTTATCTTTTATTATGGTCCACTCACATCTTTTGTTTTAACTTGCCCTCCAGGTTGTGGAGCTAGCGCGGGGTCTTGACGTCGAGGCAGAGTCCGAGGCATAGAAGTGACGTGAGGGATCCCCGGAATAGTTCAAAGTCTTCCGCGTGCGTGTAATTTATCGGTTTCTAGTTCCTTGTATTTTTCGTACTATGCTCTGTAAAGGATAACTTCAGGATATATTTTGTTTAATTACTCCTGCGTCTGACTGGGTTTGAGTGAGTTTTACTTGGGTGTTGTGTCGGGGAGTCAGACGGGAGCGGGATTTACCTCGGGTTTCGGGGTGAAACCGGGGTGGGTCCTAACAAAAAAGTTATGATTTTCGGAAGATTTGGGGTATTTTGGTAATTTGGTTAAAAAGGGGCAAATAGTTGACTTTTGACCAGGAGGTCCGATGCCTGAGAGCCGAGGACCATTACGTAGATTGGGTCGATACGAATTCATAGACAGGCGGTACGTCGAATTCAGACGGTCGACGGAGAAGTTACGGTCACGGAAGTTTCGGATCACTATTGCACGTTTTACGAAACGGGGGGCTTTTGTTCTCAAGTGGGCCAGATATTTTGGGAAGGCCCAATGGATGAGTGACAAGTGTCACTCATCCATTGCCCATTAAAATTGAATTCATGCATCTGTTTCCTATTTCCTTCTTCATTCGACCATCCCCCCCAAACCATTAAACCAGGGAACCCAAAACCATATTCCCCCTCCCCAATCGGTTATATATGAGGATAGAGAGAGAGAGAAGGACTTTGAGGTGGCTGCAGGGCGGCTCGCCGTCGTGGACGGCGGTGGCACCCCAACCAGGTAAAACCCGAACCCATTCTCGGTTTTTACGATTCAAAAATGGGATTTAAATGTTTAGGGTGGTAGAGGGTGATTGGGGGGTGGTTACTGGGTCTTGTGGATGTCTAGGAATGGTGGTTGACGGCGGGGGGATGGCTGAGCCACCCTGGGAATTTATGGAAATACTGGACCGTGGGCAAAGCTTCGAACCAATAGGTTTTGGGGGGTGTTTCTGCATCCACTTTATATGGTTAGACTCCTAGGGATGTGAGGAAGAGTGTAGGATTGGATAGGGATGGAATCGGACCAAAATAAGGGGGGGAAACCATTGGACTGGTCACGCCGGTCCGGTCCGGTTCGAACCAGGTGGACCTGTTGGTTTGCTTAAGGAAGAAGGAAACTGTAGCGGCGTGTAGTTCCCACGCGCAGGGGCTTTGGCCGGCGAATGTGGGCACGTGGACCACATTCTGGGGAGGGTTCCAACATGTGAAATCATCTATTCGATGTAACGAACACTTTGGGACTGGTTTCGTGTCGATCGGATATCGTTTTGATAGGTTTTGAGGTGTCCGAAGGTTTAGGATCAACTTTAAAAATAGTTAAAAATTCAGGAAAATTACGGGGTTTTAGTGAGAGGTTAATAAGGTAGTTAATAACCCTCTAAAGTGATTTAGACAGGTTTGGGAGTCCCGGTGATGGCGTTTGGCCCGGAAGAGCTTTATGGCACGCGTCTCGAGGCGACAGCTCGGACGGTTTGTGAGTAGACCTTGTTTTCTAAATTGGTGCATGCATAAATGTTTATTAGATGTTTTAATACTTTTTTTTATGCCATGAGTACATTTGTGTATGGTTACTTATTTGCACGTATTTCGAGGTTTCGGCCTTATACGGTGCCTATACGGGTTTGTAATGGTTTTGGATTTAAAAAGGATAAACTTGAGCATGAGACCCATTTTGTTTTGTATCGGGCATATGACCCTATTGATGGCCTACGGGTCTGAATCGTAGTCGCGGTGAGTGCTTTGTGCACGACGACGGACGATACGACGCTCGCCTCCGGACTGAGATATGTTCCTTCCGGAGAGGTCACGATGCACGATCCGTTGTCGGGCAGCCGAGGGAGGCTCGACTTCAGAGTGCTGACGGTTTAGGATATCGATCGGTGATGGGTGCACCATGATCTTGTGGTGGTCGCGTCGGTTGATACGTTCACGACAACATACTAGGATTGAGGGCGGTCCTGGATGGATGGTTGCACGCATCACTACGATCGGAGTCGTGACTGACCCTGAGATATCGGGCACGATGCCCAGTTGAGTTATGTGTTCGGGCACGAGACCCAGTTACTTTACGTTTATGTTTTCGGGTCAGGGACCTTAAATGGATTTTCAGGTTCATGACGGTTTATGGGAACCGACATGAACCCTTGAAAGGTTTTTATGATTCATGACGGTTTATGGGGATCGACATGAACCCTTGAAAGGTTTTTATGGTTCATGACGGTTTATGGGGATCGGCATGAACCCTTACAAGGTTTTATGGCTCATGACGGTTTATGGGGACCGGACATGAATATTTTCGATATATATATATATATATATATTCATATACCTTCCTTATTTGGATTGACTCCTCCGGGGAGGGTCGTTGGCCTGGGTGGACCCCGGAGTAGTCACGGAGCACTAATTGAGTGGATTCGCCCTCGTTGGGTACCTTACTCTCAGGAGGGCTTGGATTATAACCTCAGGGAGGGTCATTGATCTACGGACATTGACCTGGTTGGACCATGAGAGAC
This sequence comes from Prinsepia uniflora, assembly GCA_032719365.1. Lineage (NCBI taxonomy): Eukaryota > Viridiplantae > Streptophyta > Magnoliopsida > Rosales > Rosaceae > Prinsepia > Prinsepia uniflora. The sequence continues at coordinate 10,315,530 of CM064861.1, forward strand.
TTGGGCTTGAGACCCTGGGTGTCAGGACCCACCCCGGTTTCACCCCGAAAACCTAGGTAAATCCTGCTCCCGTCTGACAACCCGACACAACACAGTCAGACGCAGGAGAAAAGATATCACATATCTCGAAGTTAACCGTTTACAGAGCATAGTACTCAAGACAGAAGAAAGAAAAACCGAAAAGCTAAGTTCACGCACAACAGAAAATTTAACACAGTTCGGGATCGCTCTCGTGACTTCTATGCCTCAGACGCTACCTCGACGCCGGAACCCAGTGCTAGCTCCACAACCTGGAGGACAATTTAAAACAGAAGATGTGAGTGGACCAGAATAAAAGAAAAAAATGTCGAAAACCATTTTATAATAAAACCGGGTTTAGCCCTCCGTTTGAAACCACATGCATAACCCAGTTATTAAAACATTTATAAATTAAACACTATAAAACATCATAAGAAACAAAAACACTATAAAACATCATAAGAAACAAAAACACTATAAAACAGGGATATAAAACATATCAGAACCTCTTAAAACCGTACTATAAACCGTGAATATCAAAGCATCATTCTCCGATCAAACCTGCTGGACCTATCCGAGTCTTTAAACTCCCGAGTCTTTAAACTCAATCAAGGCCTCAATAATATCCGAGTCTTTAAACTCCCGAGTCTTTAAACTCAACAGGCCTACGGGGGAAATATCAATATATCCGAGTCTTTAAACTCCCGAGTCTTTAAACTCAATCCGGGTCTTTAAACCCAATCTGGGCCCGTCCACCGTCAATCAATATCCGGGTCTTTAAACCCAATAACCAGATCCAGCAAATCCAATCAAAACCATTTGAAAACCTTTTCCAAATCCACATCCAAACCCGAATCCGAAATCACCGGTCCGATGCCCTTCCAGCATCCCGAACCGTCATTCCGAACCCAAATCCGGAATTCCACTTTCCAATCTGAAAACCAACTCTCGAATCTCGAAATCCGTTTCCAAAACCGAAAATCCTTTAATCACCAAATCAGGTTTTAAAATTCCTTTATGAACATTTAAACCATTTATCTATTGAAATCCCAAATCCATGGCATTATTCTCAGAAATCGACATTTCTCGTAAAACGTGCCAATTACATTTCTTTCTCGAAAACCGTGCAAGTATATAAAACCACCTCATAAATCCAACATTCATGTAATCACATATATAAAACAATTAGAGAAAAGCAGTTATGCATGTTCGAGTTTAAAGAAAGGGTCCACTCACAGTACCGAGCCCTCAATCACGTCCTGAACGTCTCGTACGTTCCTCAGCTTCCTCGGGAACTCCCGATCCTGTCAAAAACCATCAAAATACGTCACTAACACATCTACGAAGGTCCACCTAATTTCCCTAAAAAATCCCCGGTTCCTAAGCGTAACAAATCGGAACCCTAAGCTTTCACCCTCGCAAAACTACTTCGATTCGACGTCCGATTAACCCGAAAATTGCACCAATGGATTCCTTAAGACATTTAGAACTAAAACCATGTTGGAAGTTTGGCCGGAATCCTCCCTACGCGCCTCCACGCGCCGCCCAAAGTGGCTGCCCGTGGCCCTCACGCGCCTGCTACAGTGTATCTTCAACCTCGAGCAAACCCGGTTCAGCACAGTATCCTGCAATCGAACCGGCGTCAGCGGTTCACCTTCTTCCGTCCACCAAATCGACTCCTCTCTTCACCAAAAGCATCGTCCAATCCCCTGCAACCTATCCCAGTCCTAAAATCGAAGAATCAAGGCCTAAAACCCCTCGACTTCATCCTCGAAACAGAACCCGAACACTGCTCTGTTTCCTTCTCCGGCCACCCAGGTCACCCCCCATCACGATGGTGACTACGCTCAAACTACGCATTAAATTAAACATGTAATTCGAGTGTTATGCAATTTAAACCCTTTTTGTGTAGATGTAGTATTGATAAATAGGGATCGTTCTTAACCGGGGAAATTAGGGAACATTAATAATATGTTAGTGGATTATGAATAAAAGAATAATGAATTAGAGAATTAAATAATAAAAGAATTAAACAATCAAAGAATTAATAAAGTAAAGAATAGATGAACAAGATAATAATAAATTAATGAATTACAAAGAATTAATAAATTAACGAATTAAAGAATGAAATAATAGAAGAATAAAGGACTTAGTTAATCAAAGAATAAAGGAATTAATTAATCAAAGAATCAATAAATTAAATAATAAAGGAATGAAAGAATAAAAGCATCAAAGAATAAAAGAATAAAGAATAAAAGAATAAAGAATAAACAAGGGGGGTTTTGAAGAGGTTTGTAATTATGTAAATAAGTAAAAGCATAGATAAACTCATTCTATTTCTATTCTAACTTATGCACAAAGTTGACTTCCCGTAAACACAAACTTCAACAACATACTACAATTGCAAAAATTTGAATTAATCACGAAATTATACCTTCACAAACTCATATTTCTTCATACATTATTCATATTATAAATGCACCGAACATCGGATTTTTACTTATAATATAATTACCTTAAGTTTGTGATTTAATGCGCCGAACAGCGGTCATACATTAAATCTCTCCAAATCTACTCTAAATGCCCCGAACAGCGGATCAACATTTAGTTTCGAAATGAAGTTTAAGCTCTAAAATGTAAGAAGTAAATGATTTTTAGAAAGTAAAACACATGGAGATTATACTCAATTTTCACAAAAGATAGGAAGGAGAAACCAATACATATATTGCATTATAATTAGAACCAATAACAAATAAAAGAGTTTAAGAGAATGGAGAGCAAATGTTACACTTTTCAGATTGGATGAGAACAATGGATTGTTTTTCACAAGGAACACCGAACAGCGGCTGGAACCTTATGAAGATGGAAGAAGATTAAACAAGGAAATTCGGACTTGAACTCTCAAAATTGTATTGGAACTATTTTGCCAAGATTTCTCCTAAAAGAAGCTCAATTTTGTGCTACTTGGAAGTGATTTCAACAAGTGAAATCAACTCCTATTTATAGGTGGAGAAACACAAATTAAACCCTAAAAAATAAATAAAAACTAAACAAAAATTATAATAAAAATATTCAAAAGTGAAATGATGAGTATGGGTGGTTTTTGGGGAAGAGAAATTAAACAAAACAAAGGAAAAAGCTTGAAAAACAGCAAGAAAATCCACTAAATTGCTGCTGAAAAGAATTTTCGGTGGCTGCAAGCTGGAAAGGAGGCGGCTGGTCGGCTGGCGTGAGCTGGAAAGGAGGCGGCTGGTCGGCAGGCGTGAGCTGGAGTGCAGAAGCTGTCTTCGGTAGGCGCGCGCCGAACTCCTTCTGGACAGCTGAAGCAGGCCGCGCGCGTTTGGGCCGTGTGGGCTGCTCGTGGCTGGGCCTGCGGGCCGTGCGGATTTTGGGCTGGGCAGCTGGTTACGCGGGCCTGGGCTGCGCGCCTTGGGCTTGCGGGCTGGTTTGTACAATTGGGTTTTGGGCTGCACAGGAACAATTAATTAATTAATTTAAAACTAAATTAATTATTCCACCGAATTTTGTCCATATTTTATTCGTTATAATTCTGATCGAAACGATTCTTTCGCCAAAATGCTCCAAATTACAACCTTTATTTTTCTAAACATAAAAATCACAAAATAATTTATTTTATCAATTTATTTAATATTTTAATATTAAAAGTCAAGTATAAAGGTATAAAATAATATAAAATAATGCTTATTTAACGTCCTATCAAATACCCCCACACTTAAACTTTGCTAGTCCCTAGCAAATACTAAAATCAAACTACGAAATCAAAACAAGTAGACCCTTAACCATTTGTCTCAAAATTCATTGTTATAATCATGGCATAAAAGATTTTCACTTAAAACATTTAAGCAAATGGAATTCAAGAGTTAATACATGGTAACAAAATGTTTCGACAAGTAAGATAATGAGTAAATATGGTGAAATGGATCTCTGCATGAATAAGACAAGTATGAATCAACTCACAAGGATATGCACTCATAAATTCACTCAATTTTGTGAGGGTTTGTGTTTGCACTCAAAGTATGTGAGAGATGCTCACATAATCGAAATGAAGTACTTTTGCAAAATCTCAAACAAACACCTCAAGATAAAAACAAAACATACTTGCGCAAATGAACCAAAACCATAAGCTTACTCAAGTGATTGACTCAACTAATCAAAATTTACCATCTTAAGGATCATAAGGTCTTTACGAAGGTTGTAATGGGGCTAAGTTTAGAGGCAAGGAATATATAGGACAAGTGGTGCTCAAATTCGTTCCAAGACTCAATAGACTCCCAAAACGTATCATAACTTCCCAACCTTAGTGCAATGATGTCAGTAATCCATCCCTTCGAACATAGGCCTAATTTCATCTTGTTGGGCCTCGAATTCATTCTTTGTGCCGGATTTACAAATGTAAAGGACTCAACTCAAACATTCATAATCAAACCTTATTACCTTGATAAATATATCTTTCTTTTTTTTTTCTTTTTTTTTTTCTTCTCTTTTTTTTTCATTTTTTTTTTTTTTCATATATCAAGGTAATAACATGTGTCAAAAATACAACAATGTTTGAGTAAGTAAATCCACAAATTACACATAAAAGTCTTTCAATATCATCATTTTCTCTTTACATAATCATTATGTCTTCAACCGAGTCCTTGGAACAAAGGTAAAAGATGTCTATACTAAGCTCAAGTGTTTAGATAATCATGGTGAGGAAAGAAAGGCTTAATGTGGGCTCAAAAGGGGTAAAACTAAGGGGGTCGCAACTTGTGCGCACAAAATAGGGAACATGGATGTTTGAATTTGTGGTGTTAACCCTAATGCCTTAATCATTTCCAAAATCAGAGAATTTATTGACTTAAAAGCTTTGAAAATCACATAGAATAAGTTCTAGTGCTCTAGAGTTCATTAAAAGCTATGGCAAGCAGTTATGAGGCATATGTATATCAATTTAAACAAAGAACTTATGAATCACTCATCAAAGATGTATATAAGTTCTAAAGCTCACATAAGGTTCAAATGATTCATACTTATCATATCATGCTTATTTATGTACCAATTTACATGCATTATCTTCAAGTAGTAACACTTAATCACAAAATATTAACAAACAAATTCAAGTTGTAGTGATTATCTTTATGGCCATAACATAATCATTTCCATTTACTTATATCATTGACAAGTTAAAGGGCAACTTGATGACTCGCAAAAAACACTACGTTAAAACAAAAAGACTCAAGAAAGCAATAATAATTTTTTTTTTGTATTTTTTTATTATTTATTTATTTATTTATTTTTATTTATTTTTTTTTGTTTTTTTTTTCGAGAAAGAAATAAAACAATTGAAAATGGAAATAAAACAATTGCAAATTAAGAAAGACTTAATAAATCAATTTCAAATGCACAAATAAATTGTAAACCATTCCCCCATACTTAAATTCTACATTGTCCTCAATGTAGGAAAATACGACGTAATTTAAACATAGAATCAAAGTAAGGAAGATGATTTAAGAAAATGAAATAAGAAAGAAAAACATAAAAGAGAGTGAAGGGTTGAAAGAAAGCAAATCTGTGTTGATGACTCCTTCACACTCGCGAACACATTGGGTTGCCTCCCAACAAGCGCTTGAAGTTTAACGTCCATCCAGCCTAGACCAAATTTAGTTTATCTGATGGGACGTCGTAGCACTCTTTCTGACTCCACATCGTGCTCGCCAATTGCCTCGATATAAGGCTTCAATCTATGGCCATTGACCTTGAACTCTTTTCCAGTTCCAACGTGTTTTATCTGTATGGCTCCATGGGCAAAAATATTAGTGATAACAAAAGGTCCTACCCATCTAGAACATAACTTACCAGGAAAGAGTCTGAGCCGAGAGTTGAAAAGCAAAACTTTCTGGCCAATGCCAAATGCTTTACTCCTGATCTGTTTGTCATGAAATGCCTTTGCCTTTTCCTTGTAGATCAGAGTGCTTTCAAATGCATCATTTCTTATTTCCTCAAGCTCACTCAGCTGGAGCTTCCGATGCAGACCGGCGTCATCTAGCTTGATGTTGAACGTTTTGACGGCCCACCATGCTTTATGCTCTAGTTCCACCGGAAGGTGACATGCTTTTCCGTACACCAACCTATAGGGAGACATTCCTATAGGTGTTTTGTAGGCCGTCCTGTATGCCCAAAGTGCATCATCCAACCGTTGGCTCCAATCCTTTCGATTAGGACCCACAGTTCGCTCTAGTATCTTCTTGATCTCTCTATTACTGACTTCCGCCATTCCACTCGTTTGAGGATGGTAAGGTGTAGATACTCGATGAGTGACACCATACCGTTTCAGTAAAGCTTCAATGGTCTTGTTGCAGAAATGACTTCCTCCATCACTTATTAGGACCCGCGGGATCCCAAACCTGGAAAGAATGTTAGTTCTGAGGAATTCTGCAACAGTTTTAGAGTCATTAGTCCTGGTGGCCTTAGCTTCCACCCATTTTGATACATAATCAACGGCAAGTAAGATATAGAGATAGCCATTAGATTGAGGAAACGGACCCATAAAATCGATACCCCAAACATCAAATATTTCAACAGTAAGAACATAATGTTGTGGCATTTCATCCCTGCGTCCTAAGTTTCCTGATCTCTGACATTTATCACAGGCTAAGCAAAATGAATGTGCATCTTTAAAAAGTGTGGGCCAATATAGTCCAGATTCTAAGATTTTGAGTGCAGTTTTTCTAGATCCAAAGTGGCCTCCACAAGCATGGCTATGGCAGAACTCTAGGACTGACCTATGTTCAATATCAGGGACACATCTCCTAATCAATAAATCTGCACAGTATTTCCACAAATAAGGTTCATCCCAAATATAGTGCCTAGCATGCTTCTTAAGTTTATCTTTTTGTGCACGGGAGAGGGTGGTGGGCAACTGCTTGGTGACTAAATAATTGACAATATCAGCATACCAAGGAGTACCTCCCTCGATTCTGAAGAGTTGTTCGTCTGGAAACATCTCTTGAATCGCCACAGGATCTCGCTCATGTGCAATGCGACTCAAATGATCCGCCACCACGTTCTCTACGCCTTTCTTATCTTTAATCTCGATGTCAAACTCTTGAAGAAGAAGAATCCATCGGATCAGTCTTGGTTTCGCTTCCTTCTTGGCTAGGAGATACTTCAGTGCTGCATGATCAGTGTAAATAATGACTTTAGTTCGAAGTAGATAAGAACGAAATTTATCTAAAGCAAATACAACAGCAAGCAACTCCTTTTCTGTAGTGGTGTAGTTCATCTGGGCATCATTTAAGGTTCTGGATGCATAGTAGATGGCGTAGGGCTTCTTATCCCGCCTTTGTCCGAGTACGGCTCCAACTGCATAATCAGAGGCATCGCACATTAGTTCAAAGGGTAAGGACCAATCAGGGGCACAAAGAATGGGGGCAGTGGTTAAGAGATTTTTAAGCTTCTCAAAAGCTTCCTGACAGTCTGCATCAAAGACGAAGGGTGTCTCTTTCTGAAGCAGTCGGCACAAGGGCCTTGCAATGTGGGAGAAGTCTTGGATAAATCTTCTGTAAAATCCTGCGTGACCAAGAAATGAACGGATTCCTCTCACCGGAGTGGGAGAGGGTAAGTGGCGCACAATATCAACTTTAGATTTATCGACTTCAATTCCTCTTTCAGAGACAATATGGCCCAAGACTATCCCTTGTCTAACCATGAAATGGCATTTCTCCCAGTTAAGTACCAGATTAGTTTCGACACACCTTTGTAAGATAAGTGCTAAGTGTTCTAAGCATGCATCAAAACTATCCCCAAAGACACTAAAATCGTCCATAAATACTTCAATTATTTTTTCGACGTATTCAGAGAAAATAGAAAGCATGCATCTTTGGAAAGTACCTGGGGCGTTACATAAACCGAAAGGCATTCTTCGGTAGGCAAAAGTGCCAAAAGGACAAGTGAAAGTCGTTTTATCTTGGTCATTTTGAGCGATACAGATTTGATTGTACCCGGAATAACCATCAAGAAAGCAATAATAGGAGTGACCTGCTAACCTTTCAAGCATTTGATCAATGAAGGGCAAAGGGAAGTGATCCTTCCTAGTTGCTTTGTTCAGGCGTCGATAGTCGATGCAGACTCTGTATCCGGTCACTGTTCGCTGGGGCACTAGCTCTCCTTCACTGTTCGCAACAACTGTGACTCCACTTTTCTTTGGGACTACTTGGACTGGTGAGACCCATTTACTGTCTGAAATTGGGTAGATGACACCACAGTCCAAGAGTTTGATGACCTCTTGTTTCACAACTTCCATCATCGGAGGATGGAGGCGACGTTGGGCTTCGCGAGAGGGCTTTGCATCATCTTCTAGTAAGATTCGATGCACACAGGTTGTAGGGCTGATTCCCTTGATATCTGACAGAGTCCATCCAATGGCTGTCTTGTACTTTGTCAAGACCTGTACCAGTCTATCTTCCTGTGACTCGGTTAGTGCAGAAGACACTATGACGGGCAGAGTGTCGTCCGAGCCAAGATAGGCATACTTCAGGTGGTCAGGCAAAACTTTGAGCTCAAGAACTGGGGCCTGAATCACTGAAGGAGGAGTGGCATTAGTACTAATTGGGAATGACGAGGGTACCTGATGATTCACCATTCTGGGGGTCTCATTTAGGGTCATGACTTCATCCCAAATTCGAGGTTCTAGTTCGTAATCCGTATCCTCAACCAAGGCGTCCCCTGATTGCGTTAGGCCAACTCCTTTCTGGATTATCATGTTGAGTGTGTCTTCTCGAATTGAATCAAAATGTTTCTCTGCGAGAGAAGTGCACACGTCAACAGAAAAAGTAGTATGAGTTGCGGAACTAGGGTACCTCATGGCATCAAAAATGTTGAAGCCAATCTCCTCTCCGTCTACTTCCATAGTTAATGTTCCATTGAACACATCAATCTTTGTCTTGGCAGTTCTCATGAATGGTCTTCCCAACAGCATTAGTGGAGCTTGATTCGTAGGGGAATCCTCCATGTCTAGGACATAAAAGTCAGCTGGGAAGATGAGTTGGTTAACCTGCACAAGAACATCTTCGACGTATCCCTTAGGATACACATTAGAGCGATCGGCTAACTGAATGATAATATCGTCATGCTGTAATTTACCTAGACCTAGGGCAACATATAGTGAATATGGCATAACATTAATGGATGCTCCTAAGTCTAGCATGACTTTATCAAAAGACTTGTTACCAATCACGCAGGGAACAGAAAAACTCCCTGGATCCTTCAACTTTGGGGGTAGCCGACGCTGGATTACAGCAGAAACTGTTTCACTCACCATCACAACCTCCTTCTCCCTCGTCTGGCGCCTTGGAGTGCATAACTCTTTCAGAAATTTTGCGTATTTCGGCACTTGTTTGATGCACTCGATCAAGGGCATGTTGATTTGCACCCTTTTGAAGATCTCCAAGATTTCCTCATCGGATTCATTCTTCTTAGATTTGGCAAGCCTACTTGGAAATGGTGCATGCACAAACGGGGAATTAGTAACAACCGAACTTGAAGGGATTGGGTTATTACCTTGTGTGTGGGTAGGTTGAACTGGCGGTTGTGTCGTGGTGGTCTTAGTTGCCACCTTGTGCTTTTCAGCCTCAGAAACGGCTGGATCTGGTTCTATTTCTCCGAGCACTTTACCACTTCGAGTGGTGATTGCATTGGCTTCAGGTCTTACATTTGGGTTGGGCGTAGGTTGAGGTGGAAGCACCCCGCTAGCTTGGATCTTACCCATGAAGTCCACGACCTTACCCATTTGGTCCTTGAGATCAGCGATGTCTTTTTGTTGATTTTGCTGACCTGTGACAAGAGCCTGAGTTGACGCCATTAGTGTTTGCTGCCCTTGGGAAAGAGCAGCCAGCATTTTATCATAATCAGGATTAGAAGATGAAGAAGTATGATTATTTGCATGATTATGAGAAAAGTTAGAAAATGGGACCGGAGGCCTTGGTTGCCATGTGGGCCTTGGTTGCCATGTGGGCCTTGGGAACTGGTCTGGGACACGGTTTGGCCCAGTCGACATGTGCTGAGGGTTTAAGACATTGTTCGGATCTCTCCAACTATAACCTTGGGTCCTTGGCCCTCCTTGATAGCCTCCAATGGCGTGTGCCATTTCAGTTCCGGAGTCTTCTTCCCTTGCAGTGTAGGGACATTGTTCCTCAAGATGGCCTTGAGAGCATATGGAACAAACTGGAGCTACCTGTTTCTTTAGCTCAAGCATATTCGAAAGCATAGAGGTGATTTTATCTAACTTTGAATCATTTATAGCATGGGAACTTACCTCATGTACCTTTCTAGAAATGGGATCGGCACCTTCGTATTGTGCATCATTGAGTGCACGGCTTTCAAGTAGTGCACGACCATCTACTAGGCTCCGAGCTAAGAAACTTCCATTAGCTGCAGCATCGAGCAGTCCTCTATCCCAACCTTTGAGTCCTTCATAAAAGTAGGTTAAAAGATAGCCTTCTGTGATCCCGTGAGTAGGGCATGAAGCACAAAGTTCCTTAAACCTCTCATAGTACTGGCTGAAATTCTCATCATGTTCTTTCTGCTTGATTCCAGTGATCTCCTTTCTTAAGACCGTAATCTTTGAGGCAGGGAAGTACTTGGTAAGAAACTCCTGAACCAACTTCTCCCAAGAGTCAATATGATTGGGTGGGAGACTTAAAAGCCATACCCGTGCTCTTTCTTCCAAGGACAATGGGAAAGCTTTCAGCTTCATGATTTCCAAGTCCGCATCATCCGGACACATACTACTAATGATGAATTGGAACTCCGTTAAGTGTTTGTGTGGATCTTCATTTCTGATTCCACGGAACTTGGGTAGTTGATGAAGAACTCCACTCTTAAGCTCAATATCTTTCTTGTTGGTTCGAGGCTCGGGATACTGGATGCAGAAGTCTGTAGTGCCATTTGTGTTTGCACATGTCTGCTCCCGGATACTCAGGTTTCGTGCCATGGTTATCGGTGTTCCGAAAATCTGTTCTTCTTCTGAATTACTCTTCTCGCTTTTGGACTCACCGAATATTGGGGATGGAGGTTCGAACGAACTGGTTTGCTTAAGTGCGTCTCTGAATGTGGCGTTGCTTGGTGAGATGTCAAGTTGTCTTCTCAGCCGATCAAGCTTAGATTGATGAGCACGCATTCATAAGTTCGTACCTCTATGAAAACAAAACTCTAAGTTAGAAGGCAAGTATACACAAGAAGAGATAATAAGTGTAAGATAGTAGAGATTTGCATAAAATAGCACATAAATAGAAACCAGAATTACCAAAAAGTTACGTTAATGGAAAGAAAATACACAAGTTTCAAATGCAAACTAATAATGCAATAAGTAGAGTTTTAGAGTGTCATGAATAACTTTCCCCTTCCGCTTCTCATAGTACTTTCCTGGGCGTACGGCCTGCGCGTACTGATAACCACCATTCCACCATTCAACATTAATCATGGCCAGTTGAGATAGATGTAACGCGAGAAGCAAGGATAATTTTAAGAGCACCCCGAGGCTAGCTTGGCATATACTCCATTGGTGTTCCCTTTCTTAATCCAAAACTTGTCACCAGTCATAACTCTCCTAGACACCATAATTAATCCAAATGATGACGTAGAGATTACCAAACCCTAGTGTTTACAAACTCCGCCCCAACCTCATGTCCATAGATTCGAGTCTATGGTATGTGGTGATGAAATCCACACATCATGAAGGGTTAAGGAGAAAGTAAATAAGAGGGGCACTACCTGTTCCCGAAAGTAAGATTTTGAAGAAAAAGGGACTAAGAGATTCATGCAACTCTAAAACAATTAATAGGAAACAATACTTACACTTTAGGAAATTCAAAGATGAATAAAGTTTCATAAAAAAAAAATTTAAATTTTTTTTTTTATTTTTTATTTTTTTAAATTTTTTTTTTTATTTTTTTTTTAAATTTTTTTTTTTATTTATTCCGAATTTTCTTTTTTTTCATTTCAGATTTAAAGTTTAACAAGACATAAACAAATAATTGATTACATAAAAATAAAATAAGTGTAAACATAAAGTTAGTGGAACATAAAGGTTATGTAATAAAATTAAAAGAAAGTTAATGGAATAAAGTTAATGTAATATAATTAAAGTTAAGGGAATAAAGAAAAAGTGTGAATATTAAGTTAAGGGAATAAAGAAAAAGTGTGAATATTAAGTTAATGGAATAAAGTATAATGGAATAAATAAAAGTAAAAGTAAAGAAAAGTGAACATATAAAATATGCATTTATGAACAAGTATCAAATTTATTATGAACAAATATATATAAAAAAAAAAAAATTATTAACATTTATGAACAAGTATAAATTAGAAATTAAGAAAAAGTAAAGTATGAGCATTATAAACAAACATAATAAGAACAATAATAAGATGGATAAATAAAATATAAACAAGTAAGTAAATGTTATAAACAAATATAATATTAACAAAAATAAAATTTATAAACAAGTATAATATGCACAATTTATATACATACACTAACAAATTAAAATGATTTTCAATTTCCCCGGCAACGGCGCCAAAAATTGACTACGCTCAAACTACGCATTAAATTAAACATGTAATTCGAGTGTTATGCAATTTAAACCCTTTTTGTGTAGATGTAGTATTGATAAATAGGGATCGTTCTTAACCGGGGAAATTAGGGAACATTAATAATATGTTAGTGGATTATGAATAAAAGAATAATGAATTAGAGAATTAAATAATAAAAGAATTAAACAATCAAAGAATTAATAAAGTAAAGAATAGATGAACAAGATAATAATAAATTAATGAATTACAAAGAATTAATAAATTAACGAATTAAAGAATGAAATAATAGAAGAATAAAGGACTTAGTTAATCAAAGAATAAAGGAATTAATTAATCAAAGAATCAATAAATTAAATAATAAAGGAATGAAAGAATAAAAGCATCAAAGAATAAAAGAATAAAGAATAAAAGAATAAAGAATAAACAAGGGGGGTTTTGAAGAGGTTTGTAATTATGTAAATAAGTAAAAGCATAGATAAACTCATTCTATTTCTATTCTAACTTATGCACAAAGTTGACTTCCCGTAAACACAAACTTCAACAACATACTACAATTGCAAAAATTTGAATTAATCACGAAATTATACCTTCACAAACTCATATTTCTTCATACATTATTCATATTATAAATGCACCGAACAGTGGATTTTTACTTATAATATAATTACCTTAAGTTTGTGATTTAATGCGCCGAACAGCGGTCATACATTAAATCTCTCCAAATCTACTCTAAATGCCCCGAACAGCGGATCAACATTTAGTTTCGAAATGAAGTTTAAGCTCTAAAATGTAAGAAGTAAATGATTTTTAGAAAGTAAAACACATGGAGATTATACTCAATTTTCACAAAAGATAGGAAGGAGAAACCAATACATATATTGCATTATAATTAGAACCAATAACAAATAAAAGAGTTTAAGAGAATGGAGAGCAAATGTTACACTTTTCAGATTGGATGAGAACAATGGATTGTTTTTCACAAGGAACACCGAACAGCGGCTGGAACCTTATGAAGATGGAAGAAGATTAAACAAGGAAATTCGGACTTGAACTCTCAAAATTGTATTGGAACTATTTTGCCAAGATTTCTCCTAAAAGAAGCTCAATTTTGTGCTACTTGGAAGTGATTTCAACAAGTGAAATCAACTCCTATTTATAGGTGGAGAAACACAAATTAAACCCTAAAAAATAAATAAAAACTAAACAAAAATTATAATAAAAATATTCAAAAGTGAAATGATGAGTATGGGTGGTTTTTGGGGAAGAGAAATTAAACAAAACAAAGGAAAAAGCTTGAAAAACAGCAAGAAAATCCACTAAATTGCTGCTGAAAAGAATTTTCGGTGGCTGCAAGCTGGAAAGGAGGCGGCTGGTCGGCTGGCGTGAGCTGGAAAGGAGGCGGCTGGTCGGCAGGCGTGAGCTGGAGTGCAGAAGCTGTCTTCGGTAGGCGCGCGCCGAACTCCTTCTGGACAGCTGAAGCAGGCCGCGCGCGTTTGGGCCGTGTGGGCTGCTCGTGGCTGGGCCTGCGGGCCGTGCGGATTTTGGGCTGGGCAGCTGGTTACGCGGGCCTGGGCTGCGCGCCTTGGGCTTGCGGGCTGGTTTGTACAATTGGGTTTTGGGCTGCACAGGAACAATTAATTAATTAATTTAAAACTAAATTAATTATTCCACCGAATTTTGTCCATATTTTATTCGTTATAATTCTGATCGAAACGATTCTTTCGCCAAAATGCTCCAAATTACAACCTTTATTTTTCTAAACATAAAAATCACAAAATAATTTATTTTATCAATTTATTTAATATTTTAATATTAAAAGTCAAGTATAAAGGTATAAAATAATATAAAATAATGCTTATTTAACGTCCTATCAGATGGCCAGCTTAAACCCTTCCTAAGACCATCCTAAACCTCACCCAACTCACCAAGATCGTCGACTCTACCCCAGACTTCACGACTTTCGATTTGAAAGTCGACGGCAAAACAGAGCACATCGGTACTCTCCGTCGTATAGCCTCCACCGTGCACTCCTCCGTCACGGCAGTACAACCAGCAGAAACCTAGAACCCTACTGAACTCCCTAGACCTCACAGGACTCCTCGATTCTATCCCTAAAGTCACGACTTCCAACTTGAACCTCGACGGAAAAACAGAGCATGGAAAGGGGAAAACAAGAAATTACCTGCCTCCTGTCGCCGTCGTAAGCTCAGCCGTGAAGCAGTAGCTCCTCTCGTCCTCCTCCGTCCTCTGGACACTTCCACTGGCTTCGATTGGTTGATCACGGCCACAACACCACCCACAAACACTCACTTCCTCCCTGTTTTTCTCTCTGATTTCCCGTGGCTCACCACTCACACACAACCCATCACCACTCCTCCAACTTCTCTCACTGTCTCCATCTCACTCTCTGGTCACTCTCACACACTCACAAGTTCACCAACATCCACGATCACCCCTCACTTCCTCTCAATTCCTCAGCCTCTGTTTTCTGTTCTTCAAACACACGAGCACATACACGGGTGCCCCAATTAGTTGGACCGTGCACCAATTACTGTAACCCTCTAGTTCCCCCACACGTGTCACCATTTTCCCCATTCTCTCACAAATGGCCCCATCACAGCCATCCACTTGTTCCAATCTGTTAGACCAAACCCAAAGTACAAAAGACCAAAATACCCCTCTATGAACCCAAAATTACCATTTTGCCACTACCTTTCTAGACCCGTAACTCCCACATCGTAAGTCCGATGAATACGTGCCACCTGTCATCGAACTCAGGACGACGAGATCTCTCTAACGGTCTTAGGTCAACATACCAAAACCCGTTCGTACAAAAAGTCAACTTTTCCCCCTTAATTTAGTCAAATTACGGTTATGCCCTTAACCTTCCGAACATCACAACTTCCTTCTCGGATGTCGGAATCGGGCGTGCCACCTACCTACGAATTCGTGACGTCCTAACCTACGTACTGGTCACCAGTCAAAGTCCATTGGACCACCCGAACTAAAAGTCAACTTTTTGCCCGAACTAGGGGCAAAATCGTCATTCTCCCCTAACGACCCCAACGAGACCAACTAACCACTGATTAAGCTCACTAATCCCATCTTAATCACTATCTTAACTTTAATTTCTAGGACGGGTCGTTACACCGGGTAGCACGCGCGTAACTTTAGAAACTGTGCGTAACTTTGAATATTAATTAATTATGGTTTAGAATGACTAATCTGGGATTAGTTGAGTGAAATCGGACGAATTGTGCAAAATGACCGTTTTGCCCCTAACGGGGGCAAAATGTTGACTTTTAGTTCGGGCGGTCAAATGGACTTTGACCGATGACCGTGACGTAGTTCGGGACGTCACGAGTTCATAGACAGGTGACACGTTCGATTTCGACATTCGAGGAGAAAGTTATGACGTTCAGAAGATGAGGGGTATTTTGGTAATTTGGCTAATAGGGGGCCAAATGTTGACTTTTGACTCGGGAAGTCCAATGGACGAGGGCCAAGGACCGTTTCGTAGGTCTCGTCGATGCGAATCCAACGACATGCGACATGCCGAAATCGGAGATTCGACGACGAAGTTATGGTCACGGGAACGGACTCGATTAACCGAACGAACCGGGATTAAAATAATATTTTAATATGAACTGTACCCGGTGACTGAACACACCTGGATGAGTGACAAGTGTCACTCATCCCTTAAATTCAGGCCTAAACACATCTCCATGTTTTGGGGAAAACATAATTATTATGTTTTATTAATTAATTAAACTAAATTATTCTTAATTCCTCCATTAATCCTCTTTGTTCTTCAAACCGTGCAAAAATTGGGGGAATCAGAATTGAGAGAATTGGGCTCTCTTCCACAGCCGGTTTTGAGTGAGAATTGTGAGATTTGTGGGACTGATTGAAAATTAGGAAAACACGAGGGATCGATTGAGAGCTGAGGAACTGGAATTCGAATTTCAGAAAATTGGGCGGGAAATTCGAATTGGAAGCTTTGAGCCTTGTTGATCAAAGTTGAGTTCAGTTTTAGTCTTCTGGGATTGCCACGAACAGTTTCATCGAAAGAACGAAGAGAATTGAGGTCCATTTGAGGTAGAACAGAGGGACTGTACTTGCAGAAATTTCGAGCTTGAATCGTGGAGTTTGAGCCTTGGATTGATGCAATTGAGATGGGGAAAGAGTTTACCTGAGTCCATTGAAGCTTCTGGTTGCATCAATTGAAGGAAATCGATCGACATGGAAGGCTTTCGAATGATGAACAGTGTTCGAGAGTTCTTCGATGTTCATCTTCGAGTTGTGTGATTTGAGGTAGGGATTCATGTAATTGATGTTTCAGAACTTTAATTAGACTTGAATTGAAGCTGATTGAATGATCAATTGATGAAAACGGTGTTGAATTGTTAGGAAACCAGTCGGGTCTGTTTGCGGGTTAAAGGGGCCCGTTTCACAGACAAACGGGTGAGGAAGACAGTGACTGTAGCTGGCGCGTGGGTTTCACACGCAGCTACTCACGGCGGCGCGTGAGGCCTTGTTTCAAGGTGAGATCAACATGACTTTGAATCCTCTCAGTGTAACGAATATTTTGACACTGGTTTCGAGGAAATCGGATATCGTTTCGATAATGTTCCGCGTATCCGAAGTTTTGTTTTACGTGTTAAATATGTATTTAAATTCCAGAAAAATTGGGGAAAACTATATGAAGTATTTTGAGATGTTGGTAACCCTCATTAATGATTTTGGACAGGAATTGTGATTCTCAGAAATTACGAAAAAACGTACTACTCGGAAACGGACCGTTTAGACGGTGTGTGTGAGTGGACTTTGTTTTCTAACCGTGATGCATGCATATATGATTTAAAATGCCTTATTATATGATTTTTTTTTTTATGATTTGATATGATTTATGTTTCAATCCGGTGATTTCTCGATTTTATGATTATTATATTATATTTTGGCACGATTTTCGAGAAATGATGAAATTGATGTTTTTGGGCTAGGCCCGGATTGAAAATGATGTTTTGTAACAACCCGTACCTTCGGGAAGGGCATAAATGTAATTTTTGTAAATATTTGTATGAAATGACGATTTTGCCCTTGTGAATAGTGCGTTAAAAGTTGACTTTTTGATTTACCAGTTGGATGAGTGTTAACCCTTGATCGTGACGTAGTTTAGGACGTCACGAGTCCGTAGACAAGTGGCAGGTTCGATTCGGACAATCGGAGAAAAAGTTATGACGTTCGGAAATTTTGACTAATTGAGGAAAATGTTGACTTTTTGGTGGACTTGTGGTTTTCACGTAGACCGAGGACCGTTAGATAGGTCTCGACGTCCTGAGTACAACGACAGGCGGCACGCTGTCATCGGACGTCAGACGAAATAGTTATGGGTCTAGGAAGTGTGAGGGCAAAATGGTATCTAGGGGTATTTTGGTCTTTTTCCTCAGCCCAATCAGATCAGGACAAGTGGCAGAAGTGGGCTGGGATATTTTGTGCTGAGCCAAGGGATGATGGACACGTGGGCAGAAGCTAGAGGGTTCTAGGGAGAGCTTAAGTGTGCACGGCCACACATTGTGCACGTTCAAACTGTGCACCCGTTTGAACACAGAAAACAGAGAGGAAAATTGGAGAGACTTCGATCGATTTCGTGCAAGGGTGAGGGAGTTGATGACTGGTGAAAGTGAAAGAGAGACGAGGGTGAGCTATTGACCACGTTTTGGAGCTGCAACCGTGCACGGAGGCTAAACGGTGGACGACTGGATTTTGGAGAAAACAGAGAGAGACGGTGGACTGTGGCGGTGGTTGTGCCGTGTGGTGGATCGATTCAATCCAATAGGAGACTCAGGAGGTTACGGGGAACCCAACAAGCACCGTGGTACGCGGCGGTGCACACGGCGGAGACGGAATCGAAAGGTAAGCGTCATTCCTCTGTTTTTCCCGTGAATTTCAATTCGAAAGTCGTGGAGTTAGGCTTAGAGTCGAGAGATTTGGTGGTTGTAGTGAGACTCCTGGAAGTCCCAGGAGTCGTTTGGTTGTGGTGTCGTGCCGGGGGAGGACCTGGGAGGCCAGCGGCCAAAACAGGGGCCACGGGCCCAGTTTTGCGAGGGAGAATCGTGAGGTTTTGGGCCGTGATTCTTCGAGGTAAGGACGGGGTTAGCTTGCTTAGGATGGGACGAAGCTCTTGGGATTGGATTGAACTGAAACGGTGGAGGAATCACAGAGAACCGGTCACGCCGGTTCAACTGTGTTGAACCGGGTGACTCGAGGAAGAAGGAGCACTGTAGCAGGCGCCTGAGGCCCACGCGCAGCCACTTTGGGCGGCGCGTGGAGGCGCGTGGGGAGGATTCCGGCCAAGCTTCCAACATGGTTTTGGTTCTAAATGTTCTAAGGAATCCAATGGTGTGATTTTCGGGTGAATCGGACGATGTTAGGAGATTGTTCGGGAATCCGGACGGTTTAGGGTTTAAGATTAAAATATTAATAAATTCCCGAAAAATTGGGGAAATTAGGGTTAGTATCCTTGATGTATTTGTGACCCTATTTGATGCCTATTGACAGGACGGGAGACGCCTGAGACGGTCGAGGAGCGCACGGAGCGCGATTGACTCGTTCTGATCTGTGAGTGGACTTTCTCTTTCTTTCGAGCATGCCTGACTGTTTTTATGGATGTTTTATGTTATTACATGTGTTTTTATGCTTCTTAATGATGCTTATATATGATTAATGTGTTTGCACATTTTTCGAGACGTTCTGGGATTTGCGCATTTTTCGAGAAAAAGCTGGTTTTTGGATTTAGGTTCGGAATGACGGTTCTGAACGCCGGATGGGCTTCGAACCGGGGATTTCGAATTCGAGTTTGGCTATGAATCTAGAAATGGTTTTACATTGAATTTGGATTGGATTTGCTGGATCTGGATAGTGGGTTTAAAGACCCGGATTCTGATTGACGGGGGACGGGCCCGGATTGAGTTTAAAGACTCGGACATTTATGATATTACCCCCGTAGGCCTATTGAGTTTAAAGACTCAGGAGTTTAAAGACTCGGATATTATAGAGGCCTGGTTGAGTTTAAAGACTCGGATAGGTCCAGCAGGTTTGATCGGAAAATGATGATTTGACGTTCATAGTTTATGATATGATTTTATAATGCACCTGCTATGACTTCTATAACTGTTTTATAGTGTTTCTGTTTCTTATGATGTTTTACGTTATAATTTTCTAATATATAGTTGGGCATGTATGTTTTTAAAACGGAGGGAACAAATGTTATTATTGTTTTCCTTAACTTTGATATGATGATCAACTGTTTTTGAAACTTTTATTTATTCCAGTCCACTCACACTTTTGGTTTTAAATTTTCCCTCCAGGTCGTGGTGCTAGCGCTGGGGTAAACGTTGAGGCAGGAATCGAGGCATAGAGCTTACGACGTTCTTCCGTTGCGAGACTAGCATAGTAGGATTTTATGCCCATTTTGTAGAACTATGCTCTGACTTACAGTTGTATATATTTACTCCTTCGTCTGATAGTTATGCTTATTGTGGTATGGAGGTTATTTTGGTACTTTAGGCGTGATTGTCAGACGGGAGCAGGGTTCATCCCGGGTATCGAGGTGATATTTGGGACGGGTCCTGACATGTTTTGACTCGGGTTATGAGTCAGGGAATTAAAAATGATATTTGGACTCGGATTATGAGTCAGTGATTGATTTTATGCATTTACGTGATCGTGTTAACTCGGGTTTACGGTTGCACGGATTTGCGTAAAAATGATATTTTGGGCTTGAGACTCAATAGAATTGTGATTTTGATTGGATTTGTATTTCCATGTGATTACATGATGATATTGATGATTTTCGGATTTATAAAGTAAATCGGGACTTTGGTTATTTTGGGGCTGAGACCCTGTGTGGATAAATGATTTGGTTTTCAATGCAACTATTTTCACTGATTTTTGTGATGATGATATGTTGCGGATAATTAGGGCTTTCGGGTGGAAATATGTTTTTCCCCGGAGTGCACCCTGGAGATAACGCTCGCCTTCGGGATGGAAGTGTTTACCCCGAAAAGGTCACGTAGCACGATCTTTGTCGAGCAGCCGAGGCAGGCTTGACTCAGATCAGATGTGCTGGATTATATATGGATCGGTAAGTGATGTGTTCACGAGATCCAGATTGCCGGCTGGTGATGTGTTCACAGCGGCGGATGCTCGGATTTTGAGCGGTCCTTGAGCCTATTGATATGCACGCGTTGCAGGGATAAACGTGACTCTAAGGAACAGGATATGGAAATAAGTCCCGTGGTTTTGTGGAAAATGATTTCGAGGAAACCGTGGTTTTAAATATAAATTGATTTAATGAAAATGAGTTTTAAGGAAAATATGTGGACATGGAATTTAGAAACATGATATTTGTGATTACGTACCGGTTTTGAGTACGGGTTTTTGGTCTTTTGGCCAGGTGATGGTGTTCACATGTTTTGGCCTGAGAGCCGGGATTTGCTGTTTTATAACTTGAACTGAATTGGTGAACATGAGTTTTTATGGACCATGGGAAAACGTATTTTGATTTTATCGGTCCACTGTTCATACTTGAATAATTTCATACTATTACTCATGTTTTATGATATGCATGCACGTTTGTGAAAACTGGAGGGTAAGAATGTGTTTTGGAAAATGTTTTTATAAGAGGTCATTTTTGTCCACTCACACCTTTTCTGTTTTATTGACCCTTCAGGTCGTGGCGCGATGATCGAGGCTATTCGAGAGGTGGAGGTATGAGTGGGCACAGGCACAAATATCCCTTGTCTGGCAGGTGTTGAAGGGTAGTTTCGGATTTTCAGTTGACTTGTCAGACGGGAGCAGGACCGGGCACGGTTATCTATGTCCTTCGGGGACGGGTCCTGTCAATATATGCTATATGCTATGTGATGTGTATAGGTTTTGGGCTGAGTCCCACATGGATTTGGGCAGTGGCTCGTATGGTTGGTTTCTTTATGATTTGGGCTTAGTTCCCACATATGGTTCTTTTGGATAAATGATTTTCAAATGCATGCATGCTTTTTAGTGAAGGGTACAAATGTCTTCTTACAAAATGTCTTTATAAATGATTGTTTTGTCCACTCACAGCTTTTAAATGGTTTGACTGCCCTTCAGGTTGACAGCGGATGCGGGCTGTAGCAGAGACCGAGACATCACATACCTCCTTCGGATCCTAGCGTACTCTGAAGCTCGAGAGGGCTAAATTCGGAAATTCCTTTCTCTGACACTCCGTGTTAGACGAAATCAGGGTCGTCCCGCGTTAATCCCGGGGGGGATTGGGATGGGTCCTGACAGAAAATTCTTCTCAATCGAAGCCATCATCTCAATAGGGTCTTTGCCCAAAACAGAAAACACAAACAGAACCTCAGCCCAATCCATAGAACACGTGGGAACACATGCCATGAGAACTCATCCCAATATCAGTCACAATTCTCATCCTAGCACATGTGCATACTGTTCAGTACAGCTCACAATCCTAACATGTCGACGTGAACACATCACTCGCCCCGACGGTCTCTAGATCATCTCGAGCACATCACTGATCGATCTTAGAAT
Source organism: Prinsepia uniflora (assembly GCA_032719365.1). Classification (NCBI taxonomy): domain Eukaryota; kingdom Viridiplantae; phylum Streptophyta; class Magnoliopsida; order Rosales; family Rosaceae; genus Prinsepia; species Prinsepia uniflora. The sequence continues at coordinate 10,337,733 of CM064861.1, forward strand.
ATCCCAACAACACTCCTAATTCGAGCCTCCCTCAGCCATTGCTTCCCGCGGCTGCTCGACAACATGAAGTGCGTTGTGACCTCTCCGAAAGGAACATATCTGCAGTCTGGAGGCGAGCGCCCTAACACCCGAGACGAACCCGAATGTTATCATTCATCATACATAGGGCCTCAAACATGGAACATCATCAAATGGGTCACAGCCCAAAAATGCAGTGTCCTACGATACTTCACATCCCAGGATTCCTTGAATCCTATCAATTCCACAACTAGGTCTCATGTCCGAAATACCTTTCGTAAAACTCATAACTAGGTCACTGTCTGACTTATCTCACGTTTGGCTATACTCTAAGTTAAACCTCAAATCAACTGGATCATACGCCCGAAAGATATTCCCAAAACTGAAAATCAGTTCTCATTTCCAAAACACTTTCAAATCATAGTTCAACTAGAACTCGTGCTCGAATCTCGATTTCACGCATCTATGTGAAATTCTCAAAATCGTAAATCAGTTTCTCAGTTTCACGCCTCTCCGTGAAACCTCGGAATCACATAAAACTTTAGCACGTAGTATACTCGGCTGAAACCCAATCACCATACAAATAGAAATCTCGAACTACATGCAATAACGCATTTTCCTCCGAAAATTCCCAAAAAATCATATTTAAATCACGTGCACTCATGGAATCTCAAAACATGTTCATAAACACATATAAAACATTTATGCATGCATCATATTCATAAAACAAAGTCCACTCACAGATTGTTCAAATTACCGCCTCGATAGCGTGCCATAAGCCTCCCCGGTCTAAATCACCATTTACGGAACTCTCGGACCTGTCCAAACCACACCCGAGGGTCACTAACTACCTCAAATAGGCTAACATTGAATCCCCCAATTTTACGGGATTTTTAAACGTACTTAAAATAAACCCTAAACCTTCGGACGTTCAAAACTACCCCGAAACGGTGTCCGATCAACTCGAAACTTGTCCCAAACTGTTCGTTAAATTGAAAGAATAAAATTACATGTTGACCATGACCTCCAACTCTGCCCCACGCACCGTCTCAAGCGACTGTGCGTGAAGCCCACGCGCTAGGGACGATCATCGTCAACTTCGCGACGAATCAGATTTTTCCTGATTTTCCAGTTTGGTTAAACCAACGAACCGTCGCGACCGGTTCTCCCGATTCCGGCCACCATTCCTTCCCGTTTTTGTTCCTATCTCTTCGTCTCACCATTTCCTATCGATCTACGTCCTCAAAAACTAGAAACAAGGCCAAGAAGCTTACCTCCAACTCGAAGAACAAGTGCCCAGGTTTCCGTCTCACTGTCCGACCATCACAGACCACCTCCAGCCACGATTCCAATCCCCATCAGCTCATATGATCAACAGAAAGTCATCCCAATGATTAGAATCGATCAACAACATTCAAAACCAAACATCCAAATTTTGAACGCAAAAACTTACCTTCGCGGTTTCCCGGCCATCATGCATGACGGTCCCCGACCTCGCCACCGTTCAGCTCGTCTCGACCTCCTCTCCCTTTTTCATTCACGGGTCACAATCATCAGGTGAGGTTTGAGGGGTATTTTTGAGGGGTGGGGTTGCACAGGTTATGGGTTTCGGGTTAAGGAGGATGAAACATATGAGGATGAAGGGGTGGGTGCATGGATGAAAAAATCGGATATATTGCTGATATATCAGTCGATATGTCATCATTTCCGACCACCGACACCTAAGCAGGGGGTGAAGGAAAATCTTGCCCCAAAATCGGAGATTTCGGCTAATATCGGAGATTATCGGCGAAATTGTCCGATATTACCGATATCTCGACCGATAATTCTTCCTGAGACGACCTTGTCGCAAAGAAGAAGAAAAGAAAGCGGAGTGGCTTGGTCGCTTGAGCGAATCGGTGAAGTTGGTTTTATTCATGGTTGACATTATGGAGCTCGGATCTGCCTGGTTCAGAGGTTCTTGCCGCGAAGAGAGAGTATAAAAAAAGAGGATGCTGCGAGAGAGAAGAAGAAAGAGCGATAAGGAAGAAAAAGAAACAAAAAAAAATTTACTAATGAGAGAGGGTCGGTGGCAAGAGTCAAAGAGGTAATATCAAAAATGGGTGAGAAAGTCAGAGAAATAAGATTGAGTGAATGAGTGGATATACTAAATAATGTAAAATAATATTTTATTTTTAGTAGGTAAGTACATATCAATTATTAAATGAAAGCAATGTACATTATTTTACATTATTTAGTATTATTTAATAATTTAGATAATTTAGTGTATCCACTCATTTACTCATATCTTATCATTATATCCACTCATTTAGATAATTTAGTACATTATTTTACATTATTTTAGTGGATAAAAAATATATCAATTATTAATGTAAAAATGTTTATATTTTATTATCTTTTTAATCTAAAAATGTATTATTATTATCATTATATTATATTAGTTTTATTATTAATTACTTTATAATTATGTTTTCACTCATGTCACCCAAGATTATTTTAAATTTATCTTTAAGATTTTATACTGTTAGTTATCGCCAGACTTATATTCTATCATATTATTCGTCAGATATTTATTATATCAAAGTCATTTTATAGTTTTTATTAATCTTATATACCAATTATTGAGTACTTAAGTTTTTTCCAAAGTTTCATTCCAAATTTTCAACTTTTAGACCGAACTTTCATCATTTTTGTTGACCGTAAACGATATCGATATCGATAGCGATATTTAGGACGAGATATCCGTAAATTTGACTAGCGATATATCCGTCGATATCGATATTTCAATCGTTGGGTGGGTGCATGTATCTGTGTAATGGGAGTAATGGATGAGTGACACTTGTCACTCATCCATTGGGCCTGAAACAAATATCTGGGCCCACTCCAGACAAAAGTCCATCCATCTCGTAAAGCGTGCAATAGTGCCTAGGGACTTTCGTGACTCGTAATTTTCCCGTCGAATGTTCGATTTCGACTTGCCGTCTGTCTACGGACTTGTATCGACTTGATATACGTAACAGTCCCCTGTCCACGAGCAATAGACCTCCTGGGTCAAAAGTCAACTTTTTGCCCTCGTCTAGGGGCAAAATCGGAATTTCACTATGAACGTCCGATAATCCTCGTCTAATCCCCGATTAGCCTCTCTAATCCATAATTAATTCTTAATTAATCCCAATAATTTGGGACGGGTTGTTACATTCTATCCCTACCTTTTCTTCTCGCGATGATAGGTATTTTTGGACTCTCTCCTCTAATGGTAAGTTCTCTTCTAACTCTTTTTGGAAGAAGCTTAGTGGTGGTGGGGTTGAGGTATCTTGGTCTCATCTTGTCTGGTCCCCAGTAGCTATACCTAGGACCTCCTTCATCTTGTGGATTGCCATTAGGGGTCGTCTTGGTACTTTGGATCACATTGCTTGTTTTGCTGGTCTTCCTAATTATTTGTGTCCGTTATGTGAGGGGAGCTTGAATCCAATGACCATTTACTCTTTGACTGCTCAATTACTGGTGGGATTTGGAGGCAAGTTCTAAGTAAATGTGGTGAGCTTAGGGGAAATCCTCCTTGATCTTTATTTGTGGAGCCTATTGCTATTAATCCCTTGCGGTTACTTTCAAAAACCTTGCTCTTGCAATGACAATTTATTGCATATGGAGGGAACGTAACAATAGGGTGTTTACTAATAATCGTTGACTCCCCTCTAGTGTCCTTTATAGTATTATTGAAATGATTCGTTTAAGGCTTTGTAATATTAAATTTAAATTAACTGTTAATAATATTCAAACTGCTAAAGCTTAGAATTTACCCTTTCTTAGTTAGTAGTTATAGTTTGTTTTCTGTTGAGCCTATTTGGCTTTTGTTGCTAGCTTCTAGCTGCTGCCCTTTTTAAATTGTTGTTTCTAACCTTTTCGGTCTGTTGTTGTAGCCTCTTATGGGTTTTTTAGGACTTGCCCTTTAATCCAATTTTAATGTATCAAAATAAATAAATCAGTAACATCAAATTCCATACATGTATATCTGTCTGTGAACATCAATAAACAGTAAAATCTAAATGCAGTTAAATGATTTGCATAACTGCCAACTGATTTTAGATTAGCCTAAACATAAACACGGTTGATGATCCTACATGAGTTTCTAAGTTGAATTTGTAAGTACATTGTAGTGGCTACAACAAATCTCATACAACAGACATTTTTTTTCAATCACTTGGATTCTACACAAACACAGTAACACGGGCATTCTCAAGGCGTAATTGTGAGAAACCCATAAAAGATGATCGGAATACTTGTTGATGGTGGTTAATGGTGGAACTGACCGGCACCTGGTCGGTACTCTCCAATTCCTAGCAGGTCCTGCAAATGCGAGGGCAACATTATTGGATCTTTCAGAACTGTTTCATCCAGCTCTATACAAATTACGAAGGGCTCTTCCAACAGGCGAAACCCAATTAAGAGCAATACAAAATATTGCTTCAAAAGGAAAAACAATAATGGAGAATTCCTCTGGATGTCTGGTTAGCATCAGGAGCAAAAGAAAGGACACAGGTTTAAATCAATTAGGAAAGAGACCCTACACTATCATAATTTATTCAATTATCAAGCTTTTGATGCATGGGGTTAGCAAACAAAGCCTGTAAGCACATAAACAGATGGCACATGCAAATTTCTGACACCTTAAACTAGATTTTCTAGTACTGAAGGTATGTGTCTTCAACTGTACTCGAACCCCAAAAGAAACCTGTGTGTTCGGTCACCTTCCCAATGGAAGCTCTAATTTTACCCTCACCATTTATCAAGACAAAAAGAAAATCATATGCTGTGTGTGTGAAGGTGGTTGAAGCTTGAAAATGTGTAATAACACCTGTCCTTGATGGAAAGCAAAGCTTCAAGTGATAGCAGATACTTAAAACAAAAAATTAATGGGGTTCACAAAAAATAATATTTCTGTGTTCAGAATCTGGTGGCCAAAACAACGAAATTGACAAGGTTTGGTAGAAGTTTGGTACACTTAAGTCATTGGAGTGACTCCAGATGAGATGAACATCAAGTTCACAACAAGAAAAAGCACAGAATGATATGAAATACCAATGTAATCATTCCAATACGTTAAAAGGTCAAAATGAGCTCAGGCGACAACAGATGGGATGACAATCAATTTAGGCTAAGCTCTACTTGAACAAAGAATACAATGTGTAGCAATATCAATAAACGAAGCAGCCAAAATTTGACAAAGGAATATATTAAAGGAGAAGAAAAATTTACCTGGGAAGCTTTACTTTTGGCCCTGGTTTCTGCTGTACTCGGAATATCATGATTTGGTTTATTGAATCTCTTCTCACGGCGGTCACAAGCACCCCATCCATCTGAGAATCTACCACCCCTAGTGACAAGAGACCGCAAAATAGGTACCAATTACATTCAAAACAAAGAGGTGACATAATCAGGAATTACATTACTATCTTAATGCTTAAGGTCTCAATGTTCAAAATTCTTACTGCATATGTGCCCGAACCACAAATTCAGCTCGCAGAACATTACGATTCTCATCAAACTCAATCGTCTTGTCTTTAATCTCAAAAGAGAGATTGAAGTAAAATGATATCTTCCTCCAACCTGTACAGCACATACAGTTTACATATAGCATTTCACCTTGAGACAATCCCACAGAAGATAACGACAATCAATTTACCTGACTTTTTAATGAAAGGATGGCCAGAAATCATGGTGTAATCTGATTTCTCCAAAATCTATCAATTGAAATCAGACAAACATAGCAACTAGTTAGGGTGTGTGAACTATCTAATTAACTTGAATTTCCAAAATTTCAGAGCTTAATAGTATAATGAAGTAGCAAAATTTAAGAAATCAAGATGCAACAAAAGTAAAACCCAATCGAAAATGAAAGCCTCAATCATATAAGAGAATTTACCCCCATAGCTGCATTCTGATACTCCTTGAACAAAGAGACAGAAGGGAACCTCCCGGACAAGCTATGAACTGAGCTATTCTCCTTTTCATCTCTCTGCGCATCGCACACAGGGCTGGCAAATTTCCCGATCCCCGGGGACAAGTGCATTTCAGGGGACGAGTAATACGGCGTCGTAGGAGTGGCAGGTATCGTGCGCTGCACATTCCGAACTACGACAAGAGGACTGGTGTCATTAAATTCAGAAGAAGAGGTCCTGGCGACTTTCCTCGGGGGTTGGAAAGCCCATGGTTCCTCGATGACTTCGCCCTCTGCCGATGATGACTTGGAGTTAGATTCGGCGGAGAAGGGGAGTCTGGCTGTCTTGAAGAGCTTTGGCAGAGGAGAAGGGTTTGAGATTGGGGATGGGCGGGGGTAATTTGGGTACTTGACAGCGAGAGGCATGCGGGATTGGAGTTTGGATTTAGAGGAGGAGTGTGAAGCTGCGGCGGAGTCGATGACGGCCCACAAAGCGTCGTCGTCTAGATCTTTGTCGTCCACAAGGGGATAAAGCTTCCGGGAGGCCATGGTTGAAGAAGGTTCTTCAGGTGATTAGAGCTTAGATTTTGAACGATTTACCGCGCGAGAACCCAAAATTCAATTCGCGATGCCCAAGTGGCGGTGGTCAGGCTGTCGTTGAAAATGGGCCTACTGGAAGGCCCATAAAATTGATTCTATTTTTCTTTTTGGATAATTAAAGAAAAAATTAAATCAAGAAAAAAAAATCGTTTCTATTGAGATCTCCCTAAAAAACATATTTATTTTTTATTGAACTCTTAAATGTATCATGTCAGCTTCTATTTGGATTTAAGAATGTATTTAGAAAGGTCATTATAGATTCGAAAACGTTAAATAAGAATCACATTTAAAACATATTTGTGTTTTACAAATTCGAACTCACATTATTAATATAACATATTTTATTCATATTAATATAAATTGTGTTTAATAAATATGTTCTTATAACATTAAGTACTCGTTTAGTACATCAGATAATACTAACTATTTCAATTGGATATGTTAATTTGTCTATTGGTTTGGTAGACTAATTATATAGTACTCCACCATACTAAAAGTTGGTTATATTGTAATTGCTATTATTATTATTATTATTATTTTATAAATTTTAACTTTTCTTATATTTACTTTTCTTTTATTAAGAATTTTTAATTTTCTTGGAATTTTTTTTTAATTTTAAAAAATGTTAGTAAAATAAAAATGAAGACGTCTATCATTTTTTTGGGGGGTTAAAAAGGTAAAGCCAAAAAAACATTGACATCGGCACTGATAACTCTGACAGTGTCATGTGTCGAGTTCCTATTGGTCCATGTCTAACATGTCAGTCTGACATTGTCAGATCTGACATGATGACATCACCAGGATGATGTCATCACTGACGGCATCATGTCATCCGTGACCTTCAACGGGTCCTACAACCGGGTCGCATAGTACCTGAGACCTAACCCGACAGGAAGACACACCTTCGTTCACCGTTTTCGATGACGTTGGTTCCTACGTGATCATCCAGTAATCCTTAATCGATCCATGTGATTAGAATAGGGAAAAATAGCCTAGAAACTACCTGTTCGATTTGATCTTCACAGCCAAGTTTTTTCCCCCATCGATAGCCCTCGATTCTGGCCACCTCCTGCCATGAAAACCAGTCCATTGAACTCGCCTCAATCCCTAGAACCTGCTAGGATTAGTCCAAACCTTCAACAGCGTCCAAAATTTCCATTTTCAATTTTGACCCAAAACCGGGTTTCAGGTTTGCCTGAGTTTTCTGGGTTCCTCTGTCGTTCACGACAGTCCTCCAGCCTCCCACGACGTCTCTCAATCCCTCACTCATCCTCTTGGCCTCAAACTGAATCAAATGGGAGAAAAGGTTGATTTTGGGGCTTTCGTGACAAGACCCATCCCGATTATCCCTCGATAGTCGTGATGAATCCTGCTCTCGTCTGACAATAACTAAAAATTACCGAAAGTAACCAAACTTATATACATACATCACATAACAAATCCTGAAAACATTGTCAGACAAGGGATAGTTAAGTTTTACAGACCAATGACGTCACAAATTTGACTAGTCAAAGACAATACAGAGCATAGGTACTATTACAGATAGGGGTCAAATTCCTACTCTGTAGAGTGTCTGAGTGCGCAACGGTCTATTTATTCTTTTGCCTCGCTTGCCTCGTTTCTAGCCCTCGTACCTGTGCACTGGCCTGGAGGGTGCATAAAACAGTAAAGGTGTAAGTGGACAAAATAAAGTTTGATAAATACATTTACCAAAACACATTTCTTACCCTCCAGTTTTCACAAACATGCATGCATGCATATCATAAAACACGAGTAATAATAAGAAATCAATTAAATATGTTCAGTGGATCAATCAAAACAATTTCCACAAAACCACGGGACTTATTTCCATATCTTGTTGCTTAGAGTCACGTTTATCCCTGCTACGCGTGCAAATCAATAGGCTCAAGGACCGCTCAAAATCCGAGTATATGCCGCTGTGAACACATCACCAGCCGGCAATCCAGATCTAGTGAATACATCACTTTTCGATCTATGTATATCCAGCACATCTGATCTGAGTCAAGCCTCCCTCGGCTGCTCGACAAAGATCGTGCCACGTGACCTCTTCGGGGTAAACACTTCCATCCCGAAGGCGAGCGTTATCTCCAGGGTGCACTCCGGGGAAAAACATATTTTCACCCGAAAGCCCTAATTATCCGCAACATCCCATCATCACAAAACCAGTGAAAAACAGTTGCATTGAAATCAAAATCATTTAACAACATAGGGTCGCAGCCCCAAATTATAGTGTCTTCAAATCCGGAAAAGTCAAAGTCCCGATTTACATTATAAATTCGCAAATCATTAATATCATCATATAATCACATGGAAATACATATCCAATCAAAATCACAATTTCCTTGGGTCCCAAGCCCAAAATATCATTTTCACGCAAATCCGTGCAACCGTAAACCCGAGTTGCCATGATCACGTAAATCCATGAAAACGATTCCTGACTCATAATCCGAGTCCAAATATCATTTTCAATCCCGGGTCGTAGCCCAAAACATCATTTGCACGTTCCTCGTAAAACGTGCCCGAAAGATGATTAAAATAATCACAAAATCACGAGAATACAAAAATCATCAAATTCATCAAATTCACATGTAACTCCAAATCCGAGTCAAAATCATTATTTACTTGGGTTCTCACGCCCACAATATCATTTTTAACCAATTTCATGATTTCTCGAAAATCGTGCCAAAATATAATAATATAATAATCATAAAACCGAGAAATCACCGAATTGAAATACCAATCATGCCAAAGCATATCAAATCATATAATAAAGCATTTTAAATCATATATGCATGCATCACGGTTAGAAAACAAAGTCTACTCACACACACCGTCTCGATTGTTCAGCCTCGAGCTGTTCGTTTTCCTCCGACGTCCCAGGAATATCCAAGCCTGTCAAACAAAGTGATTTAAGGTTACTAGACTATCATATAATCCTTAAATAAGAATCCCCTAATTGTCGGAATTTTATAATATTATTTTAATATAATTTAAACGTGTCGGGTACGCGGAACTACGCTGAAACCATATCCGATTGACCCGAAACCAACGCGGATAGGTTCGTATCATCGAGAACATCAAGTTTCATGTTGATCATTTTGCCGGAATCCTCTCCACGCGCCGTCACGCGCCGCCGCAAGCGGCTGCGCGTGAAAGCCACGCGCCTAGCACAGTACCTGCTACAGTGCGTCGTCCTCACCCGTTTGTCTGATAAACGGGTTGAAATACCCGCGATAGAACCCGATGCAATCTCAGTCAATTCGACCTTAAATCGATCCGTTCTTTCAACTGATCCCATCTAATCCAACTTCATTTCAGTTCTGTGAATTCAATTACCTCAATTAAGGTCTAAAACTTCACGACTCACGATCGAACTTCGACGGGTCTCCTATTCGGGTTTCACGATTCCGTGCCTGATTTTCCAATTAATTCATATGGTTAGCATCGCATCGTGAGAGTATAAGGAACATTTCTACAAGATCAATTTCGTAAAACCTTACCTCTAACTAACTGAACTCAAACTCGATTTTCGGCAGCCATGGCAGCTTCTGTTTTTCCTCAATTCGACATCAATTCTCCCCGTTTTTGTTGCAGTGAGTGTCGTTTTGATCCTAGCAACTCAATGTAATCCTCAATTTCTCTTCTCCTGGCTCCCAAATTCAAATTCGACTTTCCCCCAATTTTTCTGAATTTTCGAAGCAAAATTCTCCCAGTTCTCTCAACCCCTCGAGTTCCTCTCTCCCAGTTCACTTCCTGAGACACTTAATTGCATAATGACATCGAGCTAGGGGTTTATCACGGGTCAATTGAACAAAATGATGGGTTAAGCCATGATTTGGGGAAAAAATGTCAAAAGTTCATAATTGTGTTTCCCTTAAGACACGAATCAATGTTTCCTGGGGTGAGAATCAGACAAAGGACAGGTGTCATTGTCTGATCAAGGCTAAAAGACCATTTTGCCCCTGGTTGGACAAATTACCATTTTGCCCCTAGGCTTCCGTGACCCGTAACGTTCGTATCCGAACTCCGTTTTGACATGCCGCCTGTCTTTGTACTCAGGGCATCGAGACCTACCTAACGGTCCTCGAATTGTGTGCAAATTAGTTGTCAAACAAAAAGTCAATATTTTCCCCATTTTCGTCCAAATTATGAAAATGCCCTTGGGTTTCCGAACGTCATAACTTTTTCCCTGATCATCGGAATTGGGCGTGCCACCCGTCTATGGACTCGTGATTTCACGAACTACGTCACGATCATCGGTCAATGTTCGTTTGACTCACCAATCAAAAAAGTCAACAATTTGACCATACTATTCACAAGGATAAAACGTCATTTATTCATTATGTTACAAAATTACATTTTTTGAATTTCCGGGGCGTTAAAACCTTCCCCCCTTAAGAAATTTCGTCCCCGAAATTTCAATGAAACAAATACGGGTACTGCTCTCACATCTGTGTCTCAGGTTCCCACGTAGCCTCTTCCACGTTCTGATTCCTCAAAGAACCTTCACTAAGGGAATCGTCTTTCGTCGAAGCACTTTGTCCTTTCGGTCCAAGATCTGTACAGGCTGTTCTTCAAGCGGCTGCGCGTGAAAGCCACGCGCCTAGCACAGTACCTGCTACAGTGCGTCGTCCTCGCCCGTTTGTCTGATAAACGGGTTGAAATACCCGCGATAGAACCCGATGCAATCTCAGTCAATTCGACCTTAAATCGATCCGTTCTTTCAACTGATCCCATCTAATCCAACTTCATTTCAGTTCTGTGAATTCAATTACCTCAATTAAGGTCTAAAACTTCACGACTCACGATCGAACTTCGACGGGTCTCCTATTCGGGTTTCACGATTCCGTGCCTGATTTTCCAATTAATTCATATGGTTAGCATTGTGAGAGTATAAGGAACATTTCTACAAGATCAATTTCGTAAAACCTTACCTCTAACTAACTGAACTCAAACTCGATTTTCGGCAGCCATGGCAGCTTCTGTTCTTCCTCAATTCGACAGCAATTCTCCTCGTTTTTGTTGCAGTGAGTGTCGTTTTGATCCTAGCAACTCAATGTAATCCTCAATTTCTCTTCTCCTGGCTCCCAAATTCGAATTCGACTTTCCCCCAATTTTTCTGAATTTTCGAAGCAAAATTCTCCCAGTTCTCTCATCCCCTCGAGTTCCTCTCTCTCAGTTCACTTCCTGAGACACTTAATTGCTTAATGACATCGAGCTAGGGGTTTATCACAGGTCAATTGAACAAAATGATGGGTTAAGCCATGATTTGGGGAAAAAAATGTCAAAAGTTCATAATTGTGTTTCCTTTAAGACCCGAATCCATATTTCCTGGGGTGAGAATCAGACAAAGGACAGGTGTCATTGTCTGATCAAGGCTAAAAGACCATTTTGCCCCTGGTTGGACAAATTACCATTTTGCCCCTAGGCTTCCGTGACCCGTAACGTTCGTATCCGAACTCCATTTTCGACGTGCCGCCTGTCATTGTACTCAGGACATCGAGACCTACCTAACGGTCCTCGAATTGTGTGCAAATTAGTTATCAAACAAAAAGTCAACATTTTCCCCCTTTTCGTCCAAATTACGAAAATGCCCTTGGGCTTCCGAACGTCATAACTTTTTCCCTGATCATCGGAATTGGGCGTGCCACCCGTCTATGGACTCGTGACGTCCCGAACTACGTCACGGTCATCGATCAACGTTCGTTTGACTCACCAATCAAAAAGTCAACAATTTGACCATACTATTCACAAGGGTAAAACGTCATTTATTCATTATGTTACAAAATTACATTTTTCGAATTTTCGGGGCGTTACATTTCGGGTGTTTATTTTTGGGTTAATCGAAAGAGAGAATGGATGGATATGCATGAATGATAAAGGGAGGGGCAATGGATGAGTGACACTTGTCACTCATCCATTGGGCCTGAACAAAATATCTAGGCCACATGAGGACAAATATCAACTCGTTTCGTAATTCGTGCAATAGTTTCCCGAACCTTCTGTGACTTGTATCTTTCCCGTCAAATGTCCGATTCCGACGTGCTGCCTGTCTACGGACTCGTATCGACTTGCTCTACGTAACAATCCTCGGTCCTCGTGCATTGGACCATCCAGGTCAAAAGTTAACATTTTATCCAATTCTAGGGGCCAAACAGTCATTTAACACCGTACGTCCGTATTCTCTCGACAAATCAGAGATTAGTTACGGTAATCCTAATTAATTAATATTAAATCACGATATTCGGGACAGGTTGTTACACTGATTCCTATATAACCTTACTACAACCCAAGCAATTCGTAAACCATGGTAGATACCCGACAACTCCACCGTCAACACCTTTCCACAATTAAGATAAATGGCAAACCCAGTCATCCAATCACCTTCACTATTACAAAGGACACCACCACAAAAATGCCCCTGTCACTACCATGGCGATGACTATCAATATTAGTTTTGATGACCCCATCATCTAGGCACACCTCCCCACAATTAAGATAAATGGCAAACCCAGTCATCCAATCAACTTCACTATTACAAAGGACACCACCACGACAATGCCTCTGTGTAATGACCCGTCCCGAATATCGGGATTGAATATTAATTAATCATGATTTAGAATGACTAATCGGGGATTAGTTGAGTGAAATCGGACGAAACGTGCAGAATGACCGTTTTGCCCCTAGCGTGGGCAAAATGTTGACTTTTAGTTCGGGCGGTCAAACGGACTTTGACCAATGACGGTGACGTAGTTCGGAACGTCACGAGTTCATAGACAGGTGGCACGTTCGATTCCGACATTCGTAGAGAAAGTTATGATGTTCGGAAGTTAAGGGGCATTTTGGTAATTTGGCATAGTAGGGGCCAAATGTTGACTTTTTGATCGGGAGGTCCGATGGAAGAGGGCCAAGGACCGTTACGTAGGTCTCGTCGATACGAATCCAACGACAGGCGGCATGCCGAAATCGGAGATTCGACGACGAAGTTATGGTCATGGAATCGGGCTCGATTAACCGAACGAACCGGGAATAAAATAATATTTTAATATGAACAGTACCCGGTGACTGGACACACTTGGATGAGTGAAAAGTGTCACTCATCCCTTAAAATCAGGTACAAAACATGGATCCATGATTTTGGGGAGACCTAATTATTATGTTTTATTATATTAAATTAATTAATTAATCCTAATTTCCATTAATCTCCCATATTTTCTTCAACCGTGTACAACCCACAAATCAGTTTTCACCCAACCTCCAATTCTCTTCCATTTCTGAACCAAAGTGTGAGCAATTGAGGGTAAATTGAACTCGGAAACAAGAGGGATTAACTGAGAGCTGAGGACTGTGATTTCGGGTTTTAGAAAATTTGAAGGGAAAATCAAATTGGACGAATTGAGCTGTGATGATCGAATTGGAGCTTGGAAATAGCTTCCTGAGGTTGAGACGAGTTGTTTCAAATCAAAAACGAGATAAATTCATGCCCAATTGGCTCTGAACGGGTTTGGTAACAGTGAGGAACTTCGAGCTTGAGTCGTGAAGTTTGAGGCTTCGACTGATCCAATTGTTGTGGGGAAATGACTTCTCATGATCCCACGATGCTTCTGGGTCCATCAATTGGAAGAAACTGGTTGAGATTGGCTGAAGCTCCATGGTTGCACAGTGTACGGATGTTCGAGTTTGAGTCGTGAAGATTGAGCAATGTATTGATGCAACTGAGTTGGGGGGAAATGTTTAACGGAGTCCACTGATGCTTCTGGTTGCATCAATTGAAGGAAATCGATTGAGATTGAAGGTGTTCGAATGATGAACAGTGTTCGGAGTGTTCTTCGAGTGTTCATCTTCGATCGTGAGGTTTGATGCAGGTAATCGTGTAATTCTGATTGCAGACCTTTAATTGAACTCAAAACGAAACTAACTGGATGATCAATTGATGTAATCAGTGTCGAATTGATAGGATTGGAACCGGATCGTATCGCGGGTTAAAGGACCCGTTTACCAGACAAACGGGTTGAGACGACAGCACTGTAGCTGGCGCGTGGGTTTCACGCGCAGCCACTCACGGCGGCGCGTGAGGGCGCGTCCGGCCTAGTCTCAAGGTGAGGTCAACATGACTTTTGATCCTCTCAGTGTAACGAACATTTTAACGTTGGCTTCGATGAAATCGGATATCGTTTCGATAATGTTCCGCGTATCCGAAGTTTTGTTTTACGTTTAAAATACGTATTTAAATCCCGGAAAAATTGGGGAAAATTATATGTTGTATTTTGAGATGTTAGTAACCCTCTATAATGATTTTGGACAGGAGTTGTGATTTCTAGATTTTACGGAAAAACGTGCAGCTCGGAAACGGACCGTTTTGAACGGTGTGTGTGAGTGGACTTTGTTTTCTAACCGTGATGCATGCATATATGATTTAAATGCCTTATTATATGATTTTATATGCTTGTGCATGATTTATGTTTCAATCCGGTAATTTCTCGGTTTTATGATTATTATATTATTATTTTTGGGCGATTTTCGAGAAATTACGAAATTTGGTAAAAATGATGTTTGGACTTGGTTTGTGAGTCCGGGATTAAAATTGGTTGGAAATAATGTGTGGACTCGGATTATGAGTCATGGATTGAGAATGATGTTGTGACTCGGGAATGAGTCAAGGATTTCGTGGATTTACGTGAAAATGGCAACGGAGGTTGCAACGCATGGATTTGCGTGATAATGTTATTTTGGGCATGAGAACCCAAGTGAATAGTGATTCTGACTCAAATTTGGAGTCATTTGTAAAATTGTGAAATTAATGATTTATTGGGATTTTATGATTATTTTAATCAGTCTTTCGGGCACGTTTTACGAGGAACGTGCAAATGATGTTTTGGGCTAGGCCCGAAGTCTAAATGATTTCTAAAATGATATTTTGACTTGGTTGGTGAGTCAATGATGATTTCTGGATTATTCTATTGATTTAAATGTGATTTTAACGGTTTATGTGTAAAAGGTATTTTGGGCTTGAGACCCAGTTGAGAATGATCTTGACTTGGTATGAAGTCAAGATTTGAATGAAATGTTTTGGGATGTAATTCCCAAGATGGTTTTCATTGTGATTGTGATATTCCCAGACGGTCGGTGCTTGGGGGGATTACCCAGACGATTGGAGCTTGGGGGATGTGATTGTAGGATAGGGAGTTGATCCTATGGTAGTCAGCTTCTCGGATGAGACTGAGCCTGGATGTACCACTCGGAGGTGTCTGATCCTGGGGATGTGTTCGCCCAGAGGTGA
The DNA here is from genome assembly GCA_032719365.1 of Prinsepia uniflora. Classification (NCBI taxonomy): domain Eukaryota; kingdom Viridiplantae; phylum Streptophyta; class Magnoliopsida; order Rosales; family Rosaceae; genus Prinsepia; species Prinsepia uniflora. The sequence goes on from CM064861.1 coordinate 10,353,590, forward strand.
CTGAGCCCGAGGGGGTTGAGCCCAGAGGTGTCTGTTCCCGAGAGAGTGACTGGATATTGGCCTACGCGTAGTGCAGCACTTGTGAGTAGTGCAGTTTGATTGATTGTGCACTTGTGAGTAGTGCAGATGTGATTTGTGATATTTTATGCACTTGTGAGTAGTGCGGATTGATTGGATTGATATATTTCTTGTGCACTGGTGATTAGTGCTGATTGGTATTGATTGTGATGACGTACTGGTATTGAGTACGGGTTTTTGGTCTTTGTGGCCAGTGATTATGTTTTCACATGTGTTGGCCTGAGAGCCAGGGATTTGATGTTTTATAACATGAACTGATTTGGTGAACATGAGTTTTATGGACCATGGGAAAATATGTTTTGATTTTATCGGTCACTCATGTTTTACGTTATGCATGCAAGTTTGTGAAAACTGGAGGGTAAGATTGTAATTTTTGGTAAATGTTTTTATAAGAGGTCATTTTTGTCCACTCACACCTTTTCTGTTTTATTAACCCTTCAGGTCGTGGCGCGTTGATCGAGGCTATTCCAGAGGTGGAGGTATGAGCGGGCACATGCACAAAATTCCCTTGTCTGGCAGGTACTGAAGGGTAGTTTCGAACTTTCAGTTGACTTGTCAGACGGGAGCAGGACCGGTACAGTTTTTGACGTCCAGTTGGGACGGGTCCTGTCACTCTGTCACTACCATGGTGATGACTATCAGTATTAGTTTAGATGACCCCATCGTCTAGGCACTTCCACGACAAAACTTGGACATGACGAGCTGGTTTCAGCGTTGTAATCACAAAAGCTTGTCACCACTCCTTAGCTGCGTGGATCATAATATCATGCAGCTTCAAAAGGAAGACAAAATGAGGTTTAAAAATTCTTAGATTCCTTTATTTCCATAAGAACCAACAAATAAAAAGAAAATATGTCAATTAACACCAAAGACCATTTTATCTTTATTCTTCAAATTTATTAAGAGCCAAAAGACCATCTCATTCCCCCAAGACCCATTCACCCTTGCTGGCACCATCACACTCTCCCAAATAACTTGTGCCACTCTACAATCCCGAACCACATAGGCAGATGACACGACCCATCCCAATCCCCTCGAGATTAACGTGGGATGTGACATGCTTCCGTCTGACACGAAGTGTCAGACAAGGGATAATGCATACCTCAGCCCATACGGGGCATCCAGAGTGCGCCAGGATCGGTGGAGGAGTGCGATGTCTCGGTCCCTACTACAGCCTGCATCCGTGATCAACCTGAAGGGCATTAAAACCATTAAAAACTGTTGGACGAAAATCAATAAGTTCATAAAACACATTTATTAAAATGAAATTTATGCCCTTCACTAAAAAGTATGCATGCAATCGAAAACCAGTAATCAAACCATTTACTTAAATAAACCATTAGGCCTTAGCCCAAAAATTGTAATCCAAACAGATGTGGGAACTCGGCCCAAAACCATAGAATATCAAAATCCGTAAACCCAGAATAAAGTGGACCACTTCCCAAATCCATAAACACAAATCCAAAAACGTCGAAGTACCATTTCATAAATCCAATGATCCATATTTACCACATAACCATCCTCGGCATCCCAGATGCTTAGCGTCCTGGACATTTGACGTCCTAGACGTCATATCTCACAGTATAAGCAACACATGCTTCCCGGGGTCTCTCCGGGTCCATATCTTTGACATCTCAGATGTCTGACGTCCCAGACGTCCAATCATAGCAATCCTGCTTCTGAGTCACTATACGGTCCGGTCGCTCCGTATAATGACCCCTTGCAGGAAATGCACCTTGAATTCCCCAGTATCCCAGACACCTGGAGGAGACCATCGACAGATCCTCATATCAAGATAATATATGGAAAACAGTTTTATAAAGCCATTTCAAAACATCTCAAAGGGCTCTGCCCGAAATTTCCATAAAACATCACAAATCCATTTAGGGTCCCCGACCCGAAATCACGTTTTTGAAACATTGGGTCCCAGACCCGAAATCATATTTATAAATCACAAATGGGCCTCATGCCCGAAATCATAAACCAAATGTGACACGACCCACCCCCAATCCCCCGGGATTAAGGGCTAAGTCATGCTCCCGTCTACCTTACGCGTGACACGAAGGCTAAACCAATGTTCAACCTCCATGTGACATGTAAGTCAAACAAGGGATTCCCAAACGACCCGTTTCAAACTGCTGGACCTCCCAGAGCGCGCGGACTCTACTGTGGATCACGTGTGTGATGTCTCCGTCTCTTTCGACCAACAGTCCGCACTGCGACAACCTGGAGGGTATCGAAAATACAAAAGACTGTGAGTGGAAAAAATAAAGGATACATTTTGAAAACAGGTTATAAGAAAAGTACATGTATACCCTCCGTTTAAAAACCAATGCATGCATAATCAACTCATGTCAAAATACCGTTTCATATTCAATTACGAAAACCGAACTTATTTCCTTTTCTCAAATCTCGGGCCACAGTCCAAAACCATCAAAATCCATAACATCCGGGTCATTGCCCAAAACATCGGAAAACCATCATTGAATACCATCCTTATCAAGTTCTCATCGAAATCCAAAACACGTTTAAAAACACATTTCCATCCATCGAACCTGTTGGATCTATCCGAGTCTTTAAACTCCCGAGTCTTTAAACTCAATCCAGGCCTCAATATAATCCGAGTCTTTAAACACAATAGGCCTATGGGGAAAATCACAATATTCGAGTCTTTAAACTCCCGAGTCTTTAAACTCAATCCGGGTCTTTAAACCCAATCCGGGCCCGCCCCCGTCATAATCATATCCGGGTCTTTAAACCCAATAACCAGATCCAGCAAATCCAATCCAAAAACCATTTCCAAATCCTTATCCAAATCTGAATTTGAAATCACCATTTCGAATTCCAAGTCGAATATGAAATCAGCATCCCGAATCCAAATCCAGAATCATATCCATCATCCATTTCCAAATCCGAATCCGAAACCATCATTTCGTAAGCCGGCATTCAGAATAACCATTCCGAACCCAAATCCGGAAATCCACTTTCAAGCTTCAAAACTGAATCCAGAATCGTCATCCTGAAATCCGTTTCCAAAACCCGAAATCACGTTTATCGAAATCCTTTTTTATGAACTGGGCTTCAAGCCCGAAATCACTTTTCAAAATCCGTGATAAATCATTAAAATCAAATCATAATTCAAATCCCAAAATTATAGTATCAAAACCTGTAAAAAGTGCATAAAAACATGTCTCGTAAAACGTGCAATTCTCGAAATACGTGCAAACCCGTAAATCATCAAGAGCATATCATAAACATAAAAATCACGTATAGAAAACATATAAAATATTTATGCATGCATCATAAGTTCGAAAGTAAAGTCCACTCACAGACCATTAACGTCGATGCCTCGTTACGTGCAATTACGCTTTTCCAGCCAATCCACTATCATCGGCTTTCCCGAACCTGTCCAAATCCCATAATAAGGTCACTAACTACGTCATTAAGCTTCTACTAAGTCCCCGTAATTTTCCCGAATTTTAACTATTTTTAACTGAGCCCTAAAGCCTTCGGACATCCCGAAACATATCGAGACGATGTCTGATCAACTTGAAACCAGTGCCAAAATGTTCGTTACATTGAATACTTTAAAAGTCGTGTTGGAACCATTCTAAAAATCTGTGCCACCCGGCCACATGCGCCGCCCAAAGGGGTTGCGCGTGGGCCTCACGCACTGCTGTAGTGTCGTCTTCAACCTTAGGAAACTCGGTCCAGACCGGTCCGATCCAACCCGAACCGATGTGGACAATTTTCGTCCAATTTCAACCCCTTTTTTATTCTTTTTTCAGCCTTAGTTTCGTCCCATCATTATCCATACATCTAGCTAGTTTCAATGTGAAAATAGGACGTGGTTCTTACCTTCCAAATCACACAAGAAAACCCGTGCCTACAACTACATGCCACCATCGATTCTGTCCACCTCTGGACCTAATTCCTGGTCCTTTACATTTGATTTGAAGCCCAAAACTCCATCCAATGCACCAAACAAGTCCACAACAGCTAAATCACATGATACCATTTTTGAATGTAAACTGAAATTCAATCGATTCTTACCCTTCTATCACCGTCGTGAACCACCGTGGCCACCACTGGCTTTCCCTCAGCTCCCTGAGCAAATTTGATGACCAACTTATCGTCAAAGGATCTTGTTTGAGGGTATTGAAATTCCATGGTTCTTCGATTTTCCCCGCACTCTGGTTCTCACGGTACTGTGGCCACCGTCCACGGCGGCGTTTCGTGACAGCACCACCCACAACCTCATCATCTGTTCTCTCTCTTGCTTTCACATAACTCTCACAGACGAGTAATAGGATCACTAGATTGTACAGCCACACACAGACCACTCTGTTTCTCCCTGTTTCCTTTTTTGTCCAAGCCATGCACAATTGCACGTCTGTTTTTAAAAACAGTGAGGCGGTGAGAGGATTCTACAAACATCAGCTTGGGCTAGGTGTCCATTTCTTTATGACTAGAACTCCCAAGAACAGCCAAGTGTCCCCTGATCACTGGGCGCCAATCCCAAGGCAAGATAATTGACCAAAATGCTCTTGAGTGATAAATTACCATTTTGCCCCTCATGTTCCTAGACCCATAACTAAAACGTCCAAAGTCCGATGACGGTGTACCGCCTGTCGTTGTACTCAGGGAATCGAGACCTACCTAATGGTCCTCGAATTACGTGAAAAGTCCATGTCATTTAAAAAGTCAACAAATTGTCCCTTTTTAACCAAATTACCAAATTACCCTTGAACTTCGAACCTCATAAATTCCTCCTCGGATGTCGGAATCGGACGTGTCACCTGTCTATGAACTCGTGACGTCCCGAACTACGTCACAGACATCGATCAAAGTCCATTTGACCTTCCAAATAAAAAGTAAACATATTTCCCATTTTAGGGGCAAAATCGTCATTTTGCACCGTCCGTCTGAAATCGTCCAACTAATTACTGATTAACTTCACTAATCCATCATTAATCACTAATCTAATCCCGTTATCCGAGATGGGTCATTACAAACTGGGCCCCCGACCCGATCACATAAATCAAATGGGTCTCAACCCGATTTTGTAAACCAACTAGCCTCTGGCCTGATAATATAACTCAAATGGACTCGAAGTCCGAGGGTTTCCAAAACAAATGGGTCTCATGCCGGAGTTCATCTTTCCAATTCCAAAACCATTTCATAAAACCATCACCAAGACCACAAGCACGTAAAACTACAGTAAAATCATAAACCTCGATATACGTGCAATTACGGGATTACCTCGAAATACGTGCAACCATGTAAATCACCAATGCCACAATCGTCACTATAGAAATTACATATATAAAACATATAAAATAGTTATGAATGCATCACAGTTTAGAAAACATGGTCTACTCATAGACCGTCCTATGTTGCCGCCTCGATACTCGTGTCATAAGCTTCCTCGAGTCACATCACTATCACCGAGACTTTCAAACCTGTCCAAACCACACTAGAGGGTTACCCAAAACCTCATTAACCTCTCATTAAATCTCCGTAATTTTTCCAAATTTTTAAACGTATTTAAACTCGATCCTAAACCTTTGGACATCCCGAAATATATCGAACCACGAAACCAGTCCCAAAATGTTCGTTACATCTAAAAGATGATTTTGTATGTTGAACACATGTCCCAAAAGTTCCCCACATAATGCCGCAAACGGCTGTGCGTGAAGCCTGATCGCCGGGAACAGTGTCACCCCTAACCTCTATCGAACCAGGTTCTTTGGTACGGTCCGATTCAGCCGAACCAACAAATTGACCCAATCGATTCTCCCTATTCCAGCTACCATTCTCGACGGGGTTTTCACCTACACCATCTTGTCATCCATCCCTACAGATCTATGGTTTAAAAATCTAGAAAAGAGATCGATATCATACCTATTCATGGAGGAACAACAACCGCCCCCTTCAACCTCGTCGTATCGTCGTGTCATTGTGCTTCGGCTCATACGACCTCCAAAAGCAAGTTCTAATCATCAGACTCGATCAAAAACCATTAAAACCCAATCTTTGAATTTCGAACATAAAACGTACCATTTTCGGGTTCTCCAGCCACCGTCCACGACGACCCGCGCCGTTTCCACCATTTGACTCGTCTCCTCTCACTCTCTCACTTTCATTTACACTCTCGAAGCAATGGATGAGGTTTAGAGGGGTTATAGCTGGGTTGGGTGTTCAGGTTTTGCAGAAAAATGGAGAAGATGTTCGCAGGAAGGAGAGAGAGAGATGAGAGGTGATTTTAATTAATTAATTATTTAAAATGATCAATCAGATCCAAGATCCCCTTTTTAGGGAAAAAGCCACCAATGGAACGAGTGACACATGTCACGACACTCATCCAAGGGCCCCACATAAATATCTGCCCAATCCTATTAAATTAATATTATATTCGAATCTCGAGACGTTAAATTCTCGATTTCGATCCTATGACCATAACTTCTCCGTTCGACGTCCGATTTCAATGTGCCACCTGTCTACGGACTCCTGATGTCCTGATCTACTTCACGGTCATCACCCCTCGTACGTTCGACTTCCCGAGTCAAAAGTTAACATTTTTCCCAATTCTAGGGGCAAAACGGTCATTGTACACCGTCCGTTCGATTTCATTCAACTAATCCCCTATTAGTCATCCTAAATCCATAATTAATTAATACTTAATCCTGATATTCGGGACGGGACGTTATAACAGAAGATTCCACCTGAGTACCACAAATGACACATGTCAGATCAGTAGCAATGTGACGAATCACACATTGTTCATTAGTCAGTAGTCTATTTTACAAAAGTAGCCAAAGGAACAATTTGATCTTTGAAGGAAAATTAACCTTCCAAATAGATGCCCAACTCACCACAGGTGTAACGACCCATCCTGAATTTCAGGATTAATTTAGTAATTAATTAAGGATTAGCGTGACTAATCAAGGATTAGTCGAGAGATTTTGGACCGACGATGTAAAATGACCAGTTTGCCCTTAGGAATAGGCGAAATATTGACTTTTGACTCGGGAAGTCAAATGCACGAGGACCGAGGATCATTATATAGATCAGAACGTTACGAGTCCATAGAAAGGTGGCACGTCTAAATCGGACGTTCGATGGGAAAATTATGGATCTAAAATGGAAATTGGCACTATTTATGAAAACCGAAGAATCGACACGTGGCAGAATTGGATTGGATAAAAATCTGGTGGGGTACCACCAGATGAGTGACAAGTGTCACCCATCTGATTGGTCCAAACCCCAATTAATTTGGGTCATCATCTTTATCTTCATCATCTCTGTGTTTCCCTTAACCCGAAACCTCCCAAAACCCAAACAAAATACCACAACCCACCCCAACCTTCACAAACCTTGATCTACTGAGGGTGGTGTGAACAGAAGAGTGAGAGAGGGGTGTGAAGCGAGCACGATGGTGCTAACAACTTGGGCGGTGGAGCACGGTGGCCAAAAACCCGCAGGTGAGCCATTTTGGGTTTGAAAAATGCATTTTTAGTTAGGCTGTTTGTTTGGTGTTTTTGAGGTTCAAACCTTCTTTCTAGGTTTCATATGAACTCAGGGGATCCATTTTCGAAGGCTGAAGTAACAGAGGTTGGACGGAATCCAAGCTCGATGATCAAGTTTCACTGTTTATCGACCCGGGGTGAGTTTTAGTTGGTTTTTCTCGATTTTATTTAGATAGAACCCTTGCTGGGGATTAGACAAATGCATAGGAAGAAGAATAGATGAAATTAGGTTAGAAATGGGGATTAGGGAGCCAGGTCAGGTCGGGGGTCTATGCGACCCGATTCCAGTTATTCGGGTCTGACCCGTCGCGAGGAGGAAGACGATGACGTCATTAGTGATGTCATCATGTGTCAGCTGTCAGGTGACATGGCCCAATTCCAGGTCGACACATGTCATGATGTTAGTGCCCTAGTCAGTTTGACATGTCAGTGACGTGGCCCAAACACGGACTGCCACGTGTCACTGACATGTCAGACATGTGGACCAACCGATGACTGACACGTGACACCCTTTCAGGTCTATCACGTGTCAGGGATGTCATCATGCTGACGTCAACAGTGACTGTTAACCGCTGACGTCAGCATTGACTTTGCTGACGTCAGTAGCTGTTGACCACGCACATGGGGGTACATGAGCATGAATTTTGAGATGGGACCAGTGTCATTCGAAGGGTTTCAACAATTCGGATCCAATGGTGGTAGTTTTGGGTCGATCGGAAATCGTTAGGTTGGTCAAATCGAGGTTTTTCACCTTATGAAAAGTGTCTGGGACACGTTGACTTTTCCTAGAGTTTGGGGGTTTTATCCTATGGGCTTATATAGATAGTTAGTGACCTTCGGGTATGATTTGGAGAGGTCTAAATGTCCCGAAAATGGTGGCTTAGCCTCGAAGAGGCTAATAGCACGCGTATCGAAGCGGTAGCTAGGACGTTTTGTGAGTGAACTTTTATTTTCTAAATATGTTGCATGCATAACTATTTTGTATGTTTTAGATATATGTTTTGAATGTCTTGAGTACGTATATTTGTGGTATTGGTATTTACATATTTGCACGTATTTCGAGGTGTAATACTTTATGTTGGATTTACATGTGCTTGTGTTTTCAACTGTGGATTTATGGAATGGTTTTGGATTTGTAAATATGAAACTGGGCATGAGATCCATTTGGTTGATGAACTCTCGAACTCGGAGTCCATTTGATTTAATGAAGTATCGGGCTAGAGGCCTAATTGAGTATGATATCGGGCATGAGTCCCAATTATAGTTTATAAAATGTGATTTCGGGTTCGGAGACCCTAAACGGATTTGGATTTATGATTTATGATGGATTTATGGAAATTCCGGGCATGGTCTCTTTGAAAGATTTTGAAAGGTTTCTAAATGATTTTATAAAATGTTTTCCATATACCATCCTTATATGAGGATATGTGGATGGTCTCCTACAGCTGTCTAGGACACTGGGGAAGTCACGGTGCATTACCTGCGAGAGTTCATTGCACGGAGTGACCAGACCGTATAGTGACTCAGGTGCAGGATTGCTATGATTAGACGTCTAGGACGTCAGACATATGGGATATCATAGATTGACTCGGAGAAACCCCGGGTGACACGTGTAGCCTTGACTGTGAAATGACATCTGGGACGCCAGGCGTCTAGGACGCCAGGCATCTAGGATGCCAAGGATCGATATTTGGATTACAGATTTATTGGATTTATGAATTAGTATTTCTTTGTTTATCGATTTGGGTAGTGACCCACTTGATTGGATTTACGGTTTTGGGCTGAGTTCCCCCATGGTTTGATTTTATGGTTTTGGGCTAAGGTGTAACGACCCGTCCCGAATATCGGGATTCAATAATATTTAATTGGGATTTACTAATCTGGGATTAGTTGGGTGATTTCGGACGAATTGTGCAAAATGACCGTTTTGCCCCTAGGCGTGGGCAAAACGTTGACTTTTAATTCGGATGGTCAAATGGACTTTGACCGATGACCGTGACGTAGTTCGGGACGTCACGAGTTCATAGACAGGTGGCACGTTCGATTCCCATGTCCGTGGTGAAAGTTATGATGTACGGAAGTTCAAGGGCATTTTCGTAATTTGGACGAAATAAGGGGAAATGTTGACTTTTTGACCAGGATGTCCGATGGCCGAGGGCCAAGGACCTTTACGTAGGTCTCGTCGATACGAATCCAATGACAGGTGGCATGCCGAAATCGGTGATTCGACGACGAAGTTATGGGTCACGGAAGTTTGGTCTGAATTGTGAAATCGGGGAAGTTACGTCTCGGTAACTGTGTTGATTATTTTATTCTGAAATGGTTGTTGGAGGACACTTGGATGAGTGACAAGTGTCACTCATCCGATGGCTAGATTGGATCTTGTTCCACTAATCATAATTTATATGCTAAAGTTCCACTATATAATTATTTAGGATTAAATCCCTGCTTTTGATCTGAGCCATCCATCTCACTCCCCTGATTGCATCACAGCCGTCCATGTCATCTCTCCCTTCTATTTCTGATCAGTCCTCACTCCCTCACCCGTGAACAAGCAAAAAATAGAGGGGTGAGAATTGGATTCTGGCCATTGTCAATCTTCCTTCCACAATTGATTGCACAAATGGAAATTTAGTGATTTGGGGAAGGAATTGGCTGAGGGAGAACACGGGGGACTGAGAGGGGAAATGTAATTCGAGAATCGGAATTTTGGAGAATTGGAGGGAATTTCGAATTGGAATAATTAGGCCGTGATGATCAAAATGGAGTTTAGTTTGAGCCTTCTGGGATCAAAACGATCATCTTTGCTGCAAGAACGAAGAGAAACCGTGGCGGATTGAGGAAGAACTGAGCTTCCATGGCAGCTCAAAATCGAGCTTGGGTTCAATGGGTTAGAGCTAAGTAATTCTCAAATTGATCTTGTAGAAATGTTCCTCACACTCTCACGATGCTAACTGAATGAATTAATTTGAAAATCAGACGAAATCGTGAAACCCGAATTGAAAACCCGTCGAGGATCGATCGAGAGTCGTGCAGATATATACCCTAATTTGTGTAATTCGATTTACAGAACTTAAATGGAGATGGATTAGAAGGGATCAGTTTAAAGAACGGATCGATTTGAGGTCGAATCGAGTGAGATTGAGTCGGGTCTGTTCGCGGGTTTTTCAACCCGTTTACCAGACAAACGGGCAAAGGGGATGGCTGTGCGGGTACTGTAGCTGGCGCGTGGCTTCCACGCAAAGCCGCTTGCGGCGGCGCGTGGCTTCCACGCAAAGCCGCTTGCGGTGGCGCGTGGGGGCGCGTGAGTGCGAATCCCGAGGTACGATCAACATGACTTTTGTCCTATACAATGTAACGAACATTTTGGCGTTGGTTTCGTGTCGATCGGATCCCGTTTCGATATTGTTCGGGATGTCCGAAGGTTTTAAATCCAGTTTCAAAATACTTAAAAATTCGGGAAAATTACGGGACTTGAATAGGATGTTAATGATGAGGTTAGTAATTCTCTAATGTGATTTGAACAGGATTGGGAGTCCCGGTGATAGTGGTGTGGCCCGGGAAGGCCTATGGCACGCGTATCGAGGCGCTTGGTTAAACGGTCTGTGAGTGGACATTGGTTTTATAAATTTGATGCATGCATAACTATTTCATTATTGTTATAATTATGATTAAATGATTTATTTTGGATATCGGAGAATTTATATGATTTCACGCATTTTGAGGTGATTTACGTGTTTGCACGTAAACCGAGGTTTCTGGATTTGCACCGATTTCCATAAATGTGGTTGGATATGATTTCATGAAACGGTTACGGACTTGATAAAGTAAAATCGGGCCAGGGGCCCAATTAACTTGTGAATCTGGCCAGGGGCCCAGTTAACTTGTGAATTCGGGTCGGGGGCCCAGTGGACTTATGAATTCGGGCCAGGGGCCAGTTAACTTATGAAATCGGGCCAGGGGCCCAGTTGATTTATACCTGTGATTCGGGTCGGGGACTCTAAAATGGAATCGAATAAATGATTTTGGGTTTAAATCAACTATTTGGACTTATAATGGTTTTGATGATATTGAAATTATGGTTATGGCACGTTTCACAGTATTTGGGCTTGAGACCCATTTGATGAAACTTAAAGATTGGTTTGGATTTTATCTATGGATATATATATATGCTTTGCATTTGGATATCAAAAAAATGTATTTGGTACTGCATTGTATAGATCCTTCCATATTATATTGTCTCCTCCGGATGAGGTACCCCGGAGAGGTCACGGATGTCTAGTACATCCAGCGTCTATGACGCTAAGCATCGGGGATGCTGTACCCGAACGGGGTTCAGGGATTGAACTCGGAAATTGACACCCGAGTGGCACGCGTAGCCTTGTGATTGTGACCTTATTGACGTCAGGGACGTCAGACATCAGGGATGTCGGATTGGAGTGTATAGTACAGTGGCTAAAATTATGGTTATGGTTTTATTATATGCCTTATGGTTCATATTATATGATATATGATTTAAAATGATGGTGCATGCATATGGTTTTACTGAGGGGCATAAATGTCTTATAAATGTTTTTAAACAGACTTGTTTATTTTCGTCCACTCACAGCTTTTGTTTTAATGCCCTTCAGGTTGATTCCGGATGCGACTGCAGCAGAGACTTGAGCATCATACACCTCCTCCATCGATCCTTACGCACTCTGGATGTAACACCCCGGAAATTCGAGGTTTCCCATATTGTAATTTAATGTGTGATTTGACGATTTTACCCTTGTGAATGGCATGGTCAATTGATGACTTTTTGATTGGTGAACTAAATGAACTTTGACCTATGACCGTGACGTAGTTCGGGACGTCACGAGTTCATAGACAGGTGGCACGTCCAATTCGGACGATCAGGGTAAAAGTTATGACTATCGGAAGTTCAGGGGCATTATCGTAATTTGGACTCTCGGGGGGAAATGTTGACTTTTCTTTTGACAACTAATTTTCAGTTAACTCAAGGACCATTGGGTAGGCCTCGACGTCCTGAGTCCGTAGACAGGCGGCACGCCGAAATCGGACTTCGTACGAGGAAGTTATGGTCAGAAACGTGAATTCGGGAAGTTCGTGTCTCGGTTTTCGTGTCGAATATTAAATTCAGGAAATCTGATTGGAGGACACCTGGTGAGTGACAAGTGTCACTCACCCATTGGCTAGATTGGATCAGATCCACTATTGGATTAAATAGCAATAGAATCAGCTTTAAATTCCAGCCCTTGATCTGAAAACCTCCAGATCTGATCTCAGCCCTTGATCTCATTCTGAGATTCAATCTGAGCCGTTCATTTCATTGTGCAGCTTTCCCTCCATTTCTATATATATTTCTCACCCGAACCCACACACTGCCCATTTCATCCATCACACCCGCACTACTCCCTGTCCCTGTGTTTGTGTGTTGCTGGACTCACGGGGAAGGACGGCGGCACGGCGGTGGACGGCGGCAGACGGCGGCGAGGTGAGCCGGCTTCAAAACCCGAAACGGGTTCAAAAACTCAGAAATGGAAGCTTGTTGTTCATCGTTTGTTGGCATTCCTTTTTGACTCTATTCACTTCTATGGACTGTTAGGAACCTCTAGAACTCAATTGTGTGACCGGAGGTGACCTGAACGGAGTATAAACGGCGACGGGAACCGGGTCTGTTCATCGAGGTAAGCCTTCGAACCTGTCTGTGTTTGTCAATTTTGAATAGCTAGAACCCTTTCTGGGATTGAGACGAGCATCTAGGAACAAACTAGGACTGAAATGGTTGAGAAATGAAGAAATGGCAACCGGGTCATGATCGCGGGTCTGATCGACCCGAGTTGCAGGTTTTCGGGTCAACCCGTCTGAGGACAGCGGTGATGACGTGGCACCATGTCAGTCTGTCAGGTGACGTGGACCAATCGTGAGCCGACACGTGTCACATGTCAGTGCACAATCAGCACTGACATGTCAGTGACATGGACCAGTCAGGGACTGCCACGTGTCACTGACATGTCAGTGACGTGGACCAGTGCCGTGCTGACACGTGGCACATGTCAGATATGACACGTGGCCTGACAGATCAGCGAGGTGGACTAATCGGATGTTGACACGTGGCACCTGTAAGAGTCTGACACGTCAGACCTGACAGCTGTCAGATGACGTCATGCTGACGTCAGCAGTGACGTCAGCGATGACGTCAGCAGGACTGTTCCAGCGTTGACCGCCGCGTTGACCAGCGCGTGGGGGCGCGTGTGAACAGTGTTTCTGGTGGGACCACCACCATCCTTTAGGTTTCGACGATCCGGATCCAATGGCGGTGGTTTCGGGTCGATCGGAGATCATTAAGTTGGTCAAATTAAGGTTTATTTCCTTGGGAAGTGCGTTCGGGCGGCTTTCCCGGGCCGGTTTCGGCCTAGGCTTTCATGGCTGAATGTTAGGGGTTTGTATTGACCTTTACGAATATTTTGGACTTGACAGGGATTGTACAATTGTACCAGGACGAGGGTATACGTTCGGTTTCTAGCAGGACTGTACTGTGAGTGGACCATTTTCTTAAACCCTTGCGTGCATAAATGTTTTCTGGTTATTTATACTTATTCACATGCTAAAACAATAATGGTTTTGAGGATATGGAAAATATGGTTATGGCATGTTTCACGGTATTTGGGCTTGAGACCCGTCTGATGAAACTTAATGATTGGTTCGGATTTTATCTATGTATATATATGCCTTGCATGTGGATATCAACAAAATGCATTTGTTACTGCACTGTATAGATCCTTCCATATTATATTGTCTCCTCCGACGAGGTACCCCGGAGAGGTCACGGGCGTCTAGTACGTCCAGCGTCTATGACGCTAAGCATCAGGTGATGCTGCATCAGGTGATGCTGTACCCGAACGGGGTTCGGGGATTTAACTCGGAAAATTGAGACCCGAGTGGCACGCGTAGCCTTGTGATTGTGACCTTATTAGACGTCAGGGACGTCAGACATCAGGGATGTCGGGATTGGAGTGTATAGTGCAGCAACTAAAATTATACTTATGGTTTTATTATATGCCTTATGGTTCATATTATATGGTTTATGATTTTGAATTATGATGCACGCATGTTTGGAAAACGGAGGGGTAAATTATATGTTTTACTTATCAAACGATTTCATAAACTTGAGTTTCGGTCCACTCACCCTTAATGTTTTGATAACCCCTCCAGGTCGGGAAACTGAGGTAGAGGAGGAACCAGAGGCTGAGGCATAGATCTACTTCTGCGTACCTGAACCCCTGCTGGGCGGTGTACCCGCAGGTTTACTTTAGAGTCGTGCTCGCAAATTTGTAATTTTGGATTTCATCCCTTGTCTGACATTCGTTTAATTCGGATTTGATGTATGACTTTAATTCGGTTATTTATGCATTTAAATGTTTTGAGGTTAAAATTGGTATGAATTATTGGGTGTCAGACGGGAGCAAGGCACGTCCCCTTATGGTCCCTGTGGGATCGGGGCGGGTCCTGTCACTGGAAGCCCGGTTGGGCAGTGGCAATAGGTTATCCCTTGTCTGACACCTCTTGTCAGACGGGAGCATGACACATTCCATGGTAATCCCGGGGGGGATTGGGATGGGTCTTGTCATAAGGCCCTAATGATTTGAGGAAATAAATGACTTTGGTTTTATAAACTCTTTTATTTTATATATTTGATTTGATTGAACTACCATGCATGTATTGTAAGGACCCGTCCCGGGAGTCAGGATTAAGGAAGTGATTAGTGAGGTAAATCGGTGTTTAGTTGGTTACTTTTTGACTTTGGGCGTAGAATGACGATTTTGCCCATGGTTTGGGCAAATTGTTGACTTTTAGTTCGGGCGGTCAATTGAGCTTTGACCGATGAATGTGACGTAGTTTGGGACGTCACGAGTCCGTAGACAGGTGGCACGTCCGATTTGGACAATCGGAGAAAAAGTTATGGTGTTCGGAAGGTTAAGGGCATTATCGTAAATTGGTTAAACGAAGGGGGAAAAGTTGACTTTTCGTACAAGAAGGTTTTTACACGTCGACCGAGGACCGTTAGGTAGATCTCGTCGTCCTGAGTACAACGACAGGCGGCATGCTTTCATCGGACGTCGGACGAGCGAGATAGGGGTTTAGAACGACGAAGGGCAAAGTGGTAATTTTGACTCACAAGGGGCATTTTGGTCTTTTTGCACATTGAGAATTGTGCAATTTGATGAGGACAAGTGTGCAGTGTGTATTGGATATTTTTGGAATTGGGACCACAGGAGTTGGACACGTGGGGGTGGTCTAGTGGGTTCTAGGAGTTTTGCACGGTTCAATTAAATGGTCGTTTGTGTTTTGAGTCGTGCTTGAGAGGGGAAAACAGAGACTGGGATTGAGAGGAAAATTGATTGATTGCAGTGTGTGTTTGTGCGTTCTGGTGATCGAGTGAGTGAGTAGAGACTAAGTGAGAGTTAGTGAGTGAGTTGTGAGGAAGATTGTGTGAGGAAAACTTGTGTGTGTGGGGGGTGAGTTTTCAGGAAAACAGAGAGGTGTCGAGGGAGTTTGGTGGTGGTGTTGCCGTGCTTTGATTACTCGTGGCTGGTGGTGGTGTTCAATGACTGTAGTGGAGCCTTAGGGACCCAGTGGACACGGCGGAGCTCACGGTGGAGAGCAGGACGCAGGTAATTCCTCGACTTTTCTCTGTGTACTATGTTTTTCCATTTTGGTTCAAACTGGAAGTCGTGAAGTTAGGGGCTGAGTCGACATGTTCTGTAGGTTCTAATGAGTTCAGTAGGTCCCCAGGAACCTGTAGAAGTCGAAGTCGTGACGGGGGAATGCACGGGTGGTCGGAAGTAGAAACAGGGGTTTTGTTGGTTACAGGTTTGAGCTTGGGAGGTGAGGTTTGAGGCAGTAATGTCAAGGTTTTAGGATTGGAATTAGTTTCTAGGATGAGGACGAAGAGTTTGGTGGAAAAAGGAATGAAAACGGCTGACGGACGGCGGAGAACCGGCCACGCCGGTCCAACACAGTGCACCGTCTCGAGGAAGACGATGAATAGTAACCTGTGCAGGCGCGTGAGGCCCACGCGCAGCCACTTTGGGCGGCGCGTGGGGGCTGTTATGGGGAACCTTCCAACTAGGTTTTTAGTCTACTCATTGTAACGAATCTTTTGGGACAAGTTTCGGGACGATCAGACGTTATTTCGGGTTAGTTCTACGGAATCGAAGGTTTAAGGTTCCGAGTAATTACGTTTAACGTTCAGGAAAAATTGTGGGGAATTAGGAGAACCTTAGTGGACATGTTAGTGACTAGTTTTGGTGACTTGTGACAGGATCGGGAATCCCCGAGGAGATCGAGGAACGTACAGGACGTACGGGACGCGAGTGATGTGTCTGGTAACTGTGAGTGGACTTCTTCCTTAAAACTGAGCATGCATGACTGCTTTTATGTACTTGATTTATGGTTTTATATGTGATTTCATGATTATTTGAATATTCTATAACTGTTTTATATAATTGCACGTTTTTCGAGGAAATTACGTATTTGGCACGTTTTACGAGAAAAACTTTGATTGCTGATTATGATACCATGATTTTGGGATTTCAAATGATAAATGGTTTTCAATGATTATAAATGAATTTGAGACATGATTTGGTGATCAAGGTTTTTCGGTTTTAGAATCGGATTTCGGAAAGCGAGATTTGGTTTTAAAGTTGAAAAGTGGATTTCCGGATTTGGGTTTGGAATGACGGTTCTGGATGCCGGAAGGGCTTCGGACCAGTGGTTTCGGATTCGGGTTTGGATATGGATTTCGAACGGTTTTCAAATGGTTTTGGATTGGATTTGCTGGATCTGGTTATTGGGTTTAAAGACCCGGATTATGTTTGACGGGGGACGGGCCCGGATTGGGTTTAAAGACCCGAATTGAGTTTAAAGACTCGGGAGTTTAAAGACTCGGATATACTGATATTTCCCCCGTAGGCCTGTTGAGTTTAAAGACTCGGGAGTTTAAAGACTCGGATTATATTGAGGCCTGGATTGAGTCTAAAGACTCAGGAGTTTAAAGATTCGGATAGATCCAGCAGGTTTGATCGGATGATTATATTGGTATTTTATGCTTTTGTTTTATAACGTTTACCATACTGTGTTTATGTTGCTGCGGTTCCCATGATGAAAATGATGTGATTTATAAATGTTTTACAGACACTGGGTTATGCATGCATGTTTTCAAAACGGAGGGCCAAACCCGGGTTTCTTTATGAAATGGTTTTTGAAACTTTTATTCTTTTTGGTCCACTCACACTTTTCTGGTTTTTAAATGCCCTCTAGGTCGTGGAGTTAGCGCGGGGGTTGACGTTGAGGCAGAGTCGGAGGCATAGAGTTATCCCCGAGTGATCCCGGAGTTTGTCTCGGAGTGTTTTCAAGTTTCCGTTGTACACGTAGATTTCGCTTTATCTTGTTTTGTACTATGCTCTGTATAACGGTTGACTCGTTGGATTTTAAATTCTCTCTTGTCTGACAATGTAATTTGTGGTTTTCGTGAGTTCTGTTGGTCTTTGTGTCGGGTTGTCAGACAGGAGCAGGGTTCACCTCGGTTATCGGGGTGATAATCGGGGTGGGTCCTGTCATGTATGCTTTTTAAGTGAAAGGCATAAATATCTTTTATGAAATGTGTTTTATTAAATTATTTATTTTTGTGCACTCATAGCTTTTATAGTTTTTAATGCCCTTCAAGTTGATCGCGGATGTGGACTGTAGCAGAGACCGAGACATCACACTCCGCCACTAACCCTGGCGCACTCTGGAAGCCCGAGTGGGCTAAGGTTTGGGTATCCCTTGTCCGGCCTTCATGTCCCACGTGGGTCAGATGGTCCGGCCCATCGTGTTACATGTGGGTTAGACGGGAGTATAGCACATCCCGCGTTAATTTCGGGGGGGGGGGGGGGGGGGGGGATCGAATGGGTCGTGTCAACAAGGACTTCATCCTCATCACTGAGCAATTCATACGCTGATCTCACAGTGAACTCCCCACTTAGTGTCAAACTCCTGGAAATATTATCGCAATCGTACCCCCTAAGTCCAACGGGAATCACAGTGATAAGACCAATAACACTCCTAGGTAGGTCCTCCTCTAGCAATTGCAAATTCCCATCTCATCCTACACATAATCCACAACAACCCTATCCAATTTAGTCTCAGCCAGACCTATTCCCTCATTCTTCAAAAGGCTTATACTACACCGATGATTAGACCAAAACTGAGTACTCATACCATCTCCCAAGCAGACTCAGCAACCAGGATACATAATCTCCCACCAAAATGAATTTCCCTGCAAGTTGACAATGAAGCATGACTCGACGAGAGCTCATCCTCAAAAATTTTACGAACATCCCCTTGTAAATACTTTGTTGTTATCGTCATCACCTAGAGATTATCTGACACAACCCATCCCAATCCCCCCGGGATTAACACGGGATGTGTCATGATCCCGTCTGACACGAAGTGTCAGACAAACGATAATTCAAACCTTCAGCCCGACCAGCTTCAAGAGCGCGCCAGGATCCGGTGGAGGAGTGTGATGTCTCGGTCTCTGCTACAGTCTACATCCGTGATCAACCTGAAGGGCATTAAAAACATTAAAAGACTGTGAGTGGATGAAAAGCAATAAGTTCATAAAAACACATTTTATAAGAGATATTTATGCCCTTCACTAAAAGGCATGCATGTATACGAAAACCATTTATCGAATCAGATGTTCAAATAACCATTATTAGGGTCTCAGCCCAAATTCTGAAATCCAAATCATACGGGCCCCTGCCGAAAGCCATTTACACAATCCATAATTCAATTCAACCATATGTGGGAATTCAGCCCAAAACCATAAATCTGAATATATGGGTCATTGCCCAAATCCATTTACTATTCATAAAACACAATTTCACAAACCCAACAAATCATGTTTACCATAGATATATATATATATATATATATATATCATATAACCAATCCTATCACAGTTTCTAAAGCTACGCGCGTGCTACTCGGGGTCTCAAATCCCAAGTCTCCCCAGGGTCCACCTAGGTCAATGTCCGCAGATCATTGACCCTCCCTAGGGGTTATAATCTATAAGCCTTCCTGAGAGTAAGGTACCCAACGGGGCGACTCCACTCAATTAGTGCTCCGTGACTACTCCGGGGTCCACCCAGGCCAACGACCCTCCTCGGAGGAGACAATCCATAAATAAAGGATGGTATATGAAAAACCATTTTGTAATCATTCTCAAAACCTTTCAAACCTTTCAAAGGATCCATGCTCAGTCCCCATAAACCGTCATGAAACCAGAAATCCATTTATGGGTCCCTGCCCGAAATCACAATCGTAAACCATAACTGAGCCCAAAGTCCGAATTCGTAAACCAACTGCGCCTCGTGCCCGATTTCGTAAACCAACTGGGTCTCGTGCCCGATTTCGTAAACCAACTGGGCCTCAAGCCCAATTTCGTAAACCAACTGGGCCTTGAGCCCTATTCGTAAACCAACTGAGCCTCGAGCCTGATTCGTAAACTAACTGGGCCTCCGACCCGATGCCTTATTAAATCAAATGGACTCCAAGTCCGAGAGTTCGTAAATCAAATGGGCCTCATGCCCGATTCCATATTTTCAAATCTGAAATCAACTTCACGAACCAATTGGGCCTTTGACCCGATAACATAACTAAATGGACTTCAAGTCCAGGGGTTTCCAAAACAAATGTTTCTCGTGCTTGAGTTTACCTTTTCAAATCCAAAACCGTTTCATTAAACCATTACCGAAACCACAAGCACGTATAACCACAGCATAAAATCATAAACCTCAATATACGTGCAAATACGTAAATTGCCTCGAAATACGTGAAATCATTTAAATCACCAATCCATAATCATCATGATAGAAATCATATATATAAAACATATAAAACATTTATGCATGCATCACAGTTTAGAAATCAAGGTTCACTCATAGACCGCCCTATGTTACCGCCTCGATTTGTGAGCCATAAGCCTCCCCGGGCTAAATCACCATCTCCGAAACTTCCGGACCTGCCCAAATCATACCCAAAAGTTACTACTAACCTATACAAGTCCATAATAAGAACTCTAAACTTTCCTGGAAAATTCAGCGTGTCACGGACATTATTCCCGAGGTGAAAAGCCTCGATTTGACTAACCTAACGATCTTTGATCGACCCAAAACCACCACCATTGGATCCGGATCGTCTAAACCTTTAAAATGACACTGGGCCCACCTAAAAATTCGAGCCCACTCGCCCCCATGTGCCCCCACGCACGTAGTCAACGCAAGTCAACTTTAAAAAATCAACGGGTCAAAGTCAGCGAGTCAACTCGCCGGAATTTCTCGCTGGAAAACTCCATTGATGCCCCAAACTTCAAACTTTGATATCTCACTCGTTTCTCAACCAAATTCGACGTTCTACCTATGTAAATCCATCTACCCGAGCCAAGGATTCCAAATATAAACCCAGAAATTTCAGAAAGTATCTGGATTTTAAGTTATGGCCATTCAAAGTTTCGGACAGAATTCCGATCATCATTCCGGCCACCTCCGACGTCCATATCCATCCCAAATTGTACCTACAAGCTCGTGAGAGCTTAAGGAACATCAGCCTAAGCTTAGAATCGACAACACCATCAAAATCAAAAAACCTAAAATTTGAATCTCACAGTTTACCTTCCAAAATTCTGGCCACCGTGCACGACGGTCCTTACCGTGGCCACCATTGGGTTCATCTCAACATCCTCTCCAACTTTCATTCACAGGTCACAAGCAATGGATGATGATTGAGAGGTGTTTGTGTAGGATTTGGGTATATGGTTTTGAAGAAAAAAAATAAATGAAGAAGATGAAGATGGTTGCACGGGAGGGAAGAGAGAGAAATGAGAGGGAAATAATTAAAATAATAAAACTTAATTAAAATAGTATTTTATTTCATTAGATCTACTTTTTGGGGAAAGCCACTAATGAGATGAGTGACACTTTTCACTCATCCAAGGGCCCCAACTAATCCCCCAATCAGATTTATTTAATATTTTAGTCGGATCCCGAGACGTAAATCCTCGATTTCACTCTCGTGACCATAACTTCTCCATTTGACTTCCGATTTCAACGTGACGCATGTCTACTGACTCGTGACATCTCAATCTACGTCACGGTCATCGGTCCTCGTACATTTGACTCCCCGAGTCAAATGTTAACATTTTGCCTACGACTAGGGGCAAAATGGTCATTTTGCGTCGTCCGTCCGATTTCGCTCAACTAATCACCGATTAAACTCACTAATCCTTCATTAGTCACTAATCTAATCCCGGAATTCGGGAAGGGTCGTTACATTATCTAGGTTCCTTAGTATACGCCACCCTACCTTAGCTAGCACGACTTGATTCATCACCTCGTACTCTTAAGCTCTAAATCGCCCTTCTCCTTGGATCGCATCACACTCTCCCACTTAACCATATGAACCTTATGTCTACTCTCCACACTTCCCTAAAAGAAATTTCGATTTAGATGGTCTAGTTCATTACAGACACTATGTAACGACCTGAAATTCCAAAAATAATATTTTAATGCAAAATGACCGTTTTGCCCCTAAGGGGGAAAACATTGAATTTTGACCCGGGAGACATTTAGAACTTTGACCAATGACCATGACGTAGATCGGGACGTCACAAATCCGTAGACAGGCGGCACGTTGAAAATGGACGTTCGACGAAAAAATTATGGTCACAAGAGCGAAATTGATTAAACTTACGACCCGAGAACTTAATTAAAATAATAATAATATAATGAGATCTGATTTATAATTTAATTAACCCAGAACCCTTGGATCAGTGACAAGTGTCACTCATCCCACAGTTTCTTTTTCCCGAATTTGTGGATCTTGCCCCATTGGTGGATTTTTTTATATATTATATTTCCTTTATCTCTCCCCAGCCGTTCGTCTCTCTCTCAGCCACTCATCCTCACCCTTCATTTCCCATCATCTGATCACCTTTATCAAACACAAAATCACATCTCTCTCTCTCCCATATCCTTCTACCCCGTGAGCTCAAGAACCCTAACCCAACTCCAAACGTCCATCATCTTCATCTACTCTGCTCACCCTTCATCGCCAGATCGACATCATCTTCATCATCTGCTCATCACCATCTTCATTTGGGTTGCTTCAAAACCGTGCACCACCAACACCTAGGAAGAACACAAAACCATACCCCAAAAACTCAACCCGTCCAACCTACACAAAACTACTTTGAACCAACACAAGACTAGAACCATTAAGAGGTCTAGACGCCTGAGGAGTTGATTGGAGGACCCACGACGGCAACACGGAGGAGGTAGGTCGGAAAACCCGTGAACCACCTTATTTTTCCTGTTTTCGAAACTTCAAACTGTGACGTGTATGGGCTGTTTCTGGGTGTTGGAACGTGTTCTAGGGACAGTGACGAGCATGGGGAGGCTGGTTTCGAAGCAAGGTGTGGTCTGAGGCGACGGGGAGGACGATCGGAAACTGGGCTGCGGGTTTCCGAATTTGAGGTATAGATCTTAACCTTTTTTTTCTAGTTTTCGAGTTCATATACCTGTAGAGTAATCTTAGACGAACACATAGGGACAAATCCCATTGAAAATGGTGGCCGGAGATGGGAGGTCTGATCGGGTCAAGCCGTGGGTCACGGCGACCCGGTTATAGGGTTTCGGGCTGACCCGGCCAAATGTCAGGGATGATGACATCATCATGTCAGACATGTCAGACTAGCAACCAACCAGGAAGTGACACGTGTCGTCTGACACCTGTCAGTGATGATGTCAGCATGACATCAACAGTGACGTCATCATTATTGTAGCAACGTTGACCATAGGGTTGACCAGGCGCGTGTGGGCACGTGTGAACAGTAATCGAGGTGGGACCATCACCATCTTTTAGGTTTCGACGATACGGATCCAATGGCAGTGTTTTCGTGTTAATCGGAGATCGTTAGATTGGTCAAAATAGTATTTAATGCCTTGGGAAGTGTGTTCGGACGGCTTTCCCGGGCCGATTTCATTCTAGGGTTTCATGATTGAGTTGTAGGGACTTACAGTGACCTTTATGTGTACTTTTTACATCACAGGGAATGTATGATAACATCAGGACAGGTTTATACGTTCGGTTTTGCGGTGGGACCGGACTGTGAGTGGGCCTTTGATTTCGTTTAACCCTTGCATGCATAACTGTTTTAATTACTATATCTATATGATTGAATCGAAGTATTTAAATGCCTTGAGTTATTATTCTTACACGTATTATGAGGTTTTGGTCATGAGACCCGTTTGGTTAGTTATGCACTATTTTGAGATATAAACACGGATTTCGATGATTCTCTTTAGTTCTGCACTGTATAGACCTACCCTAGTGATACTGTCTCCTCCGGATGTTGCTACTCCGGAATGGTCATGCCGCATTGCCTGCGAGGGGTCATTCTACGGAGAGACCGGACCGTAGAGTAACTCAGGAGCATGATTGCTATGATTAGACATCTTGGACATCAGGCATCTGGGATGTCATACCCGGACTGGGTTCGGGATTTGGACTCAAGATTGAGACCCCGAGTGGCACGCGTAACCTTGGGACTGTGACCTTATTAGGAGTCTAGGACGTCAGACATCTGGGATGTCCGGGTTGGGATGTATAGTGCAGCAACTGACTTTATGATTATGATTATATTATCCTGTTTATGCTTATATGATATATTATTAAAGATTTCGACTCTTATGCATGCATGATTTGGAAAACGAAGGGGTAAAACCGTATGTTTACTATATGTTTAAACTGTTTTATAAACTTTATGTTTTTGGCCCACTCACCCTTATTGTTTTACTGACCCTTCCAGGCTGTGCTACCAAGGTGGATGAGTATCCTGAGGTAGAAGCATAGATTGACGTTGCGCACCTAAACCCCATTTTTGGGTAGGTTGGCACGTGGGAAGTCCTTAGAAGTCGTACTCAATAATAGTATTTAAATTATCCCTTGTCTGATACTATTTGAATTTGAATTTTATGTATAACTTATTTATGGATATTTTTGCATTTGAATCTATTAAGGATAAGTTTGGTATTTTTGGGTTGTGTGTCATACGGAGCAGTGCACATCCCCAGGTGGTCCCAAGGGGACCGGGACGGGTCCTGTCACACTAATTGGAAGCTTTGCAGTCTGCATAGTGTAAACCGACATTGAAGTTTTAATAGACTGCTAGAGGGTAACCCTATAAGACATAGAGAAAAGAATACTTTTACAAGATGCGAGTTTTTTTATACACCTTATATGTTATTCCCCAATACGTTTCTCATTTAATACGCATATGAATCAGGAAAACCCCAAGGTAACGACCCAAATCTCCAGTTACCAACGAACCACAAATAGAGCTAATCTCCTCAACCATATTCTTGTGAACATTCAGAGAGAAATATATATATATTTTCAACTTCTCATAATTGATGGTTTTGCCCAAAGACATGGCAAAACATATGTTAAGGTAAGTTTTGATAATATTCGCCGGGTTCACATTAGCCTCAGCAAAAATAAGGATGTGATTAACAAAGTAGAGATGTGGAATATCGGGGCCTGACCGGGATGCACGCATGGGATTCTACCTAGCCTTAGATGGAATACACTTTGGTTAAAAAACTGAAGTGTATTCCTATAGAAATGACGTCGGTTCCCATTACATTGGTTTATAAAGACATTGACATAGTGCTTCCTTTTGACTCACTTCCTAGCCATTTCCTACATAAGACATAAGAAGCCAACACTTCTAGTCAAGTTGGAAGAGTCATAAACATCGGATATTAGAAAAAACCGAAGTGTATTCCTATAGAAATGACATTGGTTCCCATTACATCGGTTTATAAAGAAATTGGCATAGTGCTTCCTTCTAGCTCACATCTTGGTTTCTTCTCGGGTTCATGAGTTTTAGATTGTAAGTTATTTTCCCAAGGACTTAACATGGATGGGAAAGTTCATTATGCTCTTCGAATCATGGATATGGAGACATGGAAGAATATATGAAAGCATGGAGGAGAAGCTGCATAGATTTGAGATATTCAGAGACAATGTGAAGTACATTCATGAAAGGAGCATGAAAATTGATGTTGATAGCTACTGGCTTCAAGTGAATGAGTTTGACGATTTGACAAATGAGGAGTTCAAGAGCATGCACTACGGGCTAAAGGGTGAATCCTCGAGGAGAGAATCCACCTTAATTTACAGTTATCAGGATTTTGATGGACATGAATTGCCCAAATCCGTGGATTGGAGAAATAAATGAGTTGTGACTCGGGTCAGGCACCAAGGAGTTTGTAGTAAGTGAATATCTCTATCTCTCACACACACACATATTTTTATGAACGATGATCATGCAGATAGTTGTTGGGCATTTTCTGTTGTTGCTGTTATGGAGGGCATCAACCAGATTGTCATAGGAAATTTAACTTCACTATCTAAGCAGCATCTCGTAGATTGTGACAGATCATACAACGATGGATGTACGAGGGTAGCATGGATTATGTTTTCCATCTAGTTCATCATGTCCAATAAGGGTCTTCACAAGGAAGATGATTACCCAAATCTTAGGGAGGAAGGAAACTATGAGGAAAATAAGCTAACAAAACATTATTTACATGAAAGTTAGCTATCAACATATCATTTATATTCCTATTGTTACATTTGAGTTCGGGTTTTTCAGGGAGAGCTAGTGACTAACTACAACTAGCTATAAAATTGTCCAAAAAAACAATGAGAACGCTATTCTCAAGGCAGTTGCTCACCAACCCTTAAGCATATCAATTGCAACCTCAAACTGAGATTTACAGTTCTACTCACTATGCCAATTTTGGTCATAGACTTCTATGAAAACTTGAAGTCTATTGGGTATCAAAATTGAGATAATGTGAATCGATGTCGTTTCTATAAGAAGTGTTGACTAGAATTGTTGACATCGGTTTTTTCTAATATCTGGTGTCTATGACTCTTCCAACTGGACTAGAAGTGTTGACTTCTGATATCTTATATCGACAATGACATCAGTCTCTTTTTTACAACTGATGTATTTTATACATAATAGTATGAGTCTGAACTTAAAACTTGATGTTATATTAATATTACAATATCATTATTTAATAATAATTAGATGTTAATTTTTCCTTAAGACTTCAGACATTACAAAATATTGATGCGATTTTCATAATATAGACTTCAGTCTTTTGTTTAAAAACTGATGTCGTTATAAACTATTGACATCAGTTTTTAGAATTTTTAGTAGGTTTTTTGTGCATTAGACATCATTTTTCACATATTCACCAACTTTACAGAATTGAAAAGACATCAATAATTACATAAATATGCAATGTTGCTTAACAAAAACAAATGTTAATTCATGTCATTAATTAAATAAGAATGTGCTTACAATTTTATAAAACTATAAATAGTTATAAATGTAATTCATCAAAAAAGTCAACCTTGAATCTCTTGAGTACCTAGCTATAATAGGTTGCAAGAAAGTCAAATATCTACCTTCGACTGAAGCTATGTGAAGCTCATATTAGACGAGATATGTGTTACCAGCTGTTCCCTACTTGAAGAGAAATGCAAACAAAAAAGCAGTCCAGAATTAGAATGACACAAGATTTCTCATATTCCAAACTACTCGGGATTGCGATATCATCGGGGCTAATGTCCGACACACGCCAGATATGCCAGAATATATTAAATGTCTCATTTTCTAATTATCTACCATATATATATTCATGTTATTAGGAATTTTCACTTATTTGTTGTCCTTAATTATTCTATTCGTTAATTGGTTTTCCCTAGCACGCGCGTGGAGGTATTAGTATGGACATGCAGTATCTAATGTTGGTTCTTGTACTCTAGCTGATAAGCGTGGTCGGGCATGAATGGTTTCTTGAAGACAAATTAGATTTGGTTCTTATTAGTCATTACATACTCACATGGCCGGTTCTAGCTAGTGTTAAAAAAAAATTAGTATTTTGGTAATTTGGTTTGTTGATTAAGATGTTCTTTTAGGTGTTTTTGTTATGAATGAGGATGCTTGGTTTTGGCAAGTTCACCATTTATTATTTCTTGTTGAATTTAGGATTGCTCAAAAATTCAAGAATTTGGTTATTTAGTTAGTCAGATTTCCTCATATTATGTAATGTACTTAATTACGTTCATGAATAAGAGTAAGGGGACTTATGTATCGGTATGTGTGTGGTTTTTTTTCTCAAAAGTACAACAAATATACTAGTGTGACGCAAGTGACACACAGTAGTCCCTACTCCCTACACGAAGTACGTGTGTCTTTCTGCATCTCTAATGAGTAATGACTGTTTGCGAATTGCGATCTTCACTCGTTGAAACATCGGGAGCCGATCTGCTCGAACCGCCAAAACGGATTGTAAGAATATTGTGAATTTTCTTCCTCAATTTGCTCCACCAGATCCAAATCATCCTTGAGATTCACAACTTCCTTCCCCGAATCCACCAGCACCTTCAATTCCTCGATCGGCCACTTGAAATCCGAAACCTTTTTCTTTTGCGGCCTGGTCTCTGGAAGCTTCTTTGCACGGCTCATCTTGGAAGATACCTGAGCGAGTAGAGCCGAATCCAAGTAATTTTTGAGCTTATACGTCATTCTCAATTGGAATTGCGGAGATATGTGGACTTACGGCAGCGATGAACTTCTTCCCTGCAATTAAGACATTCTGCAATGAGGGCACCATCAAAATTGAAATGACTATAGACGACTTTCAAAGTGGCGTGTACACGAGAGATATATAGTCTGTATACGGCCGTACGGGGACACGATGGTTGAAGTTGGCGACGAAGACATGGAGATGGAGGTAGAGGAAGGTCGAACAAGGCATCTCTGTATCTCTTCAACGGTGGCTACGGGGCTTCAAATTGAAGCTTTTGTTGTCTTCCTCTCTGCCATGGTTCGCACGCGATTTGAAGCTCAATTCAAAGCAAGTCTAACAACCCTTTTCTTTATAGAAACTCTAGCTCAACCAGGGGTTCCACCTAATGGTGCTTTCAGTGACACGGTGTTACTGACACGTCATGATGTTTTCCCAACGTTTGAAGCTACATATATTCATTTAAAATATTGTATAATTTTACTTCCCATACACTGCCCATCTTTTGAATGGATTTTAAATCGAAAATTTGTTTCATGATTTGTAAAACGATTTATTTTTTCGTCCGTGATTGTCTAATAATTCATACATCACTTACATAGATGAATTTTGAAGTACTGAATCATAAGTCTAACGATTAAAACTTCATTCGCGTTCAGTACAAGTCCGGACAGTAGAAAACTCCAAGAATTGGAAGTAATATACGAAAAAACTGCTGACGAGCAGGCACGACAAGTTGACATTTACAGCAAAATACCCTTCTTCTTTTTCGCCTGATTCCAAAAAGGAGTTAAATTTACAAAACCTTTTGATTACGAGCAAAAATTACCATTCTAGTAAGTTTGATATGACTTTCGCCACACCAGGGATCTAGCTCCTTTAGTGTACAATCTATATATGCATGTATGCATGTATCTATCCACGAACAAGTGAGAGATTGTTCGTTCTAAGACAAAATGTAAACAATTAAGATCCTCTATTATGTGGGGCTTCCAAAAATATTGTTCTGCATCTTGCGGGGCAGCCCAAAATTTTGATAAGCTCTGATTTCACCTTCTAGAGTGGCTGTCACAATGACCAGCCCCCAAGCTGTAGCTTGAGTTGTTTGGTTTGCATGGTTGTTGTTGATATTGTCAAGCCACGACCAAGAGGAAGACCAAGACGACGTTGATGCACTACCAGCTAACGTGGAAGCATCACCTCCACTGAATCTAATAGAGGAAGGATCAGAACTAAACGAGTCACCGATCCTGGATTCTGTACTGGAAATTTGAGCAGGATCTTGCTCCTCAGGTGGCGGAGTTGAAGGTCTTTGATCCCATGACACAACAACATCTTTGTCCCTATCTTTATCTCCCTTATTACTTTTTTTGTTTGGAAGTGGTGGGAGCAGTCTCTTGCTTGAAATAGGCTCTTCTTGAGGAGGCGGTGCGTTTCCTGAAGCCGGTTGTTGTTGTTGCTGTTGTTGTAAGCGTTTTGAGTGCCTCTTAGACTGCTGGAGAATGACAGGTGGAGGGTCACCCTTTATGGTGCCTGGCCATGGGACTGCTACTGAGACATCTTTACATTGGAAATGTTCGTGAGAGTTTGAGCTGATGATGCTTTTCTTTCCTGTGGCTGAATTTCGAGGCTCGTCACGCTTCCAAATGTACACATGAGAATCTTCACTTGCACATATGACATACTTTCCGTTTGGACTGAATGAAGCTCCAATTTGGCTGCTTGTATTTTGAAAACCTGTTTGTTATCAAATTACATTTCCAATTGTAATGACCAGAAAACTGTAAAAAGGAAGGAAACCTAGTTTGATATTGGGTAAGATGTATGTATACCTCTGAACTTGTGAGTCACGTTTGTGCCATCCAAAATCCGAATCCGAGAATCAGCAGATGTGACAAGCGCTTCAGATGGATTTACAGCCGAAAACTGCTTAAATGAAATAAGGGCGAGGTAAGACCACGAGATGCACTTGAGATGGAGTTAAGGGAAAAAAATCTAAAATTGGAGAGTGAAGTACTACTACATTACCTCGAAACCAGTAATTTTCTTTCCTTGGTTCTTCTTCTTGTTTTGAATATCGATCTGACTATGCTGACTTAATTTACTGTCTGGACAACAAAGCAATATCGTCTTTATCAAAGTCTGTTTATATGGATTTATGTAGGGGTTCATAACAAAAGATTTTGCTATGTGAATGAACTCATACCTTCTGTACTGTACATGTGGCAGTTTCCCTTATGTGAACCAATCAGACATGCCTAGTTATGAAAATGAATAAGATCATTGTAGGAATGAAACCAGAATAATGATAACATGCAGTGTATAATGAAGCTGCATGTACCTGCCCATCTGGAGTGAAGGAAACAGCTGTGACCATTTCATGAAGATCAGTCCAGTCCACAACTTGCCTAACCGGAACATTCCACAATCGAATCTTTGCATCAAGCGAGCCACTAATGAAATAATTGTCATCCAAAGGACTGAACTGGATGCAAGTTACTGTCATACCATTGAACCAGTCAAGACTCAAGAAACTAAAGCAACATTTTACACATCAGCGTTCATATATGCTGCATTATGGTGTCAAGCAACAAATATGCAGAGCAGATAAAGATTGGTTTATACATACATGGATATCTTACCATAATCATTGTGGGCAAACAACTTCAAACAGGTCTTCGTTTCCAAATCCCATAATCTAACAGTTTTGTCCATTGACGATGAAAGCAACATCTGCAAATTTGATCAAATTACATCAGCCTAGCTCCTTCAATCAAATTCCCCATAGAAACCAGTGAACAACTATAAACTAAAATGTGAACAACTAGTAGAGAGCTAACCTGATTGGTAGACCAGGAGAGGTCCAAAACAGCATCCAAATGACCTTCAAAAGAGAAAAAAGGCTTGTCTGAAAATGAGAACACAGTTTCGGGCACATGCACATACTCAGGGATTGGATTGCTTTTTCTAACTAAGCCTCCCTTTCCCTTCTTCTTCTTATCAACTGGCACAAGAGCAGTCTGGTCGGATATTGACTGGGAGCGATCAGGAGTGCAGGAGCCAAAAGAGTGATGAAGCGGTGTCAAATTCCCATCCAACGACATGATTTCACACTCATGCACTTCCCACACATGAATGATCCTATCCTCTCCAGCACTAGCAAGAAACCTCGCATCTAAACTGAACTTAATCGTCCATATCGAGCCCTCATGAGCCTGAATCTCTTGACACAAATGCAATGCCGATAGCTCTTTATAATGCTTCCCGGTTTGCCTGACTTTGATCCACTCTGACGAAGAAGGCGAATTGTTCTTCCCGGACTTCGGGTCCGGAGGATTCAGCGGCGGCGTTGGCGTCGGCGCTTCCCTGTCTTTTTCCCCAATTAACACACTCACGGCAGTCCCCACGCCTTTTATGCTGTTCTTCAACATAGAAACCCCTCTTCTCTTGCTCATTCTGATGCTCTTTGAAACGAAAGAATTGGCCACACCAACCTTCCTATCGGTGCCGCCTTCAACGCCTTCATTCGAAACGTTTTGTCTTCGCATCACCTCTTTCACCACCGGTGAGTATCCGACGCATTTCTCAAACTCTTCCATGGTCAATTGCTTCCCTGTTTGGAGATCACTGAATCGATTCCAACCCCCATCCTGATCGTACTCGTTCACAACGAACTCAGTTCCTGTGTCTAGGTTTTTTATCAAGAAGAAAGCACCTACTTGATTGTTCGAAAACAACGATGACATTCCGCCGCAGCTTCGAACCGGTCGGGTTGATATGGAGGTGGCACTATCGATTTCGTTCGCCGACGCTCTGACCGTATTTGTGTACGCACATATTTTCGACCGTGGCGCGGCTATGGTGGAGTAAGTTCTTGTGAGGCGTTGCTTAGAGATTCTTCCTACTATCTCCTCTTTCCTCTGTTTATCTACGGACAAAGCTTCAATGTCGCCGTCGGACCTCGATCGGACAAGCATCATCGGTAACGCCACGGTCTCAGGTTCAGCCTCAGGCTCCAGCTCCGGCTGCTCTGGCGGTAATTGTATATTTTCTTTGGAGCGAGTAACGGAACGGAGAACTGGAGCAATGCCATTAGGGATTTTGTTCGAAAGGAGGCGTTTAATGCTGGTGAGCTGTTTGAAGCTGGTGAAGTCTTTGTCGGGGCCATTCGCTAACCCCATGCCATGCAACAATCGTTTTCTCCGTTCGGAGATGGACCCCGGCGCGGCCATCCAGATATTATAATCCGGCGACATTGTGGCGGAGGTGGGCGGCGACGATGAGGAAGTATTGAAGGCCCGAAAATCGACGTCGTTTCGGACGGAGGAGGCGCAGGAAGCGAAGGACATACGACTATCGTCGAAGTCCTCATCTTCAGACGAGGAGGCATCGAGGTCGAGAGGGACGGCAGAGGAGGCGCGTTCTTTTGATTCGAAGAAGCGGTCGTCGTCTTCGTCGTCCCGGAGGCCGTCCCAGTTCATCGTCAACGTTCTCTTCCGCTCCATGATCATGGTGCATTAGGCAAAGCAGCGAGCGGGACCTTGGTCAACTGAGGTTCGCGTTTCAACGGAGAAAATTGGCAATGGGGCTGATCGGAAGAGAGAAGACGGAGTCGGTGCCTTGACTAAGTTTGTGCTTTTGCGTTTGAGAAAGGGAAAGTGGAAGAGAGAAAAAGGAGGGAGGGTGTTTGGTGGTTAATTACCGTGACTGAGTAAAATAGAAACGACTAATTTAAGGGATTAAATTAATTAATTAGCGGATTCGTTCATCTCATTACATTCCTTCACGTCGTTTGATTTGATTCCCCTCTATTATGGTAATGGAGAAATTATTAGCTTATTATTTATTACATTGTTTCCTTGTACGCCGTGCGGCCTGGCCTCGAGGATTTTACGTTTGCCACTCACTTCTTGCCACGTCGGTGATTTGGAATTCAGTTGGTGGATTGGACCTCATCTAGATTACGCCCAAACATAATTAGGCTTCGGATACTCAACTACAGAAATCTTTGCCTTTCGGCTCAATTAGTTTGACATCTTTCATCTTCCTTCGCAAGTGTGCTTGCAGCCTTGTTATAGCCCAGTATCGCTTCCATGATATATGAGCACTATTGCACGGTATTTTTTATGCAAAAGCATATCAAAATTATACAATAAATATGAAAAACAAACAAAACAAATAATTTTCGTGCTTCATTATGAGATATATATATATATATAGCTATATATGTATTCATGGACAAAGGCAAATATATAATTAATAAGATAAATTATAAAAAAATTAATCTAACAAAAGCAATCTCAAATACCTTCAAAACACTTTCTTATACTCATCATTGGGTAGCCTATTTTGGGAAAATTTTGCATTAGTGTTGCTTCACAAATTTTCGGTTTCATTTCTTTGGGATCAAAGTAAGATTTAAGTTAAAGATCGCGACAATAAGTTCTTGTGCATGTCCGAGTTATACTAAAAGCATACCAAGACTTAAGTAGAGGTTATGACAGAAAGTTGATACCATAGTCCTTCATAAATTGTATATAATATGAGTGAGTGTAATACCCTTTTGTCTTAATGCATTTCCTAAATTGTTTTAATAAAAAGGTAAATATTGAACTAACAAACTTTTAAAACCACTAGTACTTGTTGTATCACAAAAAAAAAAAAACTAGTAATACAAGTTTAATGAAATTTTAAAGACGTCTAAATGTCTTGTTCTACTCATTAATAACGAAATTGGTGCTATATATATATCGTCTTCCTAACGTTCCTACAAAAACGGCAAGACATTTACATTGAAGGCTGATTTTAATGTTGACAATAATATATATATATATATAGAGAGAGAGATGATGATGATGATGATGAAGGAGTGGTGATTATTGGAGATGATTAATTAATTTGGTAAGTCAAGGGTCGTCTTTAATCAAGAAAATAATGGCTAACAAGAGAGCACGTTGCGAGGCCACGGTACTACAAAGTCTACAAGTTTAACATGATCACAATCAGACAGGCACTTATTAAATTGATTACTTATATGATAATAAGATAATTCCAAACAGAATCCTGCCTTTCCCGCGTGCTTTCATCAACTTCAAGTTCATATGATTGTAGAGACTTAAGCTCATCTTGATTGGTGCTCTACTGCCAATCAGCTGGTCTTCCTCTTTTCAAACAATGATATTTTAAGAGAATCGATGTAGATTTGAATTAAGCCATACATAAATATAAATGAATCAATTTAGATGTATCTCGCTTTATTCATTTTTTGCGAACAAATTTTGATTAAAAATAATGAAGGAAGAGTGAACGGGCCCTGTAATAAAGTGTTGTCGGTCCAATGGTCTCTAATATCTAAATTTGTAGATTTAGATGACTAAATAGTAATTTAGGCAACAAACAGGTGATAATTAGTGATATACTTGATCTAACGATTAATGAATGATATTATTTTAATAAATTGAATCACTTATTGCATCCACCTCGCCGTTGATTGTCACATCAAGTGTATCACTACATGTGATCAATGCAGTGTATTCAAATAGTATTATTCTTTATTTAATAATGCAATGAATGCTGAATCGAATATATAGAATAATGAAGAAGACAGAGATTGTAAGAACAATATTTTCAGCAATTGGCTTTGATGGTTTACGCAATAGATCGAGTATTATAATTCACTTCGTCTCCGTTCACTTTATTGTCAAAGACATGGAACACGTTTGCCTTTATTGGAAAACAAAGCCTGCAATATTATTCTCACATATTTAACAGAGATTCTATGAGATATGATCACAGAAGGAGCAAGCTAGCTAGCAGGAACAATATACATATATATATATATATATATATATATATATTCAAAAGCATTCTCTCTTATTTCCTTTGTTCAATTTTTTGAAAATCCAACTGCTATTTCTTCGATTAAATGTTTGAAAACCCACAAATACCCCGTGGCCAACAAAAATCTTAAAGAAATATGTTAAAAACAAAAACGTCAAATGTAAAAAATTGATTCATACTCTTATTTTGTAAAATAAAAGGAAATTGGAAAACACGTCACAATCGACTTGTAACCACCCAACAATTAAGAAAAAAAATAAATTGTTGGAAAGTCTCAGTTAGAAGAGAAAGAAAGATTTGTCAGTTGTAAACAAATAATTATGCCTGTATATAGTCCTACACCTATTCAGATAAAGACTCGCTATCCATTAATATTAATAGTAAGATATGTAGGGTTAATACAGTGCAGTTTGTCTTCTATTTCCGACGGGAGCTAGAATCCAATCCAAGATCACTGCCATGGGATAATCAACCGTAAGCTAACGATAAAAGTACCCTACCTTATTGCCTTCTTTCTCCTCCATATCCATATGGAATCCGAAGAGACTTAATTACCAACTCCGATTCAAGAAAATCTTACAACAAAAGAAAATTAATTAATTTATATAATAAACATTAAAAATATGTAAAATATAGCTTTAATTTGTGTTCAAAAACAAAACAAAAAATAATATTCAGTCGTCTCTCTCTCTCTTTCCTGATCTTTAGAAGAGAATAACACCTCGAGCACGAAAGAACCTCTCCATCTCCATCAAGCAATGCCTCTCTTTTCTTTTTCAACTTTACAACGTCATCTCGACTTTACGCCTGTACCCAAGATCTCCTCTCCATTCCCAACAACCAAATATCTACCGGTGCATGAATTTTTCAATAATCTGCAATCAAAAAATCCGGAAAATTAGATGAAAATTTAGAAGAACAGAAATTTAGAAGAACAGAAAAAAATATATTATATATGGGTTGAAATATATATATATATATATATATATTAAATTTGCTGCGATGAATATGATGAAGAAAGATAAGAATGGAGGTACATACAATTAATTAAAATAAAAGGAATCATCATTTCGTCTGACTCTCTTCACCATCTTCATCATCTTGGGGCGCATATTCAGGGGGAGCGGCGTAAAAAGCACCTCCAATGGTTCCGGAACCTCGACGCAGATCCTTCTGCCACCTGGCGGAGATGGCGGCGTATATAATTTTCTTTTCCAAACACGTCTTCTTGGAGCAGGGGGACACTCTGTCATCACCGGGATTCTGTGCTCCGGCCCTGTCGGAGTTTTGTATCCGTCGTCGTCCATTACGACGTCGGGCTTGTTGTTCGAGAATTGTTCGTCTTTGGAAGACGACGTCGTCTTGCGTGATTCTTTCGAAGGTGTTGGGATATCCGGGACAATGTTGTTGGGTCGTTCTGATTCTTGTTGATGATGATCTGACGGTTTGGATTGAGGCTGTGCCTGAAACTCCGACGAGGGCTTGTCGGCGTGATCATTGTCGATATTTAGATTGGAGGTCGGGTCAACTAGTTTCGACTCCATGAAGAATACAAGAAGAAGGTGAAAGAACCGATATGATGAGAAATAATGGTGGAATTCTAGTGGAGATAATTATATATGATGATAAGTTTATGGGGCCTAAGTTTATATATAACATATATATATATATATAATTTTAATTAATTTTATGTGTACTTTTGGTGGGAGGGAGAGATGGAGTGAAGAGAGGAAACGGTTTTAACTACAATTGAAAAGAGAGAATGAGTCTTTGAGTGAGAGAAAGAGAGAGCTTTGGATCCTACGCCACCACTTACCTATCCAAATTATTTTTACCTAATTATATATTGACTTTTCCAGTAAAAAAATTATATATTTTTTTTGAAAAAAAAATTATATGTTGACTTTAGTGTTAAAATATATTAATCCATTTATCTAGCTGTTGGAAATTTTGATATTATGTGACATATAATACGTGAGGGGTGTAGTTATAATTTGATATCAGAGGGGTCTAAGCTTTTTTTCTTTCTATAAACTATATTCTGAATTGATGACTTATTAGTTATCGCAAATTTTCAAGTATTCTTATTCAAAATTTCACATTTTAATGAATTTTCAAGGACCATTTTTTTGGTGGTTTCTAAAATTAAAAAAAAAATGCAAGTTTATTTTTGTTTTATTTATTTATATTGTTCATAGCCAAACTGGTCGGCCTGATTAAGGTCCAAACTAACCTAACCCATATCTGGTCGGCCGGCCCCCAGGCAAGTCTCAGATCATGTCAACAAGCTCAGGACGACCTAAGAAGAACAAATTTGGTCAGCCAGGCCTACTGACAAGTTATAAATGTTATTCAGGACCACCACAAGACATCTGACAGCTCCTAAAGACAACAACATTTATCCCATATTGACAAACACCAACAAACACATTCAATGCTTCTATAAATACAAGCGCATCCCCCTCCAAAGGGTAATGACAATCTTACCCTTACACTGCCTAAATTGCTACAGTAACACTCTCACTTAAAATTAACTTAAGCATCAGAGACTGTTAGACCGACACCATACCAGTGTCCCTTTGTATTCACTCTCTTCCTGTGCAGGTCACAATATCCCGAGAGGAGTAACGAAGGAGATCAGCGAGGTAAGACTAAGTTGATCAATTTCTTGCATCAACATATATAAACACTATAATTCATATATTTATACTCTTAAATCTAATAATATACTAACTTTAGAAAGTTATTATCATTGTAATTAACACTGATGAATGAAAGAAATAAATAGGAAAATAGAAATTAAAAATTGAACCATCAGGAAATATGAAATAAATATATTTTAGAAATATTTATAATTAAGAAAGAAAAGAAAAAAATTAACAATAAATAAATAATCTAAATAAATTTATTATATTATAATAAATATTTTAAATATATTTTAAATTTTATATATAAATAAAGAAAATTATTGAGTGGAGCCATGCTCCCACTGGGCCCTCCCTTGCTCCGCCCCCTGTGCGAGAGTGACAATTTGGTACTTGGAACTTAGAAGCCCTACTGCAACAACATAACATGTCTGTTTGTTGAGTACTAAGCTCTTTTTTTTTTTTTTTTTTTTTCTGAACTCATACGAACTTTTGGTTCATCTTTGCACGTGGCCTATTACCTGGGGACCACGTAGGCCATTTATTTATTTTTTTCGTCAATTTCGTCAATATCTCATCTTTTTGTGCTGTATTACGAAGGTGCTTTGTTTAGCTTGCAAGCAAAGAACCTGCAAGCAAAGAACCAAATGAATCAGAATTAATTTTAATTCCCGTCGTATAGTTTTTTTCTTTTCTCTTTCTTCTATTCCTAAAGTTTGTTCTATTAAATTTGTCTTATAGAATTTTGATTTGATTCTAATTAGTGGTCCAATTCAATATATTAAAAGAGTTTACACGATTTATAAATAATAAAAATTATAGTTTTAGTTATAATAAACTTATTCTGTAGTTTTAATGGGATTCTACTGAATTAAAAAAAATAAAAAACACTAAATGAGCTATTAATTATAATTAAACTTTAACGTTACAATATAAGAGATATTAAATTTATTCTTATTCTTATTATTTTTTTATCACAATACGAGGGGTTGTTGGAACCACCGACTTACAAAAGTGGGTAATATAAATGATATAATTAATAAACTTACCTTCAATCGTGCATATATATATATAGCTCTACCACTTTCATTTATAAGGCAAACTACCCACATCATTGAAATTTAACTCAATGTCACCTTTCATGTAAATGCATTCTAACCTCTCCAATTAATTCATACGTGGCATTATTAGACCTGGTTACATTTACCGGTATGGCCTCCATCATCACCAAATTTGGAAAGGGAACACTAAATTAAACTCTTAATTCAAACGGTTGGAGCAATAAATAGGTGATTCACCTCTCAATTTAACCTAATCAAATAAATCTCAACTAATTAAGTCCTCTCACTTACTGAGCAATATTTAACCACTTTAATAGCAAGCTAAAAAGTTGCCCAAGCTAATTTACCGCCCTCTATACATTATATATAAAATAAGGATAATATTTACATTATATATATAAAATAATAAAAATAATACTTATATTCT
This sequence comes from Prinsepia uniflora, assembly GCA_032719365.1. NCBI lineage: Eukaryota > Viridiplantae > Streptophyta > Magnoliopsida > Rosales > Rosaceae > Prinsepia > Prinsepia uniflora. Next base: position 10,392,890 of record CM064861.1, read on the forward strand.
ATTAAGGTGGTACATACCATTAGGTATCATATGTTTAACTTATCGAATTATTTTTGTACATATATCATTATTGGAACTATTCGTTCTTTAAATCATTATGTCAAGATCATCTCTAAAAAAAATCGAAAAGGCTATAGGTCGTTTAGTTATTCATATATATTAACTAAATAGACGAGTTGTCATGAATATTTTAATTCTTACCAAAAAATTTGATTCATATGAATGACTAAACAATTTCAAATCTTATTGAATTTTTTTTTAACATAGATGATCTTAATATAATGATTTAGAGAATGAACGATACAATTTGATATATCAAAAGGATGATGCGAGGAGATACCACTCGAATGGGATGCAAATATTTTCCATAACGTAATGTAATTTTTGGCGATGTATTTTTATTTTCCAGAATATACTATATTTGTTTCATAAGTTATATTTGTTAACGTGTTATATATATATAATATAAATAAATTTGTACTTTATTTTTATAACATATATTTACTATAATACGTAAAATTATATACATGACGTGATTTTAATAAATCACTATGGCAAATTTAGCATGCTGATCCTCCCTCAGCAGCTAAAAACGATGCTATCTAGTATCTGTCAATGCATCTTGAAGCTTTGCAGCTTAGGATTCTGTTCCCCAGCTGATGATGACAATAGGGAGGGGTTTGGATTTGGTAAGCTTCGAAATCCAGAGCCATATTGCTGTTTGGGGGAGGGTGGTGGTGGGTGGGGTTGGTGATAAAAAGTTACATTCCACAATACGATAGAAAATCGATATTCGCGGCTTGAGTGTAGAGCTGGATCCGGTCCGTTCAGTGCATGGTTTTCATCATCAAATAGTTTTGCAGCTTTTGGAATTGAAATTCCATTCCACGTTGCTTTAGGAAACGTGAAGTTAACGGTCCAATAATTTGGGGTCTTTAGTTTTAGCATGATCCTACAATAAATAGTAATTCAGTAATTTACGGAATCGCAAAGTTACATGTTATATCAAAAGATGATTACTTAATTATGTAAATCATGTTCTCGCTTTTATACAATTATATTGATAGAAGAATTATATATTAATCATCAATTTCACCCTTTTATAAGAGTTAAAAATTACAAATTACTATAAGAAAGCGACATTTAGGTTGTAATACTAGTTTATGTTTCATAATTGGTTAAATATCCCTCACTATTTATTTATATATGTGATATTTCCACTTCTATATTTATGTTTCATAATTTGATAAATATCACTCACAATTTATATAATTGATATTTCGAATGAATCTAAGGTATCTCTCGCGTAAAATATGAAAATTAATTCCTCGAAATATATAGTCAGATGCACTGATGAAGACCTCTGCCTACCAAATTTTGATACGTATACAAGACTTTGAAATTGGATAATTGATATTTCCACTTTTATAATAAAGCATGAAATATCTATGCATATAATAATATAGCTGATAAATAAAAAGCACCATCAGTATTGCTGAGATATAAAAAATTACTACACTTCGAATTTTAAACTCTCAAAATACAATATTTTTAGAAAAAACATATAATTATAAAAGAGAATATATGTTCTAATATGTTTTCAATTTTTATCAAAACACTAGTACATGTGAAACATTCATTTCTGCACATACGATACTACAAATTCGCACTCTAATTTCTCACTTGGTTTCCTAATTGCCTAATTTCTTTTTTTAATACGGTAATAAATGACTAATTAATGTATCAATTTATGTGAGCATAATGCATATTAAATCAATTAGTATTTGAATTTCGTTGTAAGATAAAAAAAAAAAAAGAAGAAGTAAAATATAAAGAAAATTGTGTAAGAATTCAGGTGGACATGCACAAACTCGCATGGGGAATGTATCGTGAAAGCTAGCTTTTTGCACCTGCTTCATGATTTAGCCTCCATTGGCAACCATCATGTCTCATGTACGTCACACAAATCATCTCCTGCTCTGCAGATTCAACACCTGCCTTCTATTAAGTATTAACCCCACAAATCTTTATTGGACTTCGCTTAATTAATTATTCATTAGTTCCCTGCTAACATATAAGGCTGCCATCAGAACCCTCCGCAGAAGATTCCTAGCTAGCTATCTAGCTATAAGGCTCAACCTTTATTGGAATTCCTTTAGAGGCATGATGTTGAATTTATTTTTGTCAAGCAAAAGTTTAAGCAGACTAGTTGAACAACTTATTAAATAAATCTCGGTCTAATCTCTGTGAAAATCAACCCACGAATTTTGGGTGATTGCAAGGACAAATGTTCGACCTAATCATTAGATTACCCAAAATTAGATACTAAAGTTTGCAGTTGACCATTGCAAACTTGACACATAATTATCAAAAGCCAAAAAAAAAAAAACGGATAACAAGCATATATACCACATAATCATATATTGTTTGTTGTCCATAAAATAGATGCATTGCAGGATCTTTGTATCCTCAATTGACAATCGTGTTCCCATTAATGGCGAGATAAACCTACATTATAATATTCTACATAGAGTCATATCGATCATGAATTTTCTAAGAAGTAGGTTGGATATACAAAGATTGTTTGAAGATGAATCAATATATAAAACTAATTAATAATTTGAAGTGCCATTGATCTTGTTGATTATGACGCTCACTAATTATCAACAAAGAGTAGTAAATTAGTAATCCATGAATGAACAAGTCATCTTAACGTGAGGACAATATGAGCTAGCTTGATCCATCTGCCTAATTATTTGTCAACCCTGTAGTTGGACTATATCTCCTACCTGGCTAACTAGCTATATGTACACGAACCATGCACGTGTAGATATCGGTGTATGCAATGATCAGTCGATTAATGGAGATCCGTTCGGGTCCGCAGTGATGAATACATTATTATTAAACCCTAAGGATGTAGATGATTCCCCAACTTTCGCAAGATGCTCTGTTCGGTTCTGCAAATTAAACAAACTAACTAGCAACAATTGATTCTGCTTGGAGCTTGTAGAAACTAAAGCCCATTGCTCACTGCCGTGCAGTTTCCCTTGTTTAGTGATGATCATGCCAGGAATGGGATGTCCAAGCCAGCTAGGTCACCACACCTTTCATAATCATACCTTTCATAATATATATATAGCGCTTTAGTACCAGTTGGTTGATTTCATAATACTAAAATAATATTTATACCGTTTATTTTATAATTTATTATTGAAATATCATCTCTATAAAAATTTCATAATACGCTCCTTTATAAAATAATATTTATACCGTTTATTTTATAATTTATTATTGAAATATCATCTCTATAAAAATTCATTCAAATAAAAAATCGTTTAATCATTCGATGATTAGCAAAAAACTTTTATTATGTTATTCGATATATATATATATATATGTAACTATTGTGTTATATAACCAAACAATTACCATATTGGATACATTTTTTGAAAGATGATATTTGAATATAGTGAATAGTTAAATTGTGATATTATTTTATTGAGTAGGTCTGACCGAATGGTTGATTCCGTATTATGGAACCAATCACCAGCTGATCTTAGAGCACAACTGTACTTAATCGATTAACATCTCCAACAAATTCATCAGGAGTTCGATTGTGACTGCTGTTCACGTGGCCATGAGGAAATGAACTAGATCATGTTTGAGATCTTCAATGCTCCAGCTATGGATGTGGCCATTCATGCTGTTCTTTCCCTCTATGCCAGTGGTCGTACTACCAGTAAGCTAAGTTCCACCGAAATGGATACAGATATGAGGATACGATACGACACGATATGATACTCCGATACGTTAAAATAAAAAATCAAAGGATATGATACGAGAAGGATACGGAAAATAAATAATATATTAAACCAACCAAAATTAAAGGGTGATACATTATGAAATTCAACAAACCAAAATTCAGAACACAGTGTTCTACTAAACCAACTTATTCCACCAAAATTCAGAACACAGTGTTTCACTAAACCAACCCTAAACCAACCAACCAAAATTCAGAACACAGTGTTCCACTAATCTTGTCCACTTTAATTTAACATTATGACACATACATAGCCCAAGTATACCTGATTGTATATGCGCATGGAACATAACTTATGCTCATTCATATCAACCATTAAATAGTGATGACAAAGAAAATGAAAGCAGAGTTCTAAAGGACAAGATAACTGTAGAACATGGTACCCTTATGGCCAAATATATCAGTATGTGTTAAAAACATAACATACAAGCTTTGTCTGCAAGAGAGGTGCTCTAAAGAAGAGTGCTTAATTCTGGGATTTTAAACCTTCTATATGAATTCAAAAAGCACAAGTGAGTAGAAGGTGATTTACCTGAAAGCTAAATCCCACAACCGATGGGGATTTTAAACCTTCTTTGACGATCGACGAGCGAGAAGAGCCGAAGAGGTTTTCCGTTAAAGAGTAGCCACTGCGGAGAGCTGGGTCACCGCACAGCGACGAGGATGAGGGAGAGCCGTCACCGCACAAAGACGAGGGCGAGGGAGAGCTGGGTCACCGGCTCACCGCACAAAAATGAGGTTGATGGAGATCTGGGTCGATTTCCAAATTTTTATTTATTTTCAACTTTGTTTTGTCATTTATGCCCTCAAGTATCCATCAAAATTACAAAAATGGCGTGTCTAACTGTGAAATGTACCTATCTAAATCGTATCCAAATTTTGATACGTATCCAAACGTATCCGACATATCAAACGCATATCGGACCAGTATCGGTAACCGAAACGCGATACCGGCCCCCATGAGCGTTTTGGTGCTTCATAGCCGGTAAGCTATTCACTTAGATTTGCACTATCTTTATTCCTTTCTAGTTGGTATTTTAGTAACTGAATTGAGAGTAAAACTACCGTTGTACTGGTAATAGCTTGGCTCTGTCTAGCACTTGTACCGTTTCTTGCTGAAATGGTTAATGAAATGATTTTACTCGACATAAATTGGGTTCGGAGAAAATTTTGGTGGATGGTGACTATCTGTAAATCTGTAATGTGATGAGCACTAGATAAGCCTGGTATATGCACTCTGTTAGAAAGTATGAAGAATGATTTTGGAAATATGAGGGATTAAAAATTTTTCTATGAGTTAGATTGCGTAAAAGAATTATCATTATTGCAGTTTCGTGGTTCAACAAGTAAATATATCTCAGGTAAGTAGGTAACCTTATAATGACTATTCTGGGTGTGGGATTTCTCAATATTGTTCCCACTTTCTGAGGCTACATATGTGTTGTCTTTTAAACACTACTCCTTACTTTCTATTTGCTGTGTGCAGGTATTGTTCTTGACTCTGGTGATGGTGTCAGCCACACAGTCCCTATATACGAGGGGTATGCTCTCCCACATGCCATCTTAAGGCTTGAAGTTTCAAGTCGTGACCTGACTGATGCCCTGATGAAAATCTTAACTGAGCGTGGGTATTCGTTCAGTATCACAGCCGAACGTGAAATTGTGAGGGACATGAAAGAAAAGGTGGCCTACATTGCTCTTGAATATGAACAAGAATAGGAAACTTCTAAAACCAGCAGTTCAGTTGGGAAAAGCTATGAGCTACCCGATGGTCAGGTGATCATGTTGAACTACACCACAAAGATCAACACAAGCATCGGATGGATTGCTTCACAACCAAGTAAGTATCCTTACTTAATCTCCTAGCTGTAAACTGATTGTGAATCAGGAGTAGCCTGTGATTACTTGTGATTGGTAGTGATTAGATGATTAGTGTTTAGAAGAAAAAAATGGAAATCAGTGATGATTTGAATGGAAGAATTTCACACAGTTTGGATATGCACACCAACTGTTCGATGAAATGCTTTGTGAAGGAAACTAACACAGTCTTCCCGATTCAATCTGAGATTTCATCATTCTTATTCAATCTGTTTTTTAATTCATCACACACACACACACACACACACACACACACACACACACACACACACACACACACACACACACACACACTCTGTTTCATTGCAATTTGATTATATGAGAATACAATCATTTCACACACTTCACTCTCACACACTCACACGGTTACAACACACACACATTTCAAGACACTCTTAGAACCAATAAAACAGTGCCACCTCAATTACTTAGATTCTCAGAATATTCACGGCTCAGCCACACACAATTGCACAATCCCTTTCATTCTGTTATCCAACCTAGCAACCCTTTCCACCTCAGCTCACTTTTCCATCTCAGCACACTTTGCATTTAGAGAGTTGCACTGGATATAAACCAGCAAGCAGCTTACACTTCAACAAACCCTCCTAAGCTGGAGGCTGGTTTGATTCCAAGAAATGTTCTCAGTCTTCCTAGAGTATCTTTAGAGACTGCTTTAGTAAAGATATCTACAAGTTGCAGTTCAGTCTTGCAGTACAAGAGTGCAATCTTGTCTTCCTGCAGAGCTTCTCTAATGAAGTGATATTTTCTGTTAATATGCTTGGTTTTCTGGTGAAACACTGGATTCCTTGCAATGGCTATAACTGACATGTTGTCACAGAATAGGGTAGTTGCCTCACACTGTTCCTCCCCAAAATCCTTAAGTAAAAACCTCAACCATATAGCCTGAGTTGTAGCATCTGCTGCACTCACATATTCAGCCTCAGCAGTAGACAAAGCCATACTGCTTTGTTTGACAGAGGCCCGGGAAAAAACCCTACTTCCCAAAGAGAAAGCATAACCTGATGTACTTCTCATATCATCCCCTGAACCACCCCAATCACTATCACAAAATCCTATCAAGTTGGAACATTTCCCTTTCTCATATTCAATCCTATAGGACAGTGTTCCCTGGATGTACCTCAGAACCCTTTTAGTTGTTCCTAGGTGCTTAGTTGTAGGTCCATGCATGAATCTTGATAGAAAACTAGCAGCAAACATTATGTCTGGTCTAGTTGCTATAAGATACAATAAACTCCCCACAATCTTCCTGTATAAGGACTCATCTGCAGGCTCAGTCCCATCAACCCTTCTTAGTTTGTCTCCTGGAACCAAAGGTGTGCTTACTGTTTTGCAATCCCTTAGTCCAAACTTGTCAAGTAGTGTAGTGGCATACTTTCTTTGGTGTATGAATACATACTGATCGGTTTGAATCACCCTCATCCCTAGGAAGTGATGCAACAGACCAAGATCAGACATCTCATACTTGTTCATCGTTTCGTACTTGAACTGCCTCATTAGTTGCTCACTTGAACCTGTGTAGACAATGTCATCTATATACAAAGAGACAATTAGGATACCTCAATCTTCTGCTGTTTTCACATATAATGTAGCTTTACTAGCACCCTTCTTGTAACTATTTTGGGACATAAATGTGTCAATTTCTCCATACCATGCCCTAGGTGCTTGTTTGAGTCCATACAAAGCCTTCTTAACTTTGTACACCTTTTCTTCTTGATTTCCCACAGTGTACCCTTCTGGTTGTTTAATGTAGACCTCTTCCTCCAGAGTCCCATTTAGGAAAGCAGACTTAACATCCAGCTGATATAATTTCCATCTCTTCTGTGCTGCAAGGGCAATTAGTGTCCTGATAGTATCCAATCTAGCTACTGGGGCAAATGTCTCATTATAGTCAATCCCAGGCTTTTGTGCATAGCCTTTTGCCACCAGCCTTGCCTTGTGTTTTTGGATTGAACCATCTAAATTCATCTTGGTTTTGAGGATCCACTTTACACCTATAACAGGTTTCCCCTTAGGTCTGTCCACCAAATCCCAAGTTCAATTTTTATGGATCATTTCAAGTTCAGCTTCCATAGCTGATTTCCAAAAATGATATTTAGCAGCCTCAGTGTAGTTCTCAGGTTCCACTATGCACATACGACATTGTGCATAGATGTCACTGATACTCCTGTATCTCACTGGTGTACTACTGGCAGGACCCATCCCAATCCTCCCGGGATTAACGCGGGATGACCCTGCTCCCGTCTGACACGAAGTGTCAGACAAGGGATATTTCCGTCCTTTGCCCTCCCGGGCTATCAGAGTACGCCAGGACCCGGAGGAGGCATGTGATATCTTGGTCTCTGCTACAGTCCACATCCGATGTCAACTTGAAGGGCAGTCAAAACATTAAAAGCTGTGAGTGGACAAAACAAAGTTTATAAAACATTTCCATAAAGACATTTGTACCCTTCACTAAAAAGCATGCATGCATTCGAAAACCATTTAACCAAATGGAACCATCTGTTGGAACTAAGCCCAAAACCATAATCAAATCAAATATACGGGCCACTGCCCAAATCCATTAGACACCAATTAGGGACTCAGCCTAAAACTATAACCATACTGAAACCAAATACACGAGCCACTGCTCAAATCCTGTGCACACCTGTGCACACCACATATCAAAGAATCATAAAGATTCAACCATACGGGCCACTGCCCAAAACCATACGGGACTCAGCCCAAAACCTGTGTAACCACACATCACATCTCATATATCATATCATATATCATATATACATATAAGTCACACAACCAATCCTGTCACGGTATCCAAAGCTACGCGCGTGCTACCCAGGTCTCAATCTGAGTCTTCTCAAAGTCAAGGTCAATGTCCGCAGACCACTGATCCTACTCGAGGTTATAGTAACCATAGCCTTCCTGAGAGTAAGAAACCCAACTGGGGGTGACTCCACTAAGTCGGTGCTCCGTGACTACTCCGGGGTCCACCCAGGCTAACGACCCTCCCCAGAGGAGATAATAGAAGTAAAGGAAGGTATATGCATATATATATATATATACATAATACAAATATCCATGTCCGGCTCCCCTAAACCGTCATGATCCATAATATCCAGTTCATATACATATAGACCATATCCTCCATGTCTGGTTCCCATAAACTGTCATGTACCATCATAACCTAACCAAGGTTCATGCCGGTTCCCTTAAACAGTCATGTACCATAAACATAATCAGGGTTCATGCCGATCCCCATAATCCGTCATGAACCACGATTCCACAACAAGGGTTCATGCCGGTTCCCATAAACCGTCATTAACCGGGAAATCCATTTAAGGTTCCCTGGCCTGAAATCAAAACTATAAAGTAACCTAGGTCTCGTGCCCGAACATAGGACATCAGCTCCGCACTGTGCCCGATATCTGAGGTCATATGCCCGAGAAAAAACCAAATGGGTCTCATACCCGAGTTTATCCTTTTGAAATCCAAATCCAATTCATTAAAACCAATGAGGAAATACAGACCCGTATAAGCACCGTATAAGGCCGAACCCTCAGAATACGTGCTTATACGTAACCACATACAAATGCACCCATGGCATTACCAAACATGTATTAAAACATATAATAAACATTTATGCATGCACAAATTTAGAAAACCAAGGTCCACTCACAGACCGTCCGAGCTGCCGCCTCGATTTGCGTGCCGTAGGCTCTCCTGAGCCGATCACTGTCACCGGGACTCCTGAACCTGTCCAAATCATAATAGAAGGTTACTAACTACCTTATTAACCTCCTACCAAAGTCTCGTAATTTTCCCGAACTTTTAACTATTTTTAAGCCGACCCTAAACCTTCCGATGCCCCGAAACATATCGAGCCGGTGTCCGATTGACACGAAAACAGTCCCAAAATGTTCTTTACATCGAATAGAAGATTTTGTATGTTGAACACTTCCCCAAATTACTGTTCACGCGCCCCAAGAAGGTCCAAAACACTGTTCATCGTCACTAATCTCCAGCTGAACCGGTTCACTGTTCACGACACTGTGCTGAACCGGCGTGACCGGTTCAGTGCTTTCCTCCCTCTGTTTTGGTCCGATTTCAACCCTAATTAATCCTATAATTCCTATTTCTTCATTTCCTATCATTTCCAATCATCAAAACAACCTTAAAACACCTAAATTCCATGGTTTAATTATGAACCAAACGGTCCATTTTTCCTACACTGCACCCACGGCTTCACAGCCATCCAAGGCTTCCTAAACCTTCCTAATGACCTCCGAGAAACCTAATGGATTCATTAAAACCATCAAAAACGACCCATAACAATAAAAATGGAAAATGGATCGAAAATGGGCTAATCGATACCTCTCGGGTTCCTTGCCTCCATGCCGCCGTCCACGGCGGTTCTGGCCATCCAGGCCGGCCACCTCAGCTCCCCCAGTCTCTCTGGTCCTCCCAGCTGATCATGGGTTGATGGTTGGATGGGTTTGGGTTACACAGAGATGGAGAATGGTGGGTGTGGGATCGGGTAATTTGAAATGAAGAAATGAAATGCACGGTGAAGGGAGATGCATGAATATGTGTGGGCTATACAATGGATGGGTGACACTTGTCACTCATCCATTGGGCCTCCATAAAATATCTGGGCCCACTAGAGTCCAAAAGTGAACTTATCTCGTAATTCGTGCAATAGTATCCCGAAACTTCCTTGAACCGTAACTTCACCGCCGAACGTCCGAATTCGACGTGCCGCCTGTCTATCGATTCGTATCGTTCCAATCTACGTAATGGTCCTCGGCCCTCGGCCATCGGACATCCCAGGTCAAAAGTCAACTATTTGCTCTTTTTAACCATAATTACCAAAATGCCCCTAAACTTCCGAACGTCGGAACTTCTTCCACGAATGTCGGAATTGAACGTACCACCTATCTATGAACTCGTGACGTCCTAAACTACGCCACGGTCATTGGTCAAAGTCCATTTGACCGCCCGAATGAAAAGTCAACGTTTTGCCCATGCCTAGGGACAAAACGGTCATTTTGCATCGTTCGTCCGATTTCGCCTAACTAATCACCGATTAACCTCACTACTCGAGATTAGTCACTAATCTAATCCTGAAATTCGGGACGGGTCATTACAACCTTCCCTTCTTAATTAATTTCGTCCTCGAAATTCCAACCAACCTAATTTATCCGTTCTTCCCTCCTTAATTTAGTTTCATTCTCGAAACTCCAACTATCCTGATTGCATATCCACCTCGTGGAAAGAAAAACCGATCTTATCTCATGTGTACACTCGTACACCCACTTACCAAAAAAAAACTCGTCTGCACCCAGACGTACCACTAACACTCTCGTTACATCGACTACCCTCGACCACGTCGAATAATAGTAGTCATACGTTCCGAATTGACACTACTTGTCAAACCTACCATTTTGTATGATCGGGTTTTGAGATGTTGACCTAGGAGGGTTAGGTAGATCTCGTCGTCCTGAGTTCGACGACAGGCGGCACGTATTCATCGGAGTTACGATGTGGGAGTTACGGGTCTAGGAAGGTAGTGGCAAAGTTGTAATATTGGTTAAAACAGAAGGGAATTTTGGTCTTTTTGCACCTGGAGATTTGTGCAGCAGAGAAGGCAGATGGATGGCTGGGATTGGGCCATGTGTGAGAGAGAATAGAGAGGATTGGTGACATGTGGCAGGTGTGTAGTGGGTTCTGGTTGGTTCTAGTGTGGGCACGGTCCAATTATTTGGGGTGCAACAGTGCTGTCTGTGTGTGGGTTCGCAGAGGAAAACAGGAAACAGAGAAGAACTGAGGGAGCTGGTGGTGCTGTGGCCGTGTATAAGTGCAAGTGGGACTCGAGAGGAGGATGAGGCGACGCTGTGGACTCCAGGGAACGCGGCGGCGAGCACGGTGGTGGACGGTTGCAGGTAATTCCTCATCCCTGTAAACTTGCCCTGTTTTCCCGTCGAGTTTCAAATCAAAAGTCGTGAGTCTAGGGGTTGAATCGAAGAGTCTAGAGAGGTCTAAGGGACTTAGTTGAGACCAAAGAGTCTCCTGGTTGTGCTGCCGCGACGGGGAGTGTACGGTAGGGGTTAGCACGACGGCGAGTACTTTGTGTGCTCTGTTTTGGCCGTGAGTTTCAGACGGGAAGTCGTGGACTTAGGGGCTGAGTCGAGGGATTTGGTGAGTTGAGTGAGACTCAGTGAGGTCCTAGGAAGCGTCTGGTGTTGCCACCGTGACGGAGGAGGACCTGGGTGGCCGGGAGGAAGAACAGGGGTCTGTGCGGGTTTTCTTTCGAGCTTCAGTCGACGAGTTGTGGGTCGAGTCGAGGTCTATGGAGTTGGGGAAAATGTAGCCTAGGTCTGAACGGTGCTGTGGGTGAAGAGAGGAGTCGATTCAGTGGCTGGACGGCGGAGAACAGTTCTCGCCGGTTCGAGTTGCAGCGGCCGATTCAGCACAGTCGACTCGAGGTTGACGATGGTACTGTAGCTGGCGCGTGAGGGCCACGCGCAGCCACTTTGGGCGGCGCGTGGGGGCGCTTGCGGCGGCGGTTGGGGAAGTTGTCAACATGATTTTTGGTCTAGGTGTTGTGACGAGTCTAATGGAATTAGTTTCGGGTTAATCGGACATTGTTTGAGGTTAGTTCCGCGAGGTTGAAGGTTTAGGGTTTTGGTTCGTTACGACTAGGACCCGGGGATTTTCGGGACAAATTAGGTGGACCTTCGTAGACATGTTAGTAACGTAATTTGGCGGTTGTTGACAGGTTCGGGAGTTCCTGAGGAAGCTGAGGAACGTACGAGACGTTCGGAACGCGATTGAGGGCTCGGTACTGTGAGTGGATGACAAGACCCATCCCGATTATCCCTCGATAACCGCGACAAATCCTGCTCCCGTCTGACAAGTCAACTAAAGTACCACAATTGCCCTCAGCACTTGCCAAACAAGGGATAATTGTACCTGTGCGCATTCATGCCTCCACCTCCCGATCAGCCTCGATCGTCGTGCCACCACCTGGAGGGCCAATAAAACATCAAAGGTGTGAGTGGACAAAACAAAGTTTCATAAATACGTTTTGTAAAAAAAAACAATCTTACCCTCCAGTTTTCACAAACATGCATGCATATCATATAAAACATGAGTTCTATACATTAAAGATAAAAGAAAACAGTTAATTTAATTCAAAATCAATCATGATACCATCATCCTCAACATCCAATCTCAATATCCAATAACCCGTCACGATATCAATGCAACGCGTGTAAACTCGGGTGTCTCAAGTCCGAGTACCTCCCCAGGATCAACGACGTCTGGGGTGATATCATCTCCAGGATCAACGACGTCTGGAGGATATCAATATAAACTCACACTCCTGAGATTGAGCTTCCCCTCGGAGCTACTCATCTCCAGGCAGTGGATCGTGACTACTCCAGGATCTACGACGTCTGGAGGAGACCATCAAATCACCGAGGATGATACCACAAATCAAGAATCTCATTTCAAAACTATTTAAATCTCAAAATCAAATCAATAGTTCAACAGGGTCTCTGCCCAAATTATAGCATTTCCACAGCACAAGTAAATTCCATAATTTCATGTCGAACAGATCATTTATAATTCAATTTCTTCAATTAAATCATGTAATTTAACTTCAAAGTCAAAAGCTATCTCAAATCTCAGATTATCGCCCAAAATCACAATTTTATGATTTTCTCGAAATTCGTGCCCAAAAACAATATAATAATAATATAATATTCCCAAAATCCGGAAATTATCATATCACATTATTAATCATAGAAAATCAATTTGAATCATATTATAAGCATTTAAAAGCAGTTAAAACATATATGCATGCATTTAGGGTAGAAAACAAAAGTCCACTCACACACCGTCCAAAGCGCTCGTTTTCCGAGCTGCACGCGTTTCCGTAATTTTCGCTATTTTCCAAAAATCCCAAATCATGTCCAAAATCATTACTCATGGTCACTAAGGTCTCAATTTACATCATATTAATTTCTCATAATTTTCCGGGAATTTAATATTAATTTAATACGTAACGTAAACCTTCGGACCCTCGAAACATTATCGAGACGGCGTCCGATCGACTCGTAACCAAAACCAAAAATGTTCGTTACATTAAATAGGACAAGTTTCATGTTGACCTTACCTCGAAATTCCCACGCACGCGCCCCCACGCGCCGCCGTGAGTGGCTGCGCGTGGGTGCCACGCGCTGCTACAGTACCATCACTGTTGTCTTCTCGACCCGATTTCCTGGTAAACGGGTCCTGCGACCCGCGAGGTGACCCGGTCCAATCCTGCATATTTCTAGTCCATTTCTTAAATTGATTATACTAATAGGATCGTATTAATGTTTATTAAAGATCTGGAATGTCAATTTCGTGACTAATTACCTCAATCTACTCGATCAAATCTCACAGGTTCGAAGCTTGTTCATCGTCGAGTTCTTCAAACCAGCAGCCAAACCCTTCAATTAATGAGTCGTATAGCGTCGTAGGTTCATGCTAAAGATGATTTCGAAGTCAATTGCACACGAATTGGCCCCCAATTACTCAACCCAAGCTCGAAAATCTCCGAAGTCCGCCATGTCCGTTCGAGGTCCAAACGACGCCAATTGTCGTCGAATTTGAGCTGGTTCCATTCAGAATGACCTCAGAGAACTCACTTTAATCTCAGTTTATAACATCTCGAGCTAGAAAGATTAATTCGAATTTTTTGGAGAAATGTGAAGGGTCTCGGGTTCTTGATCAAAACGACACCAATTACCGTCGGTTTTGATTGGTTTCAGCTCGCCTTGAGCTCAGGAGATGAAATTCAAGGTCAATTGAAGCCAATAACATCTGGTTTGAGAAACCCGAAATCAAAGGGAATGAAAATGTATGAGGTCGGGTTCCATGGTGTGCAGTTTTTCCTCCCTCCTTTGTATCCCTTTAATCCCCCACTGGAACTCTCTCAATTCGTCTTAATTGTCATCAGACGAAGGAGAATTGCAACTGGTTGTAAGAGTATAGGTAGTCTCTGTTTTTTGGTTTGAACGAATGCACACACCTGCACAGACTTATACACGATTGTGTTTATTTGCCCAGAAAAATCCACACCGTCCACTTCATGTGCTCCTTCATCAAATCCAGCCACTAATCTCACACATATGGTGACAAGTGTCACCACCTGCCCAATCCACATCCAAATTAGTTGACTCACCAGGTTAAATTACACACTTATCCACACTGCAGCAAATTACCATATGGTGACAAGTGTCATAATAAATTACCAAAATACCCCTCGTCGTTCTAGACCCATAACTTTCTCGTTCGGACTCCGATTGGCGCATGCCGCCTGTCTATGAACTCGTGACGTCCCGACCTACGTCACGGTCATCGGTCAAAGTCCGTTTGACTGCTCGAATAAAAAGTCAACCGTTTGCCCAATTCCAAGGCCAAAATCGTCATTTTCCCCAAAATTTCCAAATTTTCCCCTTTTTAAATATTCGGGTCGTTACAGTGGACCCCTTCTCTATAACTGAGCATGCATAACTGCTTTTAATTACTTGTTTTATGGTTTTATATGTGATTTCATGATCATTTGAATATGCTATAACTGTTTTACTTAATTGCACGTTTTTTGAGAAATAACGTATTTGACACGTTTGACGAGAAATGTTGATTTCTGAAAATAAAGCTATGGTTTTGGGGTTTCCAAATGATAACTGGTTTTCAATGATGAAAACGGGATTTTGAAACATAAGTTTAATAGAATCGAGAGTTGGTTTTAAAGTTGGAAAGTGGACTTCCGGATTTGGGTTCGGAATGACGGTTCTGGATGCCGGAACGGCTTCGGACCGGTGATTTCGGATTCGGGTTTGGATGTGGATGTAGAAATCATTTTCAACTAGTTTTGATTGGATTTGTTGGATCTGGTTATTGGGTTTAAAGACCCGGATATTGATTGACGGGGGACGGGCGGATTGAGTTTAAAGACTCGGGAGTTTAAAGACTCGGATACATTAATATTTCCCGCGTAGGCCTGTTGAGTTTAAAGACTCGGATATTATTGAGGCTTGGATTGAGTTTAAAGACTCGGGAGTTTAAAGACTCGGATAGGTCCAGCAGGTTTGATCGGAAATGATGGTTTGATATTCACGATTTATGATACGGTTTTATGATGCTTATGATATGGTGGTTTTTATAACTGTTTTATAGTGTTTCTGTTTCTTATGATGTTTTATGGTGGTTGATTGGTAACTGTTTTGATAACTAGGTTGTGCATGTGGTTTCAAAACGGAGGGCTAAAACCCGGTTTACTTATAAAAGGATTTTGGAAAACTTTTCTTTTATTTATGGTCCACTCACATCTTATGTTTTAAATTTCCCTCCAGGTCGTGGAGCTAGAATGGGGTTTCGACGTCGAGGCAGCGTCTGAGGCATAGAAGTTGCGAAAGGGATCCCGGAGTGTTTTACATCTTTCCACGTGCGTGTAACTAGTTTATCGGTTGTTTTTATTTTTGTGTAGTCGGGACTATGTTCTGTAAACTGTTAACTTCGGGATGTATTGTATGGTTCCTCCTGCGTCTGACTAGGTGTGTTGGTGTGTTTACGTGAGTTTTACTTTGGTGTTGCGTCGGGGAGTCAGACGGGAGCAGGATTTACCTCGGGTTTCAGGGTGAAACCGGGGTGGGTCCTGACAACCAACACGCTCACCAACGTACTACTGGTATACCCTATATACCGTCACCAGGCACGACAAGTCTGCCTAGTATCGTACCTCGAACAACGTACAAAATACGTACATCTACCCATCAATCAGACTACAACTACAACAACAACAACGACAACACAACCACCTAGGTCGTTGCCAAACACGTTTCTATAATGGAGTTCATATGTCCAATCCAGCATTAGACAAATCAAAACTCCAACCCATCATCTATTTCCAAATCCGAATCTGAATCTGCAATTTCGTAAGAAATCCCGAATCCAAACCCAGAAATCATATCCATAACCATATCCAAATTCGAATCCGAAATCATCATTCCGTAAGCTAGCATTTGAAATAACCATTCCGAACCCAAATCCATAAAAGGAAATCCACTTTCAAGCTCCAGAATCAAATCCTGAATCGTCACCCAGAATCCGATTCCAAAACCCAAATCCAGAAATCCTCTTTCAAGTTCTAAAATCAAATTCTGAATCGTCATCCAGAAATCTGATTCCAAAACCCGAAATTTCGTTCACGTCTACCCAGACGCACCAAAACCGAACCTATTGGTTACCTGTTCAATTGATTTCACATTACATTTGATTGACTTCATAGGGAAGCCAATCCCAATATTAACACATCTCTAAGGCTGACCATATCCAACCACGTCAGAAAACTACTCATCGGACAACTACTCGTCGGACAATTACTCACCCGAGTAATAAGCCATATGGGATTTACCTCGAAAAGATGTTCATTCCCAACGTCCTCAACTCAAACATCCAAGTAAGAGGGATAAACTCTCCATCCATCTGGATCATCAAGATCACGATCCAGATCCATCACTATATCAACCGACCATAGACATCACGATCCCCGATCATCACGACGTCCAAAGTCCTCAACATCATAATCTCGATCCATAACACGATCCTAGATGGATCCACACATGCTCACTCAGCGAACAATCCACCTGAGATCCGATCATAGGGTATTCCACCCTCCTGAATCCTTCGTCAGTCACATCACTCTTTAACAAATTCCCACATTTAAACAGATCAGTCAACGACGAGACATGCCGAGATTGTGGGTTCTCACTGATTACCTTGTATTGATCCTTGTCATTCCACCGAGGAAAAACCAAGGATGATCCAAAACGATGACATCAAAATCCATCCTATGTGAATGCAAACAACACTCGCTGCACTCACCACGTCATGTAACCTGACATCGTCTGCCACCAAGCAGAAAATGAGAAATCTCAGTCATGTAATTTCGATATACTCACTCCACTTGATGGCCCAAGACAAATCCCGGGTCCACCAACCAATACACGACCAATGTACTGGTGACAACAACCATCATTTACCATACTCGTTACCAATGCGGAAAACCCGCATTCCACTCATCACCTTAATCGCAACCTCTCGCGATTTCGAAGTTCCAACCTGATTGGAAACAGCACACCTGGACATCAACCACATGTCCCCGTTAGACTGGTTATGGACACATGCCCATTTACAACCGTATATGTACCTCTCGACTAGAGAGTCACAACAGACCCCTGCTGTGATCTGCAGTCAAATCTCTGCATACCACCGTACTTGACCAATTCTGACCAACACTGACCAACTGGTCGCTACACCCCACAACATATCGAGTCTGACCAACCGGTCACTAAGCCACCATGACAGTACTCGATCCTCACGTCTCAACTACCGTTGGAATCCAATCCGGTCCATCACTATCCATGATCCACTCCTGAACCACAGATACCGAACATATGCTCATCTTGACGGATGTGGCTCAACGTCATCACAATCACCGGCACCAGCACCAGCACTAGTACCAACACCAACATACTAACATAAACACTAGTATCAGCACACAGGCATCCACACTAGTATCAGCACAAAGTGTGCGAATCAGACAACCCTGGATCTCTGCTCGTACCGAGCGACGATCCCATACCTCTACTCAAATTGGAGAAACTCCACCTCCGTCGTACCCAAAAACTTTGGCTACAGCCACCCTGACAACTCATATGAGAAAAGAAAATGTCCCCTGAATGTCCCCGTCTCATTCTGCAATCGCACTCAGCCATAACCGGGTCGAATCCAGAATCACTGCTCGTACATGTGCGTTACTCACGCACCTCGTATCGTCGTCACGACTGACAATCCCATCGTGACAATTGTCACTGCAACCTGAGTCTACTCGACCTGATAAGACTCGTCTACGTCCATCGATAGTAGCGTCTGCCACAACCTCATGCAGACCTAACTACCAGGTATCACTATCGAGATTCGCATCCAACGAAATCAATCGACCGTAAAAACTATTCCGTATCCCCAACTTGGGATTCCATCGACAAGTACCAACCATGATAACTTGTCCGAATCAAACTTTAACCAGTCGTAACCCGACTAAACCAATGTCGTCTACCAGGTCATCCACGACCTTAGTTGCACCAACAATCCATTACAACTAAGTAGCACGACAACCAACTAGGTCTAACCGATAAGTACCACCTCGACTGCAGAGTGCAGTCCCATCACAAACTGACATGACTAGACCGACTAACGAATCCAAATCAGAATAGTCGTCCAAGTCAAACCACTCATCAACTCACATTTCTGAACCATATACCCAAGGTAGGGTTCCACGATCACACCTAGAGTTCCACGAACTCGACTGCTAACTGCCAACTGCAGTACACTCCACGAATCCGGCTATAACTGCCAGCCGTAGTACAATCCACAAATCTGACTGCTCCTAGCAGTAAATCCATCAAACTCAACCAAATTCGATCATCGGATGGTCACAACATCCAACCAGTCGTCGGAACCGGTCCTACGACATCATGAAAGACGATCCCAACTAACTGTCTCACGATCACAATCTAACGTACGAATATGTTCATCCTTCCGTAGGGTCCCACACTGTCAACCCTGACAGAACTATGGCAACCCCGGCATCCAGTGCCGAACCAAGACATTCCACGATACTGTCCTACTAACTATCATATCAGTATCCCACTATCAGGTTGACCACGAACTGTAGCCCATTGAGATATCACATCCTCGACCTGCGTACTACTCGAAGAGCTCCACGGTTGCTCGAATAGAGACAACCCCGCTCTGATACCACGTTGACAGGACCCATCCCAATCCCCCCGGGATTAACACGGGATGACCCTGCTCTCGTCTGACACGAAGTGTCAGACAAGGGATATTTCCATATTTTGCCCTCCCGGGCTATCAGAGTACGCCAGGATCCGGAGGAGGCATGTGATATCTCGGTCTTTGCTACAGTCCACATCCGATGTCAACCTGAGGGGCAGTCAAAACATTAAAAGCTGTGAGTGGACAAAACAAAAGTTTATAAAACATTTCCATAAAGACATTTGTACCCTTCACTAAAAAGCATGCATGCATTCGAAAACCATTTAACCAAATGGAACCATCTGTGGGAACTAAGCCCAAAACCATAATCAAATCAAATATACGGGCCACTGCCCAAATCCATCAGACATCAATTAGGGACTCAGTTCAAAACCATAACCATACTGAAACCAAATACACGAGCCACTGCTCAAATCCTGTGCACACCTGTGCACACCACATATCAAAGAATCATAAAGATTCAACCATACGGGCCACTGCCCAAAATCATACGGGACTCAGCCCAAAACCTGTGTAACCACACATCACATCTCATATATCATATATACATATAAGTCACACAACCAATCCTGTCACGGTATCCAAAGCTACGTGCGTGCTACCCGGGTCTAAATCCGAGTCTTCTCAAAGTCAAGGTCAATGTCCGCAGGCCATTGATCCTACTCGAGGTTATAGTAACCATAGTGTAACGATCCGTCCCGGGAGTCGGGAGTAGTAAAGTGATTAGTGACGGATTAGTGAGGTAAATCGGTGTTAGGTTGGGTACTTTTGGACTTTGGTACAGAATGACGATTTTTCCCCTAGAACGAGAAAAAATGTTGACTTTTAGTTCTGGTGGTCAATTTGGGCATTGACCGAAGACTGTGACGTAATTCGGGACGTCACGAGTCCGTAGACAGGTGGCACGCCCGATTCCGACATCCGAGGAGGAAGTTATGATGTTCGGAAGATTGAGGGCACTTTTGTAATTTGGTTAAAATACAGGGAAAAAGTTGACTTTTTGCACGACAAGGTTTCTCCACGCAAACCGAGGATCTTTAGGTAGATCTCGTCGTCCTGAGTACAACGCAGGTGGCATGCCTTCATCGGACGTCGAACGAGTGAGATACGGGTCTAGGACTTGAAGGGTAAAATCGTAATTTGGACATCACACGGGTATTTTGGTCTTTTTGTGCCTTGGGATGCGTGCAATCAGATTGGGACAAGTGTACAGAGCTGGTTGGATATTTTGGGTTTGGAGCACAGGATGATGGACACGTGGGAGACACCTAGAGATTTCTAGTCGGTTTGGGTGTGCACGGCTACAAATTGCACAGCTGTGCAATCATGCAATTTGTTCACAGAGAGGGAAAAATAGGGAGAGTGAGACCGTGAGATTTCTTGATTGATTCCTAGGTTTTGAAGACGTTGAGTTGAGTGAGTGATCAAAGGAGGTTCAGTGTGAGGGTGTGTTCGTGTTGAGGTGAACTAGAGTGAGGTTGTGTGGGTGCGAGGTGTGCAGAACTCAGAGAAAACAGAGACTGAGTTTGAGAGGAGAGATCGATTGATTGCAGGGAGAGTGTGAGTTTGGTGATTCAGTAAGTGAGAGTAGAGAGAGGTTGAGAGGCTGGTGAGTGCTTGGGTTGAATTGAAGTGCGTAGGGTGTGTGTGAAGGGGGAAAAATACAGAACCGAGGACCACCATGCACGGCTGTGCACCTCAAGGGATCAAACCAGCGAATTGAAGTTGTGGTGGCGTTTAGTGACCTGAGAGAAGCCTTGTGGATTTAGTGGAACACGACGGAGCTCACGGTGGACGGCAAGGAGCAGGTAATTTCTTGGGTTTCCTCTATTTCCCCTGTTTTTCAGTTTGAGTTCAAAGTTAAAGTCGTGAGTTTTGAGGTCGAGTCGAGCAGTCCTATGGGTTCTAATAGACGTAGGAGGTCCTTAGGAACCTTTAGAACTTGAAGCCATGATGGGAGGAGAAACTGGTGGCCGGGAACTAAAACAGGGGTTTTTTGGGTTTTCTAGTTCGAGTTGGGGGATGAGTTTTAGGCCGTGATGTCGTGTTTTTAGGATGGGAATTAGTCACTAGGAAGAGGACGAAGCTTTTGGTGGAAGTAGGAACAAAAATGGACGGGAGACGGTGGAGAACCGGTCACACCGGTCGAGTGGTCGAAAAAGAAGATGAACAGTGGTTACTGTGCAGGCGCGTGAAGCCCACGCGCAGCCCATTTGGGCGGCGCGTGAGGGCGCGTGGGGCAGTTTCCGGGGAAGTTTCCAACATGGTTTTTCATCTAATCGTTGTATCCAACCTGTTGGGACAAGTTTCAGGACGATCGGACATCGTCTCGGGTTAGTCCTAGGGGTTCGAAGGTTTAGGGTTCCGCTTAATTACATTTAAAATTCCATGAAAATTGGGGAAAATAGGATAAGCTTAGTTGAAGTGTTTGTGACCCGTTTTGGTGACTTTGGACAGGTCGGGAATTGCCTGAGGCAGGCGAGGATCGCACAGGACGTGATTGACGCGCGCGAAAGTTGTGAGTGGACTGTTTGTTTTCTAACTGAGCATGCATAACTGTTTTTACTTATATTATTTATGGCGAGGATCCCATAAACCGTCATGAACCGGGAAATCCATTTAAGGTTCCCTGACCTGAAATCAAAACCGTAAAGTAACCTGGGTCTCGTGCCCGAACATAGGACATCAGCTGGGCACCGTGCCCGATATCTAAGGTTATATGCCCGAGACAAAACCAAATGGGTCTCATACCCGAGTTTATATTTTTGAAATCCAAATCGAATTCATTAAAACCAATAAGGAAATACAAACCCGTATAAGCACCGTATAAGGCCGAACTCTCGGAATACGTGCTTATACGTAACCACATACAAATGCACCCATGGCATTACCAAACATGTATTAAAACATATAATAAACATTTATGCATGTACCAATTTAGAAAACCAAGGTCCACTCACAGACCGTCCGCGCTGCCGCCTCGATTTGCGTGCCGTAGGCTCTCCCGAGCCGATCACTGTCACCGGGACTCCCAAACCTTTCCAAATCATAATAGAAGGTTACTAACTACCTTATTAACCTCCTACCAAAGCCCCGTAATTTTCCCGAACTTTTAACTATTTTTAAGCCGACCCTAAACCTTCTGATGCCCCGAAACATATCGAGACGGTGTACGATTGACACGAAACCAGTCCAAAAAATGTTCGTTACATCGAATAGAAGATTTTGTATGTTGAACACTTCCCCAAATTACTATTCACACGCCCTCACGCACCCCAAGAAGGTCCAAAATACTGTTCATCGTCACTAACCTCCAGCTGAACCGGTTCACTGTTCACGACACTGTGCTGAACCGGCGTGACCGGTTCAGTGCTTTCCTCCCTCTGTTTTGGTCCGATTTCAACCCTAATTAATCCTATAATTCCTATTTCTTCATTCCCTATCATTTCCAATCATCAAAACAACCTAAAAACACCTAAATTCCATGGTTTAATTATGAACCAAACGATCCACTTTTCCTAAACTGCACCCACGGCTTCACAGCCGTCCAAGGCTTCCTAAACCTTCCTAATGACCTCCTAATGGATTCATTAAAACCATCAAAAACGACCCATAACAATAAAAAAGGAAAATGGATTGAAAATGGGCTAACCGATACCTCTCGGGTTCCTTGCCTCCATGCCGCCGTCCACGGCGGTTCTGGCCGTCCATGCCGGCCACCTCAGCTCCCTCAGTCTCTCTGGTCCTCCCAGCTGATCATGGGTTGATGGTTGGATGGGTTTGGGTTGCACAGAGATGGAGAATGGTGGGTGTGAGATCGGGTAATTTGAAATGAAGAAATGAAATGCACGGTGAAGGGAGATGCCTGAATATGTGTGGGATGTGCAATGGATGGGTGACACTTGTCACTCATCCATTGGGCCTCCATAAAATATCTGGGCCCACTAGAGTCCAAAAGTGAACTTATCTCGTAATTCGTGCAATAGTACCCCGAAACTTCCTTGAACCATAGCATCGCCATTGAACGTCTGAATTCGACGTGCCGCCTATCTATGGATTCGTATCGTTCCGATCTACGTAATGGTCCTCGGCCCTCGGCCATCGGACATCCCAGGTCAAAAGTAAACTATTTGCTCATTTTAACCATAATTACCAAAATGCCCCTAAAATTCCGAACGTCGGAACTTCTTCCACGAACGTCGGAATTGAACGTACCACCTGTCTATGAACTCGTGACGTCCTAAACTACGTCACGGTCATCGATCAAAGTCCATTTGACCTCCTGAATGAAAAGTCAACGTTTTGCCCACGCCTAGGGACAAAACGGTCATTTTGCATCGTTCGTCCGATTTCGCCTAACTAATCACTGATTAACCTCCCTAATCATGATTAGTCACTAATCTAATCCTGAAATTCGGGACGGGTCGTTACAACCACTTGATGTCTTAAGCTCAGAAACTTGGGTTCTGGTTGAGTCTGTTTCAGTTTGAGCTGCAGGAACACTGATCTGATCCTGTGGCTCAGGAGTCATATCTCTGTACTCTACACCATACCCTAGTGATACAAAACCTCTTTCATGCTCCCTGTTCTCCTTCCAATCCCACTGAGCACACTCATCAAAAATCACATTTCTTGCTATCACAATCTTCCCTGTCTTTAAATTTAGCAACCTGTAACCCTTCTCACAACCACCATATCCCATAAAAATACACTTGATACTTTTCTCATCAAGCTTCTGTCTCAATTGATCAGGAACATGTGAATAACATATTGAGCCAAATACCCTTAGATGTTTGACTCCAGGTCTCCTCCCTGTAAATTGTTCAAAATGTGTTTTACCATTTATAGCATGTGTAGGACATCTATTCAACAGATATACTGCTGTAAAAACAGCCTCACCCCAGTACTTATAGGGCACCCCTTTGTCATTCATCATTGCTTTTGCCATTTCTACCACAGTCATGTTCTTCCTCTCAACAACTCCATTTTGTTGTGGAGAATAGGAAACAGTTAGCTGTCTCAGAATCCCATGATCTTCACAGAATTTCTCAAAGTCATTAGACATGTATTTTCTTCCTCTATCACTTCTTAGCTGTTTAATTTTGAAACCAGACTGTAACTCTACCATAGCTTTGAACTTTTCGAACACATTGAAAACTCCCGCCTTACTAGACAGAAAGTAAATCCAGCACATCCTTGTGAAGTCATCAATGAAAGTGAGAAAATATCGATTTCCTCCTGCTGTTGATTCTTGCATAGGACCACAGATATCTGTGTGTACCAATTTTAGGGGAGAAGATGCCCTCTAGTCTTTTCCTTGTCAAATGGCTCAACATGTTGTTTCCCTGAAACATAGGCCTCACACACACACCACTTGTAACGACCCGTCCCGAATTAGCAGGATTAATTAAGAATATGATGAATTAGTGAGACTAATCGGGGATTAGACGAGGATTAACGGACGAGCAGGGCGAAATGACGATTTTGCTCCTAGAATGGGCGAATCGTTGACTTTTCGTACAGGCGGTCCAATGGACTTTGGCCGATGACTGTGACGTAGTTCGGAACGTCACAAGTTCATAGACAGGTGGCACGCTCGATTCCGACGTTCGAGGAAGAAGTTATGATTTTCGGAAGTTGGGGGGCATTTTGGTAATTTGGTTGAAAAGGAGCAGAGATTTGACTTTTGACTCGGGAGGTTCGATGGCCAAGGGCCGAGGACCATTACGTAGTTCGAGATGATATGAATCCATAGACAGGCGGCACGTTGAATTCGGACGTTCGACGGAGAAGTTACGGTTCACGGAAGTTCGAGGGAACTATTGCACGAAGTTCGAGACGAATTTGACTTTTGTCTCAAGTGGGCCCCAGATATTTTCCCAAGGCCCAATGGATGAGTGACAAGTGTCACCCATCCACTGGCCACCCTTTTTCATTCATGCATATCCTTCCCCTTTTGCTTCATCGATCATTTTACCCATTTCCACCCAAACCCGATCAACATCCAACCCCAATCCAAACCCTTACCCCATATGATCATTTCTGAAGAACCAAGAGAGTGAGAGGAGGCTGATGAAGCTGAGGATGGTGGCAGGAGGCGGCTGGGCCGCCGTGCACGGTGGAGAGATGAGGTATGCTCGGTTTGCCATTTTTCCTTTTAATTTCGATTCTTGACGTTGGGAACAGTTTTAATGGATTAGAATGGGTTTATTAGGCTTCTAGGAAGGTTCTAAGATGATTTTGATGGTGGTTTGACGGCTGAAGAGCCGTAGGAGGAAAATGGAAAACTTGGACCGTGGGAAGAATTTGAACCATGGGATTTTAGGGCGTTTTTGTTAGTTCTTTTGATAGGAATAGATAGGAATTGAGGAACTAGGAAGAATAGAATTAAAATGGAAGCAAACAGAACAAAAATGAGGGAGGAATGTGGCCAGACCGGTCACGCCGGTCCAACTGGACCGACCGAACCAGAGAACCAGCCGGACCAGCCGTCCAGAGGAAGAAGAAGAACTGTAGCCCGGCGCGTGAGGCCCACTCGCAGGGAAATCTCAGGGCGCGTGACAGGCGCGTGGCAGGGAATCTGGGAAAGTGTCCAACATGTCAAATCATCTATTCGATGTAACGAACATTTTGGGACTGGTTTCGTGTCAATCGGACATCGTTTCGATATAGTTCGGGCTGTCCGAAGGTTTAGGTTCACGTTTAAAAATAGTTAAAAATTCTGGAAAGTTACGGGGCTTTAGTGAGGGGTTAATTATGTAGTTAGTAACCCTCTAAATTAATTTGGGCATGTTCGGGAATCCCGGAGACGACGTTTGGCCCGGGAAGGACGTATGGCACGGGTATCGAGGCGCGACTTCGGACGGTCTGTGAGTGGACCTTTCTTTCGAAATTGATGCATGCATACATGTTTTATAAGTTTTTTTAATATATGTTTTGTGATTCCATGAGTGCATTTGTTTGTGGTAGCCTAGGATTTACATATTTGCACGTATTTTGAGATTTCCAGTTTTATACGATACTTATACGTGCTAGAGGTTTTCAATGAGGGTTTAATGAATTGGTTTTGGATTTGGAAATATGAAATCGGGCACGAGTCCCATTTGATTTGGAAACTCTCGGACTTGGAGTCCATTTGGTTTCACGAGGAATCGAACCGAGTGTCCATTTGAGTATATGATTGGGCCGAGGGCCCCGTTGGTTTACGAATCCGGGCTCGAGGCCCATTTGGTTGTAATATTGGGCTGGAGGCCCAGTTGACTGTAGTATCTGGCTTGAGGCCCTATTGGTTGTGAAATCGGGCTTGAGGCCCTATTGGTTGTGAAATCGGGCTAGAAGCCCTGTTGATTGTGAAATCGGGCTTGAGTTCCAGTTCGATTTATGAAATGAGAATTCGGGTATGAGACCCTATTGAACTATGGATTTAGACCAAGGCCTGTGAAAATGTATTGAATCGGATTCGAGGAATCCTATTGAGATGAATCGGGTATAAGACCCAGTTGAAATATGTTTTGAGAAAGAAAGAAAGTATTTGAAAATGTATGAAACCCTCCATATGATTTATATGGTCTCCTCCAGACGTCGACTTGGAGAGTCACGATCCACAGACCAAAATGGGTATCCTCATAGGGATCCTATTCCAGGAGTGGAAGTTATGATGTGGTCCCGGAACAGATTCCAGAGAGATGTGCGGACTAGATCCGGAGATAGAGCTCAGACTAAATCCAGAGATAGAGCCTCCTAGATGGAGAATTCCCAGGGGAAGACTCGGAGTGAGACCCCGAGTGGTGTGCACACTAGTATAGAGATGAAATTGTGACATATATCGGGGATGTGTTCCCTAGGGGTTATGTGCCTCGAGTTGGCATCTTCTCGGAAGTGTCGCGGATGGGTTATATGTATGTCGATATGTATGTGGTTTACGTAAGTGATTTGGGGGCTGAGACCCTGTACTCCATGTTTTAGAAAGTGATTTAGGGCGGAGACCCCGTATTTGATGTTTTGGAAATAGTTTTGGGGCGAAGACCCCATATTCTATGTTTTAGTATTTCACTGATGATATGGATTTGGGCTGAGTTCCCACATGTATTGGTTTACGGTTTTAAGAATGTGATTTCGGGTCAGAGACCCATAAATGGTCATGACGGTTTATGGGGACTTGGCATGAACCATTGAAAGGTTTGAGAAGGTTTACAAATGGTTTTATGAACGTTTTGATAAACGGTTTTTGAATGCATGCATATGCTTTTAGTGAAGGGCATAAAGTATATTTTGTGAAAATGTTTTTATTAAAATATTTATTTTGTCCACTCACGACTTTTGATGCTTTAATGCCTTTCAGGTTGATCGCGGATGCGGACTGTAGTAGAGACGAGACATCACACTCCTCCTCCTACGATCCTGGCGTACTCTGGAAGCCCGGTGAGGGCTAAAGACGGAAGTTTCCCGGGTCTGACACTTCGTGTCAGACGGGATCAGGCGCGTCCCACGTTAATCCCGAGGGATTTGGGACGGGTCCTGACACCACTCTTTTGATCTGTGAGAGTTGGAAAACCCACAACTATGTCCTTCTGCTTCAGGAGCTTTAAACTAGTGAAGTTTAGATGACCATACCTCATGTGCCATAGTTCTGAGTCTTTTACAACAGATGACCTTAGAGCCATAAGATTCACACACTCCAAAGTCATAGGAAAACATTTGTTGCCAGTCATGGGAACTTTGGCTACTCTATCTTGCAGATCTTTGTCTTCAAAGATGTCAACAGTATTATTCCCAAATACAAACCATGCTCAATCATCTGATCTACACTTAGAAGATTTTCTTCCAAGCCAGGTAGCAACATTACATCTTTAATATACCTCTGACCTTGCTTGGTTTGAATTGCAAGAGTTCCCTTTCCCATAGCCTGCACAAGTTCACCATTCCCCATTTTTACTTTCACTCTAATGCTTTTGTCAATGTCCACAAGCATGGACTCCTGAGCTGTCATATGGTTATTGCATGCACTATCAACATACCACACACGGCTATCCTTTGCATCAGTGACTGTGTTGTATGCAAGGAACAGATTACTAGAAGTTTCTGTAACTTCTTTAGCTAAATTCACTGTGGCCTTGTCTCCACTCCCACCACCAGCTTTGGGAGGACAAGTTCTTGCAAAATGTCCAAATTTTTTACACTTGTAGCATTTAACCTTAGCAACTAACCAACAGTCACCATAGTGAACCTTCTTGCATTTCTTGCAGAATTCCCTAACATGACTACCTGAGTCCTTCCCTACAGTAGATCTCTGGTTTGAACCAGTCCTGTGAGACTGTGAACTAGAGCCCCAGTGCTTATTTCCCTTGTAACCTCCATTTTGCTTAGAGTAGGAACTGTCTTGTCTAGGTTTAATCGATAGACTTGAGAATGCACTCTCTACTGAGTTCTCAGAATGCAGTCCAACTCTCTGATCATAGGCCCTGATTGATGCAATCACATCTTCAACATTGGTAGCATCTAAGTCTCTTGTTTCTTCAATTATGGACACAATAGGATCAAAGGGTTTTGTCAAACTAATTAGTATTTTCTATGCTAATCTCTTTTCATCAACTTCTTCACCATAAGTTCTCATTTGATTCACTACACTATACAACCTAGAGATGTAAGTTGCAAGTTCCACATTATCATTCATTCTAGTATACTCAAAATCACGTCTAAGTGATTGAAGTTTGACAGATCTCACCTTTGCATCTCCTCTGTATTCCCGAGTTAAAAGATCCCAAACTCTTTTTGAGGTTTCTTCATTTTGGATTCTTGGGAAAATGTCATCAGCTACTGCATTTTGTAGTATGCTCAATGCCTTTGCATCTCGAATCAGATCCTGATGAGAGGATAACATCTCAACTTCTTCAGTTCCTTCACGTCTCACAGCTCTCCTAGGAATACCATCTGATACTAAACTCCACAGATTGTATGTCTTCAAAATTGTCTTCATCTTTACACACAAAAAATCATAATTGGTTCCAGTGAACACAGGAGCTCTCAGCTCCCCGCCAGATCCTTCCATCTCAGCAAGTGTTTCTTCCCTTCTTCTTCTTCCTAAACAGCTTCACTCCTTCAGACGCCCCAGATCACAGTGATCGTGAGAGCTCTGATACCATGTTGAACTACACCACAGAGATCAACATAAGCAGCGGATGGATTGCTGCACAACTAAGTAAGTATCCTTACTTAATCTCCTAGCTCTAAACTGATTGTGAATTAGGAGTAGCCTGTGATTACTTGTGATTGGTAGAGATTAGATGATTAGTGTTTAGAAGAAAAATGGAAATCGGTGATGATTTGAATGGAAGAATTTAACACAGTTTGGATATGCACACCAACTGTTCGATGAAATGCTTTGTGAAGGAAACTAACACAGTCTTTCCGATTCAATCTGAGATTTCATCATTCTCATTTAATCTGTTTTTTTAATTCATCACACACACTCTGTTTCATTGCAATATGATTATATGAGAATACAAGCATTTCACACATTTCACTCTCACACACTCACACAGTTACAACACACACATTTCATGACACTCTTAGAACCAATAAAACAGTGCCACCTCAATTACTTAGATTCTCATAACCTTCACGGCTCAGTCACACACAATTGCACAATCCCTTTCATTCTGTTATCCAGCCTAGCGACCCTTTCCACCTCAGCTCACTTTTCCACCTCAGCACACTTTGCATTTAGAGAATTGCACTGGATATAAACCAGCAAGCAGCTTACACTTCAACAGATCACCATTGGTGCTGAGCGTTTCCGATGCCCAGAAGTCCTTTTCCAACCTTCCATGATTGGCATGGAGGCCGTGGGTATACATGAGACCACCTACAATTCCTATGAGACCACCTAATTGCATCATGAAATGCGATGTTGATATAAGGAAGGATCTGTATGGCAACATTGTGCTCAGTGGTGGTTCCGCCATGTTTCCTGGAATTGCTGACAGAATGAGCAAGGAAATCACCACGCTAGCCCCAAGCAGCATGAAGATCAAGGTTGTTGCCCTGCCCGGAAGAAAGTACAGTGCCTGGATCGGAGGCTCCATCTGAGCTTCCCTCAACACTTTCCAGCAGGTTGGTTTTTGTTTCTTTTTTTTGGTGGTTTTTGTTTGTATATATGCAGTGTCCTTGAACAATCGTCTATCGATTCTTATTACTATCCCATTTCACTTGAGTGTAGATGTGGATTGCCAAAGTTGAGTATGACGAATCTGGTCCTTCAATCGTGCACATGAAATGCTTCAGAGTTCAGATTACAATCAAGGAAGGATAATAGGGTGGACTTGAGCGTCTGTGTTTGGAATTGGAAAGAAAAAAAAAATGCTGCTTGCATTCGTGTTCTCTGGATGTCGTTAGTTTCTATTTGCATAATATGATTTAAATGTCTGAAACTATATGACTTTGTAGGTTTACCGCTGAATTATTTTGTAATTTTTGAAGATATTTTATTTCTCAGTGGTCATTGACTAATCTCTTTGCATCCCCTTGTTGCTAGCATGTTTATTCTGCTTCATCTAGCCTTTTCTTCTCTGTTTTTCAGAGTTTGCTTATCCATTTTGGTATTTGATCACTACCTTTGTTTCCAAGTTTTTTTTTTTTAATAAAAGGGAAAATGCAAGAATTCATTAACGAGCAAAATAATGATTATGTTTTTAGGGTTAGTTTGGAATTATTGTGTTTTCTTTGAAAAACTGCTTGTTTTGTACTGTTTAGAAAAACTGTTTGTTTTGTGTTGGTCAGAAAAGTTGTTACTGTTTTACTTTCATTAAATAGTTATATATTAATTTTTTTTGTGCTGTTCAGAAAAATTGTTTCTGTTTTACTTTCATTAAGTAGTTATATATTAATTTTTTTTTTTTGTAAAAATGGTTTTCAAAAGTAACTTGTAAATTGCCTTTAAAAGTTGTTATAAAAAAATTATCACTTTAATTTTTTTTTAAATCTTACCAAACACTTTTGTAATGTTTAATTTTTAAATAAATAAAGCAGTTTTGTAAAAAAAAAAAAAAACCAATATCAAACTTTGTCTTAATTTCAAATTTAGTTTTGACAGTTTCCCTCATAAGTTTTCTCCATTTGCCAACGTTACCCTAAATTTTATCTTATATTTGTCTTCTGAAATATTATAAATAGACAATCTCTTCATATAAACACTTTTTATCTAAGTTGTTTGTTAAAAAATTTCAACATTAAAAAAAATAATGAATGACTCACATGTACTTTCAAAACAAAATGTTAAAAGAAATATAATAAATAGATAGAAATACCACTAATAATATGAGGCAATAAAATGATATTATTGTATATCATAAAAAAAAATATAACAATATTATCAAATTAAGTAATGACAGCAATCTACAAGCCAATATAACAATATCAATGTGAATAAAGCCGCATTAGCAGCTAACAAACTCAAATCACTAAAATTATGTAAAATTAAAAATAAACCCATAAAGTGCAAAACAATCAAAACCCTAACATCACCTATACCACTAAACAAACTACCTTTACTAAAAAAAATAGTCAATGTCGCCAACTCATTGAGATGTCATGAGAACTATGCGAGGAAGATAAAGAGACAGTAATGGAGTTTAGGGAATACAGAGATGATAGTACTAGTATATTAAATTGAGAGAGAATGAATACAATCGATGCAATACAATTACATAGTAAAGAAGGAAGCTTATATACTGTAGCTATAGTCTAACAGTTTTAACAGAATTCTAACTAACTTCTTAACCAAATTCCTACTAACTCTTTCTATCTTTTATACACTCGACACTCATCACACATAGTCATGAAGAACTCGTAGAGCCTGACGAATCTGAAAAAGACTTGCTTTTCAACGATCCAATTAAGTAGGACAAAAAGTTCTAATCTAACTAGCATGACCAAAGTCGATGAGAAATATTGTAGTAAACTCCTCAAACATCATGTAGAATAGGATTTAGAGAAAAAAGATATTTCAAAAAAAAAAATTGGGTAAGGAGATGGATAGAAAAAATAGTCAAATAATATGACGGGAAACTCAAATCTGAGAATAGCTCTGACCATAAGATATTTCACCAAGAAGTTCTATGAGACGATTAATTTTATTTTTGATATATGATATTGAGGACGGAGAATTACAATATATATATATATATTGATATTCACAGTGAACTCCAAAAATTTGATACAATGATATTGTGAATGGAGTTATAACATTCGTTATTGATTTGGCCATTTACGAGAATTTAACCAGAAAACTTCTACATAATATATATATAAAAAATATCATTAAATTATAGTATTTATAAAATAAAATAAAAAGGGGACAAAAAAAGGGTCAAGTTTTAAATTCTAATAATCCCAAAAATTACAATTAGGGTTTTAGGGAGGGCAATTGGCAATCGCAATTAGACGACTATCAAGAATAGGTGTCATAAACCATACCGTTAAGAAGTCGAAGGGATTATTCTCGCCTTACGGGATTTGGTTCTCACGATCAGCTGAAGCAATTTTGGAATTCAAAATTTCATCTCAGCTGATACCTCAGCTCCTGATGTTAGGCTACAGTTCTCATTTCCAAATCCATGTAACCCAACAGAGCCTTGATATTTGATTCAGCAATAGCAGATAAACATGGGTAGAGTAGCTGTAGCGGCGATTGTGAGCTTGTGGGTAATTCCTACCTCCATCCTTGTGAATCGCATTGTCCCCGAGCCTTACATGGTAAGACCCCACCAAAGACAGCCACTTTGACTGACTCTATTTGAATATGATATGGTTCAGATTTTTGGTCAAGCACAATTTTTCTTACAAGTTCATGCTGTTGTACTTTGTAGGATGAGATTTTCCATGTACCTCAAGCACAACAGTACTGCAAAGGCAATTTCAGAAGCTGGGATCCCATGATCACCACTCCTCCTGGCCTGTATGTTCTCTAGCATTTCTTAGTTCTAATTTCGTTGTTAATTTGTTTTAAACTCTTCAAAGAAGAAATCGGCCTTAATTGCTTCTGAAAAATTAGTTGGTTTTGCTTTTTGTGATTGAGAACTCAAGGGAACACTGTATTAGCAAAGGATTTAACATATGCAAACTTACATCGATTGTAGGTACTATCTTTCTCTTGCCTATGTTGCTTATTTGTTTCCAGGCATGTCTTTCATAGAAGCAGCTTCATCCTTTTCTGAGCTTTGCTCGGCCGCAATTCTCCGTTCCTTCAATAGTGTTTTGGCAGTATTTTGCAGTGTTCTTGTATATGAGATAATTACTCATTTGAGACCAACTCTTGATAAGCGAAAGGCAACCCTTTATGCAGTGGTCCTAGCCTTGTATCCTCTTCATTGGTTCTTCACTTTTCTCTATTATACAGATGTTGCATCAGTTGCTGCAGTGCTTGCTATGCATCTTGCATGTTTGAAGAAGAAGTATTGGTTCAGTGCATTGGTAAAGTATATATAGTTTACCTTCCTTTAGTCATTGTATACCTGTTTGCATATAAAGATGTGATTCTGATACAGGTACATACTCTATATTCCATGCCTAATAATTTTATATTTTGAAATGGTAACTTAAGTTTGATGTTGACAATGCAGCTTGGAGGCTTGGCAGTTGTTATTCGACAAACAAATGTTATATGGATGCTTTTTGTTTGTTGCTGTGAGGTTATAAATATTACTTTGGCTCGCCAAAGAGATAAGATAGATGTAGATGACACTGACTTTCCACTTAGGAAAAAGGGTCATCTGACTTCTGCAAATAGTGTTCCGTTAGGCTCAAACTTGAGAAAACGGAAGGGCAGCAGTTCAGTGGATACTGGATTGCACTTTAAACCGAATAGAAAAGTTTCTTTTCAGACTTGTGAATTAGGTTCGTCCTCACATAGCTCTCCAAAGTGATTGATCATACACTGCAGGATTCTTTTTCTTCTCATTTTCCCAATGCTTATAGCACATCTTGGTGGCATTATATTGCAGGTTTTTTTGATGAAGTGAAGGTCATATTACTAAAATTATGGCAGATGAAGTTGAAATTGTTGGTTTCCTTTAGCCCTTTTATTCTAGTATTAGCAGCCTTCATTGCTTTTGTTCGTTGGAATGGGAGTGTGGTTCTAGGTACAACTCATCCTCTAATGCATTGTGACCAATAGAATGAGTTTTACTGCTGTTGTCTCATACTGTGTCCACTTTTTGTAGGAGCAAAAGAAGCTCATGCAGTTTCACCACATTTTGCACAGATCATGTATTTTGGTTTGTTTTCTGCTCTTGCTATGGCTCCAATGCTCTGTAGTTTGAGTCAAGTTGTAGGTTTGTTCAGGTCAATGTGGAAGAACAAGTTCCTTACTTTCTTCCAAATGTCTTTGGCGCTTGCTGCTGGCTTCATTGCTGTCCATTTTTTCAGGTAAGGGCCTTATTTAACATTTTGAGCTCACTGCTTTTAAAAGAATAGTTGCCCAGAATTTGATAAGGAGGAAATAATTCAGTTGGCTTGTTGATGTTTGAGAAAAGAAATTTTCATCTCCAGAAAAGGGTCCTCACACCCAAAAAAGGGAGAGGGAAATTTCTGGAGAAATGAAAGTTTGGGCTCTGGAGGGATTTGGCGTTGCTCATATTTTACAAGAGATGCTTACTTTTAGGCTTGTCTGATATATAGGGCTTTTTCTTTCCTGTTTTGCTTCAGCAAAGGATTCTCTTATGTTTCTCAAATTTCAAGAATGACCATTTTCGCTGTGTTTTCACATCCATGCAGCATGGATGGTCATTTTATAAGTTTCATACTACAATTTCAGTATTTATTTTGTTGTTCATTTACTATTGCAGCATTGCTCATCCCTATCTTCTTGCCGATAATCGGCATTATCCCTTTTATCTTTGGCGGAAGGTCATCAAAGCTCATTGGTCTATGAAATACCTTTTAGTCCCACTGTATGTTTATTCATGGCTTTTCATCATCACCAGATTGGGTTGGTTTACATCTCGGCTAATTCCATTTCATTTCATTTAGCTCCCTAATGTTTCTTCACTAAGTAGTTGTTTTTATTTTATTTCACCATGGCAGGGAAATTTCAGTTGAAGATTTGGATGCTGACATTTTTCCTGGCCACTGCTGCAGTTTTGGTTCCTGCACCACTCATCGAGTTCAGATATTATACTATTCCCTTTTTTTTCTTGATCCTACAATCTCATACCGATGATTATCGAAGTTGGCTCTTCACAGGGTTTCTGTATATAACCATCAACGTCTTCACAATGATGATGTTCTTGTATCATCCATTCCATTGGTCCCATGAACCTGGGACACAGAGGTTTATGTGGTAGCTAGATTCACCGCAGATGCCAACAACTTCTTCAGTTACATAGAGAAACGCCTTCCAGGCTTGAAGAACACTAACCAACTATTTTTCGAAATTCAACACTTTTGACACTAATCAGAAGATCACATTCCTTTCATTTGCCGGTGTAATTTGGGACTATGTTTTCTCATTTTTCCTTTCTTTGTTCATTTAAAGCAATGGATGGAAAGTTGTGATATTTCTTCACCAGTATGAATCTTGATTCTTATTTGTCATTGTTTTCATCTACAAATATAGTTTGTATGCTTGAAAATTTTAGTTGCCAGGTCTATTCGAACATCGAAGGCAATAGCAGAGATTCGTGGAATTAATAAATCCATGAGGAAATACGGAAAAAAAAAAACTGCAGTTCCAATACAAAGGTTTGAAAAGCAATTGATTATAGGTTTGAAATATTTTAGATTGAAAATGAGCGTCTTTATATGTGTTTGGTTGACGATGGTCAACAGTGGTCATCCGCGGATTAAGAGCTGCGAATTCACAGGCCACGAGTTATAAGCCATGGAATTCGGGGCTATATTGAATTGCAAACCACGGACTTCCTATCCTTCTTCAACCTAGAACTGCAAAAGCCTGATGAGCAATGACGATGGGGAAAACGGGATCAAATGCAACGGCGAATGCTCCTTTTTTTGGGCTCGCCGGCCTGCTGTGGTGGAGAAGGTGGGTAAAAAGGGCCTGGGCGATTGCGTCCGTCGGATTCGCCGTTCTCTTGTTCGCTGTCACTCTCACCTCCTACTATTGGACCACTGATCAACCAGACTCGGACAGGACGCATCGGATCGCATCCACACCACCCATTTGATTGATTTGACTTTGCTGCACAATGCCAAAGATAGAGGCGCCCGTAGGCAATATTAACCTTGCTAATCATAGTTTCATTCTGGTTTCACCTCACTAATTCGTTTCTTCTTGTCAGAACCTTGGTTTTGCAGTTTGCTTAGATGGGAGTTTGCCTGGCTACCATTTTCAAAGGGGGTTTGGATCTGGCGCCAAAAGTTGGCTGCTTTACGTTGAGGTCCTAATAATTCAAATTCTCATGCTTTTTTGGTTTTTGTTTTTACTTATTTGTATTATTTTCTTTCAATTTCAGTCCAGTTTAGATATTTTGGTTGGCTTGTTCATTAAGAAAGCTAAAATGCGTGATGGGTTTGGATTGAAATATGCAAATGTAGGGTGGAGGTTGGTGCAACACAGTAGAATCATGTTTGTGGCGCCAAGATACCCATTTAGGGTCTTCCAAACATATGGGACATCGAGTTCATTTTACGGGGATTTTAAGCCCTGACCCATCACAAAACCCTGGTAACTAAATTGTTGCTCACTTTTTTTTTTTTTTCAGTTGTATCATCACCATGATGCTCAATTTTCAGTTTTAACTCAATGCTAAGTTGTTAACCAGCTAATTGATGTGCTTCATTCAATTTTTGGAGGATTTTCTAGAATTCTATAACTGGAACAGAATCAAGATCCAGTATTGTGATGGTGCACTTTAGCCGGCCACCCGGTTCATGAGTTGAAGGTAAGTTTCTTTTGAAATGTTCTGCCTTGTGGGGACAGTTGTAATTTTATTAATGGAAGAATGTATAGGATCTAACATTTTCTGTTCATTGACGTAGAATGGAACAAAACTTTACTTTAGGGGCCAGCTCATCTGGAAAGCACTTATGGATAAATTCTTGTCAATTGGGTTGTCCAAAGCGAAACAGGTATCTGTGGTAACTTCATTAACTCTTATTGAAATTGGTAATAATCATGGCATGTAAATTTACAGATTATTTAGGAAATTCTGTGCATGGACATTCTTTGATGGTTATGCCTACACTAAGCAGTCCGTCACTATTGTGAGAAATAATTTCATTGCAATTATCACTATATAATGTCCAAAATCTAATAAAGTTCTCCAGGAAACTTTTTTTTACTTCATGATCAGTTTTCATACTCCCTCACATTAAGTGAACTTATCAGAATTTATGCAAGATAGGTCTGTTTCTGCTAATTTGTAAAGTGACAATCTACAGGCCCTTCTTGCGGGATGCTCCTCTGGCGGGCTGGCGATTCTTATACATTGTGATGGCTTTCGAGGCCTTCTGCCTAAGAATGTAACTGTCAAATGTCTTGCTGATGCAGGTTTTTTTCTTGATGAGTATGTTTTACGTGTACCGGTGCCTTCTGCACTAATATCTTTTAGCTAATCTGATCAGCGTGAAGTTTTTCTAGGAGCTTTTTTTTTTTCGTTTGAACTCTTCCAGATCATACCTTTTGTATTTTTATGTCTCCTAGATCAAATTTTCTTAGATTGGCACTGCAGTTTCCTGGTTCTACTAGTTCTAGTTCATACCTCGGGAGTAAAAACCTATCACAATAGGAATTCTATCACCATTTTATTTTCTTTTCTAAAAATACTGAAATCCTGCAGGCTCTTACTAAGTGCTTGATCTAAACTTGTTTGTGGTCAATGCTCTTTCTAGAGCGCAACCCTTGGATCAAATATATTAAAAAAAAAATTTGTTTACAGATTTTCTGTTTCATACATTTCAGGAAAGATGTTTTGGAAAATCAGATCATGAGATCTTTCTTTCGTGATGTTGTCATCCTTCAGGTTATGCTCTGATATTCTACGGTACAAGTTTATGTGATCTTTTTCATAGTTTTTCTATGCTGCATCTGCTACTTTTTATTTTAGAGTTTGATGCATCATGCATGAGCGGTGAGCCTGGGTTTACGATAATTTCATTGAGCTAATTGCTACGGTGTCAAGTGTTAACACAGGAATTGATATTGATTTCGTTTGCTTATTTTCTTTATTCTCGTCCTGCTGCATTAGGGCTTAGCAAAAAGTTTGCATAAGGACTCTGTTTCGAGAATGGAGCCAGAAAGAGTAGGGTTTATTTATTTTTTTCTTTCTATATTCGGTATCACTAATCAAATTATAGATGTTTTTAGTTTTCTCCGGAGTTATGATTCATGGCATAAAGCACATAACATTTGCTATGAACTTTCATGCAGTGTCTCTTTCCTGAAGAAATTATAAAAAACATTAGCACCCCTCTGTTCCTTATCAATTCAGCTTATGATTTTTGGCAAGTAAGCTTCCTTATCAGAACCCGAGCTTCATTTACTTGTCATCAGAATTTGATTTCTTTTTTATTTTTCTCTTTCCAAATTGGATGATTAGATCCAAAATATCTTGATACCTGAAGCATCAGATCCACATCGATACTGGCAAAAGTGCAGAATGAGCATTTACAATTGCAACTCTAGCCAGGTTGAAGTATTGCAAGGTAAATTTGATACCAACATCATATGAGAAAAATGCGGTGAATGACTTACTTCAGGTCTCTTGTAATTTGGGAAATGAGCTGAACTCATTTTGTACAGGTTTCCGAGACTCTCTGCTGAAGGCGCTGACTGAATTCGAGCAAAATAAGGAAGGAGGAATGTTTATAAATTCTTGCTTTATTCATTGCCAGACATGGATGAGTGAGACATGGCACGCACCCAATTCTCCACGGATAAACAATAAGGTGAGGAATTTTTTTATTATTTGTATTGGAATGCTCATTCTCATATCAAGGTTTCTTGTCATCTGGAATAAGGCGATGAAAGTTTTTTCGGGTTCTGAACTCATTTTCTGAATTTTTTTAGTCTTTTGCTTCTCCTGTTAGACAATTGCAGAGTCTGTTGGCGATTGGTACTTCAATCGAAATGCACCGAAGCAGATTGATTGCCCATTTCTATGCAATCCCACCTGCTATAATTTGAATTTCACACAAGGTTGATTGAACTCAAGAACAATTGCGAGTTCTTTAACGGGTTTTTCCAACGATAGATTCTTAGTTCCTCAGCATCCCCCGATTGAAAATGCTCCCCTTCTTGTCCAGAGCATGATCATAAGTGCTGTAGATCTTGAGACTGGTGGTGAATATAGTCATGTGAATTCTGTATATTTTAGGAGGAGGAGAAAAAAATTCTGTACTTCTCTATTATCATGCAAGTCGTATTGGTTGTTACACCAGAAAAGGCCTTTTGTTTTCAAAAGTAGAGATCATTTGATAAACATATTCTTTCATTTTATTTTTCTTCTCCGATTGCACGGATGCTCAGAATGGTTGAATGCGATAAGATCTGCATCCATTTGTTAGTAGGTACAAAGATATTTAAATTTGAGAGTGATATTGTTCAACGTCGGAAATAAAAATATCACTGAAAAACTGTATGACGATTAACGAGCTTATCTCTCTGTATTTTTTATAATTGTGAATTACTGTGCTAATTTTTTGAATATAGAGACATTTTAAAAAATTCTTAAATAATTCGTTTTGAATACACCATGATTTGAACGTATTTTAAATCAATATATTAAAACACAAATTGAATACACCAAGATTTTTAATAAATCTTTTAAAATACTGATTGAATACACATGAATTTCAAACTCAATTAAAATCACTTAAAATCACCAAATACACCCCCTAAAATCCAATCTTTTTTTTTTGGGACTGAAAGAAACTATTCATCATGCTGAGTGAGGCTCACGGTCCTTTTACGTGCATCAACGGCTGGAGTCCCCCTCGAGCGCCACGTGTCCCTAGCCGTTGATTTTTGTCGTCTCGTTGAAAACTGGCATGAGTATTGAGAAGCATCCATTTGACTTGCTGTGAGCCTCCAATTGATGGTGGGGTCAATGGCAAATCCAAGGCTCCGCAGCCTGCTATGGTGGAGAAAATGGGCCAGAAAAGACTGGATAATCGCAGCTGTCGGATTTACCGTTATTCTCTTCGCTTTCTCTCTCGTCTCCAACTCTTGGCGCGATGAACCGGACTCCGAAATCACCCGCCCTTTTCACCCTAAAGCCCCCTCCGATTTGGTCGACTTGACCTTGCTGCGCGATGCCAAAGCTAGAGGCGCCCGTACTCAATTTCACCCCCATACCTCTCCTCCTAAATTTTGAGTCTTTCTTTGTGTTTTCGGCCCCTAATTCACGTCCTTTTGTTCAAATTTTGGTTGTTGCAGTTTGTTTAGATGGGACTGCGCCTGGCTACCATTTTAGAAAGGGGTTTGGATCTGGCGCCAACAATTGGCTGCTTCACATTGAGGTCTTAATTCAATCACTCTTTTTATTTTACTTTTCAATTTACAGAATCAATTTCATTCAATTTCAGTCCTTTTAGTTGATATGATTATTAAGAAAGAAAGCATGGGTTATGCGGTCGGATTGGAAATTGTAATGTAGGGTGGGGGTTGGTGTAATTCAATAGAATCTTGTTCATGGCGTAAAGGGACTCCATTAGGATCTTCCAACTACATGGATCGTCGAGTTCCCTTTTCTGGGATTTTAAGCTCTCATCCATCACACAACCCTGGTAATTATATTTTGCTCGGTTGCTATCTTATACCGTAACGTTTGATTTTGTGATTTAATGTTAAGTTGTTAACCAGCTGATTGATATATGATTCAATTCAATTTTTGGAGCATTCTCTAGAATTCTTTAACTGGAATAAAGTCAAGATACGGTACTGTGATGGCGCATCATTAGCTGGCCAACCAGATAATGAGTTGAAGGTAAGCTTGTGTTTGGAGTTTTCCTGCATTGTTTTGGTCTGGTTATTTTTACTTTGTAAATGGAAGAACCTTTTTGAGGAGGAATTTGATGGAAGAAAGCTAGTTGGTAGCTCTAACTCTCAACATTTTCTGTTCTTCCATTCCCCAGAATGGATCAACACTTCTTTTTAGGGGCCAGCTCATCTGGGAAGCAGTAATGGATGAACTCTTGTCAGTTGGCTTGTCAAAAGCGAAACAGGTATCTCTTTGGTCACTCAGAATAAACTCTAATCTCTACAATTGTGATCTTTAAGCTTACAGCTTCGAATCATAAAGAAAATTTGGTTTGATAATTCCGATTATTGTGGTTTCAATCTCGTTTTGTGAGCCGGTTTAATTTACTTTAGAATGGCGTGATTGATCCAAGAATTGTGTTAAAATGATCCTGAACAAACTTTGGTTCCCTCCATGATATTTTTAATGCTCACTGCATAAGTTTCTAAGATTTTATCAAATACTGGTTCATTTCTACTAAATATGTATGAGTGACAATCTTGCAGGCCCTTCTTTCAGGATGCTCTGCAGGTGGGTTGGCCACTCTTATACATTGTGATGACTTTCGACACTTCTTGCCTAAGGATGCAACAGTAAAATGTCTTGCTGATGCAGGTTTTTTTCTTGATGAGTATGTTTTACGGGTTATAGTTCCTTCTGCACCAACATCTTTTAGCTAATGTTTTCAGTATGAACTCTTTTCTAGGATCATATTTCTTCTGTATAATCTTCAAGGATCCTGTTTTCTTCTTTTATCTGTTGTCCCATAAAACATAAATTTCATAGGATGACTGAAGTTGCCTGATTCTAACCATAAATCAGAACGGTCGTTATTAGACCGTGATATAAGTCCTATTAAAATTGAATACCATCTTATCTTTCTCTTTCTCTAAGAGATTCGAAGTTCTGCCCATCAAACTGCGGCAGGAATGTTGAAATGTCCAGCTTGCTTTAAGTAACTAGTTTCTGTACATGTATGATGTCCACTCCCCTCCCCCTTCCCCCTAATACATACTCTGTGTTCTAACTTATGCATTACGAAGAGGCGGACAGAATTTTTAGCCACTATTCATTTCCTACATTTCAGGGAAGATATTCTCCAGCAGCGAACCATGAGATCCTTCTATCATGATGTTGCTATCCTTCAGGTTATGCTCTGATCTTGACTGGTCTAGACTGTGTAATCTTCAACTAGGGAGTACATATCCTATTCATTTATTTGTTTTATATAAAATTATTTACAACGAATGGTGATACTTTCAAGCTTGCGGAATTGGCCATATGCTGGGATGTACAATATTTGTAAATATGTATTAGAATTTTAATAGGAATCTACTAGTTCTTATTCGAGAGTCTGACACATTATATTTGAGACATGGTTTCATCTGTGTTGAGTTTATCTATATGAATTGTATG
Source organism: Prinsepia uniflora (assembly GCA_032719365.1). Lineage (NCBI taxonomy): Eukaryota > Viridiplantae > Streptophyta > Magnoliopsida > Rosales > Rosaceae > Prinsepia > Prinsepia uniflora. Next base: position 10,435,904 of record CM064861.1, read on the forward strand.
AAAAAAATAGGTTTTATACGGTGAGGCTATATAATAACATAATAATTCCTTCATTGACCCCATGATCTAAGCTGAAATCATAGAGCTCAATAATCATTATTGATATCTCTTGCTTATCTTTTTCATCCTGCTGCTAGGGGTTAGCAAAAAGTTTGAACAAGGATTGTGTTACAAGAATGGAACCTGCTAAGGTAGGTTTTCTTGTCCTCTTCTGTATCACTGATCAAATTTTAGAGGTGTCTATTTTTCTGATCATTTATGATTCCTCTTATTTTTCTTATCATTTATGATTCATAACACAAAACCTATTATTTGTTGTGATGACAGTGCCTTTTTCCTGAACAAATTATTAAAAATATTAACACCCCCGTGTTCCTAGTCAACCCAGCTTACGATTTTTGGCAGGTAATTTTCCTCAGAACCCAAGCTTCATTTTCTTTTCATCTGAATTTGATTTTTACATTCCTTTTCTCATTTCCTAAGTGGATATCTTTAGATACAACATATCTTGATACCTGAAGCATCAGACCCACAAGGCTATTGGAAAAACTGCAAACTGAACATTCTTAATTGCAATCGTAGCCAGCTTGAAATACTACAAGGTAATTGAATATTCATCTTTTGATCTAATTTACTTGACAGTCCATCAAAATTGCATGCATCTAATTCTGGTCTTCGTCTATGTACCTAAATATGTTATATGACACAATCTTCAAGGACTACTATTTCAATGTACTGATGATTTGAACTAAGATGGTTGATTAACTTGATTGTCACCTTGTATATAAACCAGCATCGTTGCACGCAAGTTGTGATCATCTGGTAGTTTTGAGATTCCAATCATGTTAAATGATCATATACCTTTTTTACACAAACTAGGAAAAAATCTCGGTGGAACATTCCTGTCATAGATTTTGTTGACCATAGACCAGCATTGTAAAATATGTCATGGGACTTACTAGTGCTCCGAGACCCATGTAGCATTCATGCATCTAAATAAAAAACAACAATTATAGCTTCAGTTCATCTAAGTACGAAGAATACCTGTGGCTTCACTAGCTTGAGGTTTTGTATTTTGAGAAATAGGACTCAATGTGTATATCCATGTAATTGGTTGTAGAATAGAGATTGTAGGCAGAATATTGTGGAAATTAACATACCAACTTATTTCAACAGGTTTCCGTGGTTCTATGCTGAAGGCGCTGAACGAGTTCCAAAAGTATACTGAAGGAGGAATGTTTATAAATTCATGTTTTATCCATTGCCAGACATGGATAACTGAGACTTGGCATTCAGCCAGATCTCCACGTTTAAACAATAAGGTGAGAAAAGTTTCATGATTGTATTTGAGTTTGGAGATAAGATTAGTTTCTTGTTATAGAATCATGTCCAAAGTATTAATAAGTGAAACTCTCTCGCCCTCCCTCCCTTGCTTGTTTGTTCACTGTGCATGATTTAGCTCATAAATCTGTTCATGAGCTTGAAACCCATGCTTGCATATGATTGTAATATACATACGTGACTTTGTTCAATGACTTTATAGCCAGCATTGGAACTCTTCAACGTTGCACTCTGAAAAATTGGATGTTTGCAGGGCAGCAATATTCTATTTCATTTGTACGATGAATCATGCTATACATCTGTCTCTATCATGTAGTTTACAAAATTTTATATGGTGTAAACTTATAAACCTTTGTGTTCAGGTATTTTAGGCATTCACGCTGCCAACTGAATGCCTAAATACCTCTACTTTGGCTTTAAGACATTAGGCGACCAAATCTTCCAATATCATTGTTTTGTAAAACAAATGGTTTTCTGTCATTTATAAACCTGAACTTGTTACCTGATGTATTTGAACTTTGATAGACAATTGCAGAGTCTGTGGGAGATTGGTACTTTGACCGGGATGTGGTAAAGGAAATTGACTGCCCATTTCCATGCAATCCCACCTGCTATCATATGAACTTCACCGTTTTCTCACGAGGTTAATTGACGTCAAGACCGCTTCCAACTTTTGAGTGGGTTGTTCCTGTAGTCAGTGGGAATGAAGGTGTGTAGAAGAACTACAATGAAAATAATCTAGAAGAAAACAGTATATTCTTGATATCGCATTGGCGTCTAACTTAGCGAGATGAAAGGCTGGTTTCCTTCCTATGTAGTGATCTTTCTTAAACAGCTTTGTGATGTAATTATGTGTTGTCGACATCCTCATTCTTGTTCGGCATTTGTAGAATTTTTTTTTCATCCTCCAATTGTACGAGTTTCCCTTCATTTAGTTTGTCTTTATTTTCGTTTTCCTATTTCATTATTGGTGTATTGCAAAAGGTTTCAACCTGCAAGAATCATGGACTCTCTACATGGTATCAATCAATTTTCTTTTGGTTTGCAGATTTCTTTGATGATTAGGAAAATGTTGAACACGTCTAATGGGGGAGAATAACTTGACACCCAAGCTATTCTTCATTTGAGGCTGGTCCCTTAATTCTGCACTTTTCCAACCCAACTTTGGAAGTTGGCCTTGCTTTCCCGAAGCAGACATTCAGAGCTTCCCCAATCACTTAAGCGATCTTCTGTCCGGGCGCTAGGCACAGATATCTTTCCATTGATCGGTCAGAGAGTCCAATAAAAAGATATTACTTTCTCGAATATAATCTCAACGTCAAGCCGTATGAACCACGATCATTGATGAAAATATCGGTGAATATCGCCGAAATTTCTCTATTTTAGGTCCACGGCATATAAGAGGGAGGGGGGGGGGGGGGGGGGGGGAGGAGAGAAATTCGCGTCAATATCGAATCATTGTCTTGTTTTGAGTTCACCGATCTTTTTCTGGGATCAAAACGATGAAGATACACTATTAATTCATGAAAATCGGACGTAAATCGAAGGATATTTCATCGGGTCATGCCGTCGGGTCGGAAAACCCGAGTTGCATACTCGGCGGGAGGTAGGGAGAGACTGTTGTTAGCAGAGAAAATTGTATACATATATAATTGGCGTTATGTAAATTAACAAAATGTAGGCCAGCTGAGTTAACGTGGGCTTTAAGCTCTTTTAGGGGGGTCTTGGGTTCGACCCCAGGCTGCCAATATAATTGTTTTTTTTTTTGTTTTTCCTTTTTTATTCTTTTATTCCAATTTTTCAAATGTTGGTCTTTTTTTTCTTTTCTTTTTCATTTTTTGTCCAATTTTATATATATCCATTACTTTCATTTTTTTAACAAAATTTGACCATATTTTTTCATTCTTTTTTTTCCAATTTTAAATATATTAAACTTATTTTATCATTTTTCTTACATTGAATTTTTGTATGTTTATTGTTATATTTTTAACCATTTTAACGTTCATTTATAGTAACCCACTTCAATTTATGTTTATATTTAAGGTTTTATATTATTAGTCATCTTCAGAATCATATTACATCATATTATTCATCATATATTTATTATATAAAAGTCATTTTATAGTTTTTATTAGTCTTATATAATCATTATTGGATATTTAAGTTTTTCCCAAAATTTCATTCCAAATTTCAAACTTTTTAGACCGAATTTCCGTTATTTTTATTGATCGTAAATGATATCGATATCGATACCGATATTTAGGGTGAGATATTCATAAATTTTACTAGTTATATATCCGTCGATATCGATATTTTCATCATTGACCACGCTACACAAATTTTATGTGTTTGTGTGAGGGTAAAAGTGGCTGAAGTTTTCTCCTCTCAAACAGAAGGCAGCAGTGCAATATGACAATCAAAACTCGATCAAGAGTCTTTGAAACAAGCATCCAACGTTTCCTGGTGCAAAAATTAATTAAGGCCGAACGTGAAAGCACATGTCCTTTCTAGTGTTGACTAACAATTATTGCTTAAACAAAACCTTAATTTATTAGAGAAAAAGACTAGGAGAAACACACATGTCATCGATTATTAGTCCACAGTTTATATGATATTCTATGCATCTCCATTTGCAGACTTTCCAAAATGCTAGCAAGCTTGGGTATTTTCAGTCATTCTTGTAAAATATCTAGGCCCAAATTTCAAATATATCTACAAAATGTTATTTGAAGCATTAATGAAGTAAGTGGTTGTAGGTAAGTGGGATCCAAAATGTAGTAGGTGGTTGTAGGTAAGTGGGATCCAAAATGAAGTAAGTGGGTGGGTGAAGCATTAATGAAAGCATTTAGATGGTTCCTCCTTGGCCTATATAAGGAGAGGTCATTTGCTCATTCCATCAATCTCATCCAAGAGAAACATCTTCCTCCAAGTAGAGAGTGAAGAGTGCCCACTCTAAGTTGAGAGTGTTGAGTGTTGTAGTGTTGGTAGCAAAACAAGTGTGAGAGAGAGAGTTTCCTTCAAGTAGTGTTCTTGAAGTTGTGCATCTCTTTGTATCCCTAATTTCATTAGTGGAGGTTCTTGTTGTTGTTGCCCCGTGGACGTAGGCATATTGCCGAACCACGTTATATCCGGTGTTCTCTATTCTTTGCTCTTTTATTTCCTTGCATATTTATCCTTTTTTTTGTGGGTTGAGTTATTATTTCCATTCTACTATTTTCCGCAACAATTCTTTCCTTTGTCATACATAAACTTCAGTTATGGAGAGTTCTGATAATTCTCTTCAAAATGTGAAGATCTCTGAGGACACACCAACTTCCGATGGAAGGTTAGTTTATTTTTCCTTGTTCTGCAGTGGCTGTTGAAAATAGTCCAACTGAATGTAGTTTACCGTATATAAATTTTAATGTTCTTCTTCATCGGTGCAATTTTATGTTTGCTGTGGATTAATGTTCGATCAGTATGTCAGCAAAGGGGAGATTAGATATTGCAATGGGGAAAACACCTGCTGCCAAAGGTGGCAACCATAGATCAAAATGGAAGACAATAAAGGAAATGTTTTATGATCGAAATCAGTCAACACGTTCCAAATTGTGGACTAAGATGTTTGTAATGTCGTGTCTTTTATCTGTCTGGCTGGATCCTTTGTTCTTGTACATTCCAATCATCAACGAGGATAAGCAGTGCCTTCTGCTGGACAAAAAATTAAAGAAAATAGCTCTTGTTTTTCGATCCTCTACAGATGTCCTTTATGCACTAAACATTATTTCGCACATTTATGATTTACTTGAATGTTGGAAGTATTTTGTCAGTAAGGAGACTTATATTCGGAGATTTGCCAACACCTGGATCGCTACATCAGAGATTGCTATATCAGTACTTGCAGCGATGGCTAGTAGAATTTGGCTAACATACTTCTTAATTGACACCTTAGCTGTTCTCATATTCCACAAATAAGTGATTTTTAGGTGATATTATTATTAAAAACTAGGACATTCCAATGTGTTAATTAATGATTCAGCATATGAGTCATGCATGATTAGACTTAACTGATCTTGATGGTCCTGTGCAGATAGCGATTTTAGTTTCTTTCCAGCAAATGAGAATGTGCTCCAGATCTTGAATGGCATGAAGGGTTTTGACTCACTTATTATGTTGCAATACGTGGCACGAGCTCATCCCAGCTATGTGTTCTGTAAGAAATTTAACAAGATCAAACTTGACAAGAGTATTCCTGGCAAGAGACTGACATATGGATTCAAGGTGTGATCAATTTCATTCTCTATATCCTTTTAAGCCATGTAAGTTCCCATATTAACTTAATTTTTAACTGCTCCATAAAATGCGTAGAGGAAACAGATGAAACATGGCCATATCAGATGGCATCTAAACGTTCTATTTGATATGTTCCTATCTTAGTACGTACTACTCAAATGGTATATTCTACACGTCACTTAAGTAGAGAATATTCTTGTTAAGATAATTTTAACGGTGATACCAGCCCGATCATTAACCTAGCTAGTACTTGTTGATTATTTAGGTACTTGAGCATTTTGGTATTTCTTTTCTATCCAACGGACAGATAGATTGTTGGAGATATGCTTGTCGAAGTGAAAATGGATGTGAGTTTAGTACTCCTCATGTGATAATAGTAAAATCAGAAATATCACACTTCTAAATGAGTTATGCCCTATAAATCCACCAAATCCGATTGTGTTCGATTGTGGTATATATCTTGATGCTCTCCAGTCTGGCATAGTCGGCCTCAGCTGATTTTCCAACAAAACTCTTGCAATGTTTTTCATGGGGGTTGCGAAATCTGAGGTGTGCATACATATAGCACCTTTTTCTTCTTGCATATTTCATGTCTTGCAATAATTTGTGGGGAGAAATTATTTATCTTTTTTTTTCCTGTTCGTTTGGTACTCGATTATTAAAATGCTCTGTTTGATTTTTGCAGTTCTTTTGCTTCTAACCTCAAGACCAGTACGTATGCATGGGAAACCCTTTTTGTGGTTTTTTATTCGATTAGTGGCCTGCTGCTATTTATATATCTCCTTGGACATTTGCAGGTTGGTAATAGTGTTTAATTATATAATTATTTCTGTCATAAATCAATCGAACGTATGCGAAATTATTGCTCGGAATTATACATATTTATGTATGTATATATGTGCGTATATATATTTGTATATATTTAAGGGTTAAATGAATTGAACATAGTTGTGGAATAGACATTCATGCAGGCAACTTACAGATCACAAAAGACTTGGCAGAAGATCAGAGAAATGGAGCAAACAACAGAATACAAGTTAGCTCTGTACCGAGTAGATTTAGAGAAATTCAAGGGGATGAGGCGTTTATACGAAAGAAACTTGAATGCAATGAAGATCTAGTTGTGGATAACATATTTTCCATTTTCCCCTTGGAACTTCAAAGACATATCAAGAGCCATCTCTTCTTGGCTTCACTAAACAAGGTAAGCTCCATCAACCCCACCTCTCTCTATGGTGTTCTGCAAACTTGTGGTTCTATATATTATGTTTGTACAACATGTTTTTTATCCTAATTTGTTTAATCTTACTACTCCAAACGGAGACTAGGTGTTTCTTACTTGTACTTAATCTTAGGTACAAATGCTTCAAGGTAAAGACCAAAAAGTGTTTAATGCAATCTGGAGCAATCTTGAGGCAGTACATTACCCCGGGGGTAGCTATATTATTCGAGAAGGGGAGCCACTTGACACGGTGATCTTCGTCGGGCAGGGCATTATACTGAGCTACAACATTAATAATACTGGTGAATTAAGTGGCTCTTCAAGCACTGCTAGTCTTGAAAAGGGTGATTTCTATGGAGAAGAACTTGTAACTTGGGCAGCGACATCCACCTCCTTTTCTGACTTACCCATCTCCGCCAAAACAGTCAAGTGCCACAAAGGTGTTGAAGTCTTTGCTATCATGGCTACCGATTTACAGAAAATCATGTCTAAATTCTCGAGGTGTTTCAGGACAAAGCTCCCCAACCCAGCTGATAGTACTCTTGTGGAGATTACTCATGGCAATTCCTCTTAGGTTTGGAAAACGCGACGTAAGCCCCCAAAGTTGCCAAACTATCTTATAACCAATGTCAACTTTGTGAAATATTTGTGTGCCTTTTAATTTTTTATGTATCAACAATCAGAAATTGCCCTTGCGACTGTACTCACTAAGTATCAATAGTCAGAAACTGACTTGGTGATCAAGTGTTTAGCTTTAACGCAGATAAACTGACTTGGTGTCATTTTGTGATTTCATGATTGACAATCAAAGTTTGGAGTTTTTGCTAAGCACTTTATCTTCTTTAACAATTTTATGAATCAATGAAATCTCATGCTTGGTAAAGTTCAAGCTTTAGTGGACCTTCAACTTTCAAAAACAAGGCTAGAAATCCAGATTTCATGTATAAATGAAATCCATATTATTAAAGACTGCTACATTTCTACTCTTATATGTTGTGATGACTTTCGAGGTCTCTTGCCCAAGGATGCGACAGTAAAATGTCTTGCTGACGCAGGTTTTTTTTCTTGTTGAGTATGTTTTATGTGTTCTAGTTCCTTCTACACCAACATCTTTAGTTAATGTTTTCAGTATGAACTCTTTTCTAGGATCATATTTCTTCTGTCTAATCTTCAATAATCCTATTTTCTTCTTTTATCTATTGTCCTGTGAATCATTAATTTCGTAGGATGACTGAAGTTGCCTGATTTTACTATCTGAACTTCATACATTTGGAAATAAGACCTATCAAAGTTGAATACCATCTTACCATCCTCTTTTTCCAAATTATTTGAATTTCTGCTATCAAGCTGCAGTAGGAATGTTGAAAATTCCTGCTTGCGTGCACAACTCCGTTCCCGTTCCTTCTAATACAGTTTGTGTTCTAAATAATGGATTAAGAAGGGGCGGAGACAATTTTTAGCCACTTCACATTTTCTACACTTCAAGAAAAATATTCTCCAGCATCGAACCATGAGATCTTTCTATTATGATATTTTCATCCTTCAGGTTATGCTCTGATCTTTTCTGGCCTTAGATGTCCTGAAATAAGAATTCGGAACTGATCTTAAGGTGAGAGCTATTAAGCTTAATCTCCACGGAGCGATTTTGAATATACACTTATGAAAAATGATGAAATCACCTCTACATATATATATCTAGATTACTAGGTGTTGTTAATCAGTCTAACGACTCGACCCGTAAATACGGGATTTACGAGAGTTATCGGAAAATTTTCGGGAATTTTCCAGAATTTTATCGAAAACTAATTAGAATTTTGGATGATTTTGCCCCTAGGGTTAACTTTAGCTTAATATTTAGGGGAAGGGCATTTTGGGAAGACTGAAAATATGGAGATATTGGCTGACGTGTCGCAGCCATGTCACTACCACATCAGCGACATGTCAGCACATTGTCAGTCCCTCTTTGCCACGTGGCTGCCTCGTCAGCATTGCCACATCAACAGTCACCCCCAACCTCGCGACGGGTCGACCCGAACGTCTGGTTTTGGATTTTTTGACCCAGTTCTATCTATGTTATTTTTCAACCTTTTTCTTCCCTTCGACGTCCAATGTATTGTAACGCCCCGGAACAATTGAGAGCACAAAATGACAATTTTGCCCCTTAGAAGTGAAAATGTTGACTTCGTTATTGGGATATTTTTGGAAATTCCAAGAAGCCAGTTATGTAGGTCTCAGGATCCTGAGTTCGTAGACAAGAGACACGTCAAAATCAGAGAACACATGAGATTTATTTGGGTCTAGAGAGTTCAAGGGTATTATGGTAATTGTGGAACTAAGGGCAATTTGGTAATTTCACTTTTTAGACATGTGATTCATATGAGAGTTTCTAGAAAATGCTTCGAAACTCCCTCCCAATTATCTCCACCGACCTTGGTGTTTATGACAGGACCTGTCCTGCTCCCGTCTGACAACTTGGGTCAGATAAAGTACTTTCCTATTCTAAATTTTATCAGGTACCTGAAATGTAAACCAAATTGAATCCATCTCATACGGGGTACCGCCCACATCCAACCCTCTTAACCCGACAATATAAGAATTTATTATAATCCGTCTTTAATCGGGTCGTACATTTACTTTTTATTATCATTAAAATTGACAACATTTGCAATATCATTTATTACCTAAGTAATAATCAATCCTTCTTCTCATTTCCATAATTTATCATTCATTATACACCATATATCATAATATTACTCGAATTATCTCATATACCACCGAGAACCATCAATTAACCTTGATATTCACCTTGTTAGGTCACCAAAATAATAATTCATTAACTAGACTATTAGTAAATTAGATAATTAAACACAAAACTTCATAAATCCAAAACATACTCATATGGCAACCAATATTCCTAAACTTTATATCAATAAACTCAAAATTAAATAAGGAATAATTTTCATGTTGGAAACTTCCCCAAAAAACCTTCCACGTGCCCCCACGCACCGCCAAAAGTGGCTGCGAGTGGGAGCCATACGCCAGCTACAGTGATTTGGAGGAAATCACTGTTCATTATCAACCTCAGAACTGGGTCGACCTAGTTCCTGCAAAACGGGTCGCTGACCCACGAGTGTAACCCGGATTTTTCTCTGTTGTTTTTCGTCCAAATCCTATGTTCTTTATATGGATTCACATAGAGTGACACGTGGCACCAGTCAGGGTGATGTGGCAGTGTCAGAGGGTGACACGTGGCACCAGTCAGGGTGTGCCGCGTGGCAGACTGTCAGACCTGTTAGGCTGACGTCAGCGTTGACCAGACTTTGACCAGCGGGTGTGGGCGCATGGGCACGAATTTCGAGATCAAACCGATCTTTTTTGAAAGGTTTCGAAGATCTGAATCTAATGATTGTGGTTTCAGGTCGATCGGAGTTCGTTTGATAGGTCATTTGGGATTTTTTAGCGTCGGGAAGCGTGTTCAGGACGCGTTTTCAGTTCCGGGATAGTTAGGGGTTTTTTTTTATATGGACTTGTATAGGTTGATAGTAACCTTTGGGTATGATTTGGATATGTCCGGACGTCCCGAAGATTGTGGATTAGCCCCAAAGTGGCTTAAGGTGCAGCATTTGAGCACGCAGCATAGATAATTTTTGAGTGGCCTTTGTTTTATGAAATGATGCATGCATAAGTGTTTTATATATTTCATGACCATGATTTGAGATGCATAGAGTGCATACGATTTAAATATGATTTTTTTGGCATTTTCGTAGAAAATGTGATATTGCATGTAGTTCGAGATTTTTGTTTTATATGATATTTGAGCTTAGGCCGAGTATTCTACATTCATGTGTTTTATGTGACTTTGATGGTTTCACAGAGAGGCGTGAAACCGAGGATTAATTATTTTCGAATGATTTCACGGAGATGCGTGAAATCGATATTCGAGCATGAGTCCCAGTTGGATGTTAACTTTGACTTGAATGATAGTCAAAGGGGATTTGGAAAATGATTTGAATAATGAAATGGTTTTTGGATTTGGAAATGTGTTTCGGGCTTGAGTCTCAGTTGATTTACGGTTTGACTTAGAGTATAGTCAAACGCGAAGAAATGATATCGGGCTGTGACCCAGTTATGATTTATGAAAGATATTTCAGGCATGAGACCCAGTTATGGATTTGATAGGATTCGAGAAATCCTGGATTTATGAAATGTTTTTTTAACACTGTTTTTATGATGGTTTTGTGGAAACAGATTTGATGAGATTATATCCGAGCATAGACCCTTTTGAGATGATTTGAGATGAATTGTGAAATGTTTTCCACACGAGCATCCTCTATGATGTGATGATAGCCTTCAAACGTCGACCATCCAGTGGGATGTGTTATCCTGGAGAGGTCACAGGGACACTGCCTGCATGAGTGTTGGAGATGGATATTTTGCAGACGTCGACTATCCTGTGTGATGTGTGATTCTGTAGATGTCATTGCTCAGACGTCGGCCATCATGTGTGATGTGTGATCCTGAGTTAGAGCACTTAGACGTCGAGCCACGGGCTCCGAGCCTGGTGTATATTCAAATGTATAATCTCGAGTTGCACTTGTAGCGTTGATATCATGGCTGGTGATGATGAGATGATGATATGAGATAAAGAGGATTGATGGATATGTTTTCATGAGACTTCGAATGTGAGTCTATGTATCGGGCATATGCCTTTTTGAGATGATTTATGAGATGCTATGGGCTGAGATCCCACATGGTTTTGATTTGGTCTGAGACCTTACGTGATTTTGTTTTGGGTTGAGACCCTACCGAGGATATGGCTACGATTGAGAAACATTTTTCACTAAGTTTTGATTTGAAAAACAATACATCTTACTTCTAAGCAGAAAGTATTTAAAATACTGTTTTCTGATGCATGTATACTTTTACGTTAATGGTATAAATGTCATTTTGACAAATTGTTTTTAAATTAATTATTTTTGTCCACTCACAGTTTTTATGATTTTTGATACCCTTCAGGTTGATCGCCGATGCGAGCTGTAGCAGAGACCGAGACATCATATGCCGCTGCGCACTCCACAGATCTCTGCGCACTCTGGGTAACCCCGAACGGGTTATAGTTTTATCCCTGATCTGACACGTAGTGTCAGACAGGAGCATGACACATCCCACGATAATCCAGGGGGATTGAGATGGGTCGTGTCATAATATGTCCAACGCCCCCTTCTAAACTCTAAATGATATGTCGCTAATATGAACATGTTGATATTGGATTTGGACTAGGTGCAAAAGAAAATATTTAAAATCCCCGCAAGAGGCATAAAAAAGAATAGTGTAGGCAGGATGCTTACTTGCTCCATTTTCACTTGATTCGAACGATGATACATGAGCTGCAATTCAGAACTAACTTCTAACCATGTCTAATAACAGCTTCTACCAGTGGCACACCTAAACTTAAAGACAGCTAGAAGGCCAAGTCAGTTGGACCAGGCCACTTAGGATAGAGCAGTAACACCATGGCCCACGACTTTCAGCCTTCGCCCGATTCGCTCTAGTCACTTACACCGCATCCCCATGCATCAAGCTGCAGGGAAAAGACCCCCTTCACCCAAACACTTGTGTATCTGCTCCTTCGGAAGCGAGCCACCAAACAACGACCTCATATTCCACTACGACAATATTTTGGGTACGAACACCAACTATGTACTTTCCATTTAAATTTTGTGATCAAGGATTTCACTCATTATATGTGAGGTAATACACAGATGCAAACTAGTCTTAAGTACTAAGCTACAAAAAGACTCAAGTACTAAGCTACAAAAAGACTCGTGACAGTAACATACAGATATAAACTCAACTTCACTTCTAAGCTTTCCAATAATGAATAAGACCCTTCGATATATTTGATACGTATAACTTACAAATGATTTTAAATATTAAAATTTATCCTTCGTAGGAAAAAAAAAAAATTGGGATTTTACATTGCACCACCATTTTGTAAATTGGATTAATAAAACTGTAAACTATTTCATTAATTACAAGGCTAACGAGGGAGTTAACTGCTATCTTGAAATTTCAAAATTTTGAGTCAATTATCGAATGTCGTAATATGAACGTGATCCCTACTATTGAAAGATCGTAATCTATATCAGGTTTTTTATAGGCAAAAATCTCAATAGCAACATAAATAATAACAGAAAAAACGTGTCAAAAATTAACAAGTAAAAGGATATCCATTGACCATCATTATCACTTACAAAGTTACAAGTGCCAAGCCGTTTTCATGCAGCTCATACAAACATAATTGAACACAGAAGGTAACCTCTCCATCTCTACAAGATTTTTATTATTATTTTAATTCTTATTTTCAGTATTTCTTTGAATTTATTTATTTATTATATTGACAATTTCCCCTCAACATTTCAATTCCGAAAGTGTTGACAATTTCCCATTACATGGGTATGATTTTTCTTTTTTTTTTTCAGGGAAAATATCCTTAAAATAGAGGAAATTAGAATAATTGTCTTATTCTGAACACACTAAGGGAATTTTAGACTAGCGTTTTTTTTAATGTGGATAAAGTTTATATTTCACATGTTCTAATAGTTGAATGACATATATATTTTATTTTCTTGGGATCAAGAATGTAATATAAGGTTATTTATATCACTGTTTTTTTACCGTCTTCGAAACCTCTCAAGTATGTGAGACCTACATGGCTACATGTATTAGGAAAGATATGAGCAATATATTTTTATTTATTTTTTCGGTAACAATGATATGGGGAGGGAGAGATTTTTAATTTGATATTTGGAGATGAATATTACTAGACTTAAGTACTAAACAAGGAAAATATCAACAATATAATTAGCAAAATAAATTGATAAATATATATGTTATAATATAAATGAATTAATGATAAATGCGGGCAAACATGATGTTCACATTGAAAATCTGTTCAAAAAATAGTGAAAAAAAATTACTTGTATACCTAACCATAACTGTTGCAACATGGAGAGGGAGTGTCCAAATTCAGCGAATACCTAACCCAACATGTTTTTCAAAGTAGCTTGGAATAGCTCAAAAAGATGCCGATTATGATGTATGGGTTAGGTATTCGCTGACCATGAGATGTAGGGACTGTAGAGCTCAAGCGGCTTCTGTTTTCTAGATTTGGTGAAGGAGAAAGAGAAGCACAGAGATGGTGACCATGAGAGTGACTTCATCTTGGAACCTTAATTTTAGGTTGAATTGGAAACTAAAACATTAGCATTAGGAATTAGGATCATCATCAACTGCTCCATCTTTCCTACTAATTCTCTTAAGGTTTCATTTTCATGTCGCTTTGTGTGACTGTGGATGATGTTGACCAACATCATAAAGTGGAAGTGAAATCAGAATCTTGTGCCTTGTGGGGGGAGGCTTTCTCATCCCTATCAAGGGATCTAACATGTTATTCAACACTCCACGACAACATTCACGGAGTCTTGCCTCTCAACTACTTTGATTTCTTTCCTTTGTCAAGGAATCATGCGTGAAAACAGTGATTGAAGCAATCTAACTTGCTGTTGTTGAGTGATGATTATATCATATCGGACCGACCACTGGGTTAGCAGATACCGACCTACGACCCCGTTAAACCTTACCGGCATCTCTCAACAGGATTCACCTCATCAGACAGTGTCAATTACGGGGGATAATTGGCTCCACTTGGACACATGTTAGCACCAGGATTCTGGACTTTAATGTCACATGGAAAAATGAAGCGACTTCTCCACTTCAATTATAAGTAACATACTTCATTCCTTTGCCCATACTTTGTTGAAATTACTACGTACACAGCTCTTTGTTAGACTTAAAAGATTCTTAAACCTTCGAATAATGTTGTGATAAGATTGAGCAAGTGTGATTTGCAAATGCGATATTCCAAACATGTTCTTAAAAACTTAAAATTTGATAAGAGGGCCATAAGGGCTAAAGTTGTTACTTTTCTAGTGAATTTTCTGATGAGAATCACCAACGAGCACTTAAAGCAGCTGCTGCTTGCTGGACCACTAAAAATGAATAAATTCTTGCATTCGCATGTGATTGTACTTTTGCAAGGTTGTGCGGATTGCTTGATTTACTATGGTGTGGCTTGGTTATCAAATTCGCCATCATTAAAGATTTATAATCGAATGATAAAAAGATCTTTTATCCATTTGTACAACAAAGAGATCACGACTGTTCTTAGCTTTTCACAACACTCCTGGAACTTACAACTTAGAACATAGAAGAAGCAAAAGGGTTTGTGTTTTGTTTTGTTTTTGTTTTTTTTTTTTTTTTGATCAGAAGGGTTAGTGTTGTGTAATCACATTTTGAGACAAAAACAAAACTTCCCCTCTATACACCTTTTTGTTCTCCTCAACTTGACACACAATTATACAAATCATTTGTCTCTGGTGGAGCCTAATAATGCATATGTTACAGATGTTATAGAGAGAAGAATGGTAGAAATAAAACAATGACTGGCAAAATCACCCAACCCTTGTGTGGATGAATTCTTTCTATGTGCAGCTTTCATGTTTATTTACACTGATGAACGCCATATTCTTCCCTCCAAGGAAATTACAATGATCGAAATGTCGTCGTGATACCTCCGGCGTTCCCCTTGTGGGATATCAAGCAACTCATGGAATGCCATTCCTGCAAAACCCCAAAATCTACAACATAAATAACAATGTTGCATGAAATAGTAGTTGCATCCTTGAGTACTTGTGAGTTCAGAGAAAAATGGCTTTATTTACCAGCTTTCTTTGCTGCTCGAAACAACACTTCTTCGATCAGATGTTGCGCAGGATCTCCATCGGGGAACGAGGAGATGAACAGCTCAACTTCGGAGACGGCTTCTTCATTGGTGAAGTACTGGTACAGTCCATCGGATGACAAGATCAAGAGACGGTCTCTCTGGCTGAGTTTGTGGTGGTACAGTGAGGGTGTGCAAGTCAGATACGGTGCAGTCCCGACATAGTTGAGCCTAAACATCTCTAGCAGCCCATTATTCCATTTTGGCTGCAGCAAAATAAAACAAAGATTACTCAAAATCGCATAATTTCGAACACTATGACTTGCTAATCAAGTAATGAAGGGCTATCTTGCATTCTAACCAACCTGTTTGAGAAATCCAGCACCGAAAGCCCGAGTCACCTTCAAGTAACCTTTCACTCGGTCGTTCACTACTGCAGAAGCATCATCCGGATGTTCTTTCTTTATTCTCTCGACTTCCTGTCATTTAAACCACTTTAATTCGTCTCAAAATCAACTGACCATCAAAACAAAAGTATTTTGGTTTTAAAAACAGAAATGCTCTATACCACTTTTGCATCTGTGCTGTGATCCAATGTGAGCTGGAGTGCAGTCAAATTATCCAAGCTGTAACTTTCATCAGCATTTGATGAATCAGGATCATCATACGAAGGCTCCTCACTGATAGGATCCAAATTCCTCCGCCTGTAGGGTTCGTCTTTTCGGGCTAAAACTGCCCGGCTATCCCCAACATTCATCAAGTAAACATCTTCCCCTTTCATCAACATCACCAAAACACAAGAACCCATGAGAGCCAACTCAGGATTCCGTGTCACCATATCATCTGCAGCATCCAAAAATGCATCCTCTGTCTTCTTCAACGCCTCCGAAAGAGCTTTAAGAACATCTGAAGGGTTAACCGCCGGCCCCGCCACGCCATTCGCCACCGGATGACTCCTTAAACTCTCCCTTAACTTCCTCTCAAGCTCTGGCCTTTCCCCATCCCATTCGCATTTCCATCTCCTCTGTTTTCTATTACTATTTCTACCTTCATCCATATCGCCATTTTGTAATCCATATTTCTTTCCACCACCTCCATTAACCGTCCGATTACTCATCTGAGTTCGATCCATTTCCTTTACAAAACCCGAAACCAAGTCCAGATTCGAAAAATTTGACTCTGTGAATTCGATTTCCGTTTCGATTTCCAACTTGTCATTCCATAACAATCCCTTGAGTTCCTTGTGCACAGCAGAGTAAAGATTCGAAAGCAAGTAATCAGGGGCATCGGGGCCGTTAAACCCATCATAAATCCCCACAAAAACCCAACCATGCTTTTCGGAAACCACAACATGAACTCGATCCTCACCGGCTTTGCCTTGGGCCCAATGGAGATTTTGACTCCCCATTGAAAAATCTACACTCCCATCCTCATTGCTCAAACTCGTATTGCTGCTCAAGTTAGTGCTGCTTGGAGTCACATTATCACCACCAATCTTCCCGGAATCTGATTCTTTTGCCGATACGCCTCCTTTTGCCGGTGCCACACTCGATTTCTGTCCCCGGTTCACCGCGCCTGAAATCACCTTTCTTATAATCTTCATTACATTGTTTCTTTTCCGTTTGGATTCAATCTCAAAAGAAAGGCTTCTCTCATATTTTTCGCACTCTTTCTCAATCGAACCCGAATACATTGAGCGGTCAATCGGACCCGATAAGTACCCTCGCTCTGTCGGACCCGAGAGGAACCCTCTCTCGATCGGACCCGAACCCGGGCATGACCTCCGGGGCACCGGCTGCAGAGGTATCGAAGCAAACGAGGTCGAGCTCTCGAACCTCGAACCTCGATCGCCGCCGGGGCTGCACGCATACAGATCATAGAGAGAAGTCGAGAGAGGGGTGAATGTGTTGGCGCTGACATAGGCGCCGGAGATTGACCGGAACGTCGTCGTTGCTGGGTTTGGGTCCTCGACTGAAACCTTCGCCGACCCACTGGTCTCGGATTCTCGTGGAAAGTAGCAAAAGGAATGGCCGAAGCCTTCGTCGAGTGGGTCGGAAGAGAGCACGTCGGGGTTGTACTTGTCATGGCGTTGGTAGACTTCTCCGGTGGAACAGAAGCAGTGACCTGCAGTTCCGATGGCGTTTCCCATTTGAAAATGATGAAAATGAAGAACTGGGTTTTGGGTTTGAGGGTATTTGAAGGCGGGTTTATATTTGATTGTTCATGGCTTTCAAACAGAATTAAGAGCTGAAACAGAGGAGGGAATGAGAGAAGTCAGAAATAAATGTGTTTGTTTGTGAGGAGGAGGGAGAGAGAAGGAGTTGACTTTAGAATTTGTGCCTTTCAGTTTTTATTTTTATTTTTCTTGTTTGTTTACTGATTAATTACTTTTCTAAGATGGTGCTTAATATAATTGTTATAATAATAATGGGGTTCTGATTATTTAAAAAACTTATGGAGGGAGTTGACAATGAGTGGAAGGTGTGGCTTCCTGGCTTGAGTAAAAAAGCTCTATGGGGTTTGAGTAGAACATAGTAATAAATTTTTTACATTTTCCGAAAGTCAACTTGTTCAAAGAATGGTAATCCATGCAGGCGGTGGTTGGGTTTGTTTGGAAAACATCATGCATAAGATGGTGAAAATCATGCAGTGCCTGGCAAACGGCAATGCCATGCAGGACTGCCTCTGTGGTTGTAAAGGAAAAACTTGTAACAACTCCTCTACGGTTTGTTTGTATTTTTAATTTTGTTTAGGTAAGAATAATTATGAATGACGGCAATAATTTTTACAGTTTGAATTAAAATGTACTTAATTGCATGTTTGATTTCAACAAATTGTATATCAAAGATTTTGTGATAAGTTTAATTATCTTGTTGGAAGTATTCATTCATAAATTATCCTTGTAAGAAATCAAGCAACTATTTGCCATTTTAATGAGGCCATATTATTTTTTGCACCGCTCAATTCTGTACGATTTCACCTTGATTCTATATGAATTTTCGTAACTACACTTAAAAAAAAACTGAAGACTTGAAAATGAAATTAAATGAATGATTGTATAGTTGAAGTTGTTCTCGTATTATTTGTAATATTTTACCATTTGTTTTACCCTCTCATTATTCTTCCCCTTGGTTGAAAATGATTCAAGTCAAATTTTATGGACAAACTTGGAGTAGATTTGGTAATATCTCATTTTTTTTTTGGTTGATCAAAACTGTTTTCATATTAAGTTATGTATATTTGGTAGCTGACTTCGGTTGCAAGTGGGAATTTGACTATTGGTGCTTGTGTGAAATATGATGTGATTAATTAGCATGGATCTTGCATCCAAATATTGACAACCAAACAAAAAGAATAAAGCAGCTAACAAGCTTTTAATCGAGCATATAAGCACTGTGTATGAATATATAAATTCCCTCAACAAAAAAGAAGTGAATATATAATATAAAAAAAGTAATACCAATAATACCATCTCATGTTCTTTTTCACATTTTATAAAGCGGAGATTTCGAGGTACGATGATTATTATATAGGATAATATTTGTATCTTATTCTGAAAATATCTTGTCGCATTATTATTTTAATTTATTTAATTTTTATTATACATATATTATAATTAAAATCGTTTAATTTTAATATTTTAAGATTATTTATAGACAAAATTAACGGAATTGGAGATTATTTACCCCTTCATACATATGAACTAACTAGATGGTTCATCATGAAGATCCTAATTATTACAGAAAATTTTGAGTTATTTGATACATATGATGATTAAACGACATTCAATCTTATTGAATTTTTATAGAGATAATCTTCAAATGATGCTTAATCAGGCACAAACCCATGATTAAAAATAAGGGTGGGCTGAATTCACGATCGAACATAAAAGTGGGTTAATTTAAAACAAATTTTCTTAGTAAAATAATATTTAATAAAAAATTCATTTAATTTTTCCCTATTTTTCACATTTGAGGTGGGCTGGAGCCCATCCCAAATGCACTTGGGTCCGTGCATGTGCTTAATGTACGATTCCAATTAAGATATATATATATATATAAAAGATATTCAATAAATAGAGAAAACGATATAAGAATATATTATTAGAGTGAAATGCAAATATTATCAATTTAATATGTAATGTATTCGATGTATTTTATTATAATTGATTCTAATAGGGATATTTTTATCCATTCATTATATAAAAAACTAAGGATGATTTTGTCATTTGGTGTTGCCACACCCTCCATCCCAGGGCCATATCATGATTTAGAGTTCTTATCGAAATTGATCATGCTTTATATATTTTTATAGAGGCATTAATATTCGGATATCCCAATTTACATGCATGCCATTTTATTTAAAAATGCAAAATATGAAACTATTAAGGATTAATTTACATGCATATGCATGTGGTTACATGAAATTTTGATAAGGCTACATTGTACACTCGATATTTTATATTATACGTTAGTAATACATCATTGAATAAATCTTCATTTAAAACATAAGATCAAATGCATCATAAAAGCTTTAAATTTTTAAAAACTTGGTTTTGTATAATTGAATTACTTAATATCCAAAATGAAAATACAAAATCACATTGATTTTAAATGAATTCATCTTATATAGTCACTCAAATTCATTTTAGATATTTAGGAAGAAAAAAACAAACTGGTTTGGCAGGGGATTCATTCATCCCTTTACGATATTTCTCGGAAAGCCGAAGCGTGGTTATCATCGTTTCACCTCCACCACCTGCAGGAAAATGGCAAGCTCAAGGTCTTTTGGCGGCTTGGAAGAAGCCAAAACAGGGTTGTTATAAGTGCAACTTCAGTGGGGCTTTTATGGAGGCAAAACGGAAAGGTGGATTTGGTGTTGTTGTGCGTGATTGGAATGGTGCCTTTGTTGCGACAGCAACAGGGGTAGTGAGAGGTGCAGTCTTGGCTCTGCATGCGGAAGCAGTGGCAGCCATATGCGGTGTCTAGCTTTTGGCGCATCGTGGCTTGCATTCGATGGAAGTGGAAGGCGACAACCTGATAGTTATTTCTACATTGACACCGAGCAGGGATGTTTTTTCTTGCCTTGGTCCTATGTTGAATGATGCTCCTTTTTTTACTCATAATCAAGGATTGAAATATCGATATCGACGGATATATCGCTAACTAAATTTACGGATATCTCGCTCTAAATATCAATATCAACATCGTTTATGGTCAATAAAAATAATGAAAATTTAGTCTAAAAGTTAGAAATTTTTAATGAAATTTTGGGAAAAAATTAAGTACCAAATAATGATTATATATGACTAATAAAATTATAAAATGACTTTGATATAATAAATATATAATGAATAATATGATTCTGACAATGACTAATAATATAAAATCTTAAATATAAATATAAATTGAAGTGAGTTACTATAATTGAATGTTAATATAATTAAAAATATAACAATAAACATATAAAAATTCAATGTAAGAAAAATGATAAAATAAGTTTAGATATATTTAAAATTGGAAAGAAAAAAATATGAAAAAATAGGGTCAAACTTTGTTAAAAAATTGGAAAAAATAGGGCCAAAAAGGGAAGGAAAAAAAAACCACAATTGTAGACAAGGGAAGCCGAACCAAGACCCCCCAAATGAGAAATAAAACCAAAGCCAACTCCGCTAGTTAGCCTTTTTGTAAGCTTAACCAACATCCAATATATAAGTATAAAAACTAATAGTCATCTTCTACCTCCAGTTGGATCTATAACTTAGGTTTTCCGACCCGACGGCATGACCCGATTCAATAAAACCCGAATTACATACCCGACTCAATCTTCTTCTTTTTATGTTTGATTTTCACGAATTAATAATGTATCTTCATCATTTTGATCCCAAGAAAGAATCTGTGGGCTCAAAACAAGAAACAAGGTCGAAATTTCGGTCAATATCTTTCCCCCCTTCTTATGTGCAGTCAGCCCAAATTACCAAAATTTCGCCAAAATATATCGATATTTTCATCCATGCCCATAATATAAGGCCATGTTCTTCTCAATTCTCTAGTAGGGAAACCAACAGAGCAGTCAATAAGCTAGCTACGCAGGGTCTTCTTCTAAGCCAGGATGTCTTGTGGTTTGAGGAGCCCACAAATTTAATTTTTGATGTTATTGTTGCAGATTCTCTAAATTCCTAATGACATGTGCGTGATATGTTTTTTTCCTTAGATTGGGTTATGAGCCATGTTAAGATTTTAATGAGGCCACCTCGTTGCCACCTCGTTTGCACTGTATAATTGTACAAATTTTCAAATTTTATCAATGAATTTTCTTATTCACTTTTAAAAAAATTATTTTAGATATAGTTGTTATAGATCTTGTTATAGATCTTGATGTTTCAAATCATCATATTTCGAATGTGCATTTAATTTTAACTAATCTACTACTACTACTATTGTCAATAGTCAATCATTCTTGGACCAATGCTTTGCAATATCCTCCTTTTTATCTCTCCTTTGTTTCTTTATCCCTTTTCAATGTTACTTGTTAATCTTCTACTTTCTAGGTCCTTTTATTAAAAAAAAAAAATGAATGTCAAAATAGAAGCCTCTTTGATCAACTTGATCTCGAATCTTGCGTTCATTTGAATTATCAAATCCAAGCCTCTTTGGTTTCTTGCCATATATATATGAAGAACAACAAAGGACCCTCAATGGGCTGCAACATGCAACCACGACTGTATCAGAAAATAATTTAGGTGGCCCCTGATTTTTATGCAAAATAATAGTATGGGTCTTCATTTTACATTCCCATCCTTCTTTGCTTGAGAGGGAAAAAATTAATTAGCACAACAATTTGGAATGCGGATTATCGCTAGGTAGAACAATTTTATTAGATTCGAATACTAACATTACTAGGGTTCACCTAAGTGTTAGCCAATAGTAATATTCTTTCAATGAAGTCTTGATCATTTGACATTTGTTCCATAGTGAGAGTTTTTGCATTCGACTATAGTAAAATATAAATTAATATTAAATATATATAATCTCCTACCCTATATCATTATACCAAGAAAAAGAAAAAAAGATTATGCAAACACTACTCATAAAAAGTTTCGGTTGGAGACGTCCGAAAGTAATAGCTTAATGCGGGACGGCTAACATACCTGCTATCTGTGTGTGAGGCGCAATTCTGTCGAATAAGTTACATATCAGCGGTGTGGCACCGAAGAAGTGGCAACTAAGCCGATGTAGACACGTCGAAGTATAATATAGAGAAAGGGTTGGCGGGTAAAGTGGGAAGGAGAAAGTAACTAATTAAGGAACGAATAGAAACACTCTGATCCCGAAAACAGAGGAAGTAGGGAGGGCCAGCTGAGTTCCCAATACTCGGCGGGCGTCTCTTAATTTTTCTTACTTGATTTCCTTCCAATGATCTCATTTGACGTACCTTTCAACCTACGGACAAACAAACAAACGCGACCTTCTCTAGTTCCTGTCGGTAACGGCCACAAGTGCTCATCTTTCTCATTCTCTCGCCATGGCTGCCGCCGAGAGCCACAGCCACGTTCTTGTAGCTCAGGATCCTGAATTGTCGATTCAATGTATGAAATATAGTTAGTAATCGTACAATTTCCTTACCCTTCTGTTTATTTTTCTCTTCATATCATCTGAGTTTATATGAATTTTTTATTAATATATAAATATCCTCTGTTTCCATATATTGCAAGCATAAAATCATCTGGGAAGTGGGAAGTGAGGATCTTTCCTCAATTAAGCTATTATTTTAGATGCAGCAAGGTGGGGCGTAGTCATATTGACAGGAATAGGTATGCTCCTATTATGAACGCAAATTCCCTTGGAATGTCTTTTTTTTCCTCAGGAAAGACGAAAACTAATTTAGATGCTAGTTTCTCAAAATCAAGTACCCATTATGAGTAGGGAATTTTTTCCCTTTAATTTGTTCTTTGGGTTATGGACTCGACGTTGTTATTTGGACACGAATCATTTGAAAATTTTCATTACATTAAGAATTGCACTCTATAGATTTCAAGCATTTTGATGCATAGGGTGCTCACTATTTGGTGGTAACTTGAATTAGGGTTTAAGAAGAAGCTTGTAGCTCAAGTGATTGGTCCGTCGAGTAGGTTTGGAAGGTGAATTTCATGAACCATGAGATTCACCAGGATGCGAAACAAAAACCCTACCAATCCCAATCCCAATCCCATTCCCATTCCCCCCAGTCCCACAAGGAATGATCAACCACCAGGATGTGTTTGGGGCTTACTTCATATCATCAAGTATCACCACTGGCATTATGTCAAGAAAAGACTTGTGCACAAGAGACATCGCGGCACTAGGAGTCCTACCGGTGAGTAAAAATTGCTTGTCCGTACTACATGAAAATTGTATTACACGTCGTTTAAGTTGGACCTTTTTTCTTCCAGGGGTTGGAAATCCAGGAAATCAAGCAAGTTATTTTAATGCCGGTGTGCAAGAGGACTCGAGTGTTAAGAGCGAGGAATCAGATGTAAGTTGAGCAAAATGATTTCTTATATTTAACGCATAATTGTTTATTTGTTTATATTTTGCAAATGCTAATGATTGCGAAAAGAGAAATATATAGTTGAATAATGAATGAACAAAAGCATTATTTGGTTTGAAATTTACTAGGCTGAAGGAAAGATGAGGCAGTTCATTCCAACAGGCATAAATTCTGTCAAGGCCAAAATAAAAGCACGGATTTCTGCAGAAATTTCGTGGAAGAAAGGCCGGCATAATAGGAGTTCAAGCTGTCCTGTCCGGACGTCACAATTGAAAAGAACAGAATCACTGCATCATTTAGAGCCACCAGCTCACCTGGATCCACTTGCTGAGATGGTATTGAATGAGGGAAGTCCTAGAACCGTTCATCAAAATAACGAAAAATCTTGTGCCACAAGCAAGCCCCCAATTCCCCCAATGGATACACATGAGAAGGTTAATGAGAATCTGAAGGGTCTAAGACTTCATCAAGAAAATGTGGATAATGATGCAATGCAAGATATGTTTGATCAGAAGTTGATACATGTCAAAGAGTTTGATGCAGATGCCTCGGTGAATCATCCTAAGGAGTATCTGGAGGCTTTGGACATAATCAATGTGAACAAGGAGTTATTAGTTAAAATGTTACATGATCCAGGGTCTCCGTTGGCTCAGCACTTCCAGAATCAACAAGCAGTGAGTGCGAAAATGGGTTTAACTAAGTCAGTTACATTCCCTTTACAAAGAGGTTCTGAGCCTGTCAAGCCCAGAACTAAGCATGAATTAAGCAAGTCAAAACATGCTAGTAAATCACCGAAGTTAGCCGGGTCTAGTTCTTTGAAATATTCGGGTGAAGGGTCAATGCCACCGATTGCTGAGTACAATGCAGATGGAATTCTTAACTTAAACCAAGTCATTGCAGACAACGGAGGTGAGGATAAAGTGGTAATCAAGCGATTCAAAGATATGCGACAGAAAATAAGGCATGTGATCAGAGAAAGCAGAAAGGAGAGACATATGATTACCATGGATTCCATTCTTCACAAGATTCCTCGTGGGCAAAAGCTTATGAAAGAAATGGAGAAGGAGATTGCGAACCATTCGAAAGACCCTGCAATGGGTAAAGAGAGTCCAGGAAGTACTTGCGAAAGTGATCATTCATCGGTTTCTCCTGTGAAGAACAAGCAAATGCATCACATGAGAAGAGCATCTTCTCTAAATGAATCACTTGATAGCTATTGTCACTTGTATGAGACTAGTTACAACAAAGAACCCAAATGCCATACTTCTGAGAGGTTGAAATTGAGAACACAAAGGGCAGGGTCGCCTTTGCATTCAGTTCCAAAAAATCTGGGGAGGATTTTTTCCTTGCCTGAACTGAAATCATATAACTATCAGAATGACGCGGATGCTTTTCCATCTGAAGCCCCAGTGAGGACTTTTGGGGATAGCAGAAGAAATAGCTTTGATGACCAAAACAGCATTGAGCTTGATTATACAGTTTCAAACAATGAGACAAATGCTCGGGTGGATGAGGTTGCTGATGATAATGAAAAATTGAAAGCAGGGAAGATTGAAGCCATAATCAGTCGTGCAGAGCCCTTTCCAATCTCTGTGCCTGACTTCAATGCTTCCATGTCTGAAGGTCTGTCTTTTCAATTTTCATCTTTAGTATTTCTCTCAAATTACATCATCTAAAACCAAGTAAATATGCATTCTTCAAAAGTTTAAACTCTTGTTTGTCTATGATGAGGACATCATTAGCAAGTCCTTTAGGGTTTCCCAACGAACGTTATGGAACAAACTACATAATTCTGTCATATTTCCTTGTGGTTGGATTGAAACTTTGGAGTAGAATAATTTTTTCATTAGTTTCCGGTTTCCCTATCAATTAACTAAATGTTGCAAGAATCTAAAAGTTTGGTAATTATCAGATTATTCTTTATGCAGGAGCGTCTCCATGGCTGTTTAGGCCGATATCCAGTTAGGCTAGGTTCTTGTTAATTTGGGGTTAATCTGTCACGTTTTCTTGTCTGTTATATTATTTGTCTTATTAGGAATAGAATTTATTAGGCAAGTCTTATAGAATTAGGATTCCTTGCAAGAAAAGTTAGGGTTTCTGTCCTCCAATATAAATTGATTATTAAAGGCTTTTTCAGTTTCTAGTCTTTGATCAATGATAACTCATGATTTTCTGATCTAGGTAAGAATTTCTTTCCAGTTTCATACCCTAGAACTCAATTATATTCGTTTTTACTTTAATCCTATTCCCGAATTTCCCTACTTGTCTTTTGTTTGTTGTACCAATTTTTTTCTAAATGTCGGGCACGTTTTGTAATCAAACAAAGTTTTCTGAGTGCAGAAAGTGTGATTTTTAATGTGATTCAAATCTAAACAATTCTTCATATTATTGTGCATGGAGCACGCACCCTTTTGTAAGCTGTAGGGCTGAATGGATAATGTTTTGGATATTGGTTTTATATATAGGAGCAGAACTGGAACTGAAGCCAAGAGATAGAACGGATACAGAGAAGATGGTAGTAGCAAGTCCCAGCAAGCTGAGTTATGACGTCATGACTCATCTTCGTGTTGGTTCAAGAGACGTAGCTGAATTCAATTATGTGCGTGATGTATTGGAGCAATCTGGATTCAGTGGGAACGAGTCCCTTGGGAGTTGGCATTCGGACCACCCGGTTGATCTCTTGATGTATGGAGATGGCGAAGGATGCTTGGTCCATGATCCTGATTGTTCAGGCAATGAAGAAGGTGGTAAATGTGAGCACTTTCTTTTGTTTGATCTCATCAATGAGGTTCTTATGGAGGTTTATGGGAGGTCGTATAACTACTGTCCTGTCGCGTTGTCTTCGCTATGTCACATCCCTCTAATGCCAGCAGGACACCATGTCTTGAAGGAAGTTTGGGCCCTTGTAAGTTGGTACTTGAGCTTGAGACTGGAGGTGGATCAATCGTTGGATTATGTTGTGAGTAGAGATCTGGCAAAAAAAGACGGCTGGATGAACCTACAATTTGATTCCGAATGCATAGGGATTGAGCTTGAGGACCTGATTTTTGATGAACTTTTAGAGGAAGTTAGTTTGAGCTTGTGGATGGAGATGGATCAGGTTTCTTCCGAAGGCACCTTCAATTTGCTCACACATTATTGTTTTTCGAATTTATATTGTTACTCAACACTTCATGAAGAGAGTAGGGAAAAAGATTAGGAAGAAAAAGTAAGATTTTGTTTATAATTCATACATGTACACTGTACAGTTAGTGAAATGGGTAGTAAATTGTTGTGTATATTTGAAAGTTTGGTCGCAGTTATTTTGCTGCTTAATTAGTGGAATTGTGTCCTCCATTGTGACTCTGTGAGGTGATGTACTCAACTGGATTAGCTTCCTAATCTCTAGAAATTTTGATCATTGACTTCAAAAATTTCAAGGAGGTGTCTATTTGTTTCTTAGTTTATTCTAATTATCTACTTGGTTAGCTTTAGTTCTTCTTTTAATGCAAGGAAACAATGATTCTTGACCCTAAATACATGTGAGTTTCACAATGAGATTCACATATATTAACCGCTAAAATGAAACTATGATACACGCGAGTTTCTTGATGAAATTCACAGTTCAAAATCAAGCACTGCACACATAAGATACATAACTGGCTTTAGCATTTTCGGGCCATAACTTGTGGGATGGAAAATGCTGCAGAAGAAAACCATGCTTGCATTGTGATGCATCATGCAATGCATGTGCCTAAGGACAGAGGACAAATTGAGGCATCTACATCAAAAAGAAAAAGAGATTCCACAATTCACAGTAAACGGATGAACTGCATTTGGGTCCCCCTCAGTTGTTGATTAGTCTTGTTTGATGGACCTTCCCAATGTACCAAAAAAGAGAGCGAAGTATGGAGCACTAACAATGACTGATCTTGTAGCCCATGTGTTAAAAGATCCGCACATTAATTCTAACCCTAGATTTATGTGGATTTAATGGCGGCACATTAATTCTAACCCTAAATTTATGTGGATTTTATGGCGTCAGGATTTTAGCATTACCTCGATATATTAGTTTGATGGTATAATTGAATCTAAAAAATCTTGATGTTTTTATTGTGAGTTTGTTCAAAAATAAGAATCTATTAAATAGAAAATAAACGCGAATTATAACCGGACTATTTTTATTTTTATTTTTTTTGGATTTATTATGAATTTTTTCGACAATGAGAATCTCTCAAATCCATTCGAAGTGTTGTAGAATTGATTTTAGCATTGCTCGATGTGTTAAATTTGTTCAGAATCGAGTCTGCATTTTGTGGGGATCATAATGCAGAAGCAAAGACAGCCACCACTTTTATGATCATAGTGATTGAGAGAATCCTTGAATGGGTTTCTTTTTCACTTTAGGACCTTAGACAAATCAGCTTAAAAGAATGGTGATCAGTAATCACATAATATTGTTCAATTGATCAATAATAGAGACGACAAATATCATCACCATTTAGGAGGCAAACTTTTACTTTCCACAGCATAAATGAACGGCTGATAATTGAAAATATGCGTGGAATACAAAATTACTAAAAATTTGTGGAATTATCACGTATTACATAATTCATATAATGCTCAAATTATCTTGTAATGATTCATAGATACTCATATATTAAATAATATATTTATTAATTAAATATATTATTTAGTCGAATTAATGTCTCAATAATAATAATAATATTTTTTGAGTATTAATCATTATTAATATCTAATTATTGAAAAAATTATTAAAAAGTTCATTAACCGATTAAAACTTTTCGTGACTCTCTAAGACTGCTACAATGTAAATAAAGGTCATCACCTCACTTCTAAGATAAGTCATTTTTCGCTTCTAAAACTATTCTAATTTCAATCTTAAAGCTAACTTAAATATCGGAACATTCTTTATTGAACAACTTTCTCCGACTTCAATCTTGACTTCAATTTTTTATTTATTGTTTGTAGGAATTATGGAGACTTTTCTAATGCGAAAGATTTCTACTTCAACAATGTGCATCTAGCTAGTTCCAATAATTTAAAGGGTCTCATGTGATAAAAGTATAAGATCATCAACACTTACTTCTAAACTCCAAACAATAATTCTTGGGTCTCATGTGATAAAAGCAAGGATGAAAATGTCGCCAGAATCGACGATATATCGTCCGATATATTGTTTTTTCGGGCCACCAGCACATAAATAGGGGGTGAAGGAAAATCGTCCCCCGAAATCAACGATTTCGGTCCATATCGGTTAAGGGTGGCAATGGGTCGTGTCGTGTCATGAATTCTGTTTTACCCATTTATGCCCAACTCGAATCTGACCCGTCTAATAATCGTGTCAAGAATGTCCAATCCGAATCCAACCTGTTAATGACCCGTGTAACCCGTTTAACCCATTTAATAAACAGATACTCAAAAATCAATTAACCTATGACCCGTTTAACCCGTTTAACATGTTTAACCTATTTAAATTATAAGATTTAATAGATATTTAGGTAGATATATGAGTTAGTAATGACACATTTATTAAATGGGTCAATATATAAGCCAATATACGGGTTAACCTGTTAACCCGAAATCTAGCCATTTATTATACGGATTAACAGGTCATTATACGGGTTAACAGGTTGACTCGAAACCCACCCGTTTAATAAACGGGTCATAACGGGTTGACCCAAAAATGACCCAAAATTTTAATTGTGCGGGTTGACCCGGATAAATTTCGTGCGGGTTTCGAGTCGTGTCAAAAATTGCCACCTTTAATATCAATGAATATCGACAATTATCAGCGAAATTCACCCATATGTACTGAAATCTCCGATTTTGGCCCCTTGCCAAATCAACCGCCCAGCCCGGATCCAAAGAATCATCCAACTTTACACGTGTCCGGTAGATCGGGCACGCGGATACCTTTACCAACCACGTGTCTAGGCACCGCCTATGGAACACGTGATTGCACGCCGCCAGTTTCCGGCACCACTGCCCTTCCCAGAACGCGTCCAGGAAAACAACACAGTCAGTCTGCAGCGACGACGATGATGGTGAGGACGATGACGATGGCGAGGAGGATGACGATGACGATGACAACGTCGTTTGGGTTCTGAATCGGAATTGGTGAAGGGTCTTGAGGTGTTTATAGGAGAAACCAGCGGAAGGGCGCGGGGAATGGGTCCGGCGGCGATGGAGAGCACCGGCGGAAAGAAATAGGAGAACGAGGATGGTGGCGAGGCCGAGGACGAGGAAGAAAAGACAGGTTATAAAGGTAATTACCAGGGCTTTGATGACGACAGAAAGGATCTTTGGGTTAGGTTTTGGGGGAGCTATGTGTGGAATGAGGTGGTGGTGGTGGTGGTGGGAATCAAAAGGAGGCATGGTGAGGTTCTTATGCTTTGATGAAATGTTGTTTGGTTTAAGGTAAGTTTAAGAATGGACGGGAAGAAAGAATGTGTTATAGCTGTTTGAGGGATATTGGGTGAGAGAGAGAGAGATTAAGATATTTTATTTTAAAGAGATAATAATAATTAATTATTAGGTGATGCTTTTAGTTTTGGGTTTGGTTTGCGAACGATGGATAAGTCACAGACTCACAGTAATCGTACGTAGTATCGGTGCATAGTTATTTTCTTCTTTGCCAAAATTAGTGAAAGCACTCCCAGTCGTTACGTTTTTTTATAAAATGACATGTAGCATTATCAAAGTTTAATTATTTGTATTTTTATTATTATGAATTTATGAATATTTTTCATTATCAAAGTCTAATTATTTTTCATTTAAATTAGAAGGTAAAATATGTTATAATTAAGAATATATGTTTTAATGTAGGAATATATGTTTTAATTGAAATAATTTAAATAACGTGATTATAATTTAGAATTATTATTATTATTATTTGTATTTTTATAATTATGAATTTATGAATTTATGATAATTTTTCATTATCAAAGTCTAATTATTTTTCATATAAATTAGACGCCAAAATATGTTATAATTTAGAATATATGTTTTAATTGAAATAATTTAAATAACGTGACTATATTTTAGAATTATTATTATCATTATTATCATTATTATTATTTTATTATTTGTATTTTTATAATTATGAATTTATGATAATTTGTCAAGTATTCTTAGTGCAACATTATCAATAAAATTATGTTATAATTGAAGTTTATCTTTAAGGTTTTATACTATTGGTTATCGTCAGACCTATATTCTATCATATAATTCATCATATATTTATTATATCAAAGTCATTTAATAGTTTTTATTAGTTATATATAACCATCATTGGGTACTTAAATGTTTCTCAAGATTTTATTCCAAATTTCCAACTTTTGGATCGAATTTCCATCATTTTTGTTTATCGTAAACGATATCGATATCGATATCAATATTTAGAGACAAATATTCATAAATTTAATTAACGATATATATGTCGATATCAATATTTAAAACCTTACGTATAAGTTATAAATGCAGGTGGTAACAAAGTCTGGGATACTTAATTAGGTTGGCGTGTGAGGCAACCACGTCATTTTCAGAGGGTTTAACAAAGTCTGGGATACTTAATTAGGTTGGCGTGGGATACTTATGAGTCAACACAGATATTCAACTTTCTTAATTAATCATCAATAATCGTAATCCAAATTAATGTGATAGATTGGAGACGACGTACCTATCATTTTCTGTCTCATCATCTTTAATATCTCCTTGTCAGCTCAATTCATTAATTATTTTTTTATCAACTGAATATAAATCTTCTACCCTTATTTCGTACACTCATTATCAGCCTCATTCCACATCTTCTTTACTTTAATAGAATGAAGTGCTGCAGCACTTTCTATATGATAGTATTATAAAGTATAATTTTGGGTTATGATTGTAAATATCACGCATATATTAAATTATATTGTATTATAAATTTATAACAGTATAATTCTCAATGTGTTATAATCAAAAATTGAAATATCGATATCGACGGATATATCATTAGTCAAATTTACAGATATCCCACTCTAAATATCAATATCGATATATCGTTTATGGTCAACAAAAATGACGCAAATTTAGTTTTAAAGTTGGAAATTTTTAATAAAACTGTGGGAAAACTTAAATACTCAATAATGGTTATACAAGACTAATAAAAATTATAAAATGACTTTGATATAATAAATATATGATAGAATACGAGTCTGACAATAACTGACAATATAATACATTAAATACAAACAAAAATTAAAATATAATATTGTTTATAATTTCACATTAAGAATACTTTACTCGTTGAGTTTCACTAAAAACAAATAAACATATAACTAAATTGGAAGTTAAAACTCCGATTTTTTCATGTAATTCGAAAATTTTGTAGGAAATTTTCAAAAAAAAAAACGAGATTCAAAGCAAGAAGAATGAATTCGTAAAAATAAGAAAAAAAATAAATTAGATCAAAATAATATTTTTTAATTAAATTACAAAATTTTAATTATATTTTATTTTTCAAAAATATCTAATATAATTGAATGGTGGAAAAACCACCACGTAGCATATTCTAGTCTACAACACAATTGAATGGTGGGAAAATCATCATTCATCTCTCTGACTTGGACCAAAAAAATCTCTCTTGACTCTTTCACCGACCCTCTCTTATCACTCATTTTTTTTTTCTCTCTTCTTCTTTTTCTTTTTCTTTTTTCCTCTCATCACTATTTTCTTCTCCTCTTTCACGACAAGACCCATGCAGACCCAAGCTCCACGCCTCCACCACGACAACCATGAATGAAAATTCGCCCCAAGCCGTTCCACTTCTCTTCTTTTCTTCTTCTTCGTGACAAGGAAGCAGGCAAATCAAACTCCACCATGATAGCGGTGACTGAAACTAGCTTTGCCTATTCACCCAAGCCACTCAACTCTTCCATCTAAGCATCTCAGGTTTCTCTGTACTTCTCGAATCAATCCTTTGGTTTCTTGCTCATGGATTAAATTGGAATTTTTAATTTTGGTTTCAAAGTTGGTTTCGTCAAATTTCGGTCAATATCGACAGATTTCGGTGAAATTCTTCGAAATTTCTCGATATCTGATGATATCATGGAAATTGGGGGAGAAATTTCTTCCCCCCGTTTAGATGTCGCACCTCCAATTCTCCGAAATCTCAAGCGAAATGTCGGCGAAATTATCAGTATTTCAATCCATTAACTTATAGTATACGATCAATGAACAATGAATTTAATATTTACTATACTTTATATTATTTTCTATCATTTATTTTATAGAACAATATTTATTATTTTAAAATACATATATCATATATATATATATATATCTTTATACATATATATTATAATACATAAATTAAATATATTATACAATCGTAAATATATACAACACTATACCATCTAATAATTGCTCCCACATCTCATACCTAAAATTAGGGATGGATACAAATCCATTAATCGTTAATCTATCCGCTTCAACCCGTTAGTTTTCCGATGATTTAGGTTTGACCGAATAAAAATCAAATGGTTTGAGACTCAAACCGCTCCAATTGTAATGGTTTGGATTTGAATTTTCATTTTGAAAATCCGTTAAATCAAAATCGATCTGTTAACGAATATATTGATTTTTATTCTTTTTAAAATCTATTGTTAATACAAATAAAAAATAATAAAAATAAAAAGATACCTAGATATACTCATATAAGTACATGCATACGCAGATAAACGTATAATAACATATTATTAACTAGTAATATTTGTTTGATAAATATGAGTATAATAATAATGTTTGCAATACAATCCCCTCCAAACTTAATACAAAAATTTTGAGTACTGATAATTTTTTTTAATATCCTTGATTTTTTTTTATTCTTAAACGGTTTCAAATCGTTTCAATCCAAACTGAACTGTTAGTAATGATTTGGATCAAAACGGTTTTATTTATAATTTTAGAAAATTCAAACGGTATCAAACCGTTAAGATTTTAATGGCTTGGATTTGGATATTGCCAATATCCATGTCAAACTGTATCGTGTCCACCCCTACCTAAAATCCACATCAAGTAGCCTTCATGGAACTCAAGTAAATTTATAGCTTATCCATATTTAGATCATCCACATCAAACTAACTAAAATTTTGGATAAATTTAACTTAAAATAACCAAAAAGTTATGAATAATTAGCCGATTTTTACCGTTACCAAAATTAAACTTTCTATATTTTCACCAATTTTAAATATTAAATTCATTTTTTTCTTTCCAAATTTCAATATATTACAACATAAAATTTATACAACGGGTAATCTTTAATGTAATTTTTTAACGGCCCAAATAAATATGCATATGTTGGGTGTAAAATCGATCCAACCCGTAATTCATACAATTCACTACATATATATATATATCTAGTTTTTTAATATTTCAAATAAATATATCCATTTTAAAGGTGGAATTGGATATAATAAATTTAGAGCCAAATGTAATGGCTAAAATTTCAAATAAGAATTCATCTCAAAAGGAAATGAGAGTAACAACCCTAAATTTCAAGACCTTATTTGGGAGATGACATAATGATATTTTTTGCCTCCAAGAAAATAATGAGTATTATTTTACTCAATATTGCCACTGTGGTTTATTCTTTGTGTTTTCTACTAATTGTTGAATGTGTTAAAAATTATTATACTCAAACTCTATTCGCGGCAATCTGGCCTTCCCAATCTTCACTTAAAACTGCGAAACATCAAAATCTTTATTTCCTAAATACCGGGAAAAAATCAAACTTTTCACAACTCTATACGAAAATTCGAGTCAATTAATGATCTATAAACAAACAAAAAATTGGAAATTCTTTTTTTTTTCTTTGAATTTTTGGGTAACCCACAAAAATTTAGAGATTTTGAATGCAAATAATGATAAGTTTTGGGAATGAATAAGAGAGTTTGTGAAGAAAAAGAGGATGAAAAACATGAAGGAGAGGGGAGAGAAACAAGATGAATAAATAACTAGCGAGAGGTAGTTTTCTACTTAGTCTCAATAGAAAATAAATTTTAAGTTAAATTTATCTAGTTTGCTGCAAGCCTATTTTATGGGTGCTATTTACATCACATTTCAAGAAAAGCTTGTCTGATATAATTAGCATCTAGCTCATCATAATATATATATATATATATATATATATATATATATATATGTAACGACCCAGAAATTTGAAAAAGGAAAAATTGGAAAAATTGAAGGAAATGACGATTTTGCCCCTGGTTATAAGGGCCGAAAGTTGACTTTTTGATCGGGACCTTGTTTGGACTGACAGGACCCGTCCCAACTGGACGTCAAAACCGTGCCCTGTCCTGCTCCCGTCTGACAAGTCAACTAAAGGTCCGAAACTACCCTTCAGTGCTTGCCAGACAAGGGATGTTTGCGCGGATTTCTGCTGCTGCCACTGCCTCACGATCAGTCCCGAACGTCGTACCACGGCCTGGAGGGTCACAAAACAGAAAAGGTGTGAGTGGACAAAAATGACCTCTTATAAAAACATTTGCCAAAATACATTCTTACCCTCCAGTTTTCACAAACTTGCATGCATATCGTAAAACATGAGTAATAGTATGAAATCATTCAAGTATGAACAGTGGACCGATAAAATCAAAACACGTTTTCCCATGGTCCATAAAAAACTCATGTTCATCAAATCAGTTCATGTTATAAAACAGCAAATTCCGGCTCTCAGGCCAAAACATGTGAAAACATAATCACTTGGCCACAAAGACCAAAAACCCGTACTCAATACCAGTACGTTATCACAAACAACATCAATCAGCACTAATCACCAGTGCACAATAAATATATCAATACAATCAATCCGCACTACTCAAAAGTGCACAAAATATCACAAATCACATCTGCACTACTCACAAGTGCACAATCAATCAAACTGCACTACTCACAAGTGCTGCACTACGCGTAGGCCAATATCCAGTCACACTCTCGGGAACAGACATCTGGGATCAACCCCCTCGGGCTCAGTCACCTCTGGGCGAACACATCCCCAGGCTCAGACCCACCCGAGTGGTACATCCAGGCTCAGTCTCGTCCGAGAACCTGACTACCATAGGATCAACTCCGGATCCTACAATCACATCCCCCAAGCTCCGGTCGTCTGGGTAATCCCCCAAGCTCCGACCGTCTGAGAATATCATAATCACAATGAAAACCATCTCGGGAATTACATCCCAAAACATTTCAATCAAATCTTGACTTCATACAAAGTCAAGATCATTTCCGACTGGGTCTCAAAACCCAAAATACCATTTACACGTACTCTTTAAAATCACCTTTTAAAACAATAAAATAATCCATAAATCATCATTGACTTA
Source organism: Prinsepia uniflora (assembly GCA_032719365.1). Classification (NCBI taxonomy): domain Eukaryota; kingdom Viridiplantae; phylum Streptophyta; class Magnoliopsida; order Rosales; family Rosaceae; genus Prinsepia; species Prinsepia uniflora. The sequence continues at coordinate 10,472,418 of CM064861.1, forward strand.
CCAACTAAGTCAAAACATCATTTTAGAAATCATTTAGACTCTGGGCCTAGCCCAAAACATCATTTGCACGTTCCTCGTAAAATGTGCCCGAAAGACTGATTAAAATAATCATAAAATCACAATAAATCATTAATTTCACAAGTGACTCCAAATCCGAGTCAAAATCACTATTCACGTGGGTTCTCATGCCCAAAATATCATTATCATGCAAATCCATGCGTTGCAACCTCCGTTGCCATTTTCACGTAAATCCACGAAATTGACCCTTGACTCATTCCAGAGTCACCACATCATTTTTTTCAATCCATGACTCAATAATCTGAGTCCAAACATTATTTTCAATCAATTCCAATCCCGGACTCATAAACCAAGTCCAAACATTATTTTCACCAAATTTCGTAATTTCTCGAAAATCGCCCAAAAATAATAATATAATAATCATAAAACCGAGAAATTACCGGATTGAAACATCAATCATGCCAAAGCATATATAATCATATAATAAGGCATTTTAAATCATATATGCATGCATCACGGTTAGAAAACAAAGTCCACTCACACACACCGTCCAAAACGGTCCGTTTCCGAGCTGCACGTTTTTCCGTAAATTCTGGAAATCACAACTCCTGTCCAAAATCATTATAGAGGGTTACTAACATCTTAAAATACATCATATAATTTTCCCCAATTTTTCCGGAATTTAAATACGTATTTTACTCGTAAAAAAACTTCGGATACGCGGAACATTATCGAATCGATATCCGATTTCCTCGAAACCAATGTTAAAATGTTCGTTACAATGAGAGGATCAAAAGTCATGTTGACCTCACCTTTAAACTAGGCTGTAAAACGGGTCATTTAACCCGCGAGGCGACCCGGTTTGTTCTCTGTCAATTCGACACCAAATTCAACAATTCAAACGTCCATTAGCATCGAATTAGTTTCAATTAGGGATCTGTGGACTTAATTACAATCGAACTTACCTCAAACCTCACGATCACAGATGATCATTCGAAGAACATCCGACCACTGTTCATCATCCGAACTCCTTCAATTTCAATCGATTTCCCTCAATTGATGCAACCAGAAGCTTCAAGGGACTCAGGTAAACTCTTTCCCCAACTCAATTGCATCAATCGAAGCCTCAAACTCCACGACTCAAGCTCGAATCGTGCATACTGATACCAGACCCGTTCAGAGCCAAATGGGCCTCAATTCTCCTCGTTTTTGATCTGGTTCCACTCGTCACAATCTCAGGAAGCTAAATGAAGCTTAAATTCCAATCCTCACGGCTCAATTTACATCATTCGAATTCCCCCCCCCCCCCCCTCAATTTTCGAAAATTCGAATTTCCAGCCCTTATTACTCTGTCAATCTCTCGTGATTACCCAGTTGGATTCAATCTCAATAATCTCTCAATTCCTCACTATCTGGTTCAGAAATGGAAGAGGAATGAAGGTTGGGAGAAAATGGTATTATGGTTGTACACGGTTAAGAAAAATAGGGAGGTTTAATGGAAATTAAGATTAATTTATTAATAAAACATAATAATTATGTTTTCCCCAAAACATGGGATCTGGTTTTAAGCCTGAATTTAAGGGATGAGTGACACTTGTCACTCATCCAAGTGTGTTCAGTCACCGGGTACTGTTCATATTAAAATATTATTTTAATCCCGGTTCGTTCGGTTAATCGAGTCTGTTCCCGTGACCATAACTTCGTCGTCGAATCTCCGATTTCGGCATGCCGCCTGTCGTTGGATTCGTATCAACGAGACCTACGTAACGGTCCTTGGCCCTCGTCCATTGGACTTCCCGGGTCAAAAGTCAACATTTGACCCCTAATATGCCAAATTACCAAAATACCCCTCAACTTCCGAACGCCAAAACTTTCACCTCGAATGTCGGAATCGAACGTGCCACCTGTCTATGAACTGGTGACGTCCCGAACTACGTCACAGTCATCGGTCAAAGTCTGTTTGACCGCCCGAACTAAAAGTCAACATTTTACCCACGCTAGGGGTAAAACGGTCATTTTGTACAATTCGTTCGATTTCACTCAACTAATCCCCGATTAGTCATTCTAAATAATAATTAATTAATATTCAATCCCGATACTCGGGACGGGTCATTACATGGACTTTCTAGAAGTATCGTTGGATAGGTCTCGGGACGTTGAATCCGTAGACAGGCGGCATGCGTCAATCGGAGTTCGGACGTGAAAGTTATGGGTCAAGAATTATGATGGGCATTTTGGTAATTTGTTATGGCAAGGGCAAAATGGTAATTTGCCACAGCAGGGTGAATTAGATGATTAACCTGGCTGATTCAGCTAATTTGGATGTGGATTGGTCACTTGGTGACACTTGTCACCATAATTGCAAGATTGGTGGCATTTGGATATCTATTTGAAATTAAATGGTTGTACAAAAGGGAAAACAGAGCAATCAATTATCAGACCTTAATCTCAGTTTGATCGATCTACCCAGTAACTAAAACCAAGTGAGAGGACATCCAGAGAGGAAAACAACGAGAATTAAACGGAGAATTATGAACCTTGAACCCATTTGAGCTTAAACCCAGAAAACCCGAAAAACTACCCATGAACATTAATGTTGAATTCGAATTGTTAGACGTTGATGAGTGAAATTGATTGTGAATTGAGCTTCCTGGGATTGAGACGAGTTGAACCACCATTGAATTCGAAGGAAATTAGTGAACAAATACTAAGAACACACCCTGCGACAACTTCGAATTGTGGAGGTTGAGTTCAAGTAATTGGAGGTAAGGAATCTTGAAATTGGTTTCGAATTCATGTTTAGAATGAATATATGATGCTTCCTGTGCGATTAATTGAAGGAAACAGCTTGAAATTGGGTGGAACCCGATTAAGAACCCGCCGGGTATTCACTTCGAGTCGAGTGATTTGCGGACCCATTTCATGAAATTGAGCATGCAGATCCTTAATTAGAATTGAATAGATGAAAACCCGTGAAAGAAATGAAGAAATTGGGGCCGAATTGACTGGGGATGGATTGGGTTGCACCTCGGGTTGCAAACCCGTTTACCAGACATTCGGGTTGGGACGATGAACAGTAGTGATACTATTCATCGGCGTGTGAGGGCGCGTGGTTGACCTTCTGGGGAAGTGTTCAACATACTTTTTCATGTAATCGATGTAACGAACATTTTGGCGTCGGTTTCGAGTCGATCGGACACCATCTCGATAGTGTTTCTAGGGTCCGAATGATTATGTTATATTTTAAATTAATATTTAATTCCCAGAAAATTGTGTGAACTTAATATGCTATTATTGGATTCATTAGTGACCCATAATGATGTTGTTTGATAGGATTCAGCATTTTTGAAAATTACGGAAACACGTGCAACTCGGAAAGCGAGCGGTTTGGACGGTGTGTGAGTGGACGTTTGTTTTATAAACTGATATGCATGCATTGTAACGACCCGTCCTAAATTCCAGGATTAGATTAGTGACTAATCACGATTAGTGAGGTTAATCGGTGATTAGTTGGGCAGAATCGGACGAACGATGCGAAATGACCGTTTTGCCCCTAACTTGGGTAAAATGTTGACTTTTCGGTCGGGCTGTCAAATGGACGTTGACCGATGACCGTGACGTAGTTTAGGATGTCACGAGTTCATAGACAGGTGGCATGTTCAATTCCGACGTTCGAGTAGGAAGTTATGACGTTCGGAAGTTTAAGGGCATTTTAGTAATTATGGTTAAAGAGGGGCAAATTTTGACTTTTTGACCGGGAGGTCCGATGGCCGAGGGCCGAAGACCGTTACATAGATCGGGATGATACGAATCCATAGACAGGCGGCACGCTGAAATCAGACTTCGAACGGGGAAGTTATAGGTCACAGAAGTTCGATTCTATTATGCACGTACTTCGAGACGGGGATGATTTGGCAATTTCTGATTGGGCCAGATATTTTGAGTGGGTTCCATGGATGAGTGACAAGTGTCACTCATCCCATTGGCTAAAACCACTAAAAGGGGATCTAACTTAATTAAATAATATTAATTTAATATTTTATAATTAATCCAATTAACTCATCTCTAATCCTAGCCATCCATTCTATCCCTCAATCAATCCTCACCATCCATTATTCCCTCTCTCATCAGCCATCATCTCTTCTTTGTTCATCTTCAAACCCGAACCCCATAACCCATAACCCTCCATTTTCTTCATTTTCTCTCTAACACACAAACACCACACCACCACCCATTATCTGGGCTGAACATGACCGTGAGAGAGTGATGAGGGGCTGAGGACCGAGAGGCTGGACGGTGGCCCACGGTGGAGGCCACGGTGGAGTGAACCCGTGAGGTAAGAAAATATTTGAAATTCGAATTTGAGTTTTAATGGTTTTTACTCGATTTCTTTAATTGGGTAAGGTTTTTGGGGACCCTAGGAGATGAATGAGATTGGTTTCGAGGCGTTGGACAGCCTGGAACAACCGTGAACGGGGGGGAAATCCGGCCGCCATGGCCAAGCTTCAAGGTACGGGTTTCGATATTTTCCATCCCATTTTGATAGCTAAAAAGATTAGAAATGGAATTAGGAAGGTATTAGAATGAAAATGGGACAAAATGGATCGAAAACAGGGAGGTTTGAGGGTTGAACCGGTTCGGCCGATCCAGACCGGTTCAGTGCAGGTGAACCGGGTCTGAGCGGGGTTGATCGTGATGAATAGTACTCGCGCGCGTGGGCTCACGCGCAGGGACTATTCAGGGCGCGTGGGAGCGCGTGGTAGATTAAATGGGAAAGTGTTCTACATGTGAAACACTCTATTCGATGTAACGAACATTTTGGGACTGGTTTCGTGTCAATCGGTCATCATTTCAATAGGTTTCGGGCTGTCCGAAGGTTTAGAGTCGGTTTAAAAATAGTTAAAAATACCGGAAAATTACGGGGCTTTAGTAGGAGGTTAATTAAGTAGTTAGTAACCTTATATTACAATTTGGACAGATTCGGGAGTTCCAGTGATGGTGATTGGCTCGGGAGAGCCGTATGGCATGCAAATCGAGGCAGAAGCTCGGACGGTCTGTGAGTGGACCTTGGTTTTCTAAATTGAAGCATGCATAAATGTTTATTATGTGTTTTATTACATGTTTGATGATGCCATGGGTGCATTTGTATGTGGTTACGTATAAGCACGTATTTTGAGGTTTCAGCCGTATACGGTACTTATACGGGTCTGTATTTCTTTATTGGCTTTCATGAACTGGATTTGGATTTCAAAAGGATAAACTCGGGTATGAGACCCATTTAGTTTTGTCTCAGGCATACGACCTCAGATATCGGGCACAGTGCCCATCTGATGTCCTATGTTCGGGCACGAGACCTAGGTTACTTTATGGTTTTGATGAGATCGGTCCATATGATTCGATGAAGAATGAGCAAATAGTGGGGTTTTTGTCTTTAAACGGGAAATTAAAAAAAATGCTTAAGACCCCACTACTCGTCGTATTTGGTTTGGTATTGCTACCGCACATGACTTCGAGAGTCATGATGATATTACTGAGGAACGTCTTCGCTATTTGTTGTTCAAAATGAATGGTTTCATTTTTGTAATTTTCTAATTGTTCCAAAGTCTTATAAGTAGAATTAATCAAATTCAATTTTTTGGTTTTTGGGGATGGAATTTGTGGCGTCAGCCTGTAGGGTTTATCATTTTTATCATTTCTTCCCTAGCGGAATGTGAGAGATTACCTTTTGATTTACCAGAAGCCAAGAAGAATTAGTAGCAGGTTATCAAACCAAATACTCGGGTATAAAATTTGGTTTATTTTATGTTGCTTCCTATCTAAACCTATTAGTTTCCTCATTATTTGTAACAGTTCTTTACTTAGGAGGGTGGAATATCTCTATTCCGTACATGTACAAACAAAGAAATTACACGATCAAACTACCAAAATAGAATGGGATAAAAATCAGATACCTAAACTGTTCACTTTGTATTGAAGTATTGAATTGAAAAAGCTAGTTAATGGTTCTTGTGAATCTAATTCATTGAAATTCCATCCAGTAAAATGGAAGAATTATAAATCTCCAAAATAATAGATAGGAATATCGCAAATAGAGCCATTGCGAGACCCATCAAAGGAGTAGTTCCCCACCCGGGAGCTACTTTACCATATTCTGAATTCAATGGTTTCAATAAACTCCCTGCATTAGTTCGTTTTGGGCGGCCAGACAACCCCATCCCTCTCTTTCCTTTTTTACGCCCCCACGTCGCCACACGGGAGGGACATGGGGACGTAAAAAAGGGGATCCTATCAACTTGTTCCGACCTAGGATAATAAGATCATGAGCTTAGTCTTACTTCACCGTCGAGCATGACTGATCAATAGAAATACTCTAACACTCCACCTTTGTCATATATTCCATACATCGCACTGAATAGGTATCATATTCATGGAATACGATTCACTAAAAAAAATTATCTTAATTAATTGTTTCTGATTCATCGGTAAGGTCAGGGAACCTTAAATGGATTTCCCGATTCATGACGGTTTATGGGAACCGGCATGAACCCTTGTTATGGTATCGTGGTTCATGACGGATTATGGGGACCGGCATGAACCCTGGTTATGTTATTATGGTACATGACGGTTTATGGGAACCGGCATGAACCCTTGTTGGTCATTATGGTACATGACGGTTTATGGGAACCAGTATGAACCCTAGTTATGTTATTGTGGTACATGACGGTTTATGTGAACCAGGCATGGAAGATGTTATATATATATATATATATGAATGGAATGGATATTATGGATCATGATGGTTCAGGGGAATCGGGCATGGATATTTGTGCTATGTATATATATGTTCATATACCTTCCTTTACTGCTATTATCTCCTCCGGGGAGGGTCGTTGGCCTGGGTGGACCCCGGAGTAGTCACGGAGCACCGAATGAGTGGAGTCACCCCCCCCCAGTTGGGTTCCTTACTCTCAGGAAGGCTATGGTTACTATACCTCGAGTAGGATCAGTGGTCTGCGGACATTGACCTTGACTTTGAGAAGACTCGGATTGAGACACGGGTAGCACGCGCGTAGCTTTGGATACCGTGACAGGATTGGTTGTGTGACTTATATGTATATATGATATATGAGATGTGATGTGTGGTTATGGTTATGGGCTGAGTCTCTTATTGGTTTCTTATGAATTTGGGCAGTGGCCCGTATGGTCGATTTCATGGTGGTTCTTTCGACCTTGGTTTATTTCTAATTTGGGCTTAGTTCCCACATGTGGTCCAATTGGTTAAATGGTTTTCGAATGCATGCATGCTTTTTAGTGAAGGGTACAAATGTCTTCAATAAACTGTTTTTATAAACTTTTGTTTTGTCCACTCACAGCTTTTAATGTTTTGACTGCCCTTCAGGTTGACAGCAGATGTGGACTGTAGTAGAGACTGAGATATCACATGCCTTCTCCGGATCCTAGCGTACTCTGATAGCCCGGGGGGATTGGGATGGGTCCTGTCATGCATAGTTAAATGTTTTACATGATTGATTGCATGAGTTGAATTGCGATGATGTCCTGATGATGTGGCATGATTATTTGTGATTTAATGATTATTTTAATCGGTCTTTTGGGCACGTTTTACGAGAAATGTGCAAATGATATTTTGGGCTAGGCCCGAAGTCAAAATGATTTCAAAATGGATATTTTGACTTAATTGGTGAGTCAAGGATGATTTCTGGATTATTTTAATGTTTCAAATGAGATTTTACGAATTTACGTGTAATGGTATTTGGCGCTTGAGACCCGGTCGGAAATGATTTTGAATTGGTTTGAAGTCACGGATCTGATTGAGATGTTTTGGGATGTAATCCCGGGATGGTTTTCATTATGATTGTGGATACCCAGACGGTCGGAGCTAGGGGATTACCCAGACGACCGGAGCTTGGGGGATATGATTGTATGATTGTGAATTGTTATGGTAAGCTAGCTTCTCGGATGCGAGCCTGGATGTACCACTCGGATGTGTCTGAGCCTAGGGATGTGTTCGCCCAGATGTGACTGAGCCTGAGGGTTGAGCCCAGAGGTGTCTGATCCCGAGAATGTGGCTGGATATTGGCCTACGCGTAGTGCAGATGTGACTGTGTGATTGATTGTGCACTTGTGAATTGATTGATTGATTGATTGTTCACTTGTGAGTAGTGCTGTTTGATGTTGATTGTGATTACGTACTGGTATTGAGTACGAGTTTCTGATCTGTGTGGCCAGGTGATTATGTTTTCATATGTTTTTCCCTATGCATGAATGGTTTGATAAACTGGAGGGTAAATGATGTATTTTGAAATGTATTTTAAACGATATTATTTTTGTCCACTCACACCTTTGTTTTTTATGACCCTCCAGGCTGTGGCATGACGTTCGGGGCTGATCGAGCGGCGGAGGCATGAACGGAAATCAGTGCAGTTATCCATTGTCTGACAGGTGCTGAAGGGTAGTTTCGGGACTTCAGTTGACTTGTCAGACGGGAGCAGGACCGGACACGGTTATCAAAGTTCAGTTGAGACGTGTCCTGTCATATATATATATATATATATTGTTAGTAAGAATTATATTTTCTATAAAATAATTTTTTTAAATAATTAACTATTTACATACATCATCTGTTTATTTACATGATTTTACATTTATTATAGCAATATTGGATAACTAATAATAAACATGATTTATATATATATATATATATTTATTTATTTCTAATTATAAAGACTATTAAATAATGACTCTAAGATATAAAAAACATTGTTTTATTTTTCAAGAAATAAAATATAAAATATAAATTTTGATAGTCTAATATAAGTTATATAATCTAAAATGTAATTTGGTGTCTGTTAATATATTTTTTAATTAATGAAAAAAATAATAATTTAATTTAATAATAATAGTTGATAATCATTTTGACAAAAAAAATTAATTGTTTTAATAATAATTGTAGTAAAATTTAATAGACTCAATCACAGGATAATATCCCCAAATTAAGTAATAAATTAATAATAATAATAATAATAATAAAGATAAATGAATTATAAGGATAAAATTTCAATTTTATTATTTATAACAAAGAAAAGGAAAAAAAAAATAAAGATAAATGAATATGTAAAAATAAAGTTGTAATTTTATTATTCACAATAGAGAAAAATGAAAATAAAAAAATAATCAAAATACTTTTGATGAATGTACAAAAAAATGACTTAACTTTAGTATATAATATCATTATTATAATATAATTCAATTGTATTTTTGTGTGACTTATAACAATCATGTGCTAATATCGTATAATTAAGATTAGACATAAATTCGTTAAAATCATTAATTAATCTGCTTCAAACTATTATTTATCCAATAATTTGGTTTTGACCATAAAATTCAAACGATTTGAGAATTCAAATAACTTCGTTAGTAACTGTTTGATTTTAGATTTTCATTTAAAAAATTCGTTAATCTAAATTAGACTGTTAAAAAATATATCATTTTTTAAATATATCATATATCCTTACATACATAAGTACAATCTAATTTTTATTTATTTATTCTTTCGTATGTCCATTATCAAATTTATTTGAGTTTATTACTTATTATTTATATGTATTTATCTTTGTCTAGCTAGTTTGGTACTGTCTTGGATATGCATGTGTTTATTTCTATTATGCATGGCGGATGAAGTGAATGCAGCATATTTATTTATTTTTCCCTTGAATTAATTAGATTATAAATGAAAGAACCACAATTTAAAATCAAAATTGTAAGTGCTAATTTGGTGGTCGGTTGGACATGATATTATAATTATTATTAGAAATCAAACTATTAATTTGATGTTAAGGGTTACAAATTTTTTATTATATGTATGAATTCAAACCAAATATTTGTTTGAAATAGTTTTTTTTTTTATAATTTAAAAAAGTTTAAATTGTACCACTATCATTAAAATTTTAAAAATTTAAAAGTTTAAATTTAAATATTACAAATTGCACGTGCAACCCCACCACTTCAGCCACTTTTCTTTCCCACCATCATGGTGGCTATAATAATATAGCATTCCAGTTAACTATTTGGTAAAAGGGAAGAAGAAAAAAAAAAGCAAAGATATTTTCAATGATTCATTACTTATTTCTATACGGCTATGTTTTTTTTACCAAGTGCCTTCCTGCTAAGCGATGGCCTTCCCCAGCTAGGATCTACAGACAGTATACGAATATGATTGATCATTGGAGGTAAACCATGATGAGACGTAACCAACATGCAAATCAACTCCATCAGAACCGTTGATCACCTTTCAATCACACCCATCAGCAATCAAACGGTGAAGAAACTCAAAGGTATAGGTATACTTTAAGAATACTCCAGAATAACTCACCACCACCGTGGAAGGAAAATAGTATACAAGGGTTGGACGGATATGCATGGATAGAGATTACGTGTGGTCACGCCACGTGTACGGTGGATACACCCCGTTTCTCCCCTCCCCTGCATTATAAATTGAGGGTCACGGCTGTCCATAAAACTCGTTCATAAACAGAGTTCGGAGCTTTTGTTGATCTGATTCATATCAATCCGATCATAAATTTCCGTTCAGTTTTTTTCATCTCGTTCCCATAAAAAGAATGTCTTGCTGCGGAGGAAAGTGTGGTTGCGGGTCAGGCTGCAGCTGCGGCACCAGCTGCAATGGGTAATTTCCTTTTTCTGCTTGTTTCCCTAGAAAAATAAAAACCCAGAATTTTTTTTTCTCTCCTTTTGTTTACAATTATTTGGGTGTATGAATCTTGATGCAGGTGCGGTATGTACCCAGATATGTCCTACATGGAGGACACCAAGACTCAGAGCCTTGTGATGGGAGTGGCTCCTCAGAAGAGGTCTGTTTTTGCCTCTGAAATCCCAAATGTTTTTTTTAATCATTTCAAATCTAAAATTAAAATTTGAAGATCTTGTGTTGAAAAATGTGGTATTTAATTTATAAAAATGATATTAATTTGTGGGTAGTGACTTTTATGTTCCTATTTTTCTTCTACACTCCTTCTGTCCCTTTTCCTTCAAATTTCATAAGTTATATTAAAGAAGATGATATAAACAGACTCCATATCAATGGTTATAATGGGGTTTTCGATTTGCAGCCATTTTGAGGCAGCTGAGATGGAGGCTGGTGCTGAGAACGGCTGCAAGTGTGGGGACAATTGCACCTGCAATCCTTGCACCTGCAAATGATTGAACCATGTGTGTTTGGTTGACTGTGATCCCAAGACAACCAAGTCTATGTTTTAGGGACTGGTTTTAGAATAAAGTGATCATGGCCTGTAGCTCTCTTAGTAGATCTTTCGGGGCTAGGATCTGTCGAGGGTGATCCTGTTTTCATTGTACAAACTTCCTATTGTCCAATATCTATATTTTGAGTTTATGTTGCGTAATTAGACTTGGTGGATCAGATCTATGTATGTGCAAGAGGGTAGAGTGTTGTGTTGTTTTATCAAATCAATGAAAACTACCTCCTTTCTTTTATTGTAATTTGTTATTATTTGATCGACAATTTATTGTTGTTTATTGCGTGGGTTATTGCTGGTTTTCTGGAAAGTTGGTGTTGATCGATGCCAGGAGGAGGAGCAAAAGTCAACTAGAGGCTATTATACTTATCTACTTATCTACTAGAAATGTCAATTAGGTTTTAAATACGGGCTTACCAAACAAATTATGAAAGAAATGTAACCCAAAAAATATTGTGAAATTAATTTTGGGCCGTCGACTTTTTCTTGGGACTTCTCTGCAATTGACACATCATTGCAGTCTATTTGCAATTATTGACAACAATGTGAGGAAGCATGAATTGGCTTTGAGGACCCAGTCATTATGTCATTTTTCGTTTAAAGTTCTCATTTTTGTGATAAAGAACGGGGAAAGATAGAAGAGACGACAGATGAGCGACGGTGAAAACAAAGATCAACGACTGAGCTGAAGATGTTTTTGAGTTTTCTTTTTGGGATAGTTTCTTACGGGTTATCACTTTTTAACTGTTATGATACCAAAAATGAAATTCAACAGCTAAAAAGTAGAAACAACTAGTAAATGTCGTGAGGGTAGCATTGCGTTCATGAACACAGCTAGAATCGATCGAAAAAACTGAATATCTAATTTTACATTACATGCAACTGACTTTGATTGTACAGCTAGATAAGGGTTAGATATAGATAACAATAATACAAACAAAACAGAGATGGTCTTTCAGTCTTTCAAGGAAATGTAAATTCAAGTCAGGAAGGAATCTGATGAATTTTACTTGACCTGTGATATCTCTGAGCAACTGGGTGTAGCATTTTTCTGCTTATCAAACACACCTTTTGCGGCTTTGGTAAATAAGTTACTAATCTGCAAAAAGAATTTGGAACTAAACTAATAATCTCATTCATAATTTAATGGAATTTGTTTTGATTAAAATGTGCATAATCTTTCAAGTTCACCTGCTTAGAGGAGAGGCCTATTTTCTCCAAATCGCTCAGCTGAAACATGCCATTCAAGTTCAGAGTTACCCATTAAATCCCATTCCAAGTTTATCAATACGAAAACTTCCAAAATTTGCTTACAGATTTTAAAGGGCTTGTTTCTCTGAGCTCAATAATGTATTCAGCAATTTTCACTCCTATTCCCTGAATGATCAGAATCATGAACAAATTTAGAAGGCAACAAATCATCTTATGAACAAAAAATATGAACTTTGATATGAATGTGTAATGGACCTTTAACTCCAGTAGCTCCTTTCTACAATTAAGAGAAACAGTTAGAATATTAGTTTCATTTTGCAAGAACAGAAAAAGGGGAAGTTTTTAAAAGTAAATCCTTACCTGCTAGCTGTATTCAAGAAGTAAACGTATTCTTGAGCTAGAAAGTCCTGTGTCACATTAGAGAAAGATGAGGATCAAATATTGAAAAGCTTAAATTTATAAAGTCACAAGTAAAGATTGTACCTTTAAGTTCGAACTTATAGCAGTGAATTTATCAAGCGGGGTGCCTGTTGCTTGAAATTTGTTGTTGGTGCAGGTCATGAAAGGAGTTTTCGGACTCTCTTGCTCGAAGACGAGGGTGCAATCTCCACTTGAGGGTTCAATGAGGGGGTTTCGAATTATATTTGTGTTGAGAGGGGAGAGGGCCTTTCTCAAGGAACTTCGCGGTGTGTTTTTCCGATCACTGACAGTTGATGAGTCAACAAAATTCGTAGAGCTTTCCTCCTGCTTTGACGGCTCACCTAAAAGTACATAAACAATAATTATTCAAATTTTTCAAGGGTGTTTGAACTCTGAATTAGCACGGAAAGAACACAAATCATTGATAGCTGATAATTACTGAGTAAAACTGTATTTGATTCCAATACAGATCCACCCGCTGCAGCGTTGCCCTCTTCTTTGTTATCCTTGGTAGCTAATTGCAGTCTCTGAAAGCAATTCCAACTCATAAATACCCAATGGCATAAATATCAAATGCAAGAAATCACTGACAAGAGAAAAACATCACACAGATTGTAAATTGCAGCCGAGCTGATAAGGCCACGTGATTACCTCCAAATTAGAAACAACTGGACTTTCATTATCTAATATGTTCCTGAAAGGCACAGTGGTGGTCCTGCAGAAATGTAAACCAATCAGGCAAGAGTGATTAGCACATACCATGATGCAACATTGAACTGTTACTCATACCTTTGTTTTGTATTACAGGCAGTTCTGTTAGAAGAAACCTTGGCTTTCACAGAGCTGAGGTTGATGGTTGACTTCTTGACATTGCCTTGACTTCTTTGAGTGCTCTTCGTTTTTCCTCTGGATTCAAGCCAAGAGCGAAGTTTGGCTTCCATGTCGACTTTGACATTTGGGTTCTCATGCTTGCGAGGGGAATGAACGAAGTTGGTAATGTGGCGTGACCGAGCTGCCAGGCTGACAGTATGAACAGACTCCTGGTACTCTCCCGGATTCTGTCATAAAAAAAAAAATCGATCCAATATGAATTCCAAAAATACATGAAGTTGGAGGCTAGAGCAAAGCACATCTAATTCAAAATAATTACCAAGCAAGCAACCATCAAAGCTCGACTCATCCCACCTAGTGAGTCTTGCAAAATACGAGTCAATTTACTCTCTCTATAGGGCACTCTGGACAAGTTGTTGTTCAATGCATAAATGACATTTGACAATGCAAACAAAGATTGGTTGATCTTTGCACTCTCTTGAAGTCGAATCCCTTCATTGCAAGTTCTTCTATTATCTTCATTGCCTGAAGTAAAGATATAGAATAAAATGAGAAAGAAAAGGAGCATTAAACAAAAACCAATCCCAATTGAATTTTTACTTGAGAAATGCACCTGCTAAGTCTATGAGATTCAACTTCCCAGTAACAACAGCTCCAGAACCATCATTAGAAGGAGTGGAAATGCCAATCACAAGGACCCCATGGCTCCTACTGGAGACATCATTGAGACCTGTATGCGCGACTTTCCGCCTCTCAATCCCACAAGAAAAGGTCTCATAAAATTCAGGAATGGACTTCACAGGTACTCGAGAAAGTCCCCTAAGATGAATTTGCCCATCTTTATCGTCCAAAACAACAATTTCCTTGGCTTTGATCTCTAGCAGGTCATAACATCTGTCCATATAGACCTCATAGTACGATATATCAACTGTGCTTCCTGTGCATTGGCACATAGAGAGGACTGTGGACATGGCTAGCGGCATTAAACCTGGCAACTCTTCAGTGCCCTGGGACATGAATCACAAGCTGAATTAAAAACTAAAGGAGACAAGTGCTTCAAATTTTCAAAGCAAGACTTAAATCTCTACTTATTTAATTGGATGACAAGAGAACTCTAGTGTATAATTCACAATTTTTGGGGCAAAGTAGAGATGAAGTTCAGTAGTTTATTGATCCTTACCAAAGATTAAAACCTTGAATTTTGAACTTTTCACATTCATGGCATGTTCACAATTAACATAATTAAGCAGAAAAAAAGTTTCATCTTTTTAAATAAATAAAATTCAAACCTGCATGGTGTATGTCTTTCCACTTCCGGTAGCTCCGTAGGCAAATACAGTGGCGTTGCAGCCATGAAAGAGTTCTGGAATCAAAGGGCTCACTTCTCTGTAGAAGATCCGACCAACATTGTTGTCCTCTTGGGCAAAAAAGGAGTCTAATCGATAGCATTCGTTTCGGCTGCGCCCAGAGAACAAAAAAGCACCCACAATTCAAAAACCAGCTTCCCGAAAACAAAAACCCAACAATTTTCTTCGGATTTTGAATTTCTCACCTTGATTCTTTATCTTTGAGATAAACTGTCACTTCCTCAGAAGACTCACACTCTTGTTCAAAAACTGAAACGCATGGCGACTGATCTCCGCCATTGGCAGCAATCTCAAGAGGAAGAAAAGGACGCACCCTGACCACGACCCTGACCTTGGAAAATGTGTTGGGGTTGGCTTTTCCTGGAGTTGCAGAGCTTTCTTGTACTCGACCACCCTCCATTAAAAACAAAAAAAAATTGAGCTTGGATTTTAACAGAGAGAGAGAGAGAGAGAGAGAGAGAGAGAGAGAGAGGGTGGGTAGTTGTAGTTGGATTTGCAGTGCGTAAAATGTTAGAGAGGGAATTATAACTGAAATTGAAAGCTACAGATCACTAGATCATCTAGAGGGAAGATGAACGTTGGGCCTTTTGCAATTTGAATTTGGATTGGGTGCTGACTTTTGTCCTTGGGCCTATGGGCCCCACTATTTTTTATTTGAAATGTTTGTTTGCTTTTGTGTGGGAGAGAATCCAGTTTCTAATTTTCTATGGTCAAAATCAGAATTACAAGAAAGTTTCAGGATCTGTCAGCAAAGCAACGTAAATACGTGAAGGGTTTAAGAAATACTCTGTAGGCGAAGGCTCTGTTAAACCCTAAACCCCCAAATTTTTGGAATCGAAGACGAAGATGGACAAGAGCATGCTGGCAGCCGATTTGCAGACTCTTCCCGAGGAAGATCAGAAGAGAATGGCCAGTTTGATAGACCAGCTTCAGATTCGTGACAGGTTTGATCGACCAGCTTCAAGATTAAATTTTTAATCGGTAGCAAAATTGTGTGTTGAAAATTTGGATTAGGATTCAATTTTAATACAATAAAGTGTAGGTTTCAATACGCAGACGATAAGTATTGTGAGTTTTAGTGGCGAATTTTGTTAACTTCTGTTTTTTTTCTTTCCAAAATTGCAGCTTGAGGATGTATAATTCACTGGTGGAAAGATGCTTTACTGACTGTGTCGACACATTTCAGCGCAAATCGCTGACAAAGCAGGAGGATTCTTGTGTTCGCAGGTGCGCAGAGAAGTTCCTGAAGCATTCCATGCGCGTTGGCATGAGATTTGCAGAGCTAAACCAAGGAGAAGCCACTCAAGATTGAGCTGAAGCTCTTTGTCAATCATTTTTGGTGATGGAAATCTTGTAAACCTTCATATTGTTTCATGATAGTTGCAATATGTCTAGCCTTGGTTCTAGAATTACAAGGTTTTACAATTTTTTTTTATGACGTTTCATAGGTTAGCAAGAATTGGAATATTGGATATGAGTTTTAAGCTAACCTTTCTCTATATACTTACAAGTTGTCTTTAGTATGGAAATCTTGTATATCAATGAATTGCTTTTGTGACAGATGTAACTAGTTTGGCCTTGGTTCTGTACCTATGCTTCTTAGTTGAATCTATTTGTAATATTCGACAAGATAAAATCTCTACTTTAGGTTTTGCAATTTGGCTATAATTTTTGTTCCATATGTTCTGGAAAGGGCATTAACAAAAACTTGAGCTTTTTTAAGTGTGTAGATATCAGGTCTTTGTTATTAGCTGGATTAGGGGGTACCGATTTGAACTAAAGTGCTGTGCTACTGTCAATCAGTCTTGCGGACGTGCATGATCGGTTTCGAACTGGTGATGCGTTAGAGAGACTTGTATCTCATCAACGATGCCGCCAAGTGAAATGACAACAGACCTGTGTAGATGAGTACCCGAGATTCAGTTGACAAACAGAAGCAGGCTCCAAGTGTGGCAATTAGACTCTCTGGTTGTGTTAATTTTTTGAGCTCCCAAACTGCTCGAAAACATGATAAAATTTTGAATTGATAGACTATATGATTTGACCTCTCATTCTTCATATCCAGACTTCAAACTCTTTTGTTTTCCTAAAAATCTTTTTGAGGCTTTCGCCCGAGTCCTGAAGAGGAAAGACCGATCATACCAGTGATATTTCGAAGCATATCGAAGAGACGAGATGAGCCATAGCAAGCAACAAGGTTGTGAGCTTTTGCCCCTATGTGCCTAAGATGATAGCAGGTCAGAATTGATTGAAGTGTCTTGAGGGTTGTTCAATATCTACGGGGCAGAAAAGTGAGCAAGCAGATGCAGAGCTTGTAAGGAACAAGTTCTTTTTAATTTGAGTATAGTGTGAACTTGATTTTTTTTTTTACAAGTGATATTGGAGTGGAGGATTAGAATATGAAACTTCAAATGCAATGAAATAAATAGTTTTAATTTCTTGAGTTACAACCCTCTCCATTAACTGATAAAAAAAAAAAAAAAAACTCTCTCCATTAAAGTTCGAAGTTACAACTTAAGTTTCATGATCTCATCAGCTTCGGTTGCTATTTGAGATAAACAAAATTATCGATTTTCAACCAATTCACGCATATGTTTAAGATTGAGTTTTGTAACAAATTATGTTTTAGAACATTAGTGAATAATTTTACGTCAAATACATCAATTTAGCCTTTCAAATTACACATTTTCTACTTTTAAGGCATGTTTGGATGAGAAACTTCAAAATTCCAAGAAACTTAGGTAAGTTGGTTAAAAATGAGGAACCTTAAAGTATTAAGGATTTCAAATGAGCATAGTAAAACAACTAGGTAAGAGATTTCCAAACTGACACATTGTGATAAAAGTTATTAACAAATCCCATGTAATTACCTTGTATAAATAACTTAAAATCTCTTGGTATTTTGAAAGTTCTTATTTTTAATTGATATATCCCTTGATATATAGCATCACCATAGCTCCTATAATTTGTTTTATGTTAGCTTTGTTTGGTTGTGTTTGCTTTGTTTGACTGTGTTTATACTATTCCAACCGACCATTAGGAGGAAGACGGACGTTGTGAAACACAAGATCGGACAAGCAATACTACAAGTCGAACAATGCGTCTCTAGTCGGCCTACCGACCACATTACCATGTTCACTTCAAGAAACTCTGCGGTCAGCACACCCTGGTTGGCACCTCGGTGCACACAAGAACAACACTCTCCTAATGTGCAAAAACGGATCACCACCACTCATTTGGGATCCTAAGCCATTGGGACACATGTCACCATCTCGAAGGATGACTTAGGCCTTACTTCAATAGAGTTCCAATGACAGGACCGTCCCCGAGGGGACATTGATAACCGTGCCCAGTCCTGCTCCCGTCTGGCAAGTCGACTGGAGTTCCCAAATTACCCTCAGCACTTGTCAAACAAGGGATAATCAAACGTGTGCCCACTCATACCTCCGCCTCTTGATCAGCCTCGATTAACGCGCCACGACCTGGAGGATCAATAAAAACACAAAAGGTGTGAGTGGACGAAAATGAATCAGTTCATAAAATAGGTTATAGAAATACATTTCTACCCTTCACGTAAAACCAATGCATGCATTCGAAAATCATTTACAAACCATTTCATTTCCAATATAAGAAAACCGTGTATGAAAATCAAAATCATTTACCTTTCTTTAACCTTCGGGTCTTAGCCCGCAATCATAAACACGGGGCCTCAGCCCAAAATCATAAATCAAATCCAAGTACACAACATAATCCAAAATTCATCAAACCATATAAACCGGGCTATTGCCCAACACATCTGAAAACATCGGAAATCAATAATAATTCAGAAGTCAATCAATCTGCTGGATCTCAAGTGCGCCCGAGTCTTTAGACTCAAAACCATGCGCATAATCAGGCCTCCCCGGGATATCAACGAGTCTTTAAACTCAGAGCATAATCAATAGGCCTCGGGGGATATCACAATAACCGAGTATTTAAACTCACGAGTCTTTAAACTTAATCCGGGTCTTTAAACCCAATCCGGGCCCGCCCCCGTCATCAATCAACCGGGTCTTTAAACCCAAAACATCATCCAGAAATAGTACCGGGTTTTTAAACGCAAAACATATGTAATTCACAACCAAACAGAATCCATCGGAATTCAAATTCCAAAACCAGTCCCAAATCACATTTTGTCATAATAGGACTTATGTACGAACTTCACATTCAAATCTTAAATCATATCCACCATCCATTTCTAAATCCGAATTCGAAACCATTATTTCGTAAACTAGCATCCGGAATAACCATTCCGAACCCAAATCCGAAAATCCACTTTCACGTTTCTGAAATCCGAATCTCGTTCATCAAAATTACTTTTATGCCCTGGGCATCAAGCCCGAAATCACATTTTTCAAAATCCGTTTTAAATATTTGAAATCACATCATATTTTAAATCCCAAGGTCAAAGCATCAAAACCATGATCAAATCACAAAATACTCAAAATCTCGTAAAACGTAAAAATCCATAAAAATCTCGAAATCCGTGTCAATACCGTAAGTCATACTCACAATCATAATCAAAACATCCTTAAATCATGATACGCACAAATCATGTAAAATCGTTCATCAAACCATCATCAAGGCATAAGAGAAACCATAGTCTCGAAATACGTGCAGTTATGTATTGCATACCAAAATATGTATAAATACGAAAATCGTAATTATCACAAGTCATAATCATAATCATAGAAATCATAGAAACATTTATGCATGCATTAAATTTTTGAAAGCAAAGTCCACTCACACACCGTCCATATCGCTCGTTTTCGCGCTCCACGCGTTTTCGTAATTTTCGACATTTTCCAGGTATCTCGAATCCTGTCCGAAATCATTCTTCAGGGTCACTAAGGTCTCAAATAACATCATACTAATTTCCCATAATTTTCTGGGAATTAAATATTAATTAAAAACATGATATAAACCTTCGGACCCTCGAAATAATATCGAAATGGTGTCCGATTAATTAGAAACCAACGCTAAAATATTCGTTATAATGTATAGGACAAAAGTTGTGTTGAACTCACCTCGAAAATCGGGTACACGCGCCCTCACGCGCCACCGTGAGTGGCTGCGCGCGAAACTCACGCGCCTACTACAGTAAAGTGCACAGTCGTCGTCCCAACCCGTCTGACTGATAAAAGGGCCCGGTTGGCCAGCGATGTGGCCCGGCTGGGATTCTGTCAATTAGTCATCAATTACTTCAATTGAATCATCAAAAAGCATCTTCATACATCTAATTATAGTTCTGTAAAATCAATTTCACAATAGTTTACCTCAAATCGTCAATTCGAACTCATGTTTCCGATGAACATCCGAACACCGTTCCTGCATCACAGTTCCTCGATCCTTATCGTTTTTCCTCAATTGATCAAACCAAAAGCTTCGCAGGATCACCAGAAACTTGTATTCGACCTCAATTGCATCTTCTAACCCCTACAACCATCTGAACTCCACCTCGACTCTTCCCAGAAATTGAAACTCCAGTTCGAGGTCAAAACACGACCAATTCCTTTTGATTTTTGCGTGGTTGCGGTCGACACAAGCTCAGGAAACTGTTTTTTTTTATCTCTGTTTGGGCCCTCTCACTATTAACATTTTAATTTTCCCCTCCATTTCCTAAAAATGCGATTTTTGTCTCTCCGATCTCTCAATCTCTCTAGTGCCTCTCTATTTCTCTCTGTCCTTCCCATCCATTGATTAAGTTCCTTCACTCACTTAAACAAATGTAACCCCTGCTCTGCCCAAACCACTCAATTTCATAAATAATTACCCGTGCTATGTTTTTCAATTTTCAAAAGCACCACCAGCACAGTACTGTGCATTCTGTTCCCAAACCCACTAGCTCTCTTAGTTTAAGTTACACACCCTTCCTTGTGCCACTAATCCGATCTTAGGGTATGAGAGATGTCATTTGGTGGCATCACTATGGCTGAATCAGCCCAATTTCCATCCCATTCCTTGATCAAATGTCCAATTACCATTTTGCCCCTACTTTGATAAATTACCAAAATGCACTTCACGCTTCTAGACCCGTAACTTGGCCATCCGAACTCCGATTGACGTGTGCCGCCTGTCTACAGATTCAGCGTCTCAAGACCTTCCCAACGGTCTTCGAATTACGTGAAAAGTTCATAACGTTTGAAAAGTCAACAATTTCCCCCTTTTACACCTAATTACAAAAATGCCCTTGAACTTCCGAACGTCATAACTTCTCCCCTGATCGTCGGAATCGGACGTGCCACCTGTCTATGAACTCGTGACGTCCCTAACTACGTCACAATCATCGGTCAAAGTCCGTTTGACCGCTCGAGTCAAAAGTCAACCGTTCGCCCACTTTCTTGGGGCAAAATCGTCTTTTTCTTCAAATTTTCCAAATTTTCCTTTTCCGAAAGTCTGGGTCGTTACATCCAATCACCATAATTACTACCACTATAAATACGGGGTACATTTCCCCATAAAAAGGTAACTACTATTCACTAAGTCATACACTACCTAAATTGTGTTTGAAATCCCTTCGCTTGCTGACTTAAACATCAGAGTCTGCCTGACACGACCCATCCTAATCCCCCCGGGATTTACAAGGGATGTGCCATGCTCCCGTCAAACCCATGTGTGACACGAAGGGCCAAACAAGGGATAACCTAAAACCTCCGCCCATTCGGGGCTTTCAGAGTGCGCCAGGATCAGTGGAGGAGTGTGATGTCTCGGTCTCTGCTACAGCCCACATCCGTGATCAACCTAAAGGGCATTAAAAACCATTAAAAACTGTGAGTGGACGAAACAAATAATTTAATAAAAAAAAATTCACTAAAAGACATTTATGCCCTTCACTAAAAATGACACGACCCATCCCAATCCCCCCGAGATTTACACGGGATGTACCATGCTCCCGTCTGACACGAAGTGTCAGACAAAGGATAAGTTAAAACTATCACCCCAACCGACTTCCAGAGCGTGCCAGGATTCAGTGGAGGAGTGTGATGTCTCGGTCTCTGCTACAGTCTGCATCCGTGATCAACTTGAAGGGCATTAAAAACAACGAAAACTGTGAGTGGACGAAAACAAGGAGTTCATAAAGTCACATTTCATAAAAGACCTTTATGCCCTTCACTAAAAAGCATGCCTGCATTCGAAAACCATTTATCAAACCACATATTCAAATAACCATTACTAGGGTCTCAGCCCCAAGTTCCGTAAATTCAAGTCATACGGGCCCCTGCCCAAAACCATTTACACAAATCCATAATTCATTTCAACCATATGTGGGAACTCAGCCCAAAATCGTAAATCCAAATATGTGGGTCATTGTCCAAATCCATTTAATATTCACAAAACACAATTTCATAAATCCAAGAAATCATGTTCACCAATATCATATAACGAATCATGTCACGGTTTCCAAAGCTACCATCGTGCTACCCAGGGTCTCAAATCCCAAGTCTCCCCAGAGTCCACCTAGGTCAATGTCCGCAGATCATTGACCCTCTCTGGGGGTTATAATCCATAAGCCTTCCTGAGAGTAAGGTACCCAACGGGGGCGACTCCACTCATTTAGTGCTCCGTGACTACTCCGGGGTCTACCCATGCCAACGACCCTCCCCGGAGGAGACAATCCATAAATAAAAGGATGGTATATGAAAAACCATTTTGTAATCATTCTTAAAACCTTTCAAAGGATCCATGCCCGGTCCCCATAAACCGTCATGAAATCAGAAATCCATTTATGGGTCCCCGACCCGAAATCACAATCGTAAACCATAATTGGGCCCCAAGCTCGAATTTGTAAACCAAATGGGTCTCGTGCCCGATTACGTAACCCAACTGCGACTCATGCTCAATTATGTAACTAACTGGGCCTCAAGCCCGATTATGTAAGCTAACTGGGCCTCAAGCCCGATTATGTAAGCTAACTGGGCCTCAAGCCCGATTATGTAAGCTAACTGGGCCTCCGGCCCGATTCGTAAACCAACTGGGCCTCGAGCCCGATTCGTAAACCAACTGGGCCTCGAGCCTGATTCGTAAACCAACTGGGCCTCGAGCCCGATTCGTAAACCAACTGGGTCTCCAGCCCGATGCTGTATTAAATCAAATGGACTCTAAGTCCGAGAGTTCGTAAATCAAATGGGTCTCATGTCTAATTCCATGTTTTCAAATCTGAAATCCACTTCACAAACTAATTGGGCCTCTAACCAGATAACGTAACTAAATGGACTTCACGTCTAAGGGTTTCCAAAACAAATGGGTCTCGTGCCCGATTTTCCCTTTTCAAATCCAAATCCATTTCATTAAATCATTACCAAAACCACAAGCACGTATAATCAGTGAAAAACCATAAACCTCGATATACGTACGTAAATCGTCTCGAAATACGTGAAATCATATAAATCACCAATCCATAATCACTATGATAGAAATCATATCTATAAACCATATAAAACATTTATATATGCATCACAGTTTAGAAATCAAGGTCCACTCACAGACCGTCCTATGCTACCGCCTCAATTTGTGTGTCGTAAGCCTCTCTGGGCTAATCACCGTTACCGGGACTCTCAAACCTTTCCAAATCATACTAGAGGGTTACTAACTACTTCATTAACCTCTCATTGAAGCCCCGTAATTTTCCCGAATTTTGAACTATTTTTAAACTCGATCCTAAACTTTCGGACACCCCGAACTATATCAGAACGATGTCTGATCGACACGAAACCAGTCCCAAAATGTTTGTTACATCGAATAGATTAAAAGTCATGTTGAACACTTTCCAAAAATACCCCCACACGCCCTTAGGCACCGCCCAAAGGGTCTGCGCGTGAAGCCCACGCGCCAAACTATGTCACCCTTAACCTCGGGTGAACCGGGTTCGCCTGGTTTCGACCGGACCGGATCGGTCTGGACCGGCGTGACCGGTACAGTGCTATATCTCCTCCATTTTCGATCCATTTTTGTCCCTTTCAATTCCCATAGGTTTCTAACATCAATCCCTATCGATCTACGTCCTCAAAACACGGGAAAAACAAACGAAACCATACCTCCCATGATCAAACAGTGAGCTTGGCCTTCAAGCTCAGTTTCCAGTCCTTTTAGTCATCCATTTCCTTCAAAAATGATCCCCACAGAGTCGTCCTTGTCCCTAGGTCGTGTTAGAATCATCAGAACTCAAAACAACATCCAAAATCCAAACTTTCAATTTTTGAAAACAACGGGTTCTCGGTCCGACCTACCTCCGTCGTGGACCGCCGTGTCCTGCCGTCCCTCAATCCTTCTGGTCACTCCCTCACTCACGGTCTCTCACACGAACATAACGATGTATATGATGGTGAGGTGATATGAGTGTTGTGTGTGTTTGTTTGTTTAGAAAGAAATGAAGGTGGTGTTCGGGTTAGAGAATGAAAAATGAAGGTGGTGTTCGGGTTAGAGAATGAAAAATGAAAGAAGATGATAGCGGATGATGATAATCAGCTGAGAGAGAGATATATGGACGATGGAGATGAGAGGAACAGATAGAGATGGATGGTGGAGATGAGAAGTGGGTGAAACAATTATAAAATAATTAGGATAATAATACTTTAAGGCTTTAGATCCACTTTTTAGGGAAGCCACCAATAGGATGAGTGACACTTGTCACTCATCTATGTGTCCCATATAAATATCTGTCCAATCAGATTTTTAATTATTATTTTATTAGGATCCCGAGATGTAAATCCTCAATTTCTCTCCCGTGACCATAACTTTCCCGTCGAATGTCCAAGTTCGACGTGCCGCCTGTCTACGGACTCGTTACGTCTCGATCTACGTGACGGTCATCGGTCCTCGTATGTTTGACTCCCCAAGTCAAAAGTCAACATTTTGCCCACGACCAAGGTTTGAAACAGTCATTTTGTCCATCCGATTTCGCTTAACTAATCACCGATTACTCTCACTAATCCTTCATTAGTCATTAATCTAATCCAGAAATTCGGGACGGGTCATTACAAAAAAGCATGCATGCATTCGAAAACCGGTACTCAAACCATTTAATTTAATTAAACCATTAGGGCGTTAGCCCAACATCATAAATCCAACCATGTGGGAACTCAGCCCAAAACCAAGTATATGGGTACTCAGCCCAAAACCAAATATATGGGAATTCAGCCCAAAACCAAATATATGGGAACTCAGCCCAAAACCAATCTTCGGCATCCCTGATGCCTAATCAATACCACGGTCACAGTTTCCAAGCTACGTGTGCTAATCTGGGGTCTCAATCCCGAGTCTCCCCAGGGTCCACCTAGGTCAATGACCCACAGATCACTGACCCTCCCTAGGGGGAGGTTTTAACCTCTAGCAATCTTGCTCCTGAGTCACTATATGGACTGGTTAGTCCGTGTAATGACCCCTCTCAGGCAATGCTCCGTGACTACTCCAGTATACTACGGGACGTCTAGAGGAGACAACCAACCACTCCAGGATACTACGCGATGTCTGGAGGGCAACCACTTATTAGAATGGTATATGGAAAACCATTTCATAAATCATATCAAAACTGTTCAAAAGGACCTATGCCCGAGATTTTCATAAAACCATCTTAAATCCACAATTGGGTCTCATGCCCGAAGTATAACTTTCATAAATTATTTTCACAAAATGGTGTCCGATCGACTCGACACTTGTGCCAAAGTGTTCATTACATCGAAAGGATGAAGACACGTGTTGACCATGCCTCGAAAGTCAGGCTCACGCGCCCTCACGCGCCGCCTAAAGGCTGCATGTGAAAGTCACACGCCGAAACAGTGTCATCGTCAACTTCACGTCGGACTCAGTTCACTGGTTTTCCAAGTCAATCAAACTAGCGACCCGACCCGACCGGTTCTTCACTAATTCTAACCCAAATTTGATCCTGTTTGTTCCTATCTCATCGTCTAACAACTACCTAGAATCGATCTATGGATTCAAAAACGTGTAAAACTAGCTAAGAATCACCTGTTCAATCGAGAACCTCACGGCTCAGTTTCCAGGCCTCCGTCCAGGCTGCTCCGCCATCCTCAGCCCCCGTCTTCGACACCCAGTGGCTCGTACAACCATCCAAAGCACAACCCAATCAGCACAAACCACTCCAAATGTCCAAAAATGAAAATCCAAATTAAAAAACTCACGGGTTACGGCTTACCTGTTCTAGTGACCTCCTCCGCCGTCCACGGCGGTCCTGCCACCTCCCACAGCCTCTCTCAGTCCCTTACTCGTCCTCAATCAATCTCAGGAGTTCTCAAACAATCCAGCAAGGGAGGGGAGAGTTGGGGTTTTGTGGGTTTCAGGTTCGAATTAAATAGATGAAGATGAAGAAGATGGACGATATGCATGTATGTGGGATGGGAGTTAATGGATGAGTGCCACTTGTCACTCATCCATTGGGCTCAATAAAATATTTGGGCCTCATACTAAATGAAAAATGCCTTATTGCTTCGTAAATTATGTCAACGTAAATAGTACCCTGAAACTTTCATGACCCGTAACTTTCCTATCAAATGTCCGATTTTGACTTGCCACCTGTCTACGGACTCGTATCGACTTGATCTACGTAACGATCCTTAGTCCTCGTGCATTGGATCTCTCGAGTTAAAAGTTCACTTTTTCCCTTGTCTAGGGGTAAAATCGTAATTTTGCTATAAACGTCCGACAATCCTTGTCTAATCCCCGATTACCCTCGCTAATCCTCAAATTAATCTTAATTAATCCCATAAATTTGGGATGGGTCGTTACAACTTTCCCTCCTTAAAAAATTTCATCCTCGAAAGTCAAACTGTGACAGGACCCGCCCCGATCCTCTCTGGGACCACATGGGGACGTGCCCTGCTCCCGTCTGACACCCAAAATAATGTTCCAATTTTAACCTTAAACATTCAAATGCATAAAAACCAAATTAAAGTTTTACATCAAGTTCGAAATAAACAGATGTCAGACAAGGGATGAAACCCAAATCACAAGTTGCGAGCACGACTTTAACATAAACCTGCGGGTAAACCACCCAACAGGGGTTCAGGTACGCAGAAGTAGATCTATGCCTCAGCCTCAGGTTCCTCTTCTACCTCATTAGCACAACCTGGAGGGGTTACCAAAACATCAAGGGTGAGTGGACCGAAACTCAAGTTTATAAAATCGTTTAGTAAGTAAAACATATAATTTACCCCTCCGTTTTCCAAACATGCATGCATCAGAATTTAAAAACCATAATTCATATAATATGTATCATAAGGCATATAATAAAACCATAAACATAATTTTAGCCACTGCACTATACACTCCGATCTTGACATCCCCGATGTCTGACGTCCCTGACGTCCAATAAGGTCACAATCTCAAGGCTACGCGTGCCACTCGGGTCTCAATTTCGAGTTCAATCCCCAAACCCCGTTCGGGTACAGCATCCCCGATGCTTAGCGTCATAGACGCTGGACGTTCTAGACGTCCGTGACCATTCTGGGGTACCTCATCCGGAGGAGACAGTATCACATGAATGGATCTATACAGTGCAGTACCAAATACATTTTATTGATATCCACATGCAAAGCATATATATATATACATAGATAAAATCCAAACCAATCTTTAAGTTTCATCAGACGGGTCTCATGCCCAAATACCGTGAAACGTGCCATAACCATAATTTCCATATCATCAAAACCGTTATTTATTTTAGCATGTGAATATATATAAGTAAACCAGAAAACATTTATGCACGCAAGGGTTTAAGGAAAACGGCCCACTCACAGTATAATCCTGCTGAAAACCGAACGTATACCCTCGTTCTGGTACAATTGTACAATCCCTGTCATGTCCAAAGTATACGTAAAGGTCAATACAAACCCCAAACAATTAACCATGAAACCCTAGACCGAAACTGGCCCGGCAAAGCCGCCCGAACGCGCTTCCCGAGGCAATAAACCTCATTTTGACCAACTTAATGATCTCCGATCGACCCGAAACCACCGCCATTGGATCCGGATCGTCGAAACCTAATGAATGGTGGTGGTCCCACCAAAAACACTGTTCACACGCGCCCCCACGTGCCGGTCAATGCAGGAACAGTCCTTGCTGACGTCACTGCTGACGTCATGCTGTCAGCTGTCAGGTCTGACATGTCAGACTCTGACAGGTGCCACGTGTCAGCACCTGATTGGCCCACCTCACTGATCTGTCAGGCCACGTGTCAGATCTGACATGTGCCACGTGTCAGCACGGCACTGGTTCACGTCACTGACATGTCAGTGACTCGTGGCAGTCCCTGATTAGGCCACGTCACTGACATGTCAGTGCTGACTGTGCACTGACATGTGACACGTGTCGACACAAGAGTGGTCCACGTCACTGACAGGTCTGACAGGGTGCCACGTCATCACCCCTGTCCTCAGACGGGTCGACCCGTTTCTCTGCAACTGGGTCGATCAGACCCGCGATCATGACCCGGTCACCAATCCCTCAATTCTCAACCATTTTTGTTCAGGTTTGTTCCTAATTACTCGTCTCAATCCCAGAAAGGGTTCTAGCTAATTAAAATCATCAAACAAGCACTGGATCAGAGACTTACCTCGATGAACAGAACCCGGTTTTTCCCGTCGCCGTTTAGCCTCCGTTCAAGCCTTCTCAGCTCACGAAAACAAGCTCTTGAGGTTCCTATTAGTCCCTAGAATCGATTAGGGTTAATAGAAATCAAAGACACACGTTGGAAATCAAGTTTAAAATTCTGAGTTTTTCAAACCGTTTCGGGTTTTGAGGACTGCCTGTCTCGCTGCCGTCCGCCGCCGTGATCACTGCCGTCTGCCACCTCACCAGTCCAGTCCAGCCACTCACATCGCAGGAACCAGGTGCTATGCAGGTGTGATGGTTGAAATGGGCAGAATGTGGTGTCGGGTAGGAAAATATATAGAAATTGAGGGAATCTGTTCACACAAAATGGATGGTCCATATTTGATCTCAGGGATGAGATCAATGGTTGGGATGAAATATGGAGGTTTCAGATCAATGGCTAGAATTAAAAGTTGGTTTTAATGGTATTTAAACCCATAGTGGATCTGATCCAATCTAGCCAATGGGCGAGTGACACTTGTCACTCATCCAGGTGTCCTCCAATCAGAATATCAGAATAAAATATTCGACACAAAAACCGAGACGCGAACCCCCCGATTTCACGTTTCTGACCATAACTTCCTCCTACGAAGTCCGATTTTGGCGTGCCGCCTGTCTACAGACTCAGGACATCGAGACCTACCTAACGGTCCTTGAGTCATGTGAAAATTAGTTGCCAAACGAAAAGTCAACATTTTCGCCCCTAAAGTCCAAATTACGGTAATGCCCCTGAACTTCCGATAGTCATAACTTTTTCCCTGATCGTCCGAATTGGACGTGCCCCCTGTCTATGAACTCGTGACGTCCCGAACTACGTCACGGTCACTGGTCAAAGTCCATTTGACCCACCAATCAAAAAGCCAATAATTTGGCCATACCATTCACAAGGGTAAAAACGTCAATTCATATATTAAATTACAATATTAAAATTCTCAAATTTCCGGGGTGTTACAACCTTCCCCCCTTAAGAAACAAGTGAGGAAATTGTTCTCACATCTGAGCCTCAGGCTCCCATGTGGCTTCTTCCACATTCTGGTTTCTCCAGAGAATCTTCACGGGAGGAATCGTCTTCCGACGTAGTACCTTGTCTTTCCGATCCAAAATCTGCACTGGTTGTTCCTCAAAGCTCAAATCCCCTCGGAGTTCGATAGGTTGTTCCCCTAGTACATGAGAAGCATCATGTACATACTTCCGCAGCATCCATACGTGAAAAACATCGTGAACTCTAGAAAGTTCTGGAGGTAGTGCCAATCTGTATGCAACCCTGCCAATCCTCTCCACGATCTCATAAGGTCCGATAAAACGAGGACTCCGTTTCCCCCGTCGACCAAAACGGTTAATCCCTTTCCACGGAGATAACTTCAGGAAGACAAAATCTCCCACTTCAAACTCCAAGTCTCAAATTCGTCGATCGGCATAACTCTTTTGGCGATCCTGTGCTGCCTTCAATCTCTCCTTGATAACACGAACAGTTTCCAGGGTTAAGTCCATCAATTCTGGCCCTACCGCCGCTCGCTCCCCTATCTCCATCCAGCAGATAGGTGTCCTGCACTGTCGACCATACAGTGCCTCATAAGGTGCCATCCCGATGCTTGTCTGATAGATGTTGTTGTAAGCGAATTCCTTCAATGGCAAATGAGTATCCGAGGAATCCTGAAACTGTAGCACACAGGACCTCATCATGTCCTCCAGGGTCTGAATGGTCCGTTCAGACTATCCATCGGTCTGTGGATGGAACGCAGTACTGAAACGTAGGGTTGTTCCCAAAGTAGCTTGCAAACTCCGCCAGAACCTAGAAGTGAAACGCGGATCACAATCGGACACGATCGATTCCGGCGTACCATGCAATCGTATGATTTCCTTTACGAACAATTGAGCCAGTCGGTTAGGTTTATAAGTCTCCTGAACTGGCAGAAAATGGGCTGACTTGGTTAACCGATTCACGATCACCCATACTCCGTCCACTCTACTCTGAGTCCATGGTAACTTAAAGACGAAGTCCATGGTGATGTGATCCCACTTCCACTTGGGAATCGGAAGTGGATGCATAGCCCCATAAGGTCTCTGCCGTTTCGCCTTAACCTGCTGACAGGTTAAGCATTTGCTCACAAACTCCGCAATGTCCTTCTTCATTCCTGGCCACCAATAATGGTTCCGGAGGGTACGGTACATCTTTGTACCTCCCGGATTCATAACATAAGCCGAACTATGGGCCTCCTCAAGAATCTCGGCCCGTAACTCTGCCACTGCAGGTACACACAAACGGCCCAACTTCACAAGTGCTCCATCATCCCGGATGGTTAAATCCTCTCTCCTATCTGCATCGACCTCAATCCTGTAAATACAGAGTATCGGATCCTGAAGTTGTGCTTCGATGATCCGATCAATCAGCACAGGTCGTACATGGAAGCTGGCCAACAAAGCTCCATGCACATCTGTATCCAACATAACTCCCGCCTTTCGGAGTTCCACCAGCAAAGGAAGATACACCATCCCTAGGTGTGCAACAGATCCTGCTGACTTCCTGCTGAGTGCATCTGCCACCACATTGGCCTTACCCGGATGGTACTCGATCGTACAGTCATAATCCTTCAGCAGTTCCAACCATCTCCGTTGCCTCATGTTAAGCTCCTTTTGAGTGAATAAATACTTTAAACTCTGGTGGTCGGTGTATATCCGGCACGTTGCGCCGAATAGGTAATGTCTCCAGATTTTTAGAGCATGAACCACCGCAGCCAACTCCAAATCATGGGTAGGGTAGTTCAACTCATGAGTCTTTAGCTGCCGGGATGCATAGGCGATAACCTTGCCAGTTTGCATCAACACGCAGCCCAAACCTTGTAGCGATGCGTCACTAAAGACCACGAATTCTCCACTGTCATCCGGCAATGCATAGACAGGTGCAGTGGTCAATCGATCCTTCAATTCTTGAAAACTCCGATCACACTGCTCGTCCCAAATGAATTTCACTCCCTTCCGAGTCAAACGAGTCAATGGTGCAACAATTTTGGAGAAACGCTCCACGAATCTTCGGTAGTAACCAGCTAACCCGACAAAACTCCGCACCTCCGTTACCGTTGTCGGTCTAACCCAGTTAGTCACCGCTTCTGTTTTCTGGGGATCCACGCTAATCCCATCCGTCGATATCACGTGTCCCAGAAAACCAATACTGTTCAGCCAAAACTGACACTTGCTCAGCTTGGGGTACAACTGTTCTTGTCTCAGCTTCTCCAACACTAACCGTAGATGTTCCTCATGTGCTCGGGCATTCCTTGAGTACACCAAGATATCATCGATGAACACAATCACGAATTTATCCAAGTAGGGTCGGAAGACCCGGTTCATCAGATCCATGAATGCTGTTGGAGCATTCGTCAAACCAAAAGGCATAACCAGGAACTCGTAGTGTCCATAACGGGTTCGAAAAGCATTTTTCGGGATATCCTCCTCTGAAATCCTCAGTTGGTGATACTCAGACCACAAATTAATCTTCGAGAAGCACTGTGTTCCTCGCAACTGGTCAAAAAGGTCATCGATCCTAGGTAGAGGATACTGGTTCCTCAGTGTCACCTTGTTGAGTTGCCGATAGTCAATGCACAAATGGAGACTCCCTTCATTCTTCTTTACGAACAACACCGGTGCTCCCCACGGTGAAGTACTCGGTCGGACGTATCCCAAATCCACCATCTCCTGCAATTGAGTTTTGAGTTCTCGTAACTCGGCGGGCGCCATCCAGTAAGGTGCCTGGGATATAGGTCGAGTACCAGGGAGTAGTTCAATCGTAAACTCGATCTCCCGTGATGGCGGTAATACAGGTAAGTCTTCTGGGTACACATCCAGAAACTCACGCACCACTGGTATCTCGTCGATACCCGGAGTATCAACCTGATCCGACACGACATGCGCTAGATAACCCTGGCATCCCTTCCGTAGAAGTTTGGTAGCAGTAAGTGAAGAAATCACTTCAGGAGGTGAACCGTCACGTTCCTCCTGGAAGATAACCTCCGGCAAACCCGGGCTTTGCAGAATCACTTGCTTGCTACAGCAATCGATGAGCGACCCATGCTCCGATAGCCAATCCATTCCCAAAATTACATCAAAGTCGTGGATATCCAAAATAATTAAATCCGCTGGTAAATCTACATCCTCAATCCTCACCGGGCACCTCCGAATCACCTGATTCACATGGTACACGATGCCTATCGAGGTGCCAACACCCATTTCACAATCTAAGGCTGAAACCACACAATCAAGCATACCAGCACAACTCTTCGAAATAAAAGAATGTGTAGCCCCCGCATCCATCAACACACATACAAGAAGGTTTAAGATATGTAGTGTACCTGTAACCACGCCTGGGGCAGTTCTCGCTTGCTGCTGGGTCATAGCAAACACTTGGGCCCTAGGCCCTCCATTCCGTCCGCGTCCGGCGCACCACGCCCAGCACCTCGGTCACCTCCCTGACCGCGACCTCCATTAGTGTGGGAAGTCGTGCTCTGCACCACACTAGAGTCCCCGGTGTCGTTGTTCTTGGACAACAGCGGGCAGTCACAGGCATAGTGGCCCTTCTCTTTGCAAGCAAAACAGGTTACTGGCCTCGGCCAGCCCGAATGCCCACCAGAAGCACCGCTCCAAGATGAACGCTGCCCGGAGTTGTATCCTGATCCTCTGCCCTGAGAGCCTCCGCGTCGACCTGACCAGCCACAACCTTTAAAGGATGAGGGTGCTCCCCTGTAACCTCCTCCCTTGTTGTTCTTCTGGCCCGATGGCCCACGGTGTGGGCGATCCTGACGTCGCCCCTCGCCCGAAGGCTGTCGTGTCTGGTGTGCCGCCAGACTGGCCTGGACACGCATCGCAACGTCGACCATATCTCTCAGTGAAGCATGAGTAGCAGCATTCACACTTGCCCGGATCTCCCCTCGGAGTCCAAGCTCGAACCTTTGGCATTTGTCCTCCTTCGTGCTCAAGAATGATGCAACGAACCGGGATAGTTTTCTGAAAGTCTGCTCGTAGTCCGCAACGAACATATCTCCCTGCTCCAGCCGCAGGAATTCAGCCTCCCGTGCCGCGCGAAATGTAGTACTGGTTCAGAAATCGGGAACGGAAAGCTTCCCAAGTAGTGGTATGGACAGACCACCCAGACATTTCAAGGCCGTGCCACCACTAGTAGGCTCCTCCTTCCAGCAAGAAGGCCGCCAAAGTTACCCGTTCGCCTAGAGGGCAGTGCATCACCGTGAAGATCCTTTCCAATTTGGTGATCCAATCATGAGCATCTTCGGGGTTCGATCCCCTGTTGAAAGGAGTGGCTCCCAGACGTTGAGCCCGTTCAATGCTTGCGCATTCCATTTCCCTTTCCAGATCCTCGTCAGTCCGTGTATGAGGGATCCTCCTTGGAGGCATAACCAACTGTCAAGAGGCATAGATCAGTTAACATTATCCTTAAACTCGAAAAGTAACTAGTACTAATCGCTAGTCTAGCATGCTGACCACAACCTAGTACTCTGATACCAAGCTGACAGAACTCGCCCCGATCCTCTCTGGGACCACATGGGGACGTGCCCTGCTCCCGTCTGACACCCAAAATAATGTTCCAATTTTAACCTTAAACGTTCAAATGCATAAAAACCAAATTAAAGTTTTACATCAAGTTCGAAATAAACAGATGTCAGACAAGGGATGAAATCCAAATCACAAGTTGCGAGCACGACTCTAACATAAACCTGCGGGTAAACCACCCAACAGGGGTTCAGGTACGCAGAAGTAGATCTATGCCTTAGCCTCAGGTTCCTCTTCTACCTCATTAGCACGACCTGGAGGGGTTACCAAAACATCAAGGGTGAGTGGACCGAAACTCAAGTTTATAAAATCGTTTAGTAAGTAAAACATATAATTTACCCCTCCGTTTTCCAAACATGCATGCATCAGAATTTAAAAACCATAATTCATATAATATGTATCATAAGGCATATAATAAAACCATAAACATAATTTTAGCCACTGCACTATACACTCCGATCTTGACATCCCCGATGTCTGACGTCCCTGACGACCAATAAGGTCACAATCTCAAGGCTACGCGTGCCACTCGGGTCTCAATTTCGAGTTCAATCCCCGAACCCCGTTCGGGTACAGCATCCCCGATGCTTAGCGTCATAGACGCTGGACGTTCTAGACGTCCGTGACCACTCCGGGGTACCTCATCCGGAGGAGACAGTATCACATGAATGGATCTATACAGTGCAGTACCAAATACATTTTATTGATATCCACATGCAAAGCTTATATATATACATAGATAAAATCCAAACCAATCTTTAAGTTTCATCAGACGGGTCTCATGCCCAAATACCGTGAAACGTGCCATAACCATAATTTCCATATCATCAAAACTGTTATTTGTTTTTAGCATGTGAATATATATAAGTAAACCAGAAAACATTTATGCATGCAAGGGTTTAAGGAAAACGGCCCACTCACAGTGCAATCCTGCTGAAAACCGAACGTATACCCTCGTTCTGGTACAATTGTACAATCCCTGTCATGTCCAAAGTATACGTAAAGGTCAATACAAACCCCAAACATTTAACCATGAAACCCTAGACCGAAACCGGCCCGGCAAAGCTGCCTGAACGCGCTTCCCGAGGCAATAAACCTTATTTTGACCAACTTAATGATCTTCGATCGACCCGAAACCACCGCCATTGGATCCGGATCGTCGAAACCTAAAGAATGGTGGTGATCCCACCAAAAACACTATTCACACACGCGCCCATGCGCCGGTCAACGCGTCGGTCAACGCAGGAACAGTCCCTGCTGACGTCAGCATGACGTCACCGCTGATGTCAACATGACGTCATGCTGACATCATCTGACAGCTATCAGGTCTGACATGTTAGACTCTGACAGGTGCCACATGTCAACACCCGATTGGTCCACCTCACTGATCTGTCAAGCCACGTGTCAGATCTGACATGTGCCACGTGTCAGCACAGCACTGGTCCACGTCACTGACATGTCAGTGACTCGTGGCAGTCCCTGATTGGGCCACGTCACTAACATGTCAGTGATGACTGTGCACTGACATGTGACACGTGTCGACACAAGAGTGGTCCACATCACTGACAGGTCTGACAGGGTGCCACATCATCACCCCTGTCCTCAGACGGGTCGACCCGTTTCTCTGCAACTGGGTCGATCAGACCCGCGATCATGACCCGGTCACCAATCCCTCAATTCTCAACCATTTTTTGTCAGGTTTGTTCCTAATTACTCGTCTCAATCCCAGAAAGGGTTCTAGCTAATTAAAATCATCAAACAAGCACTGTATCAGAGACTTACCTCGATGAAAAGAACCCGGTTTTTCCCGTCGCCGTTTAGCCTCCGTTCAAGCCTTCTCAGCTCACGAAAACAAGCTCTTGAGGTTCCTATTAGTCCCTAGAATCGATAGGGTTAATAGAAATCAAAGACACACGTTGGAAATCAAGTTTCAAATTCTGAGTTTTTCAAACCATTTCGGGTTTTGAGGACTGCCTGTCTCGCCGCCGTCCGCTGCCGTGATCACTGCCGTCTGCCACCTCACCAGTCCAGTCCAGCCACTCACAACGCAGGAACCAGGTGCTATGCAGGTGTGATGGTTGAAATGGACAGAATGTGGTGTCGGGTAGGAAAATATATAGAAATGGAGGGAATCTGTTCACACAAAATGGATGGTCCATATTTGATCTCAAGGATGAGATCAATGGTTGGGATGAAATCTGGAGGTTTCAGATCAATGGCTGGAATTAAAAGTTGGTTTTAATGGTATTTAAACCCATAGTGGATCTGATCCAATCTAGCCAATGGGTGAGTGACACTTGTCACTCATCCAGGTGTCCTCCAATCAGAATATCAGAATAAAATATTCGACACGAAAACCGAGATGCGAACCCCCCGATTTCACGTTTCTGACCATAACTTCCTCGTACGAAGTCCGATTTTGGCGTGCCGCCTGTCTACGGACTCAGGACATCGAGACCTACCTAACGGTCCTTGAGTCATGTGAAAATTATTTGCTAAACGAAAAGTCAACATTTTCGCCCCTAAAGTCCAAATTACGGTAATGCCTCTGAACTTCCGATAGTCATAACTTTTTCCCTGATCGTCCGAATTGGACGTGCCCCCTGTCTATGAACTCGTGACGTCCCGAACTACGTCACGGTCACTGGTCAAATTCCATTTGACCCACCAATCAAAAAGTCAATAATTTGGCCATACCATTCACAAGGGTAAAAACGTCAATTCATATATTATATTACAATATTAAAATCCTCGAATTTCCGGGGTGTTAGAAACTGACCTAATTCCAAAACTAAACCGTGGGAAATCCAATCTTGTCTCCCACTAAGAGTACCATCGTATAACCGTACACGTCCGACATAACCACACGTCGGCTCGTAATGACAAGACCCATCCCAATCCCCCCGGGATTACCGTGGAATGTGCCCTGCTCCCGTCCAACAAGTGGTGTCGGACAAGGGATAACCAAGAGCCACTGCCCAAACGGGGCATCCAGAGTGCGCAAGGATCGATGGAGGAGGTGTGCAATGTCCCAGTCTCTGCTGCAATCGCATTCGTGATCAACCTGAAGGGCATTAAAACCAAAAGCTGTGATGTGACAAAACCAATAAGTTTATTAAACACATTTATAAGACATTTTTGCCCTCCAATAAAAACGTATGCATGCCACAAAAACCAGTAACCAAAACGTTTGCTCAACCGAGCCATTAGGGCCTTAGCCCAAAAACCGTTAACCAAAAACCAAGTGTGGGAACTCAGCCCAAAACTGTGAAATACCATAACTATACATAAACAACCATGTGGGTCACCACCCACGACCATAAATGAACATCAATTCATTAAAATCACACAATCATAAATCCACCCGGAAAGCCATTTCATTAATTCGTATTTTACCATTACCATCACCAGCATTCCTGATGCTAGACGTCCCTGACGTCATATCTCACGGTTTTATAAGCTACGCGTGCTGCCCGGGGTCTCTCCGGGTCCATAAATCTGACATCCCTGATGTCTGACGTCCCAGACGT
Source organism: Prinsepia uniflora (assembly GCA_032719365.1). Classification (NCBI taxonomy): domain Eukaryota; kingdom Viridiplantae; phylum Streptophyta; class Magnoliopsida; order Rosales; family Rosaceae; genus Prinsepia; species Prinsepia uniflora. The sequence goes on from CM064861.1 coordinate 10,510,284, forward strand.
CAATCATAGCAATCCTGCTCCTGAGTCATCATACGGTCCGGCTGCTCCGTATGGTGACCCTTCACAGGCAATGCACCGTGACTTCCCAAGTGTCCCAGACATCTGGAGGAGACCATCATATATCCTTGTATCAAGATGGTATATGGAAAACAGTTTTTATTAATTCATTTCACAACATCACAATGGGCCCTGCCCGAATTTTCCATAAAACAACACATTTCCATTTAGGGTCCCTGACCCGAAACCACATTTATTAAATATAGGGCCCCTGACCCGAAATCATTATTTTAATCCAACTGGGCCTCATGCCTGACTTTATGAACCACTGGGCCCACGACCCGATTTATAAACCAACTGGGCCCGCAGCCCGACTTATAAACCAACTGGGCCCGCAGCCCGATTACGTACTCAAATGGACTCCAAGTCCGAGATTTCCAAAACAAGTGGGCCTCAAGCCCGAATTCATCTTTCCAATATAAAAACCATTTTATCATATTATTTATTTAACCACAAGCACGCAAAACCACAAATAAACTGTTAATCCTGATATACGTGAAATACGGAAAACACCTCGAAATACGTGCAACATACCCAAAATTAATGCTCACAAATACCATCATAGAAATCATGTATATAAACCATATAACACATTTAAGCATGCATAGGATTTATAAAACCAAAGTCCACTCACAGGCCGTTTTAACCGTGTGCCTCGATACGCGTGCCACCGGCCCTCCCGGGCCACACCACTATCACCGGGACTCCCAATCCTGTCCAAATCACATTAGAGGGTCACTAACCTCATAATTAACATCCTATCAAAGTCCCGTAATTTTCCCGAATTTTTACTTATTTTTAAACTTAATTTAAAACCTTCGGACATCCCGAACAATATCGAGACGGTGTCCGATCGACACGAAACCAATCCCAAAATGTCCGTTATATTAAATAGGACAGAAGTCATGTTGACCTCACCTCGAGATTCGTGCCCACGCGCCGTCACGTGCCGCCGTGAGTGGCTGCGCGTGAAACTCACGCGCCGTGAACAGTGTCACCATTCAAACCCGTTTCTCTGATAAACGGGTCACCGTGACCCGCGGCCCAACCCGACTGGTTCTCAGTCAATTCTCAACCATTCTCAGTTCCGTTTGTTCCTACAAGATCGTCCAAGTTAGACTAAGGGTTCTGTGGAATTAAAAACTAGAAAACACGTCTAGATTGTACCTCCTCGATCGAGAAGCTCACGACCAAAACTCCACCGTCGACTGCTCCCAGTTCCGACCACCATTCCCTTTGAAAACGATCCCCACAGACTCGTTTCATCCTCTAGATCATCATCCTGGTCACTAGATCGATTGAAGTACGTTAAAACCCAACCTGCCATTTTTACCCGAAAACAGACTCACGGGTTCGAGGCTTACCTCGCCGCCGTGGCCACCAGCACGCCTAGTTTGACTCTAGGAACTCCATTCACCTCTCCAAAACGATCAAACACCATCCCACAACGAATTCTAGTTTCTGAGTTTCGGACCTCCCCTGTTTTTCCTCTCCGCCGCCAGCCTCGCCGTCTCCCGTCGTCTCCCGTCGTCTCCCGTCATCTCTCAGGCCTCACCGTGCAGCTAATCTCTCACACACACCAACACAGAGGAGATTGGTGAGGTGGTTTGGACGTTTGGATGTTTTGGGCCGATTTGGTTCCTCTCGGGTCTGGGGGGTTTATGGGCTGCGCCGCCGTCCGTGGTGGTTGTTGCCGGCGTCTGGGGGTGGCTGGTGATTATCTAGTGCCGTCTAGTGTGTGAGGCTGGGCTGTGAGGTGATGATGTGCATGATCAAGGAAGGAAACCGTGCTCACGGTTTTGAGGGAGAATGAAAATGGGTGTGTGAGTTGTCTGATCAAATACAAGGGAAGGAAATGAATCAACGGCCCAGATTCAATCTCAGTTTAAAATGAAGGGTGAGGATTCCATGAGAGGAAATGATTACCTACACCAATGGCCAACAAGAACCCCTGATTTAGGGAATGTAAGGGATGGTTACACGTGGCATATATCCAAGGGTCCAGATTTGTTTTGATTAAAGTAATCAGATATTATTATTATATTATTATTTTAGTCCGAGTCTCGGTTAATCGAGTTTACTTCCGTGACCATAACTTCGTCGTCGAATCTCCGATTTCGGCATGCCGCCTGTCGTTGGATTCATATCGACGAGACCTACGTAACGGTCCTTGGCCCTCGTCCATCGGACCTCCCGGTCAAAAAGTCAACATTTGGCCCCTAATAAGCCAAATTACCAAAATACCCCTCAACTTCCGAACATCATAACTTTCTCTACGAATGTCGGAATCGAACGTGCCACCTGTCTATGAACTCGTGACATCCCGAACTACGTCACGGTCATCGATCAAAGTTCGTTTGACCGCCCGATCAAAAAGTCAACATTTTGCCCACGACCAGGGGCAAAACGGTCATTTTGCACATTTTTTCCGATTTCGACCTACTAAGCACCGTTCAACCTCACTAATCGAGATTAGTCACTAACCTAATCCCGAAATTCGGGACGGGTCGTTACACGTAAACCTCATTCAAGATACCGACAGTCGTCGATCTCGCCTGTCACCCGCTGTGAGCTATACTAAGTTGACATCAAATCGGCTTTTCAACCTGACAACCCTTCTCATCCGACAATCGAAGCTGACATCCTGCTCAGCGTTCGATTAGGAAACCATCCGCTAGATCATGCTGTCACAATGGCACAAACCTCACCTCGTAGGCCATACTCAAGCTGCGACATTTATCAGCTTCGGTACTCACATCCGTCAACTCCCTCAGCGATCCACGCTGACTCTAGTGAGAGTCACAGAGCAGTCGCTTTATGCTTCAATTCTGGTGTTTATCCGTCCAATCCTGTATGAGACAGACCATACACTCCAATTTTGTGTCCATTCCGAGTCTCCTAGTCACTCGACCAGTATTAGAACGTCTATTCCCAATCGTCATCCAATACGTGCCAATCCAAATCACATCCACCAAGGTGTACCCATTCATGCCCAATGAGTATCCAATCTCACCCCCGTCTATCGAGATGTACCAACTCCAATCCCACCAGATACTTGCTCATTTGATTCCCATATCGACCAAATCGACTTCGAAAGGAAGACAATCCTAGCAATACACCTTATTTACGGAGATAGCCTTCGCTCGACAATCACTGACACTTCCAGTCTGAATGAGTAAATCCGAGATCCATACTCATCCACATATCCAAGATAGATCGTATACTCTCTTCACATATCCCACCTCTGTCTTGTCATCTCACCAACTATTCCAACAGATTCTTCAACTGTCTCACAATACGATTCTCCTCTGCTCCTAACTTAGCATAATAAGTAAAGAAAAGTCTGCCAGCACGGGCACGACATCAAAATCCACGCGACCCAGATCCACAACATAACCCGATCATCAACATCACGATCTAGATCCACCTTGGATCCACACATGCTCTCTCTCAGCTAACGACTAGATCTGGGGTCATATGGTCTTACACCCTCTTTGAATCCTTATACTATTACCTCGTTCCTCAACCATTTTCCACATCTGGTAAGATCACCTAAAGACAAGACACGTCTAGCCTGTGGGTTCACTTCACTTACCTCACATCGATCCCTGTCATTCCACGTCATCTTTCTCCTCATCATGTCCTAATCAGATTGCCTCTTTCACTCACGTAGGGAAATCAAAGATGATCCAAGATGATGACATCAAAATTCATCCTACGTGAAGGTCAACACAATTTCACTACACTCAACATGTCAGGTGACACCAAGCACCATCTACTAATGAGCAAAAAATGAGAAGTCACACTCAGTGACCCCAGAATCTCCATTGCCAATGCGGAATCAAGTACTCTTCTCGTTGTCTCAATCACAAATTCTCTTGATTCCAAAGTTCCAACCATGTTGGAAGCATACTTATCTTTTCTAACCATTGGACTTAACCCCCAACGGGTATCCTACCACTGGACTTGTCCTACCAAGTCCCGTCACCAGACTCACAAGTCCCCAACTCACTCGGACGTCATCCACGTGTCCGTGTATACCACGGGTGTCAAGTTCCACTATTGGACTTCCTGGACTCCCAGTCCATGATTCATTAAGACACCCACCCACGTTCATAACATCTAACTTAGCACCTAATTTTTCGGTCTATTGAAGACCATTTATGCACATCCAAAAGGATGTCAATTCATCCTAACTTGATGTACCACTCAACTAAGTAGTCACAATAGGCTCTTGCTGTGATCTGCAGCCAAATCTCTGCATACCACCATATCTGACTAATCGACCACTAATCCCCATGACAGTACTTGCGACATCCCTTTATACCGTTTCATCCAATCACCACTTAGTCATTTCAATCATATCAGTTATCTCAATCACGGTCGGGTTAGAGTCCCAACACATCTCATCCACTGTTGGATCCCATCCAGTCCATCTCTATCATATCTGTCATCACGACACAATCCCCAAGAATCAACACTAGCCAACGAATCTTCATCGTCGAGTAGTGGTAGATACCGAGCATAAGCACATTATGACTGAGTCACATCCTCAGCTCGTTGCTCACTGTTTCTATTGTCGTCGCAGTCACTGGCATATAGTGTGCGAATCAAACCAACCTGAAGCTCTGCTCATACTGAGTAATAACCACGCATGACAGGACCCGTCCCCAAAGGACATAGATAATCGTGCCCGGTCCTGCTCCTGTCTGACAAGTCAACTGAAGTTCCAAAATTATCATCAGCACTTGCTAAACAAGGGATAACCGAAAATGTTCCTACTCATGTCTCCACCTCTCGATCGGCCTCGATCATCGCGCTACGACCTGGAGGGTCAATAAAACATAAAAGGTGTGAGTGGACAAAAATAAATCAGTTTATAAAACATGTTACAGAAAAGACATTTCTACCCTCCACGTAAAACCAATGCATGCATTCGAAAATCATTTCATAATCCATTTAATTTCCAATATAAGAAAACCGTGTATGAAAACCAAAATCATTTCCTTTTCTAAAACCTCGTTCCTTAGCCCAAAACCATAAATAAGGGGCCTCAACCCAAAATCATGAATTAAAATCCAAGTACGAGAACATAGCCCAAAGATCCATAAAGCCATATAAACTGGGCCATTGCCCAACACGTCCGAAAACATCGAAAATCAACAGTAAATCACAAGTCAATCAATCTGCTGGATCTCAATCACCGAGTCTTTAAACTCACACATATCAGGCCTTTCCGGGATATCAACGAGTCTTTAAACTCAAAACACAATCAATAGGCCTCAGGGGATATCACAATAACTGAGTCTTTAAACTCAAAACATATCAAACAAGGGCCCTCCCCCGTCACATCAATCAACTGGGTCTTTAAACCCAAAACCAGATCCAGCAATAGTACCGGGTCTTTAAACCCAAACCATGTGTAAATCATAGAATATCCAGAATCCATCGAAATCCAATTTCCAAAACCAACTCCGAAATCATATTTTATCGAAATGGGTCTCGTGCCTGAATTCACATGAAAATCCAATGTCACATCATCAATCATTATCAAAACATGATATGTATAAACCATATAAAATCATCCATCAAACTATCATCAAAGTATCGCATAAACGATATTCTCAAAATACGTGAAATTACGTATTGCATATTGAAATACGTGTAAATATGAAAATCGTAATTACCATAAACCATAATCATAATCATAGAAATCATCAATAGAAAACACTTATGCATGCATTGAAATTTAGAAAGCAAAGTACACTCACACACCATCCAAAAGGCCCGCTTCCGAGCTGCACGTTTTTTCGTAATTTTTGAAAATACAATTCTTGTCCAAAATCATTATCGAGGGTCACTAACACTTCAATATATCTCCTATAATTTTTTCCAATTTTTTCAGAATTTAAATACTTATTTAAAACGTATATTAAAACTTCGGATACACTAAACACTATCGAAACGGTATCCGATTTTCTCGAAACTAGTGCCAAAATGTTCGTTACATTAAAAGGAGCAAGTTTCATGTTGAACTCGCCTCGAGATTGGGTCTCATACGCCCCCACGCTCTGCCGTAAGCGGCTGCACTTGAAGCTCACGCGCCAGCTACAGTACTCGTCCCTGTCACCTGTTTCCTGCAATTCGAACCCATTAGCCTGCTACACAACCCGATTTTAAATCCTTCAATTCAACATCAATTCCATTAATTGATCCATCATGTAGCATCGCAACCAATTTAATTAGGGGTCTGTAATATTAATTTCAATCGTCACTGCCTCAAACCAATTCAATTGAATTCAAGTTTCCAACGAATGCTCATCGTCCCAGTTCATCAAATAGTCACCGATTTCTTCAATTAATTAGTTAGGGAGCATCATAGACTTACTTTAAAGATGATTTTCAAATCAATTTCACTAAAACTTTCCCCCAAGTACACGAACACAAGCTCGCGATTTCTCGAATTCCACCATGTCTGTTCATGGCTCCAAGAGCTTTGAACCTTGAGTTTCTCGATTTGGATCGACTAATAAAGGTCTCAAAAGTCATAATCTAGCATTAATTCGGCTTGGGCTGTCCTACAACTCGAATTCGAATTTCAGTTGTCCAGGAACAGGTTTCGGGTTTCTCTTCGGGTTTTCTCTCTGTCCCTCGTGTTTTCTTTCTATCTCAGTATCTTAATCCTCTCAAACTCATCAGTTTCCTTACGGTCTGTCGAATGGTTGTTAATTGGTTTGAATCAGAATGAACTTGAATCCAGTCCCCTGTTTTCTTTGTTGTTTTTATCCTTTATCCTTTTGATTTAACAATTGAATTGGCGGTGTAAAGACACTCAACCATTCAATCCTAGTTCCAGGTGTCCATCATTGGGTTAACATAACCTCAACATAGTTGAATCAGCCATTTAACCGTCCAACCCAAATTACCATTTTTCCCCTGCCTTAACAAATTACCAAAATGCCCTTCACACTCCTAGACCCGTAACTTGGTTATCCGAACTCCAATTGACGCATACTGCCTGTCTTCGGACTCAGCGTCTTGAGACCTACCCAACGGTCTTTACCGATGATCCAAAAAGTGTCCCGAGCAAAAAGTTAACTTTCAGCCCTTATAACTAAGGGCAAACTCGTAATTTTCTTCAAATTTTCCAAAATTCCCTTTTTCGAATTTTCGGGTCGTCACAACCTACCTCCCTTAAAGAATTTCGTCCTCGAAATTCCAATCAGTAGGTGCCATGATATTCCTCCTGAGGGAATATGTCTCATCTGAACCCGAAACAAAATCAACCTCATACCCTTCTAGTTCAACTGGATATAAGTCATAAGCAAACTTATAACAATCATACAACCAGTCTCCACCATTGGTCAATATCGGGACAGAATTTGCCAGTACATCCCTACCTCATGGGCAGTCATACTACAACTCACTCGGGGTATAGAGCTTCGCTCAACGTCCGAGTCTACACAATCCAGAAATCACAAGTATCAATATTCATATCATTCACGCATGACATGGTACAATGGCTTAAATCCTCACGCATATGTCACCAGGACACAAGTCCAATAAGCTCATAAAGCCCAATAAATCGGGAACTCATTCCCCTCGCTAAGTCAATCACACCATACCCCTTTCCCAGGGTCACTATGTATAATGAATTTAACCTTTCCTTCAGTTGTGTTTATCATCATAGGCTTCCCTGATACCTACCTCATGCCAATAACTGGCACTCAGTACAATCATCCTCGACCTGCGCGTACCACATGAGCAAACAGTGCTCTAAGAGCGACAACCTCGCTCTGATACCACGCTGACACGACCCATCCCAAACCCTCCAGCATTTACAAGGGATGTGTCATGCTCCCGTCTAACCCACGTCTGACACGAAGGGCCAAACAAGGGATAACCTAAAAGCTCCGCCCATTCAGGGCTTTCAGAGTGCGTTAGGATCAGTGGATGGGTGTGATGTTTCGGTCTCTGCTACAGCCCGCATCCACGATTAACCTGAAGGGCATTTAAAACCATTAAAAGCTGTGAGTGGACGAAACAAATAATTTAATAAAAACACATTTCACAAAAAGACGTTTATGCCCTTCACTAAAAAGCATGCATGCATTCAAAAACCAGTACTCAAACCATTTACTTTAATTAAATCATTAGGGCCTTAGCCCAACATCATAAATCCAATCATGTGGGAACTCAGCCCAAAACCAAGTATATGGGAACTCAGCCCAAAACCAAATATATGGGAATTCAGCCCAAAACCAAATATATGGGAAGTCAGCTCAAAACCAATCACCGGCATCCCTAATGCCTAATCAATACCACTGTCACAGTTTTCAAGCTACGCGTGCTACTCCGGGGTCTAAATCCTGAGTCTCCCTAGGGTCCACCCAGTTCAATGACCCGCAGATCACTGACCCTCCATGAAGGGAGGTTTTAATCTCTAGAAATCCTGCTCATGAGTCACTATATAGACCGGTTGCTCCGTGTAATGACCCTTTGCAGGAAATGCTCCGTGGCTACTCCAGGATACTACGGGACGTCTAGAGGAGACAACCAACCACTCCTTCCCAGGGGGTCACCCATCATGGAATTGCACCAGCCTCAACTCGCTTAACTTTGGGGTTCCAATCCCCCCCAAAGCCACTGAGCTCCCAAAAGGCCTCGTGCTAGATAGGTGTGTGCTTACACATTTAAGGAATACCACCATTCTCTCCTAAACCATTCCCCCATCGCAGGAATTTGGGATTGTTCACCGTTCCCTCTAAGACACAGATCTTACAATCCACCCCTTTTAGGGCCCAGCGTCCTCGCTGGCACACTTCCCGGTCGAGGTCTGGCTCTGATACCATTCTGTCAGGACCCGACCTCCTTTGTCAGGACTCGATTTTAGCACGATATTGTCCGGTTTGGCTTTCCTCGCCTTCACGTTTTTGTTTTTGGGAGCTCACAATGCAACTTCCTAGGGGGTCACCCATCATGAAATTGACTAGCTTTAACTCGCTTAACTTTATAGTTCCAACCGAACCCAAAACCAATGAGCTCCCAAAAGGCCTCATGCTAGATAGGTGTGTGCCTACACCTTTAAGGCACACCACCAATCCCCTCCCAGACCATTCCCCCTTCGCAGGATTGTGGGATCGTTCATCGTTCTCTCCAGGACACGGGTCTTACAATCCACCCCCCTTTGGGCCCAATGTACTCGCTGGCACACTTCCTGGTCGGGGTCTGGCTTTGATACCATTTTGTCAGGACCCAACTCTCCTCGGTCAGGACCCGACTCATCTAGCATGATATTGTCCGCTTTGGGCCTCATTGCCCTTGCCTTCATGGTTTTTTTTTCGGAGCTCACGGTGCAACTTCCCAGGGGGTCACCCATCATGGAATTGCACTAGTCTTAACTCGCTTAACTTTGGGGTTCCAATCCCCCCCCAAAGCCACTGAGCTCCCAAAAGACCTCGTGCTAGATAAGTGTGTACCTACACATTTAAGGAACACCATCATTCTCTCTTAGACCATTCCCCCCTCGCAGGAATTTGGGATTGTTCACCGTTTCCTCCAGGACACAGATCTTATAATCCACCCCCCTTAGGGCTCAGCGTCCTCACTGGCACACTTCCCGGTTGGGGTCTGGCTTTGATGTCATTCTGTTAGGACCCGACCTCCTCGGTCAGGACTCGACTCTAGCACGATATTGTCCACTTTGGGCCTCATCGCCCTCACAGTTTTATTTTCGGGAGCTCACGGTGCAACTTCCTAAGGGGTTACCCATCATGAAATTGCACTAGCCTCAACTCGCTTAACTTTGGAGTTACAACCGAACCCAAAGCCAATGAGCTCCCAAAAGGCCTCATTCTAGATAGGTGTATGCCTACACCTTTAAGGCACACCACCAATCCCCTCCCAGACCATTCCCCCTTCGCAAGAATGTGGGATCGTTCACCGTTCCCTCTAGGACACGGGTCTTACAACAATCATGTTCATCATAAATCACATATTTAAAACATATAAAACAGTTATGCATGCATCAATTTAGAAATCATTGTTCACTCACAGACCATCCTAACTGCTGCCTCGATATGCGTGTCATAAGCCTTCTCGGCTTAATCAACATCTCCGGAACTCCCGGACCTGACCAAATCATACTCGAAGGTCATTATTACTTCCAATAACCTAACATTAAATCCCCCAATTTTTTGGGATTTTTAAACGTATTTAAAATAAACCCTAAACCTTCAGACACCCAAAACTACTCCGAAACGGTGTCCGATCGACTCGAAAATTGTGCCAAAATATTCGTTACATCGAAAGGATGAAGACACGTGTTGACCATGCCTCAAGAATCGGGCTCACACGCCTCCCAAAGGCGCTGCGCGTGAAATTCACGTGCTGGAACATTGTCATCATCAACCTCGCGTCGGACCCGGTTCACTAGTTTTCCGAGTCAATCAAATCGGCGACCCGACCTAGCCGGTTCTCCGCTAATTCTAACCCAAATTTTATCCCGTTTGTTCCTATCTCGTCGTCTAACTGCCTAGAATCAATCTATGGATTAAAAAACGTGTAAAACTAGCTAAGAATCACCTGTTCGATCGAGAACCTCACGGCCCAGTTTTCAGGCCTCCATCCAGGCTGCTCCGTCGTCCTCTGTCCCTGTCTTTGACACCCGGTGACTCATACAACCATCCAAAGCACAACCCAATCAACACAAACCACTCCAAATGTCCAGAAATGAAAATCCAAATTCAAAAACTCACGGGTTACGGCTTACCTATTCCCGTGACCTCCTCCGGCATCCACGGTGGTCCTGCCGCCTCCCACAGCCTCTTTCAGTCCCTGACTCTTCCTCAGTCAACCTCAGAAGTCCTCAAATGATTCAGCAAGGAAGGGGAGAATTTGGGGTTTTGTGAGTTTCAGGTTTGAATGAAATAGATGAAGATGAAGAAGATGGATGATATGCCTGTATCTGGGATGGGAGTCAATGGATGAGTGACACTCATCACTCATTCATTGGGCTTAGTAAAATATCTAGGCCCCACACTAAATGAAAAATGCCTTATTTCTTCGTAAATCGCGCCACAGTAAATAGTACCCTAAAACTTCTGTGACCCGTAACTTTCCTATTGTCTGATTTTGACTTGCCGCATGTCTATGGACTCGTATCGACTTGATCTACATAATAGTCCTCGATTCTCGTGCATTGGACCTCCCGGATCAAAAATCAACCTTTTTTCCCTCGTCTAGGGGCAAAATCGTAATTTCTCCATGAATGTCCGATAATACTCGTTTAATCCCCAATTAGCCTCGCTAATCCTCAAATTATTCGTAATTAATCCCGTAAATTTGGGATGGGTCGTTACACTGCTTGACTAGCATCTCACTGGTGTCAAGTATTATTCTTGTTGTCATGCATGTCTCCTAGCGATTGAGAAAAAGACCCCAACATCTAACAAGATCACATTATGTTTGGTCAATTTTCAAATCAAACATATTAGTTTTTATAACAACAAAAAATTGAACGTAAGAGAAATCAAACCACAAAGCAAAAATTAGGCATTTATGAATTTCATTGGAAAATATCGACCCTAAAACAAAAATGAACTCTATGAAGAAAAAATGAAATCTCATGAAGTGGAAAATTGAACCCACATAGTTAAGAACCAATATCTACTCTAGTATGTTATGAGAGATTTTGAGTTCAATTCTCGTAGAATGTAAGTAGATACACAATATATATATATATACATATATATATATAATTGCCTTACCAAATATCATTGTATGACAAAAAATAAATTATTGGGTTATTACCTCAAATGCCCCAGAAAACAAGAAATTGAGTTTGAAAATTAACTATAAACAAAAATTTATTTTAATTCTCACTTGGAACAGTAGAAACTTCAAAGACGTTGCACAATCCGTCAGTAATATCAAACCGTCAAAGACTAAGTCCAATAAAAAATTAAAACTAACTTTAATTACCCTTCCTCTTCCCCAACTCACCTGACCACCCTTGTTTCCCTCGTCTCCCTCTATGGACATCTACCCACTCTCCTTGCCAATTTTCCATGGAGTTGGTTGCCATCAACAACTCCATTGACTCAGAAGTTTCAACATTTACCACTCCTCTATTCAACCATGCCAGCCATAATATCAAACCCCAAAACTTTTAGCATATGTCTGGTATCCACCAGCAAACAAATAAGAAAATGGCCAAAAGCCTATGAAACTTGAGCTACATATTAGCAACGAGAAGAAGAAATTGCAGAGCCAGTTTCTCTACCCATATCATCGTCGTTGCTCCTTCACCAAGAAAACCCACAAGCAACTCATGAGACCCTATCCCTTGTTGATGTTTCAACAGTTAGGGCAACACCTCAGGTAAACCTTGCACTGATTTCACAATTGAATTGATGCAGATATGAATCTGATCAACAACTTTTCTTCTGTTTTGCAGGGGAAGGTCAAAGACCAGATTTTCAAGTAGGTTCTTCAATCTCTAAGTCTCCTAGCTGTTTTATAGAGATTAGCTCTATGGGTTTAGGATAGAAGAGTGAATGTGAGGCTGTGAAAATCGATGGGATTGGATTGAATTGGTTGTTTTGATGTATGAAAATGTGATTTCACAGTAATGCACATAAACTGTTTAATGAAATGCCAGTAGAGAATTTCCTCTGATATTCTGTAGCTATGACTACTGATTTCATTAATTCATTTGTTTTTGTTACAGAGTAATATATTTCCACGATTTCTTTATACTTTCATTCACTCACAGCTCACTCACACACACCTCACACCCCACACAATCCATTACATACACAATGCATGAAAGTATGATGTCATCATAGACCTATTACATTCCTCCATGTGTCACATAGCTTCTAGAACCTGACACACACACAAAATCTGAGTGAGAGAAGTTGTTATTTTCTCTCACACACTCTTCTTTCTTCTGCACCAAGTAACTGAAATAGCCTTAGGGGATAATGATCAAGTGTGGTTGAAAGTATGAGCAGGTATATATACCAACACTCCCTTCTAGACTGCTCACTGGTTTCACTCCTAGCAGTCCCCTTTAGTAGTTGAACCTTACCTTAGGCAATGCCTTGGTAGAATATGTCTGCAACTTGATCTTCTGCTCTGCGGTAGATCAGGTCCACTTCCCCAGATTGCATAGCCTCTCTGATGAAGTGAAACCTTCTGCTAATGTGCTTAGTCTTTTGATGGAACACAGGGTTTCTTAGTCATAGCTATAGCAGAACTATTGTCACAAAATAGTGTAGTAGGACCTGTTTGTTCTTCCCCAAAATCCTCCAACACAAATTTAATCCACTTAGCCTGAGTTGTAGCTTCTGAGGCACTGACATATTCAGCCTCTGTAGTAGATAGAGCCACACTATGTTGCTTAACATATGCCCATGAGAAAACACCACCTCCAAATGAGAAAGCATAGCCTGAAGTGCTTCTCATGTCATCCATGCTTCCACTCCAATCAGAGTCACAATACCCTATTAGAGTGGCCTATTTTCCCTTAGTGTACTCAATTCCATAATCCACTGTCCCTTGGACATATCTTAAGACTCTCTTGGCTGTTCCAAGATGTTTCTTGGATGAACTGTGCATAAATATGGATAATAGACTAGCAGAGAACATTAGATCAGGTCTAGTAGTAGTTAAGTAAAGAAGACTACCCACCATCTACTTGTAGAGTCCCTCATCTGCCTCTTCTGATCCATCTGATCTGCATAACCTGTCACTTGTAGCCAATGGAACAGTAACTGGTTTGCATCCCTTTAAACCAAACTTTTCTAGAAGAGTCAAAGCATACTTCTTCTGGTGAATGAAGATGCTTCTTGCAGACTGTATCACTCCAATTCCCAGAAAATGATGCAGGAGTCCCAAATCTGTCATCTCATATTTAGCCATCATCTCCTCCTTGAATTCTGTGATCATTTTCTCACTGTCCTCTGTGTACACTATGTCATCTACATAGATTGACACAATCAAGGTCTCTTTTTTGCTGTTTGTCTTTAAGTAAAGTGTAGGTTCACTATGACTCATATGGAAACCACACTGTGCTAGGTAGGTGTCAATTTCACCATACCAAGCTCTTGGAGCTTGCTTCAAACCATATAACGCCTTTCTTAACCTGTACACCTTCGCTTCTTCATTTCTGACTTCATACCCCTCTAGTTGTTTCACATAAACTTCTTCTTCCAACACTCCATTTAGAAATGCTGACTTGACATTAAGCTGATACAGTTTCCAGTTTCTTTGAGCTGCAAGAGCAATCAAAACTCTTATTGTGTCAAGCCTTGCCACAGGAGCAAATGTCTCATTGAAGTCAATCCTATGCTTTTGTGAATACCCTTTAGAACCCAACCTTGCTTTGTGTTTTTGAATTGAACCATCTAGGTTTAGCTTTGTCTTGTACACCCACTTCACACCTATCACTTTCTTGTTTGAAGGCCCGTTTACAAGCTCCCAGGTATAGTTCTTTTCAATCATTTCCAACTCTGCCTACATTGCATTCTGCCATGCTTTATCTTGAGCAGCCTCTTGATAATTTTCTGGTTCAACAATGCACATGTTGCATCTTGCATAGATGTCATTTAGGGACCTCATCTTGACTGGTGTTGAACCAAACTCAGAAGTACTGGTGCTGTCTGAACCAGGTTCATATCCAAGACTGATTCCCTGGTTTGGTGTAGGAGGGGAACTTGATGTTCCCTGATCTTTAGTTGTGACTGGATCCATTCCACTGTCAAACAGAACAGTGGCTTCTCCTTCCTTTCCTTCTTCCCAGTTCCAAGCTCGTTTCTCATTGAACACCACACTCCTAGAGAGTACAATCTTCTTAGTCTTAAGATTGTAAACCCTGTAACCTTTCTCCATACTTCCATACCCCATGAACACTCCTTTAACTCCTGCTTCATCAAGCTTCTGTCTAAGCTGATTTGGCACATGAAGATAGCACAAAACACCAAACACTCTTAAGTGTTTCACACCTGGTCTTCTTCCATTGTATTTCTCAAAGGGGATTTTTCCTTGGACTGCCTTGGTTGGACACCTGTTCAGTAGATAAGTGGCAGTACTTACTACCTCACCCCATAACCTATAGGGTATTCCCTTCTCATTTAAGATAGACTTTGCCATTTCCACAATTGTTCTATTCTTCCTTTCAGCAACCCCATTCTTCTGAGGGGAATAGGCAATTTTCAACTGTCTTTCAATCCCACACACTTCACAGTAGGTTTGAAACTCATTTGAGGTGTATTACCCACCCCTGTCACTCCTTAGCTTCTTCACCTTGTATCCAGTCTAAAGTTCCACCATTGCTTTGAACTTCTTGAACACATTTAGTGCCCCTGATTTTTGCCACAGAAAGTACAACCAACACATTCTTGAATAGTCATCAATGAATGTAATGAAGTACATGTTTCCACTAACTATATTTGTCTGCATTGGACCACAAATATCTGAGTGTATCAACTCAAGTGGTGAGGATGCCCTCCATGCTTCCTCAGTATCAAAAGCTTCCACATGCTGTTTTCTTGCAACACAGCCTCCATAAACCTCCAATTTTGTAGTTAGACTAGGCAAACCAACTACCATTTCCTTGTTCTGCAACATTTTGAGACTCATGAAATTCAGATGCCCAAATATTCTATGCCATAGCTCATCATCTCCTTCTACTGTTACTTTTCTTGCCACTGAGGTCACTGAGTCAAGTGTCAAGGGAAAACATTTATTCCCTGTCATTTTGATGTTGGCAATCTTGTGTGTCATGTCTATATTGTCATAGATGTCCATTGCCATCTTCCCAAACACTAGTGAATATCCACGCTCAACCATTTGGCCCACACTTAACAGGTTCTCATCAAGACCTCGTATCAGCATTACATCTCTGATGTTTTTCCTGCCATTTCTAGTTTGGAAAACCAAAGTCCCCTTTCCAGTAGCTTGCACTAGGTCTTTTGTGCCCATCTTCACTCTCACCTTCAAGTCTCTGTCAATGTCCACCAGCAAAGACTCATGGCCTGTCATGTAATTGCTGCAGGCACTGTCAACATACCAAATCTCTGAATTTTGCTCAACAGAACCAGCATTACATGCAAAGAACATATTCTCTTCTTCTTCTTCAACTTGCTTAGCAATATTCACTGCTGGTTTACTTCCACAATTCTTAGAAATATGCCCAAACCTATTACATTTGAAGCATTTTATTTTCCCTTCAAACCAGTACTTGCCATAATGCAATTTCCCACAAATTTTGCACTTCTCCCCACTGGAACTTCCTTCTCCCTTAAAACTAGCAGGTGTTCTTTCAGAAGGTCTCTCAGGTTTGCTACCATGGAACTTGTTAGTCCAGGGTTTGCTTCCTTTGAAGGGTTTCTTAGCCTTGAAATGTCCATGTTGTGACTGGTTTATGTGTAGGCTAGAGAATACCTTTTCAACAGATTCAGAATGCATTTCTAACCTCTGATCAAAAGCTCGAATTAAGGCCACTATGGACTGTGAACTTATGTTATCAATGTCCTTAGTCTGTTCTAAGATAGACACTTCATAGGACTTAGTCAAGCTAATTAGGATTTTCCGAGCCAATCTCTGCTCAGAAACATCCTCTCCATACGTTTTCATCATATTAAGAACCCCAAACAATCTAGAAAAGTAGGAAGACAAACTCTCATCGTCTTTCATTCTAATGAACTCAAACTCCTTTCTAAGGGACTGTATTTGTAACGACCCAGACAGTCGAAAAAGGAAAATTTGGAAAAATTGAAGAAAATGACGATTTTGCCCCTAGAATCGGGTAAATAGTTGACTTTTGGTTTGAGCAGTCAAACAGGCTTTGACCGATTACTGTGACATAGTTCGGGACGTCACGAGTTCATAGACAGGTGGCACGTCGGATTCCGACATTCGAGGAGAAAGTTATGATGTTTGGAAGTTCAAGGGTAATTCAGTAATTTGGTTAAATAAAGATAATTTGTTGACTTTTCAAACGACATGGACTGTTCATGTAATTCGAAGACCATTGGGAAGGTCTCGAGATGCTGAGTCCGTAGACAGGCGGCACGCGTCAATCGGTGTTCGGACGACCAAGTTACGGGTCTAGAAGTGCGAAGGGCATTTTGGTAAATTGTCAAGGTAAGGGTAAAATGGTAATTTGAAAGGTGGGAACTTGAAACAACCGTGGTGGATTGTTTGGCTGAATAGTTTAACTGGTTAAGTGACAATTGTCACTGAGAAACGAGGGATTAGTGGCACAAGGGAGTGTGTGATGTTGGAAAATTGGAAATTGAACTTTGCTGTTGGAAATGGAAAAACAGAGCATGGGTTATTTGGTTTTCCAGAGAGTGGCTTGAGCAGAGCACGGGTGACAGGGAATGTTGGATTGAAATAACTAAACCAATTTCTGGGAAGGAACGAGAGAAACAGAGAGACGAAACTGGAGAGGAAAAACGAGAGACTAAGTGAAAATACACACAGAAACCCGAAACCTGTGTTTGGATAAATTCAAATTTGAATATGAGTTGTAGACCAGCCCAAGTCAAATTAAGGTGAGATTATGTCTTCTGGAACCTTAATCAGTCGATCCAAATCAAGAAAAGCAAGGTTCGAAGCCCTTGGAGCCATGAATGGACATGGTGAACTTCCAGAAATCGCGAGCTTGGGTTCGGGTAATTGGAGGTAAGTTCTTGTGAAATTGATTGCAAACTCATCTTTAGAGTAAGCCTACGATGCTCCCTAACAAATTAATTGAAGAAATCAGTGATGGTTTGATGAACTGGGACGATGAACCTTGATTAGAACTTGAATTCAATTGAGTCAGTCTTAGGCCGTGTTGACTGAAATTAATGTTACAGTCCCTTAATTAAGTTGATTGCGACATTATGTGAAGGTTCAATTGAAGAAAACAAGTTGATATTGGCAGGAATTGAACAGGGTCGAACACGCGGTCGCAAACCCGTTTTACAGAGGAGTCGGGTGAGGAAGACGACTGTGCAGGTTATTGTAACAGCGCGTGGCTCCCACGCGCAGCCGCTTGGGCGGCGCGTGAGGGCGCGTGGGCCCGATTCTCGTGGTGAGTTCAACACGACTTTTGTTCTATGCAATGTAACGGACATTTTAGCATTGGTTTCGAGTTAATCGGATACTGTTTCGATATTGTTTCGAGGATCCGAAGGTTTATGTTCCGTTTTTAATTAATATTTAATTCCCAGAAAATTATGGGAAATTAGTATGATGTTATTTGAGTCCTTATTGACACTGAGGAATGTTTTCGGACATAATTCGAGATTCCTGGAAAATGTCAGAAATTACAGAAACGCGTGGAGCGCGAAAACGAGCGATATGGACGGTGTGTGAGTGGACTTTGCTTTCTAAAATTTAATGCATGCATAAATGTTTCTATGATTTTTATGATTATGATTATGACTTATAGAATTATGATTTTCATATTTATACATATTTTGATATGCAATACGTAATTGCACGTATTTCGAGACTATGGTTTCACATATGCTTTGATGATGGTTGATGAACGATTTTACCTGATTTGTGCGTATCATGTTTTAAGGATGTTTGATTATGATTGTGAATATGACTTACGATTTTGACATGTATTTCGAGATTATTACGGATTTGCGTGTTTTACGCGATTTCGAGTATATTGTGATTTGATCATGGTTTTGATGCTTTGACCTTGGGATTTGAAATATGATTTGATTTCAAAGATTTAAAACGGATTTTGGAAAAGGTGATTTCGGGCTTGATGCCCAGGGCATAAAATTAATTTTGATGAACAAGATTTGGATTTCGGAAACGTGAAAGTGGATTTTCGGATTTGGGTTCGGAATGGTTATTCCGGATGCTAGCTTACAGAATAATGGTTTCGAATTCGGATTTGGAAATGGATGGTGGATATGTTTTGAGATTTGAATATGAAGTTCGGACATGAGTTCCATTTCGATAAAACGTGATGTTGGAATTGGTTTACGATGGATTTTGGATTTGTTGTGATTTACAAATGGTTTTGGGTTTAAAGACCCGGTACTATTGCTGGATGATGTTTTGGGTTTAAAAACCCGGTTGATTGATGACGGGGGCGGGCCCAGATTGGGTTTAAAGACCCGGATTGAGTTTAAAGACTCGTGAGTTTAAAGACTCGGTTATTGTGATATCCCCCGAGGCCTATTGATTATGCTTGAGTTTAAAGACTCGTTGATATCCCGAGAAGGCCTGATTATGCGCATGGTTTTGAGTTTAAAGACTCGGGCGCACTCGAGATCCAGCAGATTGATTGAATTTTGAATTATTTTTGATTTCCGATGTTTTCGGATGTGTTGGGTAATGGCCCGGTTTATGTGGCTTGATGGGTTTTTGGGCTATGTTCTTGTATTTGGACTTGATTTTATGATTTTGGGCTGAGGCCGTGTGTTTATGATTGCGGGCTAAGACCTGAAGGTTAAGAAAGGAAAATGATTTTGATTTTCATACACGGTTTTCTTATGTTAGAAATGAAATGGATTATGAAATGATTTCCGAATGCATGCATTGGTTTTACGTTGAGGGTAGAAATGTCTTTCTGTAACTTGTTTTATAAACTGATTCATTTTCGTCCACTCATACCTTTTGTGTTTTTATTGACCTTTCAGGTCGTGGCGCGATGATCGAGGCTATTCGAGAGGTGGAGGCATGAGTGGGCACACGTAGGATTATCCCTTGTTTGGCAAGTGCTGAGGGTAAATTGGGGATTTCAGTCGACTTTCCAGATAAGAGCAGGGTTGAGCACGGTTATCAATGTCCCTTCGGGGATGGTCCTGTTAACTTGGTATCAGAGCACTAGGTTTCTGATTCTATTGCCACATCATGCCTCCGAAACGTAAGCCTCGTGCACGACCTGGTAGTGAGACGGGTAGAAGAAGGTGTATAGACCCCGTGATAGATCTCAGATGAGATTAACCCTGGTTGAGGGTCATATGTTAATCAGAGTACATTGTGAACTACTGTCTGTTAGACATAGCATTGTGTGGATCCCAGGAACAAATGAGCCTAGTGTCTAGAAAGGTTGCACAATTGAGCAAGTTACGCTTGTGATGAGGTTATTTTCAATGAATTCCTTAATGGGAATGTGTGTCTAAAGAGTCTAGACTGTGATGGGATATCTCTTAGGCCTTATCGGTCGTATAAGATATGGTGGACCATTGGTGATTGCTCGGTGACTGGGTATGTCAGTGATGGCATGATTGATTGGTACAAGATTGGACTCAAGAGGAGTCGAGATATGGGTACGGGACTCAAAATGAGTCCGGATATTAGTTAGAAACTTGAGATGAGCCATGGTAAGGTATCAAGGCTCGAGAGGAGCCAGAAAGGCTGATTGAGGAACGTTTGGCACTTAGGATGCCAAGGACTGGTATATAGTCAGATACTGATGAGTTAGGGAATTGTGGCTTGGTCTTGTTTAACCTTGTTTATTGGACTTATGGGTCAGTGTCCTTAGTGACTGAGGTTCGGGCAGAGACCCGAGGTATACAAGGATTTGGACTTAGTAGATAGTCCAGTTCAGTGGGACGCAAGTCGGGTAAAGTAATAAGAGTAATTATACAGTAATAGTGATGATTGTGAGTCGTCTTGTCACATCTTAAAGAAATGGTTATATAGACTGATTGATATAGTGAGATGGCACTGTTGGGGTGTGGTAGAGTGAGGCTTGGCTCCTATATTGGTTGTTGATGTGGCAAGAGTGAGGAGAGTTGGTGGGGACCGTGGTGGACCATAGGGTCGTGGTCAGGTGGGACCACATGCCTGGGGGTTTGCAAGTCCTTCGTTGGAAGCCTGAGTAGCCCTGGAGTGATGACCTGGATACCTATTACTTGTGGTCATGATGTAGGTTTAACCAGAACGTATGTACTTGGTAGGTCCCGGGCTATCCAATCTTCCATGCCTTGAGATTGGTTATTGGTTGGATATGGTGTTGTTTGTGATTGGTTATGGTATAGAAGTCGTTGAACTGACTAGAGTTACCGATGTGATACTTTGATAATAGTTATGTGGTAACCTTGGTAATTATATATGGTAAATTTGGTGAGACGTAATGGGGGTAGACCTCTTGATGTGAGGTTACCCAGGATGACTGGTGTTATTGGCCTAGTGGCTGACTTAGAGTTGGATGATTTGGATGTAATCCTTAGAATGGATTGGTTGATGACTCATGAGAACTCTATCGAGTATGTTGATTAGGAAGTGATATGTGGGATCTAGGATTCAAGAGGTTATGTTACAGGGAGACTTGAGGGTGTTACCCTCTAGGATGATCTTGATCCCCTTAACCAATATATGGTTGGTATGAGGTATTCAAGTTGTTGGTCACATGTGTGGTGTACGTGCCTAGTAAGGGCTGAGGACGCCCAGATTTCTCAACATATTCCTGAAATTTTTTCAGGATGAGAAAGTGAGTTTACAATGATTTGAGTTTACATGTTGATTATGGACAACTTAATAAGGTAACGGTATGGATAAGTATCCCATATCACAAGTTAAAGATTTGTGGTTTCATGGGAAGGTTGTGATTAATGACCTTATTAAGAGAGGCTAACATAGTGGTGATTGTCGATTTTGAGTAAAAGAGAGAAAAGGATAATGTCCGGACTTGGTATGGCTAAGGTTAATTGATGGTGATACCCTTGGATAGCCAAATGGACTAGTTATAGTTGGGAGATGAGGAGTCGGGTAGTCTGACCACATTTAGATGAGGTATGGTACCTTGAGTGATGATAGGTTGGTGTCCTCCGGTACGGATGGGTGTGTGAGATACTGGACAGATGTAGTGAATGCCTCAGGGCGGAATATATGGTTAAATAAGTGTTAGGACTGGTCGAACGGATAACGGCCGGCATTAGTGTAATCCCAGGAGAACAGACATATTAGTCAATGGAAATAAGAACTAAGATAGAATGGTTACAAGTGGGGAAAACAGTGACTTATGTTTGATCACTCACTATGAGATTTGGGATTTGGTGAGGTGTGTGTTGATGCTAGCTGAACCCTCGGAAGTTGACCTTCCTTGTATGAGTTGAGATCGACCCACGGGGTTGAGTATGCAGAGGTCATATACCTTTAGGAAGGAATGTACGAGTACTGTATCGACCATCCAGATTAGTGATAATGGATAAAAGGAAAAGCTTAATGTGTGATAAGGTGATGGTCGGAATAGATTGAGATTACGACCACATTGGCGGATCAAGTATTATTTGGGGAGAGGATTGTCATGTTTGATAACTTAAGGATAGGTGAAATCCTGTTAGTTATGAAACTCCATAGGATTTGGAGCATTACATGATTTCTAATAACTTGGACGGTTGGTGTCCAACTGCAGGACCATACTTGGTGTATGGTGGAATCGAAGTTAAGAAAGGGATGCGATTTACGATATAGTTTGGATGGTTGTACTGAGTGTGTATTGGCAATAGGAAGGAATCAGGAGGAAAGGTTAAAATCATTCTACATGGTGACCCTGGAAAAGGGATATGGTGTGATTGACCTAGTGAGGGGAATGAGTTCCCGAGTTATTGAACCTTATGAGTTTATTGGCCTGGTGGCCTGATGACACATGTGAGGATTTAGTCATTGGATCATGTCACGAGTGGACGACATGTAAACGAGAAGATATGGCAGACTTTTGTGTTTCCTGGATTGTGTGGACTCGAACATGAGCTAGGCTACGTGTTCTGAGTCAGTATATGGTATGACTGTCCATGGGGCAGAGGTTTACAGAAGGATTGAGACTAGTTGTGTGGTTTTTATAAGTTGAGTATGACTTATATCTGGATGAGGTTGATTATGTCTCGAGTTTATCTTAGCCATGTTTCTCCGAGAGAAATATCATGGCACGTACTGATTGGAATTTTGAGGACAAAATTCTTTAAGGGGGTAAGTTGTAATGACCCAGACAGTCGAAAAAGGGAAATTTGGAAAATTTGAATAAAATGACGATTTTGCCCCTAGAATCGGGCAAACAGTAGACTTTTGGTTTGAGCGGTCAAACGGACTTTGACCGATGACTGTGACGTAGTTCGGGACGTCACGAGTTCATAGACAGGTGGCACGTCGGATTCCGACATTCGAGGAGAATTCGGAAGTTCAAGGATAATACGGTAATTTGGTTAAATAGAGGCAATTTGTTGACTTTTCGAACGACATGGACTGTTCACATAATTCTAAGACCGTTGGGAAGGTCTCGAGATGCTGAGTCTGTAGACAGACGGCACGCGTCAATCAGAGTTCGGACGGCCAAGTTACGGGTCTAGAAGTGCGAAGGGCATTTTGGTAAATTGTCAAGGTAAGGGTAAAATGGTAATTTGAAAGGTGGGAACTTGAAACAACCGTGGTGGATTGTTTGGCTGCATAGTTTAACTGGTTAAGTGACAATTGTCACTGAGAAACGAGGGATTAGTGGCACAAGGGAGTGTGTGATGTTGGAAAATTGGAAATTGAACTTTGCTGTTGGAAATGGAAAAACAGAGCATGGGTTATTTGGTTTTCCAGAGAGTGGCTTGAGCAGAGCACGGGTGACAGGGAATGTTGGATTGAAATAACTAAACCAATTTCTGGGAAGGAACGAGAGAAACAGAGAGACGAAACTGGAGAGGAAAAACGAGAGACTAAGTGAAAATACACACAGAAACCCGAAACCTGTGTTTGGATAAATTCAAATTTGAATATGAGTTGTAGACCAGCCCAAGTCAAATTAAGGTGAGATTATGTCTTCTGGAACCTTAATCAGTCGATCCAAATCAAGAAAAGCAAGGTTCGAAGCCCTTGGAGCCATGAATGGACATGGTGAACTTCCAGAAATCGCGAGCTTGGGTTCGGGTAATTGGAGGTAAGTTCTTGTGAAATTGATTGCAAACTCATCTTTAGAGTAAGCCTACGATGCTCCCTAACAAATTAATTGAAGAAATCAGTGATGGTTTGATGAACTGGGACGATGAACCTTGATTAGAACTTGAATTCAATTGAGTCAGTCTTAGGCCGTGTTGACTGAAATTAATGTTACAGTCCCTTAATTAAGTTGATTGCGACATTATGTGAAGGTTCAATTGAAGAAAACAAGTTGATATTGGCAGGAATTGAACAGGGTCGAACACGCGGTCGCAAACCCGTTTTACAGAGGAGTCGGGTGAGGAAGACGACTGTGCAGGTTATTGTAACAGCGCGTGGCTCCCACGCGCAGCCGCTTGGGCGGCGCGTGAGGGCGCGTGGGCCCGATTCTCGTGGTGAGTTCAACACGACTTTTGTTCTATGCAATGTAACGGACATTTTAGCATTGGTTTCGAGTTAATCGGATACTGTTTCGATATTGTTTCGAGGGTCCGAAGGTTTATGTTCCGTTTTTAATTAATATTTAATTCCCAGAAAATTATGGGAAATTAGTATGATGTAATTTAAGTCTTTAGTTACGCTGAGGAATGTTTTCGGACAGGATTCGAGATTCCTGAAAAATGTCAAAAATTACAGAAACGCGTGTAGCGCGAAAACGAGCGATATGGACGGTGTGTGAGTGGACTTTGCGTTCTAAAATTTAATGCTTGCATAAATGTTTCTATGATTTTTATGATTATGATTATGACTTATAGAATTATGATTTTCGTATTTATACGTATTTTGATATGCAATACGTAATTGCACGTATTTCGAGACAATGGTTTCACATATGCTTTGATGATGGTTGATGAATGATTTTACCTGATTTGTGCGTATCATGTTTTAAGGATGTTTTGATTATGATTGTGAGTATGACTTACGGTTTTGACACGTATTTCGAGATTATTACGGATTTGCATGTTTTACGCGATTTCGAGTATATTGTGATTTGATCATGGTTTTGATGCTTTGACCTTGGGATTTGAAATATGATTTGATTTCAAAGATTTAAAATGAATTTTGGAAAAGGTGATTTCGGGCTTGATGCCCAGGGCATAAAAGTAATTTTGATGAACGAGATTCAGATTTCGGAAACGTGAAAGTGGATTTTCGGATTTGGGTTCGGAATGGTTATTCCAGATGCTAGCTTACGGAATGGTTATTCCGGATGCTAGCTTACGGAATAATGGTTTCGAATTCGGATTTGGAAATGGATGGTGGATATATTTTGAGATTTAAATATGAAGTTCGGACATGAATTCCATTTCGATAAAACGTGATGTCGGAATTGGTTTACGATGGATTCTGGATTTGTTGTGATTTACAAATGGTTTTGGGTTTAAAGACCCGGTACTATTGCTGGATGATGTTTTGGGTTTAAAAACCCGGTTGATTGATGACGGGGGCGGGCCCAGATTGGGTTTAAAGACCCGGATTGAGTTTAAAGACTCGTGAGTTTAAAGACTCGGTTATTGTGATATCCCCCGAGGCCTATTGATTATGCTTGAGTTTAAAGACTCATTGATATCCCGGGAAGGCCTGATTATGCGCATGGTTTTGAGTTTAAAGACTCGGGCGCACTTGAGATCTAACAGATTGATTAACTTTTGAATTATTGTTGATTTCTAATGTTTTCGGATGTGTTGGGCAATGGCCCGGTTTATGTGTCTTGATGGGTTTTTGGGCTATGTTCTTGTATTTGGACTTGATTTTATGATTTTGGGCTGAGGCCGTGTGTTTATGATTGCGGGCTAAGACCTGAAGGTTAAGAAAAGGAAAATGATTTTGATTTTCATACACGGTTTTCTTATGTTAGAAATGAAATGGATTATGAAATGATTTCCGAATGCATGCATTGGTTTTACGTGGAGGGTAGAAATGTCTTTCTGTAACCTATTTTATAAACTGATTCATTTTCGTCCACTCACACTTTTTGTGTTTTTATTGACCCTCCAGGTCGTGGCGCGATGATCGAGGCTATTCGAGAGGTGGAGGCATGAGTGGGCACACATAGGATTATCCCTTGTTTGGCAAGTGTTGAGGGTAAATTGGGGATTTCAGTCGACTTGCCAGACGGGAGCAGGACCGGGCACGGTTATCAATGTCCCTTCGGGGACGGTCCTGTCAGTATTTTACAGGCCTTACCTTAGAGTCACCACGATATTCCTGCTTTAGCAAGGCCCAGACATCACTAGCCCTTTCTTCATTTTAGATCTTGATGAAGACTTCCTCTGTGACTGCATTCTGCAGTAGACCTAGTGCCCTTGCATCTTTGATCTGATCAGTCCTTGTTTGTGGTGTCTCTATCTCCTCCTCATCTTCATCTAGTTCAGGTTCAGGTATACCCTGCTCCACAATGTTCCAGAGGTCATGGTTTAAGACCAATGTCTTGGAGACGGTGAACAATCCCACATTCCTGCGAGGGGGAATGGTCTGGGAGAGGATGGTGGTGTGCCTTAAAAGTGTAGGCACACACCTATCTAGCACTAGGCCTTTTGGGAGCTCAAGTGGATTTGGGGGGTGATTGGAACCCCATAGTTAAGCGAGTTGAGGCTGGTGCAATTCCATGATGCGTGACCCCCTGGGAAGTTGTACCATGAGCTCCCGAAAACAAAACTGTGAGGGCGAGGCCCAAAGTGGACAATATGGTGCTAGATGAGTCGGGTCATGATCGAGGAGGGTCGGGTCCTGAAAATTTGGTATTAGAGCCAGACCCCTACCAGGAAGTGTGCCAGCGAGAACGCTGGGCCCTAAGGGGGGTGGATTGTAAGACCCGTGTCTTGGAGGGAACGGTGAACAATCCCACATTCCTGCGAGGGGGAATGGTCTGGGAGAGGATGGTGGTGTGCCTTAAAAGTGTAGGCACACACACCTATCTAGCACTAGGCCTTTTGGGAGCTCAAGTGGCTTTGGGGGTTTTTGGAACCCTAAAGTTAAGCGAGTTGAGGCTGGTGCAATTCCATGATGGGTGACCCCCTGGGAAGTTGTACCATGAGCTCCCGAAAACAAAACCGTGAGAGTGAAGCCCAAAGCGGACAATATGGTGCTAGATGAGTCGGGTCCTGACCGAGGAGGGTCGAGTCCTAACACATGGCCTATGAGTATTGTCATCATTTTTATTCTCCAAAAGTCATAATTCTCCCCTGTGAACACAGGTACTCGAATCTCAGCACCTCCAGATGATCCAGTCATGTTGATCAAGTCTGCCTCAGCAATGTGATGCTGCTATTCTTCTTCTTCACAGTTAGACGCCCAGTTACTAGATCAGTAACTCAGCTTTGATACCGTGTTGATGTTTCAACAATCAGGGCAACACCTTAGGTAATCCTTGCACCGATTTCACAATTGAATTGATGCAGATATGAATCTGATCAACAACTTTTCTTCTGTTTTGCAAGGGAAGGTCGAAGACCAGATTTTCAGGTAGGTTTTTCAATCTCTAAGTCTCCGAGCTGTTTTATAGAGATTAACTCTATTCGTTTAGGATAGAAGAATGAATGTGAGGATATGAGAATTGATGGGATTGGATTGAATTGGTTGTTTTGATGTATGAAAATGTGTTTTCACATTAATGCACATAAACTGTTTGATGAAATGCCAGTAGAGAATTTCCTCTGATTTTTTATAGCTATGACTACTGATTTCATTAATTCATTTGTTTTTGGTACAGTGTAATATATTTCCACGGTTTCTTTGTACTCTCATTCACTCACAGCTTACTCACACACACCTCACACCCCACACAATCCTTTACATACACAATGCATGACAGTATGATGTCATCATAGACCTATTACATTCCTCCACGTGTCACATAGCTTCTAGAACCTAACACACACACAATCTGAGTGAGAGAAGTTGTTATTCTCTCACACATTCTTCTTTCTTCTGCACCAAGTAACCAAAATAGCCTTAGGGGATAATGATCAAGTGTGGTTGAAAGCATGAGGAGATCTATACACCAACATCCCTCTCATCCTCACGGCAAAGGAAAAGAAGACAAAAAAAAAGTGTAACTTCATCATGCGTCTTCCGAGCTTGGAAGCCACTTAAGTCAAGCTACACCCACCGCTGCTAGTACTGGGGGACTCTGATCCACAGCCCCATTGTAATCCTAGTCACCGGGTCGGACCCAACCTTGTCCACCAATTGACCAACCCAAGCGTGTCAAACGAGTCTCCACCGACTCGAGTAAGTCAGACCAATCGTCACACTAGTTATGAGAATGACATCCTCTGCCTCCTCTCTTTCCAGAAAGCCATTAAGAGTCCTTATTGGTCTGCATGTCTCGACTCATCCCAGAGCAGGTCCGACTTGTCTCCATCGAGGGCACAACCACATCCGATCTCATGCCCGATTGCATGCCAAGTACCCTGTGCCAATGGGTGGCGCCACGTCGCCCTAACACTTCAACTTCAGAGCTCTTTGTTGTGAGAAGTCATCGAGGAAGATGAGTTTATTTCCTCAATTTCATTTATTTCCATTTTTTTCAGTTACATTTGTTAGTTGGGTTAAGAAATTTGACAATTTTTGAAATTTTTGAATCAATGGAGTTGCTCGCCGTCAGCGACTCCATGGAAAATTAGTGAAGCAAGTAGGCAGAGGTCTAGATAGAGACGATGATGGTTGGAGGTGAGTTGGGGACGGGGAATGAGAAGACGAATTAAAATTAGTTTTAATTTTTTAGGGTCTTTAGTCTTTGGTAATGGTGGTGCAACGCCTTTTGACAGGACCCGCCCCGATCCCACAGGGACCACAAGGGGACGTGCCCTGCTCCCGTCTGACACCCAATAATTCATACCAATTTTAACCTCAAACATTTAAATGCATAAATAACCAAATTAAAGTCATACATCAAATCCGAATTAAACGAATGTCAGACAAGGGATGAAATCCAAAATTACAAGTTGCGAGCACGACTCTAAAGTAAACCTGCGGGTACACCACCCAACAGGGGTTCAGGTACGCAGAAGTAGATCTATGCCTCAGCCTCAAGTTCCTCCTCTACCTCGGTATCACGACCTGGAGGGTTACCAAAAACATTAAGGGTGAGTGGACCGAACTCAAGTTTATAAATCATTTGATAAGTAAAACATATAATTTACCCCTCCGTTTTCCAAACATGCGTGCATCATTATTCAAAATCATAAACCATATAATATGAACCATAAGGCATGTAATAAAACCATAAGTATAATTCTAGTTGCTGGACTATACACTCCAATCCCGACATCCCTGATGCCTGACGTCCCTGACGTCCAATAGGTCACAATCACAAGGCTACGCGTGCCACTCGGGTCTCAATTTCCGAGTTCAATCCCCAAATCCCGTTCGGGTACAGCATCCCCGATGCTTAGCGTCATAGACGCTGGACGTACTAGACGTCTGTGACCTCTCCGGGGTACCTCGCCGGAGGAGACAATATAATATGGAAGGATCTATACAGTGCAGTAACAAATGCATTTTATTGATATCCACATGCAAGGCATATATATACATAGATAAAATCCGAACCAATCATTAAGTTTCATCAGACGGGTCTCAAGCCCAAATACCGTGAAACGTGCCATAACCATATTTTCCATATCATCAAAACCATTATTGTTTTAGCATGTGAATAAGTATAATAAACCAGAAAACATTTATGCACGCAAGGGTTTAAGAAAATGGCCCACTCACTGAACAGTCCTGCTGAAAACCGAACGTATACCCTCGTTCTGGTACAATTATACAACCCCTGTCATAACCAAAGCATATGCAAAGGTCAATACAAACCCCTAACATTCAACTATGAAACCCTACACCGAAACCGGTCCGGAAAAGCCGCCCGAACGCGCTTTCCAAGGCAATAAACCTTATTTTGACCAACTTAATGATCTCCGATCGACCCGAAACCACCGCCATTGGATCCGGATCGTCGAAACCAAAAGAATGGTGGTGGTCCCACCAAAAACACTGTTCACACGCGCCCCCACGCGCCGGTCAACGCGTCGGTCAACGCAGGAACAGTCCTGCTGACGTCATCGCTGACGTCACTGCTGACGTCAGCATGACGTCATGCTGACGTCATCTGACAGCTGTCAGGTCTGACATGTCAGACTCTGACAGGTGCCACGTGTCAACACCCGATTGGTCCACCTCGCTGATCTGTCAGACCACGTGTCAGATCTGACATGTGCCACGTGTCAGTACGGCACTGGTCCACGTCACTGACATGTCAGTGACACGTGGCAGTCCCTGACTGGTCCACGTCACTGACATGTGAGTGCTGACTGTGCACTGACATGTGACACGTGTTGGCTCACGGTTGGTCCACGTCACCTGACAGACTGACAGGGTGCCACGTCATCACCGCTGTCCTCAGACGGGTTGACCCGTATTCCTGCAACTCGGGTCGATCAGACCCGCGATCAAGACCCGGTCACCATTTCTTCATTTCTCAATCGTTTTCGTTCCTTTTGATTCCTAGCTACTCGTCTGAATCCTAGGAAGGGTTCTATGGAATTAGAATTGAGAAAAACAGATAGGATTGAGGGCCTACCTCGAAGAACAGAACCGGCCTCCCGTCGCAGTTTAGTCGCCGTCCTGATCCCCTCCGGCCACGAGCTCAATTCCAGTAGGTTCCTGGAAGTCCCTAGAGTCGATTAGGATCCAAGGAGAATAAAACTAAACGTGGGAAAACAAGTTACCAAAATCTGGGTTTGAAACCGTCACGGGTTTCCCTGGTTCCTTCCTCGCCGCCGTCCTCCGCCGTGGTCACTGCCGTCGCTCAGCCTCACCAGGGAGTCCCCAACACGCAGACACAGAGAGTGGGTGATGAGCTGGGGTGTTTGATCGAAATGGGCAGAATGTGCTCTGCGGGTAAGAAATATAAATAATGGAGGGAAAGGAACGGACGGCCCAGATTTGATCTCAAGGATGAGATCAATGGCTCAGATCAGATCAGGGGTTTTCAAATCCAAGGGCTGAAATTTAAAGTTGATTTAAATGCTATTTAATCCTATAGTGGATCTGATCCAATCTAGCCAATGGGTGAGTGACACTTGTCACTCACCAGGTGTCCTCCAATCAGATTTCCTGAATATAAAATTCGACACGAAAACCGAGACCCGAACCTCCCGATTTCACGTTTCTGACCATAACTTCCCCGTACGAAGTCCGATTTCGGCGTGCCGCCTGTCTACGGACTCAGGACGTCGAGGCCTACCCAACGGTCCTTGAGTCAACAGAAAATTAGTTGCCAAAAGAAAAGTCAACATTTTCCCCGAAAGTCCAAATTACGGTAATGCCCCTGAACTTCCGATAGTCATAACTTTCTCCCTGATCGTCCGAATTGGACGTGCCACCTGTCTATGAACTCGTGACGTCCCGAACTACGTCACGGTCATAGGTCATAGTTCATTTAGTTCATCAATCAAAAAGTCAACAATTTGACCATACCAATCACAAGGGTAAAATCGTCAAGTCACTCATTAAATTACAATATTGAAATCCTCGAATTTCCGGGGTGTTACAACCTTACCCCCTTAAGAAATTTCGTCCCGAAATTTCAAAGAAACAAATGAGGAAATTGTTCTCGCATTTGAGCCTCAGGCTCCCATGTGGCTTCTTCCACATTCTGGTTTCTCCAGAGAATCTTCACGAGAGGGATCGTCTTCCGACGTAGTACCTTATCCTTCCGATCCAAGATCTGTACTGGTTGTTCATCAAAGCTCAAATCCTCCCGTAGTTCGACAGGTTGTTCCCCAAGTACATGAGAAGCATCACGTACGTACTTCCGTAGTATCGATACGTGGAAAACATCGTGAACTCTCGATAGTTCTGGAGGTAGCGCCAATCTGTATGCAACTCTGCCAATTCTCTCCACGATCTCGTAAGGTCCGATAAAACGCGGACTCAGTTTCCCCCGTCGGCCAAAACGGATAATCCCCTTCCACGGAGACAACTTCAGGAAGACAAAATCTCCCACTTCAAATTCCAAGTCTCGAATCCGTCGATCGTCATAACTCTTCTGGCGATCCTGTGCCACCTTCAATCTCTCCTTGATCACGCGAACAGTTTCCATGGTTAAGTCCATCATCTCCGGCCCTACAGCCGCCCGCTCTCCTACCTCCGTCCAGCATATAGGTGTCCTGCACTGTCGGCCATACAGTGCCTCATAAGGTGCCATCCCGATGCTTGCCTGATAGCTGTTGTTGTAAGCGAATTCCATCAATGGCAAATGAGTATCCCAAGAGTCCTGAAATTGTAGTACACATGACCTCATCATGTCCTCCAGGGTCTGAATGGTTCTTTCAGACTGTCCATCGGTCTGTGGATGGAAAGCAGTACTGAAACGTAGGGTTGTTCCCAGAGTAGCTTGCAAACTCCGCCAGAACCTGGAAGTGAAGCGCGGATCACGATCGGACACGATCGATTCCGGCGTACCATGAAGTCGTATGATTTCCTTCACAAACAACTGAGCCAGTCGGTTAGGTTTATAGTTTTCCTGAACTGGCAGAAAATGGGCTGATTTGGTTAACCGATCCACGATCACCCATACTCCGTCCACTCCACTCTGAGTCCTCGGTAACTTAAAGACGAAGTCCATGGTGATGTGATCCCACTTCCACTCGGGAATCGGAAGTGGCTGCATAGCCCCATACGGTCTTTGCCGTTCCGCCTTAACCTGCTGACAGGTTAAGCATTTGCTCACGAACTCAGCAATATCCTTCTTCATTCCTGGCCACCAATAATGGTTCCGGAGGGTACGGTACATCTTTGTACCTCCCGGATGCATAGCATAGGCCGAACTGTGGGCCTCCTCAAGAATCTCGGCCCGTAACTCTGCCACTGCAGGTACACACAAATGACCCAATTTCACAAGTGCTCCATCGTCCCGGATGGTAAAATCCTGTCTTCCATCCGCATCGATCTCAATTCTGTAAATACAGAGTATCGGATCCTGAAGTTGTGCCTCAATGATCCGATCAATCAGTACTGGTCGTACATGGAAGCTGGCCAACAAAGCTCCATGCTCGTCCGTACCCAAAATAACTCCCGCCTTCCGGAGTTCCACCAGTAAGGGAAGATACACCATCCCCAGGTGTGCAACAGTTCCCGCTGATTTCCTGCTGAGTGCATCCGCCACCACATTGGCCTTACCCGGATGGTACTCGATCGTACAGTCATAGTCCTTCAGCAGTTCCAACCATCTCCGTTGTCTCATGTTAAGCTCCTTCTGAGTGAATAAGTATTTAAGACTCTGGTGGTCGGTGTATATCCGACACGTTGCGCCGAACAGATAATGTCTCCAGATCTTCAGGGCATGAACCACCGCTGCCAACTCCAAATCATGGGTAGGGTAGTTCAACTCGTGGGTCTTCAGCTGCCGGGATGCATAGGTGATAACCTTGCCAGTTTGCATCAACACGCAGCCCAGACCTTGCAGCGATGCATCACTGAAGACCACAAACTCTCCACTGTCATCCGGCAATGCAAGGACAGGTGCAGTGGCCAATCGATCTTTCAACTCTTGAAAGCTCCGATCGCACTGCTCGTCCCAGATAAACTTCACTCCCTTCCGAGTCAAACGAGTCAATGGTGCAGCAATTTTGGAGAAACCCTCCACGAATCTCCGGTAGTAACCTGCTAATCCGACGAAACTCCGCACCTCGGTCACTGTTGTCGGTTTAGCCCAGTTGGTCACCGCTTCTGTTTTCTGGGGATCCACGCAAATCCCATCCGTCGATATCACGTGTCCCAGAAAACCAATACTGCTCAGCCAAAACTGACACTTGCTCAGCTTGGCGTACAATTGTTCTTGTCTCAGTCTCTCCAAGACCAACCGTAGATGTTCTTCATGTGCACGGGCACTCCTCGAGTATACCAAAATATCATCGATGAACACAATCACGAACTTATCCAGGTAGGGTCGGAAAACCCGGTTCATCAGATCCATGAATGCTGCTGGAGCATTCGTCAAACCAAATGGCATAACAAGGAACTCGTAGTGTCCGTAACGGGTTCGAAAAGCAGTTTTCGGAATATCCTGCTCCGAAATCCTCAGTTGGTGATACCCAGACCGTAAATCAATTTTCAAGAAGCACTGAGCTCCCCGCAACTGGTCGAAAAGGTCATCGATCCTGGGTAGAGGATACTGGTTCCTCAGTGTCACCTTGTTGAGTTGTCGATAATCAATACATAAACGGAGACTTCCTTCCTTCTTCTTCACGAACAACACCGGTGCTCCCCACGGTTAAGTACTTGGTCGGACATATCCCAAATCTACCAACTCCTGCAATTGAGTCTTGAGTTCTCGTAACTCGGCTGGCGCCATCCGGTATGGTGCCTGGGATATAGGTCGGGTACCCGGGAGTAGTTCAATAGTAAACTCAATCTCCCGCGATGGTGGCAATCCAGGTAAGTCTTCCGGGAATACATCCGGAAACTCACAGACCACCGGTATGTCGTCGATAACCGGAGTATCGACCCGTTCCGACACGACATGCGCCAGATAACCCTGGCATCCCTTCCGTAGAAGTTTGGTAGCAGTAAGTGACGAAATCACTTCAGGAGGCGAACCATCACGTTCCCCCTGAAAGATAACTTCCGGCAAACCCGGGCTCCGCAAAATCACTTGCTTGCTACAGCAGTCGATGAGCGATCCGTGCTCCGACAGCCAATCCATCCCTAGGATTATATCGAAGTCATGGATATCCAGAATAATTAAGTCTGCTGGGAAATCCACATCCTCAATTCTTACCGGGCACCTCCGAATCACCTGATTCACAAGGTACACGATACCCATCCGGGTGCCAACACCCATTTCGCAATCTAAAGCTGATACCACACAATCAAGCATACCAGCACAACTCTTCGAAATAAAAGAATGTGTAGCCCCCGCATCCATCAATACACGTACAAGAAGGTTAAAGATATGTAGTGTACCTATGACCACGCCTGGAGCAGTCCTCGCCTGTTGCTGGGTCATTGCAAACACTTGGGCCCTCGGCCCTCCGTTCCGTCCGCGCCCGCGCGCGCCACGCCCAGCACCACGGTCACCTCCCTGACCGCGACCTCCATTAGTGTGGGAAGTCGTGCTCTGCACCACACTAGAGCCCCCAGCGTCGTTGTTCTTGGACAACTGCGGGCAATCACAGGCATAGTGGCCCTCCTCTCCGCAAGCAAAACAAGTTACTGGCCTTGGCCTGTCCGAATGCCCACCAGAAGCACCACTCCAAGATGAGCGCTGCCCAGAGTTGTATCCAGATCCTCTGCCCTGAGAGCCTCCGCGTCGACCTGACTAGCCACGACCTTTGAAAGATGAGGGTGCTCCCCTGTAGCCCCCTCCCTTGTTGTTCTTATGGCCCGATGGCCCACGATGTGGGCGATCCTGACGTCGTCCCTCGCCCGAAGGTTGTCGTGTCTGGTGTGCCGCCAGACTGGCCTCGACACGCACCGCAGCGTCGACCAAATCTCTCAGTGAAGCATGAGTAGCAGCAGTCACACTTGCCCGGATCTCCCCTCGGAGTCCAAGCTCAAACCTTTGGCATTTGTCCTCCTCCGTGCTCACGAATGATGCAGCGAACCGGGATAGTTTTCCGAAAGTTTGCTCGTAGTCTACAACGGACATATCACCCTGCTCCAGCCGAAGGAATTCCGCCTCCCGCGCCGCGCGAAAGGATCGCGGGTAGTACTGGTCCAGAAATCTGGAACGGAAAGCTTCCCAAGTAGTGGTATGGACAGACCACCCAGACATTTCGAGTCCGTGCCACCACTGATAGGCTCCTCCTTCCAGTAAGAAGGCCGCCAAAGTCACTCGTTCGCCCGGAGGGCAGTGCATCACCGAGAAGATCCTCTCCCACTTGGTGATCCAGTCGTGAGCATCCTCGGGGTTTGATCCCCCGCAGAAAGGAGTGGCTCCCAAACGTTGAGCCATTTCAATGCTCGCGCATTCCATCTCTCTTTCTAGATCCTCGTCCGTTCGAGTATGAGGAATTCTCCTAGGAGGCATAACCAACTGTCAAGAGGCATAGATCAGATAACGATATTCTTAAAAGTCGAAAAGTAACTAGTACTAATCGCTAGTCTAGCATGCTGACCATACCCTAGTACTGACCACAACCTAGTGCTCTGATACCAAGCTGACAGGACCCGCCCCGATCCCACAGGGACCACAAGGGGACGTGCCCTGCTCCCGTCTGACACCCAATAATTCATACCAATTTTAACCTCAAACATTTAAATGCATAAATAACCAAATTAAAGTCATACATCAAATCCGAATTAAACGAATGTCAGACAAGGGATGAAATCCAAAATTACAAGTTGCGAGCACGACTCTAAAGTAAACCTGCGGGTACACCACCCAACAGGGGTTCAGGTACGCAGAAGTAGATCTATGCCTCAGCCTCAGGTTCCTCCTCTACCTCGGTATCACGACCTGGAGGGTTACCAAAAACATTAAGGGTGAGTGGACCGAACTCAAGTTTATAAATCATTTGATAAGTAAAACATATAATTTACCCCTCCGTTTTCCAAACATGCGTGCATCATTATTCAAAATCATAAACCATATAATATGAACCATAAGGCATGTAATAAAACCATAAGTATAATTCTAGTTGATGCACTATACACTCCAATCCCGACATCCCTGATGCCTGACGTCCCTGACGTCCAATAGGTCACAATCACAAGGCTACGCGTGCCACTCGGGTCTCAATTTCCGAGTTCAATCCCCGAACCCCGTTCGGGTACAGCATCCCCGATGCTTAGCGTCATAGACGCTGGACGTACTAGACGTCCGTGACCTCTCCGGGGTACCTCGCCGGAGGAGACAATATAATATGGAAGGATCTATACAGTGCAGTAACAAATGCATTTTATTGATATCCACATGCAAGGCATATATATACATAGATAAAATCCGAACCAATCATTAAGTTTCATCAGACGGGTCTCAAGCCCAAATACCGTGAAACGTGCCATAACCATATTTTCCATATCATCAAAACCATTATTGTTTTAGCATGTGAATAAGTATAATAAACCAGAAAACATTTATGCACGCAAGGGTTTAAGAAAATGGCCCACTCACTGAACAGTCCTGCTGAAAACCGAACGTATACCCTCGTTCTGGTACGATTATACAACCCCTGTCATAACCAAAGCATATGCAAAGGTCAATACAAACCCCTAACATTCAACTATGAAACCCTAGACCGAAACCGGTCCGGAAAAGCCGCCCGAACGCGCTTTCCAAGGCAATAAACCTTATTTTGACCAACTTAATGATCTCCGATCGACTCGAAACCACCGCCATTGGATCCGGATCGTCGAAACCTAAAGAATGGTGGTGGTCCCACCAAAAACACTGTTCACACGCGCCCCCACGCGCCGGTCAACGCGTCGGTCAACGCAGGAACAGTCCTGCTGACGTCATCGCTGACGTCACTGCTGACATCAGCATGACGTCATGCTGACGTCATCTGACAACTGTCAGGTCTGACATGTCAGACTCTGACAGGTGCCACGTGTCAACACCCGATTGGTCCACCTCGCTGATCTGTCAGACCACGTGTCAGATCTGACATGTGCCACGTGTCAGTACGGCACTGGTCCACGTCACTGACATGTCAGTGACACGTAGCAGTCCCTGACTGTTCCACGTCACTGACATGTGAGTGCTGACTGTGCACTGACATGTGACACGTGTTGGCTCACGGTTGGTCCACGTCACCTGACAGACTGACAGGGTGCCACGTCATCACCGCTGTCCTCAGACGGGTTGACCCGTATTCCTGCAACTCGGGTCGATCAGACCCGCGATCAAGACCCGGTCACCATTTCTTCATTTCTCAATCGTTTTCGTTCCTTTTGATTCCTAGCTACTCGTCTGAATCCTAGGAAGGGTTCTATGGAATTAGAATTGAGAAAAACAGATAGGATTGAGGCCTACCTCGAAGAACAGAACCGACCTCCCGTCGCAGTTTAGTCGCCGTCCTGATCCCCTCCGGCCACGAGCTCAATTCCAGTAGGTTCCTGGAAGTCCCTAGAGTCGATTAGGATCCAAGGAGAATAAAACTAAACGTGGGAAAACAAGTTACCAAAATCTGGGTTTGAAACCGTCACGGGTTTCCCTGGTTCCTTCCTCGCCGCCGTCCTCCGCCGTGGTCACTGCCGTCGCTCAGCCTCACCAGGGAGTCCCCAACACGCAGACACAGAGAGTGGGTGATGAGCTGGGGTGTTTGATCGAAATGGGCAGAATGTGCTCTGCGGGTAAGAAATATAAATAATGGAGGGAAAGGAACGGACGGCCCAGATTTGATCTCAAGGATGAGATCAATGGCTCAGATCAGATCAGGGGTTTTCAAATCCAAGGGCTGAAATTTAAAGTTGATTTAAATGCTATTTAATCCTTTAGTGGATCTGATCCAATCTAGCCAATGGGTGAGTGACACTTGTCACTCACCAGGTGTCCTCCAATCAGATTTCCTGAATATAAAATTCGACACGAAAACCGAGACCCGAACCTCCCGATTTCACGTTTCTGACCATAACTTCCCCGTACGAAGTCCGATTTCGGCGTGCCGCCTGTCTACGGACTCAGGACGTCGAGGCCTACCCAACGGTCCTTGAGTCAACAGAAAATTAGTTGCCAAAAGAAAAGTCAACATTTTCCCCGAAAGTCCAAATTACGGTAATGCCCCTGAACTTCCGATAGTCATAACTTTCTCCCTGATCGTCCGAATTGGACGTGCCACCTGTCTATGAACTCGTGACGTCCCGAACTACGTCACGGTCATAGGTCAAAGTTCATTTAGTTCATCAATCAAAAAGTCAACAATTTGACCATACCAATCACAAGGGTAAAATCGTCAAGTCACTTATTAAATTACAATATTGAAATCCTCGAATTTCCGGGGTGTTACACCTTTGATGTTGCTACCATTTTAAGTGTAAATTGAGACAAATTTATATTTATGGTAGATCAATTGTTTTTGTTCCCAATAAGCCTATATTACATTATTCCTTAATAAGAGCTGATTACATCACAAGAAGAACATGGGCTTGCGGGTTTTCTCGCTAACCAGTGGTCCTGATCCGTAAGCTTAGACACAAATCACCGAAGCAGAAAGATAAAAAAGCATCAGGCACCGTCCACTGAGCCGTGATCTGACGTAATTAATCCCTTAACCGCCATTCATAATTCCTTTATTGTTAAAACGTTTCTTTCCAAACAAAACCCACTTAAACTACGAGCTATTTATTCGCAATCCAACGGTCCTTAAATACCCGGGAACTGAGCCGCCGATCCAACAGCTCCAGACAAGTTCGATATTTAACCAAGAGTCTAGAGTGCCGTTTGAGGTTCAAACTTTTGGTTTTGCTCCCCTAACGTTTTTCGATTCACCGTGAGACGCCGTTAACTGATAGGGTTTTCTAAAGCCCAGAGAAAACCAAATCCCTTCCTGTAACGGTAATTAACGGAGACGTCGGTGCATATATATTCGTTATAAATTTATAATTTGTTTTCCTCTTATAATTTATTTTCCTTTTAACCTCCCTCTCTCTCTCCCCCCCCCCCCCCCCCCTCTCTCTCTCCTCGTTTCAACGGGCGAGGATTTTTCGAAACCAATAAGCTCTCTTTCATGTTTCAGAGAATAGGCTTCTGAAATCTTTTGGCCTAATTGATGAGCTCGAATTCGATTCCCGCCAGTTCTTCTCAAGCAGAGGTACTCTTACTTTCAGAAAATAATTTATTTTTGTTGAAAAAAAATTTCTTTTGTTATTTTGTGTTTTTGCTTTCGTGTTTTTCACTGGTTTCGATCAAGTTTCCGCGTTTTCTTAGCCTTTAAGTTGCTCCAATGTTTGCTGGATTCAATTGGGGTTTTGATAGAGCCCTAGAATTATTTTTCATAATATTGCGTTTTGGCAACAGTTTTTGATCTAAAAACCCATTCTAAGATCTGGGTCTTGCTTGTCTGGGTCTATGGCGGTGGGGTTTTGAACATTTTGGAGTAAAGTTTGGGTCTTTTTCAGGGCTTTTAGTGTTTAGGATTCATTTGAGGGGATAATTTTGGAGGGTTTTGATTTTATATTTGTGTGTTTATGTATATCTATTTATTGATTAGGATTTTGGATTTTGGAGATTTTTTGAAGGAGGAAATGGCTGAGGTAAATCTAGAAGAGTGTTGCCTTGAGAATAAGCAATCAACTGCTGCATCCAGCTCGTCTGTATCCGAAGGCAGTGGCAGTGCTATTCTGAAGTCCCCAGGGGTTTGTAGCCCAGCATCAGCTTCTCCAATTCACAAGTATTATCCCCTTATCCTTAACAGCTGCAATTTAGTTACAACGTTAGTGATTTTCAATCATTCTCTTCATAACTGAGATTAAATTATGAATTTGGTGTTCGTACTTGTTTTTGGTAATCTGCTTTTAGACATTTTATGATTGTCAATGGAGTTTTTGGATCCTCACGTATTGGAAAACTGATATGCTCATTTAATCTTTCATGATCAGTTTCCGTTGCTTATTATTGTCATAAATATTATTGTGACTAGTAAACTGAAATATCTTAATTTGACTTTTCAGGAGGACTAGCGGTCCTATCAGGCGAGCCAAAGGTGGTTGGACTCCAGAGGAAGTAAGCGTTTCATTTTTTTTTTTTCAACTTATGTTCACTTGTTTGTGTCATCAAGTCTTCTGTCGGGAAAGGCTTAAGTTAAAACTGTCGTTGCTTCTAGTCTTATTTATTTTATTACTTCTGTTTTCAAGTCTGTACACGAGTACTATCCCACTTTCATATGTTGTTGCTCTGATACATGCTCTTGCCTTTTCTAAGTCAAAACTATTTTTGCTCATGATTCTAATTTGCGTTTGCATTTTGATTTGACCACAGGATGAGACATTAAGGAATGCCGTTGCAGCTTTTAAGGGCAAGAGTTGGAAGAAAATAGGTCTCTCTCTCTCTCTCCCCCTCTCTCCTAGTAGTGCTCCTGGTTTATATTGGTAGTAGCAATTCTAGAATGTACAGATTTTGGGTGGAATTTTGTTGTAACAAAATGTCAGCAGTCATGGTACATTTAGTTAGCAGTGAGTCTCCTCCGGCAATGTGCTTCCCTAGTTTAATAAGGTCCTTTCAATGGTGCATCAGCTAAAAGGCCTAAAGATAACCAATCTTTTCTGTGCAATAAGATTGTATTCATAGCTCTAAAAAATCAAAGCAAGCCTATTATAGGTGCCCCTAAAGATTGAGACGTGGTACTGTTCACTTAGTCGACTAACTTTCTGCCATAGGTTCGTCATGAATTACCAAAAAAAGGGATAGACGGATGTAAAGTAAACTACACATATAACTAGAAACCTAGTCATAGGTGTATTACCCATTGTTTTATGTGAAGTAACATTATGCTTAAATTCAAGCAACCAATCTAATATTTCGTACAATGTGTATCCAGCTGAAAATTTTCCTGATAGATCGGAGGTGCAATGTCTACATCGATGGCAGAAGGTGCTTAATCCAGAACTTGTTAAAGGACCCTGGACTCAAGAGGTTTGTAATCTGATACCATATAATTTTTTTTTTCTTGCATCTGTTCTTGCAGTTTTATTGAGCATTGGTTTATTATTTTATTTTTAATTATTTTGGTTCATAGGAGGATGATAAAATCATTGAATTGGTAGCAGCATATGGACCTGCAAAGTGGTCGTTAATAGCAAAGTCTTTGCCTGGTCGTATAGGGAAACAATGCCGAGAGAGGTAACCTTCGTAAGCTATACTTGTCATTATACTCTTGTTTCTCACCATCTGCCCATAGCTTTTAATATGTTCTCATGTTCTCATATACGATGCTGAAATTTTGAACAGTCGAACACTTAATGCTGACCTTATCTTGTGTTCCTAATTGTAAATGATGTATTTCTTTGGAATTAACATTTATTCTATATATTACTTCTTGCTTTTTTTTTTCTTCTGATGTTTTACTCATTAATTCTTCCCGAAAGGAAAATGGTTTGAATGTACTCACTTGTAAAAACGATGGATCTTTTTTTTTTTTTTGCCTCCAGGTGGCACAATCATTTGAATCCAGATATAAAGAAGGATGCTTGGACGTTGGAGGAGGAATTAGCTCTCATGAATGCTCACCGGATATATGGGAACAAGTGGGCTGAAATAGCTAAGGTCTTACCTGGAAGGTGTCTTTCTTGACTTGTTATTTATGTACGGTGTTGAGGTGCTAGGTTAGGGCAGTATTGGGGTACATGTATTTTGAAAACCCAGTTCTTTATTATTGTTGGATATGTGATTACTAAGCCTAATGTTGTATGTAATTTAACTCCGTGCTTGTAGGACTGATAATGCAATAAAGAATCATTGGAATAGTTCCTTGAAGAAAAAATTAGATTTCTATTTGGCTACTGGGAAACTTCCACCAGCTGCTAAGTATAATTCTCAGCATGGCACCGGAGAGACAGCTAGATCCACTGCAAGTAAAAAGTTGCTTGTTTGCGCAACTAAAGGGTCAGATTCAACTGCTCAGACATCTTCTGGAAATGCAGAAGTATGTATGGTAGATGAAGATGGAAAGGATCAGTTTGAGTCCTCCGCCCCACCTCAGGATATGGGTGCTTCATCAAGTGTTCTTCCAAATGAGTCTGCCGATTCTGAAGGGGTACAATGTACGCTGAGATCATCTTTTGTGGATCATAGTTGTTGCAACTCAGAATCGGGGACAAAGTTCGAGAGTTTTGGAGTAAACAGCAAGCATCAGATTGAGAATTCTGTTATTAACAGGCAGACAGATTCTGAAAATTGTGGATTCAACAACCTAATAGAGGAGGACAGAGTTAAGACTGTGCCAGCTGAAACTCCAGGCTTTGGCTCTTTGTACTATGAGCCGCCACCAGAAAGTTTTGCTCAATTTCGTTCAGGTTTTTCAAATATGCATTGCTTTCAGCACGACTATGCCTTTAGTCCAAAATTATCACCTATAAGTTTCTACACTCCTCCTTGTGTGAAGAGCAGTGGTTTATATAATCAAAGTCCGGAATCAATTTTGAAAATCGCTGCCAAGACCTTCCCTAATACTCCTTCCATTTTGCGAAAGAGAAAGAGCTCGGCTAATCAAGTTGGGATAGTGGATTGTGAATCAGTCAGGGAAGCACTTAACGTTTCTGGTGAACAAGAAAGATGTCAAAACAGCGTGGAAACGTCTGGGTCTCAGGATGGAGATTTTCGTGTGAGTCCAACCAATCATGGTATGAGTACCAGTGGGCCTAACGGTAAGGCTTTTAATGCATCTCCTCCTTACCGGTTAAAAGCCAGGAGGACTGCTGTTTTCAAATCTGTGGAGAAACAACTCGAGTTTACACTTGACAAGGATTCTGATGTGAATTCTAAATCTGTGGAATTATCTGCCAATGGAGGCTCTTCTGTTATCAAAGATTGTTCACATGCAACAAAGATGGGAGTGACCTAGGCCATCCACAGTAAGTTAATATATATATATATATATATATATATATTTTTATCGATATTGTTGCAGCAATTTATCCCAAATGTTTTCTGTAAATTGCCGTTTATCATCCCAAACAAGTATTTATATCGTTGGTTAGCGTCCTTTTCATTAATACTATATACGTTCATGCTATCAAAAGCCGTCTTTTCTATTTTACTTGGGGATAGTTGAAGAAAATGAACAGACGACAAGTTTGAGGATTGCTGAAAGAGTTTTTAGCTTCCTCATAAATGAAGTGTTAAGAATTGGATATTTTTCTATTCGTTCTTTCATTTCTAGCCTTTGTCGCAAGGTTAGAAATGATTGGTGATACAGAATCAGTTTAATTCTCCTAGAGTCGTATTTTTAAACAAAGAAAGTGGTTGCATATTTTCACATGATATCTGTTCTAGATGTTCCCTTTCTTAAAGCCTCTTTATTTCTCTTTGCTATTGAGTTCATTGTTGAATATTTTTCTGATTTGATTTCATCTGGTTTATTTAGGGAAGACAGAGGTGGAAAGATTGTATTGAAGTTGGGTGAAACTTCTGCATTGGTGATATCTCCAAGTCTACAGAAGAGCTTTCGAAAAAGCGACGTATCGAGTTATCTGACCAGTCTCTGGTCTTTTACATGTTCATTGCCTCACCATTCATTAACTTGCAAATACGCCACTTGTTATTAGTTAGGGAGCAGTTTTTTCGACACGCCATCGTCTTGAAAAAATACTGTGGCAGGGGGATTCTGCCATGTGTAAAATAATAAAAATGATAGGCCCCAAATACTTGTGAAGGTATATCGCTTGTACCTGGATTTGTACAGAAAGTTTCCATAATGAAAGCGCACCTCCTGCTGTCCATTCTTTACAACTTTTGTCTGGCTGAGCTCGCAATATAGGGTTACTCTTTATACTGCTTCTTGGTGGGGGTGGCCGCGTTTGAATCAATACTGATATTCTTAAAATCAAATTTAATCCGATAGAGTTTCAATTTTTAGAAGATAGAATTGAAGATTGAAATTGTGTCAATTCAAATGGCGGTTTAGTTTGGACATAAATTGTTATGCAATTTATTTACAAAAGACCTAAATTATCAATATTTTTCAAACTCCAACATTCATGCCAAGATCTCATTCATCCATTTTAAGGTTTCATTCATCCATTTTAAGATTTCATTCATATACACATTA
Organism: Prinsepia uniflora; assembly: GCA_032719365.1. NCBI lineage: Eukaryota > Viridiplantae > Streptophyta > Magnoliopsida > Rosales > Rosaceae > Prinsepia > Prinsepia uniflora. The sequence goes on from CM064861.1 coordinate 10,554,944, forward strand.
AGATTTCATTCATACATATTATTCATTCATACATATCAATTTACACAATATAAGATTGGGAAGTTTAGTTTATTTTTTCTTTAAAAATTTCGAATCAAGGCTTTGGAATTATAAGGTTTATATTAGTTTTATCATTAGATATTATAGATTGGAGAAAGAATTTTGAATTTTTTTCATTTTGAATTTAAGTTTTCTATCGTAAGCAAGGATTAAAATATAGATATCGACGGATATATCGCTCGTCGAATTTACGGACATCTCGCCCAAAATATCGATATCGATATCGTGTACGGTCAACAAAAATAACGAAAATTGAGTCCAAATGACGGAAATTTGGAATGAAATTTTAGAAAAAACCTAAGTACCCAATAATGGTTATATAGGACTAATAAAAACTATAAAATGACTTTGATATAGTAAATATATGATGAATCATATGATAGAATATAGGTCTGCCGACCACTAACAGTATAAAATCTTAAAGATAAACTTAAATTAAAACATAATTCTATTGATAATATTGCATTAAAAATATTGTACACATTGAACTTGATAAAAAAACAAGTAGAGTGTCTACGAGCTTGAAAATTAGATTGGTCTTGATCTACCAAGACACAAAAGTTTTGCCAACTGATGCTATTTAACCAAAAGGAAATGTATTGTTGGACATAGTATTCATATATCTCCTTTGAATGGCCTACTTTTCCTCCATAGATAGGGTAGTTCAGATTTACCCAACTAACTTCTCCATAATCTTCATTGAGATGAGGATCTTCATAGCCTTCATAACCATGTGGAATTTGAGGCAGATGATTGTCTAGCAGGGGGTGACGATATGGACCATAAGCATACGGATCATTTGAGTTGTTACTAGGATCGGTGCCTAAACTCATTGACTCAAAACTAATTGCCATGGAATCCTCAGAAGATGATTTTTCATAACCTTCATATATGTTGCGTGTCCGAGTGTAATCTTTTCCAACACCACCGATTCCTACTCCTCCTTCTCTACACCCATGATCATAATCTTGGGTGACATGAGTGAAATCCGCCTCTCCAGTAAATAGGCTCAAGGGTGCATATGTTTCGGTTACATGTTCATTTCCCCCGTCATCATCCTCTCTATCATCCTTGTCTTCATCGTTTGTCTCAACATCATCTCCTCCATCATCATCATCATCATCATCATCATCATCATCATCATCTGGAGATTTATTTTGATGAAGTCCCTTACTAGTAGCATCAGCTCGTAAGTCACGTATAGCGGTAGAACCAAGCATTGACCTCTCCCATGAAGACATCTCCCGCTCACTTCCTACGTCCTCACTCCCCACTCTTCAGATAGCACTCTATCGACATTAACACCGTGTTCACTATCAAGATGTGCTACTCGAAGGTCAGGCCTTCCAATATCATCATCCAAGCGAGTTGGTATAATCCATGCTTGAAGTGGATCAGCCTCATTACCTTTCACATGTTGACCTGCAATTTCCAAAAGGTCAACGTAGTCTTCTTCCACAACTTTATCGGCTTCAGCTTCTTTATCTCTTAACTTGAGTTTCATGTTGTAATAACAGAAAACAAGTTGTTCTAACTTAGAATATGCGAGACGATTTCTTTGCTTTGTATGAATTAAAGAAATGTACTCCAATTTCTCTCACATGAATTAACTGCAATTTGTTGCAAGCTGAGAGAAGCTTGGCCATATAGTTCCCACCACTCAGCTGTCAATATCAAGTTTAATGTAAGAGGCATTATAAAGTGCTAAGTCATACAATATCAAGTTATGTAAGACCCGTGTCTTGGAGGGAACGATGAACAATCCCACATTCCTCCGAAGTAGAATGGTCTGGGAGAGGATGTTGGTGTGCCTTAAAGGTGTAGGCACACACCTATCTAGCACTAGGCTTTTTGGGAGCTCAAGTGGCTTTGGGGGGGATTGGAACCCCAAAGTTAAGCGAGTTGAGGCTGGTGCAATCCCATGATGGGTGACCTACTGGGAAGTTGCACGTGAGCTCCCGAAAACAAAACCGTGAGGTCTAGGCCCAAAGCGGACAATATTGTGTTAGATGGGCCGGGTCGTGACAAGTTAAATGCAAGTAATATACCTGCAGGCATTTTCGTTCGTGATTGTATAACCATAGGTGAACGAAATGTTTTTCGACCATCTCTAAAGTTGATCAACTACATTAAGGCTGATGTTAATATAATGTCATAGATGTACAGATTCAAAAATATCAAGGTTCATATATGGTAGTGAACTTACGTCTACTCCAAAATTTTGTAAACCCACTTGCCCATTTGGATTCAGTTTGAGGAATACTTGTTGAACTGATTGGACGAGGTAGGAGTCATGCCCAAAACCTGCTTGATATTGATATCGGGGATTCAAGTAATAAGCTGCAAATCACGAATGAACTTTGCTTAGTAAACAACAATAAAATAAAATATTAACAAGTTCAATAAGATAGAAATATATCAGCGGCATGTAATGGATGCACTAATGTTTTTTCCCATCGCTCCTGTATGATTTTATGGACCCACTTCTTCCCTTTAAGACGGGTTATCTTTTCTTTCATTCGATTGAACATATCATACAGGATTGGCATGGTTGGGACTACCTCTGTATCAACAATTCGAAGGATGCAATATAATGGTTCATATATTGATTGCATCATCTCCAAGGACTCCCAGTGTGACGACCCGTCCCGAATTATCGGGATTAATTAAAAATTAATTACGGATTAGCGAGACTAATTGGGGATTAGACGAGGATTAACGGACGTTCGGGTGAAATGACGATTTTACCCCTAGAATGGGCGAATTGTAGACTTTTCGTACAGGCGGTCAAATGGACTTTAGTCGATAACTGTGACGTAGTTCGGGACGCCACGAGTTCATAGACAGGTGGCACGCCTGATTCTGACGTTCGAGGAAGAAATTATGACGTTCAGAAGTTCGAGGGCATTTTGGTAATTTGGTTAAAAAGAGGCGAACGGTTGACTTTTGACCCGGGAAGTCCGATGGCCGAGGGCCAAAGACCGTTATATAGGTCAAGACGATATGAATCCGTAGACAGACGACACGTCGAATTCGAACGTTCGACAGAGAAATTACGGTTCACGGAAGTTCGAATGTACTATTGCACGAAGTTCGAGATGAATAGACTTTTGTCCTAAGTGGGGCCTAGATATTTGTCACTGGCCCAATGGATGAGTGACAAGTGTCACCCATCCACTGGCCACCCCTTTTCATTCATGCATATCCCATTCCTCTTCATCGATCATTTTCCATCCACCAAACCCAAACCAAACCTGATTACCTTCATTCCCATCCAAACGCAATCTCCCTTATGACCATGATTGAGACCAAGGGAAGGAAGAGAGGACAAGAAGATGGTGGTGGCCGGCCAGGATGGCGCCGCCGTGAACGGCTGAGACCAAACCCAAGCAAGGTACCCGGTTAGACCCAATTTCCATTTTAATTCGATTTTTACGTTATGGTTGATTTTGGGTGATTAGGAGATGATTATTAGGTTGTTAGGGAAGTTATAAGATGAATTTGATGGTGGCTTGACGGCTGAGGAGCCGTGGGAGGAAAATGAGAATGTTGGACCGTGAGGAAGAAAATCAAATCGTGGGGTTTCTATGTTTTTCTCTATTTTGATCATCCAAATAAGTTCCTAGGATCATATTAGGAAGTTTACGATTAATTAGGAAGAAAAAGGACAAAAAATGAGGATTGGAGAGGCCTGGACCGGTCACGCTGATCCAGTTACAGACCCTGAACCAAACTGACCAATCTGAACCGGTCTGAAGCTTGAAAAAGGTGAACAGTCACCGCGCGGCCCACGCACAGGCCATTCCTTGGGCGCGTGAAGGCGCGTGGCAGGGTTTTTGGGGAAGTTTCCAACATGTCAAATCATCTATTCGATGTAACGAATATTTTGAGACTGGGTTCGTGTCAATCAGACATTGTTTCGATATAGTTCGAGCTGTGCGAAGGTTTAGGTTCGTGTTTAAAAATAGTTAGAAAATTGGTGAAATTATGGGACTTCAATGAGAGGTTAATGAGGCTATTAGTAACCTTCTATTACGATTTGGACAGGTTCGGGAATCCCGGAGGCGACGATTGGTCACGGAGAGGCTTATGACACGCGTATCGAGGCGCGACTTCAGACGGTCTGTTAGTGGAGTTGTTTTATGAATTTGATGCATGCATAAATGTCTTATAATTGTTTTAGAATATGTTTTGTGATGCCATGAGTGCATTTGTTTGTGGTAGCCTAGGATTTACGTATTTGCACGTATTTCGAGATTTTCGATTTATACGATACTTATACGTGCTAGGTTTTCAACGAGGGTTTAATAAATGAATTTTGGATTTGGAAATATGAACTCGGGCACGAGGCCCATTTGATTTATGAACTCTCGAACTTGGTGTCCATTTGATTTGACGAGGAATCAGACCAAAGGTCCATTTGAGTTATACGATCGGACCGAGGGTCCCGTTGGTTTATAATCCGAGCTTGAGGCCCAGTTGGTTGTAATATCGGGCTTGAGGCCCCTTTGACTGTGGTATCGGGCTTAAGGCCCTGTTGATTGTGAAATCGGGCTTGAGTCCCAGTTCGGTTTCTGAAATGAGAATTCGGGCATGAGACCCTATTGAACTGTGGATTTAGGCCGAGGCTTGTGAAATGGATTTGAATCGGATTCGAGGAATCCTGTTGAGATGAATCGGGTATGAGACCCAGTTGAGAAATTTTTTGAGAAAGAAAGAAAGAGTTTTGAAAATGATTATGAATCCTCCATATGATTATATGGTCTCCTTTAGATGTCGACCTGGAGAGTCACGATCCACGGACTAGAATGGGTATCCCCATAGGGATCCCGTTCCAGGAGTGGGAGTTATGAAATATGATGTGATCCCGAACCAGATTCCGGAGAGATGATCGAACTAGATCCAGAGAGAGCTCGGACTAGATCCAGAGATTGAGCCTCTCAGATGGAGAATTCCTAGGGGAAGACTCGGAGTGAGACCCCGAGTGGTGTGCACACTAGTATAGAGATGATATCGTGACATATATCGGGGATGTGTTCCCTAGGGGTTGTGTGTCCCGAGTTGGCATCTTCTCGGAAGTGCCGCGGATGGGTTATACGTATGAGTACGTATGAGGTTTTATGAAAGTGATTTGGGGGCGGAGACCCCATGTTCCATGTTTTATATTTCGGAAAGTGGTTTGGGGCAGAGACCCCGTATTCTATGTTTTGGTATTTCACTGAGAACGGTTTTGGGCTAAGACCCACATTCGTTGATTTGGGATGAGTTCCCACATGTATTGATTTATGGATTTACGGGTTTTTGTGATTTTGTGATTTCGGGTCAGGGACCCAAATGTTTTTATGGGTCATGACGGTTTATGGGAACCGGACATAAACCCTTGAATGATTTCGAGAATATGTTTGATAAATGAAATGGTTTTATGAACATTTTGATAAACGGTTTTTGAATGCATGCATATGCTTTTAGTGAAGGGCATAAATGTCTTTATGTGAAAATATTTTTAATGAAATGTTTATTTTGTCCACTCACGACTTTTGATGTTTTTAATGCCCTTCAGGTTGATCGTGCGGATGTCTGCTGTAACAGAGACGAGACATCACACACCTCCTCATACGATCCTGGCGTACTTTGGAAGCCCCAGTGAGGGCTAGAGATGGAATTTTCCCTAGTCTGACACATCGTGTTAGACGGGATCAGGCGCGTTCCACGTTAATCCCGGGGGATTTAGGACGGGTCCTGACACCCAGAATCTTTGGTCGATGATATGAGCCTTAACTCTCTTGCCTTCCACTTTCCTACTCAATAGGCTACCATGCCATTGATCACTGGTAAACAATCTTCTAAGGCCAACTTTATGCTTAACTATACTGTTTATACAAATATAGTTGGTTTCGAACCGAGTTGCACCAGGACGAACCAAGTCTCCTTGACAGAATTCATGCATCTGAGCTAGTAACCATAGATGATTACAAATGTAGTTAGTTACCTGCCTAGCATTTTTTATGATGAGCGTCATTGTCTCATTCTTCCCAATATCTTTAAATATTAGGTTGATACAATGGGCTGCACAAGGAGTCCAATAGATCGGATACGTCTTCATCAGTTCTTTTCCAGCCTTTTTGAAGTTCGACCCATTATCAGTAACGATCTGTACAACATTTTGTACTCCAACTCCTGAACAACTTCCTTCAACAAATTTTGTATGTACACATAGTCTTTATGGAATTTGGAAGAATCAACTGACCTGAGAAATACAGTTGAACCCTTACTATATACCATGAAGTTAATTATGGATAACTTCGTTGGACTGGTCCAACCATCACACATTATGGTACATCCATAAGTTTCCCAGTGTCGCTTTTGTTACTCTACATACGCCGTCATTTCTTCATACTCTATAGGAAGATATTTATTTTTCACTTCATATGGAGAAGGAGTGGACACGTCTTCACCTGCAAACCAAAACATAAGTTAACATTTAATGCTATTTCATAAGCTAAATAAAAATGTATCATAAATAAATTTATTAAATACCTGCTCGTTGGGCTTCAATAATCATATTCTTAAAATGATCAGAGTTGGCTTTATTTGGAGCCACAACTTCATATATAAAAAATTTGCTTATGTATCGACTCAATTTCTCTTTCGTCCCTTTCCACATCGATTTTACAGTTTTCTATTGATTTCGTGCGGTTTTGTAAAGTTTTGATTCTGGAGGAATTGAAAATGGATCACAAAAACTTTGTGATCGACGCATCTGTTGCGGTGGTTGACGACTGCTACTGCCTCCTTGAGCACCACGCATGGTACCAACTCCATACTTGTCGACACTTGGCCGTGCCTCATCTCTCAATGCATTTACAGCAAAACGATATGATGCTCTCTTAGATCTATGCACATCTGGTGGATAAACGAATCCATCATCATCCTCTTCATCATCGCTATCATTAATCTGAATGCTCTGTTGAGTATCCAGTGGATCTCCTCTCAAGCCAGCTCGTATGTTCTCCCTAATCATATTCTTAGTCTGTTTAGCAGTATCTTTACTTTTAATCCATGCTCTGACCTCATCCCTAATAGCCTTAGGTACATCTTTGCATTTTTGAACCTTTTTTTTTCGGATCAAAACCTGCTAGATGAAACTTTAATCGCGTTATGCTCCACTCTGTAACTGATATTGACAAAACGAACATATGACACCATTTTTATTTCCAGGAATCACAATGACATATTTCCATGTTGGGTCAACTCGTCCAAGTCTTGGGCGGCTTTCACTTGCACTTCCACTAGTCATTTTATGAAATCTAAGTTACATGAAAAATAATTAGAATTTGATAATGACAAATACTAATAATAAAAATACAAATAATAATACATTAAAATAATAATAATACTTCTAAATTGAAATATAAATTCTAAATTAAAACATATATTCTAAATATGTGAGTTAAGCCTTTTTTCACATAAAATATGTATTCTAAATTAAATATATGTTCTATATTAAAATATATATTCTAAAATACAACATAAATTCTAAATTAAAACATGCTTTACCAAATATTGAATCCTAAGCCATATTTTATACTAAAACATATATTACTAAATATATTGAGGTTAATACTAAATTTGGAATTTTGACAAAAACAAAAAGGATATTTAAGGCTTAACCTTTTTTTGGATTAAACAAGGTATTCTAAATTAAAATATATGTTCTAAATTAAAACAAATATTACCAAATGTATTCTAAATTAAAACAAATATTATCAAATATATGAATTAGGCCATATTTTATATTAAAACATACATTACTAAAACATATTTTAGTAATAAATGATAAATTTATTATTAATAAATGATTACCAAATATATTACCAAATATATGAATTACCCGATATTATTTACCTAATAATAAATTTTGAATCAATTAGAACATATATTCTAAGTTAGACTTTGATGATGATAAAAAATTAAGGAGCAAAAACACATATATTCATAATTTTTAATATATACTTTAAACTAAAACATATATTAAAAATTAAAACAAATATTACCAAATATATGAATTACCCAATATTTTATATTAAAACATACATTACTAAAACATATTTTAGTAATAAATGATAAATTTATTATTAATAAATGATTACCAAATATATGAATTACCCGATATTATTTACCTAATAATAAATTTTGAATCAATTAGAACATATATTCTAAGTTAGACTTTGATGATGATAAAAAATTAAGGAACAAAAACACATATATTCATAATTTTTAATATATACTTTAAACTAAAACATATATTAAAAATTAAAACAAATATTACCAAATATATGAATTACCCCATATTTTATATTAAAACATACATTCCTAAAACATATTTTAGTAATAAATGATAAATATATTATTAATAAATGATTACCAAATATATGAATTACCCGATATTATTTACCTAATAATAAATTTTGAATCAATTAGAACATATATTTTAAGTTAGACTTTGATGATGATAAAAAATTAAGGAGCAAAAACACATATATTCATAATTTTTAATATATACTTTAAACTAAAACATATATTAAAAATTAAAACAAATATTACCAAATATATGAATTACCCCATATTTTATATTAAAACATACATTCCTAAAACATATTTTAGTAATAAATGATAAATATATTATTAATAAATGATTACTAAATATATGAATTACCCGATATTATTTACCTAATAATAAATTTTGAATCAATTAGAACATATATTCTAAGTTAGACTTTGATGATGATAAAAAATTAAGGAGCAAAAACACATATATTCATAATTTTTAATATATACTTTAAACTAAAACATATATTAAAAATTAAAACAAATATTACCAAATATATGAATTACCCCATATTTTATATTAAAACATACATTACTAAAACATATTTTAGTAATAAATGATAAATTTATTATTAATAAATGATTACCAAATATATTACCAAATATATGAATTACCCGATATTATTTACCTAATAATAAATTTTGAATCAATTAGAACATATATTCTAAGTTAGACTTTGATGATGATAAAAAATTAAGGAGCAAAAACACATATATTCATAATTTTTAATATATACTTTAAACTAAAACATATATTAAAAATTAAAACAAATATTACCAAATATATGAATTACCCCATATTTTATATTAAAACATACATTACTAAAACATTTTTAGTAATAAATGATAAATTTATTATTAATTAATGATTACCAAATATATGAATTACCCCATATTTTATATTAAAACATACATTACTAAAACATATTTTACCTAATAATACATTTTGAATTTTGAAAAAAAACGTTTAAGGCTTCATTTTTTTTAATACATATTCATAATTAAAGAACAAAAACACGTATATTCAAAATCTTAATACATATTCTAAATTAAAACAAATATTACCAAATATATGAATTAAGCCATATTTTATATTAAAACATACATTACTAAAACACATTTTAGTAATAAATGATAAATTTATTATTAATGAATGATAACCAAATATATGAATTAAGGCTTAACCGCTAAGTAAATATATATACCATCTTTAAAATTTACTTTGTTTAAATATAATTAATTTTTAAATACTAATCTAAGTTTAAGAAGACTTTAATTATATAAATCAAGGGGTTAAAAAAGAAAAAAAAAAGAAATTAGGGAAACATAAAACGCAGCCGTTTCATCCTTCGTTATTTAACCTCGCAGTCACAAATCAATCTCTCTGAATTCGATCGCGTGGGTTGAGGAGATCAGACGACAGAGTCTTCCCTGGTGGCTAAGGCGGCAGAAGTGAACCGTGAGGGCGGCGAGACGAAGCGAGGGGATGAGATGGGTGGCGGTCGTCGAGGGTCGAGTCGTCGTCGGTGGAGTGGCAGTGGCTGAGTACGCGGCTGAGAGATTCAAAAAACCAAAATAGAGGGAGGGTTCGAATGGTGCTATGCTTCCAGCCGTCGACAGATCACAAATTCAGGAGTGGGTTCGAGGGTTTCAGCTAAATCCCCCCTATTTATGCTCTTCCCGAAAGCCAAGGTGGTGAGTCCATGAGTTTAAAGTGATTTCGGGGTTTTTTGTTTCCTTCCCAAATTGTTCGTCCGTGATTTGTGAATGTTTGAATTCTTGTGTGTTTGTATAATTGTATGATTGGATTTGACGAGGTTGTGGGCCAATTTCTCTATTCAATCCGTGATTATCATGTTTCTGTTTTTCACTTCCTCTTTTGTTCGATTGATTTCGATGGCTTGGTTTCTAATTTTATTCGATTGTTCGGTCTTTCGATCCAAAATCGTCGATATTGAACAATATCGTCGAATATCGGCGATATTCTGCGATATTGATCAATATCGACGATTTTGGGGGAAGATTTAGATTCACCCCCTCTTTAGCTGCCGGTGGCCGGAAATCGCGATATATCGACGATTCCGGCGACATTTTCATCAGTGATCATAAGATTGATGTAAATGCTCACAGTGAGATTAAGGTTTCAAAGTTCAATTTTTTTTTTTCAAAATTTCGATGTTGGGTTTTAGAATTATAAGTTTAATATCAAATCTAATGTTTAATATTATAGGTTGGAGAAATAAATCTGAATTTTTTACATTTTGAGTTTAGGTTTTATAGTAAGGTTTATGTAAACTCTCCCAATATAAAATTAGAGTTTCAAAGTTTAATTGTTTTTTTGTTTTTTTTTTCCAAAATTTTGAGTTTGAATTTTGGAATTATAAGGCTTATATGGACTCTAGCATTTGATATTAAAGGTTGAAGAAGAATTTTGATTCTTTTTCTCTTTGAATTTTTGTTTTGCTATAATAACTAAGGTTGTTGTAACTCTCACAATATAAGATTAGGGTTTCAAAGTTCAAATTTATTTTCTCAAAAGTACGCAAACTATAGTTAAATTCAAAAGGTATCCCAAATATAAAAATTGAACTTTTAGTACCCAAACTATATGGCCATTAACAAATCAGTACCTCCATTAGGTTTTCCATCCAATTTTCTGTTAAAAATACACATGTCAATTATTTAGTCCATTTAACTCATAATTTGACCAAAATTATAAGGGCATTTTCATAATTTCACTTCTATCTTTTTATCCTCTTCCCTTCTTCATCTTCACCAATTCATCAGCTTCATCCATTATCAATCATCTCAAAAAAAAAAAAAGGGAAAAAAAAAAGAATCTATCTTAGGAAAAAAATCCATCATCTCTTCTCTCTCCCTGAATATGAAACCAAAGCCCAAATTCAATTCATATAAAGAAAAAGAAAAAAGAAAAAACAGCTCCTCCATGGAAGCAATGAAAAGCCCAGATCAGCAAAACCCAGCTCCTCAGGTGCTTGCGGTCGCTAGCCTCCTCTTCGGTAGCCATCAAACTCAAACACAAAGATGGGATTGGGAATTGGATGTTCATCATTAGCTGGGTTTAGGCATGAATTGACGGCTGATATTTGGGTATAAATTTAATGGAAATCTTCTTGCTGTTCATGGCATTTGTGAATTGGGAATTGGAGGTTTCTTAGTTTTTTTTTTAATATGTTTTATAATTATTTTAAGATGATAATTGAAAGGTGAATTCCAATCTATAACCCAGATGATGATGAAGGCTGGATGACAGACTCAGCCCCTGCATCGAGCCTTATACATCCAATTCCAAGAAACCACCACACCCAAATTCCCCATATTTCAGCTTCTCTCTTATGGTATTACAATTACGTAATTCGAAAACGAATTTACATGTTTCTGAGCAAGATTGAAGCATACGAGAACTAATTATTAGCTGATACGATGCCGTATCTAGCATGGAACCATCGAGGCGATTCAATAAGAGCTCAGTCATAACTGTTCGACAAAAATAAGAAGAGAAGAGAAGAGGATGATGAAGATTGATGATGATTGATTGATGACTATTTTTTTTCCTGGGATAATTGATGAAGGTGATGAATTGGGGAAGATAAGAAGAGAAGAGGATGATGAAGATAAAAGTGAAATGACAAAAATGCCCTTAATTTCCATCCAATTAAATCCAAACCGTATAATAACAATTTGGAATTGAATCAATAACAATTTAAAATTGAATCAATTTTCAATTCCAACAAATTTATACTTGCCCGTCCCACTGCTTTTCTTTTTCGTTTTACTCTCCAGTGCATGTGAGAACTCTCATTTTTGCAATTCTCTATAGTGACGGTATTTGAATTTAAGAACTAGGAAAGAACAATGGTAATTTCATATGGGATAATGTAGGTAAGAGAAATCAGCCAGTCCTCAAAATGTTGACCAGATGTTGGTGGATTAAGGCATCCTCCGTTCCTCCAACTTATCGGGCAAAATGTCCATTTGCGTAAAGGGAGACACACTCCTAGTAGTAGCCTAAAATTTGAACGCAATTCATTTTTCGTTTTATTTTTTATTTTTAAAATTAAAATTTATTTTTAGCTTTTGCAACTTTAGGTGACATGAAAGGATTCATCACCAAGCCCCACGGAAACAATTTGTAATCTCTCTTGGAAGTTAGAAGGTCCCCTTCCCCTCCCCAGATCTGTGCAAATAAAATATAATGCTAATAAAACACAATAAATAACACTACAAACACATGGAGAGGGGGAGCAGGAGCAATAGAGTGGATTCCTCTTATCTGCTACGTGAACTACACAAACGCCACTCTACCCTTAAGAAGCGGCTCGTGACTCTACTATCTATTGACAACCGTTTGATGGTCGACTCCAGCCTTCAGCCTCATATCGAACTGTACAACAATTTATAAAATAAAAAAAATAAATAAAAAATAAAAAAAAGGCCTGCCGTACGAGCTTAACCTGCCGACAGACTGGTCTTCCCTCGGAACTAAAGAATCAACTTGTTGGTGATGTGACGAGAAACTTAGTAAAGGTAGGGGAATAATCTTGAACGAGCAATCTAAAGTTAAACTTACAGGCGATGGAGAGAAGAGTTTACAGCATAGCACTGACCTCAATGTGCAGCACATTGGATATTCCCTGACACTATCAATGATCCTTCGTCGTCCATTGACATCAATCTGTGCCCAGATTATATATCGGCTGCGATGCCAAAAACAGAAAATTGGGCATCAGGAATAAAATGGAACAACATCTATGACTTCCATAATTGCCTATACCTTAAGTTCCAAACTAAACCATGAAGAAAGCGCCAATAGTAGTTTGCCCAAGCACCTTGGAACTTCGATCAAGGCCATGAGAAGCAACCTACCATGCAAAACAACAAAAAGTAAGTTTCACATAAGAAAAAAGAAACGGCAAAAGTATACAGCTTAAAATGTATAAGCTAAGGGTGTTATATGTGAACCCACAGAACTGCTCAGCACACCGTCCTTGGATGGGAGGGTGTGACAGGAAGGGCCAAAAACCGTTACTTTCAAATTCATTTGTTTTTTTAAGTGAACAAGGGTACAATGATAAGGTTTTTACTTTTTTTTTTTTTTCTCTTAAATGAGTAGAGAGGGTACCATAGCAAATTAGCAATTATGACATTAAAAGATGGGAAGAGTAAGTTGGGAAAATAATTTAACCTAAATTACCATAAACAACTGTTGAGTGGCAAGTGGGTATTCCAACATTTACCACAGCCTAGAAAATATTATCCAAATTAAGAATGTAGCAAAAGATTCTCACCAAATGAGTTAAAGCTGCGTATCTTTCCTTGTTCAAGTATAACGGCTTTCCTCTGTACATTTCGGGGTCCTACAATAACAAAACTTCACTATATAAAGCAGAAAGATGGATATAAATCAACAAATGCCTATAAAGGAAAAAAGTAACAGGAGCATCCACATGCATTTCTTCCACCAGAAGAAAAATCAGAACCATATGCAATGGCGAAGGGGGAAATATCTAACATCTTGAAAGGAGCTCAATCAACAAAGCAGATATGCGTGATTTACTATATAAGAAACCATTTACCTCTTCCCCAAAAGCATCCAAGTAGGGTGATGGCCAGGCAGCTTGCCGTGCAGACCTTTGCAGCAGAATTGTTGTTTTCTATCAAAGCAAAGAAAATCAAGCATCTCCATAAACAAGAAAACAGTAAAACAAAACTTACAAGATATAAAACATATAGAAGGCATGGCTGCCAAACATATTTTTTCAAAAAGAACTGCAATGCATAGTTGCATACCCTGATCAACAGAAATATCCCAGTTCCAGAACCACAGGCGATTGCATGAGTTTGGCATCCACTTTCCCTGAAGTAAAATCTCAATTTAGCAAATGATAAACTGAGCAATATGGCATAAAAATGAATGCACATAGAGGGATGCTTCATCCGAAAATAAATGACAAAAATTTACCTGCAGCATGACTTCCAGCTTGGAGTGCATAATCTCCCACAGAGCAGGCACAATGCAGGATCATCAATGATAGATTTGCAACCCGGACATCTCTGTTTTATATACCTGACAAAAACACAATTTTCTGGATGAATTTTAATTCTTGAATGTCATGGACTCCAGCATCCAACTGAGGAGCAATTAAACGAACCTCTGCAATAGGTCATGGTAAACGCGGGGCACACGCAGCAATTGGAAGGGAACTGCAGGATTACACTGTATGCTTCCTTGAAATCTTTGGACTTCAAACTCCTTGCAAAAATGACGTAACCATTTCTGAGCTATTGAACGCACCACTTTATCCTTAATAATAACATCCATTGCAGGAATCTTGAACATGTTTTCTATCTCTTGAACTTCATTAAGCTCCGCCAGGGCTACATACGTGGAATCCGTCATGTCACCAACAGCATCAGATCTATCCAACACATCATATCTTCTGGAGAATGGTGCTTGGGCACAAGAGTTGAGTAAATTCAACAGCAATGCACACCTCCGCAAATAAGGGAAACTCAAGCTACGTACTATGTTCTCTATATTACTAGAAGAGCCAATATAATTGGAAACAAAATATTTCTGGGGGCATCCAGATTCTCCCATGAGCTTAGAGATGTCAGTAACCAGGCAATCATCAAAACCTAATTCGCTAATGTCACATTGACTTTTCCCAAAATACGTAATTATACCCTGCACTTGCCATATTGGATTAGCCAATTAGATGCTTTTAATGGAACCAAAAAAAATTAAAGGAACGAAATAATAAGCAAAAAAAAAAGAGAGAGAATAACCGCCAACATACCTGAACTGCAGAGACAACATAAAATAAGTGCACAAGGGATATCAGGGAATCTTCACATGATAAAAATCGGTATGGAAGACAAAAAAGAACCCACATCAATGATGAAAAAGGATCCCGAGCAAGGACAGGATCCGAAGCTCGGTTCCAAAACTGCACATCAGGATATGATACCACCATATCGACATCTTTCAAGATACGCAACATGGCACCTGGGAAACATAGCGTAGATAAGGAGTTAATGGCTCACAAGTGTGGGAATAAATCAGGAACCTAGATCCCTAGGGATGTACAAATGCCCGAATCCATATTATTTTTGGCAAGCATAACACCTAAAATTTTGCACACATGAAACTGGCATGATTAATAGTCCTATCAGTAGCCTTCAATAGGGTGAAACATTTCAGCCATACAACGTTTTTCCCAAATTTTCTCCCAACCTATGGGGCACAAGGCATATACACTGCACCATTGCATTCTAGAGCCCAATGCCAGAGTATGTAAATTGGACAGCAAGTTAGGGTTTCATACGCGTTATCGATATGCTCGGAAATCATTTTTTATGAAATTGTCTCAAGTCTAACCCATTACTGTCTTAAGTCTAACCCATTACTGTCTTAAGTCTAACCCTAACTGCTTAGAGTACAGTACACATGTTCTTTTGTAATTCTGAATGGCATGTGATTAATGAATCAGAAAACAAGGAAAGACAGTCTGTAGAAACCCACAAGAAAAACACGAAATAAATGGCACCTACTTTTAACAATAACAGTACCTTGTCCAGATGTTTGGCTACCATGGTCTAACGAAATTCCAAAGGAAATAGAACCCACAAAGCTTTGAAGTCCGATAAATCTTTGAAGCACATGAAGAGAATTCTTACTTTCTCTTTGGACTATTTTCATCAACAAGGATAATATTGAGCTACCCCCAGATTCAAGTTCCTTGTACAATGCATTAAGGCCATAGCTTGGTGTTGCATATTTCGCGTCAGAACGAGCAGCAATTTCCATTGATTGTAGGGAGTACTTAATTGTGTCCCACATGAGCATTGGGTGGCTGACCCTAGAAGATCCTGATAACTTATCATGTTTAGTCGGAAAATACATCTTACAGAGCAAACGAGAAATCGGCTCAAGGTTTGAGGTCATTCTTCCACATCTCTGCAGGGGAAAACCTTTGAGATTTCCAACCTTCCCAGATTCCATTGCTGCATATTGTAAGTGAGCCAAACCTTGATGAAGCTGGAGAGAATCTGATTTGACCAATGGACCAGTAGCATGCAATGAACTAACACCTGAGTGCAGAGGCTTGGGGACCTCCTGGAACAACTCTGGCAATGCGGGCAAGACAGAATTTGCAAGTCCACGGCATACAGGGCAGAGAAATTCCCCCTAAGGGAGAAAGAACAAACATGCAAAACATCAGTCATGGAACCCTCCTCCCTGCTGGAGGAAAAAAAAAAACAATAACTACATATCTATCATATATAATATATGCAGCCCTAGTACCTTGTCTGGATCTACAATATGTCCTCCTTCAAAAACAATTCTTCTGAGATGCCTGCAAGAACAGATAAGAAGATGGTGCAAGTTAAGCTCAACATATTTACAAAGAAACAGCTAGGATATATCTGACTTTATTCCTTTGGCTGTTGTATCATAAGTTCATAACCATAAAAGCATAAAACTCTTTGCTTTCATAAAAACAATTTGGTTTGGAAGCCATAACATGGCCCTTTTCTCAGAACCAGTTCAGTAAAGAAAAAAAAATGAACTGAATGAAAAGCCAAAAGGAGAACTAAATAGTGCACAGAGGCTCTTCCCAAATAAAAAGAAATTGCAAATGTCGACATGCTTCTTTGACATTAAATTGCAACGGAAGTCCAACTTAATCAGGCTTTTTCTTCATTACATCTACATCTAAATATAATTATTTACTTATGTCTCACACTATCACAACATCAATGAAATTTTCTTAATTGGACTGGTGAGCTTCTCTTGTCTTGCATAGGCAGTAAGAGGGTGGTAGGTCCTTGATTCAAGACTATCCAAACATTAAGAAAAAAACAGAGGAAAAGAAATGGCATATGCATATATCTTGATCTGACATCTCAGAGGAAAATTATGGCAAGTGACCCCCAATCACATTTGTCTCAATGCCCAGTTACATATCAGCCTTTTCCCCAGGTGGAGACAAGGGGTGGGCAAGTGCTGGATGGCCCAAGGTCCAGCTTACTGGAAAGAAAAACTGAAAAATATTCCCTTCAACTTTTTGCGGTAAAATCAAGGCCAAAGAGGACATTCAACAGGAATGTGCTACAGAAACTTATTTTCCAAAGTTTCTGCTACTGGCTTGGCCTTCCAAGTTCATTGAAGAATAACCAGTAACCAATAAAACAATGGAGAAGGCATCCCTTCACAAAATATCTTAAACAATCTTTCCTCGTTTGTTGTTGCATTTTAAAAACTAAAAATTCCACCTTTCATGCAAAGAAATTCAGAATTCAGTAAAAAGAGTGATCCAGAAATCCTAAGATCACTAAAAATTGAAATTTTCTCTTCATGAGAGGACTTACCTATCCTTCAGTGAAGATAAATAGCGATCAAGGCATCCCTGATGCACTGCATGCCCACAGGAAGAAAGATAAATTCCATCACAATCTGTCGGGCCAAATCCATCATATGCTGAAATCCGAGAAGAATCTACTGGCACCCTTTCATCAGGAGAATTTGCAGAAGATGAAGAACTTTCTGTCCCCTCTCTAGAAAGTGCAGCTATATATTTTCCAAGCAACATAAATTGAGTATGCTCAATTTTTTGTTGGTCCCCTTCAGAAGCTGAAAATCTCATCTCCTTCGTAGGATTAGTATGTAGCATCCTATCATGCATTTCTTTTTCAATGGATAAGTACATAGCATCTTCCATTGTTTCAAATGTCGATAACACCTTTTTTTTTTCATCACTGGACTTACATGGCACTTGGATATTCCTTACTTCATGGAACCGTCCCTTGAGAAGATCTAGAAGGGCATCAACATCCCTAGATTGTCCATGACAGGAAAATTCCGTGACTGCATTCTGAACCAACTGTCTTAAAGGATAAGATGGCAACACTCCTGAATTACCTGACAAATTACTTGTTCCAGATTGATCAGTCATCTCGTTTGTGGTAATAGAGATGTGCTCCTTGTTTATCTGGTGAGGTTGTTCCCATGAAAGGGGACCTCTATCCATGAAACTCAAAAGCCTAGATTTCTGCAGAAGAACCAAATAGGATATGGGATTTCGGGAATTGGGATCATGGCAAAGTGAGCAAACAACTTGTGCAGACTCTTCTGAATCATCTTCAACATCAAGATTACAATCCTCTTGCTCAGGTTTAGAATCATCATCAACGCTAGCCATAAACTTTGATTGCTCAGCTTTCATTTTCTCCAATATGGCAGCCTGTCTCTCCCTGGCTTTTGCCTTGCGCTTCTCGGCATCAGAAATTGTACCCGTAGTATATGCATCACCATTTGGAGAAGATTGTGATACATGGCCAATCACCTCAGGTGCTAGTAGTTGCAGTTTAGTCATACATCCCGAATCAATCTCTGCAAACTTCTTCAATAAGCTTCCAATTAAAGAAGACAGGTCGCAACTTCCAGCTTCCAAACAATTGTCAAAATTCTTTTTCTTATACATCCTCATCAAGATAACAAGAAGTGACAACAAGCTTTGTTGACCAGCACCAAAATATAGTCCTTCATTAATTTCTTCACCAGCAAAAGCTAGCATGGGAATCGCATCTCCATCGTAACAAGATTGATCACCAGATTCCTTATGTTGAAAACAAATGTCTAATGCTAATGAGATCAAGTGCAATGCAGTTAAAAGAACACCATCAGGAGCTCGGGAATCACTTGATTTATCAGAGAAAACAGCATAAAACAGTACTGCCCGGACAATTTGAAGAGCTGCTTTACATGTAGCTATTCTAGCTATCCCCTTGAAAGGAGGATATACATTCGTCCACCTGGGTAGCTGTGTGGTCAATGCGGAAACACTACGGAAACGCAAGTATCTTTCCTCAGCAGCTTGCATATCCCTTGAATTCCAACGAGGGTAGTACAAATCCATTTCTTTCCAAAATTTCCATCTTAGTGAATAGCTTCCCTGATGAAAGTCAGAGGGATTTGAATATGCAGCAATGTTATCCAAAATTTCAGGAAGCTGATCAAACTTGGACAAATCACGAGGAAGAGATTTAACCAATTGACTATGGGTGGCATCTGAAATGGCTAACTTATGAACCAACTCTCTTTTCAAGCTTCCAGCTTTAGTTAGCCCACAAAAACGCCTTTCTTTGACTATTTGTATAATAAGGGCGAGCATTTCCTGCACTAAAACTGCTTCATATTCACTAGAGCCCTCATGGCTCAAAGAAAGGTAACTTGAAAGGCCAAAGCGGTTTACTATTCTATTAACATAAAGATCAGCTGGAGCCAATGCTGCACAGCATTGAAGCAGAAACAGATCAAGCTCCAAACCCTGTTCAGACCTGCAAATTGACCATCATAAAGATCACCACGAAGATCAAGAGAAGGGAAAAAAAAAAAAGAACCAGAAAATAAATCATTACAAGAGGTACTTTTCAACCCCCTAAAATGCATGTCCCAGATAAGCTTAAATCACTTACCAGCGAAGTGAACGATACCACTCACAAGATAAATAGGCAGCATCCCCATTTTTCCGCCACATTCCAGCATGAACCTCAGCACAAAATACTCTGATCCGAAGGGGATGCTCCATAACAAAGGCAGAAAATCCATAAGGGTGGCAGCCTCCCAAAAATTGTCCAAAGAAGTCCGTGAAAATAGAAGATGAATTTGCAGTAGCAGCACTCGCCAAATCTGGCAGTTCACCGTAACATCTTCTCAATGCTTTCTGTAAAAGCAAGGAAAGTAAGCGATGTAAGGGAATGTGAACAGATATATCCTGTGAACTAACGTCATATGTTATATCTGGCCAATCAGACAAACTCAGAGCACGCAGAGCATCTAAGTCCATGGGACCATCTACTTCCATGGCACTATCATCCAATTCTGCAGGACCACAGGCATGAACTGTCTCAATCTCGTCAGTAACCATTAATCTAATTTCCTGCCCTGCAATTTTACCATTCTGGGGATCAACAACCATATTGCGATCACTATGTAATTGCAGTGAATATTGCTTTCCATGGTCTTCACTTGAACTGGCAAGTCTACCGAAAATATATTTTCCTTTCCTGATCTTGGATAGCGTTCTCTTTAATGCTGAAAAGTTGCTTCCAGATATATTGCTCGTACTTGGAGAAGAAGCATCAAGAAGAGCCCCAGAAGTATTGTCAACTCCCAGCCAATTCTCAATAGCCCTCAAGCACTCATACGTCAGCCACATCACTGATGGGGGAATCAAAAAATTCGATAGAGCATCTGATTTATCTCCACCAACCTTTGATGCACATGCAAATGAAGTACTCCCCACTGCACTACATGCAGAACTTTCCTGGGACAGTCGTCCTACTTTTGCATGTCTTAGGTTATCCCTGTCATCCATATCCTGAAAGCATTCGTCCAACTTGTCAGTATCCACAGAAAATGCCCCATCCACCAATAGAGAATGAATGTTGGAAATTGAATGACCTAGCACGAATGGTAGATGCATATTCTCATTTTCTTCTTCAATGCGGATGCCCGTTTCCCTTTTTTGTGGGTTCATCCCTTGCACGAAAGCTAAGAGTCTCATCCAAGTTTTTGAAATATCTTGCTGGTCATGAGTCACATATTTGGCCACTGTAGCATGGCTCATAACAAATCGAATATCTTCAATTACACGAATGCTGATCTCATACAAATTTGACCACTTAGAAACCTGTAAGGGGAAAATTTCCAGCAATTTTTCTATATGAGACCAACGAAAAATTTCCACTAGAAAAAAAAAACAATTTTATGAAATAAGAAAAAACACCAGATGCCCAATCACAATCGGTAGAAAAACAAACAAAAGAAAGAACCAAGAAAAAGACTGCAAGAACTCCAAAACCAGGGCATAGAAAACACTAATCAAAACACCAGATAAAGTGATAAACACATACAGCATGCCTTCGGATAGAACATTACAGAGTCTAAGTAGCAAAGTCATCAATTCCATCATGCAGTAACGTCAGGTACAATGCGGTGTATGTGCAGAGATATAGGAACATATTGCAACCTAGCACTTAAGGAGAGACAAGAAAATATGCATTACCTGTAAACGACCGTCATCACCAGCACAGGAATTGAAAATATCTTCCAAGCATCCCATCAGCATAGACAGTAGGTTCATTTCTTTCACAAGACGAGGTGTTAAAGTTGGCACTGTGAAGATTTGTACTGAGAATACACCAAGCAGTGGGTACTTTCTAAGAGGAAGGTCACTGAAATCCTTTCTGGCTTCAGTTACAACAGTTGGGTAATAACTCAGAAATACTTTCGAAAACTCATACTTGAAAACTGGTTCTCCCAGCAATTTCAGAAGCAACTCGTGGAGCCTTTTCGCAGTGGGCTCACCCAGAAACCTCTCTACCCTCACAAGAATCCCCAATAAATCCACTGATGCTAAAATAATCTTAGATACAAAGCTCAGCAAACTCTCACTATGTTTGCAGAAATCTAAAAGCATATCAACTATAGCAAAAGTCAAGTCACTTGCGACCTTCCTACACTCTGCAACATGGTCATTTGCTCTAGGGTTTTCCCGGCTCATAGTTTCAGCAAGAAGAAGCTTGTTTTTCCAATACATAAAGACACAATCAAGAACAGGCCCCATGATGTTTCCCAACTTCTCTGGAAGGGGTTGTATCTCATCTGCACCTTTATGTTCAGAGCAAAAGCCTTCCCGTTTCCATGCTGTAATATCACCACAATCACAACATCCACCACCAGTATAAATGAGAGAATAATCATGATCCTGGTGGTTCCCATTCTGAAAACACGGAACGCAAATTGCACATGTTGGATCATGTTCACATGTTCGGCACCTGTATGCTATATCATTCTGTCCCCAAACAGCTCCACAAACACCCCGCTTCCCGACGTTCATTTCAGCCAGATTCTCCAGGGCTGGTTTGGGGTCACCCTCAAACATCAACCACTGTAACCATGACATGCTTTCTCGAAGCCCTTTTTTCAAGGCGCTGCCTGCTGATTTGGTTTTTGGCCCTTGTTTAACTTCATTAAGAGCTTCGGCCATTTCCTCATCAGCAGGTAAGATAGCAGAAACCAGCTCTGGAATCCATTGCTTGTCATTTTTGACAAAAGCAACTAAGCCAGGTTTGAACTGACAAAGAAACTCCTCGGGCACTCCCAGTTGAGCAAGGCTCTGGTATAAACCCAAAACACAAATGTGAACCCACTTAAGAGTTAAGACCCATATCATTAAAGTTACAGTACGAATATGAAAGTCAAAAGATTAAGCATGTATACTATAAGCGAAAAGGTAAAATTGTTTTCCCACAAGATGCATTCAGTCATCGAAAAAGTATTACGATATCAGCTCCGGAAGGACCTAAGAATATAAATAAAAACAAAGTCTTTCAACTAAAATTAATTTTGTATCCCAAATCCCTCCACAATCGATAATGAAAAAGACCTCTGCTCGACTATTCAACAAATGAAGTGCTGGGAAATTAACAAAAATACAATCAAACGAAAAGAAATTGCAAATCCATACCCATACGATTCGATCACGATGCCTGAGCTTTGGCAATTGAGGAGGTGAATTGCCTTCCATAGTATCAGAACGCCAGTGTCGAACAAGCCAATCGACGCAGCCCAAACAACGCTTAAACGAAGAGCTGTCACTCCCCAGGATTACTGCAAAAGACAATAATTCAGTGCATTTAAACCCTAATTAGGGTGTCTCATCCAATTTTGAAAGCCCTAATTCACCAATGGGTGCTTGAATTTGACAATCCAGAGAGTCTCCTCCAATTTGTGCCGTATGTTGAGCCCCTGGCGGTTTAAGAGAGTCTCGAAGAAGAGAGAAGAGATGTTAGAATATTAAATATAAGGGATATCTGTCACAGATTGCGTGCAAAATCATGTTCTTCGCCAGTTATTTATTTTTTTTTTAAATTATTTCCCATTGGTGCAGTTTGCTTACACTTGTCACAGTACGAAAGCAATTTGAAACCAATTTTGTGTGTTGGATAGTTTGACGCATTTCATTTCTTGTCCATGGCAGTCGGCGACGAGTGTTCTGTGGGCTATGGAATTGTTTAGTATTAAGCAGGCTAACCCAACTTAGAACAGCGCGCTATTTGGAGGGAGTGTTTTCGTGGGCTGTCAAGTAATGTGGATAATAGGCCATCCCAACTTGAGAAAATGCAGGCCCATGTGGGAAGGTATGTGGACTCAAGATAATTACTTCATCATAGCCTAGGCCGACATTGCAGACCTACCTTAGGCCGATTCATCCACATTACATGCTCTGCTATGCGAGTATGCGAGTTTCATCTGTTTTGTATTTGGCATATTACATTAAATGCACCATGAAATTGCACTGTTGTCACACTTTGCACTCTGAGCTCATTATTCGTTCACTTAATTGTCTGAACTTGCCGAGTTGTGCCACTCAACTCCTTTTCCATCACTATAGTTTCCTTTGGCGTGAAAAAATTTATGTGGCGTTTACGTGGATTAAAATACAATTAATTAACAAAGAGTAATTATGTATTTGACTCATTACATTAAATGCACCATGAAATTGCATTTTTGTCACACTTTGCACTCTGAGCTCGTTATTCGCTCACTTAACTGTCTGAACTTGTCGAGTTGTGCCACTCAACTCCTTTTCCGTCACTACAGTTTCCTTCGGCGTGAAAAAATTTATGTGGCGTCTATGTGGATTAAAATACAATTAATTAACAAAGGGTAATTATATAATTTCTACAGTTTTATTTTTCCTCCAACCCATCACACTTTATTCCTCAATTTCTAATTGACAACACCTTCTCCAAAATGTCGCATCATCACCATAATCGATAGCCAAAATGGTTATCCAATTTTCTTATTTCAATCATCATTTAATTATCTTCATATTTTCATCGAATTTTGATTTGAAAACCCTAAATTTTTCCCCGATCCTAAATTTTTTATTTTCCCCCAATTTTCATTGAAGAAGTCATGAAGCATAAAGATGATGTTTGAGTCCATTAGAGTAGATGATCAGTTCAAGCATAAGGATGATGTAACGACCAGTCCCGAATTTCGAGATTAGATTAAGGACTAATGAAGGATTAGTGAGGTTAATCGGTGATTAGTAGGGAGAAATCGGACGAAAGATACAAAATGACAATTTTGCCCCTAGTTGTGGGCAAAATGTTGACTTTTGACCCGGGAGGTCTAATGGCCGAGGGCCGTTACATAGATCGGGTCGATACGAATCCGTAAACAGGCGGCACGCCGAAATCGGAAGTCGAACGGGAAAGTTAAGGTTCACGGAAGTTTCAGGTCATTATTGCACATTTTACGAAACAAGGAGTTTTTTTACTCAAGTGGGCCTAGATATTTTAAGAAAGCTCAATGGATGAGTGACAAGTGTCACTCATCCATTGCCCACTACTTCCCATACATGCATCTCCCTTTCCTGTTTGATCCTTCAACCAAACCCGAGACCATTCCCCATTTTTGAACAACCCACACATACCGCCTTCCCCCAAACTTCACCCTCTGTGTTTGGGACATGAATGAAAGAGAGAAAATGGAAGGAGACGATGATGATGGTGGCCGGATTAAGCGCCGTCGTGGACGGCGGACGAAGGTAACCCGATAACCCATTTTTTATTCAAATCTTCATATTTTTGGATTTAGACGTTTAGGTTGTTTTTTGTGGATTGTGAAGTGATTTTAAGGTTAGTAGGATCATTAGGGAATGGGTTTGGAAAGTGGGAGATGGCCGGACGGCCCCAAGGAACAAACAGAAAATTTGGTCGTGAATGGAAGGTTCGAACCAAGGGGTTTTGGGAGGTTTTTATTCGTTTTATTGATATGGTTAGATTCCTAGGGAGGTGAGGAAGAGGTTAGGATTGAAGAGGGATTGAACCAAGTGGGCGTGAGGGCGCGTGAGCCACCATCTCGGGAAAATTCCAACACACTAAATCATCTATTCGATGTAATGAATATTTTGGGACTGGTTTCGTGTCGATCAGACATCGTTCAATAGGTTTCGGGGTGTTCAAAGGTTTAGGATCGAGATTAAAAATAGTTAAAAATCCCAGAAAATTACGAGGCTTTAGTGAGGGGTTATTTAAGTAGTTAGTAACCCTATATTACGATTTGGACAGGTTTGGAGGTCCTAGTGGCGGTGTTTGGCCCAAGACAGCAGTATGGCACGTGTACCGATGTGGTAACTCGGACAGTCTGTGAGTGGACTTTGGTTTTCTAAATTAATGCATGCATAACTGTTTTATATGTTTTAATACATGTTTTGTGATGTCATGAGTGCATTTGTGTGTGGTCACGTATTTCGAGGTTTCGGCCTTATACGGTGCTTATACGTATTATGCTTTCTACGATGGTTTAAATGAAATGGTTTTGGATTTAAAAAGGTTAAACTTGGGCATGAGACCCATTTGATTTTGTTTCGGGCATGTGGCCCTATTGATAACCTACGGGTCTGAGTCGTGGTCGGGACGAGTGCTGTGTGCACGGTGACGGACGATACGATGCTCGCTTCCGGACTGGGATGTGTTCCTTCCAGAGAAGTCACGATGCACGAACCGTTGTCGAGCAGCCACTGGAGGCTCGACATCGGAGTGCTGACAGTTCAGGATATCGATCGGCGATGAGTGCACTATGATCTAAAGGTGGTCGAGTCGGTTGATTTGTTCATGGCAACATACCAGGATTAAGAGCGGTCCTGGACGGATGGTTGCACGCATCACTACAATTGGAATCATGACTAACCCTGAGATATCGGGCACGATGCCCAGTTGAGTCATGAGTTCGGGCTTGAGGCCCAGTTGGTCTGCGTTTGTGATTTCGGGTCGAGGACCCTAAATGGATTTCTGGTTTCATGATAGTTTATGGGGACCTGGCATGAATCCCTTGAAAGGTTTTAAAAATGTTTTCGATATATATATTCATATACCTTCCTTATTTATGGATTTTCTCCTCCGGGGAGGGTCGTTGGCCTGGGTTGTGACGACCCAGAAATTTAAAAAAGGAAAATTTGGAAAATTTGAAGGAAATGACGATTTTGCCCTTGGTTATAAGGGCCGAAAGTTGACATTTTGATCGGGACTTTAGTTGGACTTTCCGGGAAGACCGTTGGATAGGTCTCTGGACGCTGAATTCGTAGACAGGCGGCATGCGTCAATCGGAGGTTGGATGTGAAAGTTACGGGTCTAAGAAGGTTAAGGGTATTTTCGTAATTCGAAGCCCAAGGGCATTTCGGTCAATTGTCTTTTATGGGGTTAAACTTGTCTTTTTGTGGGTTTTGATGAATCACCCACTAATGAATCAGATATGTTGTTACGTGGCACATGTCACTTGTAACAATTGAATTAGTGGCTGAGGTTGCCACGGGTTGTCTAACCAAATTCAAATTAACATATAATGATCAGTTCAAAGGAATGAAAGGAAAAATAAAAAACAGAGGCTTGATTTATCCCTTTCCTCTGATCGATCACTGAGCAGGGAAGAAAGGAACGTTGAGGTTTCCTTGTTGTGCTGAAAGAGAAAGAGACGAAATGAGATTGAGAGAAACCAGAGATAAATCCTGAGCAGAAACCCAAACCCGAAAAAATTGAAAGTCGAATTGAGCAAGGAGTGGGAACGTAAGATTTTAGACCACAAACACTGAAATTGAGCTTGGATTAATCCTTCTGAGCTCAAACTGAAATGAACCCAATCAAAAATGAAGGAAATCGATGGTGGTTTGGTCAAGAACAGAACCCTAAAGCCTCTCGAAAATTCAAGATTGTGTTCGAGTAATTAGAGGGGTTGAATGCCAAAATTGACGTTGCAAAAATGTTTATGAGTATCCCACGATGATTCTTGATGAATTAATTGCAAGAAAACAATGAGAATTGAATGAGATAGAGGGATGAACAGTGCCCGCGACAGAGAAGAAATCGTGAAGTTAAATTCGATTGTTCAAGGTAAGTGGACATGTAATTGAGTTTACAGAACTTTAATTAGACCTACAAAGATGCTATTGGCTTGATCAATTGAAAATCAACTGAGAATGGACAGGAATTGAACTGGGTCAACACACGGGCTGAACGACCCGTTTAACAGAGAAACGGGTAGGGACGATGCACTGTAGCACTTTACTATGCAAGCGCGTGGCTCCACGCGCAGCCACTTGTGGCGGCGCGTGAGGGCACGATTCCCGAGGTTAGGTCAATATGACTTTTGTTCTATGTAATGTAACGAACATTTTAGAATTGGTTTCGAGTCGATCGGACACCGTTTCGATATTGTTTCGAGGGTCCGAAGGTTTATGTTACGTTTTTAATTTCCGAAAAATTATGGGAAATTGATATGATGTTAATTAAGTCACTAGTGACCTTTAATGATGAATTTGGGCAGGACTTGGAATTCCTGGAAGGTACCGGAAATTATGGAAACGCGTGCAGTTTGGAAAGCGAGCAGTTTGGACGGTGTGTGAGTGGACGTTTGTTTTATAAACTGTTATGCATGCATAGTTAAATGTTTTACATGATTGATTGCATTATTTGAGTTGCAATGATGTCATGATGATTTGGCATGATTATTTGTGATTTAATGATTATTTTAATTGGTCTTTTGGGCACGTTTTACGAGAAATATGCAAATGATGTTTTGGGCTAGACCCAGAGTAAAAAATGTTTCTAAAAGGATATTTTGACTTAATTGGTGAGTCAATGATGATTTCTGGGTTATTTTATTATTTTAAAATGAGATTTTACAGATTTACGTGTAAATGGCAATTGGGCTTGAGACCCTGTCGGGAATGCTTTTGACTTGGTTTGAAGTCAACGATATGATTGATATGTGTTTGTGGTATGGATTGTGTTTGTGATTTTGGATACTGGATCATGTTCTGGATGGTGCAAGTGCAGTTCCTAAACGTGACTCGGATGTTGCGTGAGTGCAGTTCCCGAGTATGTGGTACGTCTAGATGGTGCGTGTGCAGTTCTCAGACATGATTGATATGACTCGGATGGTGCCTAAGTGCAGTTCCCGAGGTTGGCCTACGCGTAGTGCGGATGTGACTGTGTGATTGTTTGTGCACTTGTGAATAGTGCAGTTGATTGATTGATTGATTGATTGATTGATTATGCACTTGTGAGTAGTACTGTTTGATGTTGATTGTGATTGTGTACTAGTATTGAGTACGTGTTTTTGGTCTTTGTGGCCAGGTGATTATGTTTTCATATGTTTGGCTTGAGAGCCAGGATTTGATACTATTCATGTGTTTTGGCTGGAAAGCCGGTGATTGTTACACATATGGTTTTCCCTATGCATGCATGGTTTGATAAACTGGAGGGTAAATGTGTATTTTGAAATGTATTTTCAAATGAAATTATTTTTGTCCGCTCACACCTTTTCTGTTTTATTGACCCTCCAGGTCGTGGCTCGATGATCGAGGCTGATCGGGAGGTAGAGGCATGAGTGGACACAGGTTCAGTCATCTCTTGTTTGGCAAGTGCTGAGGGTAATTTTGGAACTTCAGTTGACTTGTCAGACGGGAGTAGGATCGGGCACGGTTATCTATGTCCTTCGGGGACGGGTCCTGTCATGGGTGGACCCCGGAGTAGTCACGGAACACTAACTGAGTGAAGTCGCCCCGTTGGGTACCTTACTCTCAGGAAGGCTTATGGCTTATAACCCCCAGGGAGGGTCATTGATCTACGGACATTGACCTGGGTGGACCTTGGGGAGACTTGGGATTTGAGACCCCGAGTAGCACGTGCATAGCTTTAGAAACCGTGACAGGATTGGTTATGTGATTTATATTTATATGTTATATGATCGGATTTCTGGTTTTGGGCTGAGTCCCACATGGATTAAGCCTGTGACCCGTATGATTGGTTTCATTTACGATTTTGGGCCAAGGCCCTATTAGTTTGATAAATTGGTTTTTGAATGCATGCATGCTTTTTAGTGAAGGGTATAAATGTCTTTTGTGAAGATGTTTTTATAAATTATTTGTTTTATCCACTCACAGCTTTTAAATATTTTGACTACCCTTCAGGTTGATCGCGGATGCGGGCTGTAGTAGAGACCGAGACATCACATACCTCCTCCGAATCCTGGCGTACTTTGAAGCCCCGAGCGGGCTAAAGTCAGAATTTCCCTTGTCTGACACTTTGTGTCAAACTGTCAGGACCCACCCCAGTTTCACCCCGAAAACCGAGTTAAATCCTGCTCCCGTCTGACACCCGACACAACACCAAAGTAAACCACTAAACTACACAGTCAGACGCAGGAGAAACTATATGAAACATCCTGAAGTCAAAGGTTTACAGAGCATAGTACCAAATACAAAAGAAAGAAAACCGATGAACAGTACACGCACACGGAAAACATAAAACACTCCGGGGTCGCTCTCGAGTACGCTATGCCTTTGACGCTGCCTCTACGCCGAAACTCCGCTCTAGCTCCACGACCTGGAGGGCAATTTAAAAACAGAAGGTGTGAGTGGACCATAAATAAGAAAAGTTTGAAAACCATTTCATAATAAAACCAGGGTTTTAGCCCTCCGTTTTGAAAACACACATGCATAACCCATTAGATGAAAACAGTTATAAATCACATAAGGATCAACATAAAAACAGAATTTAAATCAGTTATAGAAATCACGTCGTACACATCATAAAACCGGATCATAAAGCATAAATCTCAGGAAATCATTATCCGATCAAACCTGCTGGACCTATCCGTGTCTTTAAACTCCCGAGTCTTTAAACTCAATCCAGGCCTCAATAATATCCGAGTCTTTAAACTCCCGAGTCTTTAAACTCAACAGGCCTACGGGGGAAATATCAATATATCCGAGTCTTTAAACTCCCGAGTCTTTAAACTCAATCCGGATCTTTAAACCCAATCTGGGCCTGTCCCCCGTCAATCACAATATCCGGGTCTTTAAACCCAATAATCAGATCCAGCAAATCCAATCCAAACCGTTTGAAAACCATTTCGAAATTCATATCCAAACCCGAATCCGAAATCATCGGTCTGATTCCCTTCAGGCATCCAAAACCGTCATTCCGAACCCAAATCCGGAATTCCACTTTTCAACTTTAAAACCAAATCTCGATTCTCGAAATCCGATTTTAAAACTGAAAATCTTGATCCTCAAAATCGTGTTTCAAAATCCATTTATAATCATTGAAAATCGCCTATCATTTGAAAACCCCAAGTCATGGCATCAAAATCGTAAACAGAGTATTTCTCGTAAAACATGCGGAAAATCGTACTTTCTTGAAAACTGTGCAATGATGTAAAACCAACACCACATATTCAACACTCATGGAATCACATGTAAAACCATAAAACAAGTAATTAAAAGCAGTTATGCATGTTCAAGTTAAGAGAAAGGGTTCACTCATAGTACCGAGCCCTCAATCGCGTCCTGTACGTTCTTCAGTTTCCTCAGGAAATCCCGAACCTGTCACAAGTCACCAAAGTACGTTACTAACACATCTACGAAGGTCCACCTCATTTTCCCTAAAAATCCCCGGGTCCTAAACGTAACGAACCGGAACCCTAAACCTTCACCTTCGCGGAACTAACTTCAAACGACTTCCGATTAACCCGAAACCTATTCCAATGGACTCGTCACAACACCTAGACCAAAAACCATGTTGACCGTTTTCCCAAACACCGCCGCATGCGCCTCCACGCACCGCTCAAAGTGGCTGCGCGTGGGCTTCACGCGCCTACTACAGTGTCATCGTCAACCTCAGTCTCAACGGTCCAGACCGGTCCAGCCAACCCGAACCGGTGTGACCGGTTTTCCACCAACCCTCCACCGTTTTCCTCCATTTCTTCACCAACTTCACCGTCCAGTTCTAAGCAATTCATTCCCCTCACTCAAACACCTCGATACAGCCCCTAGATCATCGTCCCCAAACTCGAAAACAGAACCCGTACAACCTATGTCTTCCATTTCGGCCACCCACGTCCTTCCCCGTCGCGGTGGCTATCTTAAACGCTTCCTAGGACCTTCCTAAGTCTCACCCAATACACAGAAACCCTCGACTCACACTCAAAACCCACGACTCGCCGTTTGAAATTCACGGCCAAAACAGGGCAATTGAAAGAGGATGAGGAATTACCTGTACACCGACCACCGCCGTGAGCTCAGTTGTGAGAACACGACTTCTCCAGTCCACCTCCGTCCTCTGGACACCTCCACCAGCCTCAATTGGTCCCTCACACGGCAGCACCACCGCTCGAACTCCTCTCTGTTTTTCTGGTTTCCCCGTGAGCTCACACCTCGCACACACACTCACACCTAACCTCCCAACCTTCTCACTATCTCCCTCTCAATATCTGATCACTCCTCACTCACCAAACACACCAACACTCATGATCAACGTCCAACTCCCCTCAATTTTCTCTCAATCTCTCAGTCTCTTTTCTCTCAATCTCTCTTCTTCGAACACACACACATGGCACACACGAACACTCAGCCCCAAATAATTGGACCGTGCACCCTAGAAGCCTCTAGCCAAGCCCCACGTGTCACAATCCTCCCCATTCTCTCACAAATGTCCCAATCTCAACCGTCCACTTGTCCCAATCTGTTGCACAATCCCCAATGTGCAAAAGACCAAAATTCCCTTCCTTTTAAGCCAAAATTACCATAATGCCACTACCTTCCTAGACCCGTAACTCACACATCCTAACTCCGATGAATACCTACCGCCTGTCATCGAACTCAGGACGACAAGATCTACCTAATGGTTCTAGGTCAACGTGTAAAAACCCAGTCGTAGTCAACTTTTCCACCTATTTTAGCCAAATTACGAAAGTGCCCTCAACCTTCCGAATATCATATCTTCCTCCTCGGATGTCGGAATCGGGTGTGCCACCTGTCTACGGATTCGTGACGTCCCGAACTACGTCACAGTCATCGGTAGAAGTCCATTTGACCACCTGAACTAAAAGTCAACAATTTGCCCGAACTATGGGCAAAATCGTCATTCTACGCTACTAGACCTATCGTAACCGACTAACCACCAATTAAGCTCACTAATCTCATCTTAAACACGGTCTTAACCCTAATTCCCGGGATGAGTCGTTACACAAACGGGATCAGGCGTGTCCCGCGTTAATCTCGGGGGAATTGGGATGAGTCCTGACAGATGATGTCTATGGCGATCCTTGTTCCGGGAATACGACGAATTATGGTAGTCGCAATCTATAGCATAAAGGGTAAGTGACAGATGAGCAAACTAGACACACTTAAAATAAAAACGCTAGACATAAATATGCATGACCTCGTGATGAGTGATGCTTTGATTTGTCTGCATCGTGCAGTCAACATAAAATTCAAGTTAGGGATTTTCAAAGATGAGGGAAACTAAAATGAGGTAAAATCAACATATAGCCTCCATATAATCCACAACCAACATGAATCTGTTGCTCTATCCTTGGATCAACGACCTCGGTCCTTGATTCTGTCCTTCTCAGCCTCATCTCGCAGAAGCAGGTGATATATCTCAAAGTTGTAACGACCCAGAAATTCGAAAAAGGAAAAATTGAAAAAGTTGGATGTAAAATGACGATTTTGCCCTTGGTTATGGGGCCAAAAGTTGACTTTTTGTTCGGGATTTTTAAAGGATGTTTTGACTTGGATTGTGAGTTAAAGATGATTTTATGGAATTAAATGATTTTAGGATATGATATTACGAATTTATGTGCATTTAATTATTTAATGATTTTACGGATTTATGAGAAATGAGATTTGGACTTGAGACCTTGTGATAAATGGTTTTGACGTGGTTTTAATGATGATTTTGAAATAAGGATTTTGATTTTGTATTTATATTTAGTGCCCCCAGATGTGTAATTCCTGGGTAGACTCCGGACGTGTAATTCCCGGAGGGACTCCGGACGTGTAATTCCCGGATGGACCGGATGTGTAATTCCCGGTGAGGCTGGATGTGTAATTCCCAACAGGGCTGGACGTGTAATTCCCAGCAGGATGATAACTCTGGATGTGTAATTCCCAGAGGACTCTCGGATGTGTAATTCCCAAGTTATGTGCTTTATTTTATGATAAAATGGTTTCATGAAATGATTCATATGTTTGATTCCATGCATGCATGGTTTGATAAACTAGAGGGTAAATGATGTATTTTGAAATGTATTTTTAAATGATATTATTTTTTTCCACTCACACATTTCCTGTTTTGATGACCCTTTAGGCCGTGGCACGACGTTCGGGGCTGATCGAGAGGTGGAGGCATGAGCGGAAATCAGTGCAGTTATCCGTTGTCTGACAGGTGCTAAAAGGTAGTTTCGGGACTTCAATTGACTTGTCAGACGGGAGCAGGACCGAACACGGTTATCAAAGTCCAGTTCGGACGGGTCCTATTAAATAACCTCAGGAAAAATATTGGAGAAAATTATATGAGGTATATTGGAGTGTTAGTGACCCTCGATAATGATTTTGGACGAGAATGGTGATTTCTGAAAGTTACGGAAAAACGTGCAGCTCGGAAGCGGGCCGTTTGGATGGTGTGTGAGTGGACTTTTGTTTTCTAACCGTGATGCATGCATTTATGTTTTAAATACTTTATTATATGATTTGGCATGATTAATGTTTCGATATGATGATTTCTGGATTTTGGGAATATTATGTTGTTTTATATTGTTTTGGGCACGATTTTTTGAAAAAACTGTGAAAATGATGTTTGGGGCGAAGGCTCGGGATTTGAGATTAGTTTTGACTCAGATTATGAGTCAGGGATTGATTTGATGGATTTGTAATGCTTTTGGATATATTCTATGGATTTATGTGAAAATGGCAACTGAGGTTGCGATTGTACGGATTTGCGTGAAAATGATATTTTTGGGCTTGAGACCCAATTGGATAGTGATTTTGACTCGGATTTGGAGTCACATGTGAATATGATTAAATTGATGATTTTGATTTATAAAGTGAATTCTGGACACGATTTTATGATGGATTTGTAGAACTTGCTTTGTGAAAGCTATGTTTCGGGCATATGCCCTGTTGAAATGTTTTTAACTTGATTTGAGACGTAAATGGTTTTCAAATGAGATTACTGGATTTGGTGACTGTTCCACATATACCATCCTCTGTGATTTGATAGTCTCCTCCAGACGTCATAGATCCTGGAGTAGTCACGATCCACTGCCTGGAGATGAGTAGCTCTGAGGGAGGCTCAATCTCAAGAGTGTGAGACTATAGTGATATCCTCCAGACGTCGTAGATCCTAGAGATGATATCACCCTAGACATCGTAGATCCTGGGGATGTACTCGGACACGAGATTCCCGAGTTTGCACACCTTGCATTGATATCGTGACAGTTACTTGGATATTGAGGATTAGTGATATTTGTGATTTATTGATATTTGTGTTCAGATACTTTATATCATGAACTGATTTGATGAACATGAGTTTCAGAGAAAATGTGGACCATGGGAAAACATGTTTTGATTTTATCGATCCACTGTTCATACTTGATTGATTTCAAGCGATTACTCATGTTTTATGATATGCATGCATGTTTGTGAAAATGGAGGGTAAGATTGATTTTCCTCAAATGTATTTATAAAAGTTTATTTTTGTCCACTCACACCTTTTCTGTTTTATTGACCCTCTAGGTCGTGACGCGATGATCGAGGCTATTCGAGAGGTGGAGGCATGAGTGGGCACATGTGCGGTTGTCCCTTGTTTGGCAAGTGCTGAGGGTAAATTCGTAACTTCAGCTGACTTGTCAGATGAGAGCAAGACCGGACACGGTTATCAAAGTCCTTCGAGGATGGGTCCTGTCAAAGTGGCGATGTCCGAGATCTCGGAGATTTAGTCTCTTGAGTTCTTCGCCATTATCAGAAGCAAGTGATTTAGATCTCGATCCTTGACATATATCTCAGAGATTTAGTCTCTTAAGTTCCTTGAAGCCTGGCTTGTCTGCCAAGAACATTACTTGGACAAACTACTTTCAACCCAGAAAAAGGATCAATGAAGTCCGAGATGAAGATCTCGGAGATTTAGTCTCTCGAGTTCTTCGCCATTATCAACAGTATTTCCAATTTAACCGATTGATACCAAGTATCACCTGCTTATATCCAATTTTCTTATTTCAATCATCAATTAATTATCTTCATATTTTCATCCAATTTTGATTTGAAAACCCTAAAATTTTCCCCAATCTTAAATTTCAGATTTTTCCCCAATTTCCATTGAAGAAGTCCTTAAGTAATTGCTGGAGTATTGGGATTTGATGGAAGGAAAATCTGAAGCTCAGACAATTTCCTCCTTGATTAAATAGATAAAATTATGGTGTTCATGATATAATTAATCATTTCTGTCAAAACAAAAAATAAATTTTCCAATCATTTTTCCACAGACTCTTACATGACAAATGTGTAAGCCAGCGTGTCAAAAATCTCA
This sequence comes from Prinsepia uniflora, assembly GCA_032719365.1. Classification (NCBI taxonomy): domain Eukaryota; kingdom Viridiplantae; phylum Streptophyta; class Magnoliopsida; order Rosales; family Rosaceae; genus Prinsepia; species Prinsepia uniflora. The sequence goes on from CM064861.1 coordinate 10,590,863, forward strand.
AATTTACCCTTAATTTTCACGGTCATTTAACATCAGTGATGGAAAATGAGCTGAGTGGCACAACTCAACGAGTTCAAACAGTTAAGTGAGCGAATAATGAGCTCAGGGTACAAAGTGTGATAAAAGTGCGAGTTCAGGGTGCATTTAATGTAATAAGCCTTTGTATTTTAAAATTTTTTTGTCTTATAAATTTGATCCACCATTTATAGGAATCATTTTCATTGGATTCAAATTTGTTGACTTACTGTTAAAATTTAATTCCTTTTTATAAGAAATAAACTCAAATTTTCTAGTACATTATGAAAGGTCCGAAGGTTCAAAGGTTTTTTAGATTGGGTCTACTTGCGTACCATCAACTTAGAGTTATGGATGAAAATTTTATCTTCATCATCTCAAAATTGTGGTGAAATAGGCTATAGAGTGAAGTGGATAAAAGACCTTGTAATTTAAAAGAATAATGTTATGGGTACCATCTAAAATCTTAATTTTACATTCCACCTTATGTATCATCTGACATGGCATTCTATGTCATTATTTTTAATTATTTATCTCAAAGTCAAAACTAAAATTAAATATTAAGACAAATCAAATTAAAATGCAAGATCATAAACCCTAATAATTTGATTACATCTTTCTTACGACCTCGCTTTATGTGCCTAGTACCTTATACGACGGCCACCAATAATAGATTAATATCCAACTTGGTATTACTCTCCCGGCCATTAGGTGGATGGTTCATAGAAAGCAAGTTAGAATTAAAGATAAAAAATTCATGGAGAACTTTGCTTGTCTCTGGGATCTCAAAACCCATTTTTTCCTCAGAAATGCAGTATCGGGAATAAGGGTTCCAAAACTGATGCTCCTGATCCCATATGATTCTTGCCTTTGCCAAGTTTTGTGGTCCTCGGTGTTGGAACATTAGTGTTTTTGTTTGAAGGCCGTGTCACAGCTAGATAGGTCTTAAACCTGACGATTCAGAACCTCAATCTACAAACTATTGGGAGTTAGGATATCCTTGAAGATCTTAGCTAGCTCCTCCCTAACCATGACTTGGTCGGTGATATCATGCACTGTTCCATTAGGTGAAAGTTTCATGTTAGCTTGCGTGGCTGGTAACTCAGGATCCATCTTTTGAGAAATATCCTTTAAACATCTTCCTTTAGTGTCTCGGCGTTGCTTAGTATACCTGAACTTGGGCATGCACTAAGAAGAGACCCACTGGGCGTGCCAGTTTATGATCCTGCTCAAAATATTTTTCTCATTTTAGGAGCCGAATGTCCTGAGGAAACCTTTGTTGGACGTCCGTGGGAAACCTGATTTGCAGAGCAAGAGAGGCAGACTACTAGTGAGGATCTCCTTCCTTGTGAATGATGAAGTGTAGAGATGTTGGATGAGTTGGGTATATGCCTTTAGCCATAGTCGATCCCTAGATGGGCAGACCATGAAGAAAATGGGTTTTTCAACTCAGGTGCAGGCGTGCCACTAGTAGAAAACTACTATTAGATTGTGTAAATAGGTTCCATTTTTGGCCCAAAAACTTTTCTTCTGATCAAAGTGATTGTGAGGCAGGCAGAGAAGAATTAGCATGCGTTGTTCTTTTCTATGTCTTTTTCAAGGACTTGAAATATTTTCTTTCTAGCATAGTCCAAGTTCAGAAATTATTTCGCAATGATATTCGAGTTGGCGACATTGTTATTTCAATAATTAACTGGCCAATGGTGACAAGACCCTCTTTGTAATCCCCCTCAATTATCGTGAAAGGACATACTCTTGTCTAACACGACATTATAAAATGACCAAATTACCCTCGGAAACTAAATAGGCATACTTACCATGAGTCAAACATGTAAGACCTGTCTCCTAGAGGGAACGCTGAACGATCCCACATTCCTACGAGGGGGGAATGTTCTGGGAGGGGAATGGTGGTGTGCCTTAAAGGTGTAGGCACACACCTATCTAGCACAAGGCCTTTTAGGAGCTCAGTGGCTTTGGGTTCGGTTGGAACTCCAAAGTTAAGAAAGTTGAGGCTAGTGCAATTCTATGATGGGTGACCCACTGGGAAGTTGCACCGTGAGCTCCCAAAAACAAAACTGTGAGGGCAAGGGCAAGGAGGCTCAAAACGGACAATATCGTGCTAGATGAGTTGGGTCCTGACCGAGGAGGGTCGGGTCCTGACATAATGGTATCCAAGCCAGACCCCGACCGGGAAGTGTCTAGCGAGGACGCTGGGCCTTAAGGGGGGTGGATTGTAAGACCCATGTCTTGGAGGGAACAGTGAACGATCCCACATTCCTGCGAGGGGGGAATGGTCTGGGAGGGGAATGGTGGTGTGCCTTAAAGGTGTAGGCACACACTTATCTAGTAAGAGGTTTTTTGGGAACTCAATGGCTTTGGGTACAATTGGAACTCAAAAGTTAAGCGAGTTGAGACTGGTGCAATTCCATGATGGGTGACCCACTGGGAAGTTGCACCGTGAGCTCCCAAAAACAAAACCACAAAGGCAAAGGCAAGGAGGCTCAAAGAGGAAAATATCGTGCTAGATGAGTTGAGCCCTGACCGAGGAGGGTTGGGTCCTGACAAACGAGGAATACTACCACATCTATAATCATGGCAAAAACATATCATAAAGCCAGTAAAAACATATAAGTATGCATGCATCAGAGTTACGAAAGAAACTGTCCACCCAAAGTACAATCGCTTGCTCAAAACATGAACCGTAAGCCAATCTGAAGCCTTCGGGACATCCTGGCCTATCAAAGTCACACACGGGGGTCACTAACAATCCATATAAATCCATACATGAAACCCTCCAAAAACCCCGACATAGAAAACACATCCCGAACACACTTTATGAGGAGAAAAACCTCCAAAAACATCAACCAAATGACCTTTGATCAATCTGAAACCACCTTCATTGGATTCAAGATGTCAAAACCTTTCGAACAAGACCAATCTCACCTCGAAATTTGAGCCCATGTGCCCACACGCGCGATTAAAGTTCCCATGTAATGACCCAGACGTTTAACGAGGGTGAAATCGAAAAAGTAGGATGAAATAGACCATTTTGTCCCTGGAAATCAAAGGTTGACTTTTTAGTCAAAGGTTGAGGGTTGAATTTTTGACTGGGATGGTTTTTGGCGATTCCGAAAACACTATTAGGAAGGTATCATTCTTCCGAGTACATTAACAGGAGGCATGCCAGAAACGGAGCTCAGTTGAATTCATTCTTGGTTTAAGTTACCTAAGTGCATTTTAGTAATTTTTCTAGGAGGGGCATTTTGGTAATTGAACATGTGAGATATTTTGGGTGGTTGAATTGGGGTGTGACACGTGTCCCTTATCTTTTATGGCCTTGTGCCACTGACTAGGGGTGTATGTGTGTGTGGTTGTTTTAAGTGTTAATATTGTTGTTGTTTTCGGCCATGGGAGAAAAAAGAAGAATAAATGGGAAAACTAGAGAAGTGAGGGAGAAACGGAAGAAGAGGATAAAGAGAAGAGAAAAAAGAGAGTGTGAGGAAGAAACTAGAGAGAGAATAAGAGTGGTTGGAGGTTTTGAACCAAGAATCCATGGTGACTCGAGAAGGAAGTTTTGGGTTAGGAGTTTCTTAACCTAGATTTTTACTGGGAACTTAGGGAACAGGTCCAGAGACGTCGTCCCTGAGGTTGTACAATCCTAATGAGCTGTTTAGTTGAGTGTTTGGGCACTAGGACCGCCCAAACAGCAAGCTGGAAAACTGGTCGAGTGGATTTATAAATGTTTTCATAGTGTTTTGTATACATAGATCATGTCTTGGGTTGTCTTAGAGTATAGTGGTCGAAACAGGAATGAAAAAGGATGAGAAGTTGTGATTAAAGGACCGAGTTGGGTTGCTAGTTCGGGCGACCCGAATACCAGTAAAACTAATGAGGAAGAAGAACTGTAGCAATCTAATGTAGCTAGCGTGTTGGCTCACGCGCAGCCACTTCAGGCAACGTGTAGGCTCACGTGCAACCGTTTTAGGCAACGCGTGGGGGCACATACCAGCAGATCTAAGGGTATGATCAACACATTTTTCATTTTTTTCGATGTTACAAACATTTTTTGTGTAGGTTTCCAGTCGATCGGACACCGTTTCGAGGTAGTTTTGAGTGCCCGAAGGTTTAGGGTTCGTTTTTAAATTCATTTAAAAATCCTGAAAATTTATTAGATTCAAATAGAAGATATTTGGTATGGTTAATGCCCTTGAGATGTGATTTTTGACAAGTCCCAAAGTTCCTGAAAATTACGAGAATGCATGCAAAGTGGAATTCGGTGTTATGGAGGTGTGTGAGTGGACTTTCTCTCCCTAAACGATTATGCATGCATATTTACATGATTTAAATGGTTTTCTATGTGATTTTGATGATATTGAGTGATTGATAATTTTGTCACATTTTTGGTGATTTAAGAATATTTTATTAATATTTTATTGCACATTTTACGAGGTTTTGGTAAACTATCTTTTGATCACTGTTTCGAATGTGGTTTTGAGTTGAATGTGGATTATGACATGAAATAATGTGATTTTAGAATATTTACAATTTTCATGTGTTACCTGGTCGATTTTACGAAAGTCATATAAATTGCACGTTTTACGAGAATGATGTGTATTATGGTTTTGGGCTTAGACCCCAGGTTCTGATTGTGGATTTGACTTGTGATTTTGATATGTGACATGTGTATGTGTTATTGTTATTGATGATATGAGTTATGATGATGATTATTGTAACGACCCGTCTCGAATATCGGGATTAATTATTAATTAATTATGGTTTAGAATGACTAATATGAGATTAGTTGAGTGAAATCGGACGAAATGTGCAAAATGACCGTTTTGCCCTTAGGCGTGGGCAAAATATTGACTTTTAGTTCGGGCGGTCAAATGAACTTTGACGATGACCTTGACGTAATTCGGGACGTCACGAGTTCATAGATAGGTGGCACGTCCAATTCCGACGTTCGAGGAAGAAGTTATGACGTTTGGAAGTCTAGGGGTATTTTGGTAATTTGGTTGAAAAGGGGCCAAATGTTGACTTTTGACTCGAGAGGTCCAATGGACGAGGGCCAATAACCGTTACGTAGATCGAGTCGATATGAGTCTGTAGACAAGCGGCACGCCGAAATCGGAGGTTCGACGACGAAGTTGTGGTCACGGGAGCGAAATCGATTAACCAAACGAACCGAGGTTTCGATTAAAATAATATTAAAATTAATGAACAGTGATTGATGAATCTGGACCCTTGGATGAGTGACAAGTGTCACTCATCCCCACACTCCCTAAAATCTGGATCATGTCTCCACTAAATAATTAAATATGATTTAATTCCTCATTTTATTCTCAGCCGTCCATTTCACCCCAACCTCTCCATCTCATCCCTCCATTTCATCAGTCATCACCTTCATTTTATTTCCTCCCACCCGCACCATCTTCATTTTCATTCAAAACAGAGACATACAAACATATCCCTCTCTGTGTTCTTGTGCTAGATCAGAGAGTGGGTGTGAGAGGTAGAAAGGATGACCAGGGTGGCAGAGACACGGCGGTGATCACGGCGGCACGGTGGTTCACGACAATGGTGAGTTAACCCGAGAGTTCAATTTTGTTCAATTTTTGAAAGTCGAGTTTTAGGTGTTGTTTGAAACCCCAGATGATTCTAATGAGACCTAGGGATAGAAACAGACCCAGTGGACGTGAATTCGAGGCTCAAGGTGGCCTGGATCGACGAGGAGGATAATCGAAAAATCTGGGTTTCGGGTTTGTGTTCAGAGGTAAAGATCTAAACGTGTTCTCTTGTTTTTGATTCCATAAACCTCTTAGTTGGACTTAGACGAACACGTAGGAAGAAACCTCGTAGAAAATGGTTGAGCAATGGCTGAGAACCAACCGGGTCGGTTCAGCTGTTCGGCTGAACCCGTTCAAACCAGTGAACTGGATCCAACGCGAGGTTGACGATGAACAGTGTTTGACGCGTGGGCTTCACGCGCAGCTCCTTTGGGCGGCACGTGAGGGTGCGTGGAGGGTATTTTGGGGAAACTTCCAACATGACTTTTAATCTATTCGATGTAACAAACATTTTGGGATTGGTTTCGTGTCGATCAGACACCGTTTCGATATTGTTCGGGATGTCCGAAAGTTTTGAATCGAGTTTAAAAATAGTTAAAAATTTGAAAAAATTACGGGGCTTTGATAGGAGGTTAATGAAGAGGTTAGTGACCCTCTAATGTGATTTGGACAGCTTTGGAAGTCTCGGTGATAGTGGTATGGCCCGGGAAGGCCTATGGCACACATATCGAGGCGCATCGTTCGACGGTTTGTGAGTGGACTTTGGTTTTATAAATTCTATGCATGCCTAACGGTTTTATATGTTTTATATACGTGATTTTCATTATGATGATTGTGATTATTGATTTCACGTATGTTGCACGTATTTCGAGATGTTTTCCGTATTGCACGTATATCGAGACTAATGATTTTATTGTGATTTTATGTGCTTGTGGTTTCATGTATAATGTGAAATGGTTTTGAAATCGGAAAAATGAACTCAAGCTTGAGGCCCAATTGTTTTGGAAACCTCGGACTTGGAGTCTATTTGAGTTAAATAATCGGGCCGGGGGCCCAGTTGCTTTATGAAATCGGGCCAGGGGCCCAGTTGTTTACGGAATCGGGCCAGGGGCCCAGTTGATTTGCGAATTTGGGCTGCGGGCCCAATGGTTGACAGATATCGACGGATATATCGCTAGTCAAATTTACGGATATCTCGCCCCAAATATCAATATCGATATCGTTTACGGTCAACAAAAATTACGGAAATTAGATCTAAAAGTTGGAAATTTGAAATGAAATTTTGGAAAAAACTTAAGTACCCAATGATGGTTATATATGACTAATAAAAACTATAAAATGAACTTGATATAATAAATATATGATGAATAATATGATACAATAGAGTTCTGCCGATGACTAGTAATATAAAATTTAAATATAAATATAAATTGAAGTGAATTACTATAATTGAATGTTAATATAATCAAAAACATAACAATAAGCATAAAAAAATTTGAATGGAAGAAAAATTATAAAATGAGTAAATATATTTAAAATTGAAAAAAAAATAGAGTCAATCTTTGTTCAAAAATTGGAAAGTATTGATGTATTTAAAATTGGAAAAAAAATGATAAATATAGTTGAAAATAAGGCAAAAAATGAAAAAAAAAACATTAGAAAGCAGAAAAAAAAAACGTTAGCTAGAAAAAAAAATTAGCAAGCAGAAAAAAAATTAACAAGCAGAAAAAAAAAATAACAAGCAGAAAATTAAAAAAAAACATTAGAAAGAGGCTGCCTGGGGTCGAACCTAGGTGGCTTGAAACTTAAAACAAGCAGCAACCAACTCAGCTGACAAGCCATATTGTAAATATAAGCAACTGATTGATATATAAAGTACAAATATTAACTTAAAAGCAGTCATTCCCTACCTTTCGCGGGTCTGCGATTCAGATTTTTTTGACCCAGCTGCATGACCCTACTGGTTTAAGCTCCTTTTACGTCCGATTTTCACCCAATTTAGGCATATATCGATCGTTTTAAGTAAATAATTAGATCTATCTCCTTAAAACAAGAAAAAAGATTGAAATTTCGTTAGATATCTTCCCCCTCTCTTATATGCCGTCGGCCTAAAATCACGATATATCGACCGATATATCGTCGATTCCGGCGACATTTACACCCATGGGCATGAGGCCCAGTTAGGTCGTAAATGTGATTTCGGGTCTTGGACCATATGTTTCATAAATGCGATTTTGGGTCTAGGACCCTATGTTTTATAAATGTGATTTCGGGTTGGGGACCCTAAATGGAATTGTAATGTTTTATGGAGATTCCGGGCAGGGCCCATTGAAGTGTTGTGAAATGATTTGATAAAACTGTTTTCCATATATCATCTTGATACGAGGATATGTGATGGTCTCCTCCAGGTGTCTGGGACACTAGGGAAGTCATGGTGCATTGCCTGCGATGGGTCATTGTACGGAGCTACCGGACCATATAGTGACTCAGGAGCAGGATTGCTATGATTAGACGTCTGGGACGTCAGACATCTGGGATGTCAGAGATATTGACCCGGAGAGACCCCGGGCAACACACATTGCTTATTATACCGTGAGATATGACGTCTGGGACGTCAAGCATCTGGGATGCCGGAGATGGTAATGTGGTAAATGTGGACTATTGAATGTATGAAATGGTTTTTCGGTTGGATTTGTGTTTATGGATTTGGGCGGTGGCCCACATGTTTTTGTATTGATGGATGTGGTGTTCCACAGTTTTGGGCTGAGTTCCCACACTTGGTTTTGAGTTACGGTTTTTGGGCTAAGGCTCTAATGGCATGTTGAGTATATATTTTGATTACTGGTTTTCGAGGCATGCATACGTTTTTATGAAGGGCATAAATGTCTTGTGAAATGTGTTTTAACTTAATGATTTTCGTCCACTCACAGCCTTTGTTCTTTTTAATGCCCTTCAGGTTGATCACGGATGCAACTGCAGCAGAGACCGTGACATCGCATACATCCTCCATCGATCCTTGCGCACTCTGGAAGCCCCATTTAGGCATTGGCATCAAGTTATCCCTTGTCTGACACTTCGTGTTAGACGGGAGCATGTCACATTCCACGGTAATCCCGGGGGGATTGGGATGGGTCGTGTCAATTATGATGTGGACTTGAGTTGATTATGTGTGATGATACTCATTGATTGATTAGTCTCAGATGTTGAGCACGGGGCTCCGAATCATGAGACTAGCATTGTGTATGATTATGATTGTGTTGATTGTATGTGAGTCTCAGACGTTGAGTCTATGGCTTCGGTTTCTGAGACTGTGTTGTGATGATTCGGACGTCGAGCATAGGGCTCCAGTTCCTGAGCGTGTATGTGATGCCTACCGGTACTGCACTTGTGATATGATGATTGATGTGGTGCTTGTGTATTGATGATAAGTTGGATGTACGTGAGTTTTTGGTGTGCCTACCTATAGGGCAGTTGTACCGACCCGTCCCGAATTATCGGGATTAATTACGAATTAATGGCGGATTAGCCTCGCTAATCAGGGATTAGATCAGAAGGGAGCAGACACGTCCCACGTTAATCCCGGGGGATTTGGGACGGGTCCTGACATCAGTGGTTGATGCTTGTCATTGTGAGTCAAGGAAGGGTTGATTGTGATATGTATGGATCTATGTGATATTGGATATGGTTCAGGTATGTGTATTGATGTGGTGGTTGATTATGTATGTGATGTGTAGTTATTTCAGGTTGAATTAGTTTGTTGAGAAATGGTTGTCTTCTGGTTAAATACTTTACGATTGTTTCACGTGTTTTGAGAAGTATAAACTGTGTTTTGTTTTAATCGAAATGAAGTGGTTTTCGTTTGCATGCAGGGTTTTGGAAAATAGAGAGTGAAAGCTGGATGTGTTTCAAATTATGTTTTTAACTTGTTTCTTTTTGTCCACTCACACGTTTTCTTGGTTGTGTGACCCTATAGGAGCCTTGCACGAGAATCGAGGCTCGAGAAGCAGAGGCATGAACTAGTAACTTATGTGTATCCCTTGCCTGACAAGGTGTTCTTTGTATATTTGATTCTTGTTAGACGAGAGAAGGGCCCGAATGTCCTTTCCTAGTGTCTTTCAGGTGGGGTCTTGTCATCCCACGCGCTTAGGCAATGCTGACGTCATCTGTTGATATCAACTGCTGATGTCACATGCTGACGCTAGCCCAGCTAATGTGGCACTAACACAATCTAACTGTAGCTACCACATGGCATCCTCTGACACATGCCAAGTGGCACCACCTGACACTACCATGTGTCACTTGCCGGTGTCATCATGATGTCACATACTAATGTCATGCTGACATTACCCTACCACTTGGATTATGACAACCGCTAACATCTCACCACATGGCACCAACTAGCCACGACTACGTGGCCTGACATAATGATGTGGACGTGGCAGTCCACATCATCGTTGTCAACCTCTCGTAGGTTAACCAGAGTCTGTAATAGGTCATTCGACCTAAATGACAAAATCGACTTGTTCTACGCCATTTTATGTCCAAATTTCAACATTCTTACACCATTCTACTCGCAATTCACCCAAAAACCAGAATATTATGTCAAATCAGAATTCTCACCTTGAATCTCTCGAGCCAAGCTTGATTCATCATGGTTGTCTATCAAGCCCTACCCTAGGACTGTTCCAGCATCCAAACTTTCTGTTTCTTGGCCCTATGCACTCGTACTGACTCGTAGAAGATGAAGGTGATCAGAAATCAGAGTTCCAACGTCTAAAATCCAAAACCCAACATCCAACATACATGGGTTCACGGGTTACCTATTTTTCCTGGGTTTCCAACCAGCCTCCATGGCTTCACATCCTTCATCCGTCTCTCTCAGTCTCTCAGCCTCACTCTCTACCTCACAACTGCAGCAAATGGATGAGGAGGTGATGGAATGGTGTAGGGTGGGGTGGTTTCAAGAGTGTGTTTGAATAACGATAGAGTGAAATGTAAAATGTAATGGATAAGGACCAATAGGGTGGGTGACACTTGTCACTCATCCTATGGCCCTAAATCATATATTTTGGGTCCCACATGTAACGACCCGTCTCGAGAGCCGGGATTAGTAAGTGATTAGTAACGGATTAGTGAGCCTAATCGGTGTTTAGTTGGGCCGTTAGCGTAGAATGACGATTTTGACCCTGGTTTGGGCAAATGTTGACTTTAAGTTCGGGACGTCAATTGGGCATTGACCGATGACTGTGACGTAGTTCGGGACGTCACGAGTCAGTAGACAGGTGGCACGCTCGATTCCGACATCCGAGGAGGAAGTTATGATGTTCGGAAGGTCGAGGGCATTACCGTAATTTGTTTAAAATAGGGGGAAAGTTGACTTTTCTTACGATAAGGTTTTACGAGTAGACCGAGGACCGTTAGGTAGATCTCGTCGTCCTGAATTCAAAGACAGGCAGCACGTGTTCATCAGAAGTTGGACGGGTGGGATATGGGTCTAGAACGGCAAGGACAAAACGGTAATTTAACTCACAAGTAGGGGCATTTTGGTCTTTTGGTGTATTGGGATTTGTGCAAGTGGATGAGGACAAGTGTACAGGGCTGATTGGGATATTTTGAGAGGGCCCTTGGGATGGTGACACGTGCAGTATGTGTAGTGGCTTCTACACAAGTGCACGGTGTATGTGTGTTTTAAACCTATGCGGTGTGTGTGCAGCCGTGTTCGAAGAGAGAAACAGATGGTGAGATTGAGAGAAAATTGAGAGTTGGCCGTGTGTGTTGGTGTGTTCTGGTGACTGAGTGAGTGTTTAGAGATCGAGAGAGAGGTAGTGAGTGAGCTGTGAGGGTAGCTCGTGTGAGGAAGACTAGTGTGAGGTGAGGGTTTGGGTTCACGACAAAACCAGAAAACAGAGAGGGAGTTGGGTGGTGTTGATGTGTAATCGATCAATCGAGGCTGGTGGTGTTGTCCAGAGGACGGATGAGGTTTAGAGGGGTCGCATAGCCACGGTGGAGCTCACGGCGGCGGCCTGAGCACAGGTAATTTCTCTAACTCCCTTGTTTGCTCTGTTTTTTCCCGTGAAGATCAAATCGATAGTCGTGAAGGTAGGGGCTGAGTCGAAGTGTTTGGTGAGGTCTGGTGAGTTCAGTAGGTACCTAGGAGTCGTTTAAGGTCGACACCGTGACGGGGGAGTACACGGGTGGCCCAGAGGAAGAACAGAGTTTTGGGAGGTTACGGGTTCGAGTTAGGGACGTTGGTTTAGAGGCCGTGTTGGAGTGTTTGGATGAAGGGAATGGATTACTGGGTAGAGGACGAAGAGAACGGTGAAAAGAGGAGCAGAAATGGTGGACGGATGGAGGAGAACCGGCCACGCCGGTCCGGAACAGTGCACGAGTTCGAAGGTTGAAGATGAACAGTGACTGTGCAGGCGCGTGAGGCCCACGTACAGCCACTTTGGGCGGCGTGTGGAGGCGCGTGGGGTGTTTTCTGGGGAAAGTTCCAACTAGGTTTTTGGTCTAGAAGTTGTAACGGATCTTTTGAGATAGGTTTCGGGTTAATCGGACGTCGATTCGAGTTAGTTCCGAGAGGTTAAAGGTTTAGGGTCTCGGTTCGTTACGTTTAGGACCCGAGATTTTTGGGGAAAATTAGGAGAACCTTCGTTAACGTGTTAGTGACGTAGTTTGGTGACTGTTGACAGGATCGAGGAACCCCGAGGAGGTCGAGGAACGTACGGGACGCGAGTGATGTACCCGGTATCTGTGAGTGGACCCCTTCTCTATAACTGAGCATGCATAACTGCTTTTCATTACTTGTTTTACGGTTTTATATGTGATTTCATGGTTATTTGAATATGCTATAACTGTTTTACTTAATTGCACGTTTTACGAGGAAGTACGGTTTTTAGTACGTTTTACGAGAAATGTTTGATTTCTGATTTTGATGCTATGAGTTTGGAATTTCAAACGATAAAAGGTTCGATGATCAAGGTTTTCAGTTTTAGAATCGGATTTCGGTAAACGAGATTTGGTTTTAAAGTTGAAATGTGGAATTCCGGATTTGGATTCGGAATGACGGTTCTGGACGCCGGAAGGGCTTCGGGCCAGTGATTTCGGATTCGGGTTTGGATATGGATTTAGAAATGGATTTTCAAATGGTTTTGGATTGGATTTACTGGATCTGGTTATTGGGTTTAAAGACTGGGATATATTGATATTTCCCCCGTAGGCCTGTTGAGTTTAAAGACTCGGATATTATTGAGGCCTGGATTGAGTTTAAAGACTCGGGAGTTTAAAAACTCGGATAGGTCTAGCAGGTTTGATCGGAAAATAATGACTTGGATTTATGTTTTATCGTACTGTTTTCCTGATGCCTACTTTGTGAATTATACATGTTTTTATGATGATTATTATGTGGTTTATAGTTGTGTTTAAAGAAATGGGTTGTGCATGCATGTTTTCAAAACGGAAGGCCAAACCCTGGTTTGTTATAAAATGGTTTTTGAAACTTTTATTCTTTATGGTCCACTCACATTTTCTAGTTTTATTTTCCCTCCAGGTCGTGGAGCTAGCGCGGGGGTTGACGTTGAGTCAGCGTCGGAGGCATAGAATACTCGATAGTGACCCCGGAGTGATTTAAGTTTTCCCTTGTGCGTATATTCTGTATATCGGCTTGTTTTCCTTAGTTGGTACTGTAAGGACCCGTCCCGAATATCGGGATTGAATATTAGTTAATTATGGTTTAGAATGACTAATCGGGGATTAGTTGAGTGAAATCGGACGAAACGTGCAAAATGACCGTTTTGCCCCTAGCGTGGGCAAAATGTTGACTTTTAGTTCGGGCGGTCAAATGGACTTTGACCGATGACTGTGACGTAGTTCGGGACGTCACGAGTTCATAGACAGGTGGCACGTTCGATTCCGACATTCGTAGAGAAAGTTTTGATGTTCGGAAGTTGAGGGGTATTTTGGTAATTTGGCATATTAGGGGCCAAATGTTGACTTTTTGATCGGGAGGTCCGATGGACGAGGGCCAAGGACCATTACCTAGGTCTCGTCGATACGAATCCAACGACAGGCGGCACGTCGAAAACGGAGTTCGGGTGACCAAGTTACGGGTCACGGATGTCTAGGGGTAAAATGGTAATTTGTCGAACGGAGGGCAAAATGGTCTTTTACCATTGATTCTTGCTACCAGATTGTGACATTTGTCACTTTGTCATCTTCCCTACCCCAGCTGCTAACATTGAAACGGGAATCATGGGAAACACAATTATACCACTTTAGACACAAATTCCCTAAATTGTGGGTTGTCTTAATGATTGTCCATTAACAGCTGATAACCTATTGTTTCGGTCTCATTGTGCAATTGGGAGACTGAGGAAGTCGAATTGAGAGAGAGACTCGAGTGACAGTGAGGCCCCTGGGTTAATTTCGAATCGAAAAATCTTGAAAATAGGGGGGAAATTCGAATTGGAAGTTTGGAGCCGTGTTGATCGAAATTGAGTTCATTTCTAATCTTCTGGGATTACCACGACCTGTTTCATCGAAAGAACGATGGCAATTGAGGTCCAATTGAGGTAGAACAGAAGCACTGTAGTCGCAGAGAGTTCGAGCTTGAGTCGTGGAGTTTGAGCTGTGATTGGATGCAATTGAGTTGGGGAAAATGCTTACCTGAGTCCCTTGATGCTGCTGGATTAATCAATTTGGGGAAATCATGTGGCGGTGAAGGTTTTGGAATGTTGAACAATGGCCGGAGGACCTTCGATTGATCATCTGTGATCGTGGGGTTATAGGTAATGTTGTTCGTAATTGAGTCCACAGATCTTTAATTGCACTTAATTCGAAACTGACTGAATGTTCAATTGATGGAAACAACGTCGAATTGGTAGGAAATTAACCGGGTCTGTTCGCGGGTTTTTCAACCCGTTTACCAGACAAACGGGCGAAGGGGACGACTGTGCTGGTTACTGTAGCTGGCGCGTGGGTTTCACGCGCAGCCACTCACGGCGGCGCGTGGGGGCGCGTCCAGCCTAGTCTCAAGGTGAGGTCAACATGACTTTTGATCCTCTCAGTGTAACGAACATTTTGACGTTGATTTCGATGAAATCGGATATTGTTTCGTTAATGTTCCGCGTATCCGAAGTTTTGTTTTACGTTTAAAATACGTATTTAAATCTCGGAAAAATTGGGGAAAATTATATGTTGTATTGTGAGATGTTAGTAACCCTCTATAATGATTTTGGACAGGAGTTGTGATTTCCAGATTTTACGGAAAAACGTGCAGCTCGGAAACGGACCGTTTTGGACGGTGTGTGTGAGTGGACTTTGTTTTCTAACTGTGATGCATGCATATATGATTTTTATGCCTTATTATATGATTTTATATGCTTGGGCATGATTTATGTTTCAATCCGGTAATTTCTCGGTTTTATGATTATTATATTATTATTATTGGGTGATTTTCGAGAAATTACGAAATTTGGTAAAAATGATGTTTGGACTTGGTTTATGAGTCCGGGATTGAAATTGATTGAAAATAATGGTTGGACTCGGATTATTGAGTCATGGATTGAAAATGATATTTGGACTCGGGTTATGAGTCAGTGATTGATTTTGTGGATTTATGTGAAAATGGCAACGGAGGTTGCAACGCATGGATTTGCGTGATAATGATCTTGTGGGCATGAGAACCCAAATGAATAGTGATTTTGACTCGGATTTGGAGTTACTTGTGAATTTGTGAAATTAATGGTTTATTGGGATTTTATGATTATTTTAATCAGTCTTTCGAGCACGTTTTACGAGGAACATGCAAATGATGTTTTGGGCTAGGCCCGGAGTCTAAATGATTTCTATAATGATATTTTGACGTAGTTGGTGAGTCAATGATGATTTCCGGATTATTCTATTGATTTAAATGTGATTTTAACGGTTTATGTGTAAAAGGTATTTTGGGCTTGAGACCCAGTTGAGAATGATCTTGACTTGGTATGAAGTCAAGATTTGATTGAAATGTTTTGGGATGTAATTCCCGGGATGGTTTTCATTGTGATTGTGATATTCCCAGACGGTCGGTGCTTGGGGGGGGGGGGGATTACCCAGACGACCAGAGCTTGGGGGATGTGATTGTAGGATCCGGAGTTGATCCTATGGTAGTCAGCTTCTCGGATGAGACTGAGCCTGGATGTACCACTCGGAGGTGTCTGAACCTGGGGATGTGTTCGCCCAGAGGTGACTGAGCCCGAGGGGGTTGAGCCCAGATGTGTTTATTCCCGAGAGAGTGACTGGATATTGGCCTACGCGTAGTGCAGCACTTGTGAGTAGTGCAGTTTGATTGATTGTGCACTTGTGAGTAGTGCATATGTGATTTGTGATATTTGATGCACTTGTGAGTAGTGCGGTTTGATTGGATTGTTATAGTTCTGGAGCACTGGTGATTAGTGCTGATTGATGTTGTTGTGATGATGTACTGGTATTGAGTACGGATTTTTGGTCTTTGTGGCCAGGTGATTATGTTTTCACATGTTTTGGCCTGAGAGCCGGGATTTGATGTTTTATAACATGAACTGATTTGGTGAACATGAGTCTGATGGACCATGGGAAAATATGTTTTGATTTTATCGGTCACTCATGTTTTACGATATGCATGCAAGTTTGTGAAAACTGGAGGGTAAGATTGTATTTTGATAAATGTTTTTATAAGAGGTCATTTTTGTCCACTCACACCTTTTCTGTTTTGTGACCCTCCAGGCCGTGGTACGACGCTCGGGACTGATCGTGAGGCAGTGACAGCAGCAGAAATCCGCGCAAACATCCCTTGTCTGGCAAGTACTGAAGGGGAGTTTCGGACCTTTAGTTGACTTGTCAGACGGGAGCAGGACCGGGCACGGTTTTTGACGTCCAGTTGGGACGGGTCCTGTCAGGTACTATGCTCTGTATAACGGTTGACTTGTTGTGTTTTAAATTCTCCTGCGTCTGACAATGTAATTTGTAGTTTTCGCGAGGTTGTTTCGGTCTTTCGTTTTTGGGTTGTCAGACGGGAGCAAGGTTTAGTCCCTAATCCTGGGGGATTAGGGGTGGGCCCTGACACCACAAACCAACAAAAGTTCAACTATCTCGAAATACGTGCAATCGTAAGAACTTTCAGATACCATTCCGGACCCGTAAAATAACCGTAAGACGGCCAAATTTGACGTGCCGCCTGTCATTGTGATCCCAATCATGTGTTCTACGCAGGAGCCTCGATAAACGTGAAAATAATCTCTCAAGTTAAAAGTCAACATTTTCCCGACTTCGGGGTAAAAATGTCATTTCACCTCGAATAATCTTGAAAATCCTCAATTAATCCTTGATAATAATGTAATTACGGGTTGGGTCGTTACAAATGGTCCCAGGTTTTCTCGAGTCGAAATCAAAATTTTCGGACCAATGCAGAAAGATGGTATCCCAACTTGGTGAGTCGCGAACCACATTTGGATGGTGTATCTCGAGTACCAATTACTTACTTAAGAGAATTTAGTTTGTATTGAAATGGAAATGGAAGTACAAGTACTGAAATTTAATAACAACTGAAATTACAAGTACAAAAAAGTAAATTATTTCCTTCGCATTCAAGTCTGATTAAGCAAGAAATTCCAGAAATCATCAACTGAAATGAATATCAGTAAAAAAATCATGTTATGAGATGACAGAGCACTCAAAAGCAACGACAAGACGTTGAAAAAAAGATTTGAGTTCCTCATTGACCGGCCATGAATGGGCAGTCGAGATGATTTTCCTTGAATCGGTAGTCGGAATGTCTTTCCGTAAATCAGAAATCATGGATTTTTCATTAGCTGGTAGTCGGAATGACTTTCCGTGAGTTGGTAGTCGATATAATCAACCCTTATGATACTGAGTGGTCAGAAAGAAGGTTAATCTTTTGTGAACCTCGATCGACAATCAAAGAGCTAGCAGTTGGAAAAAGGATAAACCTTATGACACAGAGCAATCAGAAAGAAAGTTAATGTAGGGAGATGAAGCCAACCATTGTGACATTGCTGCTAACGCGGTCAGAAAGATGGTTAGGCATCTGCATAAATGTCTCGAATGGGTGAGAAGAGAAGCTAAATCTTGATTTATTAGGTCGAAAGAAACAGTTTTTACTACAAGGTCTAGCCTTTTTAAACCATGAAACCTTGGTTAAAAGTGTTCATAGGTTTAGAAATTGATGAAAATCAATTTACTGAGTTTTATTGATTGATTGTCGATCCTTTGAGAGGCTTAGTTGTTCTCTATTTATAGGCAGTGAAAAAACTATCAACTTGTCAAGTCGGGTCCCGCGTTGGTCCCATGCTACCTTTTTTTCGTTGAAATGATCTTCGCTGCCTCTGTTTTCTTCATGTGTCAGCACCGCCCATACTTTTCTTTTTCTCCACATTCAAAGTTATTAGGGCTGGACTTGTTTATCTGCTTTGGATCTTTAATTTCCACGAGCCATTATCATCGGTTCAGAGCAGACTTTTCGAATGTAAACAATATATATATATATATATATAAATTTCAGATATAACTTGAAGTTAACTAATTAATTTGTTTACTCTATATATGTATGTGAAGTCTAATCAGAAGAAGAGAATCACAGGGTCTACTGGAAGGAGGCCATAAAATGCCTCACATGATCATCAGCTCGATCTGTGGAGATCTTTTACTGGCTATCACGGGCTCTGATGCTAATGAAGAGGGTAATTAAATTCCATCTTTTATTCTAATGAATCGATGTGGCAATGTGATATAATATATATAAGTTTTTTTTACTAATTTTATTATTTACTTTCTTTTAATTTTATTGTAGCCTTTTCATCATCTCAACTTCCTCTGGAACTTGTTTCATCATCAGTTTGGGAGTGGCCTTTATTTATTTATATTGACATGTGGTTCTTGCTTGTAAATTATACATATATATATATATATATATATAACATCCCATTATTGGGTTTTTTTTTTGTTAGTTAGATTATTGGTTAATTTTCAAATTTAACACAGCTTTATTTTCAATATAATGTTCTTTAAATTTCAATTTTCAATCGTTATATATGTTGAGATGTAAACCAGCTATCTGGTTTGAATTGAAGATCAAAAGATCAGCTCAAAGTTTTTGCAATGAATTGAAGAAATTCAAAATACTAGCTGTTATGTTGATCTTTCAAAAATACTAGCTATACGCTCTTGGTCCTTTCTATGTCCTCATTCATTGGATCATAATTCAATGAGAGTATTCTAAAATTGTGATTGCCATGCTCCCGTCTGACACCAAGTGTCAGACTAGGGATAAAACCGTAACTCGCTCCGGGTTACCAGTGCGCAGTGATTTCCCGAGTGTGCAGTGACATGTGATGTCTCGGTCTCTGCTACAGCCTGCATCCGCGATCAACCTGAAGGGTATCAAAAACATAAAAGTTGTGAGTGGACAAAAATAAACAGTTTATAAAAACAATTTACGAAAATGAAATTTATACCTTTCATGTAAAAGTATGCATGCATCAGAAAATAATATTTTAAATACTTTCTTAAAAGTAAATCATATTATTTTTCAAATCAAAACACAATGAAAACATGGCTCAATCAAAACCATTTCCTCAGTAAGGACTCAGCCCAACTCAAATCATGTAAAATCATCTTAATAAGGCATCTACCCGAATCATAGACTCACATCCGGATTCTCATGAAAACATAATCACCAATCCTCTTGATCCAATATCTAACATCTCACCAGTCACAATATCAGCGCTACGAGTGTGACTCGGAATTACACATCCAAATATATACCAGGCTCAGAGCTTGTGACTCGACCTCTAGGTGCTCTAACTCAAGATCACACATCACACAAGATAGTAGACGTCTGAGAGATGACATCTACAGGCTCGGAACCCCTGGCTCGACATCTGCAAAATGTCTGTCTCTGACACTCCTGCAGGCAGTGTCAACGTGACCTCTCTAGGATCACACATCACACAGGATGGTCGACATCTAGAGGCTATCATCACATCATAATGGATGGTCGTATGGAAAACATTTCACAAACATCAAAATATCTCAATAGGGTCCATGCCCGGAATATTATTTCATCAAATCCTTTTCCACAAAACCATCATTAAAAACAGTGTCTAGAAACACTTCATAAATCCAGGATTCCTAGAATCCTATCAAATCTAAACTCATAAATCCACACCAAGGTCACAGCCCGAAATCATAAATCATAATTGGGTTACAAGCCTGATATATTTCACGTTTGACTATACTCTATGTCAATCCACAAATCAATTGGGACACGAGCCCAAATATTATTTCCAAATCCGAAAACCATTTCATTGTTCAAAATCATTTTTCCAAATCACAAATAATCAAAGGTGATTTCCAACTGGGACTCAAGCCCGAGATAGCATTTCATGTATCTCCGTGAAATCATTCAAAACTGATAGTTAAATCCTCAGTTTCACGTCTTTCTGTAGCATAAATTATATGCACGTAGAATACTCGGCCAAAGCCCATGTATCATATAAAAATGAAAATCTCAAAATACGTGCCATATAACATTTTCTACAAAAATGCCAAATCATCAACATAAATCAGATGCAACCAGTGCATCTCAAATCATGTTCATAAAACATATAAAACATTTATACATGCATCATATTTATAAATCAAAAGTCTACTCACAGATCGTCCAAGCTGCACGCTCACAATCCACGCCATAAGCCACTCCGAGGCTAATCCACAATCTCCAGGTCGTCCGGACCTGTTCAAATCATATCCAAAGGTCACCAACCATCTATACAAGTCCATATCATAAGCCCTCAAAACTCCTGGAACAGTTAACGTATCCCGAACACATTTCCCGAGGTTTTAAACGTCCAAATGACCTATTAAACAATCTCCGACTGGCCTGAACCACCACCATTGAATTCAAATCGTCAAAACCTTTAGAATAAGACCAGTTTGACCTTGAAATTCGTTCCCACGAGCCCTCATGCACTGGTCAAAATTCACACGCGCCGGTCAACAACGGTCAACGCTGACGTCACCTGCTAGCGTCAGCTTGAAAACTGACAAGACTCGTCCCAATCCTCCTGAATTAACGTGGGACGTGTCTGCTCTCGTCTGACACCGCGTGTCAGACCAGAGATACACTCGTCACCCGCTCGGGGTCTATCAGAGTACACCAGAATCGGTGGTGGCATGTGATGTCTCGATCTCTACTACAGCCAGCAATCCGCTATCAACCTGAAAGATATTAAAAACATAAAAGTTGTGAGTGGACAAAAAACAGTTTATTAAAACTCATTTATATCGAAAAGAAATTTATACCATTCACGTAAAAGCATGAATGCATCATAAAACCAGTTCATTTCTAATACATTCCGAAAGCAAGACATTTTTCTTTCCAAATCAAAAACACCGTGAAAACTGCTTCTCAATCGAAGCCATTAACTAAGTAGGGTCTCATCCCAAAATCACATCACACGGTGAAACATCATATCATCATATATATATATATATATATATATATAACCCATCCTCGGTATCTCATATGCCCAATCAACAACCCGTCACGATATATCTACAGTATGCATACTACTCGAGTCACATCTCCTAGTCTACCCCCCGGATCTACGACGTCTGGGAGAACCTGTCTCTAGACCCTGTCCGAAACTATATCATATCTCTCACTCATGGGCATGTACTCCCTCTCGGAGTCACTCATCCCAGGCAGTGGATCGTGACACTCCAGGATCATCGACGTCTGGAGGGGACTATTCATACGGAAGGATATATACATATAAGTGTGAAAAAATTCATCTTTTTTAAATCATAGTTCAACAGGGTCTCATACCCGAATCAAAATCCAGGATTCCTCGAATCTGTTTCAATTCTCAATCTCATAGGCCTATGCCCAAATCCGTACCTCAATAGGGTCTCAAACCCGAAATCTCGTTTCATAAACCATAATTGGGACTCAAGCCCAATATCACAAATCAACTGGGCCTCAAGCCCGATACCTTACACCAATTGGGTCTCAAGCTCGGTATCATCAATCAACTGGGCTTCAAGCTCGATATCATAAATCAATTGGGCCTCAAGCCCTATCATGTAAGCCAAATAGGCCTCCGGCCCGATGTCTCATGAAATCAAATGGACTCCAAATCCGATAGTTTCCAAATCCAAATAGGTCTCATGCACGATTCCATATTTCCAAATCCCAAACCATTTCATCAAACCATCATTGAAATACCAACACGTATAAGCACAGTACAGAACCATAAACCTCGAAATACGTGCAAATACGTACATACTAAATACCTCAAACAAAATCACTCATGGCATCTCAAATCATGTTTATAAACACATATAAAATATTTATGCATGCATCGATTCATAAAACAAAGTCCACTCACAGACTGTCCATGTTGCGCCTCGATACGCGTGCCATAAGCCTCTCCGGGCTAATCACCATCACCGGAACTCCTGGACCTGTCCAAATCATACTAGAAGGTTACTAACTACTTCAATAACCTCTCATAAAATCCCCCTAATTTTCTGGGGTTTTTAAACGTATTTTACATAGGCTTTAAATCTTCAGACACCCAAAACTACCCTGAAACGGTGTCCGATTGACTCGAAACTTGTCCCAAAATATTCGTTACATCGAAATGATGATTTCATGTGTTGACCTCATCCTCAAACATTGCGCCACACGCCTCCACATGCCTCCCAAAGGACCTGCACGTGAAGCCCACGCGCCAGGAACTGTTCATCTTCAACCTCCAGACGAACTAGTCTGAACCGGTTTTCTGGTTTTTGGTACGACCGAACCGGCGAGGCTGGTTCTCCCCATTTTCTCCATCGTTTTCATTCCTTTCAATTCCTATCTATTCGTCTACGTCCCTAGAATTGATCTATGATCTTAAAATGAAGAAAAAAGGGCCAAAACTCACATTGGATCGATTGAACAGTGACGACCAACCTTCAAGTTCCATTCCAGGGTTGCTCAGCCGTCCTCAACCTCCCGTTTTCGTTCCTACATGCTCACATGAGCTCAGAGAAGCCATTTCTGGCATCAAAACACACCCCCAGCGTCCCAATCAAAAATCTGAATTCAAAACAAAAACTCGGTTTCAAATTTACCTTTCCTCCACCGTCCACGGTGGTTCTACCGTCCCTGGCCTCTCCTTAGCCTCTCACTCACTATGTCTGTCACCCTAAGTCCAGAAGCAAGGAGATTGAAATGGGTTTTGGGAGTGAGTACGGGTTGGACTCACAAAATTAGGGGAATAGGAGAGATATGCATGAAGGAAGGGAAGGGGGCAATGGATGAGTGACACATGTGATACGACCCATCCCAATCCCCCCCCCCCCCCCAAGGGATTAACACGGGATGTGCCATACTCCCGTCTGACACAGAGTGTCAGACAAAGGATAATTCAAAACCTTCAGTCCGACTGGCTTCCAGAGCGCACTAGGATTCGGTGGAGGAGTGTGATGTCTCGGTCTCTACTATAGTCTGCATCCGTGATCAACATGAAGGGCATTAAAATCATTAAAAGCTGTGAGAGGACAACAATCAGTAGTTTAAGAAAACACATTTCATAAGAAGACATTTATACCCTTCACTGCAAAACATGCATGCATTTGAAAACCATTTACCAAACCAATTATTCAAATAACCATTATTAGGGTCTCAACCCCAAATTTCTTAAATCCAAGTCATACGGGCCCCTGCCCAAATCCATTTACACAAATTAATAACATATCAACCATATGTGGGAACTCAGCCCAAAACCGTAAATCCAAGTATGTGGGTCATCACCCAAATCCATAAAACACAGAATTACCATTTCTGAAATCCAATTACCATTTCATAAATCCAATAAACCATGTTTGCCAAATATCATATAACTAATCATGTCGAGGTTTCTAAAGCTATGCGCATGCTACCCGGGGTCTCAAATCTCAAGTCTCCCTAGAGTCCACCCAGGTCAATGTCTGTAGATTAATGACCCTCCTTGGGGGTTATAATCCATCTATGCCTTCTTGAGAGTAAGGTACCCCACGGGGTGACTCCACTCAGTTAGTGCTCTGTGACTACTTCGGAGTCCACCCAAGCCAACGACCCTCCCCAGATGAGACAATCCATAAATACCAGGATGGTATATGAAAAACCATTTCATAATCATTCTTAAAACCTTTCAAAGAATTCATGCCCGGTTTCCCATAAAACCGTCATGAATCCATAAATTCATTTATGGGCCCCCGACCTGAAATCACAATCATAAACCATAACTAGGCCTCAAGCCCGATATCAAAATCAACTAGGCCTCAAGCCCAATCATGTAAACCAACTGGGCCTCCGACCCGATGCCTTATTAAATCAAATGGACTCCAAGTCCAAGAGTTCGTAAAGCAAATGGGTCTTATGCCCGATTCCATATTTCCAAATCCGAAAACAATCCACAAACCAATTGGGCCCCTGGCCCGATAATGTAACTAAAATGGAATTCGAGTCCGAGGGTTTCCAAAACAAATGGGTCTCATGCCCGAGTTTACCTTTTCAAATCCAAAGCCATTTAATTAAACCATCACTGAAACCATAAGCACATATAAGCCTCGTATAAAATCGAAAACCTCGAAATACGTACAAATATGTAAATACTAACTACCATAACAAAATGCACTCAAGGCATCTCAAAACATGTATTTAAACTCATATAAAACATTTAAGCATGCATCAATTTAGAAAATAAGGTCCACTTACAGACGGTCCGAGTTGCCGCCTCAATATGCGTGTCATACACCTTCTTGGGCTAATCACCGTCATCGGGACTCCCAAACCTGTCCAAATCACACTAGAGGGTTACTAACTACCTCATTAACCTCTCATTAAAGTCCCGTAATTTTTTTCAAATTTTTAACTATTTTTAAACTCGATCCTAAACCTTAGAACACCCCGAACTATATCGAAACGATGTCCGATTGACTCGAAACTTGTCCCAAAATGTTCGTTACATCGAAAGGATGAAATTTCATGTTGAACACTTCCCCAAATTCCTCCCCACGCGCCACCCTAAGGCCCTGCGCGTGGGCTTCACGCGCCGGTGAACAGGGCGTCTTCAACCTTCGGCCAGACCGGTCTGAACCGAGTCTCTGTGCATCCGGTCTAGTCGAACCCGCGAAATCGGTTCAGGACGTGTTCTCCCTCATTTTCGGTCTGTTTCCTTCCATTTTAATTCCATTCTCTTTGTTTCATCATTATCTATCTTTCTATATGATCAAAACCATGAAAAACAGGCGAAAGATTACCTGTTCAATCGAAGACCTCACGACCCTGTTTTCCCAGCCACCGTCTAGGGAGTTCCCACCATCCCCAGCCTTCTTTTTCGATAGCCACCTACTCGTACCACTCCCACAAACATCATCCAACCATCAACAACCATTAAAAAAGTTTGAAATTATGAATCCAACATTTGAAATTAACGGGGTTCTCGGGTAAACCTATTTCCTGGGCCATCGTCGCCGTCCACGGTGGTCCTGTCATCACCCAGCCACAATCAACCTCTCCCTCACTCTGCATCTCACCCTCAGTCCAGGGGTAAGAAGATGGATGACATGGGGAAGGGGGGTTTCGGGTTGGTTCGAATGGACGAAGGAAAATGGTAGATGTATGTTTGGGTGTTTGTGAGCAATGGATGAGTGACACTTGTCACTCATCCATTGGACCTATTTCAAAATATCTGGGCCCACTCAGGACAAAAGTCCATCTATCTCGTAAATCGTGCAATAGTTTCTCGAAACTCCTGTGAACTGTAACTTTCCCGTCGAACGTCTGATTTCGACGTGCCGCCTGTCTACGGACTCGTGACGTCCCGATCTACGTCACGGTCATCGGTCCTCGTACGTTTGACTCCCCGAGTCAAAAGTAAAATTTTTGCCCTCATTTAAGGGTAAAATTGTAATTTAACCTTGAACATTCGACAATCCTCGACTAATCCCCAATTAGCCGTACTAATCATTCATTAGTCACTAATCTCTTCTCGAAATTCAGGACGGGTCGTTACGACCTTAGGTGTTCATAATGGGTGTGTTAGGTTGCTAGGGGCATGTTAGGGTGGTTTTGATGGCGGTTAAGGGCTGAGAAATCCTTGGGGAAATTCTGGATTTTTGAACCGTGAGGAGGATAATCAGACCGTAGGTTTTGTGTAGGTTTATGATGCTTTAATCCTTAGGTTTAGATTCATAGAACATGTTTAGGAAGATTAGGAAGGGTTAAGGATTAAATCGGACCAAAATGAGAAGGAAAAGCCATTGGACCGGTCACGCCGGTCCAGTTTCAGAAGGTGGATCGAACCGGCCGATTCGAACCTGCCAGAGGTTGAAGACGCGTGTACAGTACCCGGCGCGTGATCTCACGCGCATGTGGCTTCCTAGGGTTCATGGGGGCGAGTGTCCAACCTTTTGGGAATGTTTTCAACACGTGAAATCTTCTATTCTATATAACGAACATTTTGGGACTGGTTTCGTGTCGATCGGACACCGTCTCAATAATGTTCGGGGCATCGGAAGGTTTAGGTTCGGGATTTAAAATAGTTAAAAATTCTGGAAAATTACGGGGTTTTAGTGGGAGGTTAATTAAGTAGTTAGTAACCTTCTATTACGATTTGGACAGCTTTGGGAGTCCCGGTGACAGTGATTGGCTCGGGAGAGCCATATGGTACACAAATTGAGGCGGCAGCATAGGACGATCTGTGAGTGGACCTTGATTTCTAAACTGTGATGCATGCATAAATGTTGTATATGGATTATGAATGTGATTCTATGATGTTGAATTGGATGGTTGTGAATTATATAGTTTCATGCTTTACGAGGCAATTTACTTGCTTGCATGTTAATCGAGGTTTTCCGATTTTGCACTGATTTCCGTACATATGATTTTGGATATAATTTCATGAAATGGTTTTGGAATTGAAAAGGTAAACTCAGGTTCGAGACCCCTTTGTTTCGGAAACCCTCGGACTCGAAGTCCCTTTTAGTTACGTTCTTGGGCCGGAGGCCCAATTGGTTCTTAAACTGATTTCGGATTTGGAAATATGGAAACAGGCATGAGACCCATTTTATTTACGAAATCGGGCACGAGGCCCAGTTGGTTTACGAATCGGGCTTGGGGTCCAATTTGTATGTGGATTCGAGCCCAGGGCCCAGCTATGTGTTACAAATGGTTTTTAAGGTTCATGACGATTTATGGGAACCGGCATGAACCCTTGAAATGGATTTATGGTTCACGACGGATTATGGGAACCAGCATGAACCCTTGAAATAGATTTATGGTTCATGACGGCTTATGGGGGGCTGGGCATGAATCCTTGAAAGGTTTAAAGAATGATTTCAAAGTTGCCATTTTCACATAAATCCATAAAATATCCGAAAAACATTACAAATCCATCATATCAATTTCCCGACTCATAATCCAAGTCAAACCAAATTTCAAATCTAGGGCCTTCGCCCAAAATAGCAATTTCACAGTTTTCTCGAAAATCGTGCCCAAAACACTGATTAAAATAATCATTAAATCCAGAAATAATCATGCCAAATCATTGCAGTTCAAATCACGCAATAAATCATGTAAAACATTTAACTATGCATGCATATCAGTTTATAAAACAAACGTCCACTCACACACCGTCCAAACCGCTCGCTTTCAAAACTCCACGTGTTTTCGTAATTTCCGGTACCTTCCAGGAATCTCGAATCCTGTCCAAAATCATTACTCAGGGTTATTAATGACTTAATTAACATTATATTAATTCCCCATAATTTTTTGGGAATTAATTACGAATTAAAAACGTAACATAAACTTTCGGGGCCCTCGAAATAATATCGAAACGGGTCCGATTAACTCGAAACCAACGCCAAAATTTTCGTTACAATGTATAGAACAAAAGTCATGTTGAAATCACCTCGGGAATCGTGTCCACGCGCCCTCACGCGCCGCTGTCAGTGGCTGCGCGTGGGTTCCACGCGCCTGCTACAGTGTAGGGCACTGTTCATCGTCCTCGCCCGATTCCCTGCAAATTCGACCCGTTAGCCCGCAAAGCAACCCGATTTAATCCCCATCAATTTTGCATCCTTTCTTTCAATTAATTCATCTAACCTCATCGTTTAATGCTCAATTAAAGATCTGTGATTT
Source organism: Prinsepia uniflora (assembly GCA_032719365.1). NCBI lineage: Eukaryota > Viridiplantae > Streptophyta > Magnoliopsida > Rosales > Rosaceae > Prinsepia > Prinsepia uniflora. The sequence goes on from CM064861.1 coordinate 10,618,655, forward strand.
CAATTACACAATTCCTTACCTCAATCCCTTCGATTATTCGAAAGATACCCGTACACTGTGTAAGACCCGTGTTGTCAGGACCCACCCCGGTTTCACCCCGAAACCCGAGGTAAATCCCCGCTCCCGTCTGACTCCCCGACACAAAACTCAAGTAAAACTCATTCGTATTCTAACCAGTCAAACGCAGGAGTAATTAGACACAAAGTCCCGAGCGTAGCATTTACAAAACATAGTACGAACATACAAAGAAAATAACTCGGTAACTACACGCACACAGAAGCCTTTACTCTACTCTGGGAACCCTCACGTCACTTCTATGCCTCAGACTCTGCCTCGGCGTCAAGACCCCGCGCTCGCTCCACAACCTGGAGGGCAAGTAAAACAGAAAATGTGAGTGGACCAAAAGTACAAAAGTTCAAAAACCATTTTATAAGAAAACCGAGTTTAAACCCTCCGTTTTGAAACCACATGCATAACCAACAGTTATAAACATAGTTATAAAATAATCGTTCTTAAACATCATAAGAAACAGAAACACTATAAAATATCATAGGAAACCATAACATGAGTATCAGAAACCGTATGAAAACCATAACCACCAAATCATCATTTTCCCGATCAAACCTGCTGGATCTATCCGAGTCTTTAAACTCCCGAGTCTTTAAACTCAATCCAGGCCTTAATCATATCCGAGTCTTTAAACTCCCGAGTCTTTAAACTCAATCCGGGTCTTTAAACCCAATCCGGCCGGTCCCCCGTCACATATATCCGGGTCTTTAAACCCAATATCCAGATCCAGCAAATCCAATCCCAAAACCATTTGAAAACTATTTACCAAATCCACATCCAAACCCGAATTCGAAATCACTGGTCCGAAGCCCTTCCGGCGTTTAGAACCGTCATTCCAAACCCAAATCCGGAAAATATCCATTTTCATACCAAAACCACATGTAATCACAAATCATATTTCATAACCCATTTATCATGATTTGAAAACCTTTATCGGTGGAAATCCCCAAATGTGGCATCAAAATCCGAAAACCAACATTTTCTCGAAAACCGTGCCAAAACCGTCTTTTTCTCGAAAAACGTGCAAACACATAAAATCATCATTTCATATTCAATAAACATAGATTCATGATTAAAACCATAAAACAATTATAGAAAACAGTTATGCATGCTCGAGTTTAAAGAAAGGGTCCACTCACAGTACTGAGCCCTACTCGCGTCCCGAACGTCCAGCCCGTTCCTCGGCTTCCTCGGGAAATCCCGATCCTGTCAAACACCGCCAAATTACGTTACTAGCACGTCTACGAAGGTTCACCTAAATTCCCTCAAAAGTCCCCGGACCAAAGACTTAAAACCCCGGGACCCTAAACCTTCACCCTCGCGGAACTAAACTCAAACAACTTCCGATTAACTCGAAACCAATTCCATTGAACTCACAACAACTCCTAGACCAAAAACTATGTTGACCGTTTCTCCCAGAACCGCCGCACGCGCCCCCACGCGCCGCCCAAAGTGGCTGCGCGTGGTCCCACGCGCCAGCTACAGTACCGTCTTCAACCCGTGCTGAACCGGGCTCGACACAGTGCCTGTTGTTTGAACCGGCGAGAGCGGTTCACCGCCGTGCCTGCACCATTTTCCTCCCTCTCTTCACCATCCTCTTCGTCCAACCTTAAGCTATCCATCCCCCTCCTCCTTAGAACTCGACACGGCCCCTACACCGTCGACTCAAGCTCGAACCAGACGGCCTGAACTCCCCTGTTTCACAATCCAGCCACTCCGGTCACCCCCCATCACGGTGACTGTCCCAGAATCTTCCTAGGACCTTACTTAACCTAATCCAACTCGTCTAAACCTTCGACTCAGTCCCTGGGATCACGACTCTTGGATTGAAACAAAACGGAAAAACAGGGCACACAGAGTCCCTCCGTCGCGCCAACCACCACCGTGCACCTCTCGTCACGGCAACACAACCAGACGGTTCCTAGGGCTCAACTAAATCCCCTAAACCACTAAAGACCCATCGATTCAACCCCTAGACTCACGACTTCCGATTCAAAACTCGACGGGAAAACAGGACAAATTTACAAGGATAAGGGATTACCTGCAACCGTCCACCACCGTGCTCGCCGCCGCGGTTCCTGGAGTCCACAACGTCGCCTCAGCCTCCTCTCGAGGTCAATCGCACTTACACACGGCCACAGCACCACCAGCTCCCTCAGTTCCTCTCTGTTTTTCTCTGAAATTCCCGTGGCTCTCAACTCACTCACACACCACCTGCACACTTCTCACCTTCTCAGCACCACCCCAGCATCTCTCAACCTCCTTCTGATCACTCTTCACTCACCAGAACTCATCAACCTACACGATCAATCCTCAATTCCTCCTCACAAACTCACCCTGTTTCTATCTGTGTCGAAGAACAACACACGGGCACACACAGGTGCACCCCAGTTAATTAGGACCGCGCACGTACAGGATTCCACCAGAATCCTCTACACACCTGCCATGTGTCACCATCCTACCCTTCATCTCACATGTGGCTCAATCTCAACCGTCCATTTCTTTCTTTCTGCACAATTCCCAATGTGCAGAAAGACCAATTTACCCTTCTTTTTAACTCATTTTACGGTTTCGCCACTAACGTTCTAGACCCGTATCTCACTCATCGTAAGTCCGATGCATACGTGCCGCCTGTCATCGAACTCAGGACGACGAGATCTATCTAACCATACTAGGTCAACGTACCAAAACTCGTTCGTAGAAAAAGTCAACTATTCCCCCTACTTCACTCAAAATTACAATAATGCCCTCGACCTTCCGAACATCACAACTTCCTCCACGGATGTCGGAATCAGGCGTGCCACCTGCCTAAGGATTCGTGACGTCCTCAACTACGTCCTGGTCACTGGTCAACTCCCATTTGACCACCCGAAATAAAAGTCAACATTTCTGCCCAACCCAGGGGCAAAATCGTCATTCTAAGTTCCCGGACCCCTCGGGACCACCTAACCCCTGATTAACCTTACTAATCACACCTTAATCACTCTAGAAATCCCGATTCTCGGGACGGGTTGTTACACGTGTCCTGGAGGGAACGGTGAACAATCCTACATTCCTGCGAGGAGGGAATGGTGACAGGACCCATCCCAATCCCCCTGGGATTACCGTGGAATGTGCCCTGCTCCCGTCCAACAAGGGGTGTCAGACAAGGGATAACCAAGAGCCACTGCCCAAACGGGGCATCCAGAGTGCGCAATGACCGATGGAGGAGGTGTGCAATGTCCCAGTCTCTGCTGCAATCGCATCCGTAAACAACCTGAAGGGCATTAAAACCAAAAGCTGTGAGTGGACAAAAACCAATAAGTTTATCAAATACATTTATAAGACATTTATGCCCTCCAATAAAAACGTATGCATGCTACGAAAACCAGTAACCAAAACGTTTGCTCAACCGAGCCATTAGAGTCTTAGCCCAAAAACCGTTAACCAAAAACCAAGTGTGGGAACTCTGCCCAAAACAGTGGAATACCACAACCATACATAAACAACCATGTGGGCCACCCCCAAAGCCATAAATATAAATCCAAAAATCCAAAACCATTTAGGGTCCCCGACCCGACATACCATTTCATAACCAATAATCCATTTTTTACCATATAACACATATCCAACCAATAAGCCATTTTATTTATTAATCCATATTTACCATTACCATCACCAGCATCCCAGAAGCTCAGCGTCCCAAACGCTTGACGTCCCTGACGTCATATCTCATGGTATTAATAATCTACGCGTGCTGCCCGGGGTCTCTCCGGGTCCATATATCTGACATCCCTGATGTCTGACGTCCCTGACGTCAATCATAACAATCCTGCTCCTGAGTCATCATACGGTCCGACTGCTCCGTATAATGACCCCTCGCAGGCAATGCACCGTGACTTCCCCAGTGTCCCAGACATCTGGAGGAGACCATCATATATCCTTGTATCCAGATGGTATATGGAAAACAGTTTTATTAAATCCTTTCATCACATCATTACAATGGGCCCTGCCCGAAATTTCCATAAAACCATGTAATTCCATTTAGGGTCCCTGACCCAAAATCACAATTATTAAACATAGGGTCCCTGACCCGAAATCACCATTATAATCCAACTGGGCCTCATGCCCCATTTTATGAACCACTGGGCCCACGGCCCGATTTATAAACCAACTGGGCCCGCAGCCCGACTTATAAACCCATTGGACCCACGGCCCGAATTTGTAAATCAACTGGGCCCCTGGCCCGATAACATAACTCAAATGGGTCTCAGCCCAATTTCATACCAACTGGGCCCCTGGCCCGATTTCATTAACCAACTGGGCCCCCGCCCCGATTCTCAAATGGACTCCAAGTCCGAAATTTCCAAAACAAGTGGGCCTCAAGCCCGAGTTTATATTTCCAATTTCAAAACCATTTCATCATATCATATCATATGATGACATGTGTCACTCATCAAGGGTCCAGATTCTTCAATTACTATTCATTATTATATTATTATTTTATTTCGAGTCTCGGTTAGTTCGGTTAATCGCGATTACGTCCGTGACCATAACTTCGTCGTCGAATCTCCGATTTCGGCATGCGGCCTGTCGTTGGATTCCTATCGACGATACCTACGTAACGGTCCTTGGCCCTCGTCCATCGGACCTCCCGGTCAAAAAGTCAACATTTGGCCCCTAATATGCCAAATTACCAAAATACCCCTCAACTTCCGAACCTCATAACTTTCTCTACGAATGTCGGAATCGAACGTGTCACCTATCTATGAACTCGTGACGTCCCGAACTACGTCACGGTCATCGGCCAAAGTCCGTTTGACAGCCCGATCAAAAAGTCAACATTTTGCCCACGACTAGGGGCAAAACGGTCATTTTGCACATTTTGTCCGATTCCGCCCTACTAAGCACCGTTCAACCTCACTAATCGAGATTAGTCACTAATCTAATCCCGGAATTCGGGACGGGTCGTTACAATCTTCCCTCCTTAATAAATTTCGTCCTCGAAATTCCAACCGATCTAAACTCAAACGTACTTCCCTCCTTAATTAGTTTCGCTCTCGAAACTCGACTATCTTGATTCCACAAACACCCCGTGGAAAGTGGAATCGACCACGCAACACGTGTACACCCGTACACCAACCAATAAGACAAAACTTGTCTGCACTCTACGTACCACTAATACGCAAAACGCAATGACTACATTCGACCCCGTCGAATGACTGAAACTACTTGTTTCGAATTTGACACCACTTGTCAAATCGACTATTTGTTGACGCAACAACTCTACGGTTCCTTTCCCACTCCCACTATGTCAGGACCCACCCCGGTTTCACCCCGAAACCCGAGGTAAATCCCGCTCCCGTCTGACTCCCCGACACAACACTCAAGTAAAACTCACTCTAACCCAGTCAGACGCAGGAGTAAGTACAAAATATCCCAAACTTATCGTTTACAGAGCATAGCACTAAATTACAAGGAAAATAAAAACTGATAAAGTACGGGCACACAGAAGCCTTTAAACTCTTCTAGGACCCCTCATGTCACTTCTATGCCTCGGACATTGCCTCGACGTCAAGACCCCGCGCTAGCTCCACAACCTAGAGGGCAATTTAAAACAGAAAATGTGAGTGGACCAGAAAGCACAAAAAGTTCAAAACCACTTTATATGAGAACCGAGTTTTAACCCTCCGTTTTGAAACCACATGCATAACCAACAGTTATGAACACATTTATAAAATAATCATTATAAAACATCATAAGAAACAGAAACACTGTAAAATATCATAAGAAACCATAACACGAGCATCAGAAACCGTATCAAATCCTCATTTCCCGATCGAACCTGCTGGACCTATCCGAGTCTTTAAACTCCAGAGTCTTTAAACTCAATTCAGGCCTTAATAATATCCGAGTCTTTAAACTCCCGAGTCTTTAAACTCAAGGCCTACGGGGGAAAGATCAATATATCCGAAATCACTGGTCCGAAGCCCTTCCGGCGTTCAGAACCGTCATTCCGAACCCAAATCCGAAAAAATATCCATTTTCATACCAAAACCACATGTAATCACAATTCATATTTCTTAACCCATTTATCATTATCAGAAAACCTTTATAGGTGAAAATCCCCAAATGTGTCATCAAAATCCGAAAACCAGCATTTTCTCGAAAAACGTGCAAAATTTCGAACATGTCTCGAAAACCATCATAACATATACAATGAACATAGTGTCTTAAGGAAAACCATCAAAAACGTATATAAAAACAGTTATGCATGATCGAGTTTAAGGAAAGGGTCCACTCACAGTACTGAGCCCTACTCGCGTCCCGAACGTCCAGCCCGTTCCTCGACTTCCTCGGGAGATCCCGATCCTGTCAAACACCGTCAACTTACGTCACTAATACGTCTACAAACACTCACCTAAATTCCCTAAAAAAATCCCCGAATCGAAAACCGAAAACCCGGGACCCTAAACATTCTCCCTCGCGGAACTACACTCAAACGACTTCCGATTGAGTCGAAACCAACTCCATTGAACTCAACACAACTCCTAGACCAAAAGTGGCTGCGCCCCGCACGCCGCCGCACGCGCCCCCACGCGCCGCCCAAAGTGGCTGCGCGTGGCCCTCACGCGCCTAGCTACAGTACCATCATCATCCTCCCGCACTGTGCTGAACCGGCCGCCGTGGCTTGGACCGGCGAGAAGCGTTCTCCGCCGTCCGGCCACCATTGCACTCCCTTTCTTCTCCTGCAGCTTCGTCCAGACACCACGAATCCATTCCCCTCACTCTCCTGGTTCGATTCGACTCCCAGCTTCACGACTGAAGCTTGAACCAGACGGCCCTCAGACCCCTGTTTCACGATCCGGCTACTCCGGTCACCTCCCGTCACGGTGGCAACACCAGACGATCCCTAAGGCTTCACTGAACCTAGACCACACCTCCTTTACCTTCGACTCAGCCCCAAACTCGTCGACTTTGAGTTCGAAGCTCACGGCCGAAACAGAGTAACAGAGCACCCCTCTGCGACTGAGCTCCGCCGTGGACACCCCCGTCACGGCGACCACCACAAATCATTCCTAGGACCTCCCTGAACATAACCCTGACCTCCAATCACTTCGACTCTAAGCCTAGACTCACGACTTTCAAATTGAATTTCCACGGGAAAACAGAGCACAGGAATCTCACCTTCGATTGCAGCTCCGCCGTGCCGCCGTGCACGATTGCACCGCCAAATCACGACCACCAGCTCCGCCCTGCCTCACTGTCACTCTCACAACTCGCTAATCACTCACCCTTGCACCCAGATCGATCAATTCTCCTCAATTCTCACACTCTGTTTCTCTGTGTTTGTCGAAGAACAAACACGGGTATGCACGGTTCCACCCAAATAATTGGGCTGTGAACACACAGGATTCCACCAGAACCCTCTAGCTCTTTGCCATGTGTCACCATCCCTTCAATCTTTATTCCATCGGCTTAAACCCCAGCCGTCCATTCCTTTCTCTCTGCACAAATCCCCATAAACCCAAAAAGACTAAAATACCCTTCTGTTTAACATATTTTTACGGTTTTACCGAAACTTCCTAGACCCGTAACTCTCGCCTCGTAAGTCCGATGAACACGTGCCGCCTGTCGTTGAATTCAGGACGACGAGATCTACCCAACCATGCTAGGTCAACCTACCAAAACCCGATTATACAAAAAGTCAACGTTTCCCCCTATTTTACCAAAATTACGATAATACCCTCGACCTTCCGAACATCACAACTTCCTCCTCGGATGTCGGAATCAAACATACCACATGTCTACGGGTTCATGACGTCCTAAATTACGTCCTGGTCCCTGGCCAATACCCAATTGACCACCCGAAATAAAAGTCAACATTTTTGCCCGAATCAGGGGCAAAATCGTCATTCTCCACTAGTGACCCCATCGGGACCAATTAACCCCTGATTAACCTTACTAATCACACCTTAATCACTCTACTAATCCCAATTCTCGGGACGGGTTGTTACACACTAGGAGTCAGCTGACCCCACTCAACAATCTATGTTGACACATCCTGAAAAACTGTCACCACACAGTTGTTGTCAGTCGAAAACTGACACTAGACTCACTCGTGATTACACAATCCACCAACTTACTTGACTTAAATCTATACTTACCAACATTGCACAAGACTCATCGGAAATACCATGACCCATTGCATAGTAATGTCCGGCCCACGACTAGTCCAGTGGTATCGGAACCAATCCGACTACCAACACGCTCACTGACACACCTAGGGTATAATCCATCGAGTAGACTACAACCACCTAGGTCGTAGCCAAACACGTTCCAATGATGGAGTACATTTGCCCAATCCAGCATGAGACAAAACGAAACTCCACCCATCATTTAGTTCCAATTCCAAATCCGAATCCGCAATTTCGTAAGAAATCCCGAATCCAAACCCAGATATCAAATTTTTAATTCGTTGCCAAATCCGAATCCGAAATCATTATTCCGTAAGCTAGCATTTGGAATAACCATTCCGTACCCAAATCCGGAAATCCATTTTCAAGTTCCAAAATCGAATCCTGAATCGTCACCCAGAAATTCGATTCCAAATCCCGAAATCTTGTTCACATTTACCAAGACACACCAAAACCGAACCTATCGGTCACCTGTTCAATACCTCCAATTGACTTCATAGGGAAGTCAATCCAACCTCCACACGTCTAAGGTTGACAAAGTCCGACCAGTCGGAAACCTACTCACTCGAGTAAGATACCATACGGGCTCCACTTCGAAAAGAAGTCCAATCCCGTCATTACGACTCACATACCCAAGTTCGTATCGATCCTTGTCATTCCACCTAGGAAAAACCAAGGATGATCCAAAACAATGACACCAATACTCATCCTACGTGGATGCAAACAAAACTCGATGCACTCACCACACCATGTACCACAACATCGTCTGCCACCAAACAGAAAATGGGAAATCTCGTTTACCTAATTTCGAATACATAGCTCCTCATGATGACCCAAAAACACACATGGGCCCACCAACCAATACACGCTCAACGTACTGGTAACTACAGTCAATGTTTGCCAGGGCAGAAAGCAAGAAGTCAACCCCAATGACTTCGGAATACCAATCACCAAAAACGAGCACCACTCTCGTTCCCCAATCACAACTTTCCTCAAAACTAAGGTTCCAACCATGTTGGAAACAGACCTACTCCCAACGAGATGTCAAGTCCAACCATTGGACTCCCAACATCCCCAGCTCACTTAGACAACTACGTGTCCACAATCAATCCGTTATTGTTCCGTTCGCACATCCCAACCTTTACAGGTTCAACACTCGATTTTTCAAGTTCTCAATTATACCTTTTTATCCACTCATCACTTGTCATTTTACCCCTGTCGGGACTAATCCCAACACATCACAATCTCAACTGGATCCCATCCAGTCCATCACTCAACCACTACCGAATCCCAAAGACCGAACATATGTTCATCATGACGGAGTCACCCCTCAACTTGTGGCTCATCGTCAACACCATCACCGACACTAGCACCAGCGCTAGTACCAGCACCAACACACTATCAACAACACTAGTATCAGCACCCAGGCATCCATACTAGCATCAGCACAAAAGTACCAACCCACAAACATCCATAATGCACACCGTGTGCAAATACGACAACCCAGGATCTCCGTTCATACCGAACGACGATCCCGTACCTCACGACTATGGGTACCATCACTCTGACAATCCACATCAGGAAAATGAACGTTCCTTGAACGTCCCCTGATCCTCAAGTATTATAACCACACTAATGACCCTCGATAGCCAGTCATCTCCATATGACTACCGACTAACTGTCATTGCTATCGAGATCCGCATCCACACATCACACCAATACCCGATCCAACACGGGATTCCATAATTTATCTCAGAACCGTATTCGTAGATCGAATCCCATAGTTCTGACTAGACTTACCAGAGCCATCCACATGGTCATCCATGACCTCAGCCGCTCGTCGCAACACAAGTTCTCATCCACTAATCATTATTAAGGTTTACCTTTTGAATCCATCATATACTCGAATTCCACCATTACACCCTATGGTTCACCCGAACCCAACCACTTTCCGTAATATAAAACTCACAATCTGACCGACCTCGCGGTCTAGACATCGTATAGACGTCAGATCCAATCCTACCATCCCATCAGTGTGGGTTCCACCACTAGGTCATCGGCCAACTCCGATGAACCAACATCCCTCACTAGAAACCACCACAAGGGTTCACATTTTTAAACCATTACTCACATGAGGTTCCCCGAACCTGGCTGCACCTAGCAGCACAACAATTTAATATTACATGACCGAACCGTCGGTCCCACAATACCAGTTCATCACAATCAACCCCACTTGGGTCGAATCACATTAATGCACGGCGTATCGGGCCAATCATATTCTATCCATTATCCCAACCCAAAAACTATCTATCAGGTTGATAACGAATAGCAGCCCAATGAGACATCACACCCTCGACCTGCGCGCACAAATAGAGCAACCGTGATCTGATACCAAGTTGACAGGACCCATCCCAATCCCTCTGGGATTACCGTGGAATGTGCCCTGCTCCCGTCCAACAAGGGGTGTCAGACAAGGGATAACCAAGAGCCACTGCCCAAACGGGGCATCCAGAGTGCGCAAGGACCGATGGAGGAGGTGTGCAATGTCCCAGTCTCTGCTGCAATCGCATCCATAAACAACCTGAAGGGCATTAAAACCAAAAGCTGTGAGTGGACAAAAACCAATAAGTTTATCAAATACATTTATAAGACATTTATGCCCTCCAATAAAAACGTATGCATGCCACGAAAACCAGTAACCAAAACGTTTGCTCAACCGAGCCATTAGAGCCTTAGCCCAAAAACCGTTAACCAAAAACCAAGTGTGGGAACTCTGCCTAAAACAGTGGAATACCACAACCATACATAAACAACCATGTGGGCCACCCCCAAAAGCCATAAATATAAATCCAAAAATCCAAAACCATTTAGGGTCCCCGACCCGACATACCATTTCATAACCAATAATCCATTTTTTACCATATAACACATATCCAACCAATAAGCCATTTTATTTATTAATCCATATTTACCATTACCATCACCAGCATCCCAGATGCTCAGCGTCCCAGACGCTTGACGTCCCTGACGTCATATCTCACGGTATTAATAAGCTACGCGTGCTGCCCGGGGTCTCTCCGGGTCCATATATCTGACGTCCCTGATGTCTGACGTCCCTGACGTCAATCATAGCAATCCTGCTCCTGAGTCATCATACGGTCCGGCTGCTCCGTATAATGACCCCTCGCAGGCAATGCACCGTGACTTCCCCAGTGTCCCAGACATCTGGAGGAGACCATCATATATCCTTGTATCCAGATGGTATATGGAAAACAGTTTTATTAAATCCTTTCATCACATCATTACAATGGGCCCTGCCCGAAATTTCCATAAAACCATGTAATTCCATTTAGGGTCCCTGACCCAAAATCACAATTATTAAACATAGGGTCCCTGACCCGAAATCACCATTATAATCCAACTGGGCCTCATGCCCCATTTTATGAACCACTGGGCCCACGACCCGATTTATAAACCAACTGGGCCCGCAGCCCGACTTATAAACCCACTGGGCCCACGGCCCAAATTTATAAATCAACTGGGCCCCTGGCCCGATAACATAACTCAAATGGGTCTCAGCCCGATTTCATACCAACTGGGCCCCTGGCCCGATTTCATTAACCAACTGGGCCCCCGGCCCGATTCTCAAATGGACTCCAAGTCCGAAATTTCCAAAACATGTGGGCTTCAAGCCCGAGTTTATATTTCCAATTTCAAAACCATTTCATCATATTATATCCAAGTCATAAATATGGAAAATCCATGTAAAACCTGAAAACCTTGATTTACGTGCAAGCACGTAAATCGCCTCGAAATACGTGAAACCGTGCAATTTACCAACAATCAAATCAACATCATACAACCACAATCACAATCCATATAAAACAGTTAGGCATGCATAGAATTTATAAAACCAAAGTCCACTCACAGACCGTTTTAACGGTATGCCTCGATACGCGTGCCACCGGCCCTCCCGGGCCACACCACTATCACCGGGACTCCCAATCCTGTCCAAATTAAATTAGAGGGTTAATAACCTCATCATGAACATCCTATCAAAGTCCCGTAATTTTCCCGAATTTTTAATTATTTTTAACCTTAATTTAAAACCTTCGGACATCCCGAACAATATCGAGACGGTGTCCAATCGACACGAAACCAATCCCAAAATGTTCGTTACATTAAATAGGACAGAAGTCATGTTGACCTCACCTCGAGATTCGTGTCCACGCACAGTCACGCGGCACCGTGAGTGGCTGCGCGTGAAACCCACGCGCCGTGAACAGTGTCAACGTTTAACCCGTTTCTCTGATAAACGGGTCACCGTGACCCGCGACCCAACCCGACTGGTTCTCCGTCATTCCTCGATCATTTTGGATGGGGTTTCCACCTACAAGTTCGTATGAGTTAAACTAAAAGTTCTGTGGAACCAAAGACTAGAAAACACGTCTAGATCGTACCTCCCCGATCGAGAAGCTCACGGCCAAAACTCCACCATCGACTGCTCCCAGTTCCAACCACCATTCTCCTCGAAAACGGTCCCTACCAACTCGTTTCATCCCCAAGATCAACATCCTGGTCACTAGATTGATTAACACACCGTAAAACTCAGGCTGCCATTTTTGTACCCGAAACGAACTCACGGGTTCAAGGCTTACCTCGCCGCCGTGGCTACCGCCGTGGCCACCAGCATGCCCAGTTCGACTCCAGGAACATCCTACATCCATTTAAAACGATCAAAACCAGCCCACAACGACTTCCAAATTCTGAGTTTCGGACCTCCCCTGTTTTTCCTCTCCTCCGCCAACCTCGCAGTCTCCCGTCGTCTCCCGTCGTCTCCCGTTGTCTCTCAAGCCTCACCGTGCAGCTAATCTCTCACACACACCAACACAGAGGAGATTGGTGAGGTGGTTTGGACGTTTGGGTGTTTTGGGGCGATCGGGTTCCTCTCGGGTCTGGGGGTTTCCCGGCCGTGCAGGGCGGCCGTGAGGTGGTGGCCGGCGTCTGGAGGTGGCTGATGTGTGTCTGAAGGTGTCTGGTGTGTAGGTTGAGGCTGAGATGTGATGAGGTGATGATGCGTTTGTTCATGGAAGGAAACCGTGCTCACGGTTTGAGAGAAATGAAAGTGAGAGAGATGAGTAGTCTGATCCAAATAAAGAGAGAGGGAAATGAATCAACGGCCCAGATTCAATCTGTGGTTAGAGATGGATGGTGAGGATTTAAGGAGAGGAAATAATTAATTAATTAAATGGCCAACATAGATCCCTGATTTAGGGAATGTAGGGGATGATGACATGTGTCACTCATCAAGGGTCCAGATTCGTCAATTACTATTCATTATTATATTATTATTTTATTCCGAGTCTCGGTTAGTTCGGTTAATCGCGATTACGTCCGTGACCATAACTTCGTCGTCGAATCTCCGATTTCGGCATGCCGCCTGTCGTTGGATTCGTATCGACGATACCTACGTAACGGTCTTTGGCCCTCGTCCATCGGACCTCCCGGTCAAAAAGTCAACATTTGGCCCCTAATATGCCAAATTACCAAAATACCCCTCAACTTCCGAACCTCATAACTTTCTCTACGAATGTCGGAATCGAACGTGCCACCTGTCTATGAACTCGTGGCGTCCCGAACTACGTCACGGTCATCGGCCAAAGTCCGTTTGACAGCCCGATCAAAAAGTCAACATTTTGCCCACGACCAGGGGCAAAACGGTCATTTTGCACATTTTGTCCGATTCCGCCCTACTAAGTACCGTTCAACCTCACTAATCGAGATTAGTCACTAATCTAATCCCGGAATTCGGGACGGGTCGTTACAAATGGTCTGGGAAGGGAATGGTGGTGTGCCTTAAAGGTGTAGGCACACACCTATCTAGCATGAGGCCTTTTGGGAGCTCAGTGGCTTTGGGGGGGATTGGAACCCCAAAGTTAAGCGAGTTGAGGCTGGTGCAATTCCAGATGGGTGACCCCCTGGGAAGTTGCACCGTGAGCTCCCGAAAACAAAACCGTGAGGGCGAGGCCCAAAGCGGACAATATCGTGCTAGATGAATCGGGACCTGACAGAAGAGGGTCGGGTCTTGACAATTTGGTATCAGAGCCAAACCCCAACCGGGAAGTGTGCCAGCGAGGACGCTGGGCCCTAAGGGGGTGGATTGTAAGACCCGTGTCCTGGAGGGAACGGTGAACAATCCCACATTCCTGCGAGGGGGGAATGGTCTGGGAAGGGAATGGTGGTGTGCCTTAAAGGTGTAGGCACACACCTATCTAGCATGAGGCCTTTTGGGAGCTCAGTGGCTTTGGGGGGATTGGAACCCCAAAGTTAAGCGAGTTGAGGCTGGTGCAATTCCAGATGGGTGACCCCCTGGGAAGTTGCACTTTGAGCTCCCGAAAACAAAACCGTGAGGGCGAGGCCCAAAGCGGACAATATCGTGCTAGATGAATCGGGACCTGACAGAAGAGGGTCGGGTCCTGACACACTGTTCATTCTTCGAAGGTCATCATTTTCCATCGTTTTCCTTCAATTGGTCCATCCAAAAGCTTCATAGGATTCTTATAAACTTGTTTCCCATGTCAATTGCACTCTTCAACCCCTCCAAATTCACGACTTAACCTTGAATTTTCGAGAGGCTTGCGAGTTCTGTTCTTGACTAAACCACCATCGATTTCCTTCGTTTTTGATTGGGTTCACTTCAGTTTGAGCTCAGAAAGCTTAATCCAAGCTCAATTTCAGTGTTTGTGGTCTATAAATTCCAATTCGAAAATTGATCAATTTGAATTTCATGAATCTGGGTCTCGGGTTTGGGTCTTCTCTCACAATTTCAACACCCTTCTTCACTGGTTCTCTCCCTTTTTTCTTTCCTACAAGCCATACTCAAACACACGGGTAAATCCAATTAAATCCATTCACCGTCATCATCCAATTAGCACAACACTGCCACCAATTGCAATTTTCATAGTGACATGTGTCACTTAATTACACAAATGACTCATCCACACGGCTGAATCAGCCAATTAACTGTCTAATTCGCCATGCTGCCCAAAATTACCATTTTGCCCTTCCTTGGCTAATTACCAAAATACCCCTCACCGTTCGAGACCCCTAACTTTCACATCCGAGCTCCGATTGATGCATGTCGCCTGTCTAAGGATTCAGCGTCCCGAGACCTACTCAACGGTCCTCCCGAAAAGTCCAAACAAGGTCCCGATCAAAAAATCAACTTTTGTCCCTATAACCAAGAGCAAAATAGTCATTCCTTCCAATTTTTCCAAATTTTTCCTTTTTCGAATTTCCAGGTCGTCACACATACAAGAAAAGGAAACGTTCCTTGAACTTCCCCTGATTCTCAGCAACCACAACTACAACCACTCTCGATAATAGTGCCTGCCACAATCTCGTGCATACCCAACCACCGGACATCGCTATCGAGACTCCACATCCAACGGAATCAACCGCCTGTACTAACTACTCTGTATCCCCACTTCGGGATTACATTGACAAGTACCAAATCCTAGTAACCTGTCCAACTAATCTCTAACTAGTCTCAACTCGACTCATATTTTCGAACTAATATTATACAATAGGGTTTCCCTCCAAGGTCATCAACTAACTCCGTTGTACTCATAAACTCTAACCCATCAATCACCACTAGAGTTCACCTTTCCAGACCGTCCATCATAGTTTAGGGTTCCACAATCACACCCTAGGGTTCCTCTGAATCTGACCTACCCCGTGATCCTGACATTGTATGGACGTCAATCCAATCCTACTACCAACTCAACTAGGGTTCCCCGAACCCAATTACTCATCGCAACACAATTCACAAATCAGAATGACCTGACCATCTAATGGTCACAACTCCATACTATCGTCATATCAGATCTTACAACATCGTGATAGACGATTCAGACATAACCGTCTCACGGTCAAAACTCTAAAGTAATGTTACGTTCATCCCTCTATAGGGTCCCACACTGCCAAACCGCGACACAACTATGGCATACTCAAGCATCAAATGCCGAACCAAAACTATCCACGATTCAATTCCATTAACTATCATACTGGCATCCTAATTATCAGGTTGATAACGAACTGCAGCCCATAGAGATATCACATCCTCGACCTGCACGTAACTCAAGAGCAAACCTGCTCTGATACCACTTGACACGAACCATCCCAATCCTCCCGGGATTAACACGGGATGTGCCATGCTCCCGTCTGACACGGAATATCAGACAAGGGATAATTCAGAACCTTCAGCCCGACCGGCTTCCAGAGCGCGCTAGGATCCGGTGGAGGAGTGTGATGTCTCGGTTTCTGCTACAGTCTGCATCAGTGATCAACCTGAAGGGCATTAAAATCATTAAAATCTGTGAGTCGACAAAAATCAGTAGTTTAAGAAAAAAGATTTCATAAGAAGACATTTATGCCCTTCACTAAAAAGCATGCATGCGTTCGAAAACCATTTACCAAACCATTTATTCAAATAACCATTATTAGGGTCTCAGCCCCAAATTTCGTAAATCCAAGTCATACGGGTCCCTGCCCAAATCCATTTACACAAATTCATAACATATCAACCATATGTGGGAACTCAGTCCAAAACCGTAAATCCGAGTATGTGGGTCATCGCCCAAATCCATAAAACACAGAATTACCATTTCTAAATTCCAATTACCATTTCATAAATCCAATAAACCATGTTTACCAAATATCATATAACCAATCCTGTCACGATTTTTAAAGCTACGCGCATGTTACCCAGGGTCTCAAATCCCAAGTCTCCCCAGGGTCTGCCTAGGTCAATGTCGGCAGATCAATGACCCTCCCTGGGGGTTATAATCCATCTATGCCTTCTTGAGAGTAAGGTACCCCACGGGGCGACTCCACTCAGTTAGTGCTCCGTGACTACTTTGGGGTCCACCCAGGTGAACGACCCTCCCCGAAGGAGACAATCCATAAATACCAAGATAGTATATGAAAAACCATTTCGTAATCAATCTTAAAACCTTTCAAACCTTTCAAAGGATTCATGCCTGGTTTCCCATAAAACCGTCATGAATCCAGAAATTCATTTATGGGTCCCCGACCCGAAATCACAATCATAAACCATAACTGGGCCTCATGCCTGATATCAAAATCAAATGGGCCTCAAGCTCGATCATGTAAACCAACTGGGCCTCAAGCCCGATCATGTAAACCAACTGGGCCTCCAGCCCGATGCCTTATTAAATCAAATGGACTCCAAGTCCAAGAGTTCGTAAATCAAATGGGTCTCATGCTCGATTCCATATTTCCAAATCCGAAAACAATCCATGAACCAATTGGGTCCCTGGCCCAATAATGTAACTAAAATTGACTTCGAGTCCAAGGGTTTCCAAAAAAAATGGGTCTTATGCCCGAGTTTACCTTTTCAAATCCAAAAAAAATTCATTAAACCATCACCGAAACCATAAGCACATATAAGCCCCGTATAAAACTGAAAACCTCAAAATACGTGTAAATACGTAAATACTAACTACCACAACCAAATGCACTCAAGGTATCTCAAAACATGTATTTAAACGCATATAAAACATTTAAGCATGCATCAATTTACAAAACAAGGTCCACTTACAGACCGTCCGAGCTATCACATCGATATGCGTGCCATACGCCTTCCCGGGCTAATCACCTTCACCGAGACTCCCAAACCTGTCCAAATTACACTAGAGGGTTACTAACTACCTAATTAACCTCTCATTAAAGCCCTGTAATTTTCCCGAATTTTTAAATATTTTAAAACTCGATCCTAAACCTTCGAACACCCCAAACTATATCGAAACGATGTCCGATTGACTCGAAACTTGTCCCAAAATGTTCGTTACATCGAAAGGATGAAATTGCATGTTGAACACTTCCCCAAAATCCTCTCATCGCGCCGCCATGTGCCACCCTAAGGCCTTGCACGTGGGCTTCAGGCACCGGTGAACATGGCGTCTTCAACCTTCGGCCAGACCGGTCCGAACTAGGTCTCTGTGCATCCGGTCTAACAGAACCAGCAGAACTGGTTCAGGCCGTGTTCTCCCTCATTTTCGGTCTGTTTCCTTCCATTTTAATTCCATTCTCTTTGTTTCATCATTATCTATATTTCTATACGATCAAAACCATGAAAAGCAGGCGAGAGATTACCTGTTAAATCGAAGACCTCACGGCCCTGTTTTCCCAGCCCCCATCTAAGGCATTCCCACCGTCCTCAGCCTTCGCTTTCGATAGCCACCTACTTGTACCAATCCCACAAACATCATCTATCAGGACCCGTCCCAATCCCCCTGGGATTAACGCGGGACAGGCCTAATCCCTTCGGACACGGAGTGTCAGACAAGGGAAAATTCCGACTTTAGCACACTCGAGGCTTCAGAGAACGCCAGGATTCGGAGGAGGAGTGTGATGTCTCAGTCTCTGCTACAGCCCTCATCCGCTGTCAACCTAAAGGGCACTCAAAATATTAAAAGCTGTGAGTGGACAAAACAAAGAATTTATAAAAACATATTCAAAAAAGACATTTATACCCTTCACTAAAAAGCATACATGCATTCGAAAACCATTTACCAAACCATTAGGGCCTTGGCCCAAAATCAACAATGAAACCAATCATTCGGACCACTGCCCAAATCCATATGGGACTCAGCCCAAAATGTAACGACCCGGACGTTCAAAAAGGGGAAGTTTGGAAAATTCGAAGAAAAGGACGATTTTGCCCTTAGGTAATGTGCGAACGGTTGACTTTTTGATCGGGGGGTCAAATGGACTTTGACCGATAACTGTGACATAGTACGGGACGTCACGAGTTCATAGACAGGTGGCACGCCCGATTCCGACATTCGAGGAGGAAGTTATGACGTTCGGAAGTTCAAGGGCATTTTCGTAATTCGGACGAGAAGGGGGAAAATGTTGACTTTTTGATTGACAACTAATTTTCACACAATTCGAGGACTGTTAGGTAGGTCTTGATTCCCTGAGTACAACGGTAGGTGGCACGCTGAAATCCGACTTCAGACGAGTAAGTTATGACTCTAGAACGAGGAAGGGCATTTTGGTAATTTGTGAAGGAGGGGTAAAATGGTCATTTTGAGGGTGCAGGTTGAAACAGCCGTGAGTGGGTGTTTTTGAATTGAGAAAAAAAAAACAGAGCACGGGTATGGATTATTTATGTAGCAAATTGGTTGGGCTGAGTGTTAAGTAATTGTTTAAGCAATTGAGTGGAGCAGTGCACAGGTATGCAATGGTGAGTTTGGGAACAGGAGCTGCTGGTGCTTCTGAAAATTGGGAAAAATAGAGACAGTGGAGGCAAGTGCAAGTATGTGAGATTGTGCGTTGGTGGGAAACTTAAAAAATGAAGTAGTGTGTGTGGAAGTGGAGAGGGGAAACAGAATACTTGAATAGTTTTTACAGATGACAGAGCACGGGTAGCACTTTGGGGAATGCTTGGTGCTGTCGGAACTATAAAAAATAGAGGTGGTTTCCCACGTTTGATCGACTTCCCAAGACCATTATGAGGGGAAATGATAGCTGAAATGGATGGGAGAAAGAGAGAACAGAGTTCTGAGATGGAAAGAGGAAAGAAAGGGAGGAAAATGGGAGAGGAGAGTCCAAAAACCCGAAACCTGTCTTTGTGTGAATTCAAATCTGAATTTGAATTTTAGGCCAGCCCAAGCCAAATTGAGGCTCGAATCAGTCTTCTGGAACCTTAATTAGTCGATCCAAATCAAGTATTGCAAGGTTCGAAGCCCGTTGAGCTAAGAACAGACATGGCAGAGCTTGGAAAATTCGAAGGTTTGAGTCGCGTAATTGGAGGTGTTGGACAATGCAATTGAGCTTTAAAACCAATTCATGATGGTATTACGAATGACAGGACCCCGTCCCAATTGGACGTCAAAAACCGAGCCCGGTCCTGCTCCCGTCTGACAAGTCAACCAAATGCCCGAAACTACCCTTCAGTGCTTGCCAGATAAGGGATAATTGCGCTGATTTCTGCTGCTACCTCTACCTCGTGATCAGTCCCGAACGTCGTACCACGACCTGGAGGGTCACAAAACAGAAAATGTGTGAGTGGAAAAAAATGACCTCTTATAAAAACATTTGCCAAAATACATTCTTACCCTCCAGTTTTCACAAACTTGCATGCATATCATAAAAAATGAGTAATAGTATGAAATCATTCAAGTATGAACCGTGGACCGATAAAATCAAAACATATTTTCCCATGGTCCATAAAACTCATGTTTACCAAATCAGTTCATGTTATAAACCATCAAATCCCGGCTCTCAGGCCAAAACATGTGAAAACATAATCACCTGGCCATAAGGACCAAAAACCCGTACTCAATACCAGTACTGACACGACCCATCCCAATCCCCCCGGGATTACCATGGAATGTGTCATGCTCCCGTCTGACAAGAGGCGTCAGACAAGGGATAACCGATTGCCATTACCCAAACGGGCTTCCAGAGTGCGTAAGGATCGATGGAGGAGGTGTGCGATGCTCAAGTCTCTGCTGCAGTCGTATCCGGAATCAACCTGAAGGGCATTAAAAACAAAAGCTGTGAGTGGACGAAAATAAACAAGTCTGTTAAAAACATTTATAAGACATTTATGCCCCTCAGTAAAATCATATGCATGCACCAAAAACCAATAATCCCATATTTATTTAGAAATAACCATTAGGGCCTTAGCCCGGAAACCAAAGCATAGTTTCAAATTCCAAAAGTCAATCCAAGAGTTATTTCATCAATCTAGTAATATTCATTTATTATTTTTCCATCTCCGGCATCCCCGATGCCTAGCGTCCTAGACGCTTGACGTTCCAGACGTCATATCTCACGGTATTAAGCAACGCGTGCTGCCCGGGGTCTCACCGGGTCCATATCTCTGACATCCCCGATGTCTGACGTCCATGACGTCCAGCAATCCTGCTCCTGGATCACTATACGGTCCGGTAGCTCCGTACAATGAGCCCTCGCAAGCAATGCACCGTGACTTCTCCAGTGTCCCCGACACTTGGAGGAGACCAGGATATAAATATCCTCATATCGAGATGGTTTTATGGAACACATTTTTATTGTTCATTTCCAAACTATCACCAGGGCCCTGCCCCGAATTTCCATAAAACCGTCATAAGTCCAAATAGTTGAATCAAATCCGAAATAGTTTATTCAATTCCATTTTAGGGTCCCCGACCCGAAATCACATATATAAGTCAACTGGGCCCCTGGCCCGATTTCATAAGTCAACTGGGCCCCTGGCCCGATTCATAAGTTAACTGGGCCCCTGGCCCGATTTCATAAGTCAACTGGGCCCCTGGCCCGATTCGTAAGTTAACTGGGCCCCTGGCCCGATTCGTAAGTTAACACTGGGCCCCTGGCCCGATTCATAAGTTAACTGGGCCCTTGGCCCGATTTCATAAGTTAACTGGGCCCCTGGCCCGATTTCATAATTCAATTGGGCCCCTGGCCCGATTAACAAATTAACTGGGCCCCTGGCCCGATTTCACTTTATCAAATCTGTAATCGTTTCATGAAATCATATCCATCCATATTTATGGAAATCAGTGCAAATCCAGAAAACCTCGATTCACGTGCAAACACGTAAATCGCCTCGAAATGCGTGAAAACATATAAATTCACTGATATCTAAAATAAATCATATAATCCCAATTATAACAATCATGAAACAGTTATGCATGCATCGAATTTATAAAACCAATGTCCACTCACAGACCGTTTAACCGAGCGCCTCGATACGCGTGCCATAGGCCTTCCAGGGCCACACCACTATCACCGGGACTCCCAATCCTGTTCAAATCACATTAGAGGATCACTAACCTCATCATTAACATCCTATTCAAGTCCCGTAATTTTCCCGAATTTTTAAGTATTTTTAAACTGGATTTAAAACCTTCGGACATCCCGAACAATAACGAAACGGGATCCGATCGACACGAAACCAACGCTAAAATGATCGTTACATTGTATAGGATAAAAGTCATGTTGACCTCACCTCGAGATTCGTGTCCACGCGCCGTCACGCGCCGCCGTGAGTGGCTGCGCGTGAAAGCCACGCGCCTACTACAGTGACTGCTACAGTCACCATCTTCACCCGTTTGTCTGGTAAACGGGTCTGATTACCCGCGATCTGACCCGGCCAGATAACCATCAATTCGACCTTGATTCCATCCGTTCTTGATCCTAAAACAATCAATATCCAATCAATTTATGTTCTGTGTCAATAATCAACATCGACATGGATTAAATCAACCAATCCAAGCTCGAACAGCAAAACGGGTCGTCCTTAGTAATTCACCCAACTCAAGTCCATTTCCAAATTAACTTCACAGGAAGTATACTAGGACACAAACTAACCCAAAACCACAACCAATTGGAGAAGAGCTCACCTGGAAGTCGTCGTCCACAGCACTGTATTTCCTCTGAAAACAGTGACCACCGTCCCAGCTTAGCCGTGGCTGGTTCCCTTCGAAATTGATACGGCTGAGCTCCAGACACTCCCAGAAAGCTAAACCCGTCCATGATTTGGTCCAACAAGGCTCAGAAATCAAATTCTGAAATTTCCCTCCAAGAACCCAAAATGGTTTCACACGGTTTCCTCCCCAATTCGACAACCACACAAGCTCAGAATGATCCTCACAACTCACTCACAATGTTTTTAATCCAATTGAGTCGTTAAAAGTGCCTCAAAGCACCACGCAGGTCCACTGTGTAAAGGTTCTTGCACTGACCCGAAACCATTAATAAATGGTGTCCATGTTCTTCAAGTCAGTTGCCAACGCAGAACACATGCCTCCACTACCTCAAAGCTGTCCCAAAATCATTCATTAATGTTAAACAATCCCTTGGAACAGATCGCACAAAACCTCAAATTTTCACGGCTGTTTCGATCAAACAGTACCCCTGTGGAAATTACCATTCTGCCCCTGTGCAGAAATTTACCAAAATGCCTATCACGCATCCTGACCCGTAACTCGGTCATACGGACTCCGATTGATGCGTGCCGCCTGTCTACGGACTCAGAGCATCGAGACCTTCCTAACGGTCCTCGGTCCTCGGCCATCGGACCTCCCGATCAAAAAGTCAACATTTTCCCCTTATTACGTTCAAATTACGAAAATGCCCTTGGGCTTCCGTACATCATAACTTTCACCACGAACATCGGAATCGAACGTGCCACCTGTCTATGAACTCGTGACGTCTCGAACTACGTCACGGTCATCGGTCAAAGTCCATTTGACAGTCCGAATTAAAAGTCAACGTTTTACCCACGCCTAGGGGCAAAACGGTCATTTTGCACAATTCGTCCGAAATCGCCCAACTAATCCCAGATTAGTAAATCACAATTAAATATTATTAAATCCCGATATTCGGGACGGGTCGCTACAACCTTCCCTCCTTAAAGAATTTCGTCCTCGAAATTACCAATAACCTTATTCCACAACCACCTTGTGGAAAACGATTCGCTCTCACATCTGTGTACACATGTACACCCACATACTGGGACAACACCTGCCTCGTCTGTACCCAGACATCCCATCACAGTCATACGTCATAATAGCAACAACACTCGACCACCGCGAGTGGAAATGATCACCTGATCCGCGATAAAATCGCATAACCATTTAGCTGACTCCTTCAGCTAAACGGTTCCCTTCCATTGCCAATAAATCCTTACATTTGCTCCCGTTGGGAGTCACCAAATCTCATTTGTCAGTCCACGCTGACACCACCAGTCAAACTGCCATCACAAAACTTACCACCCTAGTAAGGCTCCAACCATCTGTCCGGCGTGACAACCCCACGTACTACATCACCCTCGATGTAGCGTAAGATCAACCACATGATCTCAATTCGCAGGGCAAGCCCATTCCTGCGACATAACTAAATCTCAATATCCATATCCGCCGACTCCCTCAGCGAACCAAGACGCTGGGAAATCACGGTGTGATCAAGTCACACAAGGCTACTCGTGGTTACTCAGACCACCAATTTACTCATCCTGAGTGTACGTATAGCGTCAACTTACACAAACAAGTGGTGTAACTGGAACACATTGAATACCAGCCCAGCAGTGATCACACATCTCAATACCAGGGTTCCACTAGCCAACCATGGCCAAGAGCACCTGCTCATACAATCACTGAACCCGACAAAAATCGCTCTGCACAGCGCACAATATCCAATGTCCAGTCCACAATCACAACCAAACAAATGATATCGGAACCAAGCCGATTACCAACACGTTTAATCATACACCACCGGTACATCCCATGTACCGCCATTAGGCATCACTCAGCCCAACCCGTAACAATCCTCGCACAACGTACCCTGTACGTACATCAATCCATCAATCCGCCTACAACCACCTAGGTCGTAGCCAAACACGTTCCAATCATGGAG
This sequence comes from Prinsepia uniflora, assembly GCA_032719365.1. NCBI lineage: Eukaryota > Viridiplantae > Streptophyta > Magnoliopsida > Rosales > Rosaceae > Prinsepia > Prinsepia uniflora. Next base: position 10,643,353 of record CM064861.1, read on the forward strand.
TACATTTGCCCAAACCATCATGAGACAAAACGAGCTCCACCCGTCATCTAGTTCCAATTCCGAATCCGAATTCGCAATTTCGTAAGAAATCCCGAACCCGAACCCAGACATCATATTTTTAATCCATTTCCAAATCCGAATCCGAAATCATTACTCCGTAAGCTAGCATTGGAATAATCATTCCGCACCCAAATCCAGTAATCCATTTTCGAGCTTCGCAATCGAATCCTGAATCGTCACCCAGAAATTCGATTCCAAAACCAAAAATCTCGTTCACGTCCATCAAGACGTAACATAACCGAATCTATCAGTTGCCTGTCCAAAACACTCGATTGACTTCATAGGGAAGCCAATCCCAATATTCACACGTCAAAGGTTGACAAAAATACGACCACATCGGCAACCTACTCAACCGAGTAGTAAACCATATGGACTCACTCCGAAAAGAAGTTCAGTCCCGTCATTTACGACTCATACCAAGGTAAGAGTGATAAACTCTCACCCAATCTGGATCATCACGATCACAATCCATATCCATCGCTACGTCACCCGACAAGTAACATCACGATCCTAGATCGTCACATCGACCAAAGTCGACAACATCACAAATCAGATCCAACTAGGATCCACACATGCTCACATAGCAAGCAATCCATCTGAAAGCTGATCGTAGGGTCTTACACCCTCATTGAATCATTCGCCAAAATTTCCCTTGGTGGAAAGATGACCCCGCATTTCACCACCAAATCCAAAATCATACACAACTGCTTGTGTCCAATGACCCCAAGCCAAACATGGGTCCACCAACCAATACACACTCAACGTACTGGTAGCAACAATCATCATCTGCCACGTCAGGAAATAAGAAGTCAACCCCAAAGACTTCGGAATACCAATCACCGGTGTGGAAACGAGCACTCCTCTCGTCTCCCAATCACAACTCTCCCCGAAACGGGAGTTCCAACCATGTTGGAAGCAGACATGCTCCCAATGAGATGTCAAGTCCAACCACTGGACTGCCCATGTCCTTACCTCACTTGGACCACCACTTGTCCAAAATCAATTCATTACTCGGACCTCACGTCCGCCAATACTCATGTATGCACACATCCCGATTTCGAACGGAAATTTCCTCAACTCTGCTTGGATGTGCATACCATACTGCCTTCGTCTCTCATCTCAACCTTTACAGGTTCAATCCTCAGGTTCCAAGTGATTCACAATCACAACATCACACATCAATACCACGAATGGTTTCCCCGACTTTCCAAATTTCAATAATTCCCTTGCACCCTCTGAGGATATTAGAGGTAAACAATCATTTGCACGTTCCTCGTAAAACGTGCCCGAAATACTGATTAAAATAATCATAAAATCACAAGAAATCATTAATTTCATAAAATTCACAAGTGACTCCAAATCCGAGTCAAAATCACCATCCACTTGGGTTCTCAAGCCCAAAATATCATTTTCACGCAAATCCATGCGTTGCAACTTCCGTTGCCATTTTCACGTAAATCCACGAAATTGACCCTTGACTCATTCCCGAGTCACAACATCATTTTTCAATCCATTACTCATAATTCGAGTCCAAACATTATTTTCAATCAAATTCAATACCGGACTCATAACCCGAGTCTAAACATCACTTTTAACCAAATTCATAATTTCTCGAAATTCGTGCCAAAATATAATAATATAATAATTCATAAAATCTAGAAATCATCGGATTGAAACATCAACCATGCCAAAGCATATAAAATCATATAATAAAGCATTTAAATCATATATGCATGCATCACGGTTAGAAAACAAAGTCCACTCACACACACCGTCCAAAACTGTCCTTTTCCGAGCTGCACGTTTTTCCGTAAATTCTGGAAATCACAACTCTGTCCAAAATCATTATAGAGGGTTACTAACATCTCAAAATACTTCATATAATTTTCCCCAATTTTTCCGGAATTTAAATACGTATTTTTAACGTAAAACAAAACTTCGGATACGCGGAACATTAACGAAACGATATCCGATTTCCTCGAAACCAGCGTCAAAATGTTCGTTACAATGAGAGGATTCAAAGTCATGTTGACCTCACCTTGAAACTAAGCCGTACGTGTAACGACCCGTTGCAAATTCCTAGATTAGATTAGTGACTAATCACGATTAGTGAGGTTAATCGGTGATTAGTTGGGCGAAATCGGACGAACGACGCGAAATGACCGTTTTGCCCTTGGTTGTGGCAAAACGTTGACTTTTCATTCTGGCGGTAAAACAGATTTTGACTGATGATCGTGACGTAGTTCGTAACGTCACGAGTTCATAGACAGATGGCACGTTCAATTCCGACGTTCGAAAAGGAAGTTATGACGTTCAGAAATTTAGGGGCATTTTGGTAATTTTGGTTAAATGAAGTCAAAAGTTGACTTTTTGACCGGGATGTCTGATGGCCGAGGGCCGAGGACTATTACGTAGGTAAGGACGATACGAATCCATAGGCAGGCGGCACGCTGAAATCGGACTTCGAACGGGAGAGTTATAGGTCACAGAAGTTCGATTTCACTATGCACGTACTTCGAGACGGGGCTGAGTTGGAAAATTCTGATTGGCCAGATATTTTGGGTGGGTCCCATGGATGAGTGACAAGTGTCACTCATCCCATTGGCTAAATCCCCTAAATTGTGGATCTAATTAATTAAATAACATTATAATTATTATTATATAATTAATCTTAACAACTTAAAATCCTAACCATCCATTCCTTCTAATCTCCCAAATCCTCACCACTCATCTAATCATCTAATCCTCACTTCTCTCATCAGCCATCAATATCATCATCTTCATTTCTTTGCATTTTCCTCACATAACCCGAAACCCCCCTTATGCACATTTTTTCCATTTTCTTCAAAACACACAAACACCACACCTCCATCATCCATCCTTTGAGTGTGTGAGCTGAGTGTGACCGTGTGAGTGAGTGAGGGAGGACTATGAGGCTGGACGGCGGCAGCCACGGCGGGGAGAGCAACCCGTAAGGTGAGTTTTGTCCAAAAATTCAAATTTCAGTTTTAATGTTTTTTAGTCGATTTCTTTAATTGGGTAAGGTTTCTGGGGACCCTAGGAGTATAATAGGATTGATTTCGTGGTTTCGGATGGCCGGGAAAGGCCGTGGACGGTGGAGGAAATTCCGGCCACCATTGATGATCGGATGATGCACGGTTTTGGGTGGTTTTCCTTCGGTTTTTAATGTCTAAAAGATAGGAAATAGGATTAGGATTATATTAAAATCAAAATGGGATGAAATGGACCTTGAATCGGTCCAAAAAACCAGAAAAAAACCGACGGATGCACAGTGTTTTGCTATAGTAAAACTGGTTCAGTTGGAGGTAGGAGACGATGAACAGTATTTTTGACCTTCTAGGGCGTGTGGACCATAATTTGGGAAAGTGTTCAACATGTGAAATCTTCTATTCGATGTAACGAAGATTTTGGGACTGGTCTCGCGTCAATCAGACATCATTTCAATAGTTTTTGGGGTGTCAGAAGGTTTAGGGTCAGTTTAAAAATAGTTAAAAGTTCGGGAAAATTACGGGGCTTTAATGGGAGGTTAATTAAGTAGTTAGTAACCTTCTATTAAAATTTGGACAGGTTTGGGAGTCCCAGTGATGGTGATCGGCTCGGGAGAGCCTATGACACGCAAATCGAGGCGGCAGCTCGGACGGTCTGTGAGTGGACCTTGTTTTCTAAATTGGTGCATGCATAAATGTTTATTATATGTTTTAAATACTTGTTTGTGATGGAACGAGTGCATTTGGATGTGTGGTTACGTATAGGCACGTATTTCGAGGTTTTGGCCCTATACGGGTCTGTATGTCTTTATTGGTCTAAATGAAAAGGTTTTGGATTTCTAAAAGGATAAACTCGGGTATGAGACCCATTTGGTTTTTCCTCGGGCATATGACGCTATTTATGACCTTCGGGTCTAAATCGTGGTCGCGACGGGTGCTATATGCACGGCGATCGACGATACGACGCTCGCCTCCGGATTGGGATGTGTTCCTTCTGGAGAGGTCACGATGCACGATTCGTGGTCGGGCAGCCTGGAGAGGCTCGACTTCGGAGTGCTGATGGTTCAGGATATCGATCGATGATGAGTGCACCATGATCTGGTGGTAGTCGCGTCGGTTGATACGTTCACGACGACATACCAGGATTGAGGGCGGTCCTGGATGGATGGTTGCACGCATCACTATGATCGGAGTCGTGACTAACCCTTAGATATCGGACACGGTGCCCAGTTGAGTCATATGTTCAGACACGAGACCCAATTGTTTTACACTGATGATTTCGGGTCAGGGACCCTGATAGGACGTTAAATAAGCATTATTTATATTATTTTATACTCTTTATACTTGACTTTTAATATTAAAATATTAAATAAATTAATAAAACAATTTATTTTGTGATTTTTATGTGTATATAAATAAAGTTGTAATTTTGGAGCATTTTGGCGAAAGAATCGTCTTGATCGGAATTATAACGAATAAATTATGGACGAAATTTGGTGAAAATATTAATTAATTTAAATTTTAAATTAATTAGCTGCAGCCCATTTTTGCAGCCCAAAAAGAAAACCTTCTATGCAACCCAATCCATTTCCTGCGCCAAGCCCAGCCCATTCCGGTTTGTGCAGGCCAACCCAGCAGCATAAATAAAAAGAAAGAAAAAGCCTAGGAACGCCAGGCCCAGCCCACGTCAGTCCTTCCTCCAGCCCAACGGACCCGTCGACAGGCGCCGGCCGATCTGCTCTTCCTCCATTCGGCGCGCACCAGCTGAAGTCTTCAGCTTCTCTTCAGCGCAGTCCTGCCGAGCTGCAGTTCTCCTCTTCAGCAGCCATCTGCCGAAATCCTGGTCCTCTTTTCCAGCAGATTCCACCCAATTTCCAGCCACTTTCCAAGCCACTTTCCAACCCAATTTTGCAACTTTACAACTCAAACCACTTCTAAACATCATCACAAATCTTTATTACTCATCATTCCATTATTCCACATTTTTTATTGTATTTTTATATTATTTTTGGTAGCTTTCTCCACCTATAAATAGGGTTTCAATTCATTTGTTGAAACACACCTTCTTTGAGGCACACATTTGAGCCTTCTTTGAGAGAACCTTTGGCAAAGTATCTCCAATACAAAGTTTAGAGTTTGAGTTCATATTTCCCAAGTTTATTTCCTCCATCTTCATAAGGTTTCGTCCGCTGTCGGAGAATCGTATAAATAACAATCCATTGTTTTCATCCACCTTGAAAGTGTAACAATTACTCTCCATCTACTCAAACTCTCATTTTTGTTATTGGTTTTGATTATAGTTCAATATATGTGAGGTTTTTCTTACTAATATTTGTAGGTGTTAGATGCAATCTCCATGTATCTTACTTTATGAATTTTAGTTATTTTATACATTTTAGTGTTTCATACTTCAACTCAATGTTAAATGTTTTATCCGATGTCTGTGCATTTAAAGTAGAATTGAAGAGACTTAATGTTGATCGCTGTCGGCACATTCAGTCAAAAACAAAAGGTGAATCATATTGTAAGTGTTGTCCGTTGTCGGTGCATTTATAGTATTGAAAAATGTATGAAGGTAATTAAGACGATTAAGGTAAAATTTCGTGATTGATTTAATATTTGCAATTATTAGAGTGTTGGTAAGATTTGTGTTTTAAGAAGGTCACTTGTACATGAATTAGATTAGAAGTAAAATTAGTTTTTCTATGCTTTTAATTATTTACATAATCACAAACCTTTTCAAAACCCCCCTTTTTATTCTTTATTCTTTTATTCTTTTACTCTTTATTCCTTTATTCTTTTTATTCTTTATTCTTTATTTTTTTATTCTTTCATACTTTTAGTTTATTAGTCTTTGATTCTTTCATTTCTTTATTCTTTTATTCCTTTACTCTTTAATTTATTGATTCTTTGATTAGTTAATTCTTTAATTCTTTTATTCTTTTATTCTTTAATTCTCTATTCTTTTATTCTTTAAGTCATTAATTCTTTAAATTGTTAATTCTTTGATTATTTAATTATTTGATTATTTAATTATTTAATTCATTATTCTTTTATTCATCTCCCACTAACACATTATTAATGTCCCTAATTTCCCCGGTTAAAAACGATCCCTATTTATCAATACTACATCTACACAAAAAGGGTTTAAATTGCATAGCACTCGAATTACATGTTTAATTTAATGCGTAGTTTAGGCTTAGTCAGACCCTAGATGGATTTCCAAGTTCATGACGGTTTATGGGAACCGGCATGAACTCTGGAAAGGTCATTGTGGTTCATGACGGTTTATGGGAACCGGCATGAACCTTTGTCAGGTCATTCTGGTTCATAATGGTTTATGGGAACCGGTATGAACCCTGGTTAATGGATGTTATGGATCATAACGGTTCAAGGGAACCGGGCATGAATGTTTATGTTATGTATATATATGTATTCATATACCTTCCTTTACTTCTATTATCTTCTCTAGGGAGGGTCGTTGGCCTAGGTGGACCCCGGAGTAGTCACGGAGCACCGACTGAGTGGAGTCACCCCCCAGTTGGGTTACTTACTCTCAGGAAGGCTATGATTACTATTACCTCTGGTAGGGTCAGTGGTCTGCGGACATTGATCTTGACTTTGAGAAGACTCGGATTGGGACCTGGGTAGCACGCGCGTAGCTTTGGAAACCGTGACAGGATTGGTTGTGTGAATTATATGTGTATATGATATAAATATGAGATGTATGATGTGCGTTTACACAGGTTTTGGGCAGTGGCCCATATGGTCATTTTCATTATGGTTCTTTCAATCTTGGTTTTGGGCTTAGTTCCCGCATATGATTTCTGGATAAATGGTTTTCGAATGCATGCATGCTTTTTAGTGAAGGGTACAAATGTCTTCTCGTTAAAATGTTTTTATAAACTCTTGTTTTGTCCACTCACAGCTTTTAATGTTTTGACTGCCCTTCAGGTTGACATTGGATGTGGACTGTAGCAGAGACCGAGATATCACTTACCTCCTCCGGATCCTGGCGTACTCTGATAGCCCGGGAGGGAAAAGGTCGGAAATATCCCTTGTCTGACACTCCATGTCAGACTGGAGCAGGGTCATCCCAAGTTAATCTCGGGGGGATTGGGATGGGTCCTGTCAGTACGCGCCCTCACGCGCCGCCGTGAGTGGCTGCGCGTGAAACCCACGCGCCTGCTACAGTGTCGTCGTCCTCACCCGTTTTCTCTGCAAAACGGATCCTTTTGCCCGCGAACAGACCCGATTCAATGTCTGTCAATTCGATACTAATTTCAACAATTGAACAATCAGTTAGCTTCGGTTCATGTCTAATTAGAGTTCTGAAACATCAATTACACGAAACCTTACCTTAATCCTTCAAATCAAAGCTGATCATTCGAAGAACACCCGAACACTATTCATCTTCGAAAGTCGTCAAACCTACTCGATTTCGTTCAATTGATCCACCAGGAAGCTTCAATGGACCAAGGGAAACAATTTCCCCAACTCAATTGCATCAATCCAAGCCTCAAATCCCACGACTCAAGCTCGAAATTTCAATAACCTCAGTCCCTCGGTTCTACCTCAAATGGACCTCAATTCTCTTCGTTTTTTATCTGAAACAACTCGTCACAACCTCAGGAAGCTAAATGAAGCTTCAATTTCAATCCTCACGGCTCAAATCTCAACATTCGAATTTCCCCCCAAAATTCCAAATTTTCGATTCTCACTCTCCAGCTTCTCTCTGTCCCTCGTGTTTGCCCAGCTGAGTTAGCCTCATCAAGCACTCGATTTTCCCCTCAAAACTAGTTAAAGAAGGCAGCCAACTCTCTCCAATCTGATTCCCAATTTTGTGCACCGTTTGAAGACAAAGAGGATTAATGGAAATTAAAAGAATTTAACAATTAATTAAAAAATAATAAAACATCATAATGATATTTACCCCAAAACATGGATTCTGGTTTTAAGCCTTAATTTAAGGGATGAGTGACACTTGTCACTCATCCAGGTGTGTTCAGTCACCGAGTACTGTTCATAATAAAATAATATTTTAATCCCAGTTCGTTCAGTTAATCGAGTCTGTTCCCGTGACCATAACTTCATCGTCGAATCTCGGATTTCGGCATGCCGCCTGTCGTTGGATTCGCATCGACGAGACCTACGTAACGGTCCTTGGCCCTCGGCCATTGGACTTCCCGGGTCAAAAGTCAACATTTGGCCCCCTTTTAGCCAAATTACCAAAATACCCCTCAACTTCCGAACGTCATAACTTTTTCCTCGAACGTCGGAATCGAACGTGCCACCTGTCTATAAACTCGTGACGTCCCGAACTACGTCACAGTCATTGGTCAAAGTCCGTTTGACTGCCCGAACTAAAAGTCAACATTTTGCCCACGCTAGGGCAAAACGGTCATTTTGCACAATTCGTCCGATTTCACTCAACTAATCCCCGATTAGTCATTCTAATTAATATTTAATCCCAACACTCGGGACGGGTCATTACAACGAAGCTGTTGGCTGAGTCAATTGAAGAAAAACGGTGAGGATCGAGGAACTTTGATGCAGGAACAGTGATCGGCCGTTCTTCGCAAATTCGAGTTCGAATTGATGGTTTGGGGAAATGACGACTGCAATGGTTGTTACAGATCCCTAATTCAACTTGTTACGAAGCTAGTGGAATGTTCAATTGTTCAAAATGGTGTCGAATTGATGGAATACTAGCCGGGTCACTTCGCGGGTTACCGGACCCGTTTACCAGTCGATCGGGTAGGGAAGATGAACAGTACATGGTACTGTAGCAGCGCGTGACCCCCAAGTGCAGCCACTCACGGCAGCGCGTGATGGCGCGTGGACCCGAATCTCGAGGTAAGTTCAACATGACTTTTGTCCTATACATTGTAACGAACATTTTAGCATTGATTTCGAATTAATCGGACACCGTTGCGATGTTGTTTCGAGGGTCCGAAGGTTCATGTTACATTTTTAATTAACGTTTAGTTCCCAAAAAATTATGGGAAATTAGTATGATGTTATTTGAGACCTTAGTGACCCTGAAAAGTGATTTCGGACAGAATTCGAGGTTTCTGGAAAATGTCGGAAATTACGGGAACGCGTGCAGCGAGAAAACGAGCATTTTGGACGGTGTGTGAGTGGACTTTGTTTTCTAAATTTTAATGCATGCATAAATGTTTCTATGATTTTAATGATTATGATTATGACTTGTGATAATTTTGATTTTCGTATTTATACGTATTTTTTATATGCATACGAAATTGCACGTATTTCGAGACTATGATTTCTCTTATGCTGTGATGATGGTTTGATGAACGATTTTACATGATTTGTGAGTATGATGTTTTAAGGATTTTTTGATTATGATTGTGAGTATGACCTACGGTTTTGACACGTATTTCGAGATTATTACGATTTTGCACGTTTTAGGAGATTTCGAGTATATTGTGTTTTGATCATGGTTTGATGCTTTGACTTTGGGATTTGAAATGATTTCAAAGATTTAAAACGGATTTTGGAAAAGGTGATTTCGGGCTTGATGCCCTGGGCATAAAAGTAATTTTGATGAATGAGATTCGGATTTCGGAAACGTGAAAGTGGATTTCCGGGTTTGGGTTCGGGATGATGTTTCCGGATGCTAGCTTACAGAATCATTATTGCGAATTCGAATTCGGGAACGGATGACAGATATGATTTGAGATTTGAATGTGAAATTCGGACATGAGTCCTATTATGACAAAATGTGGTTTCGAATTGATTTGGAATTTGGATCATAATGGATCCAGACTTATTATGAATTGCATATGTTTTGGGTTTGCAGACCCGGTGCTACTGCTGGAGCACGTTTGAGTTTAAAGACTCGGTTAATTGATGACGGGGGAGGGCTTTTGATGAGTTTAAAGACTCGGTTACTATTTTGAGCTTAAAGACTCAGTATGATACCCCCCGATGCCTATTGATTGTGTTCTTAGTTTAAAGACTCGTTGATATCCCGGGAAGGCCTTATTATGCGCATGATTTGAGTTTAAAGACTCGGGCGCACTTGAGATCTAGAAGATTGATTGACTTGTGAATTACTGTTGATTTCTGATGTTTCGGATGTGTTGGGCAGTGGCCCGGTTTATGTGGTTTTGATTATGTCACGTACTTGGATTTGATTCACGATTTTGGGCGGAGGCCCTGTATTTATGATTGCGGGCTAGGACCCGAAGGTTGAGAAAAGGAAAATGATTTTGATTTTCATACATGATTTTGTATATTGGAAATGAAAAGGATTGTGAAATGATTTTCGAATGCATGCATTGGTTTTATGTGGAGGGTAGAAACGTTTTCTGTAACTGTTTTATAAACTGAATCATTTTTTTCCACTCACACCTTTTGTGTTTTTATTGACCCTCCAAGTCGTGGCGCGTTGATCGAGGATGATCGAGAGGTGGAGGCGTGAGTGAGTACGTGTGTGGCTATCCCTAGTTTGGCAAGAACTGAGGGTAATTTGGGAATTTCAGTCGACTTGCCGAACGGGAGCAGGACCGGGCATAGTTATCAATGTCCCTTCGGGGGCGGTCCTGTCACAAAACCAGTATATATATATATCATATAACATATATCATACTAACAATCCTATCACGGTTTCCAAAGCTACGCACGTGCTACCCGGGATCTCAAATCCCAAGTCTCCCCAGGGTCCACCCAGGTCAATCTCCGTAGATCAATTAGCCTCCCTAGGGGTTATAATCCATAAGCCTTCCAGAGAATAAGGTACCCAACAGGGGCGACTCCACTCAGTTAGTGCTCCGTGACTACTCCGGGGTCCACCCAGGCCAACGACCCTTCCCGGAGGAGACAATCCATAAATAAAGGATGGTATATGAATAACCATTTCAAAAACATTCTTAAAACTTTTCAAAGGATTCATGCCTGGTCCCCATAAACCGTCATGAAACCAGAAATTCATTTAGGGTCCCGAAATTACAATCATAAACCAACTGGGCCTCAAGCCCGAACTCATGACTCAACTGGGCATCGAGCCCGATATCTCAGGGTCAGTCACGATTGCAATCATAGTGATGTGTGCAACCATCCGTTCAGGACCGATCTCAATCCTGGTATGTCGCCGTGAATATATCAACCGACGCGACCACCTCTAGATCATGGTGAACACATCACCGATCAGTTTTCCTAAACCGCCAGCACTCCAAAGTTGAGCCTCTAGTGGTTGCTCGACAACAGAACATGCATCGTGACCTCTCCGGAAGGAACATATCCCAGTCCGGAGGCGAGCGTCGTATTCCTGAGACAAAACCAAATAGGTCTCATGCCCAAGTTTACCTTTTCAAATCCAAAACCATTTCATTAAAACCGAAACCACAAAAACGTATAAGCACCGTATAAGGCCGAAACCTCAAAATAAATACAAATACGTAAACAAACACAAATGCACTCATGGAATATCACAAAACATATATTAAAACACATAATAAACATTTATACATGCATCAATTTAGAAAACAAGGTCCACTCACAGACAGTCAGAGCTGCCGCCTCGATACGTGCGCCGTATGCCTCTCATGGTCCAATCACCATCTTCGGGGTTCCCAAACCTGTCCAAATCGTAATAGAGGGTTACTAACTACTAAAATAACCCTTCATTAAAGCCCGGTAATTTTTTGGAATTTTTAACTATTTTTAAACCCGATCGTAAACCTTCGGACACCCCGAACTATATCGAGACGATGTCCGATCGACTCGAAACCAAGCCAAAATGTTCGTTACATCGAATAGATGATTTAACATGTTGGAACCATCCCCAAAAAGTGGGCCACGCGCCCACACGCGCTGGAAATAGCCCCTGCGCGTGGGAGCCACTCGTCCTGCACCGTCATCCCCGACCTCCAACCAACCAGCCGGTCCGGTCCGGTCTCTGCAATCCGATCCAGTCGAACCAATGGAGGCGATTCAGGCTCCTACCTCCCTCCATCTTCTTATCTCAAACCTAGCAACCTATTTGTGTGAAGAAACTAAGAAAATCACCTAAAACCTATTCGTCCAAAACTCCCTTCACGGTTCCATTTTTATGATCCTTCCCCTGGGTTGCACCACCCCTCTCTGCTGTCAAAAACCTTCCCTAGACATTCCTAATAACCTAATAGTCCTTTCCTAATCAATAAAAACCGCCCCTAACGTTCAAATCACGAAAATGGGATTTTGAATCCAAAACCGTACCTTGTCGGGGTCTCTGGCCACTGTCCACGACGGATGACGCCGTCAACCCCATCATCACCATCTCACCTTATCCTCTCTATTTCATTCACGTGCCACCTGCATCGGATTAGATCTAGGGGGTGTGGGGTGTGGGTTGTACAAAAGGGGAATGGGTTTCGGGTTTAGTTTGGACGAACAAGGAAAGAGGAATGAAATGTATAAATGAAGGGAAGGGGGCAATGGGTGGGTGACACTTGTCACTCATTCATTGGGCCACTTCAAAAGATCTGGGCTCACTTGGGACAAAAGTCCACTTTTGTCTCGTAAAGTGTACCGTCGTGAATAGTACCTCGAAACTTTTTTGAACTGTAACTTTTCCATCGAACGTCTGATTTTGATGTGCCGCCTGCCTACGGACTCGTATCAACCCGATCTACATAACGGTCCTCGGCCCTCTGCCATTGGACCTTCCAGATCAAAAGTTAACTTTTTACCCACGTTTAGGGGTAAAATCGTAATTTCGCCATGAACGTTCGTTAATCCTTGGTTAATCCCCAATTAGTCTAGCTAATTCGTCATTAAGTCTTAATCTAATCACGGATTTCAGGACGGGTCGTTACATCATCCAACCATCAACAACCATTAAAAATGTTTAAAATCAAGAATCCAACATTTGAAATTAATTGGGTTCTCGGGTAAACCTGTTTCCTGGGCCATCGCCGCCGTCCACGGTGGTCCTGTCATCACCCAGCCACCATCAGCCTCTCCCTCACTCTGCCTCTCACTCTCAGTTTAGGAGCAAGGAGATAGATGACATGGGGAAGGGGGTTTCAGGTTGGTTTGAATGAACGAAGGAAAATGGTAGGTGCATGTATGGGTGTTTTTGAGCAATGGATGAGTGACACTTGTCACTCATCCATTAGGCATATTTCAAAATATTTGGGCCCACTCAGGACAAAAGTCCATTCATCTCGTAAATTGTGCAATAGTTCCTTAGAACTTCCACGAACCGTAACTTTCCTGTCAAACGTTCAATTTCGACGTGCTACCTGTCTACGGACTCGTGACTTCCCGATCTTTGTCACAGTCATCGGTCCTCGTACGTTTGACTCCCCGAGTTAAAATTCAACTTTTTACCCTCGTTTAGAGGTAAAATCGTAATTTTGCCCTTAATGTCTGATAATCTTTGACTAATCTCCGATTAGCCTCACTAATCTTTCATTAGTCACTAATCTAATTCTAGAATTTGGGACGGGTCGTTACACTTGTCACTCATCCATTGGGCATGTAATAAATATCTGGGGCCCACACTAAATGGCAAATGTCTCATTGCCTCATAAATCGTGCCACCGTAAATAGTATCTTAAAACTTCCGTGACCCATAACTTACCCGTCGAATGTTCGATTTAGATGTGCCGCCTATCTACAGACTCGTATCGACTCGATCTAGTGGCATGTCGCCTGATAGATACTGACATACTTCCATGTGGCATTATCTCACTAGTCCACGTGGTCTGACATGGCTGACGTGGACCAGCCACATCAACTGCTGACTAGACTAACACCTGGCCATGTGTCATGCTCTAGTTGGCCACATGGCCTAACAAATGATGACGTGGACTGCCACATCATCATCGTCTTCCTTCGGATAGGTCGACCTGTTTGACTGTAAAGGGTCAATTTGACCCGCGGCTCGACCTAATTGTATCTCCCTAATTTTTTCACCAAAATCCACCACTTTTTCACCAATATCATCGTCCTCATCCCAGAAACCTATCTACAAAATCAAAACACGAAAATTTACCTGAAATTATTTGGCCCAGATCGATCCTTCACGACCAACTTTCAAATCCGTCCCCGCACCTGTCCCTGCGTCATTTTGTTCCATTTCTGGGCCAAATTGATCGTACAACCTCAAAGAACATGTACATGGCCTTAGTTCCTAGTTGTAAACTTCCAAAATCAAAAAACACCATTTGAAGACCCAAGGGGTTTTACCTAGTTTTGGTTCCAGCCAGTCCGTCGTGCTTCGGCCATTCTCCACCGTCACTATGTCTCTCCCTCTCGACTCACTCTCAGTCTTTCTTTCAGGCCAGCACAGATAGGAGGATGATGATGATAATGGTTTGGGGTGGGTGACAGGACCCACCCCGTTTTCCCCCTGGGGACCACTGGGGAAAGGCTTGCTCCCATCTGACAAGTAATCCAAAATACCACAATTACCCTTCCGAGGGTTTTATTACACAAATACCCTTACTGGGGGTTCTAGATACACACCGGTGTGTTTCATAATACAATATGTCAGACAAGAGAAATGAGCATTATGTTCGTACTAATACAAACTAAAGATAACACCTACCCCTCACGGTGGTCCAAACGCAACGGTGATATTTATGCCTCGGCCCCGGAGTCGATGCCCTCCTCGGTTTCCTCTCCTGAAGGGTCAAGAAAACATTCAAAGTATGAGTGAACCAAAAATAAAGCAGTTATAAATTCGTTTGGAACATAAATATAATTTGACCTTTCGTTTCTGTAAACATACATGCATTCAATAGAAAACATAGAAATACAATCCATTATAAAAACATGTAACATTTCTATACATATACATATATCTATACACAAAAATAAATCTGGGCACTTATAACATCAATTCAAATGTAACTATGTATCCACAATCCCTTCCTCAGCATCGAAGGCAAGTTCGACGCCAACTCCGGGCACACATCCCCTAGGGAACAAATCCCCGATAATAGTCACGATTCATATCTAAAGGTATGCACACCACTCGGGGTCTCACTCCGAGTCTACTCCTAGGAATTCTCCGTCTGGGAGGCTCTATCTCCGAACCTAGTCTGAGCTCTCTCTCGGATCTAGTTCGAGTATCTCTCCGGAATCTAGTTCGGGACCACAACACAATCTCCCACTCCTGGAACGGAATCCCTATGGGGATACCCATTCTGGTCAGTGGATCGTGACCCTCCAGGTCGACGTCTGGAGTAGACCAATCCGCAAGCTGGAAGGGTATATACATATACGTATGAAAACCTTTGCAAAACCATCTTTTCAAATCATGTCAAACCTTTACCCAGAATTCTTTATAAACCAAATCTTTAGGTCAAAAGTCTCAAATCATCAATACTTTCATTAGTTCACAATTCATTTCGAAATACCGTTGACTCTCTCTCAAATCCGAGTCAAAACTCCTCAAATGGGTCTCAGGGCCGATACGACCATTTTCACGTAAATATGTGCATTTCTTGAAATCCGTGATCAAATTCTCAAATCCCAACATCATAAAACATTTAGCATAAAAAAATTTAGAAAACAAGTAAAACAGTTATGCATGTATTCAGTTATAAAATCAACGGTCCACTCACAGCTAGTCCTTGCTGCACTAACGAACCATTTACAACTGTCCTGAAGCTAAATACAACGTCCGAACCTGCCCAAGCATACTTAAGGGTCACTACTTGACCCTATTAGGTCTAGTATCCAAACTTAGAACGAAACGGGCCCGGAAACGCGCTCCGAACACGCTTCTCGAGGCTAATTTCCGCAATTTGACCAACCTAACGATCTTCGATCGACACGAAACCACCGACATTAGATTCGTATCGTCGAAACCTTAAAAATGGTACCAGCCCCACAAAAAGTATTATTCACACCCGCCCCTGGTCAATGCGCTGTCAACGCTGCTACAGTAACGCTGACGTTAGCATGACGTCATCCCCTGACATGTTTCAGACGACACGTGTCAGTTCCTGATTGGTCTTTGCTCTGACATCTCTGACAAGATGACGTCATCATGCTGTCAGAATGGTGTCAGAATGATGACGTCATCTTCTCTGTCATTCGGTGGACTCCTACTGAGGACCCAGGCTATCGTTCGGTTGACCTATACCGAAAACCTACGGCGTTGCTCGATTGGATCCTACCGAAGAACCAGTGACGAAGCCACCGTGACCCACGACCTTGGCCCGCTCAGAAAATTCATTCCCGGCCACCATTTTCAACGCAGTTTGGTCCTAACAACTCGTCTAAGCCTACTCTAGAGATCAGTAAACCTCAAAACTCGAAGAAGGGTCAAAATCGTTACCTCTAGCTCAAAGAATGTCCACCCTGTTTCCCGGCTTCCTACTTCGTCGCGTTAGACGGTGTTGTCTTCGAATCAGTCCGTCGTGAGTTCCAGTCAGGCGTCCAAATCCCTCACTAATCCTAGCTGGTTTTCCTGGTCAGGTTTGGTGTTGTTCGGCTGGCTTTTGGTTCTAGTTCCTCGGCCTGTCGCGGTTGGTGGTCGTCTGGGTTAACAGATGGTGGAGGGTAATGGTGGTGAGGACGGTGATGATGTTTAGTGAAGATGAAGGATCAATCTGGGGTGAGAGAAATTGATGGGAAAAGAAGATGGATGTAGTTTGTATGGAAATGGGTTTCACGGAAATGAGAGACAATTGAGGTTTGATTCATGCACCCAATTATTTGGGCTTTTGGGCCAGTTATCTGATTGGTTCAAGAGTTCAGCTTTGACTAATCAACTCAATCCACTTGTCCCGATTCTCGAAAAATGCAATAGTAATTTATAACATCCATGACCCGTAACTCTCGCTCCAGGTTTCCAAATCTGGCATGCCGCCTGTCTACGAATTCAGGGCGACCTGATCTACGAAATGGTCAAAGGTTCAAAGTCGTACGAAGCTTGGGGTCAAAAGTCAATATTTTACCTTGACTAGGGGCAAAATGATCATTTTATGTAACAACCCGTCCCGAGAATTGGGATTAGTAGAGTGATTAAGGTGTGATTAGTAAGGTTAATCAGGGGTTAGGTGGTCCCGAGGGGTCCGGGAACTTAGAATGACGATTTTGCCCCTGGGTCGGGCAAAAATGTTGACTTTTATTTCGGGTGGTCAATTGGGGATTGACCAGTGACCGAAACGTAGTTGAGGTTGTCACGAATCCTTAGGCAGGTGGCACGCCCGATTCCGACATCCGAGGAGGAAGTTGTGATGTTCGGAAGGCTGAGGGCTTAACCGTAATTTGGGTAAAGTAGGGGGAATAGTTGACTTTTCGTATAATCGAGTTTTGGTAGGTTGACCTAGGATGGTTAGATAGTTCTTGTCGTCCTGAGTTCGATGACAGGCGGCACGTGTTCATCGGACTTACGAGGTGAGAGTTACGGGTCTAGAAAGTTTCGATAAAACCGTAAAAATGTGTTAAACAGAAGGGTATTTTAGTCTTTTTGGGTTTATGGGGATTTGTGGAGAGAGAGAAGGAATGGACGGCTGGAGTTAATCAGGTGAGATAAGGATGGATTGGATTGTGACACATGGCAATTGTGTAGTGGGTTCTGGGGGGTTCTTCTGTGTGTACACGGTCCCAAATAATTGGGGTGCACTCGTGCAACCGTGCAGTCCTTCGATACACAGAGAAACAGAGTGAGAGCTTGAGGGGAAATCGACCGATCTGGGTGCAAGGGTGAGTGACTGGTGAGTTGTGAGAGTGACAGTGAAGCAAGGAGGAGCTGCTGGTCGTGTTTTGGCGGTGCAACCGTGCACGGCGGCACGGCGGAGGTGTGGAGGAATTTTGGGGAGAAACAGGGAGCTGTGAGGTTGAGGTGGTGGCTACGCCGTGAGGCGAGGCAAACCAAGGCCAGGGGAGGCTGAGGAGACTGCAAGGAGTCCAACGACCACCGTGGAAGGCGGCAGTGCACACGGCGGAGCTGCAATCGAAGGGTAAGTCTTCCTGTTCTGTTTTCCCGTGGAATTTCAATGTGAAAGTCGTGAGTCTAGGGCTAGAGTCGAGGGAGTTGGAGGCTAGGGTGAGACTCCTGAGGGTCCTAGGAACCGGTTGAGTGTGCTGCCGGGATGGGTGGTGCACAGTGGCGGCCGGCACGACGGAGTACACTTGTGTGCTCTGTTTTAGCCGTGAGGTTCGAACGGCAAGTTGTGCAGCTGGGGAGTGAGTCGACGGTTCTGGTTAGCTGGGTTAGGTTTAGAGAAGTCCAGGGGAGAGTCTGGTGTCACCACCGTCACGGGAGGTGGCTGGAGTCGAGGAGTCGTGAAACAGGGGTCGAAGGGCTGTCTGGTTTTGAGTTCAGTCGAGGGGATTGGGACAGTGTCGAGGTGAATGGAGTTGGGGAATCGATAAGGTTGGCCTGGACGATGCTGTTGGTGAAGGAAGGAACCGTTTTGGTGGACGGAAGAGGAAGAACCAGGTACGCCGGTCTGAGTGCAGACCACTGTACTGAACCGGGTTTGATCGAGGAAGGAGGTGGTACTGTAGCAGCGCGTGAGGGCCACGCGCAGCCACTTTGGGCGGCGCGTGGGGGCGCGTGCGGCGGCGGATGGGAAAACGGTCAACATGGATTTTGGTCTAGGAGTCATGGTGAGTTCAATGGAGTTGGTTTCGGGTTAATCGGACATCGTATGAGTTTAGTTCCGCGAGGGTGAATGTTTAGGGTCCCGGGTTTTCGGGTTTTGATTCGGGGACTTTTGAGGAAATCTAGGTGATTGATTATAGACGTATTAGTGACGTATTTTGACGGTAATTGACAGGATCGGGATTTCCCGAGGAAGCCGAGGATCGGGCTGGACGTTCAGGACGCGAGTAGGGCTCGGTATGTGAGTGGACCCTTGCCTTAAACTCGAGCATGCATAACTGTTTTTATACACGTATTTTATGGTTTTACTTATGAATCTATGTTTATTGAATATGAAGTGATGATTTTATGTGTTTGCACGTTTTTCGAGAAAAAGACGGTTTTGGCACGGTTTTCGAGAAAATGTTGGTTTTCGGATTTTGATGCCACATTTGGGGATTTCCACCGATAAAGGTTTTCTAATAATGATAAGTGGTTTTCAATGATTATCAAGGGATTTTGGAAAATGATTTCAATAATAAATGACTTCAATAATAAATGATTTCGGTGTTAGAACAGATTTCGGAAATGGAAGTTGGTTTCCAAGTTGGACAGTGGATTCCGGATTTGGGTTCGGAATGACGGTTCGGGATGCTGGAAGGCATCGGACCAGTGATTTCGGATTCGGGTTTGGATATGGATTGGTAACTGGTTTTCAAATGATTTTGAGATTGGATTTGCTGGATCTGGATATTGGGTTTAAAGACCCGGATATATTGGACGGGGGACCGGCCGGATTGGGTTTAAAGACCCGGATTGAGTTTAAAGACTCGGGAGTTTAAAGACTCGGATATATATTGATTTTCCCCCGTAGGCCTTGAGTTTAAAGACTCGGGAGTTTAAAGACTCGGATATGATTAAGGCCTGGATTGAGTTTAAAGACTCGGGAGTTTAAAGACTCGGATAGGTCCAGTAGGTTTGATCGGGACATTTATAAGTTAACGTTCATGGTTTATGATACAGTTTTCTGATACTCGTGTTATGGTTTCTTATGATATTTTATAGTGTTCCTGTTTCTTATGATGTTTAAGAATGATTCTTTTATTAATGTGTTTATAACTGTTGGTTATGCATGTGGTTTCAAAACGGAGGGTAAAACTCGGTTTTCTTATAAAATGGTTTTGAACATTTTACACTTTCTGGTCCACTCACATTTTGTGTTTTAACTTGCCCTCCAGGTTGTGGAGCTAGTGCGGGGTCTTGACGTCGAGGCAGTGTCCGAGGCATAGAAGTGACGTGAGGGAGCCTAGAAGAGTTTAAAGGCTTCTGTGTGCGTGTACTTTATCGGTTTTATTTTCCTTGTAATTACGAGCTATGCTCTGTAAACGATAAGGTTGGGATATTTTGTAATTACTCCTGCGTCTGACTGGGTTCGAGTGAGTTTTACTTGAGTTTTGTGTTAGGGTGTCAGACGGGAGCGGGATTTACCTCGGGTTTCGGGGTGAAACCGGGGGTGGGTCCTGACAATTGGTATCAGAGCATAGGGTTGTCGAGTTTGTTGGGTCTGTCGGTTTGTGAGGTTGTGTTTCAGTTGTTTGACTACTTCTATGCCTCTTTCAGCGTGCGGTTGACGATGCCTCCGAGACGTAGACCCTCTCCACAACCTGAAGAAGTAGCCAGAGAGACGGAGAGTGCCACGATTGAGCGAGCCCAGCGGCTCGGGGCTACTACTTTTAGTGGTGGGGCTGATCCTGAGGAAGCCCAGAGGTGGATTACCCGACTTGAGCGGATTTTTGCGGTGATGCATTGTCCGCCGGAGGAGCGAGTAGTGTTGGCTACCTTTTTGCTCGATGGTGCGGCGTACGAGTGGTGGTATACCCTCGAGTTGTCTGGCTGGGATGTCCATAGTGTGACCTGGGAGACGTTCAGGGAACGGTTTCTGGAGCAGTATTATCCTCGTTCTTTCCGGGATGCTAAGGAGGCGGAGTTTCTGCAGCTCCAGCAGGGGATTATGAAAGTGGCAGAGTATGAACGGAAGTTCCAGATGTTGTCTCGGTTTGCTCCTGCTTTTGTGGCCACTGAAGCCGAGAAGTGCCGTAGGTTTGAGTTGGGTTTGCGAGGTGAGATTCGAGCCGTAGTGACAGCTGGATCTTTTGCTACCCTTCGAGACTTGTCGGATGCTGCAGTGCGAGTGGAGGCTAGTTTGCCGGTGCGACGCCGGGAACCTTCTATTCCTGGAGCTTCGAGCCAGCGGACACCGAAAAGAGGTAACTTCTGTGGATCGTCCTCGTCGGGCGATGATCGTTTTGGTAGACCTGGTAGTGCCCAGAGTTCAGGATTTTGGGGTTACCGAGCACCGCCGACTCCGCAAGCGAGTGCGACATCGGTAGCGTCCACAGGGAGACCGAGCAGTGGACCAGGCTGGAATGTGTGTTTTTACTGCGGGGAGCGAGGTCACTTCCGACGTGAGTGTCCACTGTTGCCACAGGAAGGTGGTGTAGGCAGAGGAGTAGCGGAGTCCGGACAGAGTACAGCATCAGGGACAGCGGGCACTAGAGGAGGTGGTGGCACAGCCACGAGTAGTTCGAGGGGACGTGGTAGAGCGTCAGGATCTCAGGCCCGGGTGTTCTCGATGACTCAGCAGGAGGGTCAGTCGACACCAGATACGGAGACAGGTACTTGTTTCACTTTTGGTTGTTCTGTTGGGTTGGTTTTTGGATTTCGGGGTAGAGTCTAGGAGTTTTCCTAGAGGACTTGGAGTGTACAGTAAGTTCCGTAGCAGGTTGACGGGAAGTATAGGAAAGGAGTGACTATAATTGATCGATCTGAGCCTATGGAAGGAGAGAACCCACAAGCTAGAGTTTGCCTTTAGGACTTTGTGAAGTTAGTCCGACCGTGGCCGGAGTAGTAGCCGAGGGAGATGGGTGGTTGTATACGAGGATGTACTCTATGACTTCTGTCGGGTATTGTGACATGAGGTATTGTATAATACCTTTGTTTTCTGTTCATAGAGTTTCCCTTGTGTGCACCATGTAGTTGTTACATAGCTAGGGTTGGCTGTGGTAACAGGAGTTGGGGTTGGAGTGAAATACCCAAGGTGGAGATGGTAGACAGGAAACCTAGGAGAGGTTGTTCCTTCGGAGACCCTAGGTGTCGGGGACTAGCTGTGGAATTTCGGGGACGAAATTCTTTTTAGGTGGGTAGATTGTAACAACCCGTCTCGAGAATTGGGATTAGTAGAGTGATTAAGGTGTGATTAGTAAGGTTAATCAGGGGTTAGGTGGTCCCGAGGGGTCCGGGAACTTAGAATGACTATTTTGCCCCTGGGTCGGGCAAAAATGTTGACTTTTATTTCGGGTGGTCAATTGGGGATTGACCAGTGACCGGAACGTAGTTGAGGTTGTCACGAATCCTTAGGCAGGTGGCACGCCCGATTCCGACATCCGAGGAGGAAGTTGTGATGTTCGGAAGGCTGAGGGCTTAACCGTAATTTGGGTAAAGTAGGGGGAATAGTTGACTTTTCGTATAATCGAGTTTTGGTAGGTTGACCTAGGATGGTTAGATAGTTCTTGTCGTCCTGAGTTCGATGACAGGCGGCACGTGTTCATCGGACTTACGAGGTGAGAGTTACGGGTCTAGAAAGTTTCGGTAAAACCGTAAAAATGTGTTAAACAGAAGGGTATTTTAGTCTTTTTGGGTTTATGGGGATTTGTGGAGAGAGAGAAGGAATGGACGGCTGGAGTTAATCAGGTGAGATAAGGATGGATTGGATTGTGACACATGGCAATTGTGTAGTGGGTTCTGGGGGGTTCTTCTGTGTGTACACGGTCCCAAATAATTGGGGTGCACTCGTGCAACCGTGCAGTCCTTCGATACACAGAGAAACAGAGTGAGAGCTTGAGGGGAAATCGACCGATCTGGGTGCAAGGGTGAGTGACTGGTGAGTTGTGAGAGTGACAGTGAAGCAAGGAGGAGCTGCTGGTCGTGTTTTGGCGGTGCAACCGTGCACGGCGGCACGGCGGAGGTGTGGAGGAATTTTGGGGAGAAACAGGGAGCTGTGAGGTTGAGGTGGTGGCTACGCCGTGAGGCGAGGCAAACCAAGGCCAGGGGAGGCTGAGGAGACTGCAAGGAGTCCAACGACCACCGTGGAAGGCGGCAGTGCACACGGCGGAGCTGCAATCGAAGGGTAAGTCTTCCTGTTCTGTTTTCCCGTGGAATTTCAATGTGAAAGTCGTGAGTCTAGGGCTAGAGTCGAGGGAGTTGGAGGCTAGGGTGAGACTCCTGAGGGTCCTAGGAACCGGTTGAGTGTGCTGCCGGGATGGGTGGTGCACAGTGGCGGCCGGCACGACGGAGTACACTTGTGTGCTCTGTTTTAGCCGTGAGGTTCGAACGGCAAGTTGTGCAGCTGGGGAGTGAGTCGACGGTTCTGGTTAGCTGGGTTAGGTTTAGAGAAGTCCAGGGGAGAGTCTGGTGTCACCACCGTGACGGGAGGTGGCTGGAGTCGAGGAGTCGTGAAACAGGGGTCGAAGGGCTGTCTGGTTTTGAGTTCAGTCGAGGGGATTGGGACAGTGTCGAGGTGAATGGAGTTGGGGAATCGATAAGGTTGGCCTGGACGATGCTGTTGGTGAAGGAAGGAACCGTTTTGGTGGACGGAAGAGGAAGAACCAGGTACGCCGGTCTGAGTGCAGACCACTGTACTGAACCGGGTTTGATCGAGGAAGGAGGTGGTACTGTAGCAGCGCGTGAGGGCCACGCGCAGCCACTTTGGGCGGCGCGTGGGGGCGCGTGCGGCGGCGGATGGGAAAACGGTCAACATGGATTTTGGTCTAGGAGTCATGGTGAGTTCAATGGAGTTGGTTTCGGGTTAATCGGACATCGTATGAGTTTAGTTCCGCGAGGGTGAATGTTTAGGGTCCCGGGTTTTCGGGTTTTGATTCGGGGACTTTTGAGGAAATCTAGGTGATTGATTATAGACGTATTAGTGACGTATTTTGACGGTAATTGACAGGATCGGGATTTCCCGAGGAAGCCGAGGATCGGGCTGGACGTTCAGGACGCGAGTAGGGCTCGGTATGTGAGTGGACCCTTGCCTTAAACTCGAGCATGCATAACTGTTTTTATACACGTATTTTATGGTTTTACTTATGAATCTATGTTTATTGAATATGAAGTGATGATTTTATGTGTTTGCATGTTTTTCGAGAAAAAGACGGTTTTGGCACGGTTTTCGAGAAAATGTTGGTTTTCGGATTTTGATGCCACATTTGGGGATTTCCACCGATAAAGGTTTTCTAATAATGATAAGTGGTTTTCAATGATTATCAAGGGATTTTGGAAAATGATTTCAATAATAAATGACTTCAATAATAAATGATTTCGGTGTTAGAACGGATTTCGGAAATGGAAGTTGGTTTCCAAGTTGGACAGTGGATTCCGGATTTGGGTTCGGAATGACGGTTCGGGATGCTGGAAGGCATCGGACCAGTGATTTCGGATTCGGGTTTGGATATGGATTGGTAACTGGTTTTCAAATGATTTTGAGATTGGATTTGCTGGATCTGGATATTGGGTTTAAAGACCCGGATATATTGGACGGGGGACCGGCCGGATTGGGTTTAAAGACCCAGATTGAGTTTAAAGACTCGGGAGTTTAAAGACTCAGATATATATTGATTTTCCCCCGTAGGCCTTGAGTTTAAAGACTCGGGAGTTTAAAGACTCGGATATGATTAAGGCTTGGATTGAGTTTAAAGACTCGGGAGTTTAAAGACTCGGATAGGTCCAGCAGGTTTGATCGGGACATTTATAAGTTAACGTTCATGGTTTATGATACAGTTTTCTGATACTCGTGTTATGGTTTCTTATGATATTTTATAGTGTTCCTGTTTCTTATGATGTTTAAGAATGATTCTTTTATTAATGTGTTTATAACTGTTGGTTATGCATGTGGTTTCAAAACGGAGGGTAAAACTCGGTTTTCTTATAAAATGGTTTTGAACATTTTACACTTTCTGGTCCACTCACATTTTGTGTTTTAACTTGCCCTCCAGGTTGTGGAGCTAGCGCGGGGTCTTGACGTCGAGGCAGTGTCCGAGGCATAGAAGTGACGTGAGGGAGCCTAGAAGAGTTTAAAGGCTTCTGTGTGCGTGTACTTTATCGGTTTTATTTTCCTTGTAATTACGAGCTATGCTCTGTAAACGATAAGGTTGGGATATTTTGTAATTACTCCTGCGTCTGACTGGGTTCGAGTGAGTTTTACTTGAGTTTTGTGTTAGGGTGTCAGACGGGAGCAGGATTTACCTCGGGTTTCGGGGTGAAACCGGGGGTGGGTCCTGACATTTTACATATGATTCCATTTAATTAATAAAATTCGGGTCGTTATAGTGGGTGACAAGTAGGATGAACAAAGGAAATGGGAAAATGTGAGATTCATGAAGGTAGGTGAGGATCAATGGAAGTGTCACTCATCTATTGGTCAAGAACTGATATTTTGGACCTACTAAAAACAAACCCAAAATTCAACTTCTCGTAATTCGTGCAATCGTGAATAGTTTCCAAAACCGTCATTGACCCGTAAGTTTCCCGTACGATGTTCAATTTCAATGTGTCGTCTGTCTACATACTCGTATCGTCTCGATCCACGTAATAGACCTCGGTCCACGTGCCATTGACCTCCCGGATCAAAAGTTAACTTTTTCACCCTATTCAAGGGCAAAATCATAATTTCACCGCGACTAATCCCGATTAGTCTCGATAATTCCCAATTAGTTCTCGATAATCCCATAAATTCGGGACGGGTCGTTACATCTCACATCTTTCAATAACAGCTTGTTGCCTAAATCAGTCTCGAACCAAATATCACTGAGTCCTAAAATCTTGGAGTAACCATCATTGCCTATCTTCACTTCCCCAAAGTCTCCAGCTTTGTATGTGGTGAAGAACTCTGAGTGCGCCGTGACATGGAAAGATACTCTAGAATGAACTACGCATGAAACGCCTTTATCTTCATCAGTATGTAGGCATTCACCATCAAAAGACAACAACTCTCATACTTGATCCGACACGGTAGCGACAGTATTGGTTGTGTCCTCTTTCTTTTGGTAGGTAGAGCCATATTTCCCATCCTTCTTGTTATTCTTCAGTATGTTGCAATTCTTCATCATGTGGCCATAGAGATTGCAATTATGACACCTTCCATTGAATCAGGTCCTCGAACGACTTGCACTTCTTCCACAATCTTGACTGAGACCTTTACTTTTCCTCCTTCCTCTATTCTCCACCACAAAGACTTGGCTATTATCGAAACTTGAGGACTTCCTCCTAGTCTCTTCATTTAACATGTTATCTTTAACATTATCCATAGATAACACACCATTAGGAGCAGAGTTACTTACAGTAATGACAATGGTCTCCCAGCTATCGGGCAACGATCCAAGAAGAAAAAACACTTGAAGCTCGTCCGCGATCTTCATATCCATCGTGGCCAATTGATTGACAATGCTTTTGGAAGTTGTTGAGGTGCTCGGTCACCCTTACGCCCTCCTTATACTCCATATTGACAAACTCCTTGATGAGAAACGTTTTCTTGGAGGTGGTATTTTGCTCGAACAATGACTCCAACTTCAACCAAAGAGCATGGGCGTTAGTCTCGTTGTACACATGGTGGAACACACTATCATCCACCCATTCACGAATGTGACTAATAGCCTTGCGATTCAACTTTTTCCCTTCAGCATTTCTCATATTCTCCGGCTTGCCTTCCTCTCCTTCTATGAGCTCATGCAAATTCTTGCAATAGAGAATGTTCTCTATTCTTGGCTTCCATGTAATCTAATTGGAATGGTTGAGTCGAACCATGGTACTCCTTGAGCCTTCCATTTTAACTCTCAACGAATCTGGAGCTCTAATACCACTGTTGAGGAAAGTATTAGAATGGAAATAATAACTCAAACCACAAAAATGATAAATATACAAGGAAATAAAATAGTAAGGAATAGAGAACATCAGATATAACGTGATTCCGCAAGATGTCTACGTTCACAGGGTAGTAAGAACAAGAACCTCCACTAATAAAATTAGGGCTACAAAGAGATGCATAACTTCAAGAACACTACTTGAAGGAAACCATCTCTCACACACTTGTTTTACTACTTACACTACAACACTCAACATTCTCAACTTGGAGTGGGCACTCTTTACTCTCTACTTGGAGGAAGATGTTTCTCTTGAATGAGAATGATGAAATCAGTAAATGACCTCTTTTTATATAGGCCAATGAGGAACCATTTAGATGATTTCATTAATGCTCCATTCACCCACCTACTTTATTTATGGATCTTCTATCTACTTCATGAACCTTCTACATGCATCTTGGATTCATGCACTTTATGATTAATCTAAAATCTAATGTACATTCTAGATAAACCCAATTATGAAAGCCCAACATATCTTTTGTAAGAGTCGTGATTTTTTTTTAATTAATTACCTTTTCTCAGACAATTTACGTACATGCTATTCAATTATCTTTTCATACAAATTAATGTATCACATACGTTTGTTTTTCGATGCCCAAACTCCGCCGAAACGTCATTGATGGTTCTCATTGGGATATAAATGTCTCGTTATTCTGCAGACTTGCATACATCTTTCTCTTTTGCATCTGTAAGGAAATGGACTTTCCCTATTGGGAAAAAGGTGCGATGCTATTGAAATGACCGAATGCCTAAGAAAAATAAAGTGATTTATTATGTTCTCGCTCAAGCCTTTGCGGTATTGTCCATAAAGTTAAGTGCAAGCCGGACGTTGACATGAGCCGGATCATCTCGCTAGGCGCTATATGAAATGTGGAAACACAAAAGTTTCAGAAAAGTTAACATATATCACAATACTGGGCGACTAATTAGAGTAAATATTAGACACACGTACGTACATTCTACATATAACAGTATTTTAGAAGAGGATGCACACACAAGATCAAACCAAAGATGGATGCAATACGAAGAACAGAAATTTCAGCCCTCATACATCTACTACCACCATGTATAGCAAATAATTCTCACCAGCCATTAGTATAGATAATACACAAGACACTATTATGGCTAGGAAAGATTGACTCAGAGAAAAAATCCAGTAAGTACTAAGCCATATACGGTACAAACATATTTGGATCTGGGATAACGAATTCAAACGTGGAATATGAGAATCAGGCTCAGATATTGTCATATAAATTCCCTATATTTGTCCATTAATACTCCAATACCACCAGAATTTCATAATTTGGTAAAAAATTGAAAGCCCACATATATTTAATCCTGTTTGCAGACACTGATTGTTGAATGTTGTACACGACCTTAATTCTCCTCATCCCTATAAATTTACACCACTTTCGAGATCATCTCTTCATCACCATCCAGGCCAGTACTCTCTAATTGATCTCTCTTTCCCTTTGCAATCTCTCTCCCTCACTTGTTCATATCTAAGATGTCTACCTCATCAACACCCTCCTCCCTTGAAGTATTGGTGTCCTCTTCATCTGAAGAAAATGTGTCCAAAACATATGAGACTGAAAATGATCAGCTTCCCAGCCAAAGCCATGACGTACGCGTAGACGCCACTTCACATCCAAAAAGTACTAATCATTTTCAAACTCCGAAAATCGCAAGTACCTATGAACATGGCTCCAACTCAAGTACAAATCCAAGACAACGGTTGCAAACTTCCGTAATTTTCACACTCCTCCGAACAATAGTTGCTGTAAGTTACTGCCTTTAGGGTTTCACTGAAATCCCTGTAACTGTACGTATGTTCAATTATCTAACCATTTTTATTTTATTACTCAGCAAAAAACCGCAGAGTTGAGAGCCATGTCTGCAGACGACGATGATGAGCGCGCCGCGCAACTGCAAATTGTACCTTACCAACCGCCAAACGAGATCCATCCTGCCATGGCAACAAACCTGCAAATTGTGCCCTACCAACTGCGTGAACAGGCCACGTCGACATCAAACATCCCCGAAAAGCGAAAAAAAACACCAACCACGCCGGCTGGAGATATTTTGGTCTCTTTTGAACTGCCCGAAGGTTTTCCCGACGATCGTGATATCGAGATGGTACTATTATCCTCTTTATTATACAGTGATGTTATTAACATCCGATTGAAATTGTTTATATAGATACTGTGAAGGGTAGTCGATCTCATACTTTTTTTTTAATTTGTGTTTTTTTTATGGCTACAGTTGGTGCCTGAGGGGAGTGAAAGTCCTCCCCAAACTCCACCTCGATTTTCTTTCTTCGATAGACTCACTGGCTGGAGGATTATGCGAAGAAGACGAGTGAAGGGATCCTATGACACGGTATTTTGATTGATTAATTACTTGGTGGTTTGTGATTTTGTTTAAAAACCTGATTTTGTCTTTTTCATTTTTTTGAACTAAAAACCTAATTTTGTTTTTTTGTTTTTCAATTTTTCCTTCCTAAACCACTAAACATATTTCGTCTAAATTTGTTAATATACATAATAGAATTATTGTTACGTTATCTAAAACGAAATTCATTTTGTAGTATTACCAACACATAGGTTCAAACACTAATTTGCGATCAGTTCTCGAGGTTGTGAGATTCATTATGTACGAGGAAGATGCAAGACAACAAGCGGCACGTAGAGTAGGTATTGAAGGGGATGATGAACCGGTGAGTTGGAACGATCGGTTGGTTTATATACATCTTGCTTAATTATAAAAGTTTGGGAACGAAGTTGAAGTTTCATTTCAAAATTAATTGAGAATAGAAGAGATCGAGTAACTCAACTCCATTTATACTATTACATACAAAGTTTCTTAATATTCCAATATGAATTACTTATTTAACTATTAAATCTTGTTTTATATATGTTTAGGCCGGGAGGATGACAACTGAAGCCAGGGAAGAAATGGTTGAAGAATTTATGAAATCCTCTTTTCACAACAAGAATATTAATAATGCTTTTGATTAGTAGTGCTTTTACTTCAGTTTGATGTTTGGTATGCGAATTCTAACGGCTAGAAACACATGTTTTAGCCATTAAAGGATATATTTTTTTCAGTTTACAATCAATTTTGTGATCACATCATCCTTGGAAACTGGTCCACAATTTTTTTTTTGTTAAAAGAGATGTTTTATTCTTAAACATATATGAGTCTAGAAAATAGACATGGAGTCCATTAACAACACAATCATGAACATAAAGGTCAATCTGTAGAAAAATCTATGACTTGAGTAGGTTCACATGAAACTAAATAAAATTAAAAATTACATATGTGATCCACAAATAATATGATTACAAAGAAACCAACATAGAATTCAACAATCTGGTGGAACTTAAGAAGTGCGCAAAATGGTATTTCGTTAAAATCTTTTCAGGAAAAACTCAATGAAAAAAATCAAATAAAAATAAACAAAATGCAGCGCGCTTCCTACGTTGTTTTGGTTGGGGGGTGGGGGGGACGGGAATGAGCATCCTCAAATATTGGAGATCCGACACGATTGAGAAGAATCTACAAAATGAGGAAAATAGAGAACATTAAAATCTAGAAATGAAGAGAAGCAGACTTTCCTAGCTATAATGATTGCCAGGATAAATCCTCATATGAAAAATAAATACAGGCGGGATAAGATATGAGTCCGAATAAACTCCTTGATCAAACAAAGACCCAAACTGTAAATTTGATTTATTTTTTTAACTTGTTTGGGATAATATATATATTTTTTTTCAAATTGATTTGTTTTTAACTTAAAAAAAAAAACTAAAATGGAGTAAGAAACAATCCAACCGTAGGTATTGAATTTCAAAGGTTGAATTGTATTTCTCTCATATGATTCTTACAATTTGTACAACTATATATAGGCTTATGGAAGCTAATTAACAACTCCTTGAATTAAGGAAATTGACAACAATTCCTTGAATTAAGGAGCAACTCCCTTGAATTAAGAGAGATCCTTGAATTAAGGGAATTGACAACAATTCCTTGAATTAAGGAACAACTCCCTTGAATTAAGGGAGATGACAACAACTACTTGAATTAAGGGAGTTGACAACAACTCCTTGAATTAAGGGTTCCAATAAAGGAACAACTCCTTAAATTAAGGGAGTTGACAACAACTCCTTGAATTAAGGGAGGTGACAACAACTCCTTGAATTAAGGGTTCCAATAACTCCTTGAATTAAGTGTTTCAATACTCCTTGAATTAAGGGTTTCAATACTCCCCCTCAAGCTGGATCCAGAAGGTTAATGGATCCAAGCTTGAAGTCGTTGAAACTGATGAGAAGCTAAGAGTTTTGTTGAAATGTCGGTCAATTGGTCGGAACTTCTTGTGTAGTGTGTCTGAATTACTTGCGACTGCACCTGTTCACGAACGTAATAACAGTCAACCTCAATATGTTTTGTTCGCTCGTGAAACACGGGGTTGGATGCTATATGCATGGCGGCCTAGTTGTCACAGAATAAGGACATAGGAAGGGTTGCAGGAAACCCTAAATCACACAGAAGACCCTTGAGCCAGATCAACTCACACGCTGTTGA
Organism: Prinsepia uniflora; assembly: GCA_032719365.1. Taxonomy (NCBI): domain Eukaryota; kingdom Viridiplantae; phylum Streptophyta; class Magnoliopsida; order Rosales; family Rosaceae; genus Prinsepia; species Prinsepia uniflora. Next base: position 10,674,537 of record CM064861.1, read on the forward strand.
AGCCATTGCACGGTACTCAGCTTCGGCACTAGATCTGGCGATGACAGTTTGCTTCTTACTTTTCCAGGTGACCAAGTTTCCACCAACAAAGGTGCAGTAACCACTTGTGGACTTTCGATCGATAGCATTTCCTGCCCAATCTGTATCTCAGTACCCTATGATGTGAGTGTGGTCGTTCTTCGTCATGAGAATACCACGACCAACAGACCCTTTTAAGTAACGTAAGATCCTTTTTACAAGGTTCAGATGCTCAATGGTAGGAGAATGCATGAATTGACTGGCAATACTCACTGAATATGAGATGTCTGGTCTGGTGATCGTTAGGTAGATCAATTTACTAGCAAGCCTTTGATAGGAGCTGATATTCGAGAGTGGAGTGCCTCCCAAGTAAAGTTTGAGCTTGCTATCAAGAGGAGTAAGGGCAGGCTTAGCATCACTCATATTCGCATCCTGGAGGAGGTCCATGACGTATTTCCGTTGATTAAGAAATAAACCCTTATGAGAAGATGCCATTTCGATGTCAGGACCGGCCCCAAAACCCCCGGGATTAACGTGGGACCCGCCTGATCCCGTCTGACACGAAGTGTCAGACCAGGGAAAATTCCATCTCTAGCCCTCGTCGGGGCTATCAAAGTGCGTCAGGATCGTAGGAGGAGGGGAGTGATGTCTCGTCTCTACTACAGCCCTCATCCGCGATCAACCTGAAGGGCATTAAAAACATGAAAACTGTGAGTTGACAATTTAAACTTTTCATTTAAAAACATTTTAGCTTAAAAGACATTTATGCCCTTCTTAAAAGTATATGCATGCATTCAAAACCGTTTATCAAACATTCATAAAAACCTTTGTCAAACATTTAGAAAAAACCTTTCAAGGGTTCATGCCCAGTTCCCATAAACCGTCATGACCCATAAATTCATTTGGGTCCTCGACCCAAAATCATAACTCAAACCCGTAGGTCAAATCACTAGGGACTCAGCCCAAATCACGTCACGTGCGGGTCTCAGCCCAAAACCATTCTCAAAATATCACAAACGGGGTCTCTGCCCCAAATCACTTTCACAAACATAAAACACAGGGTCTCCGCCCTCAAATCTCTTTTCCATAAAACCTCATACGTACTGTCATACGTATAACCCATCCGCGGCACTTCCGAGAAGATGCCAACTCGGGGCACACAGCCCCTAGGGAACACATCCCCGAAATAGTCACGATATCAAATCTATACTAGTGTGCACACTACTCGGGGTCTCACTCCGAGTCTTCTCCTAGGAATCTCCATCTGGGAGGCTCAATCTCTGGATCTAGTCCGAGCTCTCTCTCTAGATCTAGTCCACATATCTCTCCGGAATCCGGTCCGGGACCACATCATAATAAGTAATCACCACTCCTGGAACGGGATCCCTATGGAGATACCCACTCTGGTATGTGGATCGTGACTCTCCAGGTCGACGCTGGAGGAGACCATATAAACATATGGAGGGTTCATTCATTTCAAATACTTTCTTTCTTTTTCTCTTTCTTTCTCAAAACTCATTTCTCAACTGGGTCTCCTGCCCGATTCATTTCAATAGGATTCCTCGAATCCGATTCAAATCCATTTCACAGGCCTCGGCCTAAATCCACAGTTCAACAGGGTCTCATGCTCGAATTCTCATTTCATAAACTGAACTGAGACTCAAACCCGATTTCACAATCAACAGGGTCTCAAGCCAGGATACTCAACTAAATGGGTCTCAGGCCCGATATCATAAATCAACGGGGCATCAAGCCCGATAGTATCACTAACTGGGCCTCAAGTCCGAATCGTAAACCAACTAGGCCCCCAGCCCGATCGTATAACACAAATGGACCCTCAGTCCGATTCCTCATCAATTCAAATGGACTCCAAGTCTGAGAGTTGTAAATCAAATGGGTCTCGTGCCCGATTTCATATTTCTAAATCCAAAATCCGTTTATTAAACCCTTATCGAAAACACGGTACGCGAAGGTACGACATAAAGCCGAAAACTTCGAAAAACGTGCAATTATGTCAATCCTAAGCTACCACAAACAATTGCACTCATGGCATCACAAAATATATTCTAAAAAAATTATAAAACATTTATGCATGCATCGAATTCATAAAACAAGTCCACTCACAGACCGTCCAAAGTCGAGCCTCGATACGCGTACTATAATCGTCTCCCGGGTCAAACGTTGCCTCCGGGATTCCCAAACCTGTCCAAATTAATTTAGAGGGTTACTAACTACCTAAATAACCCCTCACTAAAGTCCCGTAATTTTCCGGAATTTCTAACTATTTTTAAACTCGAACTTAAACCTTCGAATAGCCCGAACTATATCGAAACGATGTCCGATTGACACGAGACCAGTCCCAAAATTTTCGTTACATCGAATAGATGATTTCGTATGTTGAACACATACCCAAAAACCCTAGCACGCGCCCCTGGAAGTTTCCTGCACGTGGGCTTCACGGGCTGGCGACTGTTCATCTTCTTCCCTGCGACAGATCGGTCCGGCCGGTACGACTGTGCAGTCCGGTCCAGCTGGACTGGCGTGACCGGTCCGGCCCTCCTACTCCCTCATTTTCGGTCCTTTTTCTTCCTAATCGATTCTAAACTTCCTAATATGATCCTAGGAGTATGTTTAGATGATCAAATCCACCTAAAACCTTCAAAAATCCACGGTTCAATTTTGAACCTCACGGTTCAATTTTTCCAAAACCTCCCCAGAGGTCTCTCAACCTCCAATCTCCCTAAAAACCTCCATAATAGCTTCCTAGTAACCTAATACACAAACTCTAATCAACCAAAACCGATCATAACGTCAAAAATTGAAAATGAGGAAAAATTGCCAAAACCGATACCTTTCGGGTTTTGGGCCTCCGCCGTGCACGGTGGCTCTGTCCTGGCCGGCCAGCATCATCCACCATCCTCTCCTCACTCTCTGGTCCTCTCAGTCAAGATCAAATAGGGTTGGGTTGGATTTGGGTGAAGGTTACACGGGTTGGGTTTTGTTTGGAAACAAAGAAATGATCGATGATGTTGGACGGGAGATGCATGAATGAATGAGGATGGCCAGTGGATGGGTGACACTTGTCACTCATCCATTGGTCCACTGAAAAGTAACTGGGCCCACTAAAGACAAAACTTCACTTTTGTCTCGTAAAACGTGTCGCTGTGAATAGTAACTTGGAATTTCCGTGAACCGTAACTTCGACGTCGAACATCCGAATTCAACATGCCGCCTATCTACGGATTCGTATCGTCCTTATCTATGTAACGGTCTTCTGCCCTCGGCCATCGGACCTCCCGGTCAAAAAGTCAACTTTTGACCTCTTTTACCCAAAATGACCAAAATGCCCTTGGGCTTCCGAACGTCATAACTTCCTCCTCGGACGTCGGAATCGAGCGTGCCACCTGTCTATAAACTCGTGACGTCACGAACTACGTCACGGTTATCGTTCAAAGTCCATTTGACCGTCCGAATGAAAGTCAACGATTCGCCCGTTCCAAGGGCAAAATCGTCATTTCACCCGGACGTCCGCTAATCCTCGCCTAATCTCCGATTAGCCTTGTTAATCCGTCATTAATTCTTAATTAATCCCGTTAATTCGGGACGGGTCGTCACATTCGATCCCAAGAAAATACTTTAACACCCCAAGGTCTTTAATCGCAAATCTTTGTTGAAGTGACTGTTTGAGTTTGGAGATCTCTGCAGCATTATCACCTGTAATTATTAAGTCATCCACATATATCAACACAACTAATTTCCCACCAGCTCCAGTACGAACGAATAATGATGAATCGGCACCACTCCTTTTGAAACCAACACTATGAAGAACTGAACTTAGTTTAGCATACCAAGCACGAGGCGATTGCTTCAGTCCATAAATTGACTTATGTAACTTGCACACCAAATTAGGGTCCTGGCTTTGAGGATGTCCAGGAGGCAAGCGCATGTAGAATTTTTCTTCAAGATCACCATGTAGAAAGGCGTTCTTCACGTCCATTTGGTACAAGGACCAACCCTTATTGACAACAACGGACAATAAAACCCTAACTGAGTTCATTTTTGCAACAGGAGCAAATGTTTCTTTGTAGTCCACCTCAAATGTTTGAGTGAATCCGCGAGCTACTAGCCTGGCTTTATACCTCTCAATTGAACCATCTGAATTAAACTTGATCTTATAGATCCATTTGCAACCCACTGCCTTTTTTCCTTTTGGAAGTTTGGTGATGCTCCAGGTGTTGTGTTGGTCTAGAGCTTTGAGTTCATCTTGCATTGCTTTTTACCACACAACATGGTTATTAGCCTCATGGAAGTTTTGGGGCTCACTGTAACTGGAGATGGTGTTAAGGAAGGCAGCATGAGATGGAGTCACCTTTTGATACGACACATAATTTGATATTGGATGCCTCGGTTTATATGTTTCAAAATCTTGAAACCTTGTGGGAGGCTGCCTATCACGTTGAGGATTGCGTCGAGGTTTTGGGAGAGTTGGCTCACTCTCGTTCAAATTATCAGCCACACTTTGAAGGTTTTCTTGGTTGCCGCTGCCATCATCATGCATAGAACCATCAGGATGAGTGCCTTATGGTTATCTTCATTGAGAGAAGCATCAGTGTTGGCATGATTGAGCTCACGTTGTTGCGGACCCTCGGGTTCAATTCTTGGTAATGGGAACAAGTCCAAGATGCCATCCCCTTTATCTGTGAATTCACTTGTCTTGCCAAAAAAAAGGGTTAGTCTCATGAAATCGAACATCTTTGGACACAATCAATCTCCTTAGTTGGGAATTATAACACTTATATCCCTTTTGAGTAGAGGAGTAACCAAGGAAGATGCATTTAGTAGCTCTAGGGTCTAATTTATCTCGGTGATGAGATTGAACATGAACAAAACAGATGCAACCAAACATTCTAAGATGTGAGAGATCAATTTTCCTTCCTTTCATGACCTCTAGGGGAGACTTGAATTCCAAGACTCGGCTAGGTAACCTATTGATGATATAAGCAGTTGTCATAACACCTTGGGACCAAAATCTCTTTCGTACATTCATTTGCAGCATTAATGCTCTTGTTTTCTCAAGTAGGTCACGGTTTTTACGTTCAGCTACCCCATTTTGTTGAGGGGTTCCAACGTAACTTGTTTGATGCATGATGCCATGAGTGCTCAAATATTGTTTCATGATATGGGACATGTATTCAGTGCCATTGTCAGATAGTAAGGTTTGAATTTGAGATGAGAAATGTTTTTTAACAAGGTTATGGAAATCCTTAAACACTTCTATCATTTCATTCTTAGACTTTAGGAGATACAACCATGTGACTCAAGAGAAATCATCCACAAAAATCACAAAATACTTGTAGCCATCAAAAGATTCCCTAATTGGTCCCCATACATCTGAATGAACTAGTTCAAAACACTTACTAGTCCTAGAAAAAGAAGAGTTAAAAGGTAATCTAGTGGCTTTAGACAAGTGGCATGTTTCACAAAAAATAGCATCCTTACCTAATTTTGGAAATAAAGATGACAAAATGGGCGAGGAAGGGTGAGCTAAACGTTGATGCCACAATTGATTATCTTGAATGGGGTTGAACTTGGCTTGACACCCTCTGGGATTACTCTTTGACATATAATAGAGACCATCTAAATAAAACCCTTCACCAATCGTCTTCTTGGTGACACAATCTTGAAAGATCACTTTGTGAGGAGAAAAAATGGCTATGCAATTCAAGGTATTTGTGATCCTTCCCACAGATAGAAGTTGAAATGGAAAGGAAGGAACATACAAAGCTATTGATTCAATTTCATTAGACATCAAATTTATCTTTTCTTTTCCTAAAACCTTTACATGCTCTCCATTTGCAATTGAAACTTGAGAAGGTTTTGCCAATTTTTCAAAATTTTGAGATTTAGACACATGGTTGGTCATATGATCTGTGGCACCTGAATCTACAACCCAAAAATCATGCAACATATTTAATTTAAGAGCAGTTTTAAAGGCTTTCATGATACATTGCATATCCTCTTGGGGTACAGGTTTCGTGTCTGCCAAGAAACCTGCAAACTTGCCGAGCAATGCTGTCGAGGTCCCTTCTTCCATGCTATATGCACGGTTAATTCCAGCCCCTCCTTTCTTGCCTTGCAGGTACGACATAAACTCAGTCATGAGTTCTGTTAGGTTTGCTGTGAAGTTCTTGAATGGATCTGACCTATTGGAGATGGAGGTAGATGCATGATTTGCTCGATGTGGAGTATGATTCACCTTTTGTACGCCCTTGTTGTCCTTCATGAAGTTAGGCTTTAACTCTGGATGTAAAATCCAGCATGTGTATTTAACATGACCTATATTGTTGCAGTGTTGACACTTCAAGTGCGGATGCTTTCCTTTGTACTTTCTCTCGTTGGTCATATATGCCCTAGCCTCAGGTACGTTAGTCATTGTACTCAGGTTCATGACTTTCCTCCTTACTTCTTCACGTTGAATCGTTGCACACACACTGGTGAAGGAAGGAAGTTCAGTGTTCATGAGTATGTGACATCGTAGATCTTCATATTTTGAGTCAAGACTGGACAAGAGTTGAAATACCTTGTCTTCTTCTGCTCTCTTTCGTAGCAGTGCTGCATCAGTTGTATGAGGACGATAAATTTTCAACTCATTCCACATGTTTTTCATGCTTCCTAGGAGTTGCACAAACGGCTTGCCATCTTGTTGTAGATCAGAGATGTCCTTCTTTAATTGGAAAACACGGGCAGCATTATTCTGGTTGCCATACATTTCCTTGACCGCTTCCCATAGCTGGTACGAGGATTCTGAATAGCTGAATATTTCAGCTAACTTTCGTTCCATGGAATTCAAAAGCCATGACATAACTAGCTGATCCTTGCTAAGCCAAGATTCATAGTTTGGTGAGGAAGCATCAGATACTTTGATGCTTCCATTTATGAACCCTAACTTAGATCTCCCACCCAGCGCCAAAGACACAGCTCTTGACCACGACAAGTAATTAAACTCATTCAGTACGACTGAGCTTAACCTTTGATTTGGGTTGACGTCCACCTCATGCGCATTCACGGAGGAAAGCTCCCGGGAACTTTCAGCTTCTAATGCTAAAGGATTGTCTTCAGACATTTTGGAGAGTGAATACTCTCGGATAGCAGTATAGCAGAAGCAGGTTAATTTCTCTGCTCTGATACCATATTGAATTTCAAAGGTTGAATTGTATTTCTCTCATATGATTCTTACAATTTGTACAACTATATATAGGTTTAGGGAAGCTAATTAACAACTCTTTGAATTAAGGGAATTGACAACAATTCCTTGAATTAAGGAACAACTCCTTGAATTAAGGAACAACTCCCTTGAATTAAGGGAGATGACAACAATTCCTTGAATTAAGGAACAACTCCCTTGAATTAAGGGAGATGACAACAACTACTTGAATTAAGGGAGTTGACAACAACTCCTTGAATTAAGGGTTCCAATAAAGGAACAACTCCTTGAATTAAGGGAGTTGACAACAACTCCTTGAATTAAGGGAGATGACAACAACTCCTTGAATTAAGGGTTCCAATAATTCTTGAATTAAGGATTCCAATACTCCTTGAAGTAAGGGTTCCAATAGTAAGGAATAAAGAACCACTACTAGGGACTGGAACATTCAAGTGAGAAACAAGCAATTTGGATATTAGAGATGGAGTTATATAGCTAGGGGTGTCAAATTGTGCAAATTCGACATCGAATTAAAATGATAAAAAAATGAAATATATATATATATATATTATTGGTCAATTGTGGGGGTTTTTTTTTTAGTACTGATAGTCGGAATAAAAATATTAAAACATGGATCAGGATTTAGTCATTTCAAGTATATATTAAATTTTGAATACGACGATATTTTTTTAACAAGGAACCTTTCCTTAAAGGAATCGAAGTACTTCCCCGCTTTTTGAAGTAGCACTTTGGGCACATCCCTGGCTTTCTGGTATTAGGATCACGGCGAATAATGAATTGATTGTATGAGATATAGGTGATTATCATTCCAACGATGATCTATATATGACTAATAGCTTAGTATTGTACATATTCATTAATTTGAGAATAATACAAAACCTTAAATTATATATTTTCTTCTCCTTCTTCCTCATTATATCACTTGTTCTTTCAATATAATCATTATTATTCACACTTTTTTTGTTGTAATTCCGTGAAATTTAATATATTCTTTCTTGAAATAATGGCCTATGCAGAAACTCTTAATTAGTTATGGCACTATTTGTTTTCCTAAAAATTAATAAGTAGGTAAAACGTAATGTTATCAGACAAATTGATCTTTAGATTATTGGAAAAAATTGTTTCTTTATATCTTTTCCGTTTTGGTACGCTAATTGAACTCGAAACTAAACGAAGAAAATGGATCATTGAATTCATTAAAATTTTACAATTAAGTTTTCTCATTAAATGGAGAGATTGCGTTGGAAAATTACAAAGCCACACGCATCGAACAAACACAGTCTAACAGTACATTATATTAGTAGTGGAACAGGTAATTCGATCCAAAATTCAACTTATTGGGGAATTAATCATTATGTTGTCACCTTTATGTGTTAGAACATTTCCCTTTGGATATATATGTGATTGTTGAGCCTTAATAAGTGAGACAACTTTTATCATTTATTGTTTGTTGACCCAAACTTGAGTTAACTAGGTAAAAATATATAAGATTATATAGGAGCAACTTATTAGCAGCCCATGAATTTGAATATAGGCCCATGGAAAATTACTCTATAAGGTGCTTAAACTTTATAATTAATCTCGTAATGGGTATAATTAAAATCCTCGGAGCGCTTTCAATAAATAAATAAAAAATTAACTAATTATGCTCTAAGTTTTAACTAATTATGCTCTGAGTTTGGCCATTTCGAAGTTCAAATCACATATAAATAGATTGTGAAAATTAGAGTATGTCAATATTTTGATAATCCAAGATTGATTTCCATAATCCAAATCATCTTGAAGATCTAGGTAAGATTATGATAATTAGTATACAAAAGTAACATATATACATACATGAATTTGGGATATCGAATGTTAATTAGAAGTAATAATCTGAGTTATAAGTTTAGTGTCTCCTTCTTCCATTATGCAATTAAATTGTTCTCTTCCTTGTACTCTTGCATTCCATTTTATCTACGAAGAGCTCTCTCTCTCTCTCTCTCTAGCAACATCTTTTGTCGTGAATGTCTTCCTTCTCTAACCAAACTAGCTCATCATCATTATCAACACCCTCCACAGAAATGGTGTCTGGAGAAATCACTCCATATTTGTGTGCAAAATGAGGATAGGGCACTAATTTTTGTCCAAAATGATGGCCTACATGTTGAACTCATCAAAAAAATAAAAGAAACCATCTATGTACGTAATTTTCATTGTTTTGTGAATTCAAATCGATCTCTCCTATATAGCTAGATTTATAGACCTACTTGATTATTTTGGTGATTTGTAAATTATATGTATACATGTCGACTAACTTGAGAAGTAATTCAACAATTTGAAAGTTTTCTCTTTATACAGTTTATTTCTTCCAAGCTGAAATCATATCAGCTTGAAGAACCATCTTATATGTGGAAGATAACCTTATATGTTGAACAATAAGCAGCTCACTGGGAAGCTGACTTGACAGTGGACAACTGTCAACTCGTGGAAAAAAAGTTAGCAGACTTAAGTGAGTGAATAAGTGTTATGTGTGTGTGAGAGTTAGTTAAAAAAGGGAGTGTGACGTGTAAGGTGATCAGTGAAAAAAGTATCACAGTGAGAGTGTGAGGTGTATGTGTGTGTGTGCAATGAATGTGCATATGTAATCGTACTCACAAGAATGATCAATGAGAATGAGAATCTGTGAGAAAAACAGATTGAGAGTTCTTGAGTAAGAAGAATACTCAGCCCTCAGAGTAATTGAACAATCCAAAGCCTTTATTCCATTTTCACAAACACCTAGTGTGCACTAACCTAGTTTGATATTCAATCCAATTCTACTTAAGAATCTGATCCTAGAAATTTGGTAGAAGAAGATCTAAAACTATCCCTAAACCATACGAGCTAGCCCCGTCGTTTTCAGCTAAGAAGATCAAGGTTCGAAGGCATACCTAAAGTAATGGAACAATGACCGGCACTGTGGCAGGAAACATGTGACAGGACCCACCCCGATTATCACCCCGATTATCACCCCGATAACCGAGGTGAACCCTACTCCCGTCTGACAACCCGACACAAAAACCAACAGAACCTCACGAAAACCACAACTTACAATGTCAGACAAGGGAGAATTTAAAATCCAACGAGTCAACCGTTATACAGAGTATAGTACAAAACAAAATAAACAGTACTACACGCACAACGGAAAACGTAACGGAAAACGTCGGAAACACTTCGGGGTCGCTTTATGCCTCTGACTCTGCCTCAACGTCAAACCCCCGCGCTAGCTCCACGACTTGGAGGGCAATTAAAAACCAGAAAAGTGTGAGTGGACCAAAAATAATAAAAGTTTTAAAAAACCATTTCATAAACAAGCCAGAGTTTGGCCCTCCGTTTTGAAAACATGCATGCATAACTCAGTGTCTGTAAAACATTTATAAATCATATCATTTTTATCATGGAAATTGCAGCAACATAAACACAGTATGGTAAACGTTATAAGACATTAGCAGTAAAACATAAGATACCAATATAATCATCCGATCAAATCTGCTGGATCTATCCGAGTCTTTAAACTCCCGAGTCTTTAAACTCAATCGAGGCCTCAATATAATCCGAGTCTTTAAACTCCCGAGTCTTTAAACTCAACAGGCCTACGGGGGAAATATCAGTATATCCTAGTCTTTAAACTCCCGAGTCTTTAAACTCAATCCGGGTCTTTAAACCCAATCCGGGCCCGTCCCATAATCCGGGTCTTTAAACCCAATAATCAGATCCAGCAAATCCAATCCAAAACCATTTGAAAACAATTTTGAAATCCACATCCAAACCCGAAACCGAAATCACTGGTATGACGCCCTTCCGGCATCTAGAACCGTCATTTCGAACCCAAATCCGGAAATCCACTTTTCAACTTTAAAACCAAATTCCGCTTTCCGAAATCCGATTCTAAAACCGAAAACCTTGATCATCAAATCATGTCTCAAATCCATTTATAATCATTGAAAACCATTTATCGTTTGAAATCCCAAAATCATGGCATCATAATCAGAAATCAAGCATTTCTCGTAAAACGTGTCAAATACGTAATTTCCTCAAAAAACGTGCACTTATGGAAACCAGTTATAGCATATTCAACAAACATGAAAACATAATGAAAACCATAATATAAGTAATTAAAAGCAGTTATGCATGCTCAGTTATAAGGAAGAAGTCCACTCACAGTTACCGGGCATGTCACTCGCGTCCCGTACGTCCCGTACGTACCTCGATCTCCTCGGGGATTCCCGATCCTGTCACAAGTCACCAAAACGAGTCACTAACACGTCCACTAAGGTTCTCCTAATTTTCCCCAAAATTCCCGAACTTCTACGCGTACTTTAAACAGAACCTAAACCTTCGATCTCGTAAAACTAACCCGAAACAACGTCTGATCGTCCCGAAACTAATCCCAAAAGATTCGTTACAACGATTAGACCAAAAACCTAGTTGACCACTTCCCCGGAAACCGCCGCACTCGCCCCCACGCGCTGCCCAAAGTGGATGCGCGTGGTGTAATGACCCGTCCCGAAAATGAGGGTTAAGGAAGTGTTTAAGATGAGATTAGTGAGAGTAATCGGGGGTTAGTTGGTCCCGAGAAGGTTGATTGCCTAGAATGACGATTTTGCCCCTAGTTTGGGCGAAAGGTTGACTTTTAATTTGGGCGGTCAAATGGACTGTGACCGGTGACTGGGACGTAGTTTAGGACGTCACGAATCCGTAGACAGGTGGCATGCCCGATTCCGACATCCGAGGAGGAAGTTATGATGTACGGAAGGTTGAGGGCATAACTGTAATTTGGGTAAAATAGGGGGAAAAGTTGACTTTTCGTATGATCGGGTTTTGTTATGTTGACCTAGGACCGTTAGATAGATCTTTTCGTCCTGAGTTCGATGACAGGCGGCACGTATTCATCGGACTTACGATTTGTGAGTTACGGGTCTAGAAAGATAGTGGCGCAATCGTAAATTTGGGTTAAAAGAAAAGGTATTTTGGTCTTTTGGATGTCTGGGGATTTGTACACAAAGAGGAAATTGGATGGCTGAGATTGGGCCACTTGTGAGAGGAAGGGTAAGATGGTGACACGTGTAGGAGGTCTGGTTGGTTCTAGTGAGTGCACGGTCCAATTATTTGGGGTGCAACCGTGCTGTGTGTGTGTGTGTGTGTGTGTGTGTGTGTGTGTGTGTGTGTGTGTGTGTGTGTGTGTGTGTGTGTGTGTGTGTGTGTGTGTTCTTTGAACCAGGGAGAAACAGAGAGGGAGATTGAGAGAAAATTGAGAGATGATGGTGAGTGTTGGTGTGTTCTGGTGAGTGAGGAGTGATCAGAGGGTGGAAGAGTGAACTGGAGAGTGTTTGGGGGAATGAGATCGTACAAGAACACGGTGGTCGGGGCAGTCGGTTTTCAGAGAAAACAGAGAAGAAGTGGAAGATCGTGGTGGTGGTGTGGCCATGTGTTGGTGTAATTGGACGCGACAAGGAACAAGGACGACTCTGTGGACTTCAGGGAGTACGGTGGTGAGCACGGCGGTGCTCGACGGCAGGTAATTCCTTTTCCCTGTGTAAGTACTCTGGTTTGCCGTTGATTTTCAAATCGAAAGTCGTGACTTTAGGGGCTGAATTGAGGAGTCTAGTGAGGTTTAGGGGACTTAGTAGAGTCCTGGGTGTCTTCTAGTTGTGCAGCCGTGACGGGGAAGTGCACGGCGGAGGTGGAACGAAGGAGGGTACCGGTGTACTCTGTTTTTTCTGTTTTGCTCAGGATGAAAGTTGTGGTTGTAGGGGGTGAGTCGACGGTTTTGGTGAGTTGGGTAGGACTTAGGGAGGTCCCAGAAACCGTCTATGGTGGCTGCCATGGCGGGGGATGACCTAGTTGGCCGGGAGGAAGAACATGGGTTTATCGGGTTTTGGTTTCGAGCTTGAGTCGACGAGTTGTAGCCTGAGTCGAGATGTCTGAGTAAGGGGACTGGATTTCTAAGGATGGGACCATGAAGGTGGTGAAGAGAGGAGGTGTTTTGGTTCAGGTACGGCAGAGAACCTCTCACGCCGGTTCGATTTGCAGGAACTGTTTCGAACCGGGTCGGCTTGAGGTAGACGATGCACTGTAGCTGGAGCGTGAGGGCCACGCGCAGCCACTTTGGACGGTGCGTGGGGGCACGTGCGGCGGCGGTTGGGGAAACGGTCAACATGGTTTTTGGTCTGGGTGTTATGACGAGTCTAATGGAACTGGTTTCGGGTTGTTCGGATGTCGTTTGAAGTTAGTTCCGCGAGGGTGAAGGTTTAGGGTTCCGGTTCGTTACGTTTAGTACCCGGGGATTTTTGGGGAAAATTAGGAGAGTCTTGGTAGACATGTTAGTGACGTACTTTGGCGGTTGTTGACAGGATCGAGACTTTCCGAGGAAGCTGAGGAACGTACGGGACGTTCAGGACGCGATTAAGGGCTCGGTACTGTGAGTGGACCCCTTCTCTAAACTCTAGCATGCATAACTGTTTTCTATAATCGCTTTGTGGTTTTATATGTGATTTTATGATCATCGAATATGCTTTGTTGATGTTACATAATTGCACATTTTTCGAGGAAGTTCGGTTTTCATCACATTTTACGAGACATGTTTGATTTCTGAATATTGATGCTATGGTTTTGGAATTTCAAATGATAAATGGTTTTCAATGATTATAAATGGATTTTGGAATGTGATTTCGATGATCAGGGCTTTCGGTTTTAGAATCGGATTTCGATAACGAGATTTGGTTTTAAGGTTGAAAAGTGGATTTCCGGATTTGGGTTCGGAATGACGGTTCTGAATGCCGGGAGGGCTTCGGGCTAGTGATTTCGGATTCGAGTTTGGATGTGGATTGAGAAATGGTTTTCAAATGGTTTTGTATTGGATTTACTAGATCTGGATATTGGATTTAAAGACCCGGATATTATGTTTGACGGGAGACGGTCCCGGATTGGGTTTAAAGACCCGGATTGAGTTTAAAGACTCGGGAGTTTAAAGACTCGGATATATTGATATTTCCCCCGTAGGCCTGTTGAGTTTAAAGACTCGGGAGTTTAAAGACTCGGATATTATTGAGGCCTGGATTGAGTTTAAAGACTCGGGAGTTTAAAGACTCGGATAGATCCAGCAGGTTTGATCGAAAAATGATGAATTGATATCCATGGTTTATGATACGGTTTTATGATGCTTATGATATGGTTTCTATAACTGTTTTATACTGTTTTTGTTCTTATGGTGAGGTTATGTGAATTATACTGTTTTTAAAATGATTCTGTAAATGTTTTATGGCGGTTGATTGACAACTGTTTTCATAACTCGGTTATGCATTTGGTTTCAAAATGGAGGGCAAAACTCTGTTTTCTTATAAAATGGTTTTGGAAACTTTTCTTTTATTTATGGTCCACTCACATCTTCTGTTTTAAATTGCCCTCCAGGTCGTGGAGCTAGCGCGGGGTTCCGGCGTTGAGGCAACGTCTGAGGCATAGAAGCCACGAGAGCGATCCCGGAGTGTTGTAAAGTTTTCCGTGTGCGTGTATCTAGTTTATCGGGTTTTCTTTCTATTGTATTCAGTACTATGCTCTGTAAATTTTAACTTCCGGATGTTTTAAAGTTCTCCTGCATCTGACGGGATATTTTAGTGGTTGCTTTGGTATTGTGTCGGGGTGTCAGACGGGAGCAGGATTTACCTCGGGTTTCGGGGTGAAACTGGGGTGGGTCCTGACATGTGGGCCTCACGTGCTTGTACAGGAACACTGTTCATCTTCTTCCTCGATGGTCAGACCGGTCTGAACTGGCGTGACCGGTTCTCCGCCTTCCTGCAACCGTTTTCATTCCTTTTTTCCACCAAACTCTTCGTCCTCATCCTAGAAACTAATTCCAATCCTAAAACCTAGACATTACTGCCTCAAACCTCACCTCCTAAGCTCGAACCCGTAACCAACAAAACCTATGTTTCTACTCCCAGCCTATCGTGCAATCCCCCGTCACGGTTTCGAATCCTAGAGCTCCCTAGGAACCTACTGAGTCCACTAGAACTCACCAAACACCTCAACTTAGCCCCAAAAGCCACGACTTACCGTTTGAATCAAAACTAGAAAACAGAGCAAATAGAGAAAGTCGAGCAATTACCTGCGCTCAGTCCGCCCCCGCGAGCTCCGCCGTGCCCACTCGACTCTCCTCAGACCTCTCAACGCCACCACGGGTTCAATTTGACGGTTTGATCACTGGAAATGCACAACCGTGCACGGTGATCCTCAGCTCTGTGTCCTCTGGTTTCTCCTCCCTTCTCACACACACACAATCACGCCCAAATCCTCACAAACACGATCACTCACTCTCCTAACTCTCCTTCGAACACCACAGGACCGCACAACACTCACACACTAACTCAGTCTCTGCAATTCGATCAATTCCTCATCACTGTCTCACCCTCTGTTTTTCCCTCTTCGAACACGACTAACACACACATATAATTGCACCGTGCACAAAGCCTAGAACCCACTAGAGCACCCCCACGTGTCCACCATCCCATGGCCCAAACTCAAAATATCCAATCCCTCATGTACACTTGTCCTCATCTCTGTTGCACAAATCCCAATGCACCAAAATACCAAAATGCCCTTGTGAGTCAAAATTACCAATTTGCCCTTCGCCGTTCTAGACCCATAACTCACTCGTCCTCCGTCCGACGAAAGCATGCCGCCTATCGTTGAACTCAGGACGACGAGATCTACCTAACAATCCTCGGTCTACGTGTAAAAACTTCATCGTACAAAAAGTCAATTTTCCCCCTATTTTAACTAAATTACGAAAGTGCCCCTAATCCTTCCGAACATCATAACTTCCTTCTCGGATGTCGGAATCGGGCGTCCCACCTGTCTACGGACTCGTGACGTCCCAAACTACGTCACAATCCTCGGTCAATGCCCAATTGACCTCTAGAACTAAAAGTCAACAATTTGTCCAAACCAGGGGCAAAATCATCCTTCTACGCCTAATGTCCAACAGGAGCCAACTAACCACCGATTAACCTCACTAATCCATCACTAATCACTTCGCTAATCCCGACTCCCGGGACGGGTCCTTACAATCTACCCTCCTTAAAAGAATTTTGTCCCCGAAATTCCGCAGCTCGTACCTCAGATGTGGGGTCTCCTACTCTGTAGTCAACTCTTAAGCAACAACAACTACTCTTGACAGGTTCCAACCTATCATCTCCACCTTGGGTATGCCACAACTCTCCTACCACCAGTTTGACCCTTCTGCCACTCTCTCAAGTCGAACGAACCTCGGTCCTGTACTACAAACTAGAACTTTAGCGTGTACGCAAGGGAAAACTCTATGAAAAGAAAACAAAGGTATTTTAGAATACCTCATTTAGAGTACCCCAATAGAGTTCATAGAGTACATCCTTACGTACAACCACCTATCCCAACCAGTACTTACCCTCATCTCCCCTCGACTGCTCCGACCGCCCTATCGGAATAAATCAACAAAGTCCTAAAGGCACTCCTAGATTGTGGGTTCTCTTCAATAACCTCATATCAATCAGTTATAGTCACTCTTTTACAATTCCTTCTGTCATCCTTCAACGGAACTCATTATAGTCTTCAACCTCGTCACTCTAAGTCACCTAGGGGAAATCCTAAACTCTACCCCGGGATCCAACAAAAATGTATACCACACAACCAAGGATAGTAAAAATACTTGTCACTGCACCGGGTGCTGACTGAGCCTCCTGCTGAGTCATCGCGAACACTCAGGCCTGGGATCCTGAAGATCTACCACGTCCCCTCGAACTACTAGTGGCACCACCACCTCCTCTGGTGCCTGCTGTCCCTGACACTGACGCTGTGCTCCATCTTGGCTCCGCCGCTCCTCGGCCTACGCCGCCCTCCTGGGGTAACAACGGACACTCTCGTCGGAAGTGACCTCGCTCTCCATAGTAGAAACAAACATCCCGATTGGAAAGACCCGGTCTCCCTATAGACGCAACATACGTCGCACTAGCTTGCGGAGTCGGCTGTACTCGATGTCCACGGAACTCCGAACTCTGAAAACTACCAGGTCTACCAAAACGATCATCGCCCGCCGACGATGCTCCACTGTAGTTACCCCTCTTCGGTACCCTCTGGCTCAAAATTCCAGAAAAAGATTGCTCCCGGCGTCGTACCGGCAGACTAGCCTCTACCCTCACAGCAGCATCCGACAACTCGCGGAGGGTCACAAACGATCCAACCGTCACTATGGCTCGAATCTCACCTCGCAAGCCCAACTCAAACCTACGGCACTTCTCGGCTTCAGTAGGCACAAACGCAGGAGCAAATCGGGACAACATCTGAAATTTCTGTTTGTACTCAGCCACACTCATGCTCCCCTGCTGAAGTTGCAGAAACTCAGCCTCCTTGGCATCACGGAATGAGCGGGGGTAGTACTGATCCAGAAACCGCTCCCTAAAAGTCTCCCAGGTCACGGTGTGGGCATCCCAGCCAGACAACTCAAGAGTATACCACCACTCCTATGCCGCACCGTCCAGTAAAAAGGTAGCCAGTAACACTCGATCATCCAGTGGGCATCGCATCACTGCGATAATCCGCTCAAGTCTCGTAATCCACCTGTGAGCTTCCTCTGGGTCTGCCCCACCACCAAACGTCGTAGCCCCGAGCCGCTGGGCTCGCTCAATCGTAGCACTCTCAGCATCTCTCGCTATTTCAGGTCGTGGAGGGGGCTCACGTCTCGGAGGCATAGTCAATCGCACGCTGAAAAAGGCATAGTGTCAGTAACAAGATCTAACCATAATCTCGCAACAGACACAAACCAACAAACCTATGCTCTGATACCAATTGACATAACCCACCCCGATTATCACCCCAATAACCGAGGTGAACCCTGCTCCTGTCTGACAACCCGACACAAAAACCAACAGAACCTCACGAAAACCATAACTTACAATGTCAAACAAGGGAGAATTTAAAATCCAACGAGTCAACCGTTATACAGAGCATAGTACAAAACAAAATAAACAGTACTACATGCACAACGGAAAACGTAACGGAAAAACGTCGGAAACCCTTCAGGGTCGCTCTATGCCCCCCGCGCTAGCTCCATGACCTGGAAGGCAATTAAAAACCAGAAAAGTGTGAGTGGACCAAAAATAATAAAAGTTTCAAAAACCATTTCATAAACAAGCCAGAGTTTGGCCCTCCGTTTTGAAAACATGCATGCATAACTCAGTGTCTGTAAAACATTTATAAATCATATCAATTTTATCATGGAAACCGCAGCAACATAAACACAGTATGGTAAACGTTATAAGACATTAGCAGTAAAACATAAGATACCAATATAATCATCCGATCAAACTTGATGGATCTATGCGAGTCTTTAAATTCAACAGACCTACGGGGGAAATATCAGTATATCCGAGTCTTTAAACTCAATCCGGGTCTTTAAATCCAATCCGGACCCGTCCCCCGTCAATCATAATCCGGATCTTTAAACCCAATAATCAGATCCAGCAAATCCAATCCAAAACCATTTGAAAACCATTTCGACATCCACATCCAAACCCGAATCCGAAATCACTGGTCTGACGCCCTTCCCGCATCCAGAACCGTCATTCTGAACCCAAATCTGGAAATCCACTTTTCAACTTTAAAACCAAATTCTGCTTTCCGAAATCCGATTCTAAAATCGAAAACCTTGATCATCAAATCATGTCTCAAATCCATTTATAATCATTGAAAACCATTTATCGTTTGAAATCCCAAAATCATGGCATCATAATCAGAAATCAAGCATTTCTCGTAAAACGTGTCAAATACGTAATTTCCTCAAAAAACGTGCACTTATGGAAACCAGATATAGCATATTCAACAAACATGAAAACCATAATATAAGTAATTAAAAGCAGTTATGCATGCTCAGTTATAAGGAAGAAGTCCACTCACAGTTACCGGGCACATCACTCGCGCCCCGTACGTCCCGTACGTTCCTCGATCTTTTCGGGGATTCCCGATCCTGTCACAAGTCACCAAAACGAGTCACTAACACGTCCACTAAGGTTCTCCTAATTTCCCCAAAATTCCCGAACTTCTACGCGTACTTTAAACGGAACCTAAACCTTCGATCTCGTAAAACTAACCTGAAACAACGTCTGATCGTCCCGAAACTAGTCCCAAAAGATTCGTTACAACGATTAGACCAAAAACCTAGTTGACCACGTCCCCGGAAACCGCCGCACTCGCCCCCACGTGCCGCCCAAAGTGGCTGCGCGTGGGCCTCACGCGCCTGCACAGGAACACTGTTCATCTTCTTCCTCGATGGTCATTGTCAGGAACCGACCCTCCTCGATTAGGACCTGACTCATCTAGCACCATATTGTCCACTTAGGGCCTCGCCCTCACGATTTTGTTTTCGGGAGCTCATGGTGCAACTTCCCAGGGGGTCACCCATCATGGAATTGCACCAGCCTCAACTCGCTTAACTTTGGGGTTCCAATGTAACAACCCGTACCTACGGGAAGGGTAAAAATGTAATTTCTGTGAAGTTTTGTAAAAAGGACGATTTTGCCCCTGTGAATAGTAAACGAAAAGTTGACTTTTTGTACGATTGATTGGATGAGTGTTAGCCTTTGACCGTGACGTAGGTTAGGACGTCACGAGTCCGTAGACAGGCGGCAGGTTCGATTTGGACAACCGGAGGAAAAGTTATGATGTACGGAAGGTTGGGGGCGTTACCGTAATTTTGAGCTAATAGGGAAAATGTTGACTTTTTGGAGGATGTGTGATTTTCACGTAGACTGAGGACCGTTGGATAGGTCTCGACGTCCTGAGTTCAACGACAGGCGGCACGCTGTCATCGGACGTCGGACGGAAAAGATACGGGTCTGGAAAGTCTAAGGGCAAAATGGTAATTTTGTGCAGGAGGGGCATTTTGGTCATTTTTCCTCAGCCCAATCAGCTAAGGGCAAGTGGCAGATATTTGGGGCTGGCCTATGGATGTTGGACACGTGGGAGTGGCTGGATGGTTCCAGGCCATTCTCAAGTGTGCACGGCCACACCTTGTACAAAAATCAAACCGTGTTTGGGTTTGAAACACAGAAAACAGAGAGAAGTTTGAGTGAGGCGGTGATCGATTTGGATGCCAGGGAGAGTGAGGAGTGACTGGTGAGAGTGACAGAGAGACGTGGGTGAGGTGCTGATCGTGTTTTGGGACTGGAATCGTGCACGGCGGCACGGTGGTGGTGCGGCGAACGTTTGAGGAAAACAGAGGAGACCGTGGACGGTGGAGGCTGTTGTGCCGTGTGGTGAGGCAAACCGAGGCGGTAGGAGACTCAGGAGGTTGAGGGGAGTCCCACGAGCACCGTGGTGGGTGACGGTTCTCACGGCGGCGCCGGAATCGAAAGGTAAGCTCGTTTACCCTGTTTTTCGTGGATTTTTCAAATGCAAAGTCGTGACGTTGGGCTTAGAGTCGAGGGATTAGGAGGTCAGGGTGTTGTTCAGGGAGGTCCTGGGAGTTGTTTGTGGTGGTTTCCGTGACGGGAGGTTCACGGTGGGTGGTGGTTCGACGGCGGGACCTCTGTACCCTGTTTTAGCCGTGAGTTTCAAACTTGAAGTCGTGGACTTCGGGGATGAATCGACGGATTCTGTGAGTTGGGTAGGACTAAGTAGGGTCCTAGGATGGTGCTGGTATCCCCACCGTGAAGGGGGAAGCAGTGGACGGCCGGGAAGGAAAACAGAGCTCACGGGCAAGGTTTTTCGAGGTTGAAGACGAGGGGTATTAGGCCGTGATTTCTGGATTTTAGGACTGGGTTTGGTTGCAGAGGACTGGACGAAGCTAATGGTATCGAAATGGTGAAGAATGGTGGGTGAACGGCGGAGAACCGGTCACGCCGGTTCAACTGTGTTGAACCGGGTGACTCGAGGTTGAAGGTGGACTGTAGCAGGCGCGTAAGGCCCACGCGCAGCCACTTTGGGCGGCGCGTGGGGGCGCGTGGGGAGGAATCCGGTCAAGCGACCAACATGAGTTTAGCCCTAAATGTCCTAAGGAATCCAATGGTACAGTTTTCGGGTTAATCGGACGGTGTTACGGAATGGTTCGGGAATCCGTGCGGTTTAGGGTTTAGGATTAAAATATTATTAAATTCCCAAAAAATTGGGGAAAATAGGGAAGGTATCCTTGATGTTATTGTGACCCTATTTGGTATCTATTGACAGGACGGGAGACACCAGAGACGGTTGAGGAGCGCACGGAGCGCGAGTGACGTGTTGTACACTGTGAGTGGACTCTTTCTTATTTCCGAGCATGCCAAACTGTTTTAATTACTGTTTTATGATTCTATGTGTGTTTTTATGTTTTAAATGATGGTTATACGTGATTGAGATGTTTGCACGTTTTTCGAGAAATTTTCGGGGTTTTGCACGTTTTTCGAGAAAAAGCTGGTTTTCAGATTTTGATGCCATATTTGAGGAATTCACCCTATAAATGTTTTCTGATGATGGTAAATGGGTTATGAAACATGTTTAGGGATTTCCTATGGTTTTTGGTATGGAAATGGATTTTCCCGGATTTGGGTTCGGAATGTCGGTTCTGAACGCCGGAAGGGCTTCGAACCGGGGATTTCGAATTTGAATTTGGCGATGGATTTGGAATTGGTTTTACACTGGATATGATTGGATTTGCTGGATCTGGATATGGGTTTAAAGACCCGGATTGATATTGATGGGGGACGGGCCCGGATTGAGTTTAAAGACTCGGGAGTTTAAAGACTCGGATATTATGATATTACCCCCCATAGGCCTATTGAGTTTAAAGACTCGGGAGTTTAAAGACTCGGATTTATATGTGAGGCCTGGTTGAGTTTAAAGACTCGGATAGGTCCAGCAGGTTTGATCGGGTTATACTCTGGTTTCTTGTGGTGTTTTATAGTGTATCTGTTTCTTATGATGTTTCATATTGTGATTTTTCTAATACTTCATTGGCATGCCTGGTTTTAAACCGGAGGGAACAAATGATTTTATTTCCCTACGTTGATTTGCTGGTAAACGGTTTTAAAACTTTCATTCTTTCCGGTCCACTCACACCTTTGATTTTTAATTTTCCCTCCAGGTCGTGGTGATAGCGCTGGGGTGAACGTTGAGGCAGATATCGAGGCATAGGGCTTCCGACGTTCTTCCGTTGCGGACTTAGACTTGTAGGACTTTTGGTGCCCATTTTGTAGAACTATGCTCTGACTTACTGTTGTATATATTTACTCCTTCGTCTGATGGTTATGCTTATAGTGGTATTAAGTTTATTTTTGGTATTGTCAGTGTGATTGTCAGACGGGAGCAGGGTTCATCCCGAGTATCGAGGTGATATTTGGGACGGGTCCTGACAATTGGTATCAGAGCATAGGTTGTGTCAATTTGTGTTGGGTCTAGGTTGTTATACTAACTCTATGCCTCTTTCAGCGTACGATTGATCATGCCTCCGAGACGTGAACCCCCTCCACGACCTGAAGATGAAGCGGCGAGAGGGACTGAGAGTGCTTCGATTGAGAGAGCCCAGAGGCTTGGGGCTACTACGTTCAGCGGTGGGGCTGATCCCGAGGAAGCTCACCGATGGATCACCCGACTAGAACGTATTTTTGGGTGATGCACTGTCCTCCCGAGGATCGGGTATTGTTAGCCACTTTTCTGTTGGATGGAGCTGCCTACGAGTGGTGGTACACGCTGGAACTGTCCGGCTGGGATGCACATACCGTGACCTGGGAGACTTTCCGGGAGCGGTTTCTAGATCAGTACTATCCCCGTTCTTTCAGGGATGCGAAGGAAGCGGAATTCCTTCACTTGAAGCAAGGAAACTTGACAGTTGCTGAGTATGAGCAGAGGTTCCAGATGCTATCTCGTTTTGCTCCGGCATTTGTGGCGACTGAGGCGGAGAAGTGCCGCCGGTTTGAGTTGGGTCTCCGGGGAGAGATCAGGGCCATAGTGACAGCCGGCTCTTTTGCTACTTTCCGAGAGTTGTCTGATGCTGCTGTCAGGGTGGAGGCCAGTTTACCTGCTCGACCACAGTATTCGGGCAGTGTTCGACGCCGAGAGCAGTCATTCCCAGGAGCATCGAGTTAGAGGCCCCCGAAACGGGGTAATTTTGGTGGATCACTATCGGCTGGTGGAGCCCGGTATGGCAGACCATGCAGTTTCCAGGGCTCAGGATTTCGAGGAGCTAGGTCACAGCCGACTCCTCAGGCGAGTGCGACTTCAGTGGCTTCTACAGGGAGGCATACCGGTGGACCCGG
Source organism: Prinsepia uniflora (assembly GCA_032719365.1). NCBI lineage: Eukaryota > Viridiplantae > Streptophyta > Magnoliopsida > Rosales > Rosaceae > Prinsepia > Prinsepia uniflora. Next base: position 10,698,057 of record CM064861.1, read on the forward strand.
TAGGGACACTTGCTTCTATTGTGGGGAGCGAGGACATTTTCGTCGGGAGTGTCCATTGTTAGCTCCGGAAGGTGGATCAGGCAGAGGTGCAGCAGAACCCGGGCGGAGTACTGCTTCAGTATCAGGGGCGGCAGGCCCTAGGGGTGGCGGTGGTGCCACGAGCAGTTCCAGAGGGCGCGGTAGGTCATCGGGACCACAGGCGCGAGTTTTTGCGATGACTCAGCAGGAGGCTAGGTCAGCACCGGGAGTGGTGACAGGTACACTCACCATACTTGGTCACACTGTTTTTACTTTGATAGATCCCGGGGCTACCCATTCATTTATAGCTCGGAGTTGTAGTCTGGTTAAGGAGAGGGAGGTGTCTACTTTGGATTGTGCGTTAGGAGTGAGTACACCTACTGGGGAGGTGTTGGTAGTGACTCAGGTTTTGAGAGAGTGTCCGGTGATGGTAGGCCAGGTGGAGTTACTGGCAGATTTGTTACTCTTGGATTTACGGGACTTTGATGTGATCTTGGGTATGGACTGGTTGACGAGACATCATGCTTCTATCGAATGTTTCGATAGGAGAGTGACTTTTCGGAGTCCTGGATTATCAGAGACTACATTTCAGGGGGATCAGCGTGCACTTCCTACGGGAGTTATTTCGGCACTCGAGGCTAGTAAACTGTTACGGAAGGGGTGCCAGGGTTACTTAGCTCATGTGGTGGATACGCGTGCTACGCCAGAGAGGGCGGAGGATATACCAGTGGTACGGGAGTTTCCCGATGTTTTTCCCGAGGAGTTGCCAGGACTACCCCCACACCGAGATCTTGAGTTTACGATTGAGCTTCTACCAGGTACACAGCCTATTTCTCAGACTCCTTATCGTATGGCACCTGCCGAATTGAGGGAACTTAAGGCCCAGTTGCAAGAGTTGGTCGATATAGGATTCATTCGACCGAGTATGTCACCTTGGGGAGCACCTGTTTTGTTTGTCAAGAAAAAGGACGGAGGATTGAGATTGTGTGTGGATTACAGGCAACTGAATAAGGTAACTATTCGGAATAAGTACCCCCTACCCCGGATTGATGATTTGTTTGACCAGCTCAAGGGAGCACAGTATTTCTCGAAGATTGATCTTCGCTCCGGCTATCACCAGTTAAGGGTTAAAGAGGAGGATATACCGAAGACAGCTTTCCGGACCAGGTACGGTCACTATGAGTTTGTGGTGATGCCTTTTGGTTTGACTAATGCCCCAGCAGCTTTTATGGACCTTATGAACCGAGTGTTCCGGCCCTACTTGGATTGTTTTGTGATTGTTTTCATTGATGATATTTTGGTGTTTTCGAAGAGTGCGAAGGCGCATGAGAAACATCTGAGGATCGTGCTTAAAACATTGAGGGAGCATCAGTTGTATGCGAAGCTCAGTAAGTGTCAGTTCTGGTTGACCAGTGTTGGATTTCTTGGCCATGTGATTTCGGCCGAGGGCATTCGTGTGGATCCTCAGAAAGTTGAGGCGGTAGCCAATTGGGAACAGCCTAAGACGGTGACGGAAATTCGGAGTTTTCTGGGTTTGGCAGGGTATTACCGGCGTTTTATTGAGGGTTTTTCTATTCTTGCAGCACTGTTGACGAGGTTGACACGGAAGGGAGTTCGGTTTGAGTGGGATGAGAACTGTGAACAGAGTTTCCAGGAGCTTAAAAGGCGGTTGACATCTGCTCCTGTGTTAGCCCTTCCAGATGATAGTGGGGAGTTCGAGGTGTACAGTGACGCTTCTTTACAAGGTTTGGGATGTGTCTTGATGCAGCACGGGAAAGTGATTGCTTATGCTTCCCGGCAATTGAAACCCCATGAGGTGAACTACCCTACACATGACTTGGAACTGGCTGCGGTGGTTCATGCATTGAAGATTTGGCGACATTACTTGTATGGTGAGAAGTGCAGGATCTTCACGGACCACAAGAGTTTGAAGTATTTATTCACTCAAAAGGAATTGAACCTCAGACAGCGCCGTTGGTTGGAGTTACTTAAGGACTACGACTGTACTATTGAGTATCATCCAGGGAAGGCTAATGTGGTAGCCGATGCTCTGAGCAGGAAGTCAGCTGGATCTTTGTCGCATTTGAGGACAGTACGGTTACCTTTGCTGGTTGAGCTCCGTAAGTTGGGAGTAGAGTTGACTGTGGATGATCAGGGAGCACTCCTAGCGAGTTTCCATGTGCGACCCGTTTTGATTGATCAGGTGATTGATGCTCAGTTTGAGGACCCTATTCTGGGCATCATTCGGATTGAGGTCGAGGCTGGAGAAAGACAGGATTTTGAGATTCGTGAGGATGGAGCCTTGGTTAAGAATGGACGGTTGTGTGTACTTGAGGATGAAGTTTTGAAGAAGGTGATACTGGATGAGGCTCACTGTTCAGCTTATGCGATGCATCCTGGTGGGACCAAGATGTATCGTACACTTCGAGAGCATTACTGGTGGTCAGGGATGAAACGTGAAATTGCAGAGTATGTCAGTAGATGTTTGATTTGTCAACAGGTAAAAGCCGAGCGGCAGAGGCCTTATGGAGCAATGCAACCTTTGCCGATTCCCGAGTGGAAATGGGATCACCTGACTATGGATTTTGTGTTCAAGCTTCCGAGAACACAGAAGGGACACGATGGTGTGTGGGTTGTTGTGGATAGACTTACGAAGTCTGCTCATTTCTTGCCAGTACGGGAGAACTTCAGGCTGGAACAGTTTGCACAGTTGTTTATTAATGAGATTATTCGATTACATGGGACTCCGGAGTCGATAGTATCTGATAGAGATCCGAGATTTACTTCTCGATTTTGGCAGAGCTTACAGGAAGCTTTTGGGACTAAATTACACTTCAGTACTGCTTTTCATCCTCAGACTGATGGGCAGTCTGAGCGGACTATTCAGATTCTCGAGGATATGATGCGAGCTTGTGTGCTTCAGTTTCAGGGTACTTGGGAATCACATCTGCCTTTGATGGAGTTCGCTTACAATAATAGTTTTCAGGAAAGCATTGGGATGGCTCCTTATGAGGCTTTGTATGGGCGGCAGTGTCGGACTCCACTGTGTTGGACTGAGGTTGGTGAGAGGAGGTTGACTACTTCTGAGCTGGTGGAGCTTACTCAGGAAAAAGTGGCATTGATTAGGGATCGATTGAAAGCAGCGCAGGACCGCCAAAAGAGCTACGCTGACCGTAGGATCAGGGATTTGGAGTTTGCTGTTGGAGACTGAGTTTTCCTGAAGCTATCTCCTTGGAAAGGAATTGTACGATTTGGCAGACGAGGGAAGTTGAGTCCTCGTTACATTGGACCGTATGAGATTTTGGAGCGGATTGGTCCTGTAGCTTATCGGTTGGCCTTACCAGCAGATTTGGAAAAGGTACATAATGTCTTTCATGTTTCCATGCTTCGGAAATATATTCGAGATGATTCGCATGTTTTAGAAGCACAACCAGTGGAACTGAGGGAAGACTTGAGTTTTGAAGAGCAGCCTGTTGCAATCTTGGATCGGAAGGATAAAGTGTTGCGAAGGAAGACGGTTCCCTTAGTGAAGGTATTGTGGAGAAATCATCAGGTCGAAGAAGCTACCTGGGAACCTGAGGCCTTGATGCGAGAACAGTACCCTTATTTATTTCACTGAATTTCGGGGACGAAATTCTTTTTAGGGGGGTAGATTGTAACAACCCGTACCTACGGGAAGGGTGAAAATGTAATTTCTGTGAAGTTTTGTAAAAAGGACGATTTTGCCCCTGTGAATAGTAAATGAAAAGTTGACTTTTTGTACGATTGATTGGATGAGTGTTAGCCTTTGACCGTGACGTAGGTTAGGACGTCACGAGTCCGTAGACAGGCGGCAGGTTCGATTTGGACAACCGGAGGAAAAGTTATGATGTACGGAAGGTTGGGGGCGTTACCGTAATTTTGAGCTAATAGGGAAAATGTTGACTTTTTGGAGGATGTGTGATTTTCACGTAGACCGAGGACCGTTGGATAGGTCTCGACGTCCTGAGTTCAACGACAGGCGGCACGCTGTCATCGGACGTCGGACGGAAAAGATACGGGTCTGGAAAGTCTAAGGGCAAAATGGTAATTTTGTGCAGGAGGGGCATTTTGGTCATTTTTCCTCAGCCCAATCAGCTAAGGGCAAGTGGCAGATATTTGGGGCTGGCCTATGGATGTTGGACACGTAGGAGTGGCTGGATGGTTCCAGGCCATTCTCAAGTGTGCACGGCCACACCTTGTACAAAAATCAAACCGTGTTTGGGTTTGAAACACAGAAAACAGAGAGAAGTTTGAGTGAGGCGGTGATCGATTTGGATGCCAGGGAGAGTGAGGAGTGACTGGTGAGAGTGACAGAGAGACGTGGGTGAGGTGCTGATCGTGTTTTGGGACTGGAATCGTGCACGGCGGCACGGTGGTGGTGCGGCGAACGTTTGAGGAAAACAGAGGAGACCGTGGATGGTGGAGGCTGTTGTGCCGTGTGGTGAGGCAAACCGAGGAGGTAGGAGACTCAGGAGGTTGAGGGGAGTCCCACGAGCACCGTGGTGGGTGACGGTTCTCACGGCGGCGCCGGAATCGAAAAGTAAGCTCGTTTACCCTGTTTTTCGTGAATTTTTCAAATGCAAAGTCGTGACGTTGGGCTTAGAGTCGAGGGATTAGGAGGTCAGGGTGTTGTTCAGGGAGGTCCTGGGAGTTGTTTGTGGTGGTTTCCGTGACGGGAGGTTCACGGTGGGTGGTGGTTCGACGGCGGGACCTCTGTACCCTGTTTTAGCCGTGAGTTTCAAACTTGAAGTCGTGGACTTCGGGGATGAATCGACGGATTCTGTGAGTTGGGTAGGACTAAGTAGGGTCCTAGGATGGTGCTGGTATCCCCACCGTGAAGGGGGAAGCAGTGGACGGCCGGGAAGGAAAACAGAGCTCACGGGCAAGGTTTTTCGAGGTTGAAGACGAGGGGTATTAGGCCGTGATTTCTGGATTTTAGGACTGGGTTTGGTTGCAGAGGACTGGACGAAGCTAATGGTATCGAAATGGTGAAGAATGGTGGGTGAACGGCGGAGAACCGGTCACGCCGGTTCAACTGTGTTGAACCGGGTGACTCGAGGTTGAAGGTGGACTGTAGCAGGCGCGTGAGGCCCACGCGCAGCCACTTTGGGCGGCGCGTGGGGGCGCGTGGGGAGGAATCCGGTCAAGCGACCAACATGAGTTTAGCCCTAAATGTCCTAAGGAATCCAATGGTACAGTTTTCGGGTTAATCGGACGGTGTTACGGAATGGTTCGGGAATCCGTGCGGTTTAGGGTTTAGGATTAAAATATTATTAAATTCCCGAAAAATTGGGGAAAATAGGGAAGGTGTCCTTGATGTTATTGTGACCCTATTTGGTATCTATTGACAGGACGGGAGACACCAGAGACGGTTGAGGAGCGCACGGAGCGCGAGTGACGTGTTGTACACTGTGAGTGGACTCTTTCTTATTTCCGAGCATGCCAAACTGTTTTAATTACTGTTTTATGATTCTATGTGTGTTTTTATGTTTTAAATGATGGTTATACGTGATTGAGATGTTTGCACGTTTTTCGAGAAATTTTCGGGGTTTTGCACGTTTTTCGAGAAAAAGCTAGTTTTCAGATTTTGATGCCATATTTGAGGAATTCACCCTATAAATGTTTTCTGATGATGGTAAATGGGTTATGAAACATGTTTAGGGATTTCCTATGGTTTTTGGTATGGAAATGGATTTTCCCGGATTTGGGTTCGGAATGTCGGTTCTGAACGCCGGAAGGGCTTCGAACCGGGGATTTCGAATTTGAATTTGGCGATGGATTTGGAATTGGTTTTACACTGGATATGATTGGATTTGCTGGATCTGGATATGGGTTTAAAGACCCGGATTGATATTGATGGGGGACGGGCCCGGATTGAGTTTAAAGACTCGGGAGTTTAAAGACTCGGATATTATGATATTACCCCCCATAGGCCTATTGAGTTTAAAGACTCGGGAGTTTAAAGACTCGGATTTATATGTGAGGCCTGGTTGAGTTTAAAGACTCGGATAGGTCCAGCAGGTTTGATCGGGTTATACTCTGGTTTCTTGTGGTGTTTTATAGTGTATCTGTTTCTTATGATGTTTCATATTATGATTTTTCTAATACTTCATTGGCATGCCTGGTTTTAAACCGGAGGGAACAAATGATTTTATTTCCCTACGTTGATTTGCTGGTAAACGGTTTTAAAACTTTCATTCTTTCCGGTCCACTCACACCTTTGATTTTTAATTTTCCCTCCAGGTCGTGGTGATAGCGCTGGGGTGAACGTTGAGGCAGATATCGAGGCATAGGGCTTCCGACGTTCTTCCGTTGCGGACTTAGACTTGTAGGACTTTTGGTGCCCATTTTGTAGAACTATGCTCTGACTTACTGTTGTATATATTTACTCCTTCGTCTGATGGTTATGCTTATAGTGGTATTAAGTTTATTTTTGGTATTGTCAGTGTGATTGTCAGACGGGAGCAGGGTTCATCCCGAGTATCGAGGTGATATTTGGGACGGGTCCTGACATCCAATCCCCCCCAAAGCCACTTGAGCTCCCAAAAGGCCTAGTGCTAGATAGGTGTGTGCCTACACCTTTAAGGCACACCACCATCCTCTCCCAGACCAATCCCCCTCGCAGGAATGTGGGATTGTTCACTGTTCCCTCCATGACACGGGTCTTACAGTCATACCAGTCTGAACCGGCGTGATCGGTTCTCCGCCTTCCTGCAACCGTTTTCATTCCTTTTTTCCACCAAACTCTTCATCCTCATCCTAGAAACTAATTCCAATCCTAAAACCTAGACATTACTGCCTCAAACCTCACCTCCCAAGCTCGAACCCGTAACCAACAAAACCCATGTTTCTACTCCCAACCTACCGTGCAATCCCCCGTCACGGTTTCGAATCCTAGAGCTCCCTAGGAACCTACTGAGTCCACTAGAACTCACCAAACACCTCAACTCAGCCCCAAAAGCCATGACTTACCGTTTGAATCAAAACTAGAAAACAGAGCAAATAGAGAAATTCGAGCAATTACCTGCGCTCATTCCGCCCCTGCGAACTCCGCTGTGCCCACTCGACTCTCCTCAGACTTCTCAACGCCACCACGGGTTTAATTTGACGGTTTGATCACTGGAAATGCACAACCGTGCTCGGTGATCCTTGGTTCTGTGTCCTCTGGTTTCTCCTCCCTTCTCACACACACACAATCACGCCCAAATCCTCACAAACACGATCACTCACTCTCCTAACTCTCCTTCAAACACCACAGAACTGCAAAACACTCACACACTCACTCAGTCTCTGCAATTCGATCAATTCCTCCTCATTGTCTCACCCTCTATTTTTCCCTCTTCGAACACGACTAACACACACATATAATTGCACCGTGCACAAAGCCTAGAACCCACTAGAGCACCCCCACGTGTCCACCATTCCATGGCCCAAACTCAAAATATCCAATCCCTCATGTACACTTTTCCTCATCTCTGTTGCACAAATCCCAATGCACCAAAAGACCAAAATGCCCTTGTGAGTCAAAATTACCAATTTTCCCTTCGCCGTTCTAGACCCATAACTCACTCGTCCTCCGTCCAACGAAAGCATGCCGCCTGTCGTTGAACTCAAGACGACGAGATCTACCTAATGGTCCTCGTTCTACGTGTAAAAACTTCATCGTACAAAAAGTCAATTTTTCCCCCTATTTTAACCAAATTACGAAAGTGCCCCTAATCCTTCCGAACATCATAACTTTCTTCTCGGATTTAGGAATCGGGCGTGCCACCTGTCTACGGACTCGTGACGTCCCAAACTACGTCACAGTCCTCGGTCAATGCCCTATTGACCGCCCGAACTAAAAGTCAACAATTTGTCCAAACTAGGGGAAAAATCGTCCTTCTACGCCTAATGTCCAACAGTAGCCAACTAACCACCGATTAACCTCACTAATCCGTCACTAATCACTTCACTAATCCTGACTCCCGAGATGGGTCCTTACAACATGTGTCTCGATCCTCTGATTGAATGTGTTCTGATTCCAATATGGTATCAGAGCAGTGAAGATCTAATACAACTGGGACGTCTTACTTTGAGAGAAGATCTGTAGCTGAAGTGTGAGGGTTTGCTTGTTGATTGCTTCCACTCCACGACAACGATGGTTGGATCTGGGGTGAACCAAAGATACTTGTATTCACTGGAGTAAACTATGACTTCTGGTGTATTAAAATGAAAACAACATTAAAGGCATGTGGTCTGTGGTCTGTGGTGCTTCAAGGACTCCCAGACACTGAATACAACAGTGATCATGAAGAGATTGAATCAGATGTGAGTCCTGCAGAATTGATCAAGAATGCCAAAGCATTAAATCTTATCCAGAATGCAGTCTCAGAGGAGATCTTTCCTAGGATCTTAAATGAGGAGGTTGCAAAGTAAGCCTGGGAGATTCTAAAGAGAGATTTCAGAAGAGATTCTAAGGTAAGAGCTGTCAAGTTGCAATCCCTACGTAGAGATTTTGAGTACACTCGAATGAAACAGGAGGAAACCTTTTCAGCCTACATATCTAGGTTGCTAAGGATTGTGAATCAGATGAAGTCATATGGAGAGGAGATTTCTAAGAAGAGACTCTCTCGGAAGATCCTGATAAGCTTGACTAAGGACTATGATTCAATTGTCTCAATTCTTGAGGAAACTAGAGACTTAGACCAAATAAATGTAGAGAGCATAACAACCTCAATCAGGGCATTTGACCAGAGATTGAAAATGCAATAGAGACTTTGGATTGTTCAATCACTCTGAGGGCTGAGTATTCTTCTTACTCAAGCACTCTCAATCTGTTTCTCTCACAGATTCTCATTCTCATTGATCATTCTTGTGAGTACGATTACATATGTACATTCATTACACACACAAACCTCACATTTTCACTGTGATCCTTTTTTCACGGATTATCTTACACGTCACATTCCCCTTTTTAACTAACTCTCACACACACACACAACACTCATTCACTCACTTAAGTCTGCTAACTTCTTCTCCACGAGATGACGGTTGTCCATTGCCAAGACAGCTTCCTAGTGAGCTACCTATTGTTCAACAGCCCCTCCTAAGCTGTTCACTGGAACCACACCTAAGAGTCTTCTTAGGAAATAAAATATGTCCTTAGGTAGAGCTTTAGTGAAGATGTCCTGCCACCTATTCCTCTGTTCTCCAGTACTGAATGGCAATTTCTCCATTCTGTATTGCATCCCTGATATAGTGCCTCATGGCCAAGAACCCTGTTTTTCATCAGAAGACAAAGCACATACATAGAAGGCGGCACTATATCAGGGATGCAATACAAAATGGAGAAATTGTCATTCAGTACTGCAAAACAGAGGAACAAGTGGCAGACATCTTCCCTAAAGCTCTACCTAAGGACAGATTCTATTTCCTAAGAAGACTCCTAGGTGTGGTTCCAATGAACAGCTTAGGAGGGGCTGTTGAACAATAGGCAGCTCACTGGGAAGCTGACTTGGCAGTGGACAACTGTCATCTCGTGGAGAAGAAATTAGCAGACTTAAGTGAGTGAATGCGTGTTGTGTGTGTGTGAGAGAGAGAGAGAGATTTAGTTAAAAATGGGAGTGTGACGTGTAAGGTGATCCGTGAAAATAGGATCACAGTGAGAGTGTGAAGTGTGTGTGTGTGTGTGTGTGTGTGTGTGTGTGTGTGTGTGTGTAATGAATGTGCATATGTAATCGTACTCACAAGAATGATCAATGAGAATCTGTGAGAGAAACAGATTAAGAGTGCCTGAGTAAGAAGAATACTCAGCCCTTAGAGTGATTGAACAATCCAAAGTCTATTGCATTTTCACAAACACCTAGTGTGCACTAACCTAGTTTGATATTCAATCCAATTCTCCTTAAGAATCTGATCCTAGAAATTGGGTAGAAGAAGATCTAAAACTATCCCTAAACCATACGAGCTAGCCCCGTCGTTTTCAGCTAAGAAGATCAAGTTCAAAGGCATGCCTGAAGCAATGGAACAATGACCGGCACTGTGGCGGGAAACCTGTGTCTCGATCCTCTGATTGAATGTGTTCTGATTCCAATATTATATGTGGAAGATGACGGATGTGTTCACCCTAAAACGATGACCACGGTAATCTTATATATATGTCGCCCGATTCGTGGACCATATATATATATATATTTATATATATATATATATATATCTTACATAATTTTTATTTGCATTTCGGGTTGCGGGAACAACTTAAAAAGCGAAGATTGGCCACCACCTTGGTTGGTTACAAAATTGTGCACTTCAGACTTCCAGAAAATTTTACTCTGGAAGATATCAAAGATCGGGATAATGTAAAGTAGTTCTTTAGTTCGGCAGTTTCTTGTAGCCAGCCTTCGTATATTGTATAGAACTTAATTATATCATTGTGAAGGGACCGATGGACTCACTATATATATGTTTGTGGATGACTACAGTTACTGCCAATGGACGAGCGGATTCGAGCAAATATTGCTGGAATGCTGGGAGCCTGGGAGGGCACGTCAGCTTTCATTTGCACAGAGGCTGAAAGGTTGGAAGCTGGATTGCAAGCAACGACGTACCGGAGCTTGTGACATCGTAAATATTTTATTCATTTCGTTCTTTTTTTTTTAGATCTGATCTCTAATATTGAACTCTCGTCGTGAAACCTCTAAATTCAGAGATTGTTCAGTAGTGACACGTATAGTACAAAGTATCTAAAACATATGTTAATTAGATGTCCTTAAGTTATTTTATGTGATCATAGTAACCCCGGCCAATTCTTTGATTTTTCAGTACACTTTGTTCAAACCTTAAAACTCTAGCTACTTAGCTAGCTAGTATCAATATTTAATTAAAAGAAACATGGAAGATTTATATGAGTGGTTTGTAAAAAATGAAAATATTATATTTGTTGTGCGCAGTACTACAAGCATTTGGGATCTGAAACATATTTGAGATCTAGGGTTGAGGTGGTTAACTTCATACTCTATGAAGCTTATCCCCAAGATAAGCCCGCCAAAAAAAGGAGGGCGGAAGGGAATACTGAATTGGTGAGTTGTTACATCATAGATATATGTATCTTTCGTATGTATACATACATATAATTAACTTGAGGTATAAGTTAAGTTAATTAATTAATTTGTTTTCTCTCTCTCTCTCTCTCTCTCTCTCTCTCTCTCTCTCTCTCTCTCTCTCTCTCTCTCTATGGGATGAAGACTTATCAGAATAGGAGGAGAATGTGGAGGAGTATAGGATCCAGGCGGCGAAATGCTGCCACTACACTTGATCAACCGAATGGAGATGTTGTCATGGCAATTGCAGACTCTGATGCCAATGGAGAGGGTAATTAATAAACTTATTTCTTGATGTTCTTGATTGAAAAATGTGACAAATTAACAATGTGACGGCTAAGTTATTTTTCTGCTAATTAATTTCATATATATCATGTTATTGTAGCCTCATCATCCCAATCTCCTATAAGAGAAGGAGATGATAATGAAGCAGCTCCGGTGGACCCCGAGCCTGCCAACCCTAGCCCTGGTCCACTACTGCAAGTTGGCTCTATGGTGGACAATAGCAATAATGATCTAAACCTTAGGGCACCTGATGATGCACAGCAGCAGCCCTGGGTGGTGATGATGATCATGGGGTGAACCCTGAAGAAGGAGAAGCTCGAGGTGACGGGTATGAGGCGGTTCACAATGACGATGGTGTGGTGGTGGATCATCAAGCAGGGGAAGAAGGCCAGGCTGCACAACAACCAACTTCGGGATATTGTTGATATACCGCCACCTGATCATTTTGGGGGTGGTGGGTTTTCTTGATTTTTGTAGACACACGTACGTTGTACATATAAAACAGCTTTACATTGCAATTTTGAATAGTTGTATATATACAGATGTGTATTCCAAAATTGTAAATCTTGTTATATTGAATTATAGATTTGATTTTGGTTTTGTTTTTGTTTTTGTTGATGAAATTTGAAGTTTTCTTTCCTCAAAATTTTAGGAGTGCTACGTAGATTGGTAAAGGCATGGAAGTTCCAATGTGGAAGAAAAAGCCGGGGCCTAGCTAGCTCTCAAATATACTGGGAAAATTTATCAGGTTAATTTTATATTCTATTTGAAATTTTGAGGATTCATGAAGGGAGTTGATGTACTGATGTTACTGAACTTGATTGATTATATATATATATATATATATATATATATGTGTGTGTGTACGTATGTGGGAAGGTTAAGGTCATAAACTAAGCAACTTTGATGGTTGATTTGGTATCCATGGATGAAGATATGTCTTCTTCTTTTATCGGTTGATGGAGGGTAGGATACTAGCTAGGATTTTGGGATAAAATTAAGATAGTTATTACTATTAGGTAGACAAGTCTACGACAACATGTTAAGTAATTAATAGTGTAACGAAAGAGTGAGCGATTTCTTTAATTATGTATCTTTTCTCATGCAAGTTTACTATATTACACAATATTTGATTCTCTTTTCTCATTCAAAATTATGTGTCATATATATTTCTTTCTCGTTGCTCAAGCACGGAAACGAGGCACTGCTATGTGATTAATTAATGCTAACAGCCATCAGAGAAGCAAATTAACAAGTTTAGTGACCTGGCGTATCCATAGTACATGCTTATCATTTTATGTCCATCAAGGGATCATCATTTCTGGAACACACAAAATTTGTACAAAAATGCTATATATTCCTTGCACTCGGGACCCACCTTGTGTCTTTGAACATTTATTTTGCGATGCATTCGAAGCTATTCGTTATCGTATCCGTCGTTTACAGGTAGGCTGCATTTGAAAGGAAGCACCTAAGGTCAATCGTGAACTCGATGAAGAAGACTACCTTAGACACTGAGGGTTGCAACCTAACATTCAAAAGAACATAGAACATATGGGAGTGATTAATGCAATTCATGTCCTCATATGTAGCTGAGTTATTGGGCCCATACGTTGCATGCATCTCTATGGATATGGACTCGTCCCTTTTGGGAAAAGATTCGAATTATTTTCACGATTGTCAATAATGAGTCAATATTATTGAGACAATCAAATGCGGTACAAAACAATAAGGTGCACATATTATTATTGAGACATTCATATGCAGTACAATATTATGACTTCGTTAAAACCCTTGTCTGGATTTGTCACTAAAGTTAAGTGCACGCCAAAATATGATTCTCTAGAATCCAACTCTAAAACAATGAGTTGGATCATCTCTAGTCTATTTGAATTTTGAAATGCGGAAACATGAGATTTCAGGAAAATTAGTTAAAATATAATGCAATTCCAGCTTTGGACTAATTAGACACAACCTATAACAAACTCAGCCCTCATACGTCTAGAACGTCCATGTAAAACAGATCATCTCACCGGCCATTAGGTTCCGGAAGCCTTGGTCTGCCTCCCATTTGCTCAAGAAACTTGGAGAGACGCAAATGCTTCGCAGACCATTGCTCAGCCAACTTCTGTTCCTTTGCTTCTGCATCTCTCCTTAGTCCTGCTAATTGCTCCCGGTATTCTCCTTCAATCCTATCCAGAGCATCCTTCTGCTCTTCCCCCAAAGCCTTCACTTTCGCCTCAAACTCTTCCATCTTCTCCCTCCTCCGGCAAGACTTCTCTGACTCCAGCTGCAGCTCTACCCTTCTTAACCTCCATGAGGCTTCCTTCTTATGCGCTTGCCAAGCACGGTGCACCTCATCCAACTCTCGGGAGCACTCCACCAACTCAGATATCACCATGTTCTCTCCACAAGTAGGGACTGGCCCATGGTGTGGCAAATTTCCTAAAACAAGACTATTATCTGATCCTCTATCGGGCTGCAGCCAAGGGATTGGAGGAGACGGGGCAACTGTTGGGGACAGACTCAGGGTAACCGAAGGAGATGGTTGCCTGGCATTGGAGGATGCCACATTGGAATTGGAAAGCCAAGGAGGAAGCATTGTTTGTGCAGGAGAAGAGGTTTCAGTGTGAAGATATGCCCCATTTGAGGTAGCCATGAGATAAGATGGGGAAGCACGCTCGTTGACTAGCTTCTCAGCGAAAGTTTCAAGAATCCTATCGTATTTGCCTTCGTCCACAGGGTCAACACTCTTGTTGTTCTTCTGTTCTCTCTGTTGCTTCTCTTTGAACACCTCCCACCACTTCCCCAATCTCTTAGCAGTACGGCCAGGGACTTCAGATGCAATTTTCTTCCACTTGTTACCGTGTTTGGCTTGAAGGAAAATGACAAGGCGCTGCTCCTCTTCTGTAAGGGATCCTTTCTTGATGCCCGGTTTGAGGTAGTTCTTCCACCTTTCTAAGCAAGATTTGGCATCCCGATCTAGGGGTTTGTTCATGCGCTGTGATACAAGGTTCCACTCCCTTGGTCCATATTGCTTCACATATGCACTCAACAAAGCGTCCTCTTCAGCAGTCCACCTTTGTCTCTCCTTCATTTCCAGGAGCACGTATAACTGTCCATTGCCTCAAACCAAAACTCATCATAATGTATCTGGAATTACAAGTTACTTGTATTAGTCTCATTTTGTTAGTATGATATATTGATAACGCACAATCAAATTAAAAACGTCAAAAAGGAATTGAAAACAAATTAGCACTACTAGGCTAGGGGAAAAAATGCAGATGATGCGACACACTTATAGAATTAACAAGAATAGTCTCTGCACCTAACAAAAAATTTCCTTTTAAGGGTCAAACTCATAAAAGAACGAAATTTCAGAAACTAATCTGTTTATAACCACAATGGAAATTTCATCAGTCGGTCATTTATTTAAGGCAAGAAAAAAGCAAACTCGGGAATGCCTGCTACTTTCATCTTTTTGCTTCAAGTGGTAATAGACAACTACATAAAAGGCAAAATATTTCTTAAGAAAAAAAAAGTAGCATTTTCATCGTACCACAGCAATATCAGCCAAGTAACCAACTGAAAGCTAATGCTGGATCTACCGAGTATTATTTTAGAGAACTCTAATATGAATACTTAACAGTTTAACGCATCCATTGATAATAGATTACAACTGGTAGTACAAAGAACAAAATTGCTATGTCTTTAGCCATAGCAAAGACTATGAACAGAAAAAGGAATGCGAGCAAAGAGAAATTGAAATAATCCAATAAACTTACGAGAGCAGATCAGTCTGACATGTGTATCAAGAGATGGAGAACAGAATGACAAACTATAAACAGATGGTCTAATACATTTATGTGCTTCAATTATGTACTTAATAGTTTCTTTCCTTTGGGACAACAATAGCAAAATTTTATTAAATGTAGTAGATTTGCGCAACACGATTAATATGCCCAGTGAGGTTAGACACGATAATACAAACTATATCTGTGAAACAATGTATGGTAAAAATATTAACAAATAAATTATCTGGTACCAGAATTACATCAAGGCACTGAACTGATTCCAAAGCAAGGAGAGAAATGAAGAATGGTATCACCAGCAAACACTCAATAGTAACAGAAAACTCCCAAATTACTACAAAAGCCAACAATACTCAATCAAATGCTAAAATATTGCTAGATGCCAAAAAAAAAATCAACAGAAAATCGAAAACTATCAACTAATTAAGTAATTAGGAAGAAAAAAGACAGGTCAACAATCCCGACTTAACAAGTCAAACATCCACCTTCATAGTGAGGGACACTTCCCCAGCCTGCTCACTGGTGTGAGACTCACTGTGTGGAGATAACCCAATTGAGAAATCTTATTTTCTCCTTTTTAGGATACGATTCATAAAACAAAAATGTCTAAGACGTGTGATTCACAAAAACACAGATAGTAGTAAAATTATCATAAACCATGCTAAGGAAGCGAGGGTTGTTGCTAAATCACTCAATTATAGAAGAGAATCATAAATAGAAAACTGAAAAACTATATATTTTGTTTGAATTCACTCCATAGAGCCAGAGCCATCAGCCAAATTACTACACTCTACCGGCTAATTATTCATCAACACAGCAGCTCTTTTGCTTTGAACTCACCAGAGCTTGAAGTTGCAACTAGAAACTAAGAACACCCAGAAAAATATAATCTTTTCCCATCAAAACAAATTGCAAAGTAAGAAAATCGAAACTTATTCCACTATTCATCAAAGATAACAGGTACCAATTTAAAAGCATGAAACTTTTTCTTTTTTAAGTGAGTGAGAGAGAGGGCGCTTACATTTCTGCTTAAGTGCAACCGAGAACCAAGCTTGGTCTTCGACGCATTTCCAAGCGAGGCTGCAAATACTAAGACTTGGAATGATAAACGAAGGATAAAATAATTGTTGGGTTTTCAAGAAAAGAGAGAATGAAAAAGGGCTAGGGACTCAAACTCCAAAAGGAGCCCTATAAAGAGAGAAAAATCCCGGGCTAGAGAGAAATAAGGGTCACAAAAAAGTACAGAAGGGACTAGACTTACAGACGGGGGAGAGAGAGAGAGAGAGAGAGAGAGAGAGAGAGAGATGAGATTAGACGGAAGAAGGAAAGGGAGAGAGAAAGAAATCTGACAGAGACCCAAAAAGAAGCCACGCGAATGGAGAGCCAAGGAGGCAAAAGCAGACCCCCAAAGCCAGCGGGTGACGTCGTTTATAGACGAATTTACCACACCAAAAGAAATTAAGCAAAATTTTTAAAAAAAAATTCAGACTCTCAGTTGAGCAGTGTTTGTGTCACCTCCTCCTCCACCATCTCCACCACCATCAATTCAAAATTGAAACATAAAAGAAAAGGCTGCAAGCCACTACTGTTGAGTAAAAAATGGAGAGAGAGAGAGAGAGAGAATGTGAGTGATTGTGGGATCAATCAATAATGCAGCAAATGCAGAGAGAGAGGGGAAAAAAAAAGAGGGGTTGATGCGACTCGGTTTCAGCGCTTATATTGCGCCCTGTCTTTCTGTCAATTCGCGTCGTTGGGGCTCTTCTCTCTTATTATTATTTCGTCATCAGTGTTTTGCGGGAGTTAATAATGCTTCCATAACGACGGATTATGCTATCCTATCCTCCACCAAAAACACCGGACTATCTAGTACGGGTGCGAGTATGGGTTTGCACTACTAACTAACCATAATCTTGCTTCCTTAATTTTGTCCAAACTTATTTCACTCTTTGTAGTTCGACTTCGACCTCAACAATAACTGGAGGAAATAGAGACACTACAGTACAACTTTTTATTTTTAAACAGAAACATAATACTCTATGGTTCAAGTAGACTCTGAAAATATCCAGCTGCTTCATTGCACGGCTTCTTTCAGCCATTAACACAGACACTTCCTTTACTCTCACTAGTTTTTTCATTGCCTTAGCCTAGTAAGAATTCAACATGTATATGTATTTTCCTTTGCCTTGGGCCCTTAGCCTACGTGGTAATAATATGTTATTTATTCTTCCAAATTTTTATCTTATTGTCAATTTTTATTTCAATTCATTTCCTCTCAAGTATTACTCAGTTACTAACATTACAAAATAAAATAAAATAAAATAAAATAAAATACGTGATAAATATCACAAATCATTTGATGAAATGTGACTAAGGGGACAATGGAGTATTAATAGGTTAGTGGAAAATTTATCTAATTGAAAGTTTGGGGAGAAACCGGATATGGAGGTCAAATTTCAGGTGAAAAATGACAAATATCCCTTTTCATTGTATACAATTATTGAACATGTATACTTTCTTTTCACCATAAGCAACGAGAGATGAAAATCGTTATTAATTGGCGATGTGCAATTGAATTTTGATGAAAAATAATACAGAGCTAGGAAACATCAATGAGTAAATGAATGGGTCCAACTTCCAAGTCTCCATGGGTATTACTTGAAGCTTTGATGCCAGCTGCCACCTGCATCAGGGGTACGGTAACAAAGGTATACCATTCCCACCATACTCAAAATTGGCTTGTTTTCTTGAAAATATAATAAACTCCATCACCATGTACGTGGTCCATGCACATCAATAGAGTTGCTAGCCATATATAGTCTATGAATGTGTATACAAAAACATGGCGTTTTAGTTTTAGATCCATGCCAGCCAAAGTGCTCAACTAAAATTTACAGCAACATAGAGTTGCTAACTGCGATTATACTTTTGTTTAGATTGTAATTTGTAGGGCAAATTAATGCTTGGTATTTTTTCGGAAAACGAGCAGAGCTACATACAAACTATATATACTCGTTCTCTATATTCTGGTTTTGATGTATAATTGATGGTAGCTAGGGATATATTTACATATGCAATTATGAGCACCCATGCATATATGCTGCAAATCTGACCGTCTCTTGAAGATGGATCAGAATAATGAAATCTCAGATTCCAATTCCATTACGTCAGGGTCCTCCCACAAGAGACAGGATGCCTATGTAGCGTTGCAGCTGTAGCTCACACCCTCTTAATCACCGGACCCATCTACCAAACCCTCCTATCTATATCATACACCGTCAACGTCGGATAAAGTAGAGCACGGCTGAGGCATGGGGAGGCGTCGCAGGGGATCAAATCAAAAAACATCATTAGGGGAGGGGGGAATGGGGCCCGGCGGGAAGGGGTGGGGCACTGTAGTCCGGGTTTCGCGGCACAAGGAGACGAGTTTGATGGAGACCTCACCTTCTGCTCGCCGGTCAGAACCCCGGGCGCAGGTGTCAGTGATACGTTACGTCTCTTTTTTTCTCTCTCTCTCTCTCTCTCTCTTTCTTCAACTTTTGGTTTATTTACTGCGTCTTCCTCTCTTGCCCTCCGGGGGGACTTGCCCATTTAGACATTTTTTCTGGGGCTATTTTATTTTCATTTTTTTTTTTGAATTTTTGTTAATTAAGCCTTCTCTAAAACCACACCATATAGCTCTTTTCTATTTCATCTGGGCTCACACCCAATACCCATACTCACAAAAACCCTATCACACTATTAATTACCAAAAAGAAGCTACCGCACCATCACTTGCCATTTCACCATAAACGCTATCCAGAAATTCTTGGCTGAAAAGTCACAGACCGTTTCTTATCATTCTTCGATAATTTAATTATTATTTTTATATTTAGTTGGCTTATATTATATTACAACTGAAACATTCAGTGCATGCAGTGGGCATCCAATCATACTAAAGATTGGGCCCTACTTATTTAAGAAATTTCTTCAAATTTTTTGATAAATTAAAAAAAGAATTTGATCCTGGACTCTTATCAAAATATATATATCTTTGATGACTATTTTTTTACCAAATTTTTGATGAACTATACTGCATTGTCAATGGCAGAGAAATAGTGTAGTGACAAAGGATTGATGTTTGTAAGTTGTCACAAATTTAGGATAATGAAAACTTTGCATAGAAGTCTTCTAATGAAACGACCCAAAATAAATCTCACAATTATATCCTTAGTTAATGATCAAAGGTAAATTTAGGCCACAACTCTATATTTGAAATATTTTGTCTTTATTTTCCAAATACATAAACATCACAATTTATATTCATATATATATATATATATATATTAAGAATTTATATAAATTCTGATACATTAGAGTACATTCTTTTTAATTAAGTAATATGATATATATATATATATTCAATATTAATGAAATTAGATATAAAATTTTGGCTTCCTTTTTTAATGTTTAAAATGAGACTATATATTACTTTTTTTTTTATTGGAGACTCTATATATATATATATATATTACCTTTTAAAGGTATGAAAGGTTGATGACTTGGGGAGCTTATGGTTGCTACTTGCTATGCAATATTGAGCTATGGACAAGGATTTTGAGAACCTATGCAAAACTTGAACACTACGCCTAGCTAGGGTTTCATATATATATATATATATATATATATATATATATATATATGTGTGTGAGCGCTTCAAACGAATATATATTCAATCAGTTGAAAATGTAATTAATGAGAAATTGAGAATATCACCAATTGCATACTAATTCTTATTGATTGGTGAGAATATTCAAACTTCAATAGGACGTCTATGAATTCTTTGTTTGTAATATAAATTTAGTTGCATTTTTTAACAACAAGAGAGAACATCAACACCTACAGGAGAAGTCTACTCAAGTAAAGACATATAACAAACAGTAATGTCCACTCCAATTAGCCCTAAGAAAAAATCTAATTAGGATGGCATAAAAGCTCGTCATTATTTAATACAAGCACTAAAAATGGTGGAGGTTGGTCTTCCCAGACTTCACTACATATACTCTGTTGAGCGAGCTAAGGCTTCAACGACCATATTAGCAGATTTAGGTATACAAGAGAAGGATATTGAGAAGGATATTGACTTGAAACACCTGCATAAATCTCGGATCCTTGAAAGAATGGGGTAGATCTCCCACTTTGCGTTCCCAATGTTACCTCTCAAATAATTTATCAAAACCTGGTAGTTAGACTTAACTACAATCCTTTGGTAACTTTGTCCACAACAAGAAGGCAACCATCAAGGACGACCCACACCTCGACTTTAAGGGATGATTAAGAAGACCTAAAGCCACACTTTGCGACACACATGTTTCCATTGTGGCCCTTAAACTCCAGTCGACTTTTCCTCCCTACTCCAGGCTGAATCACAATTTAGCTTCAGAGTTCGTCGAGTAGGAGGAGACCAATTTGAATTCAAGTGGGGTGGCTACCACCAGGATGAGGGTTTGTTGAGAAGGTGATATAGCATTCCATAAAGCACTAACTTGATTACGAATCATTCCAATCATAGTTTAAGGATTAAGAGGAGTACCTTCAAAAATGAATTTGCATCTACTTTTCCAAATAACCCAGCACGTGAATGCTATATAGGAGGCCACCCAGTTGGAATTGGCGCTAGAGCAAGTCATGGAGGTAAGGACCTTGTTCAACCATAAATCAAAGGATGTGATACTCTGAATGTCGATTCTATAATTTAATGCACCTCCAAACCACACATTTTGGGTACCATGACACTTAAGGAGGGAATGCTCCACAGTCTCAGGATGCTTCTCACAAAGGGACATAGGGGGATCTTCCAAGGTGGCGACGAAAAAGGCATTCCCAAGTAGAAATGCACCGTTTGGTTGCTTTCCACAAAACAAAATCTCATTCTAGGGGTAGTCTAAATCTTCCAAATTTGTTTTCAGATTCTAGAAGGGAAGTTAACAGAGGCAAAGGCATGAAATGATGTGGGGTGATCATGGTAAGGATGAGGCCCTTTCATCCAATTATATCTTGACTTGACACTATAAACACCACACGAGTTATGGGGCTATATCACCCTATCATCTTCCTCTTGACAACCAATAGGGATGCACTTGATTAGTGCCTCAACATCGCTTGAAATCTGGTTTGAGGTGCCATCGAGCCTCCATTCCATTTGATCCCGATCAATTAGAGTAGTGACATAAAGATTTGGGTTGATTGTGGCAATGGGGTTATGGCTAATTCTCCCATCACTCATTCCAGGATTCCAACGATCCTTCCAGATATGTACACACTCAACATTTGCCACCTTTTGTCTAGCACCCTCATGGAGAACCTTCCTACCTTCAAGGATACTAGTTCAAGCTCATGATGTAATGTTGCCTCTCTTAGCATCCCACAAATTCCCATGAGGAAAGTAGCAGCTTTTCACGATGTGCCTGCTGTCGAGCAGCCGAGGGAGGCTCAACTCAGGAGTGTGATATATGAGATCGATCAGTGATGTGTTCACGATGGTCTCGAACGTCGGCTGGTGATGTGTTCACGGAGACGTGCTCGGATTGGAGCAGTCCTAGAGCTATTGGCACGCTTTGCTGGGATATCGTGACGGATGTTGGATACGAGGATTATTTATGTTTGTTTTCAATGGGTGTTGTGTGCACGAAGGTTTTCACTGATGATGATGGGCTGAGGTCCCATGTGGTTTATATTTTGGGCTGAGACCCTGTGTGATTTGATTTTGGGCTTTAGACCATACTGAGAAAATGACTTTGATTGAGAAAGATCTTTTACTGTGTTTTGATTTGAAACGAAATATGATTTGCTTTTGAGAAAAATATTTGAAATACCAGTTTTTCTTATGCATGCATGGTTTTAAGTGAAGGGTATAAATATCTTTTTGCTAAATGGTTTTTCTAAACTGATTATATTTGTCCACTCACAACTTTTATGGTTTTTGATACCCTTCAGGTAGATCGCGGATGCGGGTTATAGCAGAGATCAAGACATCACATGTCAATGCATAACCCCACAGATCCTTGCATACTCTGGATAACACCGAGCGGGTAGGCCTGGCAATGGGTCGTGTCGTGTCGGGTTCGTGTCGTGTCATGTACTCTATTTTACCTATTTAAGCTCAACCCGAACCTGGCCCGTTTATTAATCGTGTCAAAACATGTAACCCGAACCCGACCTGTTTATTAAACAGGTAACCCGAACCCACCCGTTTATTAAACGTGTCGTGTTGAATAACCTATTTAACCCGTTTAACCCGTTTAACCTGTTTAACCTGTTTAACCTGTTTAACCCATTTAATTTGTTTAACCCATTTAACCTGTTTAACCTATTTAACCATATATCCTACATAATATTTGAAGCATAATTTTTTCACTAAAATATTATACCAACCATGAACGAACTTCATAATTCAACAAACTTCATAATTCATAAGTAAATGCAATAATTTAGTATCCATGACCAACAATACAATATCGTCAATGTAATATTAAGTTCTAAAAGAAAATAAGTATAGTACATAATACCAAATAAAATTAGGTAATTAATTAACAAACTCTAAGGGAAATGTTTCAACAAAAAAAGTGTTAAAATTGATTAGATCTTTGGGGATTGCACAAGAACACGGAAACTAATCAGCACCTACAATAAAATAAAGAAAACATTAGAATCCAACCACAAAATTAATAAAAATGTGTAAAGACATGCTAGAATGTGATTTTTTAGTACCTAAATGCTATCCATCATTAGGAATGGTATTAGAGCATTCAACGGATTGAGAATTATTGATACTAATTTCTAATTTGCTGATATCCCCAGTGAGATCCTCCAACTTGGGGGCAAGTGCTAAATCATCTACAAAATTGAATATTTAAATGAGATTTCTTAATTAAGAAAACAATAGATACGAAAAATCAAGCTGAAAGGTGAAAGTAAGAAAACAAACCATCGCTACCAAATATCCAATCACGTGTACAGATTATAGCTTCAACATTTTCAGGTTTGAGTGCACTGCGGTACTGGTCTAAAACTCTTCTACCAACACTAAAAGCCGATTCAGGCGCAACCGTAGAAATAGGAATAGACAAAATATCACCTGCCATGATAGATAATTCAGGATAACGAAATTGATTAGCTTTCCAATAATCAAGAACATTCAATTTTATCTTCCTATCAACTTTTGGCTCGTCCAAATATAGATGTAGTTGACTCTTTTGGGTCGAAAAAGTGAATTCCTCACTTTCAAAGTCATCAAATTCCTATATGATATCATAAACTATAAAACTAATTCATATTGACGACAACAAATATATAGAAAAAAGCAGAAACTACATTCTACAATTTTAGATGCATAAACAAGTATAGTAAGAAACTGTATACTAGATATTATTTCGTACCTACATTACATCCATGCATTCTTTAGAAACCATATCAACATCATTGGAATACCGAGAAGATGATGAGCTACTTGTTGGATCCGTAGGTTAAGAATATTTTTGCATGTATAAGTCAAATAGCTCAAACAACTTATCACGCACATTAGCCATTTCCTTAGAGGCAGGACCGTACAACTTCTTATAACTGAACTCCACAAAATGAATTTTGTATTGAGGATCCAAAATTACAGCAATAGAAAGGATCATGTTGTAATCTTTCTGTTAGGACCCACCCCGGTTTCACCCCAAAAACCGAGGTAAATCCTGCTCCCGTCTGACACCCCGACACAACACCAAAGTAAACCACTAAACTACACAGTCAGACGCAGGAGGAAATTTAAACATCTCGAAGTCAAAGTTTTTACAGAGCATAGTACCAAATACAAAAGAAATAAAACCGATGAACAGTACACGCACACGGAAAACTTAAAACACTTCGGGGTCGCTCTCGAGTACGCTATGCTTTAGACGCTGCCTCGACGCCGAAACCCCGCTCTAGCTCCACGACCTGGAGGGCAGTTTAAAAACAGAAGGTATGAGTGGACCATAAATAAGAAAAGAATTTCCGAAAACCATTTCATAATAAAACCAGGGTTTTAGCCCTCCGTTTTGAAAACACACATGCATAACCCATTAGATGAAAATAGTTATAAATCACATAAGGATCATCATAAAAACAGAATTTAAACCAGTTATAGAAATCACGTCGTACACATCATAAAACCAGATCATAAAGCATAAATCTCAGGCAATCATTATCCAATCCAACCTGCTGGACCTATCCGAGTCTTAAACTCCCGAATCGTTAAACTCAATAGACCTCAATAATATCCGAGTCTTTAAACTCCCGAGTCTTTAAACTCAATCCGGGCCCGTCCCCCGTCAAATATAATCCGGGTCTTTAAACCCAATAACCAGATCCAACAAATCCAATCCAAACCGTTTGAAAACCATTTTGAAATTCATATCCAAACCTGAATCCGAAATCACCGGTCTGATGCCCTTCCAGCATCCAAAACCGTTATTCCGAACCCAAATCCGGAATTCCACTTTTCAACTTTAAAACCAAATCTCGATTCTCGAAATCCGATTTTAAAACCGAAAACCTTGATCCTCAAAATCATGTTTCAAAATCCATTTATAATCATTGAAAATCGCCTATCATTTGAAAACCCCAAGTCATGGCATCAAAATCGTAAACAGAGTATTTCTCGTAAAACGTGCAGAAAACTGTACTTTCTCGAAAAACGTGCAATGATGTAAAACCAACACCACATATTCAAAAATCATGGAATCACATGTAAAACCATAAAACAAGTAATTAAAAGCAGTTATGCATGTTCAAGTTAAGAGAAAGGGTCCACTCACAATACCGAGCCCTCAATCGCGTCCCGAACGTCCTGTACGTTCTTCAGCTTCCTCGGGAAATCCCGAACCTGTCAACCATCACCCAAGAACATTACTAACACATCTACGAAGGTCCACCTCATTTTCCCCAAAAATCCCCTGGTCCTAAACGTAACGAACCGGAACCCTAAACCTTCACCTTCGCGGAACTAACCTCAAACGACGTCTGATTAACCCGAAATTCCAATTGACTCGTCATAACACCTAGACCAAAAACCATGTTGATCGTTTTCCCAAACACCGTCGCACGCGCCCCCACGCGCCGCCCAAAGTGGTTGCGCGTGGGCTTCACGCGCCTGCTACAGTGTCATCGTCAACCTCAGTCTCAACGGTCTAGACCGGTCCAGCCAACCTGAACCGGCGTGACCGGTTCTCCACCAACCCTCCACCGTTTTCCTCCTTTTTTTTTCACCATCTTCATCGTCCAATCCTAAGTTACCCATTCCCCTACTCCAAACACCTCGACACCGTCCCTAACCCGTCGACTCGAGCTCGAACCAAAACCCAAATTGTCCCCTGTTTCACACTCCGGCCAACCAGGTAACCCCCCGTCACAACAACCGCCTTAGACGACTCCTAGGACCTCCCTGAGTCTCACCTAACTCACCAAAAGCCTCGACTCGCACTCAAAACCCACGACTTTGAGTTTAAAATTCAATGGCAAAATAGGGCAATTGAAAGAGGATGAGGAATTACCTGTACACCGACCATCGCCGTGAGCTCAGTCGTGAAAACACGACTCCTCCAGTCCACCTCCGTCCTCTGGACACCTCCACCAGCCTCAATTGGTCCCTCACACGGCAGCACCACCGCTCGAACTCTTCTCTATTTTTCTGGTTTCCCTGTGAGCTCACACCTCGCACACACACTCACACCTCACCTCCCAACCTTCTCACTGTCTCCCTCTCAATCTCTGATCACTCCTCACTCATCAAACACACCAACACTCACGATTAACGTCCAACTTCCCTCAATTTTCCCTCAGTCTCTCAGTCTCTGTTCTCTCTTCTTCGAACACACACACACGGCACACACGAACACTCAGCCCAAAATAATTGGACCGTGCACACTAGAAGCCTCTAGCCAAGCCCCACGTGTCACAATCCTCCCCATTCTCTAACAAATTTCCCAATCTCAACCGTCCACTTGTCCCAATCTGTTGAACAATCCCCAATGTGTAGAAGACCAAAATGCCCTTCTTTGAACCCAAAATTACAATAATGCCACTACTTTCCTAGACCCGTAACTCACACATCATAACTCCGATGAATACGTACCGCCTGTCATCGAACTCAGGACGACAAGATATACCTAACAGTCCTAGGTCAACGTGTAAAAACCCAGTCGTACGAAAAGTCAACTTTTCCCCCCTATTTTAGCCAAATTACGAAAGTGCCCTCAACCTTCCGAACATCATATCTTCATCCTCGGATGTCGAAATCGGGCGTGCCACCTGTCTACGGATTCGTGACGTCCCGAACTACGTCACAGTCATCGGTCAAAGTCCATTTGACCTCCCGAACTAAAAATCAACAATTTGCCCGAACTAGGGGCAAAATCGTCATTCTACACTACCGGACCTATCGTAACCGACTAACCACCAATTAAGCTCACTAATCTCATCTTAAACACGGTCTTAACCCTAATTCCCGGGATGGGTCGTTACACTTTCCAATACTTATCATACTTTGACATCATTCCAATAGCCATGGTCCTCATAAAACTATCTAAATCCTTCTTGGTTTTTCTTAAAGTATCTTGCACAACAAAAACTTGAGGAAAATACAGATTTGATGTGGGTTATTGCGTGCCGGAAAACAAACATGTTACATCATAAAACACCTTGAGAAACTTACAGAGTTTCTCCACCTTATCCCACTCATCTTGAGAGAGAGGATGTTTATAATTAGAATCACTCAATTGCAAATGAAGAAATGCACGCTGATAATAAAGAGCCCCATCAAGCATAAGAAAAGTGGAATTCCATCTAGTTGGTACATCTTGACGCAAACCTTTCTTACATTCTAAAGACACTTGTGTTGCACAATCTAAGATTTTTTGTTTCCTCATTTGTGAACCCTTGACATACTTAATGCTCTCCCTTATCTTTATCACAGCATCATCAATTTCTTTCATACCATCTTGCACAATTAAATTCAGAATATGCGCACAACAACGGATATGAAAATAGTTTCCATTCACTAAAAGTGCATCCTTCAAAAGAAGTTGTCTTTTCAACAAGTCAACAAAACAATCATTTGCAGATGCATTATCCAGAGTGATAGAAAACAATTTTCTTTCAATCCCCCAACCACACAACAAATTATAAATTTTCTCAAATAAGGCAACACCACTATGCGGAGGAGGCATGAAACTGAAGTTTAAAATTCTTTTCTGTAGTTTCCAATTAGCATCAACATAATGAGCAGTCAAGCATAGATAACCATCAGTTGTTAAAGAGCTCCACATATCTGAGGTCAAACAAATTCTTCCAGGAATGACCCCTAATATCTTCTTAAGCTTATCTTTTTCTCTTTTATACATGCTTAAAACATCATCTTTGGCAGTATTCCTAGATATCAACTTGAGATCAGCACATATATTGCTAAACACTCGTCTAATACCAGCATATTCAACAAACTGAAATGGTAAGTCATGCATAACAATAGCCATCACCAATAGCTCCCTAAACTTATCTTCATCGAATTTTGCAGATTTAGTTATAATTGCTCCATCAGATTTTGATAACAACAATTGTCTTAGATCTCTAGTATCTTTCCTTATGCATGTTTCAATATGTCTTTTAAGATTTCCAGTACCATAACTGCTATCAGCAATATATGTTAACCCACATTTCATGCACTTAGCTCTTTGTTTTTTCTCTTTGTTTTTTCTCTCCTTCAGTAGGAGGAAGAATTTCAAAATGTTTCCATACCTCCGAAGTCAACCTTCTTTTCTTCTTACTAGCTGCAGCAGCTGCCTGAGCTTGAGACAGAGGCTCTGCATCAACTGGAACTGATCTTTCATTATCATTTTCGGTTGCACTTCTATCTTCGAAACTATCACCAATATCATCAAACGGATTTTCCATCTGAATAAAAGCAAACACAAAAAGAAAAACCAAGAGACAGATCAGTCCTATTTCACACAAAATACAACCAACGAAAACAACTACCATCTAAAACCGCCAAGAATATGCCTAACCTAACCAAAAGGGAAAACACAAGAAAAATCTGAGTCTTTCTTAGCAGAAAAAACCAGCAATGAAAATGCAATCTTCCCAATTTGATCAAAATCCAGGCCCAAAACATGAACTTTAATCGAAATTTGATACCATCTACACCGAGAATCATTCATAAATTACAGCTCAAGGTGGCAACATTAAAGTTTGAAGAAACGACAACACAATTAAAATTCAGAAAGCTGAGGAATGTAAGAAGCAACAAACAATACTTCAATAGAAGATAACACTGACCACTTAAATCGACTTCTCCCCAATTACGTCCACTTACAGAAAGTTGTTTATCCTCTGGTGTTATTCCGCAAGAACTTTGGAAGTAATTGCTAAAATAAGTGACATCCTACAATTCAAGCATAAAAGAAAAGAGCTATCAATTAGAAAATTACTCGATTCGTGAACACCATAAACAAAAAACTACTTCGCCTTATTATATTTCAAAAAATTCAATGGCATGCATCATATATATGGTATAAGAAACTCAGTTTGACGGTCACCTTGTAAAAGACAAGTTTTTGTACAGTTCTATTTGCTAAATTATCACAAAAACTTTCATAGTACATATCACACCAAAAACTAAGAAAAGAGTCACAAACTCCCTGCAAATGCTCACATCTAATATCAAAGCTTTAACTAGTATGTTTACTGGACAAGATGGAAAAAGCGAGAGGGCGGAAGGAATCTTAACTAGTATGTTCACTTTCAGACATGTTTACAAACTCATTTAATATTCACCCTCTACAACGCACATTAATCAAAGGGTTTTGTTTTTTCCTTTCAACAGGTACAACATTCTGTATGAACTATACAGACATATAAATGAAGTATGCGGCTGAGGTGGAAAGCTGAGAATGATGTGAAAACCTATCTACATATAATTAGAAATAGACTATTCTTCCTTTCATATTTCTAAGATTGAGAAAGCAACCATCAATTTCATCTAAAAACAATCAAATTTATGTACCAAACAATCACCATTATTGAATTCAACATCTTGTTAATTTAATTTAATAATTTAGAGGCAGTTTCATAACCATTTCATTTATTTATTTATTTTCATTTTTTTCCATCCTTCTTTAATCCTCTTGAGTATAAAAAGTAAAATTAAAAATTAAAAATAGAATGATTATCAAAAGGCTCGTTAATTTTGCACACTTGAACTCTCCCTTCTACACTTTGTTTCAACTCTCCTATCCTTACCCATAATTAGAGTAAAATTTTGTTTTCATTCATTCGTATTTGTTTCAACACTTTGATAATCATTGTTGGGCAGAGTGCAGTTGTGTGATTAGCTTTGCTTATTTAGTCGAGCTTAACATTGCATGATAATTGTAACGACCCGTCCCAAATTCCTAGATTAGATTAGTGAGGTTAATCCGTGATTATTTGGGCAAAAATCGGATGAACGATGCAAAATGACCGTTTTGCCCCTAATGGTGGCAAAACGTTGACTTTTCAATCGGGCTGTCAAATGGACTTTGACCAATGACCGTGACGTAGTTCGTGACGTAGTTCGTGATGTCACGAGTTCATAGACAGGTGGTACATTCAATTCCGACGTTCGAGGAGGAAGTTATGATGTTCGGAAGTTTAGGGGCATTTTGGTAATTTTGGTTAAAAGGAGCAAATATTTGACTTTTGACCTGGGATGTCCGATGGCCGAGGCCCAAGGACCGTTACGTAGATAAGGACGATACGAATCCATAGACAGGCGGTACGTCGAATTCGGACGTTCGACGGCGAAGTTACGGCTCACGGAAGTTCGAGTGCACTATTGCACGAATTACAAGAAGAGTTCACTTTTGGACTCTAGTGGGCCCAGATATTTGTCCTGATGCCCAATGGATGAGTGACAAGTGTCACCCATCCAATGGACATCATTTTCTCTTCATGCACATCCATCCATCCTCCTACATCGATCATTTCCCATTTTTCCCAAAACCAAAACCCGATCAACCCTCCACCCTAAAACCAAAACCTTCAGCCCCTTTGATCATGATGGAAACCAAGAAGAGGAACCGAGGACAGAAAGGAGGTGGTGGCTGGCCCAGGCAGCACCGCCGTGCACGGCGGAGGAGAGAACCGATCGAGGTAATCGGTTAAAACCAAATTTCATCCATTTTCAATTCTTGTGATTATGGGCCGTTTTTGATGTTTCTATTGAACTAAAAAGATTGTTAAGAGGTTAATAGGAAGCTTTTGAGAGTGGTTGGACGTTGAGGAGCCCTGGGGAAGGTTTTGAATATTTGAACCGAAGAGGAAAAATTGAACCGGGTGGTTTTTGATGGTTTTTGATGTTTTAAGTAATGGATTTAGGTTTCTAGGATTAAACTAGGAATTTAGGAATTGAAATGGAGGCAAACGGACGAGAAATGAGGGTTGTAGGGGCCTGGACTGGTCACACCGGTCCAGTTGCAGAAAAAGACCGGACCGGCCGGTTCAGACCGGCTGCACGAGGTTGAAGATGGGTACTGTAGCTGGCGCGTGAGGGAGATTTTGGGGAAGGTTCCAACATGTAATTTCATCTATTCGATGTAACAAACATTTTGGGACTGGTTTCGAGTCGATTGGACATCGTTTCGATAGGTTTCGGGTTGTCCGAAAGTTTAGGTTCGGGTTTAAAAATAGTTAGAAATTCCAAAAAATTACGGGGCTTTGGTAGGAGGTTAATTAAGTAGTTAGTAACCTTCTATTACAATTTGGACACGTTTGGGAGTCCCGGTGACGGTGATTGACCCGAGAGATGATTATGGCACGCATATCGAGGCGCGGCTTCGGACGGTCTGTGAGTGGATCTTGATTTCTAAACTGTGATGCATGCATAAATGTTTTATATGTTTTATGGATATAATTCTATGATGTTGATTTGGATATTTGTGAATTATATGGTTTCACGTATTTCGAGGCGATTTACGTGCTTGCACGTAAATCGAGGTTTTCTGGCTTTACACTAATTATCCATACTTATGGTTTTGGATATGATTTCATGAAATGGTTTTGGATTCGAAAATTTAAACTCGGGTTCGAAACCCATTTGATTTACGGAATCGGGCCAGAGGCCCAGTTGGTTTACGATTCGGACCGGAGGTCCAGTTTCTATATGGATTCGGGCCTAGCGCCCAGCTATGTGTTAAAAATGGATTTACGGGTCATGATGGTTTATGGGAACCGGCATGAAACCATAAAAGGATTTTATGGTTCATGCCGGCTTATGGAGGCCAGGCATGAATCGTCGAAAAGTTTAAAGAATGATTTCAAACGGTTTTTCATATCCCATCCTTTATATATGATTGTCTCCTCCGGGGAGGGTCGTTGGCTTGGGTGGGCCCGGAGTAGTCACGGAGCACTGACTGAGTGGAGTCGCCCCCAGTTGGGTTCCTTACTCTTAGGATGGGGATGGTTTGTTACCTCCAGGGAGGGTCATTGATCTACAGACATTGACCTGGGTGGACCCTGGAGAGACTTGGGTTTGAGACCCCGGTTAGCACACGTGTAGCTTTATTTTACCGTGACAGGTTCTGGATATGAATATAATGGATAAACGTGATTTCAATTGGTTTGGGAAATTGTGTTTATAATGATAAATGAATTTGGGGCTGAGACCATAATTATGGATGTTTTAACATATATGATTGGATAAATGATTTTACTATGCATGCAGGCTTTTTAGTGAAGGGTATAAAGGTCTTTTATGGAAATGTTTTTATAAACTCTTTATTTTTGTCCACTCATAGTCTTTCTGTTTTTAATACCCTTCAGGTTGGATACGATGTGGACTGTAGCAGAGACCGAGATATCACATGCCTCCTCCGGATCCTGGCGTACTCTGATAGCCCGGGAGGGTAAAGGTCGGAAATATCCATTGTCTGACACTTCGTGTCAAACGGGAGCAGGGTCATCCCGCACTAATCCCGGGGGGATTGGGATAGGTCCTGTCAATAATAGATACATAGAATTATTTTTCATATGTCCATAGAAGGAAATAGGTATGCGGGTGAGGTGGAAAGCTGAGACTCAGTGGCATGTCATGTCTGAATCTAACACTTTTGATGGTAACATATGGGTGGTATCTAACTACAGAATTTAGTTTCTTGTGATAGACTAATCAATATCATGTACTCTGCGAACTGTCTGACATGTGATTTTAACTGGCCAGGCTAATCCCATCAGTTGAGCTAATCATAATCACTGGAGCAAACCAACAATGTCCAAACTTAGAATACTATAGACACCCTCTACATCTAAGAGCTTGGTTTATTAGAAACAAACAATGTCGCAGTGAATCATAACTCTGTTTACAGAAACAATGCACACGATGGGGAGTCTAATGGCCTTCAGACGCAAATCGACGACTGCAGTAGAGTGGAGAGGTCGGCGACTCGATCGTGTGGTTGCGTGGTGGCGTGGAGAAGCCGGCGAAGTCGAAAACGGTGATGCGGCTGGCTGGCGGGTGGGTGGGTCGTTGGATTGTTGTTGGAGATTGAGAATGGAGAAGACTTGGTGCGGCTGTTGGAGAGAATGGAAGTGGAGGTTGCTATAGATTTGGGGTTTTGTGTTTAATTAGGTTATAAATTATAAAGTTTTAGTATTTATATTTTGGTCCTTGTGAAACCCTAGAGTACTATATGGGTTGGCAAGTTAACGGGTTAACAGGTTGGGACTCAATAACCCGTTTAATAAACGGGTTAATAGGTTATTAAATGGGTTAGGGGGTTGACTCGAAACCCACCTGTTTAATAAACGGGTTGACCCGAAAATGACCCGGATTATTATCGAGTCGGGTTAATTCGGGTTAATTTCGTGCGGGTTTCGAGTCGTATATCGGGTCGTGTCAGAAATTTCCACCCTTACGAGCGGGTTACGCATTTATCCCTTGTCTGGCACGTGGTGTCAGACGAGAGCAGACACATCCCGGGATAATCCAGGAGGATTGGGATGGGCCCTGTCAGAAATTGCTAACATAGGGGCTAATAAGGGCAAGGTAATGAAAGTTAACATTGAGATGGTACAATTTATAAATACGTTTTTGAATATTTAGACTTATTTTGATTTTATATTTTCAGGCAAGGAGATCTTTGAAGAAAACAAGTAATGCTACCCAAGAATCTACTACTAACTTCACTGGGCAACCTTCAGAAAATGCACACTTCTCACAAAGTAGATCCTATTCACATATATGAACGAAGATGTGTCATTTGACCTTGTTCTCTTTTGAATCTACTACTACCCAAGATTCTATAATGACGTGTCATTTGACATTGTTCTCTTTTGAATTTACTACTACCCAAGATTCTATAATGATGTGTCATTTGACATTGTTCTCTTTTGAATTGTTACTTATTGGATAATGATGTGTTGTTTATTAGATATGACTATATTGGATAATGTCTTCTATTTTGTTCTCTGTTCTATTACGTTCTACTTCCTAATGTTACTTGTTACAACGTTACAATGTTACTTGTTACAACGTTACAGTGTTACTTGTGGAAAATGATTCAGCATAGCAAAAAGGAATATGAAAATTCCTCTTATCAAATTCATGTGGATGTTGAGAAAGACAACAATAACCACTTTTTAACAATGAAAACAACACATGATTACTACAAAGTTCTAAGGTTGTAAGTAGAATACATATTGAAAATAGCATTACATAATTAAAGCAGAAATCAGTTCTAAAGAACCTTAATCTCTATTGATCTTCAAGGAAATTCTAAGGTTTCCTTATGGGTTGAAGGTGCAGCACCTTCCCCTACCCCTAATGACATTAACAAAAATATAATAATCACCACCACACATATTGCATTCCCCGCCCTATGGCATTTGACATTTGCTCGAGTTTGTTTCAATTCTGATTCCATAGAATTAACCCAATTAAGTAAACCAGGAATAATCAACTTCGAAGGTTCACACATCTTCGGATCTGCCCAATCAAAATACCCACACCCTTTTCCCTGCTAATGAGCACAACACATAAATCAACTTCAATTTAGTTAATACCCACAACATTCAACCATACCAAACCATTTACCTACATTGTTTCAAGTACAAAATCGCCTCCCAAGATTTTCCTTCCTCCACCCAATCCGCATTACAGCTCTCTATCCACAAAAGCACAAACGATTTTCCATTTCCAAGTTAGGTTATGCTTAGTAATTAGCAAGACCCTGGGAGATTACCTACAAAATTAAATTTTAAACCCACTCGATTTGTAGATAATCTTTATATCAAAGACACATTATATCATTGTTATATAATCCAACATACATTATTTTAATATGAGATATAACTATATGCTATCTTGATAAATTACACATACTATGATGAAACACATTATTGAGATTCAATAATAAACTACATTATTGAGATCCAATAACAAACTACATTATATATGTTTTTATTGGTTACACATACTGTGATGGAACACATCTAATTGGTATTCAAACCAATTTCTAATTTTGAGATCATATACTAAATCAAAACCACATTAAAAATATCAAATAAAACCCAAACGATAATTATAAAGAAAAATAGCACAATAAAACAGCACATAATCCCGCTCCAGGTGCATTTCAATAAAAAAACAATAATTTTTGTAGCATGTCTAAGAATAGCTAGGTCAATCGATCTGTCAATTCAATTATAATATATATATAATCATGGATTATCTCATAGATATTTAGAGGTATCAATTTATCAAAATAATTAGATGTATGACTAATGTAATTCCCATTTATATTTAATGAAGGAAAGTAATTAGGTGTATGACTAATCAATTTATCTCACAAAAATGAAGGAAATTAATTAGATGTATAACTAAATTTATCAATTTATCAATGTAATTCCCATTTTTGTTTAATTGGACATTTCAATTATATGTATGACTAAGAATGGCTAGGTCTGTCAATTCAATTGTATGAATGTCTAAGAATAGTAATTAGATGAGGACATATCATAGCTAGGTCTGTTTAATTAGACATTTTAATTGTATGTATGACTAAGAATAGCTAGGTATGTCAATTCAATTGTATGAATGTCTAAGAATAGTAATTAGATGAGGACATATCATAGCTAGGTTTGTTTAATTGGACATATCAGGTTACATGTAAAGGGGTATAAACATGTTCAGTGAGGGAGAGCCGAGAACTTGTGATGGTTTCGGTGAAGGAGAGCTGGGAGAACCTATGATGGTTTGGTGAGGGCGAGCTGAGAACCTGTGATAATTTTGGTGAGGGTGAACCGAGAACCTGTGATGGTTTTAGTGAGGGAGAGCCGAGAGTCTTGTGAGGGACCAAAATGCTTTCGATGATGAATAACCGAGAACTTCTAATGCTTTCGGTGAGGTTGAGCCGAGAAGAGCAAATGGTTCGGTGAGGGAGAGCCGAAAAAATAAAGGACTGGAATGAATTCAGTGAGGGAAGATTCGAGTACCTGTGAGGGAACAAAATGGCGTCTGTGAGGGACTTCCGAGAAGCTACAAACCCAGCAAGAATCGGATGGCCTAAGCCACCACATTAAGAGCGAAACCAAACCCAGTAATTGGTTTCGCGTTGAGAGAGACCAAACCCACCGATGATTGTCGAGTGAAATGGTTTGGCGGTAAGGGAGACCAAACTTAGGAATTATGAAGGCCAGACCGAAAGATTTCGAGCGATGAGGGGAAGAGAGAGAGAGAGAGAGAGAGAGAGAGAGAGAGAGAGATGAGC
Source organism: Prinsepia uniflora (assembly GCA_032719365.1). Lineage (NCBI taxonomy): Eukaryota > Viridiplantae > Streptophyta > Magnoliopsida > Rosales > Rosaceae > Prinsepia > Prinsepia uniflora. The sequence goes on from CM064861.1 coordinate 10,734,075, forward strand.
GGTGAGAGAGAGATCGTGAAGAAGGGTTCCCAGTAATTGGTTTCGCGTTGAGGGAGACCAAACCCAGCGATGATTGTCGAGTGAAATGGTTAGGCGGTAAGGGAGACCAAACTTAGGAATTATGAAGGCCAGACCGAAAGATTTCGAGCAATGAGAGAGAGAGAGAGAGAGGGAGAGAGAGAAAGAGAGAGAGAGAGAGAGAGAGAGAAAGAGCCAATTGCGAGGGATCGAACCCATAAAGGTATTTCGCAGCCAAGCTTGAAGAGGGACGAGTGGTGATAAAGAGACGAGAGTGGCCAAACTTAAAGAGGGATGAGCGGTGAGAGAGAGATCGTGAAGAAGAGTTTTGCGGCTAAGATGAGAGTGGTTATAGGGTTATTTCGAAGCCGCGAGGAAGGTGAGGGAGAAATATCTAATTTTCCCTTAAGTATCAAGTATTTCAAATTAGAGTAGGCCCAATCAATTGAAATGTCACAAGCTAACAGAATTATGGATGAGAAAATTAACGGAGGGACAAAATTGTATTATTTAATATAATTGAGGGTGTAAATTGCAAGATTTAAAATGTTAAATATAACCATCTAGTTAGTGTAAACTATAGAGTAAACTGTAATTTGCCCTATAAATAATTTTGTAAAATTGAGGCAGATCCTCCCCTATGAAATCTCGCTCTCTGAGGCGGTCCCTACCCATCTGAGCTCTCTAAAAATAGTAAAAGTCGTTTTGTGGTCACAAATGGATCGTTTGAGGGAATTGTAACTGTCTCACAGTCCACCAACCACAAGCATAAAGAGAAATTATGGTTTACCAATACAATTCTAGATTCATAATAATTCATTTGTTTGAAAAAAAAAATTATATGGGTATAACTATTTTCAAACAAAAACCTTTGAGAACAATTGCAGATCTTTTTTACTACTACTTTCATGCGAATCATGCGATTATTGATACAGTATTATGCGCAGTAAAAAATTGCAGGAAGTAAAGTTATATGTAGGGATCAGTGAGATGAAGAGGGAGAAAGCTAAAGAGTTCAAAAATTGTGTGGATCGCATGATCTATTCTATAATCCATCCCATAATTCTATAAACCTCGGTTGTATGTATGATGACCAAAGCAAAGTGTGTGTGTGAGAGTGTGAGAGAGAGAGAGAGAGAGAGAGAGAGAGAGAGATAAAATGGTAGATGCAATTGCTCCTTCAAGCTTTCACCAACTTGGTTTGATGAAAATTAGGCATTTCAGATCCCTTTCAACATATTGGTCCTTTCTCTATTTAAGGTCGTGACTCACATAGAATGGATGATTTTAGGGTAATTTTGTGCCATCGAAGCCCAAGATAGGTGGACCAAATACAATGTGCCATTTTTAGCATGGCCTACTTCCAAGACCCAAATATGCATCAACATCGATGTTGTTAATTAGTACGAACAAACTAACAGAAGAAAGAAATTGAACCGAACCGAACATGAACCTGTTTGATTTTGGTTTTCAGAGGTCCCAAACTGAACTGAATTGGAAACCCTAATTTTAGGTGAAACTGTGTATTTTGTCCATGTTCTTCAACATTAATGAAGAAGAGGACGAACTCGACTCTTCGTCCCTTCCCTAATCCCTTCGTCTTCCACGCACCTAGCGCTACACCCAAACTCTAGAGTCCCAAACCTCGTATCTTTCCTCCGCCTCTCATCGCACCATCGCACCCATCGCTTCTGCCTCCCATCGGCTTAACCGTCTCTGCCTCTCTCCAATGATCTCTCCGTCTCAGCCTCTCTCACTCTCCTACAATCTCACCATCTTGGCCTCGCACCTATCACCTCTCTCCCTCGATCTTTCTGTCTTCGTCTTCTTCTCAAACTCTCCATCAATCTCTTTGTCTATGTCTCTGTCTCCTTCAATCTCTCTGTCTATGTCTCCTTCAATCTTTCTGTCTTCGTTTCCTTTTGAGTCTCGAATGGTCGAGACTCGAAAGCCATCCCAATTTCCTCCATCGCTCACTCACGAACCCTCATTGGTTCACGTTTCTCTCTCGATCTTTCCCTTGCACAAGAAAAAACATGTAAACTAGCCAAGAACCAAACCGAACTAGTTTAACCGGTTTTTTGTTCAAATCAAGATTAGGGCTGAGAACCAAATCAGATCGAAATTGGTTTCCCAACCTGTTCAATTTTGGTTTTGAAAAAAAAAAAAAACAAATAGAAAAATCTATTAACATCTCTAATAGCTACCTACAGAACTATTAGATCCGGGTAAATTAACAGTTTAAATATTGCAAATAACATGATGTACTCCTGAAAATATAACAATATGGTCCCACTTTTACTATTTCGCTAAAATTTGTCAAATACTAAAGTGAACCAAATTGGACCCATTTTTTTAATTAATTGAGTGATACATATTAAAGCTGATAATGGGTCATGTTGTGTTATGAACTCTATTTTATTAAAATATATCAAACTCTAACCTGACCCGTTTAATAATCGTGTAAAGAATATACAACATGAACACGACCTATTAATGGCTCATGTAACCCATATAACCCGTGTAACCCATTTAATAAATATGTCGTACTTGAAACTCAATTAACCTATGACCCGTTTAATCTGTTTAACATATTTAAATTATAAGATTTAATAGAAATTTAGGTAGATCAATAGGTAGATATATAAGCCAATAATGACATGTTTATTAAATAGATTAATATATAGGTTAATATAAGAGTTAATAGGTTAACCCGAAATCTACCTATTTATTAAATGAGTTAATATGTCATTATATTGATTAACAGGTTAACCCTAGTCTTACTCATTTATTAAACTTGTCATGACGAGTTGATCCGAAAATAACTTTTAATCGTACTGATTCATCTGGTTTTAGAGAGCAACAACCATGAATCTGGAGACGACAAAAGTATTCTTCACCTATTTTTTATTTTTTTTAAATTACTTTTTAATTTTTAAAAATTAACTTATTATATATTTTGCCACGTGATGCCTATGTATCACTAATTTAAAATAAAAGTGGGTCTTATTTTATCCATATTTTCATTTAATAAAATTTTTAATGGAATAGTTAATCGTATCAAGTTATTATATTTTAAAGAGTATATAGTGATATTTACAATCTTTGAATGTTCAAAATGGAATTGTTACAAAGTGTAAACTAAAAAAATAATTTGTGCTTATATTAATGTCCATATGATGTAGTAATATTCTTTTTCTTTTATCTTTTTATAATTTCTATTATGATTATATATATATATAAGGTATTCTAATTGAAGGAGAAATAAATGATTTCAATTAGATTAGGTTGCGAGTTTTTTCATGATTAAGTCTTGAATTCAACACAAATATAAACAGTTATTGTCATTTTTCTAAATCGTACATAAGAACTCTTACTTAAAAACCCATAGAAGAGGGCAAACGAATGGTAGTTTTGGTGCCACTAATATTACTACTGGTATTCCTACCATTATATGTGGGGAATCTTGAGTTCGAATCTCGTAAAGTATTTAGTCATTGGTAAAAGTTAATTTTTTTTTTAATATTTATAGAAAAATTAATCATGAAGTGTAATTCATATTCTTTTACTCATTCCATCCATATATCACGAAATGTTTAGTTTAATGAGTTTCGAAGTCCTCAATAATTTTTATCTCTAATGGAAGTGCGTCTCTACTTTATTTCAGAGATCAGTGCTATGTTACAAAGAAGAATTATGATTAATGACGGAAGAGTGGGAAACATATACACCTTCAATTCTTGAATCAGAAGGTAGACATGATTTTTTTTGTCCTTATTTTGTGTGTCGACACTCGACATCATTCGGACATTGATACGATAGAAAACGAATGATGGACCATAGGAGTTTGGCATCAATGAATCCAAGGGTAATCAGACGTGATGCTTCTAAAGTTAATTAGGAAAAAACTGATGTAGACATAATGCTTGTTGAAAGTGTGATAACATAATCACGTTAATTAGAGTAGATAATATTCACTAGGACTCAGATAATATTCTCCAAGACTCTAATCCGGCGTGCAACTTGGACTCTGGTGATGCAACATGAATGGACAATCTCATGCCCTAGCAGTATTATATGGACGTCCTCATAAAGTGGTACGTTTGTTAGGTCTAATATTGTCCTTTTCTCCTTTGGGAGCGAGCTAGCTAGGTCAATGTGAAAACCAGACTATTGCCTGGTGTTGTGTTGAAATGTGTTGTTTATGCCCATGCTTTGTCACACATTAATCATAACCCATTACGCATTCATTTGATTTTACTGTGCATTACAATCTCTTCAAGCTGTCTTGAATTTTATGGGGAAAGTGATCAAAACTTAATTATGAGACCTAACCCAAACAAAAAAAATTCACTTATGATATATTATAACTGTAGTGGAATAAGATTATGTCATTCTTAAGAATTTTCCTAAATTTCAAAGCTACTTTAGTTTAGTCTTATCTCAAATTCTAGAAAATTCAATTAATGTTCAAGATTTCTCGAGATGTCATTTTATAGATGGGTGGTCGATTAAAAATTAATTCAATTTAAAGTATATGACACATCAACCTCATGTATAAATCATTCATTTAAACGTATTATAAACTTGGGAGAAATTAATTAAACTTAACAAGTTTTTTTTTTCCTTTCATTTTTGGAAAGAACGAGTCTCCTCCGTTATATATATATATATATATCAATATATATATATATATATATATATATATATATCAACAGAAGATGAAACTCTTATTCCATGACCTGGTCAGAAATTGATTAATAACATGTATTGTGTTTTAAAAAAATCAAGTAGATATTGTTGATACCATATCGACCGACCACCCTAACACAGGTCCCACCAGGACAGGAAGGCCGCCGACCGATCGCCTGATCGGCACCCTCACGGCCTACGGCCCGCCGATCGGCACCATACTGCAGACCCGCCATTCGGCACCTGACAGTGAACAGACGACAGCTGGCTGCGACAGTCACCTAACCAACTCTGCCACACCAACTCCCCACACCAACTCCCTGACGGAGGCAGGTTGGGACTCCAGCTGGCGCTTCCTCCGGATATCCAGGGCTTGTCAGACGGCTCCCAGCCACCAAGCACCACCTGCTCCCGTAACAGTAGCCCACCTACCGCAGTTATGGCTACTATAAATACCCCGAAACCCTTCACAAAGGTAAGACACTAAGAACCGATCCATAGCACTGTATTTACTTGCCTCTCGGCACTCAGATACTAACTTAGGCATCGGAGCCCCTTCGGCCGGCACCACACCGGTGTCTAGTCCTTGTAGGATACTCGCCGAACGGCCACGCCCCAGCGGACCCGAAACACCACGCGGCTGGTCCCAGAACCCCCAGCGGGTCTCATCGTGTTGGTCATTTCAGGATCAAACAGATATAAATCAAATAAAAGAAAAGAGAGGAAATATTAATTTAAATTTGACTAATCATATTTGTTTAGACGCCATTACAGAAACATGGAGTGGTCCTCTAGTTGATTAACAATCATGCATGTTCTTAATCAATCAGAGAATCTACAAAAATACATCCGTACGTCAACTCCGACCAAAAACATATTCATGCATGCGCATGCGAAATTTAACTCAATATACAGCGGCACAATAAGTATCATGAACCCCAATTTCCCCATTTCCTGTAGTTTTCAAAATATTGTCTCTTTGACTAGGAATCAGCATGTGTACTATTCAATTTAGGCCTTCCATTTTGAACATAGGTGCTTCGTTTTGAAATGTCCCCATAATATAATCTCCTATTTGGGTTTTGATGCTTTGCTTATGTGTGTCTGGTTTCCCAAGTCATTATTATGATTATTCAATAATATATTTTATTAATAATCATAATGATTTTGTGGAACTCAAAATCATCCGAAAATTATAGAGCTGCCACGTGGCCCGTAATTCCCAAAAATAATTAAATTGCCCCTGGCAATAACGCTGATCATTTGAAAACACCCGCGTATTAAATAATCTATTTACCAGTTAAATACGTTATTTGATCGGGTTAAAATCTCCGTAATATCAATATTCTCCCCGAGAATTAATTGTCGTTATTCTTAATAATGGATAATTAATATTGATATTAAAATACAATAATTGTCATTACTATCATGATGAACCATCATTACAATTATTAAATAGTATATTTAATTAATAATATATTTTTTATTAATTAAATATTCAACCGACCAATCAGAACGCTCCAAGGCTCTCAAGATTTTCTTATAAATAGCAAGGGCACATTTCATTTCCAAGGTACGTTGATTCTTCGTTCGAAGTATATCCATTTCCTCTCTCAAAGCTAACTTAAGCATCAGAGTATTCTTGGTCGAACAACCCCCCGGGTAAATCGATCGAAGCAACGATAGCTAATTGTTTGCTGTTTGCAGGAATTGTGAGGACTTTTCGCGACGAGTTCAATCTTTGATTCAACAATTGTTGCTTTCATTGAGAGCTATTGAGTTATACTCAGAAGAAGCTGTAACGACCCGAACTTTCGTAATTCTTATTTTATTGTAAAATGACCGTTTTGCCCCTGAGGGGGGGAAAAGTTGACTTTTACCTCGGGAAGTATTTAGGACTTTGACACGTGACCGTGACGTAGTTTAGGACGTCACGAGTTCATAGGCAGGTGGCACGTTCGATTCCGACGTTCGAGGAAGAAGTTGTGACGTTCGGAAGTCGAGGGGCATTTTGGTAATTTGGCCATTTGGGGGCCAAATGTTGACTTTTGACCCGGGAAGTCCAACGGACGAGGGCCAATGACCGTTACGTAGGTCTCGTCAATACGAATCCGTAGACAGGCGGCACGCCGAAATCGGACTTACGACGAAAAAGTTATGGTCAAGAAAGTAACCGAACTAACCGAGACTCGGAACTTAAAATAATAATAAAATATTAGAATCTGATTTACTTTAACCCAATCAATCTGGACCCTTGATGAGTGACACATGTCACTCATCTACCCCATCCACATCATCCCCAACAATCTGGATCTATGTCTGCCTTTAGACTAATTAATTAATTTAATTTCCTTAAATCCTCACCCTTCACTCTTAACTCAGGTTGAATCTCAGCCCTTCATTCCATTTTCTCCTTCTGTTCTTAAACCATCAGAGCAACATATTTTTCATTTTCATTTCTTCCTAAACCGTGCAACCTCTCACTCTCTGCACAAACACACCAGCGATCACACCACCCCTCAGCCTCAACCCACACACCAGCCTACCTCTCAGCCACCTCCAGACGGCCATCACCACCACCACGGACGGCGGAGCAACCCGGAAAACCCACAAACCCGAGAGGAACCCGTGCAGCCCAAACTAACCAAACCGTCCAAACCATGACTTCTGGGCTCGAACCAACCTAGGGCTAGGACCGTTGTGACCTCTGGACGGCTTAGGACTGGACTGGGCAGCCCACGGCGGCGGTAAGCCTGCAAACCCGAGAGACACCGATTTCCTTCCCTGTCTCGAACCGTCCGTTTTTAACGTTAAACTTGTTTGGTTGTTGTTGAGACTTAACCTAGGGGACTAGACGAGCGTTTTGGACTAGAGTTTGTGGCTGGAAGCGTGACGGCTCGCCGGAGAAGACGAACCAGAACCGGCAGCCAGTTCCCCGTCGTTTTTCAGGTGGTTTCTCAAACTTAAAAACCTGTTTTGATTACACAGAGCCATAGAACATGTTCAGACGAGTTCATAGGAACAAATCCCATCGATTTTGGTGGTCGGAATCACGATCTGTGATCGGGTCGAACCGTGGGTCTGCGGTGACCCGATTCGCAGACCCGGTTACTGTAGCTGATGACGTCATCATGCTGACGTCAGCAGTGACGTCATGATGACGTCATCATGTCAGAATATTGTCAAACCAGAGACCAATGGGCTGTTGACACGTGTCCTCTGACACTGTCAGTGATGACGTCATGCTGACGTCAGCAGTGACGTCATGCTGACGTCAGCATCACTGTAGCACTGTTGACCAGAGGGTTGACCGGCGCGTGGGGGGCGCGTGTGAACAGTATTTTGTGTGGGACCAGTGCCATTTTCAAGGTTTCGACGATACGGATCCAATGGCGGTGGTTTCGTGTCGATCGGAGATCGTTAAGTTGGTCAAATTAGGGTTTGACGCCTTGGGAAGCGTGTTCGGACGGCTTTCCCGGGCCGGTTTCAGTCTAGGGTTTCTTAGTTGTTTAGTAGGGACTTAAAGTGACCTTTACGTATGTTTTGGGCATGACAGGAATTGTACTTTAACCCTTGGACGGGGCTTTACGCTCGGGATTGCAGCGGGATTGTACTGTGAGTGGGCCTTTGATTTCACTAAACTTCGGCATGCATAACTGTTTTACTTTCTACTATATCTATATGTGATTTGAGTAAAAGTATCTGTTTACCTTGAGTATGATTTATGGCACGTATTACGATGTTTGGGCATGAGACCCGTCTGGTTGTTTATGAATGGTTTGGAGTCATATATATGTATAATGGATCTCGATATTATCTGTGGTACTGCACTGTATAGATCTACCCTAGGATTCTATCTCCTCCGGATGTAGGTACACCGGAGTGGTCACGACGCATTGCCTGTGAGGAGTCGTTCTACGGAGGGACCGGACCGTAGAGTGACTCAGGAGCAGGATTGCTACTATTGGACGTCTGGGACGTCAGGCATCTAGAATGCCATGCTCGGACTAGGTTCGGGATTTGGACTCGGGATTGAGACCCCGGGTGGCACGCGTAGCCTTGAGACTGTGACCTTATTGGGCGTCTGGGACGTCAGGCATCAGGGATGTCAGGGTTGGGATGTATAGTGCAGTGACTAAGATTATATTATGTTGATATTATTCTGCTTATGACTATATGGTTTTGTGGTTTATGATACTATGCATGTCTTTTCGGAAAACGGAGGGGAAAAGCTATATGTTTTCGAAATGGTAAACTACTTTGTAAACCTTGAGTTTCGGCCCACTCACCTTTGTTGTTTTACTACCCCTCCAGGTAGTGCTATCGAGGAGGAGGATCCCGAGGAGGAAGAGGAGGATCCCGAGGAGGAAGAGGCATAGGTTTACGTTGCGTACCTGAACCCTACTGCTGGGTAGGTTGGCACGTAGTGTGTCTAGAGTCGTGCTCAATAAACTGTATTCGGGAACCATCCCTTGTCTGACACTATTTGTATTTGAGTATTTGTGTGGCGTGCTATGTATGACTTAACTATGGATTTTCTTTATGCATTTTATCTTCAATAAGGGTATTTTTGGTATTTTAATGTCGGGTGTCAGACGGGAGCAGGGCAAGTCCCGGGTGGTCCCAGGAGGATCGGGGCGGGTCCTGTCAGAAGCTCTCTCATTTGTTCATCGTTCATCTTTCTTCGTTCGTCGTGGTTCATCGACATTGTTCGAAGATTTTGAACGTTGTTCATCACTCATCAAGAATTTGTTCATCGTTCATCTTTCTTCGTTCGTCATTCATCGACATTGTTCGAAGATTTTGAACGTTGTTCACCACTCATCAAGAATTCGTTCACCGTTCATCTTTCTTCGTTCGTCGTTCATCGACATTGTTCGAAGATTTTGAACATTGTTCATCGTTCATCTCCCTTCGTTCGTCGTTCATCGACATTGTTCGAAGATTCTGAACGTTGTTCAAATTATCCATCAACATCTTTCCAAATTCAAAATTCTTCGATTCGGCATGGCTAAGGTTCATCGATCCGTTCGATCAACTGAAGAAGGTGTTTCTGCCTCAATGGCTCAGACAAGGAATGAGGCTCGCATTGAAACTCCGGAGAATCAGCCAACTCAACCCAGGCGTGTGTCCATAGAATCACCCATGGAGACACTTGGAGGGAGGTCAACCTTCAGTTTTGGAGCGTTCCCCTCTCCAGCTAACCAAGTACCCGCGCTAGGGGAAGGAACTTCGGCTTTACAACAAGCAAACGAGAGGTTGATGGGAAATACATCACGACATGATCAACCCACAACAAACATGGTCCTAAGGGACTTTCTGGACGGGTGTCATGACATCTCAGGGAGAAGTCGTCACCAACCTCCCCAGGACAACTTGGCGCAGCAAGTTGAAGGGTTAAGCAAACAAGTTCAACTTCAGTCAGAGCTCTTGCAGCAACTCCTAGCAGAGAGACCAGTCCAAGAGCAGGACAGACATTCCACGTCACGTGGAAAACAGGAGCATGCTCAAAGGCGTCCTGGGAAAGAACCAGTCCACTGCCGAACAATGTCACGAGACACTTCGCTAAATAATTCCAGTGAAGAAAGTCATACTCACCGAGCAAAAAAACCCTCAAAGCCTAAGGTCATCAGCACGTGAACGTCTTGGAAATAAGCCTGGGCAACCTCACGGGCAGAGCGCTCATAACACTCCCATGGAGGCAGGGGCAACTTCGAGCTCTACACAAAAACCCAAAACAATGTTCCCACGGCAGTAAAAGGGAAGACGAAGCCTACTCCCCTGCACGATCTCAGAAATCAAGGGGAGAAGCTCAAAGAGGTTCTCGACGATTAGCACAAAGGGACTCATCGCCTCGGCAATGAGCATTGCGGGCTAATGATGTTCAAAAATTGTTGGACATGCACCTTCGTGCTCAACAAGGTGGCGATCTAGAGGACGATCTACGTCGCCAGATACAGCTCTCTACGCTCTTTATAAGGGATATTGAGGAGGAGCCATTCCCCCAGAGATTCGTAACACCAAACTTCACTCCATTCAAAGGAGCCTCCGACCCGGTAAAACACATAGATTATTACCGAGGAGTCATGATCCCCCACAGGTCTAACGATGCGCTCATGTGCAAGGTTTTTCAAGCTTCTCTTCAAGGCCAAGCCATGACTTGGTTCAATCATCTCCCCCCGAGGTCGATTGAGTCCTTCGAAGAGTTGGCCCTGGCATTTGTGAAGGAATACGCACAACTTCGGACAATCGAGGTGAAAGATGACCATCTTTTCTCTGTCCGAAAGAGAGCAAAAGACACTCTGCGACAATACATACGAAGATTTTGTGAGGAAAAGTCTCGCATTATCGGCTGTAATGACCTTGTTGCAGCAATGACATTTAAGCAAGGACTCCCTCGAGACAGCCAGCTTTACGGGGACATCGTCATGAGCAATGCGCGAAGTCTTTCCAAAATACTTTCGCTGGCAGAGCGACATGCAAGTTGGGAGGACGAGAAGAGTGCCGCTCATGCTCAGGACCATGCCAGGACTAGCGAAAAGGTCTCCAATGAGGATGAACCCCATGGAAAGTTTGCGACTGGAAAGCTCAACAAGCGCAAAGCGGGGCAACACTCCCAAACGCCAGTTATGGGGAGGCCTAACTTGCAGCTATCTTTACCAGTCCATCGGATCTACAATGAAATTAAGAACAAGCCATGGTTTAAGAAGCCGGAGCCAGTCAAAGGCAATCAAGAGAATGCTGATAAAACCAAATGGTGCGCCTATCATGAATGTTATGGGCACAATATCAGCACTTGTATATCTTTCGAAAGATATCTCCGAAATCTCCTGAAGGAGGGGCATTGTACACACTACATCAAGAAGAAGACTGTAAATCACATGGAGAACAAAGAGCCAAACGAGCCAGCGTCAAAGGTGATCCACATCAACTAGACGCAAGACAACATTAGAGAGACATAAAAATCTACGGAGCTTTTCAATTTTGCTTTTCAAGTTGTCTTCTAAATTCAAGTATCAATGAAATGAGATTGACAAATTGATTTGTTCACCATGTACAATTTTCAAAGCTTATTCTCTCTAGTGTAAAAAGCCTTCGTCTTCGAAGCATCCAAGCCTTCATCTTCGAAGCATCCAAGCCTTCGTCATCGAAGCATCCAAGCCTTCGTCATCGAAGCATCCAAACTTTCGCCCTGCGAAGCATCTAAGCCTTCGCCATGCGAAGCACCTAAGCCTTCATCATCGAAGCATCCAAGCCTTCGCCCTGCGAAGCATCCAAGCCTTTGCCCTGCGAAGCATTCAAGCCTTCGTCATCAAAGCATCCAAGCCTTCGTCTTCGAAGCATCCAAGCCTTCATCATCGAAGCATCCAAGCCTTCGTCATCGAAGCATCCAAGCTTTCACCCTACGAAGCATTTAAGCCTTCGCCATGCGAATCACCTAAGCCTTCGTCATCGAAGCACCCAAGCCTTCGCCCTGCGAAGCATTCAAGCCTTCGTCATCGAAACATCTAAGCCTTCTAAGTCCCGCAAATTTCTGCGCAGCAAGGAGAGCTCATCTCGAGCGGTATCTCGCTCATTTTCTATCAGCATCCTCTCCGCACGGCTCATCTCCAACTCGCCCACCTTGGCTTCTGATGTGAAATTAAGACCTTAAGTTTTCTTAAGTTATCATAATATCACATCAACAACATAACTTTCCATTTCTACGGCCTTCCAAGATAGCACATTCGCAGGGCCAGAACGGAAAGGTTAGGAAAGAAGTTGCTCGGCATGCTTTTTGGTTAGGAAAGAAGTTGCACGGCATGCTTTTTTCTCCCAAGAACCAATAGGTCCTTGTTTATCATTCTTCTTCTGAACAACGGATCCTTTCAAGCACAGTGGAACGCTCAACCACTCCCTGATCGGGATGTCTGGAAGCCTCCCGCCATTCATGGAGAGAGTAGCCGGCTTATGTCCAGGAACTCTGGAAGAACATCTGTCGCCAAGCTCCACGAGAACGTCGCTTGGAAAGGCAATTTGATTACGAGCCTTCCACTCCATGAAGTCTTCGAGTTTCTCAGAATCCATATCTTTCCCTCGGAATGGACATAGGCCACGAGAACCGCCACGCTCCCACAGAGCAAGTTTGCTGGGTCTCTCGGTACCTTGACGCTTGGCGAGCTTGTTTGTGGTACTAGCAAGAGTCACAGTGAATGTGATCCTGCCTACCGATGCTCACTAGTCACGTCTGCAAGTGCACTCAGTCGCCGCCAAATCCCCGTCTTCTGTTCTTCCCCAATTCGACACGATTCCTCTTCGTTTTTGTTGCAGGGAGTTTCGTTTTGATCCCAGGAGCTTAATTCAATCCTCAAATTCCCTTCTCCTAGCTCACAAATTCGAATTCGAATTTCCCTTGATTTTCTGAATTTTTGAACTCTGAATACACCAGTTCTCTCAGTCCCTCGAGTTCCTCTCTCTCAATTCAGTTCCTTAAGCTTTTAAATTGCACAATGACGGTGAGACAGTGGGATATCACGGATCAATTTGGACAAAATGATTACAATTACCCTTAATTAAAGGTGAGTATCATTAGCCCCAAAACCGGATTCCGTGTTATCTGGGGCAAGAAGAAGACAAAGGACAGGTGTCATTGTCTGATCAAGGTTAAAAGACCATTTTACCCCTGGTTCGACAAATTACCATTTTTCCCTAGCCTTCAGTGACCCGTAACGTTCGCATCCGAACTCCATTTTCGACATGACGAGCAGAAGTGTGAGGCAATCCTCAGGTCCAGGGAGGCGTGTTTGTCCCATGCACCACCAACTTTGATACAATTAACTCTGTACGTGTTGTCATTGAACTCCGTCCTAAAAAATAGTTCCACTTTAGGTACAACTCGAGAAAGCCGACCGCCGACAGGGTTTTTTCCTCTCCCATGCTTAAATAGCCTTCATGGAAGAACATCTGTCGCCAAGCTCCACAAAAACATCGTCTGGAAAAGCAATTTGATTGCGAGCCTTCCACTCCTTGAAATCTTCGAGTTTCTCAAAACTCCATATCTTTCCCTCGGAATTGACTAAGGCAACAAGAACCGCCACGCTCCCACAAAGCAAGTTTACTGGGTCTCTCGGCACCTTGACGCATAGCGAGCATATTTGTGGTACTAGCAAGAGTCACAGTGAATGTGATCCAGCCTACCAATACTCACTAGTCACGCCCGCTAGTGCACTCAGTCGCCGCTAAATCCCTGTTGAATGTTCAGCCAAACTCCGTTCACCACGTAGCAAGCATATTTTTGGTACTAGCAAGAGTCACATTGAACGTGATCTAGCCTACCAATGCAAGCACGCACCGTCCAAAACTGCTCGTTTTCCAAATTTCACGCGATTCTGTAATTTCTGACACTTTTCAGGAATTTCGAATCCTGCCCAAAAAAAATAAATCATAAAAGGTCAATAATGACTCTATGAGTATCATATCAATCTCCAACAATTTTTTGGGAATTAAATAGTAATTTAGAGCATAACCTAAACCTTCGGTGAACAGTGATTTGCTACAGTGCGCAGTGAACAGTGATGTGCTACAGCACGGTGCTACAGTGCGCGATGAACAATGTCTTGCTCAGTACAACCTCAATCCTCTTTGTCTTTGATGTGGATCGGTTCGAAATGATCCCAGGAGACTTAATCAAGTCTCAATTTGGATCCCCACAGCTCGCAAATTCGATTTCGAATTTTCTCCCAAAATTCCAAAATTTTCGATTCTGGTTCTCACTTCTCACCCTCTGTCCCCGTGTTTTCCTCACCCAAAATCAGACTCTTCAAACACTCAAATACTCACTCTCATGAACAATTTCACCCTTTGTTGTTCACGGATTGATGAAGGAAGAGGAAGATTAGTGGTGTTTAAATAGGATTAGAGATGGATTAAAAAATGATTAAAACATGATGATGATGTTTTCCATGAAACATGGAGCACATTTTAAGGGTCCTTAAATCAAGGGATGGGTGACACTTGTCACTCATCCAAGTGTTCACAAATCAACAGTCACTATTCATAATTTAATATTATTTTAATCGAAATCCTGGTTTGTTCGGTTAATCGTTTTCGTCCCCGAGACCACAACTTCGTCGACGAATCTCCGATTTCGGCATGCCGCCTGTCTATGGATTCGTATCGACTCGACCTACGTAACGGTCCTTGGCCCTCATCCTTTGGACCTCCTGGGTCAAAAGTCAACATTTCGCCCTTACTTTTCAAAATTACCAAAATACCCCTCGACTTCCGAACGTCGTAACTTCTTCCTCGAATGTCGGAATCGAACGTGCCACCTGCCTATGAACTCGTGACGTCCCAAACTACGTCATAGTCATCAGTCAAAGTCCATTTGACCGTCCGAACTAAAAGTCAATATTTTTCCCACGCCTAGGGGCAAAACGGTCATTTTGCACATTTCGCCCGATTCACTCCACTAATCCCAGATTAGTCATTCTAAATCATAATTAATTAATATTTCATCCCGATAGTCCGATACTCGGGACGGGTCGTTACACCCCGCCTTCGCAGATCCATAACTTTCGCATCCGACCTCCGATTGACGCATGACGCCTGTCTGCGGATTCAGCGCCTCGAGACCTACTCAGCAGTAACCGGTAAACATGGTAAAACAAGATTCCAAACAATGTACATCCCTTCGGATTCCCTGAATTCCGAATCGATGTGGGGGCATTTGTGGAACCCAAAATCATCCGAAAATTATAGAGCTGCCACGTGGCCCGTAATTCCCAAAAATGACTAAATTGCCCCTGGCAATAACGCTGATCATTTGAAAACACCCGCATATTAAATAATCTATTTACCAGTTAAATACGTTATTTGATCGGGTTAAAATCTCCGTAATATCAATATTCTCCCCGAGAATTAATTGTCGTTATTCTTAATAATGGATAATTAATATTGATATTAAAATACAATAATTGTCATTACTATCATGATGAACCATCATTACAATTATTAAATAGTATATTTAATTAATAATATATTTTTTATTAATTAAATATTCAACCGACCAATCAGAACGCTCCAAGGCTCCCAAGATTTTCTTATAAATAGCAAGGCACATTTCATTTCCAAGGTACGTTGATTCTTCGTTTCGAAGTATATCCCTTTCCTCTCTCAAAGCTAATTTAAGCATCAGGGTATTCTTGGTCGAACAACCCCCCGGGTAAATCGATCGAAGCAACGATAGCTAATTGTTTGCTATTTACAGGAATTGTGAGGACTTTTCGCGACGAGTTCAATCTTTGATTCAACAGATTTCTCATTATAATAATAATTATAGCAATTTAATATTAATTATTCATTATTAAAAATAACGACAATCAATATTATTAAGACTTTTAACTGGATTAAATAAGATATTTAGCTAGAAATACATTATTTAATGTGTGAGTGTTTGTGAGCGGTTAATGTCATTACCAGTAACAACTTAGACATTACGAGAATTATGGGCCACGTGACAGCTCCACAATTTTTCGGTAATTTATGGTTCCACAATCACTTAATTATCCCAAAAAAAAAAGTATCATGAACTTTTGAAACACAACCATCCAATCACCCCAGGGTGAACAATCCCACATCGTTCGGGAAGGGAAAAGTTAAATGTCTTATATGTGTGAGCACGTATCTATCTAGCACGAAGCCTTTTGGGAGTTTACTGACTTTAAATTTGGTTGGAATTCCAAAGTTAAGCGAGAAGTTGTGCGCGAGCTCCCATAAACAAAACCGTGAGGCTGAGCTCAAAGCGGACAATATCGTATTGGATGGATCAGGCCATGACACCCCATCTAGGTATCTACATGTGAAATACATTAGAAATTCTACTTTGAAATCAATTGGTAATAATTATTGGTTACTTCTTATAGAATAAGCTTGTAATTATTTTGATTTTCTGATATAAGATATGCAGTTTATAATGTCTTACGTTTGAGTTATATATGTAAAAAACACATTGACTAACTTATTGATCATATACATGAGCAATACATATTAGATGAAGTAAAACACATGTAATCCTGGAACACTCCTATAGTAAACTTTTTAAAAGTACTTTGTTAAGAATTTAGTTTAAATTTAAGAACAGATATTCTATAAAATCTTCTAAGGGATCAAATGGTCAAGTAATCCTTCTTGCCCTTTACTCGGTCCAGCTATGTAATAATAAACAAGTTGGAGGAGCGACAATTATCCTTCACATTCTCCCAATGTTGGGATGGGAATAGGATAGTGCCCCTCGAAAATTTAAAGGGAAGCACTTTTATTTTAGCTATTTAGATTCCTATCATTCACTTCAACTATTCTTAGTCTTAAACTTTATATCTTTTTGCTATTTAAAAATTAAACAATATTTTAAGTTTTAAAATTTCATTAAACAACCCAAAATGATTTTAATTCTCGTTTTTAGAAGCGAGTTTGAATTTTTATTATCCCTCAGAAAAATCCAAAAAATAAGTGAAATTAAAGTACAAATAAAATAAAACAAACTAACATTTACAATGTAACTTACAAATTTATTTCCTTAGAGAATATGGTATTATATATGATTGTTCGATATCAGTGTATCTATGGATTCCAATGTTTTTTGTCAAACTATGGGTTATGTTCAAAACATGACTGTTGCTCCCATAAGAGAACATTATTAATTCCCTCCAAAAAAATATTATTAATAAAACTATTATTAATTCCCTCCAAAAAAACATTATTAATAAAACGAATCATACGTAGTAAAATTATTAGCACACAAAAAGGAAGTAAAAGAATATTCATATCATAAATGGGCTGGTTGGAGTAACAGACAAAAAGCCGAAAAGGAAGTCAACCGCGTCTTGCTATCTCTCTGCTTCGCGAAGGTCTAAAAAGGCAACCAAGAAGCTCCAATGGCAATGCATCTCACACCACCCTTTCTAATTTTTTTCCTCTCTTTTTGCTAGCTTGACCTCAAAAAACAAATATCAAATTAGAAAGAAAGAAGAAAAAGAAAAAAAGAGAACCTGCCAATAGGCCAATCATCTATACCCACCAACTATAGCTATGATAGGATCTCCGTAAACAAAAAAGTCGTGATCTTTTTCGTGTATGAATTGCACTTTGTTCAGTAAATATACTGTTTCTTTTTTTTTGGTGAGGGAGTGATAAAGCTTGCTAGCCGATTGAACCCAGAGAATAAAATCTTAGTCTGGGACAAATTTTTTGATTTTTATTGAGCTTATCTGCTATTCCAAACTTTATTTTGTATTGGCTTGTTGGGTTCTTTTAATTTGAGGTTCCTAATTGAATTTGGAAGCTGGAGAGATATAGATTTGGGAAAATTTTGTTTGGATGGGGGTTTGCTGGAGCAACAAAATCAAGGCTGAAAGTCCTTGTAATACAGGTATTGAATTTATAACTCTGTTATTGCTTATAGATAATTAAATTCTACATTTAATGAATTTCTTGTTTTTTTTTACCTTATAGTTTTTTTATTTGAGGTAATTCTATAGGAGTTTGATTGATAGTCTATCTGTTCTTGTTTGTTATAAGTTTTCAGTTTTCATCTGCTCTAAGTCTAAAGCCTGAAAAGTTACGGATCACTTGGGCAAGTTTGATAGTCATTTCGTTTTCGTTTATCTCTTTTCGTTTTCAATTTCGCTTTAGGAACTAGCAAATTGGTAGTACCATGAGTTTGATTGTGATGAAAATTAGTTTGGTGATGAATGATAGAATTCTGGTATGTTCTCACTTCTCACCACTACATTTTAGTGCAACACTTGGGTAATATTTGGCCGTTGCCTTGCTTTCTATGTAGGATTAAATTCTAAACATGGGAGTGGTGGTTCAAGTAGCAAGTTATTATCAGCTTCCATTCCTGTCACTCCTCGGAGCGAGGGTGAGATCCTACAAGCTACTAGTTTGAAGAGCATCAGCTTCAGTGACCTCAAAGCTGCCACAAGAAACTTCCGCCCCGACAGTGTGCTTGGCGATGGAGGTTTTGGTTCTGTTTTCAAAGGTTGGATTGATGAAAGCACTCTTATAGCAGCCAAGGCCGGGACTGACATGGTGATTGCCGTCAAGAGGCTCAACCAAGATGGATTCCAAGGTCACAAGGAATGGCTGGTAAGTGCAATGAACTCCTCATCATTTCTTGTATGTTTTCACCGTCTCTTTATTGCTGTTTAGGTTAATTATGAGAAACTGGCTATATGAAATCAACTAACACTACATTTTGGGTATACAGACGGAAATCAACTATCTTGGGGAGTTGCATCATCCTAATCTTGTGAAATTGATTGGATATTGCTTAGAGGATGATCATCGGCTTTTGGTCTATGAATTCATGCCTAAGGGCAGCATGGAAAATCATCTATTCAGGAGTGAGTCCGTTGCAACCTCAGTAGCGACATATATACTGCAAGTATCTTAGTATCTTGTTACTGAAGAAATATTGGTTAATGTTGCAACAGGAAGTAACCACTTCCAGCCACTTTCTTGGAGCCTCCGAATGAAAATCGCCCTTGGTGCTGCAAGAGGACTTGCCTTTCTCCACAATGCCGAAACACAAGTCATACATCGTGACTTCAAGTCCGCTAATATTTTGCTTGACTCTGTATGTAACCCAATAGCATAGTTTAATCAGATTTAGTAAGGCTGATTATTGGCCTCCTCATTGACTCCTTTTTTTTAATTTCAGAACTACAATGCAAAGCTATCTGATTTTGGGTTAGCCAGGGATGGCCCAACCGGTGACAAGAGCCATGTCTCAACCAGGGTCATTGGAACCCAAGGATATGCTGCTCCTGAGTATTTAGCCACAGGTACTACTTTCATATTTCATTTCTTGCCTAAAATACTTGACTTGTATGGACTTCTGCTTCTAGAAACCATGCTCCACTAGAAGTTTGATGCTTGAGTTGATATTTGGGTTTGCTGAGGATTTACTTATGCAGAACTAATATCTATGTTTTCCAATAGAGTTCATAAGTTATAGCTCAAAGGCTCATACAGTTTAGAGGTTGTGATTAATTGCATTTTTCGTCGGCAGGTCATCTTACTACCAAGAGCGACATTTACAGTTTTGGAGTTGTTTTTCTAGAAATGTTATCTGGACAACGAGCTATAGACAAGAACAGGCCAACTGGAGAACACAACCTGGTGGAATGGGCAAAACCATACCTGAGAAACAATAAACGAGTCTTTCGTGTGATTGATTCTCGACTTGAAGGCCAGTACTCACTTAACCGGGCCCAAAAGGCCGCCAACCTTGCACTTCATTGTCTGTCTATAGATCCCAAGTACAGACCGGACATGAACGAAGTGGTTGCAGCATTGGAGCAGCTCGAGGAGACAAAGGAGATCACCAAAAATACTCAGAAAGTGCAACATGTAACTAGTCATGCTCATTCTAACGGCGTCCCTAAGTCCCACAGAAGCAACGCCGACGATGGTACCAGAGCAACTCATTACCCCAGGCCTTCTGCATCGCCACTTTTTGCAAGAAACTTATAATACTGCCGAAGAGATATATATATATATATACATATATAGGGAAGGTCTTAAAGTCTTTGAGAGTTCAAATTTGTACATACCCAAGATTGTTCTGTTGTGTATATGTATGTGAACCTATACCTTCCAAATATTTTCTTGTTATCTACTCACAGAATCACTGAAAAGTGAAGGCACATAATTTTGTTCTGGTTTCCGTGTTTGAAGTGCGGTTGTGTTTTTTTTCTTTCTGGTTCCATTAGAAATTATATGACGTTGTCAACATCTTTCATGAATGTATATATAGTGATCACCATGATTATTAGAATTCTGTAAAAATATCAGTTGGCCTACGACCAAATCTGGTAGAGCACAACTCACAAGAATTGATGTCAAGTCAGGTTCGACTTTTGATGGTGCAATAAGTTTTTTGGACTCCTGAAAAGAAGACATTGGTACATTATTTTGATAGATTTATGGTTTTATAAACAATTTGACCCGCGATTTTGCATTGAATACATAAATGCTATTATATGGTTCTGGCTTTCAGTTTTTTTCACTGATATTGCAAAATTATTGCTGTTCTTTTTCCTTTTTCGGTTTTGCAGACATGTGGTTTCTTTCTACACCTTAAATTCCAGTTCTAATCCACCATTTTTTTATAGCATTCCCAGATTTGGCTCTTTCTTCAACCCATGTTATTATTGTTTTGCAAGTTGCCATATGCCTCATAATTTTGGCATGGACAATATGGTTTAGTTTTTCCTTGCTCGTTCCTTGAGTTGTAACTCATTCCAATACTCTGGAAATAATAATTGATCATGTATTAATATGGTCAGAATTACACAAGGATTCCTCCAGGTCAATTAGCTCTAGATTGTACTTCAAGTGAATTACCTAAACTGCTTGAACATTTGTATTTCTATTTTGTGCCAATAATTGCACTATAAGGTTAATGAAGAAAGAGCAGTCATTTTGGAACAATTGTTAAGATATGTATGCTGAAGGTCACGTTGGTTGAAGCACAAGGCCTCAAGAGCATGAATTTTCTTGGTAGGTTTAATTATTCCATCGCCACATTACTTAGGAAAAACTATGATATTGAATGATTTTGCTTATATATAATACTTGAAAATTAATTTGTAGTGAAGATGAAAACCTACGTTGTAATCCAATATGGAAATCAACAGCAAAGAAGCTCCGTTAGTTGAAGGTGAGCATGAGAACCAATGTAATCCTTAATCGATATAGAGCAATGTTTTTTTGGTAGACCTTTTTTCTTTATGCATGAATATTTTAAATTAAAATGAAGGAAAAGGAGCGAAACCAGTTTGGAATGAAATGTTCAAATTCAAGGCGGCGTATCCAGGTGATGAAGAACACAAATACATGCTTGGGTTTCGTATCACGGACACACATAAGCTCTTAGACCATGATGTATTTCTTGGTGAATCTAAGTAAAGTCATACACAATATATCTGTTATACAATATATATGTTCGTAACTAAGTGAAAATGCAATTTCAAAAATTCACTATATTTATCTATGTGTATTACATAAGTCCAAAATATAAAAATTAAAAGACTTATAAGAAACCCTTAATCTAAAAATTGGGTAGCCTCCATCATTCTAATTGCAATCATACACAACAACAGCTCAAGCCACCACACACCTGCAAATAAACCATCAACAAAATTGAAAACAATGAAGATACCGAAGAAGTAGCAGAAAATAGCGGTGAGCAAGTCCGTGCGTAAAAAATGCTCTCATAATTCATTTAACGAATGCAAAAAGCATTTTGAGAGTATCCCATATCAACAACCTACCAAAGAAACCTAGAGGTGGGAGTAGACACTGAGTAAAGAGGCAGAGGATGGTGGTGGAAAGTTCAAAGAGGCGTGACGTTGAGAGCCCCAGTAAGGGTTGACATAAGGATTGATGTAAGGTGACTGAAGCTTGAGGTGGAGATGAAAATTTAGATCCGGAGAGATATGAGAAATCACTATAAAAGAAGAAGAAAAAACCTCCACGAAAAGTAGACAGAAAAAAGAGAAGAAAGAAGGAGAAGGAGAAAAAGAAAAAGAAATAAAAAAGACAGACTGAGAAAATGAGAGGAAAGGAAAAATGAGAAAAGGAAAAATGAGAAGAAAGAAAGGGGAAAAAAATTTATGAAGAAAGAAGACTGAGAAAACGGTGAGGAAAGGAAAGCTGAGAAAAGGTAAAAAGAAGAAGAATGAAGGGGAAAAACAGAAAATTTGAGAAAAAAGAAAATCTGAGAAGAGGGAGGCAGGGAAAGGGAATGGGAGATGGTAGCAAGGGGATGGTAAGGAGAAAAAGGAAGGGAGGGAGCTAGCTTGCCACTGACCTCAGTCAAAAACCAGGGCCGAAGGCAAAAGAGGGATGGGTTAGGTTTCGGGGACTAGAGAGGGGAGAGCGGAGGAAAGGGTTGTCGTGTGAGAAATTGAACACAAGGTTCTGCAATTCGAAATGGGGCTTTTTTAAATACAACTTTGTTTATTTTTTGTTATTCTCAAGATCTATGTGAAGGATGTCGTACACGGATATGATAAAAGCTGAAATTCGAATTACCAAGTTCTTGAAAATAAGATTTATGCTAAAGAGATTTCTGTTACTTTAAATTTCACCTTGAATTTATGAGAAAACTAAATATTTCTAAAAAATTCAAAACTATATATGTTATTATGTGTGATTAAAAGTCATAATGTTAATTCTTAACAATTTACTAAGGATTTATATAAATCCGTTTGGGCTCCTCGTACAGTAGACTCCATTATTAAGAATTTGTTAAATTCCTTATATTGCTTCAATTAACCACGAAGCCGTCTTAGCTCAGCTGGTAGAGCGCGTGGCTTTTAACCACGTGGTCGTGGGTTCGATTCCCACAGACGGCGTCGTGACTGTTGTTTTGATTTTATAATTGGGCCTTCGCATAGACCGTAGACGCTAAATCCAATACTATTAGTTTATAGAATTATCCTTCGAGCTTTGAAATGCAAGCCCATGTAATCAGTCCGACACTTATGTTTTTTTATGGTGACACTGCTGCACCCATTACTATGGAGCTTAAATAAATAGATAACCCCCTTCCTTCATCGAATCCTGGCACACAAATGAGATACATATTAGGTCAATGCACGAACAAGCCCTAAACCTTATGGTGGGAAAGTAGGGTATGAATATATTTGAGCACAAACTAGACTACTAGATTATCTTTGTTTTTTTTTAATTGGTTGATATTATTGTTCTTGTGCTTTTTTTATTAATATATAACTACCAAACAATACAATCTACAAGTATTTTAAAAGAATTGACATACACGCAAGTTCATAAAAGGGGAGGAAGAAAAATGATCTATGAAACAAATACTTAAAAATAAAAATTATTTAAATATAACAATACTTTTTTTCACGCGCTTTTCCTTTTTGTTTATTAATTGAAATCATTTACTTTTATTCCCTTCATTACATCCACGTCGAAATTATTTAGCTTTATCTTATCTTATCTTATCTTAGATTTATACTTTGTTATTTGTACTTTTACTTTTTTTTATCTCTTATTTCGACTAATACTGATTTGTCTCATCTGCTCTATCTATATTATGTAAATTTTCATACCACATCTCATTGTTCTGATATTGATCTTGTTTCCTATGTAGATCTCTCAATATTTAAGATTGGATTACGACTGCTTTTTTTTAGCTTCCCATGATCTTCAGTTGCTGCACTTTTTTTCCTACGTCATGGTTTTCTTTCTATTGGGTTTTTTCCGGACAAGGTTTTTAACAAGGTAGCACGGGGGATATTCTTCGATCTTCAGCTAAAGCTCAACATTTAATCTTGTTGTAAAGAATTTACCTTGTAATCTTTTTTTATATATATTTTTTGTAGGTTTTGTTTCCAGTGAATTAATCCAGGCCGTAAATATTTTTTAAATTTTATTATTGTTTCGGTTATTTACAGTTGGGATCCATTAGAGATATTATCTCTATCGTTGTATCACTTTTACGATATTAAATACAACACATCTTCTATAAAAAAAAAAAAAACAAGTTAAAATAAAAAATTAAAATAAAATTTTAATGTTAAATAAATTCAAAACAAGTTTATTTTTTGAAATAGTAGTCGACTCCTTAAAAGAGACGAAATCACTAGCATGATATTCGAAAACATAGATAAACATGTATTGACATAAATTACTGTAAAAATTGAAATGAAAAAGGGAAACAACAAAGTTGTTGATAGGATTCGCAAAGTATATATTCAAACCCTATCATCATGAACATGTGTCCTCAAAATCCAACTGGTACATAGATTCCAACTTGTGACAACTTCTTATCAGATGAAAGGGAGAACTTGGGAATATTTTCACTATGGATAGGTTGAAGAATAAATCATCAACAATTGAGGTCCTAAACTGCAAAGAATTGTCTTTTATGTTTTGCCACCGAAAGTTGGGCTGATAAGGGGGGACATAAATGCCACACTCACTCCACTTTTTTGCGCTTTTGCTACTTGTACTCAATAAAGTACAATTGTCCTCTTCCTTTGTCTGCAAACAGTTTCTCTACTATCTAAATAGAACCTGCCACCGCCCTCTATCTAGGGTTTTGGATTATAACTTTGCTCAAAAAAATAATCGAATTTGGACTCACGGTGCGAAATAATGTATTATGAAATGTAACCAATATAATTTGGATAGATGATGGAGAATCAGAATACATCTGTTTTAGATAATATAACGATACAAACCTGAAGTAATTTTGAAGCAATGAAAAAATCCATTCCCTTGTTTGATTTTATTTCAACGAAATCTAGACCGTCCATTTAGATGGACTACAAAATCAATGTCGTAGCATAACTCACGTGTTCGTTTTAATTAGTGTGAAGTTACACTTTAAATATATGATGAAAAAATACATTTCTTTGATTTGTACATAAAATATGTCCCAATTATGTTGTAATTTGTGCACAAAACATGTTTCCTAATAATGTTCCCACCGATTGAAATTTGAAGGTACAAGGTAGAACACAAATTGCAAATATCTTAAATGCCCTTCAACCTTGTACCCCTTAAAGCACTCGAGATCGGTTGTCTACTACTTGCCTTGCTGCATCACATAAATGAAGTAATTTTGAGTTTTAAATTGAAGAAAATGAAAAGTTCGATTTGAGCATATATCTTTAATTTTTTATCATCATCAAAATCTAACTTATAATATATGATCTAATTGAAATAATTTTATTATTATTTGTATTTTTAATATTATTATTTGTCATTATCAAATTCTAATTATTTTTCACATATTTGGTAATATATTTGGTAATCATTTATTATTAATAAATTTATCATTTGTTACTAAAATATGTTTTACTAATGTATGTTTTAATATGAAATATGGGGTAATTCATATATTTGGTAATATTTGTTTCAATTTATAATCTATGTTTTATTTTAGAATATATATTAAAATTATTAATATATGTGTGTTTGCTCCTTAATTTTTTATCATCATCAAAGTCTAACTTATAATATATGATCTAATTGAAATAATTTTATTATTATTTGTATTTTTTATTATTATTATTTGTCATTATCAAATTCTAATTATTTTTCATGTAACTTAGATTTCATAAAATGGCTAGTGGAAGTGCAAGTGCAAGTGAAAGGCCTCCAAGACCTGGACGAGTTGACTCAGCATGGAAATATGTCATTGCAATTCCTAGAAATAAAACAGTGTCATATGTTCGTTTTGTCAACATCAGTTCCAGAGTGGAGGCATAACGCGATTAAAGTTTCATCTATCAGGTTTTGATCCCAAAAAAATGTTCAAAAATGCAAAGATGTACCTAAGGCTATTAGGGATGAGGTCAGAGCATGGATCAAAAGTAAAGATACTGCTAAACAGACCAAGAATATGATTGGGGAGAACATACGAGCTGGCTTGAGAGGAGATCCACTGACAGGACCCATCCCAATTCCCCCGGGATTAGTGCGGGATGACCCTGCTCCCGTCTGACACGAAGTGTCAGACAAGGGATATTTCCGACCTTTGCCCTCCCGGGCTATCAGAGTAAGCCAGGATCCGGAGGAGGTATGTGATATCTCGGTCTCTGCTACAGTCCACATCTGATGTCAACCTAAAGGGCAGTCAAAACATTAAAAGCTGTGAGTGGACAAAACCAAGAGTTTATAAAAACATTTTATAAGACATTTGTACCCTTCACTAAAAAGCATGCATGCATTCGAAAACCATTTATCCAGAAAAACCATATTGAAATCAAGTACACGGGCCACTGCCCAAATCCATAAGGGACTCAGCCCAAATCAGAAGAAACTAACCAAACGGGCCACTGCCCAAAACCTGTGTAAACACACATCATATATCATATCATATAGCATACATCATATATACATATAATTAACACAACCAATCCTGTCACGGTTTCCAAAGCTACGCGCATGCTACCCAGGTCTCAATCCGAGTCTTCTCAAAGTCAAGATCAATGTCCGCAGACCACTGACCCTACCCGAGGTAATAGTAATCATAGCCTTCCCGAGAGTAAGGAACCCAACTGGGGGGTGACTCCACTCAGTCGGTGCTCTGTGACTACTCCGGGGTCCACCCAGACCAACGACCCTCCCCGGAGGAGATAGAACATGTAAAGGAAGGTAGATGAATATATATATATATACATAACATAAAAATTCATGCCCGGTTCCCCTGAACCGTCATGATTCATAACAACATAACCAGGGTTCATGCCGGTTCCCATAAACCGTCATGAACAAGAATGACCTGAAAAAGGTTCATGTCGGTTCCCATAAACCGTCATGAACCACAATGACCTTTCCAGAGTTCATGCCGGTTCCCATAAACCGTCATGAACTTGGAAATCCACCTAGGGTCCCTGACCCGAAATCATAAACCGTAAAATAACTGGGTCTCGTGCCCGAACATATGACATCAGCTGGGCACCGTGCCCGATATCTAAGGTCATATGCCCGAGACAAAACCAAATGGGTCTCATACCCGAGTTTATCATTTTGAAATCCAAAACCTTTTCATTTAGACCAATAAAGACATATAGGCCCGTATAGGCACCGTATAGGGCCGAAACCACGAAATACGTGCCTATATGTAACCACATACAAATGCACCCATGGCATCATCAAACATGTAATAAAACATATAATAAACATTTATGCATGCACCAATTTAGAAAACAAGGTCCACTCACAGACTGTCTGAGCTGCCGCCTCGATTTGCGTGCCATACGGCTCCCCGAGCCGATCACCGTGACGGGACTCCCAAACCTGTCCAAATTTTAATAGAAGGTTAATAACTACTTAATTAACCTCCTACCAAAGCCCCGTAATTTTCCCGAACTTTTAACTATTTTTAAACCGACCCTAAACCTTCCGACACCCCGAAAACTATCGAAACGATGTCCGATTGATGCGAGACCAGTCCCAAAATCTTTGTTACATCGAATAGAAGATTTACCGTGTTGAAAACTTCCCCAAATTATGGACCACGCGCCCTCATGCGCTCCTAGAAGGGACAGATTACTGTTCATCGACACTAACCTCCAGCAAACCGGTTTTACTGTTCCAGGCCGGTTCACCTGGTTTGGCCAGTCCAACTGGACCGGCGTGACCGGTTCACAACCCTAGACACCCCATTTTTCATCCTAGTTCTTCCTTTTTGGTTCCTTTCATCTTATTTTGGTGTTTTCTATCCATTCCAATCCTTAAAACAACCTAAAAACCGCCTAAACCCATGGTTCGATTTTGAACCAAACGGTTCAAAGTTCCCAAAACTCTCCCATGGCTGCCCAACCATCCCAAACTTTCTTAAACCTTCCTAACATGTCCCTAGAAACCTAATGGACTCATTAAAACCATTAAAAACCAACCATAACAACAAAAATGGAAAAATGGATCAAAATGGGCTAACTGGAAAACTCACGGGTTCTTCCTCCTTCCAGCCGCCGTTGACAGCGGTTCTGGCCGGAAACCACCCCCTCTTGTCCTCTCTTCCATCCCTGGTCTCAGTCCTGGTCCCTTGAGTGAAGGTTGGATGGGTTTTGGGTTGCACGGATGGGAGAATGGTGGGTGTGTTTGAGATCGGCTTGTGTTGTGAAGGCAAAGGGAAATGGTCGATGCATGAATACAATTTCCCTGGGAAATGGATGGGTGACATTTGTCACTCATCCATTGGCCCCCCATAAAATATCTGGGCCCCACTAGAGTCCAAAAGTTAACTCGTTTCGTAATTCTTGCAATAGTGCACTCGAACTTCCGTGAACCATAACTTCGTCGTCGAACGTCCGAATTCGACGTGCCGTCTGTCTACGGATTCGTATCGTCCTTATCTACGTAACGGTCTTCGGCCCTTGGCCATCGGGCCTCTTGGTCAAAAAGTCAACATTTGCCCCTTTTTAACCAAAATTACCAAAATGCCCCTAAACTTCTGAACGTCATAACTTCCTCCTCGAACGTCGGAATTGAACGTGCCACTTGTCTATGAACTCGTGACGTCACGAACTACGTCACGGTCATCGGTCAAAGTCCATTTGACCGCCCGATTGAAAGTCAACATTTTGCCACCACCAGGGGCAAAACGGTCATTTCGCATCGTTCGTCCGATTTCGCACAACTAATCACTGATTAGCCTCACTAATCGTGATTAGTCACTAATCTAATCCTGGAATTTGGGACGGGTCGTTACAACCTTCCCTCCTTAATTAATTTCGTCCTCGAAATTCCAACCGACCTAAGTCCAACCGTTCTTCCCTCCTTAATTTAGTTTCGTACTTGAAACTCCAATTATCTTGATTCCACATCCACCCCGTGGGAAGAAAATCCAACCTCAAAACTTGTGTACACTCGTACGCCCACTAACCAGAACGATACTCGTCTGCAACCAGACGTACCACTAACACTCACGTCGTATCGACTACGTTCGACCACGTCGAATGATAGAAACCACACGTTACGAGTTGACACCACTTGTCAGATCTACCGTTTCGCTGACACAACCAACTAGACGGTTCCCTTCTCAATCACTAATCTATTCTGACGTCCTCCCACTGGGAGTCATCAGACCTCACTAACCGATTCACGTTGACACTTCCGACAAACTGTCAGCACTTGACAGTCGTCAGTCAAAAACTAACACTATACTCACTCGTGATTACAATAACCACCAACTCACTCAACCTGAGCATACGTATACCAAAAAAGTACTCAGCTTGTGTGTAACTGGACCCACCAGAAATACTATGACCCACTGCACAGTATCCAATGTCCAGTCCACGTCCCCGACAAATCCAATGGTATCGGAATCAAGCCGACTACCAATACGCTCACCAACATACCCATGGTATAACCTATATACCGTCACCGGGCATCACAAGTCTGCCCGGTATCGTACCTCGAACAACGTACAAGGTACATACAACTACCCATCAATCAGCCTACAACCACCTAGGCTGTAGCCAATCATGTTTCTACTATGGAGTCCATTTGTCCAATCCCGGACTAGACAAATCGAAACTCCAACCCATCATCTATTTCCAAATCCGAATCTGAATCCGCAATTTCGTAAGAAATCCCGAATCCAAACCTAGAAATCATATCCTTAACCATGTCCAAATCCGAATCCGAAATCATTATTCCGTAACTAGCATTTGGAAAACCATTCCGAACCCAAATCCATAAAAGAAAATCCATTGTCAAGCTCTAGAATCAAATCCTGAATCGTCATCCAGAAATCCGATTCCAAAACCCAAATACAGAAATCCTCTTTCAAGTTCCAAAATCAAATCCTGAATCGTCATCCAGAAATCTGATTCCAAAACCCGAAATATCGATCACGTCTACCGAGACACACCAGATTCTGAACCTATCGGATACCTGTTCAATTGATTTACACTATTACCATCGATTGAATTCATAGAGAAGCCAATCACAATATTAACACATCTCTAAGACTGATCATATCCGACCACGTTGGAAAACTACTCATCAGACAACTACTCGTCGGACAACTACTCGAGCGAGTAATAAGTCATATGGGATTTACCTCGAAAAGAAGTTCAGTCCCATCATGCTTTATTCAAACATCCCAGTAAGAGTGATAAACTCTCCACCTAACTGGATCATCCAGATCACGATCCAGATCCATAACGACACCCAAAATCCTAAACCAATTCCCACATCTAACCAGATCAGTAAGCGACGAGACACGCCGTGACTGTGGGTTCTCACCAATTACCTCGTATCGACCCTTGTCATTCCACCTAGGAGAATCAAGGATGATCCAACACGATGACATCAAAACTCAACCTACGTGAATGCAACCAAAACTCATTGCATTCACCACGTCACGTAATCCATCATCGTCTGCCACCAAGCAGAAAATGAGAATTCTCAGTCACCTAACTTCGATATACTCATCACCTCCTGATGACACAGAACAAATCTCGGGTCCACCAACCAATACACGATCAATGTACTAGTGGCAACCAACAACGTCTACATCATCTACCATCATCTACCATCATCTACCGTGGTAGAAACTGAGAAGTCACCCAAAACGACTTCGAAATACCCATTACCAATGCGGAAAACCCGCATTCCTCGTGTCACCTCAATCACAAACTTCCGTAATTCCGAAGTTCGAACAAGATTGGAAACAACATACCCGTACATCAACCACGTGTCCCTTAACCACTTTAACTCTATCTGAGATCCACTCCTGAACCACAGATACCGAACATATGCACATCACGACGGATGTGACTCAACGTCATCTCAATCACTGGCACCAGTACCAGCACCAACGCATTATCACCTGCACTAGTATCAGCACACAGGCATCCATACTAGTAGTAGCACACTAACACCAGCACACCGTGAGCAAAACTAACAACCCTGGATCTCCGCTCATCCCGAGCAACGACCTTGAACCTCTGCTCGTTTTGGAGAAACTCTGCCTCCATCGTACCCAATACCTCTG
Source organism: Prinsepia uniflora (assembly GCA_032719365.1). Lineage (NCBI taxonomy): Eukaryota > Viridiplantae > Streptophyta > Magnoliopsida > Rosales > Rosaceae > Prinsepia > Prinsepia uniflora. The sequence goes on from CM064861.1 coordinate 10,765,324, forward strand.
GGTACAGTCACCCTGATAACTCATACGAGAAAAGGAAAACGACCCCGATTCCCAACAACCGTAACTACAACCACTCTCGGTAGTAGCGCCTGCCTCAGACTCGCGCAGACCTCACTATCAGACATCACTATCGAGACTCTGCATCCAACGGAATCAACCGTGCGTACTACCACTTCGGATCCCATTCAGGGATTCCATCGACAAGTACCAACCCTGATAACTTTTCCAACCAAATCACTAACCAGTCGTAACTCGACTCAAACAATGTCGTCTACCAGGTCGCCCATGACCTTAGTTGCACAAACAATCCATCACAACTAAGTAGCACGACAACCAACTAGGTCTAACCGATAAGCACAACTCCGACTGTGAAGTGCAGTCCCATCACAAGCTGTCATGACTAGACCGACTAACGAACCCTAATTCGAATTGTCGTCAAAGTCAAACCACTCGCCAACTCACATCTCTGAACCATACAACCTAAGGCAGGGTTCCACAATCACATCTAGGGTCAATATGAACCAAACTGCAAGCTACCAACTGCAGAAAGCAGTAAAATAAACAACCTGACCGACTCCGCAGTCTTGACATCGTAAAGATGTCAATCCAACTAGGATTCCTCGAATCTGACTGATAACTGCCGACTATAGTAAATCCATCTAACTCAACCATATCCGAACATCGGATGGCCATAATTCCCAACCAGTCGTCGGAACCGATCCTACGACATCGTGGAAGACGATCCCAACTAATCGTCTCACGATCAAAACTCGAAAGTACCGTTTACGTTCATCCATTCATAGGGTCCCACTCTGCCAACCCTGACAGAACTATGGTAACCCCGGCATCAAATGCCGAACCAAGGCATGCCAATCCTACTAACTTTCGTACCGGCACCTCAACATCAGGTTGACCACGAACTGTAGCCCATTGAAATATCACATCCTCGACCTGTGTACATACTCCAAGAGCTACACGGTTGCTCAAATAGAGACAACCCCGCTCTAATAAGCATCCTACGAGCAATCCTATGCTTTGATACCACGTTGACAGGACCCATCCCAATCCCCCCGGGATTAGTGCGGGATGACCTTGCTCCCGTCTGACACGAAGTGTCAGACAAGGGATATTTTCAACCTTTGCCCTCCCGGGCTATCAGAGTACGCCAGGATCCAGAGGAGGTATGTGATATCTCGGTCTCTACTACAATCCACATCCGATGTCAACCTGAAGGGCAGTCAAAACATTAAAAGCTGTGAGTGGACAAAACAAAAGTTTATAAAAACAGTTTATCGAAAGACATTTGTACCCTTCACTAAAAAACATGCATGCATTCGAAAACCATTTATCCGAAAGAACCATATGTGGTACTAAGCCCAAAATCAAGATTGAAATAACCATAATGAAAACGACCATACGGGCCACTACTCAAATCCACAAGGGACTCGGCCCAAACTAGAAATAAACCAAGTACACGAGCCACCGCTCAAATCCTATGTAACCACACATCACATATCATATATCATATTTATATCATATACACATATAATTCACACAACCAATCCTATCACGGTTTCCAAAGCTACGCGTGTGCTACCCGGGTCTCAATCCGAGTCTTGTCAAAGTCAAGGTCAATGTCCATAGACCACTGACCCTACCCGAGGTAATAGTAACCATAGCCTTCCAAAGAGTAAGGAACCCAACTGGGGGTGACTCCACTCAGTCGGTGCTCCGTGACTACTCCGGGGTCCACCCAGGCCAACGACCCTCCCCGGAGGAGATAATAGAAGTAAAGGAAGGTATATGAATACATATATATACATAACATAAACGTTCATGCCCGGTTCCCTTGAACCGTCATGATCCATAACATCCATGCCCGGTTCCCATAAACCTTCATGCACCACAATGACCTGACAAAGGTTCATGCTGACAGGACCCATCCCAATCCCCCCCGGGATTACCATGGAATGTGCCCTGCTCCCGCCCAACAAGGGGTGTCAGACAAGGGATGACCAAGAGCCACTGCCCAAACGGGGCATCCAGAGTGCGCAAGGATCGATGGAGGAGGTGTGCAATGTCCCAGTATCTGCTGCAATCGCATCCGTGATCAACCTGAAGGGCATTAAAACCAAAAGCTGTGAGTGGACAAAAACCAGTAAGTTCATCAAATACATTTATAAGACATTTATGCCCTCCAATAAAAACGTATGCATGCCACGAAAACCAGTAACCAAAACGTTTGCTCAACCGAGCCATCAGGGCCTTAGCCCTAAAAACCGTTAACCAAAAACCAAGTGTGGGAATTCAGCCCAAAACTGTGAAATACCATAACTATACATAAACAACCATGTGGGTCACCACCCACGACCATAAATGAACATCAATTCATTAAAATCACACAATCATAAATCCACCCGGAAAGCCATTTCATTAATTCGTATTTTACCATTACCATCACCAGCATCCCTGATGCTAGACGTCCCTGACGTCATGTCTCACGGTTTCATAAGCTACGCGTGCTGCCCGGGGTCTCTCCGGGTCCATATTTCGGACATCCCTGATGTCTGACGTCCCAGACGTCAATCATAGTAATCCTGATCCTGAGTCATCATACGGTCCGTGACAGGACCCATCCCAATCCCCCCGGGATTAGTGCGGGATGACCCTGCTCCCGTCTGACACGAAGTGTCAGACAAGGGATATTTTCGTCCTTTGCCCTCCCGGGCTATCAGAGTACGCCAGGATCCGGAGGAGGCATGTGATATCTCGGTCTCTGCTACAGTCCACATCCGATGTCAACCTGAAGGGCAGTCAAAACATTAAAAACTGTGAGTGGACAAAACAAAGAGTTTATAAAAACATTTAATAAGGAAGACATTTGTACCCTCCACTAAAAAGCATGCATGCATTCGAAAACCATTTATCCAAAACAACCATATGTGGGACTAAGCCCAAAGCAGATATAAACTAAGGTCGAAAGGACCACAATAAAAACGACCATACGGGCCACTGCCCAAATCCTGTTCACACCTGTACACACCACATATCATATATCATATATCCATCACATACATATATATATAAGTCACACAACCAATCCTGTCACGGTATCCAAAGCCACGCGCGCGCTACCCGGGTCTCAATCCGAGTCATCTCAAAGTCAAGGTCAATGTCCGCAGACCACTGACCCTACCCGAGGTAATAGTAACCATAGCCTTCCTGAGAGTAAGGAACCCAACTGGGGGGTGACTCCACTCAGTCGGTGCTCCGTGACTACTCCGGGGTCCACCCAGGCCAACGACCCTCCCCGGAGGAGATAGTAGAACATGTAAAGGAAGGTAGACGAACATATATATACATAACACAAACATTCATGACCGGTTCCCCTGAACCGTCATGAATCCATAATATCCATAATCAGGTAACATGCCGGTTCCCATAAACCGTCATGTGCCGTAATAACATAACCGAGGTAACATGCCGGTTCCCATAAACCGTCATGTACCGTAATAACCAACAAGGGTTCATGCTGGTTCCCATAAACCGTCATGAACCTGGGAATCCATTTAAGGTTCCCTGACCTGAAATCAAAATCGTAAAGTGACTGGGTCTCATACCCGAACATAGGACATCAGTTGGGCACCGTGCCCGATATCTGAGGTCATATGCCCGAGACAAAACCAAATGGGTCTCATACCCGAGTTTATCCTTGTGAAATCCAAATCCAGTTCATTTAAATCAATAAAGAAATACAGACCCGTATAAGCACCGTATGAGGCCGAAACCTCGAAATACCTGCTTATACGTAACCACATAGAAATGCACCCATGGCATCATCAAACAAGTAATAAAACATATAATAAACATTTATGCATGCATCAATTTAGAAAACAAGGTCCACTCACAGACCGTCCGAGCTGCCGCCTTGATTTGCGTGCCATACGGCTCCCCGAGCCGATAACCGTCACCGGGACTCCCAAACCTGTCCAAATCGTAATAGAAGGTTACTAACTACTTAATTAACCTCCTACCAAAACCCCGTAATTTTCCCGTATTTTTAACTATTTTTATCCCGAACCTAAACCTTCCGATGCCCCGAAACATATCGAGACGGTGTCCGATCGACTCGAAACCAGTCCCAAAATGTTCGTTACATCGAATAGATGATTTTGTATGTTGAACACATCCCCAAAAACCCCACCACGCGCTGCCACGCGCCGCCCAAAGGCCCCTGTGCGTGGGCTCACGCGCCGGTGAACAGTGCGTCGTTCCCAACGATCGAACCAGTCTGGGCTGGTCGGTCCAGTCCGACCTCTGCAACTGGACCGGCGTAACCGGTCCAGGCCTCCTTCTCCCTCATTTTCGGTCCGATTTCCTCCATTCCAATTCCTAAATTCCTATTTTCTCATTTCCAATCTATCCTAATCAAGAAAACTAGGAAAAACCCCACAAAACCCGTCCGTCCAATTCTCCCCTAATCGGTCCAATTTTTCCGATTGCACCCAGGGCTGCTCAGCCCTTCACCGCCGTCCAAACCACCCTCTACGCCTTCCTACAACCTCAATAAACTCATCCTAATCATTAGAACTCAGCCCTAACACCTAAAACCCGAAAATGAAATTTGAAGGAAAAATTTTTACCTTCGCGGGTCCACGACCACCGTGCACGGTGGCCCCCGATCTCGCCACCATCCAGTCCGTCCTGGCCTCCTCTCTCACTCTCTGTTCTCTCCAGGAGTATTTGGGATTAAGGGTTTGGTGTTTGGATCGCACAGAGGAGAGGAATGAGATCGGGTTTGGTTGGAGGGAAAAATGGAAAATGGATGCAAGGTGAATGGTTGGATGCATGTATGTGGAATGGTAGCCAGTGGATGGGTGACAAGTGTCACTCATCCATTGGTTGCTGAAAAGTAACTGGCCCCACTAAAGACAAACGGTCCTCGTAAAACGTGTAATTGTGAATAGTAGCAAGGAACTTCCGTGAACCGTAACTTCGCCGTCGAACGTCCGAATTCGACGTGCCGCCTGTCTACGGATTCGTATCGTCCTTATCTACGTAACGGTCTTCGGCCCTTGGCCATCGGACCTCCTGGTCAAAAAGTCAACGTTTGACCTCCTAGTCACCCAAATTACCAAAATGCCCTTGGGCTTCCGAACGTCATAACTTCTTCTACGAACGTCAGAATTGAACGTGCCACCTGTCTACGAACTCGTGACGTCACGAACTACGTCACGGTCATCGGTCAAAGTCCATTTGACCGCCCGAATGAAAAGTCAACGTTTTGCCACCATCAGGGGCAAAACGGTCATTTCGCATCGTTCGTCCGATTTCGCTCTACTAATCACGGATTAGCCTCACTAATCGTGATTAGTCACTAATCTAATCATGGAATTTGGGACGGGTCGTTACAGTCCGGCTGCTCCGTATGGTGACCCTTCACAGGCAATGCACCGTGACTTCCCCAGTGTCCCAAACATCTGGAGGAGACCATCATATATCCATGTGTACAGATGGTATATGGAAAAACAGTTTTATTAACTCATTTCACAACATCACAATGGGCCCTGCCCGAATTTTCCATAAACAACACATTTCCATTTAGGGTCCCTGACCCGAAACCACATTTATTAAATATAGGGCCCCTGACCCGAAATCATCATTTTAATCCAAATGGGCCTCATGCCCGACTTTATGAACCACTGGGCCCACGGCCCGATTTATAAACCAACTGGGCCCGCAGCCCGACTTATAAACCAACTGGGCCCGCAGCCCGATTACGTACTCAAATGGACTCCAAGTCCGAGATTTCCAAAACAAGTGGGCCTCAAGCCCGAATTCATCTTTCCAATATAAAAACCATTTTATCATATTATTTATTTAACCACAAGCACGCAAAACCACAATTAAACCGTTAATCCCGATATACGTGAAATACAGGAAACACCTCGAAATACGTGCAACATACCCGAAATCAATGCTCACAAATACCATCATAGAAATCATGTATATAAACCATATAACACATTTAAGCATGCATAGAATTTATAAAACCAAAGTCCACTCACAGACCGTTTTAACCGTGTGCCTCGATATGCGTGCCACCGGCCCTCCCGGGCCACACCACTATCACCGGGACTCCCAATCCTGTCCAAATCACATTAGAGGGTTACTAACCTCATTATTAACATCCTATCAAAGTCCCGTAATTTTCCCGAATTTTTACTTATTTTTAAACTTATTTTAAAACCTTCGGACATCCCGAACAATATCGAGACGGTGTCCGATCGACACGAAACCAATTCCAAAATGTCCGTTACATTAAATAGGGCAGAAGTCATGTTGACCTCACCTCGAGATTCGTGCCCACGCGCCGCCACGCGCCGCCGTGAGTGGCTGCGCGTGAAACCCACGCGCATGCTACAGTGTCACCAGCCCAACCCGTTTGTCTGGTAAACGGGTCCAATTCACCCGCGACACAACCCGGTTCCAATCCTGTCAATTCGATCCTAATTCCTTCAATTGATCATTCCATTAGCTTCGTTTTAAGTCCAATTATAAGTCTGTAACATCAATTACGCGAACACTTACCCAGATTCCATCGATTCCACGATGAACACGAAGAACACTCCGGTCACTGTTCAATCATGGGATTCCTTCAATCTCGATCGATTTCCCTAAATTGGTTCAACCAGAAGCATCAGTGGACTCCGTTAAACATTTCCCCCAACTCAATTGCATCAATCCATTGCTCAATCTCCACGACTCAAGCTCGAACATCCGTACACTGTGCAACCATGGAGTTCCATCGATCTCGATCGGTTTCCTTCAATTGATGAGCCCAGAAGCATCGTGGGATCATGAGGAGTCATTTCCCCACAACAATTGAGTCAATCACAGCCCCAAACTCCACGACTCAGCCTCGATTTCTTCCTCTGTCACCAAGCTCGATCAGAGCCAAAACGGCACCAATCCTTCTCGTTTTTGATGTGGATCGACTCGTCACAACCTCAGGAAGATGTTTGTAACCTCCAATTTGATCATCACAGCCCAATTCTTAGTATTTGAATTTCCCTCCCAAAACCAAATTTTCGATTCTCAGCTTCATCTCTGCCTCTCGTGTTTCCCAGCCAAGTTAATCTCAAAACTCTCTCAATTCCTCACACTCTGGTTCAGAAATGGAAGGAAATGGTGGACGAATTCGAACTCCCCCCCATCTCTGCGTTTTGCTTGCACACGGGTAAGGACAGAAGAGAAATAAATGGAAAATAAAGGGTTTAATAATTAATTAAATATAATAAACATCATAATGATGTCTACCCCAAAACATGGGATCTGGTTTCAAGGGATGAGTGACACTTGTCACTCATCCAGGTGTGCTGAGTCAACGGTTACTATTCTATATTATAATATTATTTTATTCCCGGTTCGTTCGGTTAATCGAGCCCGATTCCTTGACCATAACTTCGTCGTCGTAACTCCGATTTCGGCATGCCGCCTGTCGTTGGATTCGTATCGACGATACCTACATAACGGTCCTTGGCCCTCGCCCATCGGACCTCCCGGTCAGAAAGTCAACATTTGGCCCCTAATAAGCCAAATTACCAAAATACCCCTCAACTTCCGAACACCATAACTTTCTCTACGAATGTCGGAATCGAACGTGCCACCTGTCTATGAACTCGTGACGTCCCGAACTACGTCACGGTCATCGGTCAAAGTCCATTTGACCGCCCGAACAAAAAGTCAACATTTTACCCACGACCAGGGGCAAAATGGTCATTTTGCACATTTTGTCCGATTCCGCCCTACTAACCACCGTTCAACCTCGCTAATCAAGATTAGTGACTAATCTAATCCCGGAATTCGGGACGGGTCGTTACAATCTTCCCTCCTTAATAAATTTCGTCCTCGAAATTCCAACCGATCTAAACTCAACGTACTTCCCTCCTTAAAAAGTTTCGCTCTCGAAACTCGATTACCCTGATTCCACAAACACCAAAGTGGAATCGACCACACAACACGTGTACACCCGTACACCAACTAACCAGGTAAAACTTGTCTGCACTCTACGTACCACTAATACTCAAAACGCAACGACTACATTCGACCCCGTCGAATGACTGAAACTACTTATTTCGAATTTGACACCACTTGTCAAATCAACCCTCTCGTTGACGCAACAACTCGACGGTTCCTTTCCCACTCCCACTAGGAGTCAGCTGACCCCACTCAACAATTTATGTTGACACATCCTGACAAGCTCACCACACAGTTGTTGTCAGTCGAAAACTGACACTAGTCTAACTCGTGGCTACACATGCCACCAACGTACTCGACTCACAATACCCTTACCGACATTTCACACGACCTGTGTGTAATTAGACTCATCGGAAATACCATGACCCATTGCATAGTATCCAATGTCTGATCCACAACCAATCCCATGGTATCGGAACCAATCCGACTACCAACACGTTCACCGACACACCTCGGGTATATCCCGTATACCGTAACTAGACATCACAAGTCTACAAGTATTGTACCTCGAACCATGTACGAAGTACACACATCTATCTAATGACCAGACTACAACCACCTAGGTCATAGCCGAACGCGTTCCAATAATGGAGTACGTTTGCCCAATCCAGCATGAGACAAATCGAAACTCCACCCAACATCTAGTTCCACTTCCGAATCTGAATCCGCAACTTCGTAAGAAATCCCGGATCCAAACCCAGACATCACATTTTAATTCATATCCAAATCCGAATCCGAAATCATTATTCCGTAAGCTAGCATTTGGAATAACCATTCCGTACCCAAACCCGGAAATATACTTTCAAGTTCCAAAATCGAATCCTGAATCGTCACCCAGAAATTTGATTCCAAATCCCGAAATCTCATTCACATTTACCAAGACACACCAAAACCGAACCTATCGGTTACCCGTTCAATACACTTGATTGACTTCATAGGGAAGCCAATCCAACCTCCACACGTCTAAGGTTGACAAAATTCAACTACCTTGAAAACCTACTCACCCGAGTAGAATACCATACGGGCCCCACTTTGAAAAGAAGTTCAATCTCGTCATTTACGACTCACACACCCAAGTTCGTATCGATCCTTGTCATTCCACCTAGGAAAACCAAGGATGATCCAAAATAATGACACCAATACTCATCCTACGTGGATGCAACAAAACTCACTGCACTCACCACGCCATGTACCCCAACATCGTCTGCCACCAAGCAGAAAATGAAAAATCTCGTTTACCTAATTTCAAACACGTAGCTCCTCCTAATGACCTCACAACACACATGGGCTCACCAACCAATACACGCTCAACGTACTGGTAACTACAGTCAATGTCTGCCAGGGCAGAAAGCAAGAAGTCAACCCCAATGACTTCGGAATACCAATCACCAAAAACGAGCACCACTCTCGTTCCCCAATCACAACTCTCTTCGACACTAAGGTTCCAACCATGTTGGAAACAGATATGCTCCCAACAAGACGTCAAGTCTAACCACTAGACTTCCTACCTCCTCAATTCACTTGGACAACCCCGTGTCCACAATCAATCCGTTATTGTTCCGTTCGCACATCCCGACCTTTACAGGTTCAACACTCGGTTTTCCAAGTTCTCAATTACAAATTCCTACCTTTATACCACTAATGGTTTTTCCTCGTCTTTTCCAGTTTTAATCATTTCCATGTACATTTTAGGGATATTTAAAAACATAAAATCACACAAATTTTGGAGTTGCCAACAACTCCCCCAAATCCACCAATTATCATGACGTAGGGGACGCCATCCCAAGATTACTCAAGTCTCAATTATACCCTTTTAATCCACTCATCACTGGTTATCTCACCACTATTGGGACTTATCCCAACACAGCACAATCTTAACTGGATCCCATCCAGTCCATCACTCAACCACTACCGAATCTCAAAGACCGAACATATGTTCATCATGACGGAGTCACACCCCAATTTGTGGCTCATCGTCAACACCATTACCGACACTAGCACCAGCGCTAATACCAGCACCAACACACTACCAGCAACACTAGTATCAGCACACATGCATCCATACTTGCACACCGTATGCAAATACGACAACCCTGGATCTCCGTTCATACCGAACGACGATCCCGTACCTCACGACTATGGGTACCACTATTCTGACAATCCACATCAGGAAAATGAACGTTCCCTGAACATCCCCTGATCCCCAAGTATTATAACCACACTAATTACCCTCGATAGCCAGTCATCTCCATATGACTTCCGACTAACTGTCATTGCTATCGAGATCCGCATCCACACATCACACCGATACCCGATCCAACACGGGATTCCATAATTTATCTCAGAACCGTATCCGTAAATCGAATCCCATAGTTCTGACTAGACTCACCAGAGCCATCCACATGGTCATCTACGACCTCAGCCACTCGTCGCAGCACAAGTTCTCATCCACTAGTCACAATTAAGGTTTACGTTTTTAATACTAGGGTTCCACAATCACACCCTATGGTTCAACCGAACCAAACAGCTCTCCATAATATAAAATCCACAACCTGACCGACCCCGCGGTCCTGACATCGAATAGACGTCAAATCCAATCCTACCATCAACTCAATGTGGGTTCCACCACTAAGGTCACCGGCCAACTCCGATGAACCAACATCTCTCACACCAACAACCACCACTAGGGTTCACATTTTAGACCATTACTCAAATGAGGTTCCCCGAACCTGACTGCACCTAGCAGCACAAAAATCCAATATCACATGACCGAACCGACGGTCCCACAATACCAGTTCACCACAATCAACCCCACTTGGGTCGAATCACCTTAATGCACAGCGTATCGGGCCAATTGCACTCCATCCACTATCCAAACCCAAAAACTATCTATCAGGTTGATAACGAATTGCAGCCCCAAGAGACATCACACCCTCGACCTGCGCACACAAAAGAGCAACCGTGCTCTGATACCAAGTTGACAGGACCCATCCCAATCCCCCCCGGGATTACCATGGAATGTGCCCTGCTCCCGTCCAACAAGGGGTGTCAGACAAGGGATGACCAAGAGCCACTGCCCAAACGGGGCATCCAGAGTGCGCAAGGATCGATGGAGGAGGTGTGCAATGTCCCAGTCTCTGCTGCAATCGCATCCGTGATCAACCTGAAGGGCATTAAAACCAAAAGCTGTGAGTGGACAAAAACCAGTAAGTTCATCAAATACATTTATAAGACATTTATGCCCTCCAATAAAAACGTATGCATGCCACGAAAACCAGTAACCAAAACGTTTGCTCAACTGAGCCATCAGGGCCTTAGCCCTAAAAACCGTTAACCAAAAACCAAGTGTGGGAACTCAGCCCAAAACTGTGAAATACCATAACTATACATAAACAACCATGTGGGTCACCACCCACGACCATAAATGAACATCAATTCATTAAAATCACACAATCATAAATCCACCCGGAAAGCCATTTCATTAATTAGTATTTTACCATTACCATCACCAGCATCCCTGATGCTAGACGTCCCTGACGTCATGTCTCACGGTTTCATAAGCTACGCGTGCTGCCCGGGGTCTCTCCGGGTACATATTTCGGACATCCCTGATGTCTGACGTCCCAGACGTCAATCATAGCAATCCTGATCCTGAGTCATCATACGGTCCGGCTGCTCCGTATGGTGACCCTTCACAGGCAATGTACCGTGACTTCCCCAGTGTCCCAGACATCTGGAGGAGACCATCATATATCCATGTGTACAGATGGTATATGGAAAAACAGTTTTATTAACTCATTTCACAACATCACAATGGGCCCTGCCCGAATTTTCCATAAACAACACATTTCCATTTAGGGTCCCTAACCCGAAACCACATTTATTAAATATAGGGCCCCTGACCCGAAATCATCATTTTAATCCAAATGGGCCTCATGCCCGACTTTATGAACCACTGGGCCCACGGCCCGATTTATAAACCAACTGGGCCCGCAGCCCGACTTATAAACCAACTGGGCCCGCAGCCCGATTACGTACTCAAATGGACTCCAAGTCCGAGATTTCCAAAACAAGTGGGCCTCAAGCCCGAATTCATCTTTCCAATATAAAAACCATTTTATCATATTATTTATTTAACCACAAGCACGCAAAACCACAATTAAACCGTTAATCCCGATATACGTGAAATACAGGAAACACCTCGAAATACGTGCAATATACCTGAAATCAATGCTCACAAATACCATCATAGAAATCATGTATACAAACCATATAACACATTTAAGCATGCATAGGATTTATAAAACCAAAGTCCACTCACAAACCGTTTTAACCGTGTGCCTTGATATGCGTGCCACCGGCCCTCCCGGGCCACACCACTATCACCGGGACTCCCAATCCTGTCCAAATCACATTAGAGGGTTACTAACCTCATTATTAACATCCTATCAAAGTCCCGTAATTTTCCCGAATTTTTACTTATTATTAAACTTATTTTAAAACCTTCGGACATCCCGAACAATATCGAGACGGTGTCCGATCGACACGAAACCAATTCCAAAATGTCTGTTACCTTAAATAGGGCAGAAGTCATGTTGACCTCACCTCGAGATTCGTGCCCACGCGCCGCCGTGAGTGGCTGCGCGTGAAACCCACGCGCTTGCTACAGTGTCACCAGCCCAACCCGTTTGTCTGGTAAACGGGTCCAATTCACCCGCGACACAACCCGGTTCCAATCCTGTCAATTCGATCCTAATTCCTTCAATTGATCATTCCATTAGCTTCGTTTTAAGTCCAATTATAAGTCTGTAACATCAATTACGCGAACACTTACCCAGATTCCATCGATTCCACGATGAACACGAAGAACACTCCGGTCACTGTTCAATCATGGGATTCCTTCAATCTCGATCGATTTCCCTAAATTGGTTCAACCAGAAGCATCAGTGGACTCCGTTAAACATTTCCCCCAACTCAATTGCATCAATCCCTTGCTCAATCTCCACGACTCAAGCTCGAACATCCGTACACTGTGCAACCATGGAGTTCCATCGATCTCGATCGGTTTCCTTCAATTGATGAACCCAGAAGCATCGTGGGATCATGAGGAGTCATTTCCCCATAACAATTGAGTCAATCACAGCCCCAAACTCCACGACTCAGCCTCGATTTCTTCCTCTGTCACCAAGCTCGATCAAAGCCAAAACGGCACCAATCCTTCTCGTTTTTGATGTGGATCGACTCGTCACAACCTCAGGAAGATGTTTGTAACCTCCAATTCGATCATCACAGCCCAATTCTCAGTATTTGAATTTCCCTCCCAAAACCAAATTTTCGATTCTCAGCTTCATCTCTGCCTCTCGTGTTTCCCAGCCAAGTTAATCTCAAAACTCTCTCAATTCCTCACACTCTAGTTCAGAAATGGAAGGAAATGGTGGACGAATTCGAACTCCCCCCCATCTCTGCGTTTTGCTTGCACACGGGTAAGGACAGAAGAGAAATAAATGGAAAATAAAGGGTTTAATAATTAATTAAATATAATAAACATCATAATGATGTCTACCCCAAAACATGGGATCTGGTTTCAAGGGATGAGTGACACTTGTCACTCATCCAGGTGTGCTGAGTCAACGGTTACTATTCTATATTATAATATTATTTTATTCCCGGTTCGTTCGGTTAATCGAGCCCGATTCCTTGACCATAACTTCGTCGTCGTAACTCCGATTTCGGCATGCCGCCTGTCGTTGGATTCGTATCGACGATACCTACGTAACGGTCCTTGGCCCTCGCCCATCGGACCTCCCGGTCAGAAAGTCAACATTTGGCCCCTAATAAGCCAAATTACCAAAATACCCCTCAACTTCCGAACACCATAACTTTCTCTACGAATGTCGGAATCGAACGTGCCACCTGTCTATGAACTCGTGACGTCCCGAACTACGTCACGGTCATCGGTCAAAGTCCATTTGACCATCCGAACAAAAAGTCAACATTTTGCCCACGACCAGGGGCAAAACGGTCATTTTGCACATTTTGTCCGATTCCACCCTACTAACCACCGTTCAACCTCGCTAATCAAGATTAGTGACTAATCTAATCCCGGAATTCGGGACGGGTCGTTACACATGCCGGTTCCCATAAACCGTCATGAACCACAATGACCTTTCCAGAGTTCATGCCGGTTCCCATAAACCGCCATGAACTTGGAAATCCATCTAGGGTCCCTGACCTGAAATCATCAGTGTAAAACAACTGGGTCTCGTGCCCGAACATATGACTCAACTGGGCACCGGGCCCGATATCTAAGGGTCAATCACGACTCCGATCATAGTGATGAGTGCAACCATCCATCCAGGACCGCCCTCAATCCTGGTATGTCGCCGTGAACGTATCAACCGACGCGACCACCACAAGATCACGGTGCACTCATCACCGATCGATATCCTGAACCGTCAGCACTCCGAAGTCGAGCCTCCCCAGGCTGCCCGACCAAGAATCGTGCATCGTGACCTCTCTGGAAGGAACACGTCCCAATCCGGAGGCGAGCGTCGTATCGTCGATCGCCGTGTACATAGAACCCGTCGCAACAACGATTTAGACCCGAAGGTCGTAAATAGTGTCATATGCCCGAGACAAAACCAAATGGGTCTCATACCCAAGTTTATTCTTTTATAAATCCGAAACCAAATCATTTAAATCAATAAAGAAATACAGACCCGTATAAGCACCGTATAAGGCCGAAACCTCGAAATACGTGCTTATACGTAACCACATACAAATGCACCCATGGCATCATCAAACATGTAATAAAACATATAATAAACATTTATGCATGCACCAATTTAGAAAACAAGGTCCACTCACAGACCGTCCGAGCTGCCGCCTCGATTTACGTGCCATACGGCTCCCTGAGCCGATCACCATCACCGGGACTCCCAAACCTGTCCAAATTTTAATAGAAGGTTACTAACTACTTAATTAACCACCTACCAAAGCCCCGTAATTTTCCCGAACTTTTAACTATTTTTAAACCGACCCTAAACCTTCCGACACCCCGAAAACTAACGAAACGATGTCCGATTGATGCGAGACCAGTCCCAAAATCTTCGTTACATCGAATAGAAGATTTCTTGTGTTGAACATTTCCCAAATTATGGATCACGCGCCCTCACGCGCTCCTAGAAGGGACATATTACTGTTCATCGGCACTAACCTCTAGCAGACCGGTTTTACTGTTCCAGGTCAGTTCACCTGGTTTGGCCGGTCCAGCTGGACCGGCGTGACCGGTTCACAGCCCTAGACACCCCATTTTTCATCCTAGTTCTTCCTTTTTGGTTCCTTTCATCCTATTTTGGTGTTTTCTATCCATTCCAATCCTTAAAACAACTTAAAAACCGCCTAAACCCATGGTTCGATTTTGAACCAAACGGTTCAAAGTTCCCAAAACTCTCCCATGGCTGCCCAGCCATCCCAAGCTTCCTTAAACCTTCCTAACATGTCCCTAGCAACCTAATGGACTCATTAAAACCACTAAAAACCAACCATAACAACAAAAATGGAAAAATGGATCAAAATGGGCTAACCGTGAAACTCACAGGTTCTTCCTCCTTCCAGCCGTCGTGGACGGCGGTTCTGGCCAGAAACCACCCCCTCTTGTCCTCTCTTCCATCCCTGGTCTCAGTCCTGGTCCCTTGAGTGAAGGTTGGATGGGTTTTGGGTTGCACAGATGGGAGAATGGTGGGTGTGTTTGAGATCGGCTTGTGTTGTGAAGGCAAAGGGAAATGGTCGATGCATGAATACAATTTCCCTGGGAAATGGATGGGTGACATTTGTCACTCATCCATTGGCCCCCCATAAAATATCTGGGCCCCACTAGAGTCCAAAAGTTAACTCGTTTCGTAATTCTTGCAATAGTGCACTCGAACTTCCGTGAACCATAACTTCGTCGTCGAACGTCCGAATTCGACGTGCCGTCTGTCTACGGATTCGTATCGTCCTTATCTACGTAACAGTCTTTGGCCCTTGGCCATCGGGCCTCTTGGTCAAAAAGTCAACATTTGCCCCTTTTTAACCAAAATTACCAAAATGCCCCTAAACTTCTGAACGTCATAACTTCCTCCTCGAACGTCGGAATTGAACGTGCCACTTGTCTATGAACTCGTGACGTCACGAACTACGTCACGGTCATCGGTCAAAGTCCATTTGACCGCCCATTGAAAAGTCAACGTTTTGCCACCACTAGGGGCAAAACGGTCATTTCGCATCGTTCGTCCGATTTCGCCCAACTAATCACTGATTAGCCTCACTAATCGTGATTAGTCACTAATCTAATCTTGGAATTTGGGACGGGTCGTTACACTATGAGCTAACCACTTGTCAAATCTACCCTTTCGCTGACACAAACAACTAGACAGTTCCTTGCTCAATCACTAACTATCCTGACGTCTACTCTCACTGGGAGTCACCAAATCTCACTCTACGATCCACGCCGACACCTCCGACAACCGTCACCACTTAACAGTCGTCAGTCGCAAACTGATACGACACACACTCGTGGTTACACTAACCACAAACACGCTCAACCTGAGTATACGTATACTAACAAAGCACTCAACCTGTGTGTAATTGGACCCATCAGAATTACCATGACCCAATGCATTGTATCCAATGTCCAATTCACGACCTCAACTACTCCAATGGTATCCGAACTAAGCCGACTACCAACACACTCACCAACGTATCACTGGTATATCCAGAATACCGCTACCAGACACCACAAGCCTATCCAGTATCGTACCTCGAACAACGTACAAGGTACGTACATCTACCCATCAATCAGCTTACAATCACAACAACCACGACAACACGACCACCTAGGTCGTTTCCAATAACGTTTCAATTTTGGAGTCCATCTGTCTAATTCAGTATTAGACAAATCGAAACTTCAACCCATTATCTATTTCCAAATCCGAATCCGAAATTATTATTCCGTAACCTAGCATTTGGAATAACCCTTCCGAACCCAAATCCATAAAAGAAAATTCACAGTCAAGCTCTAGAACCAAATCCTGAATCGTCACCCAGAATCCGATTCCAAAACCCAAATCCAGAAATCCTCTTTCAAGTTCCAAAATCAAATCCTGAATCGTCATCCAGCAATCTGATTCCAAAACCCGAAATCTCGTTCTCGTCTACCGAGACGCACTATATCTGAACCTATCGGATACTTGTTCAAACGATTACTCCAATACCATCGATTGACTTCATAGGGAAGCCAATCACAATATCCGCACATCCCTAAGGCTGACCATATCCGACCACGTCGGAAAACTACTCACCTGAGTAATATACCATATGGGATTCACTTCGAAAAGAAGTTCAGTCCCTACATCCTCAACTCAAACATCCAAGTAAGAACGATATACTCTCTACCCATCTGGATCATCAAAATCACGATCCAGATCCTATCATTACATTACCCGACCATGAACGTCACGATCGAGAATCGTCACAATGTCCAAGGTCCACAACATCACAATTCTGATCCCCATTGGGATCCACATAAGCTCACTCAGCTAACAATCCACCTGATGACCCAAGACAAATCACGGGTCCACCAACCAATACACGATCAGTGTACTAGTGGCAACCAACAACATCTACATCATCAACATCATCTACCATCATCAATCATGATAGAACCTGAGAAGTCACCCTAATGACCTCGAAATATCCATTGCCAATACGGAAAACCTGCCTTCCACTCGTCACCTCAATCGCAACCCCTCGCGATTTCGAAGTTCCGACAAGATTGGAAACAACATACTCGGACATCAACCGTGTGTCCCTCACCAATTTAACTCTATCTGTGATCCACTCCTGAACCACATATACCGAACATATGCCCATCACGACGGAGTCACATCCCGATCCGTAACTCACCGTCATCACAATCACCAGCACCAGCACCACCACTAGTACCAGTATCATCACCTGTCAGCATCAGCACACAAGCATCCACACTAGCATCAGCACTAACACTAGCACACCGTGTGCAAAACTGACGACCCTAGATCTCCGCTCATACCGAGCGACGATCCCGTACCTCTGCTCAAATGGAAGAAACTCTACCTCCCTCGTACCCGACAACTCTGGGTACAGTCACCCTGACAACTCATACGAGAAAAGGAAACGTCCACTGAATGTCATCGATCCCCAACAACCGTAAATACAACCATCCTGGGTAGTAGAGCCTGTCACTGACTCATACAGACCTAAACACCAAACATCTCGATATCCAGACTCCGCATCCAACGAAATCAACCGCCTGTACCAACTACTCTGTATCCCCGCTCCGGGATTCCATCGACAAGTACCAACCCTGGTAACCTGTCTAACCAATCACTAACCAGTCGCAACTTGACCAAACCAATGTTGTCTACCAGGTCATCCACGACCTTAGTTATACCAACAATCCATCACAACTATGGTAGCACGACAACCAACTAGCTATAACCGATAAATACAACCCCGACTGCGAAGTGCAGTTTCAACACAAGCTGACATGACTAGACCGACTAACGAACCCAAATCCGAATAATCGTCCAAGTCATACCACTCGTCAACTCACATTTCCAAACCATACACCCAAGGTAGGGTTCCACGATCACACCTAGGGTCACTGTGAACCCAACTGCGAAAAGCAGTTAATCCACGATCTGACCGACCCCGCGGTCTTGACATCGAAAAGACGTCAATCCAACTAGGAATCCCCAAATCCGGCTGCTCACAGCAGTAAATCCATCTAACTCAACCAAATCCGATTATCGGATGGTCACAATTCCCCAACCAGTCGTCGGAACCGATCCTACGACATCGTGAAAGACGATCCCAACTAACCGTCACACGATCAAAATGCTAACGTACGAATACGTTCATCCATTCATAGGGTCCCACTCTGCCAACCCTGACAGAACTATGGCAACCCCGACATCTAGTGCCAAACCAAGACATTCCACGATTCAATCCTACAAACTATCGTATCGGCATCCTAACTATCAAGTTGACCAGGAACCGTAGCCCATTGAGATATCACATCCTCGACCTGCGTACGGAGTAAAGCGCAAAATACGCTCTGGAATTCTGAGTAACATGAGCAACCATGCTCTGATAAGCATCCTACGAGCAATCCTAAGCTCTGATACCACGTTGACAGGACCCATCCCAATCCCCCCGGGATTAACGCGGGATGACCTTGCTCCCGTCTGACACGAAGTGTCAGACAAGGGATATTTCCGACCTTTACCCTCCAGGGCTATCAGAGTACGCCAGGATCCGGAGGAGGTATATGATATCTCGGTCTCTGCTACAGTCCACATCCGATGTCAACATGAAGGGCAGTCAAAACATTAAAAGCTGTGAGTGGACAAAACAAGAGTTTATAAAAATAGTTTTTAAGATAAGACATTTGTACCCTTCACTAAAAAGCATGCATGCATTCGAAAAGCATTTAACCGAAAGAACCATATGTGGGAACTAAGCCCAAAACCAAGATTGAAAGAACCATAATGAAAATGACCATACGGGCCACTGCCCAAATCCTGTGTAAACACAAATCATATATCATATCATATATCTCATATAGCATACATCATATATACATATAATTAACACAACCAATCCTGTCACGGTTTCCAAAGCTACGCGCGTGCTACCCAAATCTCAATCCGAGTCTTCTCAAAGTCAAGATCAATGTTCGCAGACCACTGACCCTACCCGAGGTAATAGTAATCATAGCCTTCCTGAGAGTAAGGAACCCAACTGGGGGGTGACTCCACTCAGTCGGTGCGCCGTGACTACTCTGGGGTCCACCCAGGCCAACGACGCTCCCCGGAGGAGATAATAGAACATGTAAAGGAAAGTATATGAATACATATATATACATAACATAAACATTCATGCCTGGTTCAATTGAACCGTCATGATCCAGAACATCCATTAACCAGAGTTCATGCCGGTTCCCATAAACCGTCATGAACCAGAATGACCTGACAAAGGTTCATGCCGGTTCCCATAAACCGTCATGAACCACAATGACCTTTCCAGAATTCATACCGGTTCCCGTAAACCATCATGAACATGGAAATCCATCTAGGGTCCCTGACCCGAAATCATCAGTGTAAAACAACTAGGTCTCGTGCCCAAACATATGACTCAACTGGGCACCGTGCCCGATATCTAAGGGTCGTATGCCCGAGACAAAACCAAATGGGTCTCATACCCGAGTTTATCCTTTTGAAATCCAAATCCAGTTCATTTAAACCAATAAATAAATACAGACCCGTATAAAGCCGAAACCTCGAAATACGTGGTTATACGTAACCACATAAAAATGCACCCATGGCATCATCAAACATGTAATAAAACATATAATAAACATTTATGCATGCACCAATTTAGAAAACAAGGTCCACTCACAGACCGTCCGAGCTGCCGCATCGATTTGCGTGCCATAGGCTCTCCCGAGCCGATCACCATCACCGGGACTCCCAAACCTGTCCAAATTTTAATAGAAGGTTACTAACTACCTTATTAACCTCCTAACAAAGCCCCGTAATTTTCCATAACTTTTAACTATTTTTAAGCCGACCCTAAACCTTCCGATGATCCGAAACATATCGAGACGGTGTCCGATCGACACGAAACTAGTCCTAAAATGTTCGTTACATCGAATAGAAGATTTCATATGTTTAACACTTCCCCAAATTATTTACCACGCGCCCTCACACGCCCCTAGAAGGTCGAAAACACTGTTCATCGTATTCAACCTCCAGCTTACTATTCGAGGTACTGTTCATACGTCGGTTTTCTCGGGTTTTTGGACCGATTTTAGGTCCATTTCATCTCCTTTTCATTCCTAAAGCTTCCTACGTTCATTTCCTATCTTCCTAGCTAATTAAAACCGATTTAAACCTCCAAAACCGTGCCTTCCAAGTTCGGCCATGGTGGCCGGATTTTCCCCCGCTGTTCACGGCTGTTCCAGGCCACCCCAAGCCCCAAAACCAATCCTAATCAACTCCTAGGGTCCCCAGAAACCTTACCCAATTAAAGAAATCGAGTAAAAACCATTAAAACCAAATTTCGAATTTTCAAAGTTTTCTTACCTCACGGGTTCATCTCCGTCGTGGCCTCCATCGTGGGCCACCGTGGCCGGCCGTCGGGTCCTCATCATCACCGTCATTCCTCAAGGTCACTGACAAGATTAATGGTGAGGTGTGGTGGTATGTGTGAGGTGTGGTTTGTGTGTTTTTTGAGGAAAATGGAGAAAATGCATACATGGGGGGGTTCGGGTTTTAGGATGAACAAAGAAGGATGAGGAGATCAGATGAGGAGAATGAGAGATGGAGGGTGAGGATTTAAAGATAAATTGAAATGGATGGCCAAGATTGAATGGTGGGTGGATTAAATTATAAACTAATAAAATAATAATAATTAATTAATATAGATCCATTTAGGGGTCTTAGCCAATGGGATGAGTGACACTTGTCACTCATCCATAGGACCCACTCAAAATATCTGGCTCAATCAGAAAAGGCCACCTCATCATAGCCTCGAAGTACGTGCATAGTGAAATCGAACTTCCGTGACCTATAACTTCCCCGTTCGAAGTCCGATTTTAGCGTGCCGCCTGTCTATGGATTCGTATCATCCTGATCTACGTAACGGTCCTCGGCCCTCGGCCATCGGACGTCCCGATCAAAAAGTCAACATTTGACCCCTTTTATCCAAAATTACCAAAATGCCCCTTAACTTCCGAACGTCATAACTTCTTCCTCGAACGTCGGAATTGAACGTGCCACCTGTCTATGAACTCGTGACGTCCTAAACTACGTCACAGTAATCGATCAAAGTCCATTTGACCACCCGATTGAAAAGTCAACGTTTTGCCACGTACAGGGGCAAAACGGTCATTTTGCATCGTTCGTCCGATTTCGCTCTACTAATCACGGATTAGCCTCACTAATCGTGATTAGTTACTAATCTAATCATGAAATTTGGGACGGGTCGTTACATGTTAGGTGGCACGGTTCCATTATTTGAGTGGGTTTCTGAGTGAGCTTCACTCTACTGGAGTGAGGACTGAGAATCAGAGAGAAAAACCGTGGAAACCCATTTCTGGAAAATTGGAGGGAAAATCGGGTTTTGATTTCTAAGGAGTATTGGACCAAACCAAGGACGGGTTTAGCTTTCTGGGAGTGACTGGAACGCAACCACGTCGAGTTCGAAGGGAATTAAACGCGGATTGGGATGGTACTGAAGCCCCTGATTCTGAGAAATTTCAGAGCTAAGGACGACCACTTCCATGTGAGTGTTGGTTCAATTGATTGTGTATTTTAGTTCCTTTTGGTCCTATTATGCTTCCTGTCAAGTGAATTTGATAATGGGTTAGAAACCAGGGAGTTGTGGTGATCGACCCGTTTGGTTGATCACGGGTCGAAGGGTCATTTGAGGGCCTGTCAAGGCTAATTAATGTCACAAAACCTAAATTGGATGGTTAATGAACATTTTAGGATAAAAAACGATTGAAATCAAGTAGGAATTGATGGGCAATTGATCGGGTCAAGCCGCGGGTGGCAGACTCGTTTAACAGGCTATCGGGTGAAGAAGGTGACACTGTAGCTACAGTGTCAGTCGCGTGACTTTCACGCGCAGCCACTTTGGGCGGCGCGTGAGGGCGCGTTGAGGCTTATCTCCGATCACGATCAACATGACTTTTTATCCTCTCATTATTCTGAACATTTTCTGTTAAATAACCATGTTGATCTGAGATTGTTAAGTGGGTCAGATTAGGGCCGGTTGTCTCGGGAAGCGTGTTCAGACGGCTTCCCCGAGCCGGTTTCTATTTCGTACTTTTTGGATGAATGTTAAGGACTTGTGGTGACCCTTACATGTGATTTTGACTGACAGGAATCGTACGATAATCCCAGAACAAGTTCGTACGCGCAGTTCGCAGCGGGATCGTACTGTGAGTGGGCCCGATTTCATTAAACCCTTGCATGCATAAATGTTTTCTGATTTACTTATATATACACATGCTGGAATCAAGTAATGGTTTTGATGATCTTGAAATTATGGTTATGACACGTTTTACGATGTTTGGGCTTGAGACCCGTCTGGTGAAATTTAAGAATGGTTTTGGATTTTATCTATATATATATACATGTGGATATCGATGACTATATCTGGTACTGCACTGTCTAGATCCACTTGTGTGACACTGTCTCCTCCGGAGGTGGGACCTCGGAGCAGTCACGGTGATTGCCTGTGAGGGGCCATTCTACGGAGGAACCGGACCGTGGAATAACTCAGGAACAGGATTGCTATAATTGGACGTCTGGGACGTCGAGCGTCTGGGACGCTAGGCATCTGGGATACCGTACCCGGACTGGGTTCGGGGATTGGACTCGGGATTGAGACCCCGAGTGGCACGCGTAGCCTTGGGACTGTGACCTTATTGGACGTCAGGGACGTCAGACATCTGGGATGTCAGGATTGGAGTGTCTAGTGCAGTGGCTATGATTATGTTTATGGTTTCATTATATACCTTATGGTTCATATTATATGATTTATGGTTTTAAATGCTGATGCATGCATGTGTGGAAAACGGAAGGGTAAAAGTATATGTTTATTTATGGAACTGTTTTTATAAACTTTGAGTTTCAGCCCACTCACCCTTAATGTTTTGGTAACCCCTCCAGGCTGTGCTACTGAGGTAGAGGAGGATCCTGAGGCTGAGGCATAGATCTACTTCTGCGTACCTGAACCCCTGTTGGGTGGGTTGACTCGCAGGATTAATTTAGAGTCGTGCTCGGAACTTGTAATTTTGGACTTTATCCCTTGTCTGACATCTGTTAAATTTGGATTTGATGTATAACATTAATTTGGTTATTTATGCATTTGAACTGTTGAGGTTAAATTTGGAATGTTGGTTCGGGTGTCAGACGGGAGCAGGGCACGTCCTCTTGTGGTCCCCAGGGGATCGGGGCGGGTCCTGTCATAATACTTATAGTTGTGAAAATAGAAATTGAGAAATGAAACAGAATAATAAGACATTTCGAGAAAAATAAAAAAAGTCCCAAATATTTCATGTAAACAAAGAAAAATAAAATATGTAACGATCTGATCTGAAATTTCGTGATTATCAAGAATTAATCGAAGATTTTCGAGTTTAGTTGAGGTGAATGACGATTTTACGCAGGGACGGGGAAAATGTTGACTTTTGACCAGGATGTTATTTGCATGTTGATCGATGTCCATTACATAGATTGAGGGTTTTCGATTACGTAGACAAGCGACATGTCGAATTTGGACATCGTACGGTGATTTTACGGGGCAAGGACAGTTTAATAGAATTTTACGATTTCACATTTTACGAGACAGCTTGACTTTAGTTGTTTTTAATTGGGACCCAAAATATTTAGGCCTGGGCCAAAGGATGAGTGACAAGGGTCACTCATTCCATTGGCCCATATACCTACACCATGTACATCTTTCTCGCTCTCTCTCTTTGGTTTGAAATACACACCCGAACCACCCCATCCCATTTTCCCACATTAGCATCTTCATCTTGTTCTGTTTTTTAGGGAAGATAGAGAGAAAGAGTGAGGCTGAGAGTCTGAGAGTGTCGACAGTGGGAGGTGGAGCCACAGTGGCTGGCTAGAAAACACAGGAAAAAGGTAAACAAGCGAGGTTCGAAAATGGAGTTTTGTTTTGGACATTTAAAACTCAAAAATTATACCATGGTCATGTTCCTCGAGTTTTTGCGATGTTGCAAGGATGAAAAAGAGAGGAAATGGACTGGTCTGGGTGGAAGCTTGAATCTGGGCCGTGAAGAATCGTGCTTGGTCAACCGTTTCAGGTGACTTTCCTAGTTTTTAGACTGTAGATAAATTCATGTCTTGATTGCTAGTTAATTAGTGAAAGAATGGCGAAATTTGGTTGAGAATTGACGAGGAACAAATCAGGTTTGGAAACCAAGTCGAATGACCCGTTATAGGATCTCAGGTCCACCCAGCGAGAGGTTGATGATGATGACGTCAACAGGTGATGTCATCATGTCAGCCATGTGGCTGTATCTAGTTGGTGCCATGTGGCATCTTGTTAGAGGTCTGTCAGTGCTGACATGATAGGGATCATTTCAGCAAGTGACACGTGTTAGGTGGTGACACGTGACACCTATCAAGTGGTGCCACATGGCACGCTGTCAGAAGTTGTCAGATATCAGGTGACTTCTGCAATGACGTCAACAAGTGGCGTCAGTAGTTGATGTCAGCATTAACCAGAGCGCATAAGAACTTTGACCAACACATGAACTCGAACTTCAAGGTGAAAACCAGTCTAGTTTGAAAGGTTTCGACGTTCTGAATCTAATGGTGATAGTTTTAGTTCGATCAGAGATCCTTTTGTTGGTGTTTTAGAGATTTTTCTCCTCGGGAAGCTTGTTCGGGACTTGTTTTCGGTTCTAGGATTTTTGGGGGTTCCTCGTATGAACTTATATGGATTGTTAGTGACTCTTGAATATGACTTTGACAAGCCCGAACATCTAGGAGGCTTCATATTGGCTTACGGCTCGCGTTTTGAGCGAGCGGCGGTACTGTGAGTGAACATTTTCTTTCATAACTCTGATGTATGCTAAGATATATGTTTTTATTGATTTTATGGCATGGTTTGGCTTGATTATGAATAATATGATGGTTGTTGGATTTATAATCGGTTTGAGTATATTTATGGCTGTTAATTATAGATATTGATGTTATGTTAGTTTTTGGAAATCAGGATTTAGGTTGGTGACCTAGAGTTAAATGTTTTGGCTAGCCCGCATGATAATTGTTTGGGCTAATGCCCGTGTGATAATTATTTTGGGCTAGTGCCTTTGTGTTAAAATATATTTTGATTTGGATGTTTTTGTTTGGATTGGTAAACCTCAGGCGATTATATCGCTATATCTGGAGTTGGACTCCATGGATACCCAGAGACGGGTTCAGACGTAGTCGAGGTTGGACCTCACACGTGCTAACGAGGTTGGACCTTATAGGACCCGTATTCAGCTACCGGTAGTATAGTTGGGATGCTAATTGGATTAGCGGTTGGTTGGACTAACGGGACAAGGTTTGACATGTGGCTAGTTGGACTAGCAAGCTGGTTGGACCAGCGAGATCATATTTGGTTTTTAATAAATGTGATATGTGCAATTGTTTTCAAGATGGCTAAGTGCGAGTGATTTCGGTAAAATGTGGGGTAGAGGGCCTTTATTTATTTATGTAATTTGGGTTGGACCTAATCCCATGGTTTATATGTATATTACGTTTGTTTTCAAATAATGGTTTATTTGACTATGTATGCATGTTTTATAAAACAGAGGGTTAAATGTATATTTCGAAAAATGATTTTATAAGCTTTATTTTTATCCACTCACATTTTTCAATGGTTTTGGCACCTTTCAGGTTGATCGCGGACACGGGTTGTAGGGAGATTGAGGCATCACGTAGTTCTGCATACTCTAGAAACACTGAGTGAGTCATGGTAGTATCCCTTGTCTGATACATGGTAAGTATGTTTACCTTATTTATGAGGGTCGTTTGGTCATTTTATAAGGACATGTTAGACAGAAACATATCATCTCACGTTAATCAAAGGGATTATGAAGAGTCTTGTCAAAATATATCTAATTAATAATTAAAATAAGAAGAGTAAGTTCAGAAAGTTTGATTCATGAAAAAAAATATTAATTTTAAAAAATAGAATGTAGCAAGTAATGATGGGTTGCTAAAATCGAACTCTCTAAAAATTTGATAGCTCAGAATTTAAGAATTTAAGTGTTTCTTAATTACTGTGAAATTAATCTCAAATCTGAATTGTAGGCATGAAACGAACATTTTACACTTTGATAAAAAAGAAAGGATCAAGTTGGCAAATTTAGGGAACTGGGAAACAAAAACCTTAAAGAAATAAAATGGTACATTATAGGTGTGTTTGGTACGCCGTATTACAGTCCGTATAGGCTAAATAATCCAAAACCTGTGTTTGGTACCAGTCGTATTAATTAGTCACTGTATAAGTTAATACGGTTGAATATTTTTATACGGTCCAGAGACGCTAAAATAATACGCTCGAAATTATCCGTATTAAATAGTCGGATAACTAGTAATCTTGTAAAATATAATAATAATAATAATAATAATAATAGTAATAATAAATAGTAATATAATAAAAATAAAATATTAATTTAGTAAATATTAATAATAAAAAGTAATAAAGTAATAAATACTAATAATAATAAATTAATAATTAATAATTAATGATATTTTAATAAATAATAATGATAAAATTAAAAATAATTAATTAATAAAAATGTAATAAATAGTAATAATAATAATTATTAAAATAAATAATAATAAAAATAATGACGTACATAATTAATATTTAAGATATAAGTATTTTGTCAATTACTATAATATAATCCGGTCAGTATAATATAGTCGGCATTCTAATCCGGAAAAGTATCAAACGCCCGACTAAATAAATAGTCTATCCGGTGAACAGATTAGTTTATTCGATTGAAATAGTCAGTACAGTACAGCATACAAACGAGACCTATATGTACAGGATGGCGGAATGTTCTGCAAATTTCACTCCAGGCATTCTGTTCTGGTAGATATTCGACTCGTGGCCATTGCCTCTTGTCTAAAACACTACCTTCGAGGCCACCTCATCAACTAATGAATGGCGCCTTCCATTTCAATCCAATATTATTACCGTAACAAGTATAAGCGATAAGTTCCAATAAAAAGAATTAACTTGGACATTGCTAGTGTAAATAAAACGAAAAAGGCAAGCTATCAATAGCCAAAATATGATATGTTATAAAGATAGGAAGAGCAGCGGGCAACATGTTTGTTCTTGCAGCCACTTCAGCACCTACATGACACTTTGCTGGATCACATAAATTTTTACCGGCTCGACTTAAACAAAAAGCACCAAAAGTAAAAAAGTAAAAAAGTAGTAACAAGTAACAACCTCTCACTTAAAGTTAAAGGAGTTACTTCTCTACCCTACACCATTTTAACCCACATTTTCCATTTCACCTTCATTCTACGCAAAAAACCGATTACACCCAAATCTATTACTTTCCTTTCACTTCCACCGCTTCAAATCTTCCCGGGAAAATAAAGGAAAATCCGAAGGCGGGAAATTAAAACTTTGATAAAAGTTAAAAATAAATTAAAAAAAAGATAAGAGGCCGTGGATGAACTTTTCTCAAACCCGGAAATTTTTCCCGGAAAAAGTTTGTCCGAAAGCCCAATGAGCGGGTGCCACGTTCCACGAAGTGGAGGTGCGCCTGTCACTGCCCGTGACTCTGAAAGACAAGGCCTGGCCCATCAGGTCTGCATTGGATTGCCAGTTCTGTCCCCAGTTGCGGCTCATCGGCATCCACCCAGTATTCGCGCCTTTCACGCTCACCTTCACGATATCTCCTGCGCCCGCGACGTTGGTGATCAAAACCAGGTTGAAGTAACGGAAGCCGTTAATTGTGAATCTCACTCCGCCTACCTTTCTGCATGGGACCCTGTATCAAAAACAGAATTTAATAACGAACAAGTCAATATTTATTACTGCAATGACTTTGTTCGTTACAGCTGTAAAATAAGTGAAGTATAGTTTGACTGGTAAATTTCCGATGCGGCCGTGTTGCAAAGTCCCCATAAAATTAGCCCCTTTTCGAGACACGCGTCGAACGGCGTGAAACAAAATGACTGAACTACCCTTGATCCTTCCCACTATTTACATCTTTCACTAAAGCCATGATTTAAGGTTTCTTAAAATGAGGCTTGTTTTGACATTTTGCACAAGCGAGAAAGATGAGACAGATTTGTATCGGTTTTTTTTTCGCAATTTTATCTGTTATATTAGGTAGACGACGTGAAAATCTGACGGATGATCAACCAACTTATTAGGATTCTGACAACTCGAGCTGTTTGGTTCGCGACAAATCTTTAAAAATGCTCGTGCTTTGTTACTAAGAAAATGAGAATGTTCCAAAGTCATTAAACGGGAGACTAGCCGGGCTTCTCGGCAACCAAACAAGACTTCAAAAACGAAAAAGCAAGAAACGAGGGTATTATGGACTTTTAACTAAAATAAAATGAAAAAGAACTTAGGAAAAGCAGAGAAACTGAAGAAACAGAGTGACTGAGGGTGGGTTTTAGTTTTACTGAACTCACCGGCGGTAGTTGACAGGGACGATACCGGCTTTGTACTCAGCGATCTTGAGAAACATGGGCATGGCAAGGTCGAAGTGGGTACGAGGAGGGTTGCACCACCCACCGTCGTCGCTGGGCTGAGCAAAGTTTGGGGGGCAGAAGTTTGTGGCAGTGACGAAGATGGAGGGGCTGCCGGGAGTGCACCATCTGGGATCGTCCCCACACTTAATCTCAAAGCAGGACCCGCAGCTGAAGCCATTGTTGAAAAGAGCAGTGCTCAGTGCAGCTGTGTTGACGCCATAACCTTGGCTGTAGAGGTTGCCGTACCCACATGCACCGCCTAAAAAACAGACAAACGGGTCAATAAAAGCTAATATCCTAAGATCCTCACTAAAAATAGAGAAAAAAAGAAGAAGAAGCGGGTTTTGAAAATCAAAGCAAATGCCACCTAAGAATAAAGAAAATTGGTTTTCAAGATGCTCAAAGCCTAAGATTTTGACAAAAAAGTAAGAAAAAAAGGGTTTTTATAAAATGGGCTCTGATATGAGGACGTCACATGGCTGGTATGGTAAAGGTACAGCACATACCCATAGTTCCAGAGGCGTCGCTGCCGCCATAGAAGGTGGCATGAGCGCCCTCCCATGGGCCACCGGAGTAAACACCTGGGATTCGAGCGTGGGCCGCCATGAAAAATGACAGTAGTGAAGCAATGCAGAGCACCCGGACGAAAGCCATTGCAGCAGAGAGTCAGAGAGACAGAGTGAGGGATTGGATTGGATTGGGTTGGGTTGGGTTGAGGCGAATAGAAAGCGGGAAGAACGTGGGGGTACTTATTGAGTTGGGGGCAAGGGCATCAGGGGGTCTGGATATATCATATAATTACCCCTCTAATTAATTCCCACTCTCATATCGATTATTTTATTGATTTTTTTTTTTCATTTTTCATTTCCAAATTAAAAAAATTATTCAATTAAAATTTTCTTATTTTCTAAGTTACGGTTTTGGGTCATCATTCATTGGGGAAACATGAATTGATGTGCATGTGCACCACACATGGCCTCTCTTCATGTATATTTTCCTTGGTCAAGCTGAGGGAAAAAAAAAAGCCGCATGCCCATTGAATTGCAATTAGTCTCTTTTGATTAAGCTAAGCATGCTTTCATTTGATTTTCACATTGTTGATATCAACCATAAGCATACTAACCCGATGGGTCGACATAATTTTTTGGTTCATTTCATAATCCGCATACACTTTCAGTTTGGCCAAGAGAATGATATATCTCACCTTCAACGGAATTTTCAGTCCCCATTTTTAATAATTTCATGAAGAACTAAAACCGTGCAATAATTATTTGTCCTTGTAGTGTAGTAGGGACGATTATACAGGGATCAAGACAAGTAATTTTAGGCTGTTAGGACAATGATTATGGAAAGAATTTGAAAAAAAAAATCATTCATGGCATATCTGAAGATTTTTTTAACACTAGAATATGATGTCTCTCTTATCTTTTTAGTATATGAACTTTCCTCAACTTGGATTTTGGAAAACTCAGTCCAACCAACACAAAAATTTTCAAAAAGATCAAGCAACAAAACATAAAATTTGGGCAGCACAAATTTCAAAATATCCAAATAATATCCTTAGAATTTGTTATGGAAAATAAAAATTTATGGAGAACAAAACATAGGAGTATGTGGAAGCGACTTTTGCTTGGATCACAAGCTGATCATGGTTGCAGTATCTTGAAAAAAAAACCTCGGCATCTTTCCCTTTATTTACTTTATATTTTTTATTTTTTTACTTTTTTGTAATTTTCTAAGATGAAACTTGGGAGACTCCAAAAGCCGAAACAACCACAGGAAGGTAACCTCAGAAGAGGACAACCCAAAAGCGCGTAAATTGTAGGACCCGGAACGTCCGTACACGTCAGCGAAGGTGAAGGCCGACGAGGCCCATTGTGTGGCTCTTCGGCCATGGGCCGTAAGTGGGACCCGCCCGCCTGGAGCGGTTCAGTGGCTGATGCTTAGGTTCGCTAGTAGCTATCCTGCGGCTCAGGCTTTTCCGGATCGCAGTGGCTTTTGTCTATGAATGGGCTCTAGCCACATGGGCACGGCCACCCATACCAAATTACCAATTGCCTGCCCTCCTCCTCCTTTTTGAAAATCATTTTAATTGCTTTTGGATTTATTTTTCTATTTATAACATCAAGGTTTTAATTTCTAAGAAAGGCAATTCAATATTCTCCTTCTTATATAAATCAAAGAAAATCAAATTGGGAGAGGAGAAACCCAACATGCAACGTACATTGCAAATATAGTAAAATGTTGAAATCACAGTATTAAATTAACGGGTTAGTCGTCCAAACTTACCGGTGCATCTAGGTATTTGATTTTTGAAATATTTTGGACTTAATTTGATTATAAGTGATGATGTAATTATGGAGGTAGATGCCGTGAGTCAAAGGGTGGAGGAGGGAAAAGTATACTAAAAGAGTGATGAATCAAGGTTGATAGGTGAAACCTGTTGAAACCCCAATTGGCAATAGGCAATGCCTCATCCAAAGAAAAAAAAGGTCTAATAGCCGATACGCATCATGTGAATGGGATTATTGTTTTTAGGGTTTGCTTCCTTTCTTCCTCTAGACTCATCCTCTCCATTTCAATCCACCGCCATGTGCCTTCACTAATTGCATGCCTCCTTTCCCTTTTCTTTTTCCTCCTTTATTATTCTTTCCCCCCCAAAATTATCAACTTCAATCTAATTTAAAGTGTGAACAAACTAATTTGAACCAGCTCGGAACTTCTAATGTATGAACATAACCCTTTTGTTCTAATAAAGCATACATTTTGAAATTATACACTCAATCGAAATGTCAAATCCAAGAGCAATGGGTATAGCCGTATAGGATGTCATCATGTGGCGGGTATATCTGTAATCTCTATGAAAGGCAGTTATGGGGTTTGCTATCCATCACTGTATTTCGTTTTATGGTGGGGGTGGATTCATTTGCGGAGGAGCCCGAACCAAGAAGCTTGCTAGCTATATTTGCTGGTACATAAATCGGTTCATTTGCGGAGGAGCCCGAACCAAGAAGCTTGCTAGCTATATTTGCTGGTACATAAATCGGTTATGTATTAGGCATGTTAACATCATGAGATAAATATCCAAGCAATTGACAATATAATTATACTATGCCATATGCACATTAAATTATTGTTTTTGAAAGTCTAACCAGTTGCATGTTAATTATGTGTTTTTTTCTTCTTCTTATTTGATTTGTAATTTGAAACGTCAGTTTATTTATTACGATTTCATATTATGATTATGCCTATTGTATTTTAGGCACAAAATATTAGTTTCATTTATGCATTAATTTTCAATTAAATTAATTTAATAACAATGCTATCAATGTTTAAGCCAAAATTAATTTACTTTTTTTTTCATATGATAATTTAATAAACGAGTGACATATAATTCGATGGTTCTTATCTCCTACTCCTACTCCTACTCTAAAATCAAAAGTTCAGGCACGATAAGTTGATACGTTATGGTACGGGGCAGAGTAGGGCGGGCCAATATGGAGGCCAGGAGGGACATAGGCCCCGGGTCCAAAGATGTTAGAGGGCCCAAGATTAAGTTTTGTTTTTTTTTTTTAATATTTAAAGCCAAAAATTAAGTTTTTTTTTTATATTTAAAAAAATGAAGATGAATGATAATTTAGACGAGTAATACGAGAGAGCGGGGAACGGAAGGAGAGCGCACAATTTCAATGTTCTAATTCAATGCTCCAAGGTTAAATATCAATATCAAATTCTCAATTGTTCTAAATTTTTAATTTCTTGCAATCTCATTTAAACTCTCAAACCTTAATCTCAAGTTCTCAACAATTGGTTTTTCCAGTCGAAGACATCCAGGCCTTTTCACCTCCCCTTTTGAAAGCCCTAACCGATATATTCCTAAATTATAGACTTCAAAAAGAAGTAATTTAATTTAATATAATTCATATTATAGTTTTCCTGATTAAACACTTCCATTTGAAAACTTTCTCTTATGAATGTTGTATGGGAAGACCCCTTAAGATAATCAAAAGACCAATGTTATGGGTCTAAACTGTGAATCTAACATTACAGATGTCAGGTCAGTTCTTACTTTTTGTTAGAAATTAAAAACTGTGCCTCTTTAGTTTTTTTTTTTGTGTCTTCGAATCCTTAATTATATCTTATTCGCATGTGAGGAGGACTTCAAGGAACTCACATAAATTGATAAAGTCACTGCTACAAAGGTTTTTAGTTTAACAATCTTTAATTATATTCTTTTATTGGATATGGAAGTTTGTATAGAATTGCAGATTACTTGGTGGTTTTGTCAAAAAAATATAACATTTGTTAAAAAAAAATTTAAATGTAATGTAATATTTTGAACATGAGTTACTTTTTTTTCTTTATTTGGAATTTTGTCCCAATGAGTTATCTTGTAACAAAAGATTTTAATGATGTTTTTTAATATAAATATAATATAATTAATTTATAAAATTTATATTTTTAATAATTAAATATATAAATTGATGGTCTAATTTTTTATTTTTACCCAAAATCTCTAAATGTTTGGGGCCGAGCGTGGGTGAGCTGGTAGTTGCAGGCTTGCAGCTAGAACTTGGACACGTAACGTTTAAAATTGAAAAGGCATCCCAGTCATACACCGACCAACCAGATCTAGGAAATCTGCCGAGTCACCTCAGCCATCGGCAGTGAAGTTAATATGTAGGTGGCTCCCATGCCAATATGAATATGCCATGCATGGGGCAGGACATGTGAACATGCCACCAACATCGCCTTCTTCCCTACTAAAACCTGCACGTAAAATCTGAATTCGATCATGCGCCATGTGAAACATCCAGTTTATATACATGCCATTGCTTTAGCTTCATTAACGAGAAATTAGTACTATAAATTTGTTGGTTTATATATATATATATATATTATGATAGGTGATGCCAGGTTTTAATTAATGACATGTGGTACGTTGATATTATTTTATAATTAATGACATTCAAAAACTAAACATATCAATTTTGTCTTATTCGTGATTTAGAATAGTAGATATGCATGTAAATAAAGTGGGTGGTGGGCCTGGCGGCCTGGCGCCTGGCGGGACGCGATTTGTAAAGCTAAAACAAATTAAATGGGTTGGTTGACTGAGCATGAATGTACGCTTCTTAATTCTTATTGGGATCCAAATTCGAGTCCATAATTGCATGCAATTAATTATTTCATTATGATAAATTATTTTTTTTTGTTTGTTGCGATTAGGAATTTAGGAATTAGAAAAATATAGTTTAATGATGATGATGATCTTGAGTCTTGGGGCAAATTAATCAGTTTTGTAGTATTTTTATGAGTTAGAAAATACATGCATGCACGTCCAGTAAGATGGCCTAATCATGAGCATTCTCTTTGGAACTACACCAACATTTTTTTTTAAGCTTCTTTGCCAACTGACTGTATTATTGATACTGTCTATACTAGAGGCATGATATCATTATTTGAACATGATATATATATATATATATATATATATTTTCATATAATGAAATATCAAAGTCACTTCATTTGTTTATTCAGCATTATTAGTTTTTAGTTATTAGTATAAGCATCAATATAGCCTTCATTATCAGTAAAAATTATTCCGAATTTGGCTTTATAAAAAATAAAATAAAGAAAAGACATTTTATCCTCAGTGAAATTATGAACTCAAGTTTCTCGGTTCATAATCATTAAATTATTTATTATCATATATCGGTAATATTGCTGATATTTCAGTTGATATTTCGCCAAAATGGGAAAGCCATATTGAAATAGAGGGTGAAGATTTTTTTCTCCCAATATCAACAATTTGGTGAAATATCAATAGAAATCGGTGAAATTGGCCAATATTTCATAAAATCCATCGACATCCAAATTAAAACAAATAAAAAATTGCGCAAGTTTCTCAGTTCTCATCTATGGCTGAACAGTAGTAGACCAAATAAGACCAAGTTGAGGGGGAAAAAAATTGCTACCTATTTTGCAGAGGCTTTATAACCCACACCTGATGTCTTCAATGAATTTGGAAACTCATCATTCCATCATTGAAATTGAGACCAGAATTCTCTTTAAATTGGGAAATTTCATCCAAGAGACAAACTAAAAGAATTGAGACTTTCTTCTCCATCTCCCCCCCTCTCTGTCTTACCGCCCTCTCTCTTTCTCTATGCGAGCAGCAGCAGCAGCGGCAGTTGGGTCCATCTTCACCTCTTCAGTCTTCACCTTAGCAACGGGCAGTGGCTGATAGGACTTTAATTAAACTTTATTTTATATTATTTTTTAAATTATTTGTATTTATTTTTTAATGTTAAAATATCAAATAATTGGAAAAAATAATATATTTTGTGAGAAATTTACAGTAATAAATAAACTTTGGAAATCTGAGTATTTTGACTAAATGGTCAAGCGTGAGAAATTTACAAAAATAAAATAAATAAATTACATATACTTAAATTACGGATTTATTTAAATGTATAGTCCTAAGCATATCAGTGGCTTGTAGTTGGAGGGACAGAGGCGGCCATCCTCACCTTTTCAGCTTCACCTCGTGGAAGACATCCATGATTGTAAGTTTTGCCTTTTAGGAAGGAGACTAAATGTAGGCTTCACCATTTGGCCCAAAAGCCCATGGGCTTATGGGAGCCCGATAAGCCCGATGGACAAAAGCCCAGCCCGACCCGCTATGGGCCGTGGGCCGGCCCGGCCCGAGAGTTAGCGGGCTGGGCTTGGGCTTATGGTGTTCAAACCCGATAGGCCCGATAGGCCCGAGCCCGATAAAGCCCGATAAGCCCAACCCGACCCGCCCGTAATAAACCCGACTCATAAGCCCGAAAATATAAAATACTCATTATTTAAAAATTAATACTCAACCCATTCTTAATACTAATATTTCAATCCAAACCCAAATCTCAGCCCCAAGCCTACCTAATTTATTTTAAAAAGCTTAATATGCAATACCCAATACCTAATACAAACCCTAATCACCCCTCCACCTACTTAATAGGCCAAACGTTTTTGCATATTTGAGTATTTTATTTTAACGAGGCCACGTTTTTGCACCCTTGAGTATTTTTTTTCATTATTAATATTTTTTTAATGCATATATATTTTTTGTAATTTTAAAATTTGAGACATAGTTTATTACAAAAGCCCACTTAAACCCGATCCAAGTGGGCTTAATAGGCCCGACCCGAAAAGCCCGATATAAACCCGGCCCGATAAAAGCCCGTGGGCTCTTTTTTATGTCATTAAGCCCGCCCGGCCCGGCCCGCAAATTTAAAAATTATTTAATAAGCCCGGCCCGGCCCGGCCCAAGCCCAAAAAATTTGGGCCGGGCTTGCCCGACCCGGCCCAATGCCGAACCCTAACTAAATGGATGAATATGTAACTTACTATTTTTTTCATTTTTTGCTTTTAGTCATAATGTGAAACTTCATTAAGAAAGGAGATGGAGAAACTACACCCATGCCGACACGAATAACTCATAACAATAACCTAGAAGCCATTGAACAACACCCCCCTATATAAAAAGGGCAACCAACAGACCGCCTCCAAGAGGGGTCAGAGCCTCGTTGTAACGACCCGTCCCAAATTTCAGGTTTAGATTAGTGACTAATCACGATTAGTGAGGTTAATCGGTGATTAGTTGGGCGAAATCGAACGAACGATGCAAAATGACCGTTTTGCCCCTAGGCGGTGGCAAAACGTTGACTTTTCAATCGGGCGATCAAATGGACTTTAACCGATCACCGTGATGTAGTTCGTGACGACACGAGTTCATAGACAGGTGGCACGTTCAATTCCGACGTTCGAGGATGAAGTTATGACGTTCGAGGAGGAAATTATGACGTTCGGAAGTTTAGGGGCATTTTGGTAATTTTGGTTAAAAAGGGTCAAATGTTGACTTTTTGACCGGGAGGTCCGATGGCCGAGGGCCGAAGACCGTTACGTAGATGACGACGATACGAATCCGTAGACAGGCGGCACGTCAAATTCGGACGTTCGACGACGAAGTTACGGTTCACGGAAGTTTCGAGATACTATTTACGGCGACACGTTTTACGAGACAAAAAGTGCAGTTTTGTCTCTAGTGGGCCCAGATATTTGTCCTGATGCCAATGGATGAGTGACAAGTGTCACCCATCCAATGGACACCCAAATTGATTCATGCACCGTGCTTTCCATTCCATTTTCCCCATTTCAAAACCTTCTTCCCCGATCTCACTTTCTCACCATTTCTCTCCATCTCTGTGCAAACCAAAACCCATCCATTTCAACCAGGACTGAGACCAGAGAGTGGGGAGGATGTTGGAAGCAGTGGCCGGCCCAGGAAGGCGCCGCCATGGGCGGTGGAGCCACGAACCCGTGCGGGTGCACGGTAAGGCCATTTTTCCCCTTTTAATTGATTTCGATATTATGGTTGTTTTTGGACGATTAGGATGAGTTAGTTAGGTTGCTAGGACAGTTTTAAGGCGGTTTTGGTGGTGGTTGACAGCTGAGAAGCTGTGGGAGGAAAATGGAAAAACTGAACCGTGAGGTTCAAAAATCAAACCTCGGGTTCTATGGGTTTTTCTTTGTTTTGATCATCCAAACATGTTCCTAGGATCATATTAGGAAGTTTAGAATCGATTAGGAAGAAAAAGGACCGAAAATGAGGGAGTAGGAGGGCCGGACCGGTCACGCCGGTCCAGCTGGACTAGACTACACAGTCGAACCGGCCGGACCAGTCTGTCGCAGGGAAGAAGACGCACTGTGCAGTGGCGCGTGAGGCCCACGCGCAGTGCACTCCCAGGGCGCGTGAGGGCGCGTGGCAGGGAATCTTGGGAAGGTTCCAACATGTGAAATCATCTATTCGATGTAACGAACATTTTGTAACTGGTTTCGTGTCGATCGGACACCGTCTCGATAATGTTCGGGGCATCAGAAGGTTGGGGATCGGAATTAAAAATAGTTAAAAGTTTGGGAAAATTACGGGGCTTTGGTAGGAGGTTAATTAAGTAGTTAGTAACCTTCTATTAAAATTTGGACAGGTTTGGGAATCCCGGTGACGGTGATCGGCTCGGGGAGCCGTATGACACTCAAATCGAGGCGGCAGCTCGGACGGTCTGTGAGTGAACCTTGTTTTCTAAATTGGTGCATGCAAAAATTTTTATTATATGTTTTATTACATGTTTGATGATGCCATGGGTGCATTTGTATGTGGTTACGTATAAGCACGTATTTCAAGGTTTCGGCCTTATACGGTGCTTATACGGGTCTGTATTTCTTTATTGATTTAAGTGATTTGGTTTTGGATTTCTAAAAGGATAAACTATGGTATAAGACCCATTTGGTTTTGTCTCGGGCATATGACGCTATTTACGACCTTCGGGTCTAAATCGTGGTCCTGACGGGTGCTATGTGCACGGCGATCGACGATACGACGCTCGCCTTCGGATTGGGATGTGTTCCTTCTGGAGAGGTCACGATGCACGATTCGTGGTCGGGCAGCCTGGGGAGGCTCAACTTCGGAGTGCTGACGGTTCAGGTGATCGATCGGTGATGAGTGCACCATGATCTTGTGGTGGTCGCGTCGGTTGATATGTTCACGGCGACATACCAGGATTGAGGGCGGTCCTGGATGGATGGTTGAACGCATCACTATGATCGGAGTCGTGACTGACCCTTAGATATCGGGCACGGTGCCCAGTTGAGTCATATGTTCGGGCACGAGACCCAGTTGTTTTACACTGATGATTTCGGGTCAGGGACCCTAGATGGATTTCCAAGTTCATTGTGGTTCAGGACGGTTTATGAGTACCAGCATGAACCCTTGTCAGGTCATTATGGTACATGACGGTTTATAGGAACCGACATGAACCCTTGTATGGATGTTATGGATCATGACGGTTCAAGGGAACCGGACATGAATGTTTATGTTATGTATATATATATGTATTCATATACCTTCCTTTACTTCTATTATCTCCTCCGGGGAGGGTCGTTGGCCTGGGTGGACCTCGGAGTAATCACAGAGCACCGACTGAGTGGAGTCACCCCCCAGTTGGGTTCTGTCACGACCCGACCCATCTAACACAATATTGTCCGTTTTGGACCCAGCCCTCACGGTTTTGTTTTCGG
Organism: Prinsepia uniflora; assembly: GCA_032719365.1. Classification (NCBI taxonomy): domain Eukaryota; kingdom Viridiplantae; phylum Streptophyta; class Magnoliopsida; order Rosales; family Rosaceae; genus Prinsepia; species Prinsepia uniflora. Next base: position 10,804,830 of record CM064861.1, read on the forward strand.
GAGCTCATGTGCAACTTCCCAGGGGGTCACCCATCATGGAATTACACCAGTCTCAACTCGCTTAACTTTGGGGTTCCAATCCCCCCCAAAGCTACTGAGCTCCCAAAAGGCCTTGTGTTAGATAGATATGTGTCCACACATATAAGGTACTTCAGCTTTCCCTCCCCGAGCGATATGGGATCGTTCACCGATCTTACCTTTCCAAGCTCACGGGTCTTGCTCATCGTTCTTGCTTCTCAAGTTCACGGGTCTTGCTCACCGTTCTTGCTTCCAAGACCGGGTCTTACAATCCACCCCCCTTGGGGCCCAGCGTCCTCGCTGGCACACTTCCGATCGGGGTCCAGCTCTGATACCATTCTGTCACGACCCGGCCCATCTAACACAATATTTTCCGCTTTGGACCCAGCCCTCACGGTTTTGTTTTCGGGAGCTCATGTGCAACTTCCCAGGGGGTCACCCATCATGGAATTACACTAGTCTCAACTCGCTTAACTTTGGGGTTCCAATCCCCCCCAAAGCCACTGAGCTCCCAAAAGGCCTTGTGTTAGATAGATACGTGTCCACACATATAAGGAACTTCACCTTTCCCTCCCCGAGCGATGTGGGATCGTTCACCGATCTTACCTTTCCAAGCTCACGGGTCTTGCTCATCGTTCTTGCTTCTCAAGCTCACGAGTCTTGCTCACCGTTCTTGCTTCCAAGACCGGGTCTTACAGGTTCCTTACTCTCAGGAAGGCTATGATTACTATTACCTCGGGTAGGGTCAGTGGACTGCGAACATTGATCTTGACTTTGAGAAGACTCGGATTGAGACCTGGGTAGCACGCGCGTAGCTTTGGAAACCGTGACAAGATTGATTGTGTGAATTATATGTATATATGATGTATGCTATATGAGATATATGATATGATGTATGATGTGCGTTTACACAGGTTTTGGGCAGTGGCCCGTATAGTTAGTTTCTTATGATTTGGGCTGAATCCCTTATGGATTTGGACAGTGGCCCGTGTACTTGATTTCATTATGGTTTTTCTGGATAAATGGTTTTCGAATGCATGCATACTTTTTAGTGAAGGGTACCAATGTCTTCTCGTTAAAATGTTTTTATAAACTCTTATTTTGTCCACTCACAGCTTTTAATGTTTTGACTGCCCTTCAGGTTGACATCGGATGTGGACTGTAGCAGAGACCGAGATATCACATACCTCCTCCGGATCCTGGCGTACTCTGATAGCCCGGGAGGGCAAAGGTCGGAAATATCCCTTTTTTAACACTTCGTGTCAGACGGGAATAGGGTCATCCTGCACTAATCCTGGGGGGATTGGGATGGGTCCTGTCACTCGTAGCCATGAACATGAACTTCACGAAGAGGGACACGAAAATCCATCCTTGTTTAGAATATGCACCAAAGAGGATAGGGATCTGTGAAGCCAGGTTTCCGGTGACAGGACCCCAGGACCTCACCCGGAGAACAACATTTATAACATATTCAAGTTCTGCTCCCGTCTGAAAGGTAACCTAAAATACCAAATAAATCCTCGAACCCTATCAGACAAGAGATACTTGCATACTCGTGTGCTCATGCCTCTACTCCATAAGCAACCTCAATTCTCGTGCAGCGGCCCTAGAGGGTTTCAAAATCAAGAGAAATGTGTGAGTGGACGAAAATAAAGTTCGAAACATATTTAATTTCCCTCAGTTTTATAAAACTACGCATGCGTCAAGTTTACTAGGAAAACAACAATCTTGAAGTACGTGCCATAAACAGAAATCAGTGATATCAGAAAATCTGTCTATCTAAATCCATATCAAGTATCAATATAACATCAGTCATACCAACACATAACCATAGTAATCACACTGAACCTGTCAAACATACTGAATTCAGCAATATACCGAAACAGCCAACCATATCAACTGACCTAACTTCGATGCCTGCAAGATGAATCATCATGTCAATGTGCACTACCGGTAGGTTAATATCACTAAAGAATTACGAAGCCCAGCTCGACGTCCGAGTCACGGTCCTAGGCTCAGAAATTATAGAGCATTATCTCGACGTCTAAGACTACGCACTAGTCTCGGGAATTACAGAGCACTACCTCGACGTCCGAGACCGTCCAACCAATCGGCATCTCGAGAAGGATTTCCACATCACATCACAATCACACATATCCATTATCATATCACAAATATCAGGAAAACATTTCCATAATCCAAACCAAATTCAGAAACCCAAATCAATAGCAAAACCCGGGTCTAAGCCCAACTCGCAAGCATGTTAAAAACCTCGTAAAACGACCATTAAGATATTCCATTAAATCAAATAAAATCTCAATTCACCAACACCACCAAAATCATATAAACATGGCATATCCAGTATAAAACCAATCCCCAAACCCAGTGTCAAACCAGAACACAATATGCAATTCCTCGTAAAACGTGCAAAATTGTAATTACCATAAAAATTACCAAAAATCATGTAAAATCATATAAATTGTGCTTAAACCATAATTAGGTAAAACACATTATAAATCATGGAAAACCATATAGAAAATGCATGCATAGGATTTAGGAAAAGAAAGTCCACTCACACGTACTTTTTACACGACCGAATCGAACTATACATTTTTCCGTAAAATCTTAGGACATCAATTCCTGCCACAAATCACCTTGAAGGGCCACTAACCACCCTAATTTACTAATACGAGAATCCCTTAATTTTTTGGGATTTTTAAACGAATTAAACCGGATCCTAAATATTCGAACAATCAAAACTGTCCCGAGACGATATCTGATCGCCTCAATGGACTAAGGTTGATATTCTTTATTCAAATTCTTATTTGAATCAAAATCATTTTATTCTGTTATTAGTGTTTGCTTATCTTTACAAGCTTCCTAAAAGCATTGCTTGGAGCATAGGTAATGGAGTTGAACGAAAATGCTTGATTTCTAAGTTGCACAAGGTATGGCTGCCTCTCTAAAATAGTCTAGGAGACTGAACTTGATATTGTTTTGTAATTGAACTCAGAAATTTAGTGGAATGGATGTTCAGCTGAGAGACTCCCAATTTTGTTTGAGGAAGATTTCTAGGTATCAAGTTCTTTGCATTATTTGTTTAGTTGGTTTGATTAATTGCTTATGATTCATTTGACTGATTATGGAATAATCTCATGCACTCACATTGTCACAAAGAACTAGCACATGACTGCCTACATTGACAGAGCTTTTGATTACTTAAGTTCTGACTATGTGATTGATTTTTATGTAGGGGTATGTGTTGAATATGTATATGCATGTATAAAAGATAAATTGTTTGCCGATTTGAATATGGGTTGCTTGCTGTGATCTTGTGGCGAGTCATAAGATTCTTTGAAATAGAATTGATATCCAACTTTTAAAGCCTATTTCAACCGCATCCTTAGTACGTTTTTGGGTTTCTTTTCAATTTATATACATTAAATACTGATCTTTTAAGAGTGTCAAATAAAAAATATAAAAAGATATTACATTATGCAATAAATAAACATACCATTATGAGTTATATAATTAAGGCTACATTGTAGTTATTGTCCCTAAATTATACCATAATTTTTAAGTTTCATCCCTAAAATTTAAAATTAGTTGTTATGCTCCTTCAATTATGTTATATTTGTACTAGTGGTCCTTTCATTTAATTCAATCTAAATTTTATGTTAATTTCAAGAGTAAACTTGGTAATTCAACTCAACTCATTAAAAAAAAAATTAACTAAAAATTAATGACAAAAATTAAATATATGATTCAGCATATATATATTTTTTCAATTTGTGATTCAATAATTCAAATAACATTTATTTTTTCTTATCGTTCTACGTTTTCCTCACTTTTGTTTCTTTTTTCTCCTAATTATATTTTGTTATTTAGTTTAGTTTATAAATATTTGTGTGCAATTACCAAATTCATCTTGAAACAAACATAGAATTTGATAAAATTAATGGGAAGGATCATAAATACAAATATAACATAATTGGCGACCCCAACAACTAATTTTGAAGTTTAGAAATGAAAATTAAAATCATATTATATATAATTTAAAGATGATAGCAATCATTAAACTTATAATTAAAGTATTGATGTATGAAGCATATATATATATATATATTGTGCAAATTATGCATGTCTTGTTTATTATTTAATTGAAGCTTACCTATGTATGATAAGAGTGTGTGTGACCAACTGATTAAGCAAATGGACAGATCGAAGAGTACTACACCAATGGATTCCGTACCCCATTGATAAGCAAAGGGACTCTTTCCATCATCTCTTGCTATCGGCTACTAATTAATCACCCTATGATAATACATCATTAATACTTATGGATCACTCTAATTATAATCTGCAGAACATAGCAACATGCATTTTATTTTGCTAATGAATTGGTTTCATAGGTCGACTCTGTGTGTTCTTGTTCTAAATTATGCATCGTCCAATAATTTTTGACTTTGTCATTTATATATATGTATATATAATCCCTAATTAATTCCACTTTTAATAAGAAAGGATTGCTAGTAGTGTACGGATCTAGAAGAAGCATGCCACGTCCTCAGAACGTACGTACAAGATTCCACACAGCTTCATTTTTTACATAATTATTGAATTATATCTCCATATATAAATATGTATATGACATTATGACGTATGTGATTACGTACCCCATCTCAATTATATGATATCTTCATGGGTAGCATGATGAATTGCATGTCATTTTCGTAAACAGTCCTCGCAACAACATGATCATATTCGTTTCATTACTTTTTTGATGATATTTCTGTTGTCTGAAAATTGTCTAAGTAATTGTTCTCGACCAGTATTTATTTCATTTGTAATTGTATACAACATTGTTAGACACAATTATTATTATATATGATTTATAAAGTAATAAGAAATCAACAAACAAAAAATATAAAGAAAAAATTCTACCACAAATACAACGTTGTTAAACACAAGAAATCAACAAACAAAAAATATGAAGAAAAAATTCTACCACAAATACCCGATTTACAATGCATGTATTGTTGAAATAAAAACTTATAGAGAAAAAAATAAGCATTGAACAACTAACTTCTATTACAACCGACCTTGATTCGACCTAATTAACTTTTTCTACATCCTAACGCCTCGTTTGATATACTGTATTGTACTGATTATTTCAGTCGGATAGATTAATCTGTCCACCAAATAGATTGATTATTTAATCGGGCCTTTAGTGCTCTACATGATTAAAACACCGACTATATTATATTGATCAAATTATGCTATAGTAGATGATGAAACATTTATATCATAAATATTAATTATGTATATTAATATTAATAATTTATTTTAATTAATTAATTAATTATTATTACTATTTATTAAATTATAATTTATTATTATTATTGTTATTATTATTATTACACATTTCAAGATTACTAGTCATCCGACTATTATCAAACACTGATTTCGTATTATATTATTCTATTTAGTCCCTTATACAGCATTCCAAACGTAATCTAAATGACTTACATGCGGAAAAGTTGGTGATTTAAGGCTTAATGCACGAGTTTGTAATAAAAAATCCATTATCAAAATTTACGGTTAATGTATCTATTCAATTGAGCCACCATCAAATAATATAGAAATTAATTTCTTAAAGACACTTAAAATCAATATCCTCTCGGATGCGCGATTGTATTAGCAGTATTTAGCACCCACCAAATCGATCATGGCCGCAAGACTTGACTGGACTCATGCAAACCTTTATAGATTAGTTGAATGATGAAAAAGATATATTAGTTGGAGTGAGAAGAAAGCTGGGAACATGAAAGCAGCATGCCATGTGATTAAAAAGGGTTGTGATCAGAATTCAGAAGGCAAATCATCAATGGCCCAATGGATCTCGTAGCTCCTCTCTTCTCCTCTCCTCTTCCCCCGACTTATCATCCATCAGAACGTCCTCCACATTTCTGCTTTCCATGTGATCTTTCACAGTTTTCTGCATCACTTACTTTGTCCAATCACAAATCACAACAAAGCCTCTCGACTTTGGGCTCCACCCACAACCCTTCCACTCTCCCACTTCGTCTACAAATCGCTGCAACCCTCCGTCCTCTTTTGAGCAGAATGGTGAGCTCTTACGAACAGAAGTGGGCCTGAATGGAGCTTCTAGGACTGTGTTGAACTGTTGACTGAAGCTCTCTTTGTCCATCTAATCTTGATTTGCTGTACACGTACATTCTATCACCACAAACATCAACCTTTTTATATTTATTATTAGTTTTTCATGTTTTTTTTTTTTTGTAATTATTATAACCATGCATGCATATGTGGTTCCTTTTTTCCATCTACAATTCGAATGTGGATGCACATTTAGAAGAGATTAATTCTTTTCTAGATTAATGAATGATGTTTTATTTTGTTTTCACATATTTTTTATGTGATTTAAAGCCAATTGAACATGTGGATCGGGTGAAGCAATTAGTAGACAGAGTGTGTTGGGACCTGGGACAACACCTGCAGAGACTGGGCAAAAAAAGGACATGTTGAAGATAGAGAAAGAGGAGTAAAGCCATCAATTCAGATCCTTATATATTTTGTTGAGACCAAGAAAAGAGAGAAACTACTCTTCTATTTTGTGAACATCATGTTGGCCCTTCAATCTTGCCCCAGTAAATCTGTAAAGGCCAAGATCTGTGTTAATTTCTAGGAATCTTTGTGGTTGGAAGTAATACACAGCTGATGATCAAAGGACTCCACTCCATCCCAGTGTCTATGCACCCCTTAGCCCCTAGGCTGGGGCCTCCTCCCCTCCATTCTCAAGTCCCATCCCATCAAACATGCTGTAAAGCCCTACATATATCTCTATTATATATATTTTGAAGTATTACAAAGAAAAATAGAAAAATATTATTGAATTGTAAATCACTCATACTATACATTATGAGTGAACACGGTGCGATTCGATATGGATATTAGTAATATTCAAATCAAAATTGTTAAAATTTTGACGGTTCGATACAATTTGAATTTTCTAAAATTAGAAATGAAACGATTTCGATTCAAACCTTACTAACGGTTTGATTTGGATCTAAACGAAAAAAAAAAATAAGTATATTAAAAAAAATAAGGATATTTAGATCTTAAAAAATAGTAAGAATATTAATTTTTATTTAAAAAAGTAAGAATATTTAAAAAACAGTAAGAATATTAAAAAAAAACATTAAGTATATTAAAAAAAGTAAGGATACAAAAAAAAAATAATTAATACTCAAAATTTTGTATATTAATTTTGTGGAGAATTGGATTGCAAATATTATCACTATATTAAAATTTAGCAAACAAACATTACCACTTAATAATCTTTTATTATACTTTTATTCAAATATACATATATTTATCTGGGTATATTTGAGTATTTTTTTTTATTTTTTATTAATAATAGATTCAAAAATTAATAACGCTTTGACTTTTATCTGGGTATACTTTTCTCAACCCGTTTGACTTTTATCCAGTCAAACTTAAATCGTTAGATAAATAACGGTTTAAAGCAGATCTGTTAGCGGTTTCAAATGATTCGTGCCCACTCCCAGTACACACAAAGTCGTACTATATGTGAGTATATATAGTGTAAAGCCTTATGTATTATTTTGGATGGATACTTTGAACCATCTGCTCATTATAAGTAGGAGTGGACACGAATTCATTAAAACCGCTAACCAATCAGTTGGTGTCTATAGTTGAGGACAACCACATAGATACTAATCAACCTTAGCTAACAACCATTCAAAGAGTTTGATATTGTCTCATAAATGGGAACAATACTATAAGGTTCGTTGGTGTCTAAAATTAGACTAGATAATTTACTCTATTCAAAATACATTAAACGAACAATCGAATTTTGATGATTTGAAGTTGATATAAAAAATGGGTTATTTGCAAGCAAGCCGCAATCCACATGAAGTGTGCAACTGCCTGCGGATGATAATGATGAGCACCAAACCCTAATTTCAAAATTCCACCGTCTTGCACCTCTCTCACTGAAGTGCAGCCTCTAAAACATGCGAATCTCCACACAACTATTTACTGGAACGTGTTTGTGACCAAGGATCATGTGAAAATATTGGAAAAATTCAATGCAGTTTCACAATTTTCCAAAGTAAAATATTCTTCAATTAAATTTTAAATGTCTCCTCCGCCGTACGCAGTTTGAAGGTACCTAATTACCTTTTATCTTGTCACGTAGCTATAAATAAATATCAGTTTCACCCACTACGATCTGATCGAATCTATACAATCAGATCCAAACTACCATTTGGCAAATTGGCAAGTCGTAATCATTTGGGTTTAGAATAGAATATTTGAGATCTTTTGCACATAAGATCTACAATGCGCTAATTTTTCGACATTCATCACTACAAGAATGAAAGATCCAATAGTATGTCAAAATTTCAGGTATTCAAATTTACAGCATTTCCTGTCCTGATCTTCAAAACCTCTGATTCATACAATTCTCCAATCATTTGCCATGTCAACAACTGAACAGGTCACGCAGTCTGATACCTAGTTCTTGAGCCGGTTTTGGATCCAATATATGATATACAAATCCTAACTTCTAAAATGAACCTAAGTTTGGTATGGGAAATACTCAAAAACCCTCATGAAATGGTAAGCCTTGGAATAGTGCTGACTTACCATTTCTGCTGAGCATTAAGCAATATTGACGATGCCAATACCCCACCACCAAAGAACTAGTGGAATAAGGGCCAGAGGAGCTAAGGTCTTGAAGCAATTACTATTCAACATATTTGACGGGCTGACAAGCAATACCGCTCGCATATAAACTGCTGCAGGTGACCATGCTTACAATCATTCCTCACTGATACGTGAAATTATGGATCTGTGAGCTTTCGGGTTTTCATAGCTTGCAGTCTTGCAGACAGCATGATGAGGTGTTAATTATTCTGTCACCAAATAGGGGAGTGTTAGGAAGAGCTCAGCTAAACACATATACAGAAACATAATTACATAGCTGGTCTGACAAGAGAATTTCGCTTACCCGTAAAGATCACAGTCATGGACAAAATGTTACTTGGATGACATGATCCAGTAAAACGAATCTACGTTTCTTCTCAATTGACAACCTCTTGAAGTAAAAGAACATCGTCACGTGGATGAGCTTCTTCTACCTGAACTAGAACTTCATCTCCAATTTCTGATCCTACAGACACCCACATAGAAGATTGAAGCCCCACCTGCAAAATTCACGTTTGGCACAATTGACGTAAGTGCAACAAATCACCAATGATCATCTAGTGATCAGAGCTGGAGAGAAAAGGGAAAACACAAAGAAAAAGGCTAATCAATTGAAGTATACTAAATATGTCCATAATAAACCTGCAAAGGCGTCTAGATAACTATAATAAGTCATTGCTTTAATATCAACTGCACAACAGATTATTTGGATACTGTATTTTGCATGTATGTGTGAGCAACGAGTCTAGTCAAATGAAGAAAAGGAATTAAAATATATAATGACACGGTTACCTCAACTAGCAATACGGCAGCAGTCCGATCTTTAATGAACCTAAGTATCAACGCACGGTATTTTTTTTCTTTTGACTGCCTTCTCAGATATTCTAATGTCCAGTATCGAAGACTGCTGCTAAACAGCTTCTTTGCTACTCTAACATTCATGTTTACAATAGATGCCATCCCTTCCAACTGACCAGCTGAGAAAGGAGGAGATTTCCCAAGGAGGAATGCTTTGACCTACATAAAAGATGTATTCACCAATTCTTAAAAACATAAGCTGAACAATTTGTCTGAATACTGTACTAGAACATTAATTAGAATATAGCACACAACAATCATAGCACTTGACCCTGCTGCCTCCTACACCTAACTCTCTGAACTTGGCTTTTAGGAACTAATACAATTTAATTAATAAGGTTAAATAACTGTGCTTTATTAACCACGACCCTAATACACATAAATTTCAATAGATGAGGTGAATCACCACCAGCTTTCCCTCCAGATTAAACTCCCCACCAGAAGAATAAGGCCAAATATAGGATTTAATATATACACAAAATGCTTGAAATATAGGTTATCCTATATGCCCAGATACCGTCCCACCGAGGAAACATAGATGGAAATATGATTTAATTTCCTTTGCACATCTGCTTTTTTTCTTTTCTAAATTTAAAAGGAAAATTCACTTTCCACAACTCTTTTAAGCAAAAGACTCCACATAACAGTTAGGAAAGCTGATTATCCATTCATGAACCACGTAGCTTTCTTGTCAGAATGCACAAAAAAAATGTGAATAGAGATCGAGCTTTGTTGACAGCAGAACCCATTCCAGATAGGGTCAACATTTGAGATTGTAGTTTATTATGAGCTACGAGTGGACGGAAGAAACTCACTTGATAATGAGCTAGTAGATCCATATATCTACGGATGGGAGATGTGAATTGAACATAACCAGGAAGTCCTAAAACCCCATGGCGTATAGGTTTCCTGAAATCAATTTCAGCAGCGCGCATTAATTTAACGAGAGCAGAGCTTCTAACAGGTCCTTCTGGAAGATGTGCAAATCCAGACGTGTCTATGTTTGATTGGGGCTGTCCTCTGTAGGGTAAAGGAATGTTATTGCTAGAACCAAAAGTGGCTACAACTTCTCCACAGAGTATCATCATCTCAGTGACCAATCGCATTGCAGGGTCTGCCTGGTTTTCAACATACAGATTAATTACAGGCTCTGGATCCTCTGGATTAACCACTTTGATGCGTGCTTCCAATGTGGCTGTGTCAATTGCACCCTGAGAAATGAACATATATATTGTCACAGAAGATTTGGAGGGTTACTGATGTAACAAGGCTACAAACTCTCTTGTTGAGGCCTTAGGAGATATTTTTTCGACCTTTCACAACCTTAATGATTTTGCACGGTAGGATCCACACTATATTAGAATCTCCATAGAGTCCATGTTATGGATGATACAACCATGAAAATAACTGTTAACTGCAGGATAATGAGCCACGAATGAAATCTATTGGAACTCTGAATCATACAACGACTAAGGCTTCAGAACGAAATTTGATCTAATTAACTCCAACCTGATCACGACGCCATATCGACCGAAGAGTCGCAGCCTCAGACAGGATTTTCAGTTCAGCCTCTTCTTCCAAGTTCAAATGAAGAAGTTCAGATGCACTCTCATACGTCAACATGTATGTTGGTCTAATGATTGAGTTGTCCACTGAATATTCTGCAATGCTATTGAACCACATAGAGAGAAAAATAGAGTTCATTATAAAACTTTAGATGCAAAAAAGAAAACCAACCTCTAACTAAGAAAAAGTATATTGTTTCAAAGAAATAACCACTATACTTTCTAGATAATTGTATAACCATTGCACTATATATATATATATCCAAAAAGGTGGGAACATTCAACATAGCTAGCTGGAAATCTAGACGGCTCTCAGGTATGTTTGGATGTCACATGAAAAATCTAACAACTCTGAAATTCCAGACATGAGTTTAGCACACAGGTTGCAGTTGACTCATTACCATAAGAGACATAAATTTGGAAGTAGCATAAAACAAAGTGGCGCTTTTGTTATATTTAGAATGATCGTATTTTCTATTAAGGACCCTGCCGAATCACAGGAGATTGAGAAACCTCCTTCCTGATTCGGCTGTTCCAATCTCTACAGGAATCAATCTTGATTCCTTCCTATTATATTCAATTCCTTCCTACTGTATTTCTTTCCTAGTTAGTCTCTACCACTACATACCTAGTTAGGACTCTACTTGTATATACCTTGTTAGGACTCTGTTAATTCTTTGTATAAATAGGGCCCTACTGTAAACCAAGTTAATCAATCAAAACATAAACAGAAATCTGTTTATCAATACCTTTTATGGTATCAGAGCATCTAAGCTCCACCGAGTAAAAAAAAAAAACAAACAAACAAAACCCTAATCCCTAAAATCCTCAGTTTCCATGGCCGCCGCACCCAACCCTGCCTCGGCTACCTCTCTACCCCCACCACCACTACAGCCCGCCGTCGACCCTGCCCTTCCGCCCTCCCTCATCACTATCAATGCTGCAGCCCAGCTTCCTGTCAAGCTCACATCCACCAATTATTTTCCTTGGCGTGCCCAATTTCATGCCCTTCTCCTTGGGTATGATCTCATGGGGTTTGTGGATGGCTCTCATCCCTGCCCCCCTAAAACTGAGCCTGCACAACGTGCCTTCTGGCTACGCCAGGACCAACTCCTCCTCCACGGCATCCTGGCCTCTGTCTCCCCTCAGGTTATCACTCTTATTGCCGCTGCCCCCACCTCTGCTGCTGCTTGGCAGTGTCTTACCCACATCTATGCCAGCAAGGCCCGTGGCTGTGTTCTAGGCCTTAAGGAGCGTCTCCATCTCCTTCGCCGTGGTGAACGACCTGTCTCTGATTACTTGCTGGAAGTTCGCCTCATCTCTGACGAACTTGCTGCAATTGACACCCCCCTTGCAGATGATGACCTACTCCTTTATGTTCTCAACGGGGTAGGCCCTCAATTTAAGGACATCACCGTTGCTGTCCGGTCCAGGGACACTGCTGTGTCCTTTGAGAACTTACATGATATGCTTGTCCAGCATGAGGAAGCCACTAACCGTGACAGCACACCCCCTTCTTCGGCCATCACTGCTAATGTCTCCCACCATACTCGCCGATATTCCTCACCCCGTGCTGCTTCCACCCCTAACAGTGGCCGCCCCCAACCACTCCCTCAAGGCGCTCCTCGCCCTTCTGGCCACCGGTTCTCCTCTTCCGGCAGCTCGGGCACCAGCCAACGTTCCCCCAATTCTCCCACTGGCTACCGTGGCTTCTGCCAGTGGTGTGGAACTCAGGGACACAGCGCCAAACGCTGTCCACAACTTCAGTTCCCTGCTCACAGTCCTCCCGTGGTCAACTCTACCCTGCAGGCCCCCTCTCCAACCTGGATTTTGGACTCTGGTGCCTCACACCATGTCGCTGGTAACATCCAAAATCTTTCAGATGCCCAGCAGTACCATGGCCAGGACGAAATCATCTTAGGTAATGGTTTGGGACTTGGTATCTCCCACACCGGTTCTGTCTCTTTCCCCACACCCACTCCCTCGTCCTTTACTCTTAAAAATGTTCTTTGTGCCCCTGCCATGACCAATAATCTGATTTCCATTTCTTAGTTTAATCATCAAAATAACACCTCCATTGAACTGTTTCCAACTTTTTTCCTTGTGAAGGATCTCAGCACGGGGGCGGTTCTCCTTCGAGGCCCGAGTAGGAATGGTGTCTATGAGTGGTCCTCTTCCTCCCTTCAACGACCTCAAGCTCTGGTGGGTGTGGTGGTCTCTCCCAATCTGTGGCATCGTCGTTTGGGCCATCCCAGCTCTAAAGTTCTCCAAAGTGTCCTTAGTCAGTCTTCCATTTCTGTGTCCCCTAAACATATTGAGTCAGTTTGTACTTCCTGTTTATGCAATAAAAGCCACCGCCTTCCATTTGGCGTTTCATCTCTTAAATCGACCCGTCCCTTACAATTACTTTACAGCAATGTTTGGGGTCCTGCTCCTTACACATCTATGGATGGTTTCTCATACTACGTGATTTTTGTTGACCATTTTACTAAATACACTTGGCTGTACCCATTACGCAAAAAATCAGATGTCTACTCCACTTTTCAGGACTTCAAAACTCTGGTTGAAAAGTATTTCCAGCACCCCATCACCTCCTTTTATACTGATGGCGGTGGTGAGTTCATCAAACTGAAGCCATTTCTTGCCACCCACGGAATTAACCATCTCCTAACCCCTCCCCATACACCTCAACATAACGGTGTCGCTGAACGACGACATCGTCACATTGTCGAAACAGGTCTCACCCTCCTCCACCAGGCCTCCCTTCCACTATCCTACTGGTCCTATGCCTTTCGGGCAGCTGTCTACCTAATCAACCGGCTGCCCACCCCCACCCTCCAAAACACGTGCCCTTACACTCTCCTCTTTAACCTCCCGCCTAACTACACCCGTTTGCGTACCTTTGGTTGCCTTTGTTTCCCTTGGCTTCGCCCTTACACCCAGAACAAACTTCAACCCCGGTCCACGCCCTGTGTTTTTCTTGGATATTCCCTCAACCAGAGCGCTTACTTGTGTCTTGACCCCTCCACTCACAAACTCTATGTCTCCCGTCATGTCCAGTTTGATGAGTCTACCTTCCCGGGTTCCCCTGTCACTCCCCACACTTCTCTGGTCACTCCTGAACTCACTGCTTCTTGGCTCGCCACTCTCCCACCAGTTTCCGTCATTCCTGTTTCGACTGCCACACCTACCCCACCGGCCGTGCCTGCTGATTCCCCTCCTGAGGATCCACTCACTGCACCCTCTCTACTCCGTCTCGAGGCTCAACCTTCCCCTGCTGCGGTTCTGTCACCCTCTACCTCTGGTCTTCCGCAAACTCCTGCTGCACCAGCACCTCCAGAAACCGGCCCCACCGCCTCACCCTCTTCCACCACCATCCCAAACACCCTTCCTCCTCCACTCGTCACTTACAGCAGGCATCCTCGCCCCCTGGACTCCTCTCACCCTCCTCCCCCACCCCCTTGACCGCAGCATACACATCCCATGCTCACCCGGACCCAAACTGGAACCATCAAACCTGTTTCCCGCTATGCCCTCACTGCCACTTCCCCCCTCCCTTCTCTGGTTGAGCCAACCTGTGTTTCTCAGGCTCTCAAAGACCTTGCATGGAGGCATGCCATGTCGGATGAACTTAATGCCCTCATTCGTAATGGCACCTGGGATCTGGTCCCTCCTAGCCCCAATCAAAATGTGGTCGGCAACAAATGGGTTTTTCGTATCAAACGAACTCCTACAGGTGAGGTTGACCGGTTTAAGGCCCGTTTGGTCGCCAAAGGTTTCCATCAACGCCCAGGTGTGGATTTTCTGGACACTTTCAGCCCAGTGGTCAAGCCCACAACCATCCGACTTGTCCTTCACCTTGCTGTGACTCAAGGCTGGCCCCTTCGACAGCTTGATGTCAACAATGCCTTCCTCCATGGCACCCTCACTGAAGATGTCTACATGGCCCAACCAACAGGCTTTGCTGATCCCGATAACCCAACTCATGTGTGCAAACTTCAGAAGGCTCTGTATGGTCTTAAACAAGCCCCCCGCGCATGGTACAAGGAGCTGCATGCCTTCCTTCTTGCCCAAGGGTTTACCCCTGCCCTCTCGGATGCCTCCTTGTTCATTTTCCGCCAAGGTAACCATGTTCTGTATTTTCTGGTGTATGTTGATGATCTCATTGTGACTGGCAGCAGTTCGTCTCTCATCACCGGCTTCATCACCACCTTGGCTGCCAGATTTTCTGTCAAAGACCTGGGGGACCTACATTACTTCCTTGGGGTGGAGGTTCTTCCTACTCCCACTGGTCTGTTTCTCTCGCAGCACAAGTATGTCCGTGACCTCCTCACCACAGCTCGCATGGACGGTGCTAAACCTGTTGCCACCCCACTTGCGGTCTCTCCACCACTCACCCTTGCCGATGGCTCCCCCCCTGCAGATGCCACATTGTTTAGAAAGCTGGTTGGCAGCCTTCAATACCTCAATCTCACCCGCCCGGATCTCTCATTTGCTGTCAACAAGCTCTCCCAATTCATGCATGCACCCACGGACACTCACTGGCAGGCCCTCAAACGAGTCCTGCGCTACCTCAAGGGCACCATGTTCTATGGCCTCCAGCTTCACTCCAGGTCCTCCCCCCATCTGCACGCTGTTCACACTCCCACACTCTCCATGCGTTCTCAGATGCCGATTGGGCCGGTGATCCCTCAGACCGCAAATCCACTACAGCTTACCTGGTCTATCTTGGGGACAATCTCGTCTCCTGGAGTTCCAGGAAACAGAAGGCAGTTTCCCGATCATCCACTGAGGCCGAATACCGTGCAGTGGCCTCCACCACTGCTGAGCTGATTTGGGTCCAATCCCTCCTACGGGAGCTCGGCCTTAACATTGCTGGTCGACCAACCATTTCCTGTGACAACATTGGCACCACGTTCTACTGTGCCAATCCCGTCCTTCATTCGCGCATGAAGCATGTCGATATTGACTTCCAGTTCGTCTGTGATCATGTCTCCCGCGGTCTACTCCAAGTCTCTCATGTCACCACTGATGACCAACTCGCTGACGCTCTCACAAAGCCGCTGCCACGTCCGCGTTTCCAGCTACTCCCCTCCAAGATTGGTGTCGCTGATGGCTCCACCATCTTGCGGGGGCGTATTAAGGACCCTGCCGAATCACAGGAGATTGAGAAACCTCCTTCCTGATTCGGCTGTTCCAATCTCTACAGGAATCAATCTTGATTCCTTCCTATTGTATTCAATTCCTTCCTACTGTATTCAATTCCTTCCTACTGTATTTCTTTCCTAGTTAGTCTCTACCACTACATACCTAGTTAGGACTCTACTTGTATATACCTTGTTAGGACTCTGTTAATTCTCTGTATAAATAGGGCCCTACTGTAAACCAAGTTAATCAATCAAAACATAAACAGAAATCTGTTTATCAATACCTTTTATTTTCAACAGATTTTAACCCAGAATGATTTACTTATTTCATTCTAGAATACTATGGATTAATCGAATTCCATAATATTCTAACCCCATTACCTCTAACACCCAGATAAATCTGAACTCATAAAATACAAATTTAGATAGGAAGTAATAGTCCCCCTGCCCTAAAAAGGGTATTCCAGCTCTATGTTACTTCATTAACTATAGTACAGGACTCAATGGATGAGATCTCAAAGTGAGGGGTGGCCAAACGCAAAAAGAGAAAAAGAGTTATTTACCTTCCATCGGAGTGCAGAACAACAGATACCGTAACAGCACTGCAATTCTCTCCTTGTTGCAAACTCATTCCCTCCATGGCAAGTTTTTCTGGGAACATAGGATAAGTGGTAGTGGGCAAGAAAACAGAAGTTCCTCTCCTCATTGCTTCCCTATAGATCATGAACTTATCAGAAATGAGTGAAACACAAACATATTTTTGATTGGCTTGTAGTGTTCTGAGAGCTACCTGTCTACTATGCTCCCGGGTTGAAGAAACCTAGTTGCATCTGCAACATGAATCCATATTTTAATGCGTCCATCTTGCAGCCTTGTTGCACTTAGGGCATCATCAAGCTAACATATCACAATTAACAATTATATACAAAGGTATTAAATTCTGACGCTGCTAAAATTTACTTTCTTTAACAGCCAAAAGAGATACACATTAACATCATTAGGAAGGTGTGAACTTACCTCATCAGCCTCGTCCACATCAATAGCATAGACCTTCAGGTGAGTGAGATCTACCCTTTCAATCTAATGCAAGAACAAATTCAGAAGTTTTTTTATTGTTATTTCATTGAATCCTGTCATTATGTACTATAATACTAGAAAATGAAGCAGGCATATATGTTCATATATATATAACACACATATTGAACAATTTCTTTCATGCTGCCCAGAGTATAATTTTTCATTAAAAAACCTCAAAATCGATTATTCATACAAGATTTCCTGCAGAATTAAGTATGCAATCTGAAAATTGTAGTAAATAATATCTTGTCCCATGGGTATTACTACATCTAACCTCATCTGGATCAGATGAATCTGTCAGAAGACTTTCAGCAGCTGATATAACCTCATCCGAATGATCAGTACGGATTTTGAACTTCAACAGGTCAAGATTCACATGTACAGGAAAATAACCAATTTTTATAAGGAGATTCAAAGCTGATGATGCAGTTTTGGCCATCCCCATTGTCTTCAGGATCTGATAAGAAGGTATGTACAAGAGATAAACAAATTACGAAAGAAGCTGATGCACATGTTTACCACACAAATTTAAGTAAGACTTGGTTAC
Organism: Prinsepia uniflora; assembly: GCA_032719365.1. NCBI lineage: Eukaryota > Viridiplantae > Streptophyta > Magnoliopsida > Rosales > Rosaceae > Prinsepia > Prinsepia uniflora. The sequence goes on from CM064861.1 coordinate 10,822,796, forward strand.
CATTCCAGCCGTTTTCCTTTGATCATCATTTGTGCAGGCATCAATAGCATAAGATTCAAGAGACTGAATTTTGTGGCTGATTTTCTCTTCAACCATCCAAGTAGACTTGGGAGGTTTAGCATCCAAAGGCATTGCCTTAGCAGATTTCAGCAATTGTACAAATTCCTCAAGTTCTTTCTCAGCAGCTTCCTTTACAAGCTTCCTACGAAGAAGTTCCTGAACCTAGGTTCTCAAACAAAAGGAGTTTCATATTAAAGTTATAGAAAATCAAGGAGGCAATCAATATGAAGGCTATCATCAACTACCCAACTTACTAATCAAACTTGCATTAACTTCTAATACTTGTCAAGATTATCTTTTTTCGAGAGAAAAAAATTATATGTCAAGATTTCAAAACCATTAAACAAAAGAATTTTTTTCAAATTAGAGTCGAAAGTCAGATTAGAATCTGCCAATAGCATAAATCAACAATTTGCTCTTTCTCTTTGTGAATATAAAATCTAACAAGAAGTGTCGCCCTTCCTTGAAACATATTTACACCTCAGAAGCAGTAAAGATAAGCATTACCAGCCAACTAGAAGATTAGAAGACGTCAAACAAAACTAAGATGTACCTGCATAGAAGATCGAGGCCCATATATAGAGCGAGAACCTTTTGTCTCTAGCACAGTGAAGTATACTTCATCTTCTGAAAGCATAAGATGAGCACAGTAGCATTCCAGAGGCTCCATACTACCAAATATCATCTGTGGAATGAGCTAGGATCATTGAAGGAACAACAATACATGTATATAAACTTGAAAAGTATATCACCTCAGCTAATTCTTCTGCCGTCACCCGTTTATTCTTTTCAAGGAGTTCAACCCAAGCAAACTCTAGCAATGCCGGATCCTGTACCAGACCCAAAAAAATTCTTTCCAAACCACCAGGAAAATATAAGAAATTCAAATCAGAAACTATGTTTGGGCAAGAACAAATTCACAAACCGAGTTATGCTGCGCTTTCTGAACAAAGTCTGAAATCTCTGCATGGTCGAAACTTTCAACACCCGGAACAATATACGTAATTTGTTGTGGTTTAATGGATGATGTAACACCATTCTGACATAGCACAACAAAATCAATTAAAACCACGAAAGCTTTAAGCTTGCAGGAATACATAAACTTGCCATAATTATTACACTCATGTTCAAAATCAACAGCGAGCTTCCAACACCTAGCGCACTATTAGAATGCCATATTAGTTGTTTTTTTTTTCCTTTCTAGTACCACCTGATCGGACACCATCCAGTTCTTCTTGCCATCGGGTTTCTGGACAACAGCCAGCAATACTCTCTCTGAATCCTTCTTGAACTCCAGCAGCAGCCCTTCCTGCAGTGTTCTGCTTACAAGCCTATCTTCTGCAATCCCTCCAATGCTTGTCAGCTCCACCCTGCACAAAAATTACTAAACAATCGTATTATACTTGCATTATTACATGTCCCTTTCTTTCTCAGCAACGAAACAGCCCATAATTGCATTGCTCAGAGTTCCAAATAAGAACATGTATAAGAAAATTTGAAAAGAAAATTAGATTTTCCTTGAGGGGGATAGAGTAGTTACTTGGCGGCAGCCCGAACTTTTCTCCGTCGGTGCAAGGCATCGAGCTCTTCCATGACGCTATCAACGAGGCTGTGAACGGAGGTGCTTTGAACGCCGCCATGGCCAGGGACTAGCTTGTTGGACCGAAAAATGGGGAAGCGAATGCCTAATTTGGAGAATCGGCGGAAATGGAGAGTGCTTAAGCGGCACGGGCAGCACCGGAAGGCAAAGATGGTAGGGGACGGAGCGGAAGAGGAAGCGGAGCGAAAGATTGAGCAGCTGCTGACGGCTCGAACTGCCATCACCGTCCGGTGAAGGAAATGAAACGTTTAGGAGAATGCGAGGGAGTTTTGGTTCTTTTGGTTCTTTTGGTTCTTTTGCTTCTTGTTGATAAGACGGGCAATAACAGTACGTCTACCAAAGCTTTCTTCTTTCCACCCGCCCTTTTGTTTTGTCACACCCAATATGGCACAAATCTGCCACTCGAATTACTGAGAGATTTCGAATTGACTTCTTTTAAAAGTTTATGAGTATGCAAATGAATATATATCTACTAATATATTTTCCTTGCTTAGTGATTAATTTCATATTCCATGGAAAAAAAAATTCTGTATGAAGTTCGATAAGCTCCTATTTTTTACGTTCTCTATATAGAAAACGAAACAATAAATTGTATAGATGGTGAAGATGAATAGTCAAGATTACACAATATGAATACATGTGGTAATAACAAGGTATCAGGACCGACAAATCTGTTACAGTCAATTTACACATCGGAGCAAATCGTGCCACAAAAACATTAAAAAGGCAAAAATCAACTGCATAGCTGAGAACACAGGCCATGGATCTGAGAGCTGCTTGCATTTGGAATCGCATATGTGCCGTTCTTGCCATTGCTCGAGCATGTTAAAAAGACCTGGTTATCCATCTGGTTTGACTGCAATCAAGACATGGCACATAGGGGTCAGATTCATGCTTTCATCAAGTGCATGAGGGTATTTAAGACCCATCATTGTATCATTATTTTGGACCACTTGAAGGTCATTTCGACTTTCATCGTATGTCCTCTTCATGTATTCTTTATATTTCTTTCCAAAAATTTTGACAACTAGTTATACGATGATTCAGGTGATCATACACATTCAATACATTAAGCCTTTCATTGCAGTAAAAAAGAAGTCTGATTTAAGAAAAATGATCTGCCCTGTGAAAGTTGAATGCATGTCGTAAATAGCACACGCAGAAGGGAGGGAGGGAGTTCTTCGAAATAGTTACCGTGCAGTATGCAGGCTCAGTCTTGCAACTCCATTTCGAAGTAGGGACACAAGATAAATAATGACACCATGAACAATGTTTATTTGCATCAACTCCTTGAAGAAGCATAACCAGACCAGCAGTAAACCTGACATATCAACAAAAAAAATATATTTAATTGATACATTATTCTTTTTCATGTGACAAATTTCGAAGTTTCAAAAATTCTAACAGGCTGGCCAAAAACCAAATTTCCCAAGTTTACATGAAATCCCTAGTTCCACCATTTTAATATGAACTAATAATAGAAGGAAACATAAGCTTAGAAGAAAACAAGTAAAGCTTAGAAGAAAACAAGTATGAAGTTACTCCACTAGATGTTAATTACTGGAATAAGTATTCTCATTGCATACATAAAAGCTTCTATAATCTTTATGAGAAACAGCCACATTTTTTAAAATAAAACCTAGAGAAGTAAGTTTTGGCAATTTGGTTGAACACCTAAAAGCTAAAACCTAGGTTTTCAACGGTGTGGATGGACAGGTTTCCATTTATTTGATAATCAAATTGTAGGAACTCGTTTCTGCTAAAAGTCTACAGAAGATAGGATTGAAGCCAGAAGGTAGGAAAAATTGAAGTCCAAAAGGAGCTGAATCACAGCTAAAAGGAACTTAACGAAGATGTTAATTGGATAGAAACAATTGCTAGAAGAGTGCTATGTCACTGGTGAGCTAGTTCAGCTGTCAAGTGATGTGTTCTTTTTTTAACTGATATGTTTAGTTTAAAAGGTCAGCCTGTTATATAATTTCGGTAAGCAGTAGTATTTGATATATACTGGTACTGTGACAACCTAAAAATGGATCCAAGAAGAACATATAAGCAGAGAAACAGAGAACAAGATAGGCTTACCCAGCAATCAAAATAATCACAGAAAGGACCCACAAAATGCACTGATAGGTCTTGAACTTCGATTTCACTTGAGAAGGTGCATATCCTGGAGAAGAATATCTTTGGTTAACCCATCCAAACTGGGGGCGGATAAGAAACACAAACCCGAGGAAAAATCCTGAGAGGAATCCTCCAATGTGAGCAAAGTTGTCCACATGTGGGAGTATTCCCACAGCCAAATTGATCGCGATGATGGTCAGCAGGGTGAAAAGTGCTCCAAACTGAACAATAATAATGCATTAGATACCCTAAATTTCACCAAACGTTTCTTTGAAGTTTGAGGCTCGGTTGAAAGCAGTTCACTGTTTACCTTGCTAGCATATATTGTCCAATTAGTGATAAGTTCAGAAAGCATGGCTCCAAGCAACCCGAAAAGTGCACCCGAAGCACCAACAGAGATGTTTGTTTGGATGAAAAGGGAAGACAGCAAGCTCCCACCAAGTCCAGAGATGACATATAGCAAACCAATCCGGACTGCAACAGAAACACACAGGAAATAAGCAAAGGACATGAGCTATAGCTTTTGTCTACTGACATGAACATAACGAAATAAGAGCAGCAAAGTCATAGTTTTCGCTCAATCACAATGAAATCCAACTATCTCATCATATCCCAGAACTTTGCATTGTAGAAGAAAAACCAGCACTCATGGAATTATGAAAATGCTTATAATCATCACAAAGTTCTTTGAATTTGTAGACAATACAGGAATTAATACACAAAATTAGATAACATAACTGGGTTTCAAATTTCAAATACTTACTGAAGCCGAAATCTTGCTCTAGCCGATACCCAATAACCAAAAGGCTCAGCATATTAGCCAATAAATGGAAAACACCACCATGTAACCAATTGCAAGTGATGAGAAGCCACCCCTGGTGTCTGTGAACCACCTTATTTACATCCAAAGCTCCCATCTTCTGCAGCCTACAACAATCAATATTCAACAAACCAACTTACAATCTTACAACAACAAGCAATTAACAATTTTACAGCAAAATCAGCTAAAGGGTCAGCTCCAATTGAAGTCCAAATAAAAAAAGCAATTGAAAATCTGAAAATCAAGAAGAAAAATTAAGTACTCACGTGGATGATGAAGGTCCAAGAAGAGGGTTCTCCTTAAAGGGCTGGAAGGAGAATCGACCCAAGAACGTGGCAATACAAGAGACTGAGTTTTTGGGGCAGTTGTTGACGTACATGGTGATGATGAACATAATAACATTGGCAACAACAAAAAGAGGTATCAACCAAACTACCCATTTCTTGAAATGCTTGATCTCTCTGTATACAGCTGGAGTAGCCGGAGCTGGAGACGTTAATGGAGGTGTTTCGAGGTCTACTGGGTGCACCACATTGTAGTTCCGCCGTGAGTTTACTCTCATTTGGGTCCCTGATGACGGAGGCTCCACCGCCATTGAATTGGTAAAGAATCAAAGAATAGGTTGACAAAAAAAAAATGTGACGAACTTGCAGAGAGATTATGAATGTGAACAAGGAGATGATGAAAAAGATTAGTGCTTTAAGCACAAAGTCAGGAAAATGATGCCGCTTTAGTCAACGTTAAATCAGTTGAACCACCGCTGATGGCCTAAATTGAACTGCTTCAAATTGCCGACACGGACGTGGCACCTACCCAATTTTTTACCTTTAACTTTTGCCTTTGGACTTTTGACGTAGTAATACAAAATTGTAAATATGTGCAAATATTAAATATAAAACAATATTGAGAAGATAACTTACATTTATATACTTAAAATATGGACTCTTTTTTTTTTTTTTATCAATAACTTTAGTATGGACTTCATTTTTATAAATTAGTGAAATCCAAATTTGTTTAGTGATTCAAATATCATTATCACCTTGCAAAAGAATATCATTATCACTTTTTCAGTCCATCACTAAAACGGTGACCTAAAAAGTCTAACAGGCAATTTTGATTTGAAAGCAACATTATGATATTACAAAAAAAAAAATAGACAGTGTTTACTACTGGTCCATTTAATTTAGTTGTCGTATGAAAAATGATTGGAGCAGCTGCCAGCTGTCCTGGTCGCTAGGGCCCATGATTCATTAGTGATTGAATGATTCCATGCAAAAAGTAATGATTCCTTGTTCTTTATATACGGACCCTATTTTAATTCAAGTTTTTATGTTAATCTTTTTTTCTCAAGTGTAGACGCGTGACATATTATTATCCTATGCATTATGCTTTTGAAATTCAATAAACAAATAGAGGAGTCTTAAAAATGCAATTTGTTAATAATTTTATTTTTTATCAATAAAAGCTTGATTTTTAAAAAAAGCTTTGAAAAAAATTAGCACAATACCATGGGCGGAAAAATTTAAGTATGAATATATATTTAATAGAAAAAGGAATTTAACCTAGACAAAATACTAAGAAAAAAAAGTAAATCTTTAGAGTGAAAAAATTTAAGTACTTTGAATATATAAGTAATAGAAAAAAAAAATTAGTCCAAACAAAATACTAAGAAAAACTATTAAGAGTTATATCTTAATTCGATTACTTTACTGAGACTTCAAAGTTTTTTTTAATGTACGCTTACGTATCTTCTCCTTGCCTTCTCAATCTCTCATGCTGAGATCCCAAGTAGGTTTGACTACGTTAATTGATGTTTATGTATTTTGGTGAATATAACGTTTCCTTTAGTTATATGAAATCTATAACTTAAACCTTTTTTGGTATGCTTGTCTATTCTATATTATGAGTGTTTAAAATTCAATCTAAACTTATTATTGTCATGTATAGATATGTAACCAACATATAAGAATGGGCATGATTTTGTAACACTAATTTTGAAATGTGGTGAACTAAATGAGACCTTAGTGTAACACTAATCTTGCTATTGCAAGAGTAGTAGCAAGCTAACAATTAACTACCTAGTTGCTAGTAAATGACTAATGCAATTACACGAGTGAGAGGGTTTGTGTCCTTTTTATTATTGATTTACTAGCAGCTAGGTAGCTACTCTCGCAATAAAAAGTAAAACAAAGTAGGACGTTTAAGTAATTTACACAAATACCTCGTTTAGTTCGCCAAATTTCAAACTTAGTGTTACAAAATCATGCTCATTCTTATATTTTGATTACATATCTATTATTATAAAATTATAATAATTCCTTACTATATAACTAGATGGGTCTAAATGCAATCAGCTACAAAAGTAAAATAGCCTAAGCCTAAGCTTATTTCTCTTAGTTCTGCCATTAAATAATTACAAAAATAAATAATGTACACACCGACAAAGCACAATTTGTTGCTATACACCGTAATTATAAAGTATGGACGCATGTGAAGGTTCCAGACTCGCTGCTACAAATATGGAAATAAAAATACAAAATGTAGTTTTCAGCTTGGTTACCTGTTTTTTATTTATAATATAAAAAATAAGTGACTTTTATTCAATGACAGATGATTTTTTGTTTTTACTATATCATTGTTCAACTGAATATGCAGAGACTTATAAGTTAAAATAAATTTAGAGACACTACAAAAAAAGACGTCTTTTGCGATATGTGCCTCCTATCGTGAAAGATAGAAAATGCGTCGTAATTGCGTTGTTGCGATGGTTTTATGATAGGAACTAGTCTGTCGCAATACAATGGTGTTGTAAATATTTTGGTAAGTTATTACGATGGCAACACCTATCACGTAAGACATTAACGACAGTAATCGCTCCGTCGCAATAGTTTGAGCGTTGGATTTAAACTAGACATTTTTGCGACAGTTCTTTCCGTCGTAAATATTAATAACAGTAATAATATTTTTTATTTACACAGATGCGAGATTTTTTTTGGGACGGACCTAACCCATTCATCCAATATTGATAGGAGTTTAAAGTAATTAATAATATTTGATAAATGAATAAATAACTTAAAGTACTAAATCAAGTGATAGAGAAAGAAGAAGAATAATGAAAATTATACCAAGCTTTATCAAACTTGAAAGTAATATAAGTAGTTAAGACAAAGATCCAATAGTCTTTTCAAGTACCTAATCACTTAAATCAAAAGGTCTGATTTTCATCAAGTTTGAAAGTAATTCGCGCATTTTTGGTTCTACATGAACCAACAAAGTTTAAAAGATCATACTAAAAATGTAATGTTTCAATCTCCCTCCAAAAATCTTCACTCAAACCTGAAATAAAATTTACAGAACAATTAATATAAGTATTAACACTTAAAGAATATTGTTAGAATGTAAACAATTTGTCTTAAAAATTGTAATACTTTTGTTGATCAGCACTAGGCTCAACAAGGAAAATGTAATATGATCTTTCCATAAGAAATCATAAGGCAAAACCAAGTAGTTTTGGAACCAAAAACTGATAAATAGATAAACATAAGAAACTAAACTTCATGCAGAATAGGAGGCTGAAACATCTTTCAACTAGGAAATAAAACACCGAAGTCCATAACAACAAACTTGCAAGTCAAAACTAATCTAACATAAAAGCTGCAGACAAATGGATTGAGGTAAACTAATCTAACAAGAACTGAAGAAATGCTTGCAGAAACTTCAACTCCATATAAACTCAGAAGAGATTGAAGATCATTTCCATTCATATGATAAGGATGGGAATGAAGGGATACAATTCAATGAATTCATTGTTCTTCTATGCCTCATCTATCTATTAAAGAAACCCGCATCCTCTTATTCGGTATTCCTCACAAACTTTATTCCAAATCTCCTTGGAACAAAATTTATATTAACCGTATATGTAATGTTTTGGGGATTCCAAATCTCCAAATATCCTTTGGAGAAATCTCCAGCACATGTCACCAGGAATTGATTCAGTATTCATTCTTTTCCTTTCTTCAGTTTACTTGATAACTTTCTTTTTATTCGATTTAACTAAACTCAACAAGTTCTATTCTCATCATCAGTCAATCTCATCTGTTTTCCAAGCCTAATGCTAGTGATGGAGGTAAATGTCATTCAATTTTCTAGCATAAATAGATTGATTTGTGGTTGTTGAAATTAGAAAGCACAACGAAGAATTGATATTGAGGGAAAATACCTCTATGCTTGTCAGTTTAATTGAGGTTATGGCTTATTGCTCACTAACTCTTTGCGGGTTCATACTTGTGGCATCTGCGACCTACATTGAGCTCACCAAATATATATCTATTAGAATTTTGATGGAAATAAAGGATAACTATTTTTCACACTAATTCATTCTTTGCTAAAAGTTTAAAAAGAGATCAAATGAGTCAAAAGAAATGTAAAACCTGTTCACTTCCACTTTCAACTGGATTAACTTGGTAACCAATATGAGCCATCACGAGATGGAGTTGCGAACTCACATCAATGTACTTGGATTGGAGATCTCCAATTTTGGATTCATATTCTGCTTTGAGTTCATCCAGTTGGGATTTATCTTGTCTTTCTACCTCCTCAAGTATGCTATTCTCATTAATGCTCGAAGCTCTTGAACTTTGACCAAACACTTGAGACGGAGTGATTCTTTTCCCATACTTTTGAACACGTCCATGTCCATCAGGTCCCATAACTCTAGTAAACACCCCATCTCGAAAAGCCTCATCATCTTGTTCATGCTCTTCCCCTTCTTCTAGGAACTCGCTAAATTGATTCTATAGAAACATTCAAAGTTAACCAACCAAGGAAAAAAGACTATAACATAACATTAGAAAGAAACCAAATTACAACATACTTACAATTATATCAGCACGCTAAATTGATTCTAGAGCTAAATAGGGTCTTCCTCAATTATAAGTTGAAATTTTGTTTTCTGAAACCTGCAAATGGTTGGACAAATTAATGGAGTTGAAATATTCCAAGCAAACCGAGTAAACCACAACAATTAAGAGTCATCCTCCACAACAATTAAGCACAAGGAGTAAACCACCAATATTATTGGATACTTTATTAGTAAGTGGTCTATACTTTATTGAGCATTATATGATTTAGCACAAATGGCTCTACATGATTGTATGGAAAGAGCTTATTGGTAGTTTAATAGTATTTTTATTTAATATTTAGTAAAAAAAAAATTAATATCATAAAAAATGATCATTATTGTTGATACTATATTAATCGACCAGGTCTAAACTCGGAAGATCTTTCGGATCAAGCCTGCTTCACCATCAAGGCCCATCACGGTATGAAAAGACAATTGGAGCAAGGACGAGATCATCATCATGATCCATGAGAAAAAGGTCATGTACAAAGCCTACCTATATGACACATGACCTAACCCTATGCAATTGTAGCCATTATCCCTCATAAAGACAAGCTATCCCCTTTCTCTTTAGACTATAGCTCTCACCTCTCTTTACATATCACTCTTCCTCTAAATTTCAGTATTTCTTTAGGGCTCAATGCCTAATGTATCATGTACTAATGAGAAAAGTATACCACCGTGAACGTAACCTAATTAGGTTGAACTACGTACATCTCATGTTATTTGTGTTTGTACAGTCCATGTATATTTAGGTTCATTTATGGATCAAACATTAACGACGTATGTGGGAAGACGACTAAAAGTTATGTCGGTTTCCCTTTCTTCACTTTTCCTGTGGAACTCACATCAGTCAAGGGCACTGAGTATCCACTGATCACCCACACAGATAAGCTTTTCTACTTGCTTTAGCTTGTTAATCTATTTTCATTTGATTCAGCATATTAAGGGACTACGTCACACCCTTCTGGTCAGTAAGATCCTATTCCTGATTGCAAGATCTTCCTAGTGAGCAGGACCTCTCATGTTCAGTAGGATCCTTCGTGGTAGGCAGGAATCCTCATTCGAGAGAATCACTTTCTAGTTGCAAGATTATTCCTGGTCGGTAGAACCTCTCTTAGTCGGTAGGATTACTTCCTGGCTGCAAGATCATTCCTAGTCGGCAGGACCTTTCTTGGCTAGTATGATCATTCATAGTCGGCAGGATCATTCCTAGTCGGCAAGACCCCTTCTGGTCGGGAAGATCACTTCCTGGTCGCAAGACCTATCCTGGTCAGTAGGATCATTCTTGGTCAGCATGACCTCTCCTGATTGGCAAGATTACTTATAGGTAGCAAGATCATTGCTAGTCGGCAGGACCTCTCCCCTTCTGGTATGCATGATCACTCCTACCCGATAGGGCCACTTCCAATTGGCAGGACCATTCGATCTCCACCTCATCAACCTTACTGTCAAAATTCTCTCATCTCCTTCATTTAATTTCTCATCGAAGGCATACAAAATAAAATAGAGGAGAAACAAATTTAGAACAAAAAGAATATCAAGATTTCATTCTTCTGAAACTAGTCGGCAAGGAACCCCAATTCCTGTTTTGAAGGGCTAGACATCACGACCGATCGGTCGAACCATCCAATACCTTTTTTGGGGAAGCACATACACATCTTGGCCTACCATTCAACAAAAATGATCAATCAGCAATGTCATGGCTATTATTTGAGATTCACAATTTGGGCTCAAGCCCGATTTCTTTACAGCTCATTTATTACATGAATAAGGGACAAGTAAATAGCAAATAACAGTGGAAACATCTCCTCGGCATCAATTGAAGATTCTCAAGTCCAAGTTCTTAGAAGTATCAATATAGAGTAGAAGTCGAGTAAACCAATTTCCCTTTCAATCAGCAGGAGCCTCTTAATCGACTTCATTGACGAGCTGATCATCTACCTCCAACAGAGTAAATAAAAAAAGTCAAGCTCTCCTACAAAAAAATTCAAGCAGATCAAACATAATTTCATGCTAGCTTCATATGGGAAGAATAAGTTCACATATTCTAAACTACCAACATCACAATCGACATGAACGCTCATAGGTGCCGGTCAGAAATGTCATCTGAAATCTCACCAAAGAGGCTATTTGAGGCAACCTAGCCCAAAATACTAAAGAACAACAAATCAAACTTCATGATACGGCCGATCGACTAACACCCAATTTTGGAATATCAGAATCACACGTTTTAAACAGCCAGATCAATCGTCACCCATCACCGAGGTGCCAATTGGCAGCATCATCCAACATTCCTTTAAGGGAGCAGCCCACCAGGCCCATATCGAGACACTTTCGGTCTATACATCTCCCTACAATGGCCTATCCACCACCAAAGTTCTCTCAAAACCTCTCTCCTCTGTCTTACTAAAGCAAAATCTAAAGAATACGAGAGATAAAATTCAAAACAAAGAGAATAACGAAATTCTCAATCTCTCATTGACAGGACCCGTCCCTACTACCCTTTGGTAATCGTGCAGGTCCTGCTCCCGTCTGACAAATACACGACAATATACTAGACCAGGGATAAATAAACATATATATATATATATTGTAATTAAATCAGTCTAACTAGTTAACAGTAAATACAGAGCAATCATGACTGTACAATATGTTACAATAACAAAAAGGACCTACTCTGATAAAACAAGAGTAAATGACAACGGATATGATATGCCCCTCTTCGTAGACTAGCCCCGACGCCTACGCAACCGGCCTGGAGGGTCAGTAAAACATCAAAAGCGTGAGTGGACAAAAATAAATAAGTTATAAACTCATTTTCCGAAATCATAATTAACCCTCCATTTTACAAAGCATGCATGCATAATCAGTAAAATCATTTCTTTTAAGTAAAACAATATATAAGAAACTTCTGGAAGGAAACAATATTTAAAAACATTTGTGACTCATTCTCATGCCAAATTCAAGTCTCAATCTCATAACATAACTTGTCACGATATCCGTGTGCCAACAAGCTCTAGGATAGCTCACGTCCGAACACGTCACCGTAAATACCTAATGGCCGACGTTCATGTCGTCATGAACTAGTCACAATGCATCCCGGAGGCGAGCAATCATAACATACATGCAATCTCAATACTCACAGGGAATAGTGACAGGACCCGCCCCGATCCCTCGGGGACCACAAGGGGACGTGCCCTGCTCCCGTCTGACACCCAATAATTCATACCAATTTTAACCTCAAAACATTTAAATGCATAAATAACCAAATTAAAGTCATACATCAAATCCGAATTAAACGAATGTCAGACAAGGGATGAAATCCAAAATTACAAATTTGCGAGCACGACTCTAAAGTAAACCTGCGGGTACACCGCCCAACAGGGGATCAGGTACGCAGAAGTAGATCTATGCCTCAGCCTCTGGTTCCTCCTCTACCTCAGTTTCCCGACCTGGAGGGGTTATCAAAACATTAAGGGTGAGTGGACCGAAACTCAAGTTTATGAAATCATTTGATAAGTAAAACATATAATTTACCCCTCCGTTTTCCAAACATGCGTGCATCATAATTCAAAATCATAAACCATATAATATGAACCATAAGGCATATAATAAAACCATAAGTATAATTTTAGTTGCTGCACTATACACTCCAATCCCGACATCCCTGATGTCTGACGTCCCTGACGTCCAATAAGGTCACAATCACAAGGCTACACGTGCCACTCGGGTCTCAATTTTCCGAGTTAAATCCCCGAACCCTGTTCGGGTACAACATCACCTGATGCAGCATCACCTGATGCTTAGCGTCATAGACGCTGGACGTACTAGACGCCCGTGACCTCTCCGGGGTACCTCGCCGGAGGAGACAATATAATATGGAAGGATCTATACAGTGCAGTAACAAATGCATTTTGTTGATATCCACATGCAAGGCATATATATACATAGATAAAATCCGAACCAATCATTAAGTTTCATCAGACGGGTCTCAAGCCCAAATACCGTGAAACGTGCCATAACCATATTTTCCATATCCTCAAAACCATTATTGTTTTTAGCATGTGAATAAGTATAAATAACCAGAAAACATTTATGCACGCAAGGGTTTAAGAAAATGGTCCACTCACAGTACAATCCTGCTAGAAACCGAACGTATACCCTCGTCCTGGTACAAATGTACAATCCCTGTCAAGTCCAAAGTATTCGTAAAGGTCAATACAAACCCCTAACATTCAACCATGAAAGCCTAGGTCGAAACCGCCCCGGGAAAGCCGCCCGAACGCGCTTTCCAAGGCAATAAACCTTAATTTGACCAACTTAATGATCTCCGATCGACCCGAAACCACCGTCATTGGATCCGGATCGTCGAAACCTAAAGAGTGGTGGTGGTCCCACCAGAAACACTGTTCACACGTGCCCCCACGCGCCGGTCAACGCGGCGGTCAACGCTGGAACAGTCCTGCTGACGTCATCGCTGACGTCACTGCTGACGTCATCGCTGACGTCACTGCTGACGTCAGCATGACGTCATGCTGACGTCATCTGACAGCTGTCAGGTCTGACGTGTCAGACTCTGACAGGTGCCACGTGTCAACATCCGATTGGTCCACCTCGCTGATCTGTCAGGCCACGTGTCAGATCTGACATGTGCCACGTGTCAGCACGGCACTGGTCCACGTCACTGACATGTCAGTGACACGTGGCAGTCCCTGACTGGTCCACGTCACTGACATGTTAGTGCTGACTGTGCACTGACATGTGACACGTGTCGGCTCACGATTGGTCCACGTCACCTGACAGACTGATAGGGTGCCACGTCATCACCGCTGTCCTCAGACGGGTTGACCCGAAAACCTGCAACTCGGGTCGATCAGACCCGCGATCATGACCCGGTTGCCATTTCTTCATTTCTCAACCATTTCAGTCCTAGTTTGTTCCTAGATGCTCGTCTCAATCCCAGAAAGGGTTCTAGCTAATCAAAATTGACAAACACAGACAGGATCGAAGGCTTACCTCGATGAACAGACCCGGTTCCCGTCGCCGTTTATACTCCGTTCAGGTCACCTCCGGTCACACAATTGAGTTCTAGAGGTTCCTAACAGTCCATAGAAGTGAATAGAGTCAAAAAGGAATGCCAACAAACGCTGAACAACAAGCTTCCATTTCTGAGTTTTTGAACCCGTTTCGGGTTTTGAAGCCGGCTCACCTCGCCGCCGTCTGCCGCCGTCCACCGCCGTGCCTCCGTCCTTCCCCGTGAGTCCAGCAACACACAGACACAGGGACAGGGAGTAGTGCGGGTGTGATGGATGAAATGGGCAGTGTGTGGGTTCGGGTGAGAAATATATATAGAAATGGAGGGAAAGCTGCACAATGAAATGAACGGCCCAGATTGAATCTCAGAATGAGATCAAGGGCTGAGATCAGATCTGGAGGTTTTCAGATCAAGGGCTGGAATTTAAAGCTGATCCTATTGCTATTTAATCCAATAGTGGATCTGATCCAATCTAGCCAATGGGTGAGTGACACTTGTCACTCACCAGGTGTCCTCCAATCAGATTTCCTGAATTTAATATTCGACACGAAAACCGAGACACGAACTTCCCGAATTCACGTTTCTGACCATAACTTCCTCGTACGAAGTCCGATTTCGGCGTGCCGCCTGTCTACGGACTTAGGACGTCGAGGCCTACCCAACGGTCCTTGAGTCAACTGAAAATTAGTTGTCAGACGAAAAGTCAACATTTTCCCCCCGAGAGTCCAAATTACGGTAATGCCCCTGAACTTCCGATAGTCATAACTTTTACCCTGATCGTCCGAATTGGACGTGCCACCTGTCTATGAACTCGTGACGTCCCGAACTACGTCACGGTCATAGGTCAAAGTTCATTTAGTTCACCAATCAAAAAGTCATCAATTGACCATACCATTCACAAGGGTAAAATCGTCAAATCACACATTAAATTACAATATGGGAAACCTCGAATTTCTGGGGTGTTACAAATAGTCACAATGAAAACGATGGAAACATATTTCACAAACAGTTGTATTTAAAAATCCAAATAGTTGTTTTGCATAGGGCCTCAGCCCAAAACATGGTTTCCAAAACATCGTAAAACAACGTCTAGTATTCATTTACCCAAATCATGCTCAAATCATTGTATAAACATTTAATCAATTTATCATTCTAAATCATATGAAAATTTTCATTTCAAATCATGCTCGTAAGACCAATAAAACATTTATGTATGCATCATTTCAAAAGTCAAAGTCCACTCACACTCGGTCCAAGCCGCTAGCTCAACCTTGAGCTGGACGTCCCTCAGAAGTCTCAGGATTGTTTCTGCCTGTCAAAAACAATGATTAATGGTCACTACACCTGTAAAAGACCTTAGGATAGAAAACCCTAAACATTGGAACAGTAAACGCAACCCAAACGCACAACCCGAGGCTAAAACCCATCCAAACACCACCCAGACGACCTCCGATCGACCTGAAACCATCACCATTAGATTCAGATCGTCGAAATATTTCGAACAAGACTGGTTTGACCTCAAAATTTATGCCCACACGCCCTCACACACTGGTCAAAGTTCAGTCAACGTTGGTCGTCGCCAGTCAAGGCCGATCAATGCTGACGTCAGCTTGACATATGACAGGTCTGACATCATCTGACAACCTGCCACGTCAGCCCTGTCACCTCTGACACCCTTCCACGTGGCACCAACCCTGGATTACCACGTGGTCTGACAGGATGACGTGGACTACCACGTCATCTGCCACGTCACACTAACAACCTCTAACATAGTGCCACATGGCACCACCTCACTTGTCCACGTGGTCTAACATCACTGACGTGACTATACTTGACAAGATACCACGTAGCACTACTTGATTTACCATGTGGACTGACAATGATGACGTGGCATGCCACATCATCGTCTCCTATCTTCTAATGGGTCGACCTCCGACCCTAGAATGGGTCAATCGACCCGCGACCTTGACCCGACCATATCTCCCTCAAAATTGAACCTTTTTGCTCCATTCTTTCTCCTACCTACTCGTAATCGACCCAAAAGGAGATCTACAACCATAAAACCAAGAAAAAAGACGTGAATCTCACCTGTCAAGCTTGATCCTAAATGGATGAACTTCAAACCCGTCTCCTGGTCGGGCCAGTGGTTCGTTTCCTTTCCTTTATGTCCCTACAGACTCTTATGAGTACCAAAAACCCAACACTGGCCTCAGTTTGTGTCATCAAACCTCAAAACTCAAAATCCATGGTTTCACGGCTTACCTTTCTCGATTTTTCAGCCACCCTGCACGACTATCCTTGTTGTCTCTAGCTTCCTTTCCATCGCAGTCCATCCTTTCACTCTCTCTTTCCCTCAGACAACACAAAAGATGAGAAAGATGATAGATATGGTGGGTTTTGGGTTTTCGGGTAAATGAAGAAAACGAAATGAAGAAATTGGGGATGCATGTATATGGGAACCAGAGCCAGTGGGATGAGTGACAAGTGTCACTCACCCATTGGTCTGTTTTGGATATTTTAGGCCCAATTAACAACTGACAAAAGTCAAAAGTCCCATAAAATGTGAAATCATGAATAGTTCATAAATCCTCCCTCAACTCGTAACTTTCCCGTCCGATGTCCGATCGCGACGTACCACCTGTCTACGTAATTGTGGACTCCCGATCTACGTAATGGGTCTTGATCAAATTTTAAATAACTTCTTGGGTCAAAAGTCAAAGTTTCCCTTTCCAAGGGCAAAATGGTCATTTTACTACTGAATTTTTGAATTTACATTTTCTTAAAAATCTGGGTTGTTACACTCATCACAACAGTAATCTGGTAAAAAAAAACACAAAATGGAAAAAGCGAATTAATCTTTAAGAGGCCACCTTACTGCTGTTGTTTGGTTCCCTCCACTAAATTGATAGCTTTAAAGACTCACCACCAATGCCTAATCCCCCATCACTGCTGATTCAGTGAGGGGGAAAAGGTGTAGGTCAGCCTCTACTAGTGCATGCCACTTATCAATCTACCGATCAGACCATTTTTCAAGTCGCCTCAAAATAGTAGAGGAATATCTTACCCGCAATCTCGACGAGTTTACCACATCTCTGGCAGGCAATCAACCATGCTCTATGAGTAGAAATTGATTCGGTAAAGAGGAAGGGTAGAGCTGAAAGGTTCCAACCCGCCAATCTCGGCACCGAGGACCAAGCGGGTCACACCCAAGAACTATCTTCGAGACTCAACTAGGCCAAATGCATTTCCACTAGGAGGTACTTCACCGATCGTCACCTTTATCGGGCCGTCTTTCATCACCCATCGATTTCTTCTTTTGTCCAAGAACCATAGATTACCGAATCAAACCTGCCACATGATCGGTAATTGGCCACCGAATTGACGAATCATGCCCCACCAATCATGCTTCACTCAGCATATCCCACACTTGGTACCATCACTACTGTCACACCCCCACAGCTCGAACTTGGTGCCCAGTTACTAGCTTTATCTTCCAAGAGACCCACAAAGGAAATAAATGACAGGACCCGTGTAATGCCCTGGACTTTAAATTAAATTTAAACCTGCCACATGATCGGCAATTGGCCACCGAATTGACGAATCATGCCCCACCAATCATGCTTCACTCGGCATATCCTACACTTGGTACCACCACTACTGTCACACCCGCACAACTCGAATTTGGTGCCCAGTTTCTAGCGTTATCTACCAAGAGACCCACAAAGGAAATAAATGACAGGACCTGTGTAATGCCCTGGACTTTTAATTAAATTTAAATTCGAAAGTTTTATGTGAAATGACCATTTTACCCATAGTCAGGGAAAAATGTTGACTTTTGACCTGAGATACTATTTGGACTTGGACCAAATCCCGTTATGTAAATCGAGACATCACGAGTCTGTAGACAGGTGGCACGTCGAAACCGGACGTCCGACGGGAAAATTATGGGTCACGAAAGAAAACTAGCACTATTCATGCATTACGAGAAAGTGTACAGTTGACATTGTGTAATTGGTCAAAATATTTGAGTTGGACCAATTGATGAGTGACAAGTGTCACTCATCTAATTGGCCCAGCCCCCCAAAAGTTTGCATTCATGTATCATCTTCCTCTTTGTTTTTCCATTATACCCGAAACGCACAAACAACCCAAAACCCACCCAAACCTCCCCATTCCTTCATCCTTTGTTGTCTGTGTGAAAGAGAGAGTGACAGAGTGAGAAGAGAAGAAGCAGACGGTGGCAATGACTTGGACAACTATGCATGGTGGCCAAAAATAAGAAGGTAAGTCGATTTGGGTTCAAAATTCGACTTTGAGTTCTAGGGTTTTTTGGGATGTTTTAATGATTGGAAAATGTTCCTAGGGGTTGTACGAGTTCATAGGGACCAAAATCGTGGAAAGAGGCTACCAGAATCGTCCAAAAATCGAGGTCGAAGGTTGCTCGAAAATCACCAAGCTTGGAAGGTAATTTCTAGACCTTTTAAG
The DNA here is from genome assembly GCA_032719365.1 of Prinsepia uniflora. NCBI lineage: Eukaryota > Viridiplantae > Streptophyta > Magnoliopsida > Rosales > Rosaceae > Prinsepia > Prinsepia uniflora. Next base: position 10,841,820 of record CM064861.1, read on the forward strand.
TAAATTTTGAGTCCATAGATCCCTTCATGGGATCATTGAAAGTAGATAGGAAGAAAAATGGTGAAAAATGGTTGAGAATTAAAGAAGATAGGACCGGGTCGGTTCTTGGGTAAAATCGACCCATTATAGAGAACCGGGTCAACCCGGTTGAAGGTTGACGATGATGATGTGGCAATCCACGTCATCATCTCCCAGAGCTGTCAGTCTACATGGCCAATCAGGTGATGCCACGTGGCAGGCTGTCAGACCTGACATTGTCAGATGTCAGGCTGACGTCAGCCGTTGACTGCCGTGGACAACCATTGATCGGGGTTGACCTTCGTTGACCGACAACGACTAGCATTGACCGACCTTTGACCAGTGCATAAGTGCGCGTGGGACAGAATTTCTAGATTAAACCAGTCATATTCAAAAGGTCTCGACGTTCTGAATCCAATGGTGGTGGTTTTAGGTCGATCGGAGACCGTTTGATAGGTCATTTATGAGTTTTTAGCCTCGAGAAGTGTGTTTAGGATGCGTTTCCGGTATCATCATTTATGAGGGTTTGATGTATGAACATGTATAACATGTTAGTGACCCTTAGAGACGATTTGGACAAGGCCGGAGACTTTGGACTAGCTTGGTGATAAAAATACACGCAGCGTGGACCGAGTGCGAGTGGACTGTTTGTTTTAGAACTGAAATGCATGCATAACGATTTTGAATGCTTTATTACATGATATAAGATGATATGTTTTGATATTGTGATTTGATGATGATGTGGACTGTAATCATCAGTTTATGAAATATTTTACGGATTTTCGTGAAAACGAGGTTTTGGGCTTGAGGCTCGATAAAATGATGATTTGACTTAGATTTAGAGTCAACGGGAAATTGAAAGGAAATAATGCATTTAAACTAGATTTGAATAATGATAAATCAGGATTTATAAAAAAGTTCTAGACACGGTTTTTGGGTGGTTTTTGTGGAACAGATTTGTGAGCATTATGTCTCGGCCATAGGTCCAATTGAAGAATGTTTAATCTGATTTGAGACATAAATGATTTTAATATGATTTTTCACCAAATTTGGTTCCAGTTCCACATACCATCTTGGGTGAGTTGGTTAGTCTCCTCTAGACGTCGAGAATCTTGGAGTAATCACGGTGCACTACTTGAGATGAGTGACTTTGAGGAGAGGCTCAGGATTAGGAGTGTGAGATTATGATATCGTCCCGGACGCGGTAGATCCGGGGTAGGCACCCCTTGTTGATATCTCCCCGAACATCGTTGAGTTGGGTCCTGGGGAAGTACTCGGAGATGAGGCCCCTAGTTACACGCGTAGCATTGGAAATCATGATTGGTTTTGATTATAGACTTCGTGGATCTGAGGATGGGGTATATTGCATTTCACTGATGTGTGTGTCTAGATATATACATATGTATGTGTGATTTGACTGTTTTTATACGATTTATCTTAAATGCATGCATGTTTGTAAACCAGAGGATGATTAAACTATTGATTTTGTAAAATGAGTTTATAACTTATTTATTTTTTGTCCACTCATATTTTAACTGTTTTTATTGACCCTCTAGGCCGTGATACAGAGACAGGGGCATATACTGAGGCTGAGGCTTAGACAGTACTACTTGCGTATGTAACGACCCATCCCAAATCTATCGGTTTAATGAAGAATTAATTAGGGATTAGCGAGACTAATCGGGAATTAGTCAAGGATTATCGGGGTAAAATGACGAATTTGTCCATGAACAAGTGAAAAATGTTGGTTTTCGACTCGGAAGGTTGAATGCATGTGGACTGTAAAACCGTGTACACTAATCCCTATAGATTGCTAAACTTGTATAGCTGTAGACACTAGACATCTGGACCTGTAGAATTAAGACAGACATGCACACACTAGATTCACACATCTGTCCTAGGTAGTTAATAGCAGTTAAGATAAGTTTAAGACAGAAATAACTGTCTAACCTTATCTGTTGTAAACATCTATAAATATAGCCGTAGGCTATGTGAATAAGACAAGGAAAATTTACCATTTCTACATGGTATCAGAGCCTCACGGCTAATCCCCTCAATTCTGATCCTCCCTCCTCTCCCACCATGGCTAGTGATTCCTGTGCCTCTCCCTCAATCTCCCCGAATCATGTTTCAACCCTAGTCTCTATCAAACTCACAGAATCCAACTATCTTCTCTGGGAAAGCCAGATCAAACCCTTTCTAATCGGACACAACTACTGGAGATTCATTGATGGAACTCACTCCCCTCCCTCTCCAACCCTCCAACCATCGGCCACCACTGAATCCTCTCCCCAATCTGATGCCTCATCCTCTGCTCTCACTAACTCTGGACTCCTTCTGCCTAATCCTGCGTACCAACAGTGGTACCAGATTGACCAAACCCTCATCAGCATGCTTCGAGCCACACTGACAGAACCAGTCCTGTCCCAAGTTGTTGGCTTAAACACTTCCCGTGAAATCTGGGAATGCCTTCGCCAGAATTTCTCTCAACAGTCACTAGCAAATGCCACTAACCTCCGATTCCAACTCATGTCTCTCACAAAAGGCTCCCTCTCCATCTCTAAATATCTCTCTCAAGCCAAAACACTTGCAGACTCTCTTGCTGCAATAAATGAACCCTTCTCTTCCCGTGACTTAGTCACGGCTGTCTTGCGTGGTCTTGGCCCAGAATACAGCATGCTTGTGACAGCCATGCTTAACTTCCCTCCCCTCCCTCCCTTCAATGATCTTAGAGCCCGTCTACTGTCTTTTGAGGCACAGCAAGCCTCCACCCTACACTCTGCCTCTGTCCACCCACCCACAGCCTTATACACGGCCTCACAGCACTATGCTCCTTCCCGTGGCCGCTCTGCTTTTCAGAGAGGACCCAGACCAGGCCGTGGCTCCCGGTTTCCAAACCGCCGTGGAAACCACCGCTACTCCTCCCCCAATCCTTCCCCCGGTGTACTAGGCTCCTCCCCCTCTCCCATCAACCGCCCCACTGGCCCCCAATGTTGGTCCTGCAACCGTTTCGGCCATCTTGCTGCTCACTGCCCCAATCTGTCCCAGTCCACAGACCACAATTTGTCCCAGGCCTTCGCAGGTCTACATCTAGCAAACGTATCAGACCCAAATTGGTACCCGGACACTGGTGCTACTCACCACGTCACCATGAACCCTCCCTGCACCTCTCAGCCTTCCCCATCCACCCCGGATCAGGTCATGATTGGCAATGGTGACACACTCCCCATCCAGCAAACTGGTACAGTCCAATTCTCCTCTGGTCCCTTTCATTTTAGGAGGGAAGTTAAGCATGGCTGTCACAAGCATGCTGTATTCTGGGCCAAGACCACGCAAGACAGCCGTGACTAAGTCACGGGAAGAGAAGGGTTCATTTATTGCAGCAAGAGAGTCTGCAAGTGTTTTGGCTTGAGAGAGATATTCAGAGATGGAGAGGGAGCCTTTTGTGAGAGACATGAGTTGGAATCGGAGGTTAGTGGCATTTGCTAGTGACTGTTGAGAGAAATTCTGGCGAAGGCATTCCCAGATTTCACGGGAAGTGTTTAAGCCAACAACTTGGGACATGACTGGTTCTGTCAGTGTGGCTCGAAGCATGCTGATGAGGGTTTGGTCAATCTGGTACCACTGTTGGTACGCAGGATTAGGCAGAAGGAGTCCAGAGTTAGTGAGAGCAGAGGATGAGGCATCAGATTGGGGAGAGGATTCAGTGGTGGCCGATGGTTGGAGGGTTGGAGAGGGAGGGGAGTGAGTTCCATCAATGAATCTCCAGTAGTTGTGTCCGATTAGAAAGGGTTTGATCTGGCTTTCCCAGAGAAGATAGTTGGATTCTGTGAGTTTGATAGAGACTAGGGTTGAAACATGATTCGGGGAGATTGAGGGAGAGGCACAGGAATCACTAGCCATGGTGGGAGAGGAGGGAGGATCAGAATTGAGGGGATTAGCCGTGAGGCTTTGATACCATGTAGAAATGGTAAATTTTCCTTGTCTTATTCACATAGCCTACGGCTATATTTATAGATGTTTACAACAGATAAGGTTAGACAGTTATTTCTGTCTTAAACTTATCTTAACTGCTATTAACTACCTAGGACAGATGTGTGAATCTAGTGTGTGCATGTCTGTTCCATTATGTAGATTGAGACGATATGAGTCCGCAAACAAGTGACACGTCAAAATAGAACATCGTACGAAAAAGTTACGGGTTAGGAACGATTGCATGTACTATTTACGATTACACGTTTTACGAGTTAATTTTTGGTGCTTGAACAATGGGACCGAAAATATCAGTCGTGGACTAATGGATGAGTGACAAGTGTCACTCATCTTATTGGCCCATGCTCCCACATACATGCATCACCCTTTTTTCTTCTTCATTCGTCCAAACCCGAAACCCAAACCTCATCCCCTTCCCCTCACCTGGTTCTGATCTGAGAGAGAGACAGAGAATGGCAGAGAGACTGGGAGACGGCGAGAGACGAGGCTGAGCCGCTGTGGACGGCTGAGGAAACTAGCAAAAGGTAAACCCAAAAAACCCGTTTTCAATTTGAAATTTGAAATTGCGATTTAGACGTTGGGGGTGTATTCTAATGCCAGGGATGGCTTCCTTGAGCTCATACGAGCTGCCACATCATCATCTATCAGACTTGTCAGGCCATATGACAAACCAGAAGGTGACACATGGTAGCTATTAGGTCCAGTTAGCAGTGACGTGGCACTGCATTCAAAGAGGAGGTGCTACGTGACCAACCACGTGGGCTAGTGAGATGATGCCACATGGTAGTATGTCAGGGATTGTCAGATGACGTGGCAGCTAATGTGGTAAGTCCACGTCAGCCATGTCAGACCACGTGGACTAATGAGGAGGTGCTACGTGGCAGGGTGTCAGAGATGGCAGAGACACGTGTCAGGACAGGTGGCACCAATCAAGGAGAGCCACGTGGTAGGTGTCAGACCTGTCAGGCTGGCGCTAGCATTGACCATGATGACGTCAGGGTTGACTTTACTGACGTCAGCACTGATTGCCATTGACCGACGTGTGAGGGCGCGTGAGCACAAAGTTTGAGGTAAGACTAATCTTGTTTGATAGGTTTTGACGATTTTAATCCTGTGGTGCTGGTTTCAGGTTGATCGGAGATCGTTTGATAAGTTAAATGGAAGTTTTTCTCCTCGGGAAGCGTGTCAGGGACACGTTGAATGTTCCAGGATGTGTGAGGGGTTTATGATAAGGACTTGTATCGATGGATAGTTACCCTTGAGTATGATTTGGACTGACGTCCCGGAGAGTATGGATTAACCCCGGAGTGGCTTATGGCGGCGGGATTCAGAGTGCGCAACACAGACGGTTTGTGAGTGGACTTTGTTTTATGAAATATCATGCATGCATAACTGTTTTATATGTTTTATGAATATGATTTGAGATTCCTTGAGTGCATATGATTTGAATATGTTTTATATCGTATTTTCTACGATATTGCACGTAGTTCAAGAGTTATGTTTTATATGATGTTTGGGCTTAGGCCAAGTATACTACATGAATGTGATTATATGATTTGATGGTTTCACGGAGAGGCGTGAAACTAAGGATTTGATTTACGATTTTAGAGGATTTCACGGAGATGCGTGAAATCGGTATTCGGGCATGAGTCCCAATTGGATATTGGCTTTGACTTGGATGATAGCCAAAGGTGTTTTGGAAAGTTGTTTGAAATGTGAAATGGTTTTCGAATTTGGAAATATCTTTCGGGCATATTTCCCAGTTGATTTATAGTTTGACTTAGAGTATAGTCAAACGTGTGATATATCGGGCTGTGACCTAGTTATGAGATTTATGAAAGATATTTCGGGTATAAGACCCAATTGTGGATGTGATAGGATTCGAGGAATCCTGGAGTTATGATCGGGCATGAGACTCAGTTGTGGATTTGATAGGATTCGAGGAATCCTAGGTTTGTAAAGTGTTGATAGACAATGATTTCAGGCTTGTGACCCATTTGATGATATTTCGGGCTTGTGACCCTATTGACCATTATGATTTTGAGTTTAAAGACTCGGATTATGTGAGGCCTCCGGTTGTGAATATGTTTCCCTGGAGAGCACTCTGGAGATTATGCTTGCCTCCGAGGTACGGAGAGGTCACGATGCGCCTGCTATCGAGCAGCCGAGAGAGGCGGTAGCCGAAGGAGGCTCGACTCAGGAGTGTGGTATATGAGATCGATCAGTGATATGTTCATGACGATCTGGTGATTGTTGGCCGGTGATGTGTTCACAACAACATGCTCAGGATTAGAGCAGTCTTGGAGCTTATGGGCACGCGTTGCTGAGATTGGAGTTGTGACTGATGATACTGATGATGATGGGCTGAGACCCTGCATGTTGGATATTTGGGCTGAGGTCCCACATGTTTTGTATTTGGGTTGAGACCCTGTATGATTTGATTTTGGGCTGAGACCCTACTGAGAAAATGGCTTTGATTGAGCCATGTTTTCATTGTGTTTTGTTTTGAAAAGCAATACATCTTGCTTTTCAGAAAAGTATCTGGAATACTGTTTTATGATGCATGCATGCTTTTACGTGAGGGGTATAAACGTATTTTCGACAATTATTTTGATAAACTGTTGTTTTTTTTCAACTCACAACTTTTATGTTTTTGATACCTTTCAGGCTGATCGCGGATGCGGGCTGTAGCAGAGATCGTGACATCACATGCCGCCACAGATCCTAGTGTACTCTGGATAACCCCGAGCGGGTTACAGACTTATCCATTGTCTGACAAGTGGTGTCAGACGGGAGCAGACACATCCCACGATAACACAAAAGGATTGGGATGGGTCCTATCAGCGTACCTAACACCCTACGGGGTAGGTTTTAGTTCTTGTGTTGTACTAACATATATATATATATGCTCGATCATGTATAATAGATACGTATCCCTTATCTGACAATGTGGTAGTGTACTCTGTATATTTATATTTGAACCCATAAGGGGTATTTTCGGTATTTTGAGTACGATTTTCAGACGGGAGTAGGGCACGTCACACTGTTGTCCCAGGGGGATTGGGACGGGTCTTGTCAACCACCTCCTAAAACACTTTGATAATTGAGGCCAATCCTACTTCCATATGAAAAATGTTCCATAATACCAAAACTATCTTCAATACTTGTTAGATAAAGGATACTCGTATTGCCTTACTACTCATACCTTGACCTCTTGATCCGCCTAGATTTTTGTACAGCTGCCTAGAGAATTATGAAAAAAAAAGTGTGAGTGGTCAAAATAAATATTTAAAAACACATTTTTTAAGAAAATTAACGTTTGCCCTCTATTTTATATAGAAACATGCATGCAAAAAACCAAATGAAAACAATGAACAACTAGATTTCAAATCGTATAAATCATTGATCGTGGGACCACTACAGTCATAAACACACTAACAACTCGTGGCCCACATTTCCAAAAATCCATGTTCTCTATCACATTAAATCACGGGGACCCAAATATTGGCAAATCAAACCATCCAATCCAATATCAATCAACCAACCAATCATCAACTCAAGTACCAATCACGATGAACCACATTACTACGCATAGGCTAACACCCTGAGCATCAGTCGTCTGGGAACACCCCTAACTGCAGTTACTTGGAAACAAACATAACATATTCATCTCGAGTTACGGTCGTCTGGGAAAACCCCCTAACTTCCACTGTTTTAGAAATAACCACATCACAATGGACATAATCCATGGATTAAATCACATTAGCATCACAATTGAACACAAATCCTTAACTCACTTTCCAATTCAAAAACACATCCAAATCCGGCCCTGAGCCCAAAACACCATTTCCACAAATAACTATAAAATATATGTCCAAAACCAATTAATAAATCTAGAAAATCGTAAAATAATCATTTGAAAATCATATTCAAATCATTTCCACATTGATTGGAATAAGGAAAACAGTCGTAAATGAACGAGATTGAATGATGAACAGTACCTGCGATTCTTTTGAAAGTTCGAGTTTAAATTGGACTAGATTGAGGTAAGTTTTCTTCAAATTGAGATTATAAACCTTTTTTTGGGATTAAGGTGATGGAATTACATGAAAGAATTGTGGAAATTGGTGCAGAAATGGTGGATATCGAACCGGGTCACGAAAATGGGTCGAAGGATCCGTTTTGCAGGAAAACAAGCAAAGGTGGTGATACTGTAGTAGGTGCGTGAAGGCGTGTGGATGCTCATCCCGAGGTACAGTCAACATGTAATTTAATGATTTCGATGTAACGAACATTTTGACGCAGGTTTCGAGTCGATCGGACACCGTTTCGATATAGTTTCGAGGGTACGAAGTGTTATGTTACGTTTTTAATACGTATTTAAATCTCAGAAAAACGTACAGCTCGGAAGCGAGCAACTTGGACGGTGTGTGAGTGGACTTTTGTTTTATAACTGTGATGCATGCATAAATGTTTTAAACTCTTTATCTTATGATTTGAGTTGAAATGATTTGAATGATGGATTGATATCATTGCTTGATGATTTTTTGGATTTAATTATCGGTTTATGCATGATTTTACGGAATTGCGTGAAAATGGTATGATGGGCTTGAAACCCAATTGGATAATGATTTTGACTTGGATTTGCAGTCAAATATAAATACATAATTGTATTGGTGATTTTCAGAGTTTTGAAATGATGTTTTGGGTATTGAGAACCCGTTAGAAATACTTTTGACTCAGATTATGAGTCTTTGTGCACTTGTAAGAAAGATTGTGATTTGAAACGGTTTGATTATAAATTTATAAGGATTCAATGAAATCCTGGATTTGTGAAATCATTCTGGACTCTGTTTTTATGATGACTTGGTGAAAAGTGATTTGATGAAACTATGTTTTCGGGCGTAGGCCCGGTTGAAATATTTTGACTCGATTTGAGATATAAATGATTTTAAAATAAGTTTGCTGGATTTAGTGATTGTGATATTGAGTTTAAAGACTCGTTGACCCGGGAGGCCTAATATGATATTGAGTTTAAAGACTCAGGAGATTAAATACTCGTTAACCCGTGAAGCCTGATATGTGATATTGAGTTTAAAGACTCGGATTCTGATATATGTGAATACTCTGAAATCCACCAGTTTTGATTTCTTGATATTTGTGTCCAGATATTTCATATCATGATTTGATTGGTGAACATGAGTTGGGAAATCGTGGGCCATGAGAATTTTGAAACATGTTATGATTTTATCAGTCCAATGTTTATATTTGATTTGATTTCACACTATTACTCATGTGTCATGATATGCTTGCATGTTTGTGAAACTGGAGGGTAAGATTGATTTTTCCTCAAATATTTTTTTAAATGATATTATTTTTGTCCACTCACACTTTTGATGTTTTTATTGACCCTCCAGCCATGGCATAAAGGTCGGGACTGATCGAGAGGCGGAGACATGAGTGGGAATCAATGCAGTTATCTCTTGTCTGGCAAGTACTGAGGGTATTTTCGAAATTTCAGTTGATTTGTCAGACGGGAGCAGGACTAGACACGGTTATCAAAGTCCCTTCTAGGACGGGTCCTGTCGTATACATATATATACTTATACATGTCGGTGGAAAAGGTGATGGAGGAAAAATGGAGGAGGTTGAGGAAGGCTCTAGACTATTTTAGAGCCTATGCAAAATTACCAAAATGCCTTCAAGGTCTAAATTACAAACATAGCCCTAATCATTTTAGGCCCATAACTAATCCATGTGAACTTGGATTTTGGCGTGCCATCTATATGCGAACTCAGGACTTCGAAACCTATGCAACGCTTTTCTCGAGACTCCTAGAAAATGGCCATAACAAAAAGTTAACAATTTGACTTTTTATGGACAAAATGGTCTATTTTTGTTTTCTCAAATATTCAGGGTATTACAATCTCTCCCTCTAAAAAAAATTTCATCCTTGAAATTTTAGAATCCAACTAGACTGATCCTTGATACCCAGAAATCATCCAAACATGTCACATCTCATATCCATAATCAAGACTATATTTGGAAATCGAACTGAGGCTCAAAACTTACCTTATACGAAAAATCTCGTAAAACTTGCAATCAAATAAATCGCCGAAAATTATACAAGGATCCTGCAACTTTGATCCAACATGAAACAACTATGAACTACTTGGTTAAATGTTTCGAAATTGATGGAGATCAATATGTTCAGATATTTAAACCTTGGTTAAAGATATTGTAACGTCCCAGACCTTCGGAAGAGGAAAATTTGGAAAATTTGAAGAAAAAGACGATTTTGCCCCTAGAAATTGGGCGAACGGTTGACTTTTGGCTCGAGCGGTCAAATGGAAATTGATCGATGACTGTGACGTAATTCGGGACGTCACGAGTTCATAGACAAGTGGCACGTCCGATTTCGACATTCGAGGAGGAAGTTATGATGTTCAGAAGTTCAAGGACGTTTTCGTAATTAGGACGAAAAGGTGGAATTTGTTGACTTTTTGATTGACCACTATTTTTTTCTCAATTCAAGGACCCTTAGGTAGGTCTCGATGCCCTGAGTCCGTTGACAGGCGGCACGCTGAAAACGGACATCGGACGGATGTGTTACGGGTCTAGAAAGAGAAGGGCATTTTGGTAATTTTGTGCAGAAGGGTAAGATAGTAATTTTACAGAGGGGTACTGTTTGAACCATGGAAATAGGACTGAACCACCGTGTTTAGGTGGTCTGATCAATGAATTGTTTAACCTTGTTAGTGGTTGGACAAGGGAATTGTTAAATGGTTTTGAGGCAGTGGAAACACAGAAGTGTGGGTTGAAACAGAAACTAGGCACGGGCACCATTTTTGAATTGATTTTGGGACTGTTGCGGGAAACAAAATCTAGAGAGGCCTGAGAGATTCCTTAGGTTGCTGTGAGGTCTGTTTTGATTATAGGGAGTGGGAGAGAGTCATTCTGAAGAAGAGAGGACTGAGAACTTGAGAGAAAACAGAGTTCGGATAAAACTAGAAATTGGAGGGAAAAATCGAATTTTGATTTTTGAGTCGAGAGGAACAAAACCAAGGATTGAAACAGCCTTCTAGGACCATTTAGAGTTCAACTGTATCAATTTTGAAGAGAATCGATCACGGTTTGGCCAGGAACCCAAGTTCCAATTTTGAAGAAATTTCAGACCTGAGGGCGATCATCTACGGGTAAGTTTCCCCAAAATTGGTTATGGTTTAAGGTTCGTTTAGGTCCTATGAAGCTTCAGTTTAAGCTAATTTGAAAATGGAGTTGAGTTGAGTGAGTTACAACGGTTGACCCGTTTGTTTGATCACGGGTTGAATGGTCGATTTAGGGCTGGTTGAGGATAATTAATGAATGGCAAACTTAATTAGATCCTTAACGAGACTAATGGACAATTTAATTGTAGAAATCAAGCAAGGATTAAGGGAGATTCAGCCGGGTCACTTCGCGGGTTACCGGACACGTTTACGAGTCGATCGGGTGATGACGATGAACAGTGCTTGCACTGTAGCTGGCGCGAGAGGGCGCGTGGGCCCGATTCTCAAGGTGAGTTCAACACGACTTTTATCCTATACAATGTAACGAACATTTTAGCGTTGATTTCGAATTAATCGGACACCGTTTCGATGTTATTTCGATGGTCCGAATACGTTTTTAACTAACGTTTAATTCCCGGAAAATTATGGGAAATTAGTATGCTGTTATGAGTCCTTAGTGACACTGAGGAATGTTTTCGGGCAGGATTCGAGATTCCTGAAAAATGTCAGAAATTACGGAAACGCGTGCGGCGCGAAAACGAGCGCTATGGACGGTGTGTGAGTGGACTTTGCTTTCAAAGTTTAATGCATGCATAAATGTTCTATGATTTCTATGATTATGATTATGACTTGTGATAATTACGATTTTTGTATTTATACATATTTTGATATGCAAAACGTAATTGCACGTATTTCGAGACTATGGTTTCTCTTATGCCTTGGTGATGGTTTGATGAACGATTTCACATGATTTGTGCGTATGATATTTTAAGGATGTTTTGATTGTGATTGTGCGTATGACTTACGGTTTTGACACGTATTTCGAAACTATCACGGATTTGCGCGTTTTACGAGATTTTGAGTATTTTGTGATTTGATCATGGTTTTGATGCTTTGACCTTGGGATTTGAAATATGATTTGATTCCAAAGATTGAAAACGGATTTTGGAAAAGGTGATTTCGGGCTTGATGCCCAGGGCATAAAAGTAATTTTGATGAATAAGATTCGGATTTCGGAAACGTGAAAGTGGATTTCCGAGTTTGGGTTCAGGATGATGTTTCCGAATGCTAGCTTACGGAATCATTATTGCGAATCAGGTTCGGGAAAGGATGACGGATATGATTGGGGATTTGAATGTGAAATTCGGACATAAGTCCTATTATGACAAAATGTGATTTCAGATTGGTTTTGGAATTTGGATCACGATGGATCCTGGATTGTTGTGATTTACAAACGGTTTTGGGTTTGAAGACTCGGTACTATTGCTGGATTATGTTTTGGGTTTAAAGACCCGGTTAATTGGTGACGGGGGCGGGCCCGGATTGGGTTTAAAGACCAGGATTGAGTTTAAAGACTCGGTTATTGTGATACCCCCCGAGGCCTATTGATTATGTTATGAGTTTAAAGACTCGTTGATATCCCGGGAAGGCCTAATTATGCGCATGGTTTTGAGTTTAAAGACTCAGGCGCACTTGAGATCCAGCAGATTGATTGAATTATGAATTATTGTGGATTTCTGATGTTTTCGGATGTGTTGGGCAGTGGCCCGGTTTATATGGTTTGAAGGATTTTGGATTACATTGTGTACTTGGATTTTATTCATGATTTTGGGATGTGGCCCTGTGTTTATGATTGCAGGCTAAGACCCGAAGGTTAAGAAATGGAAAATAATTTGATTTTCATACACGGTTTTCTTATGTTGGAAATGAAATGGATTGCGAAATGATTTTCGAATGCATGCATTGGTTTTACGTGGAGGGTAGAAATGTCTTTCTGTAACTGTTTTATAAACTGATTCATTTTTGTCCACTCACACCTTTTGTGTTTTTTATTGACCCTCCAGGTCGTGGCGCGTTGATCGAGGCTAATCGAGAGGCGGAGGTATGAGTGAGTACGTGTATGGCTATCCCTGGTTTGGCAAGTACTGAGGGTAATTTGGGAACTTCAGTCGACTTTCCAGACGGGAGCAGGACTGGACACGGTTATCAATGTCCCTTCGGGGGCGGTTCTGTCAATTTGGTATCAGAGCACTAGGTTGCTGATTCTGTTGCCACATCATGCCTCCGAAATGTAAGCCTCGTGCGCGACCTGGTAGTGAGACGGGTAGACGAGGGTGTATGAGACCTCGTGATAGATCTCAGACGAGATTGACCCTGGGTTGAGGGTTCGATGTTTTCTGGTACACTGTGAACTACTGTTTGTTAGACATAAAATTGTGAGGGTCCCAGTGACGAATGAGCCCAGAGGCTAAAAAGGTTGCACAATCGAGCGAGTTGTACTCGTGATGAGATTATTCACAGTGAATTCCTTACGTGGAATGTGTATTTAAAGAGTCTAAAATGTGATGGGATATCTCTTAGGCTTTATCGGTCATATAAGATGTGGTTGACCATTAGTACTTGGATGGGACTCAAGAGGAGTCGAGATGTGGATGTGGGACTCAAAATGAGTCAGGGTTTTGGTTAAAGACTTGAGATGAGCCATGGTAAGGTATCAAGGCTCGAGAGGAGCCAGAAAGGCTGAGTGATGAATGTTTGGCACTTAGGATGCCAAGGACGAGTATATGGTCAGACACTGTCGAGTTAGGAAATTGTGGCTTGGTCTTGTTTAACATTGTTTATTGGACTTATGGGTCAGTGTCCTTAGTGACTGAGGGTCGGGCGGGGACCCGAAGTATACAAGGATTTGGACTTAGGAGATAGTCCAGTTCAGTGGGACGCAAGTCGGATCCACTGGGAGGTAAAGTGATAAGGGTATTGATAAAGTAATAGTTATGATTGTGAGTTGTCTTGTCACGTCATAAAGACGGCGATATAGATTGATGGATATAAGTGAGATGGCACTGTTGGGATGTGATAGAGTAAGGATTGGCTCTTATATTGACTGTTGATATGACAGGCGAGGGAAATGTTGGTGGGGCCCGTGATGGACCATAGGGGCGTGTTCAGTTGGGACCCCATGCCCGGGGATTGCAATTCCTTCGTGGGGAGCCTGAGTAGCCTTAGAATGATAGTCTGGATACCCATTACTTGTGGTCATGATGTAAGATTAACCAGGACGTATGTACTTGGTAGGTCCCGGGCCATCCACTCTTCCATGTCTTGAGATTGGCTATTGGTCGGACATGGGTGTTGTTGATGATTGGTTTTGGTATGGAAGTCGTTGAACTTACTAGAGTTATCAATGTGATACTTTGATAATAGTCATGCGGTAACCTTGGTAATCATGTATTGTAACGACCCGTCCCGAATATCGGGATTTAATAATATTTAATTATGATTTACTAATCTGGGATTAGTTGGGCGATTTCGGACGAATTGTGCAAAATGACCGTTTTGCCCCTAGGCGTGGGCAAAACGTTGACTTTAATTCGGATGGTCAATTGGACTTTGACCAATGACCGTAACGTAGTTCGGGACGTCACGAGTTCATAGACAGGTGGCACGTTCGATTCCGACGTTCGTGGTGAAAGTTATGATGTACGGAAGTTCATGGGCGTTTTCGTAATTTGAACGTAATAAGGGGGAAATGTTGACTTTTTGATCGGGAGGTCCGATGGCCGAGGACCGAGGACCATTAGGAAGCTCTCGATGCCCTGAGTTCGTAGACAGGCGGCACGCATCAATCGGAGTCCGTATGACCGAGTTACGGGTCAGGATGCGTGAGGGGCATTTTGGTAATTTTTTGCACAAGGGCAGAATTGTAATTTCACACGGGGTACTGTTTCATTGAACTGGCCGTGAAGTGGATGCTTTGTGCGATCGATCCCATGATTTGTTTATCAATTAATTGACTTAATTGGGCCAGTTTGAGGTGGAATTGCACATGTAATGGTGCTGGCAATCAATCACATGAACATGGGCACTGTTTTATCATGTTTTCGGGTCGGTGCAGGGAATTTACACAGTGGACTGAGGGGCACTTTAGGATGCTTTTAATGGTTGATTTAGATCGATAGAATGGAGAGTGAGTCGAGAGGATGACTCTGAGATTGAGAATGAAAGGAATGGAGTGAGAATGGTGGAGGAATGCTCAAAAACCCGAAACTGGGTTCTGGGAAATCCAAATTCGAACTTCCAGTTTTAGGCCAGCCCAAGCCTAATTGATGATGGATTGAGCTTTCTGGAACTTCAACGTGTCAAACCAGATCAAATGGGGCAAGCTTTGGGGCTCCTAGGGCCGTGGACGGACGAGGTGGACGGCCGGGAAAACTCAAGCTTGAGTTGTGGTGATTGAGGTAATGTCGTGTTCAATTAATCATGCTAATTGGTTCGTGTTAATCCTTATATGCTTCATATGAAGTTAATTTGACAATGGTTGAGGATTGATGGAGTTTTGGTGATTGACCCGTTTTGGGTGATCACGGGTTGATGGCTTGATTAAGGAATGGTTGATGTTGATCGATGTCACAGACCTGAAATTCATTGGTTAATGATTGTTGTAGGATCAAGAACGGATTGAATTGATGTCGAATTGGGTGTGTTTGAACCGGATCCTATCGCGGGTAATCAGACCCGTTTACCAGTCATTCGGGTGAAGAAGGAACACTGTAGCAGTCACTGTAGCAGGCGCGTGGCTTTCACGCGCAGCCACTCACGGCGGCGCGTGACGGCGCGTGGACACGAATCTCGAGGTGAGGTCAACATGACTTTTATCCTATGCAATGTAACGAACATTTTAGCGTTGGTTTCGTGTCGATCGGATCCCGTTTCGTGTCGATCGGATCCCGTTTCGTTATTGTTCGGGATGTCCGAAGGTTTTAAATCCAGTTTAAAAATACGTAAAAGTTCGGGAAAATTACGGGACTTGAATAGGATGTTAATGAAGAGGTTAGTAACCCTCTAATGTGATTTGGACAGGATTGGAAGTCCCGGTGATAGTGGTGTGGCCCGGGAAGGCCTATGGCACGCGTATCGAGGCGCTCGGTTAAACGGTCTGTGAGTGGACATTGGTTTTATAAATTCGATGCATGCATAACTGTTTCATGATTGTTATAATTGTAATTAAAAGATTTATTTTGGATATCGATGAATTTAAATGATTTCACGCATTTCGAGGTGATTTACGTATTTGCACGTAAACCGAGGTTTTCTGGATTTGCACCGATTTCCATAAATGTGGTTGGATATGATTTCATGAAACGGTTACGAACTTGAATAAAGTAAAATCGGGCCAGGGGCCCAGTTGAACTATGAAATCGGGCCAGGGGCCCAGTTAACTTGTGGATCGGGCCAGGGGCCCAGTTAACTTGTGAAATCGGGCCAGGGGCCCAGTTGATTTCTACATACGATTGCGGGTCAGGGACCCTAAAATGGAATTGAATAAATGTTTTCTGGTTTACATTTTATATATGTTCACATGCTGGAATCAATAAATGGTTTTGATGATATTTCGGTTATGGCACGTTTCACGGTATTTGGGCATGAGACCCGTTTGATGAAACGTAACGATCGGTTCGGATTTTACCTATGTATACCTATATGTTTTGCATGTGGATATCAATAAAATTTATTTAGTACTGCACTGTATAAATCCTTCCATATTATATTGTCTCCTCCGGATGAGGTACCCCGGAGAGGTCACGGACGTCTAGTACGTCCAGCGTCTATGACGCTAAGCATCGGGGATGCTGTACCCGAACGGGGTTCGGGGATTGAACTCGGAAATTGAGACCCGAGTGGCACGCGTAGCCTTATGATTGTGACCTTATTGACGTCAGGGACGTTAGACATCAGGGATGTCGGATTGGAGTGTATAGTGCAGTGGCTAAAATTATGGTTATGATTATATGCCTTATGGTTCATATTACTGGATTTATGAGATAACTCTTGGTTTGACTTTTGGAATTTGAAACTATGCTTTGGTTTTCGGGCTAAGGCCTAATGGTTATTTCTAAATAAATATGTGAAAATTGGTTTTGGTGCATGCATATGCTTTTACTGGGGGGCATAAATGTCTTATAAAGGTTTTAAACAGACTTGTTTATTTTCGTCCACTCACAGCTTTTGTTTTTAATGCCCTTCAGGTTGATTCCGGATATGACTGCAGCAGAGACTCGAGCATCATACACCTCCTCCATCGATCCTTACGCACTCTGGAAGCCCGGTTGGGCAGTGGCAACAGGTTATCCCTCGTCTGACACCTCTTGTCAGACGGGAGCATGACACATTCCATGGTAATCCCGTGGGGATTGGGATGGGTCGTGTCATGTATGGTAAGATTAGCGAGATATAAGGGGGGTAGACCTATCGATGTGAGGTTACCCAGGATGACTGGTGTTATTCGCCTTGTGACGAACTTAGATTTGGATGATTTGGATGTCATCCTTGGATTGGATTGGTTGATGACCCATGAGACCTTTATCGAGTATGATGATTAGAGAGTGACATGTGGAGTCTAGCATTCCAAAGGTTATGTTTCAGGGAGACTCGAGGGTGTTACTCTGTAAGATAATTGTGATCCCCACAACCAATAGATGGTTGGGGTATGAGGTATTCAAGTTTACTGTAAGACCCGTGTCTTGGAGGGAACGATGAACAATCCCACATTCCTGCGAGGAGGAATAGTCTGGGAGAGGATGTTGGTGTGCCTTAAAGGTGTAGGAACACACTTATCTAGCACTAGGCCTTTTGGGAGCTCAAATGGCTTTGTGGAGGATTGGAACCCCAAAGTTAAGCTAGTTGAGACTGGTGCAATTTCATGATGGGTGACCCCCTGGGATGTTGCACCATGAGCTCCCGAAAACAAAACCGTGAGGGCGAGACCCAAAGCGGACAACATGGTGCTAGATGAGTCGGGTCCTGACCGAGGAGGGTCGAGTCCTGACAATTTGGTATCAAAGCCAGACTCCGACCAGGAAGTGTGCCAGCGAGGACGCTGGGCCCTAATGAGGGTGGATTGTAAAACCCGTGTCTTAGAGGGGACGGTGAACAATCCCACATTCTTGCAAGGGGGAATGGTCTGGGAGAGGATGGTGGTGTGCCTTAAAGGTGTAGGCACACACCTATCTAACACTAGGCCTTTTGGGAGCTCAAGTGGCTTTGAGGAGGATTGGAACCCCAAAGTTAAGCGAGTTGAGACCGGTGCAATTTCATGATGGGTGACCCCCTGAGAAGTTGCACCATGAGCTCCCGAAAGCGGACAATATGGTGCTAGATGAGTCGGGTCCTGACCGAGAAGGGTCGAGTCCTGACATCACATGTGTGGTGTATGTGCCTAATGTATGAGATGCCTAGTGAGGGCTGAGGATGCCCAGATTTCTCAACTTATTCCTGAGATTTTGCCAGGATGAGAAATTGAGTCTACAATGATTTGAGTTTACATGTGGATTATGGATAACTTGATAAGTAACGATATGAGATAAGTATCCTGTATCACGAGTTAAGGGATTGTGGTTTCGTGGGAAGGTTGTGAGTAGTGACCTTAAAAAGAGAGGCCAACATGGTGATGATTGCCAGTTTTGAGTAAAAGAGAGAAAAAAATGATGTTTGGATTTGATATGGTTAAGGTTAGTTGAAGGTGATACCATTGGATAGCCATTGGACTAGTTATAGTTGGGAGATGAGGAGTCAGGTAGTCTGACCACATTTGGGTGATGTGTGGTACCAGGATTGATGATTGGTTGGCTGGTGTACTTACATGTACCGATGAACGTGTAATATACTGAACAGATGTATTGAATGCCCTCAGAGAGAGATAGTTGAATAAGTGTTAGGTATGATAAACCAAAGTAGGATTGGGGAACATGAGTTGGTCTGAGATTTGTTAGAGACCACAAAGGATTGTAGGGATCTCTTCCATGTTTTTCCAGTTATGGCGATTGACCTGGAAGGGGGTCAGAGTTATTGAAACTGAGAACTGAGTGTTGATTGGTTGGTGTCCTCCGATGTACAGAAGAGTGTGTGAGATACTAGACGGATGTAGCGAATGCCTCAGGGCGAAACATATGGTTAATTAAGTGCTAGGCCTGGTCGAACGAATAACTGTCGGGACTAGTGTGAATCCTAGGAAAAATAGACGTTTTGGTCAATGGAGATGAGAACTGAGATAGAATGGTTACAAGTGGAGAAACAGTGACTTATGTTTGAGCACTCACTATGAGATTTTGGATTTGGTTAGTCGGGTGTTGATGCTAGTTGAACCCTCAGAAGTTGACCTTCCTTGTATGAGTTGAGATCGACCCACGGGGTTGAATATGCAGAGGTCATATACCTTTAGGGAGGAATGTACGAGTACCATATCGACCTTTAGAATTGGTAATGATGGATAAAAAGAAAGGCCTAATGTGTGATAAGGTGATGGTCGAAATATTGAGATGACGACCACATTGTCGGATCAGGTATTACTTGGGGAGAGGATTGTCATGTTGGATAACCTAAGGATAGGTGGAATCCTGTTAGTTACGGAACTCCATAAGATTGGAGTAGTACATGATTTCTGATAACTTGGACGGTTGGCGTCCAACTGCAGGACCATACTTGGTGTATGGTGGAGTCGAGGTTAAGAGAGGGGTGTGATTTGCGATATAGTATGAATGATTGTACTGAGTGCTTATTGGAAATAGGAAGGAATCAGGAGAAAAGGTTAAAAATCATTATGCATATTGACCCTGGGAAAAGGGTTATGGTGTGATTGACCTAGTGAGGGGAATGAGTTCCCGAGTTATTGAACCATATGTGTTTATCGGCCTGGTGGCCTGATGACAATTGTGCGGATTTGGCCATTGAATCATGTCACGAGTGGATGACCCGTAAACGAGAAAATCTGACTGATTCTGGTGTATCTTGGATTGTATGGACTCGAACATGAGCTAGGCTATGTATTCCGAGCCTGTACGTGGCATGAGTGCCCATGGGGGCAGGATTTTATACAGAGGTTGAGACTGGTTGTATGATTTCTATAAGCGGGATATGACTTATATCCAGTTGAGGTTATTTATGTTTCGAGTTCATCTTAGACGTGTTTCCTAGGGAAAATATTATGGCTCCCACTCATTGGAATTTCGAGGTCGAAATTCTTTAAGGGGGGTAGGTTGTAACGACCCGGACCTTCGGAAAAGGAAAATTTGGAAAATTTGAAGAAAAATACGATTTTGCCCCTAAAGATTGGGCGAACGGTTGACTTTTGGCTCGAGCTATCAAACGGACTTTGACCGATGACTGTGACATAGTTCGGGACGTCACGAGTTCATAGACAGGTGGCACATCCGATTCCTACATTCGAGGAGGAAGTTATGATGTTCGGAAGTTCAAGGACATTTTCGTAATTAGGACGAAAAGGTGGAATTTGTTGACTTTTTGATTGACCACTATTTTCGCGCAATTCGAGGACCCTTAAGTAGGTCTCGATGCCCTGAGTCCGTTGATAGGCGGCACGCTGAAAACGGACATCAGACGGATGAGTTACGGGTCTAGAAAGAGAAGGGCATTTTGGTAATTTTGTGCAGAAGGGCAAAATAGTAATTTTACAGAGGGGGTACTGTTTGAACCGTGGAAACAAGACTGAACCACCATGTGACAGGACCCATCCCAATCCCTCCGGGATTAGTGCGGGATGACCCTGCTCCCGTTTGACACGAAATGTCAGACAAGGGATATTTCCGACCTTTGCCCTCCCGGGCTATCAGAGTACGCCAGGATCCGGAGGAGGTATGTGATATCTCGGTCTCTGCTACAGTCCACATCGTATCCAACCTGAAGGGTATTAAAAACAGAAAGACAGTGAGTGGACAAAAATAAAGAGTTTATAAAAACATTTCATCAAAGACCTTTATACCTTTCACTAAAAGGCATGCATGCATAGTAAAACCATTTATCCAATCATATATGTTAAAACATCCATAATTAGGGTCTCAGCCCCAAATTCTGTAAATACAAGTCACACGGGCTCCTGCCCAAAACCATTTACTGAAAACCATAACATAATAACCATATGTGGGATCTCAGCCCAAATCATTTATCATCATAAACACAATTTCCCAAAATCAATTGAAATCATGTTTATCCATTATATTTCATATCCAGAACCTGTCACGGTAAAATAGAGCTACACGTGTGCTAACCGGGGTCTCAAACCCAAGTCTCTCCAGGGTCCACCCAGGTCAATGTCCGTAGATCAATGACCCTCCCTGGAGGTAACGAACCATGCCCATCCTGAGAGTAAGGAACCTAACTGGGGGGCGACTCCACTCAGTCAGTGCTCCGTGACTACTCCGGGGTCCACCCAGGCCAACGACCCTCCCCGGAGGAGACAATCATATATAAAGGATGGAATATGAAAAACCGTTTGAAATCATTCTTTAAATCTTTCCAGGATTCATGTCCGGCCCCCATAAGCCGTCATGAAACATAAAATCCTTTTATGGGTTCATGCTGGTTCCCATAAACCATCATGACCCGTAAATCCATTTCAAGGGTTCATGCCGGTTCTCATAAACCGTCATGACCCATCAAAACCATTTGTAACACATAACTGGGCCCTAGGCCCGAATCCACATAGAAACTGGACCTCCGGTCCGAATCGTAAAACCAATTGGACCTCCGGCCCGATTTCGTAAATCAAATGGGTTTCGAACCCGAGTTTACCTTTTTGAATCCAAAACCATTTCATGAAATCATATCCAAAACCATAAGTATGGAAAATCAGTGTAAAACTGGAAAACCTCGATTTACGTGCAAGCACGTAAATCGCCTCGAAATACGTGAAATCATATAATTCACAAATATCCAAATCAAACTCATCAAATCACATTCATAATCCATTTGGAAATCCAAAACCATTTCATTCAGACCAATAAAGACGTACAGCCCCGTATAGGCACCGTATAGGGCTGAAACCTCGAAATACGTGCCTATACGTAACCACACATCCAAATGCACTCATGGCATCACAAACAAGTATTTAAAACATGTAATAAACATTTATGCATGCACCAATTTAGAAAACAAGGTCCACTCACAGACCGTCCGAGCCGCCGCCTCGATTTGCGTGCCATTCGGTTCCCCGAGCCGATCACCATTACCGGGACTCCCAAACCTGTCCAAATTTTAATAGAAGGTTAATAACTACTTAATTAACCTCCCATCAAAGCCCCGTAATTTTTCCGAACTTTTAACTATTTTTAAACCGACCCTAAACCTTCTGACACCCCGAAAACTATCGAAACGATGTCCGATTGACACGAGACCAGTCCCAAAATCTTCGTTACATCGAATAGAAGATTTCCCGTGTTGAACACTTTCCCAAATTATGGCCCACGGGCCCTCACGAGCCCCTAGAAAGTCGAAAACACTGTTCATCGGCACTAACCTCCAGCAGACCGGTTTTACTGTTCATGGCCGGTTCACCTGGTTTGGCCGGTCCAACTGGACCGGCGTGACCGGTTCACAGCCCTAGACACCCCATTTTTCATCCTAGTTCTTCCCTTTTGGTTCCTTTCATCCTACTTTGATGTTTTCTATCCATTCCAATCCTTTAACGCAACCGAAAACGTCTAAATCCTATGGTTCGATTTTGAACCATACGGTTCAAGTTTCCAAAACTGCACCCATGGCTGCCCAGCCATCCCAAGCTTCCTTAAACCTTCCTAACATGTCCCTAGCAACCTAATGCACTCATTAAAACCATTAAAAACCAACCATAACAACAAAAATGGAAAAATGGGTCAAAATGGACTAACCGTGAACCTCACGGGTTCCTCCTCCTCTCGCCGCCGTGGACGGCGGTTCTGGCCGCCCAGCAACCTCCTCTGTCTCCCTGGTCCTCTGCCTGGTCATGGGTGAAGAGTGGATGGGTTTTGGGTTGCACGGATGGGAGGAAAATGGGTGAGATCGGGTTGTCTTTTTGTGTGTGTTTGAAATGGAGAAAATGGAATGGTTTGCACGGTGCATGAATCAATATAGGTGGCCTGTGGATGGGTGACACTTGTCACTCATCCATTGGGCCTCCCTTAAATATCTGGGCCCCACTAAAGTCCAAAAGTTAACTCGTTTCGTAATTCGTGCAATAATGCACTTGAACTTCCGTGAACCGTAACTTCGCCGTCGAACGTCCGAATTCGACGTGCCGCCTGTCTATGGATTCGTATCGTCCTTATCTATGTAATAGTCCTCGGCCCTCGGCCATCGGGCATCCCGGTCAAAAAGTCAACTTTTGACCCCATTTAACCAAAATTACCAAAATGCCCCTAAACTTCCGAACGTCATAACTTCCTCCTCGAACGTCGGAATTGAACGTGCCAAATGTCTATGAACTCGTGACGTCATGAACTACGTCACGGTAATCGGTCAAAGTTCATTTGACCGCCCGAATGAAAAGTCAACGTTTTGCCACGACTAGGAGCAAAACGGTCATTTCGCATTGTTCGTCCGATTTCGCCTAACTAATCACCGATTAACCTCACTAATCGTGATTAGTCACTAATCTAATCTAGGAATTTGGGATGGGTCGTTACAACCTTCCCTCCTTAATTAATTTCGTCCTCGAAATTCCAACCGACCTAATCTAACCGTTCTTCCCTCCTTAATTAGTTTCGTACTTGAAACTCCAACTATCCTGATTCCACATCCACCTCGTGGAAAGTAGAATCGACCTCGAAACTCGTGTACACTCATACACCAACTAACCAAAATAATACTTGCTCGTCTGCACCCAGACGTACCACCAACACTCTCGTTACATCGACTACATTTGACCACGTCGAATGACAGTAGTCACCCGTTTCGAATTGACACCATTTGTCAAATCTACCCTTTTGCTGACATAAACAACTAGCCGGTTCCTTGCTCAATCTCTAACTATCCTGACGTCTACGTCCACCCGGAGTCATCAGACCTCACTAACCGATCCACGCTGACACCTCTGACAATCTGTCACCACTTGACAGTCGTCAGTCAAAAACTATCACCATACTTACCTGTGGTTATACTAACCACCAACTTACTCAACCATAAGTGAACACTACCCAACCATTCACTCGATATGTGTGTAACTGGACCCATCAGAAACACTATGACCCAATGCACAGTATCCAATGTCCAGTCCACGTCCTCGAAAAATCCAATGGTATAGGAACTAATCCGACTACCAACACGCTCACCAACATACCTCTGGTATGACCTATATACCGTCAATAAACATGACAAGTTTGCCCAGTATCGTACCTTGAACAACGTACAAGGTACGCACATCTACCCATCAATCAGCTTATAACCACCTAGGTTGTAGCTAATCACGTTTCTACTATAGAGTCCATTTGTCCAATCCAGTATTAGACAAATCGAAACTCCGACCCATTATCCATTTCCAAATCCGAATCCGAATCCGCAATTTTGTAAGAAATCCCGAATCCAAATCCAGAAATCATATCTATAATCATGTCCAAATTCGAACCCGAAATCATCATTCCGTAAGCCAGCATTTGGAATAACCATTCCGAACCCAAATCCATAAAAAAAAAATCACAGTCAAGCTTTAGAATCAAATCCTTAATCGTCACCCAGAATCCGATTCCAAAACCCAAATCCAGAAATCCTCTTTCAAGTTCCAAAATCAAATCCTGAATCGTCATCCAGAAATCTGATTCCAAAACTCGAAATCTCATTCTCGTCTACCGAGACGCACCAAAACTGAACCTCTCGGTTACCTGCTCAACCGATTACCCTATTACCATCGATTGACTTCATAGGGAAGCCAATCCCAACCTCAACACATCTAAGGCTGACCATATCCGACCACGTCGGAAAACTACTCATCGGACAACTACTCAGGCGAGTAATAAGCCATATGGGATTTACCTCGAAAAGAAGTTCAGTCCCATCATGCTCCACTCAACATCCAAGTAAGAGTAATAAAATCTCCACCTAGCTGGATGATCGACATCACGTGTAACACCCCGGAAATTCGAGGATTCCCATATTGTAATTTATTGTGTGATTTGACGATTTTACCCTTGTGATTGGTATGGTCAAATGTTGACTTTTTGATTGATGAACTAAATGGACTTTGACCTATGACCGTGACGTAGTTCGGGACGTCACGAGTACATAGACAGGTGGCACGTCCAATTCGGACGATCAGGGTAAAAGTTATGACTTTCGGAAGTTCAGGGGCATTACCGTAATTTGGACTCTCGGGGGAAAATGTTGACTTTTCTTTTGACAACTAATTTTCAGTTGACTCAAGGACCGTTGGGTAGGCCTCGACGTCCTGAGTCCGTAGACAGGCGGCACGCCGAAATCGGACTTCGTACGAGGAAGTTATGGTCAGAAACGTGAATTCGGGAAGTTCGGGTCTCGGTTTTCGTGTCGAATATTATATTCAGAAATTCTGATTGAAGGACACCTGGGGAGTGACAAGTGTCACTCACCCATTGGCCAGATTGGATCAGATCCACTATTGGATTAATTAACATTTAAAGCAACTTTAAATTCCAGCCCTTGGATTGAAAACCCCTGATCTAATCTGAGCCCTTGATCTAATCTTGGAGATCAAATCTGGGCCGTCCGTTCTTTCGCTCCATTTCTTTATAATTCTTACCCGCAGAACACTCTGTCCATTTCGATCAAGCATCCCAGCTAACCATCCACTCACTGTGTCTGCGTGTTGGGGGACTCCCTGGGGAGACTGAGCGACGGCAGTGAGCACGGCGGAGGACGGCGGCGAGGAAGGAAGCAGGGGAAACCCGTGGCGGTTTCAACCCAGATTTTTGGTAAAACCATTTCCCACGTTTAAATTGGTCCGTTATGAATCCTAATCAACTCTAGGAACCTCCAGGAACCTTCTGGATTTGAGCCCGTGGCCGGTGGAGCTCAGGGCGGTGGCACAACTGCGACGGGAGGCCGGTGCTGTTCTTCGAGGTAGGCCTTCGATTCAATCCGTTTTTCTGAATTCTATTTACATAGAACCAATCTAGGGACTAAGACGAGTAATTAGGAAATGAAAGGAATGAAAATGATCCAGAAATGAAGAAATGGCAACCGGGTCGTGATCGCGGGTCTGATCGACCCGAGTTGCAGGAAAACGGGTCAACCCGTCTGAGGACAGCGGTGATGACGTGGCACCCTGTCAGTCTGTCAGATGACGTGGACCAACCGTGAGCCGACACGTGTCACATGTCAGTGCACAGTCAGCACTGACATGTCAGTGACGTGGACCAGTCAGGGACTGCCACGTGTCACTGACATGTCAGTGACGTGGACCAGTGCCGTACTGACACGTGGCACATGTGAGATCTGACACGTGGTCTGACAGATCAGTGTGGTGGACCAATCAGTTGTTGACACGTGGCACCTGTCAGAGTCTGACATGTCAGACCTGACAGCTGTCAGATGACGTCAGCATGACGTCATGCTGACGTCAGCAGGAACTGTTCCTGCGTTGACCGCCGCGTTGACCGCCGCGTGGGGGCGCGTGTGAGCAGTGTTTCTGGTGGGACCACCACCATTCTTTAGGTTTCGACGATCCGGATCCAATGGCGGTGGTTTCGGGTCGATCGGAGATCTTTAAGTTGGTCAAAATAAGGTTTATTGCCTTGGAAAGCGCGTTCGGGCGGCTTTCCCGGGTCGGTTTCGACCTAGGCTTTCATGGTTGAATGTTAGGGGTTTGTATTGATCTTTACGAATACTTTGGACTTGACAGGGATTGTACATTTGTACCAGGTCGAGGGTATACGTTCGGTTTCTAGCAGGACTGTACTGTGAGTGGGCCATTTTCTTAAACCCTTGTGTGCATAAATGTTTTCAGGTTTTATTATACTTATTCACATGCTAAAACAATGATGGTTTTGATGATATGGAAAATATGGTTATGGCACGTTTCACGGTATTTGGGCTTGAGACCCGTCCGATGAAACTGAATGATTGGTTCGGATTCTATCTATGTATATATATGTTTGCATGTGGATATCAATAAAATGTATTTGTTACTGCACTGTATAGATCCTTCCATATTGTATTGTCTCCTCCGGATGAGGTACCCCGGAGAGGTCACGGACGTCTAGAACGTCCAGCGTCTATGACGCTAAGCATCGGGGATGCTGTACCCGAACGGGGTTCAGGGATTGAACTCGGAAATTGAGACCCGAGTGGCACGCGTAGCCTTGTGATTGTGACCTTATTGGACGTCAGGGACGTCAGACATCAGGGATGTCGGGATTGGAGTGTATAGTGCAGCAACTAAAATTATGGTTATGGTTTTATTATATGCCTTATGGTTCATATTATATGGTTATTGATTTTGAATTATGTTGCACGCATGTTTGGAAAACGGAGGGGTAAATTATATGTTTTACTTATCAAACGATTTCATAAACTTGTGTTTCGGTCCACTCACCCTTACTGTTTTGATAACCCCTCCAGGTCGGGAAACTGAGGTAGAGGAGGAACCAGAGGCTGAGGCATAGATCTACTTCTGCGTACCTGAACCCCTGCTGGGCGGTGTACCCGCAGGTTTACTTTAGAGTCGTGCTCGCAAATTTGTAATTTTGAATTATATCCCTTGTCTGACATTCGTTTAATTCGGATTTGATGTATGACTTTAATTTGGTTATTTATGCTTTTAAATGTTTGGAGGTTAAAATTGGTATGAATTATTGGGTGTCAGACGGGAGCAGGGCACGTCCCCTTGTGGTCCCTGTGGGATCGGGGCGGGTCCTGTCATCACGATCCAGATCCAACACTATGTCAAACGACCATAGACGTCACGATCCCCGATCGTCACGACGTCCAAAGTCCTCAACCATTTCCCACATCTAAACAGATCAGTCAACGACGAGACGCGTCGAGACTGTGGGTTCTCACTGACTACCTCGTATCGATCCTTGCCATTCCACCGAGGAAAATCAAAGTTGATACAAGACTATGACATCAAAACTCATCCTATGTGAATACAACCAAACTCGCTGCATTCACCACGTCACGTAAACCAACATCGTCTGCCACCAAGCAGGAAATGAGAAATCTCATTCACTTAACTCCGAAATAACCAACTCTCCTGACGACCCAAGGCAAATCCGGGTCCACCAACCAATACACGACCAATGTACTAGTGACAACCAACAACATCTACATCATCAACATCATCTACCATCATCAATCATGGTAGAATCTGAGAAGTCACCCAAAATGACTTCGACATACCCAATACCAATGCGGAAAACCCACATTCCTCTCGTCACCTCAATCGCAACCTCTCGCGATTCCGAAGTTCCAATAAGATTGGAAACAACATACCTGGACATCAACCACGTGTCCCCTAACCAATTTAACTCTATATGAGATCCACTCTGGGACCACAGATACCAAACTTAAGCCCATCACGACGGATGTGACTCAACGTCATCACAATCACCGGCACCAGCACCAGCGCTAGTACCAGCGCCAACGCACTATCATCAACACCAGTATCAATATCAGCATCGGCACACCATGTGCAAAACTGACAACCCTGGATCTCCGCTCATACTGAATGACGATCCCGTACCTCTACTCATATTGGAGAAACTCTGCCTCCCTCGTACCCGACAACTCTGGGTACAGTCACACTGATAACTCATACGAGAAAAGGAAACGTCCCTTGAACGTCCCCAATTCCCAACAATCGTAACTACGACCATTCTCGGTAGTAGCGCCTGCCACACACTCGTGCGGACCTAACTACCAGACATCTCGATATCCAGACTTCGCATCCAACGGAATCAACTGCCTGTACCAACTACTCGGTATCCCCGCTCCGGGATTCCATCGACAAGTACCAACCCTGATAACTTGTCCAAACCATCTCTAACCAGTCGTAACTCGACTAAACCAATGTCGTCTACCAGGTCGTCCATGACCTTAGTTGTACCAACAATCCATCACAACTATGGTAGCACGACAACCTGCTAGGTCTAACCGATAAGTACAACCCCGACTGCGAAGTGCAGTCCCAACACAAGCTGACATGACTAGACCGACTAACGAATCCAAATCCGAATAGTCGTCTAAGTCAAACCACTCGTCAACTTACATCTTCGAACCATACACCCTAAAGTAGGGTTCCACGATCACACTTAGAGTTCCCTTGAACCCAACTGCGAAAAGTAGTAAAATCAACAATCTGACCGACTCCGCGGTCTTGACATCATACTGGCATCAATCCAATCCAACCGTCAATCCAACTAGGATTTCACGAATCCGGCTGCCCCCAGCAGCATGTCCATCTAACTCAACAATATCCGACCATCGAATGGCCATAACACCGAATCAATCGTCGGAACCGATCCAACGACATCATGAAAGACGATCCCAACTACTCGTCTCACAATCACAATCTAACGTACGAATACGTTCATCCTTACCGTAGGGTCCCACACTGCCATCCACGACAGAACTATAGCAACCCCGGCATCCAATGCCGAACCAAGGCATTCCACGATACGGTCCTACTAGCTATCGTATCGATACCCTAACTATCAGGTTGATAACAAACTATAGCCCATTGAGATATCACATCCTCGACCTGTGCATTACTCCGAGAGCTACACAGTTGCTCGAATAGAGACAACCCCGCTCTGATACCACGCTGACAGGACCCATCCCAATCCCTCCGGGATTAGTGCGGGATGACCCTGCTCCCGTCTGACACGAAGTGTCAGACAAGGGATATTTCCGACCTTTGCCCTCCCGGGCTATCAGAGTACGCCAGGATCCGGAGGAGGTATGTGATATCTCGGTCTCTGCTACAGTCCACATCGTATCCAACCTGAAGGGTATTAAAAACAGAAAGACTGTGAGTGGACAAAAATAAAGAGTTTATAAAAACATTTCATCAAAGACCTTTATACCCTTCACTAAAAGGCATGCATGCATAGTAAAACCATTTATCCAATCATATATGTTAAAACATCCATAATTAGGGTCTCAGCCCCAAATTCTGTAAATACAAGTCACACGGACTCCTGCCCAAAACCATTTACTGAAAACCATAACATAATAACCATATGTGGGATCTCAGCCCAAATCATTTATCATCATAAACACAATTTCCCAAAATCAATTGAAATCATGTTTATCCATTATATTTCATATCCAGAACCTGTCACGGTAAAATAGAGCTACACGTGTGCTAACCGGGGTCTCAAACCCAAGTCTCTCCAGGGTCCACCCAGGTCAATGTCCGTAGATCAATGACCCTCCCTGGAGGTAACGAACCATGCCCATCCTGAGAGTAAGGAACCTAACTGGGGGGCGACTCCACTCAGTCAGTGCTCCGTGACTACTCCGGGGTCCACCCAGGCCAACGACCCTCCCCGGAGGAGACAATCATATATAAAGGATGGAATATGAAAAACCGTTTGAAATCATTCTTTAAATCTTTCCAGGATTCATGTCCGGCCCCCATAAGCCGTCATGAAACATAAAATCCTTTTATGGGTTCATGCCGGTTCCCATAAACCATCATGACCCGTAAATCCATTTCAAGGGTTCATGCCGGTTCTCATAAACCGTCATGACCCATCAAAACCATTTGTAACACATAACTGGGCCCTAGGCCCGAATCCACATAGAAACTGGACCTCCGGTCCGAATCGTAAAACCAATTGGGCCTCCGGCCCGATTTCGTAAATCAAATGGATTTCGAACCCGAGTTTACCTTTTCGAATCCAAAACCATTTCATGAAATCATATCCAAAACCATAAGTATGGAAAATCAGTGTAAAACTGGAAAACCTCGATTTACGTGCAAGCACGTAAATCGCCTCGAAATACGCGAAACCATATAATTCACAAATATCCAAATCAAACTCATCAAATCACATTCATAATCCATTTGGAAATCCAAAACCATTTCATTCAGACCAATAAAGACGTACAGCCCCGTATAGGCACCGTATAGGGCCGAAACCTCGAAATACGTGCCTATACGTAACCACACATCCAAATGCACTCATGGCATCACAAACAAGTATTTAAAACATGTAATAAACATTTATGCATGTACCAATTTAGAAAACAAGGTCCACTCATAGACCGTCCGAGCCGCCGCCTCGATTTGCGTGCCATTCGGTTCCCCGAGCCGATCACCATTACTGGGACTCCCAAACCTGTCCAAATTTTAATAGAAGGTTAATAACTACTTAATTAACCTCCCATCAAAGCCCCGTAATTTTTCCGAACTTTTAACTATTTTTAAACCGACCCTAAACCTTCCGACACCCCAAAAACTATCGAAACGATGTCCGATTGACACGAGACCAGTCCCAAAATCTTTAATACATCGAATAGAAGATTTCCCGTGTTGAACACTTTCCCAAATTATTGCCCACGGGCCCTCACGAGCCCCTAGAAAGTCAAAAATACTGTTCATCGGCACTAACCTCCAGCAGACCGGTTTTACTGTTCATGGCCGGTTCACCTGGTTTGGCCGGTCCAACTGGACCGGCGTGACCGGTTCACAGCCCTAGACACCCCATTTTTCATCCTAGTTCTTCCCTTTTGGTTCCTTTCATCCTACTTTGATGTTTTCTATCCATTCCAATCCTTTAACGCAACCGAAAACGTCTAAATCCTATGGTTCGATTTTGAACCAAACGGTTCAAGTTTCCAAAACTGCACCCATGGCTGCCCAGCCATCCCAAACTTCCTTAAACCTTCCTAACATGTCCCTAGCAACCTAATGGACTCATTAAAACCATTAAAAACCAACCATAACAACAAAAATGGAAAAATGGGTCAAAATGGACTAACCGTGAACCTCACGGGTTCCTCCTCCTCTCGCCGCCGTGGACGGCGGTTCTGGCCGCCCAACAACCTCCTCAGTCTCCCTGGTCCTCTGCCTAGTCATGGGTGAAGAGTGGATGGGTTTTGGGTTGCACGGATGGGAGGAAAATGGGTGAGATCGGGTTGTCTTTTTGTGTGTGTTTGAAATGGAGAAAATGGAATGGTTTGCACGGTGCATGAATCAATATAGGTGGCCTGTGGATGGGTGACACTTATCACTCATCCATTGGGCCTCCCTTAAATATCTGGGCCCCACTAAAGTCCAAAAGTTAACTCGTTTCGTAATTCGTGCAATAATGCACTTGAACTTCCGTGAACCGTAATTTCGCCGTCGAACGTCCGAATTCGACGTGCCGCCTGTCTATGGATTCGTATCGTCCTTATCTACGTAATAGTCCTCGGCCCTCGGCCATCGGACATCCCGGTCAAAAAGTCAACTTTTGACCCCATTTAACCAAAATTACCAAAATGCCCCTAAACTTCCGAACGTCATAACTTCCTCCTCGAACGTCGGAATTGAACGTGCCACCTGTCTATGAACTCGTGACGTCACGAACTACGTCACAGTCATCGGTCAAAGTTCATTTGACCGCCCGAATGAAAAGTCAACGTTTTGCCACGACTAGGAGCAAAACGGTCATTTCGCATTGTTCGTCCGATTTCGCCTAACTAATCACCGATTAACCTCACTAATCGTGATTAGTCACTAATCTAATCTAGGAATTTGGGATGGGTCGTTACACCGTGCTTGGGTGGTCTGATCAATGAATTGTTTAACCTTGTTAGTGGCTGGACAAGGGAATTGTTAAATGGCTTTGAGGCAATGGAAACACAGAAGTGTGGGCTGAAACAGAAACCAGGCATGGGCACCATTTTTGAATTGATTTTGGGACTGTTGCGGAAAACAAAATCCAGAGAGGCTTAAGAGATTCCTTAGGTTTCTGTGAGGCCTGTTTTGATTATAGGCATGGAAGTAAATATCGCCGGAATCGTCGATATATCGCGATTTCCGGCCAGCGGCACATAAGAGGGGGGGGGGGAAAGAAATTGAGCGAAATTTCGATATTTTGTTTTGTTCTAAGCCCATAGATCTCATTATTTGATTAAAACGAACGAAATAGAACCAAAGTTTATGAAAATCGGACGTAAAACAAGTGATTTCCAATCGGGTCATGCCGCCGGGTCGCAAAGACCCGAATCACAGACCCGCGGGAGGAAGGGGATGACTGTTAAGAGTTGCGTTGTTATCCTTTATATATTATACGGTGACTATGATTTCAATTAAATTTGGTCAGCTGAGTTGGTGTGGGTTTTGCCCTCAGGAGGTGAGGTCCTGGGTTCGACCCACTCCAATGCAATTGCTGTTTTTTTTTTTTTCGTTTTTTCCAATTTTTTAACTTTCTTTGTCATTTTTTTTTTCAATTTTAAATATATCAATTCTTTTCAATTTTTGAACAAAGATTAACTCTATTTTTCATCAATTTTTTTTCCATTTTAAATATATTTACTCATTTTATAATTTTTCTTCCATTGAAATTTTTTTATACTTATTGTTATATTTTTAATTATATTAACATTCAATTATAATAATTCACTTCAACTTATGTTTATGTTTAAATTTTATATTATTAGTCATCATCAGAACCTTATTGTATCATATAATTAATCATATAATTATTATATCAAAGTCATTTTATAGTTTTTATTAGTCCTATATAACTATCATTGGGTACTTAAGTTTTTCCCAAAGTTTCATTCCAAATTTCCAATTTCCAATTTTTAGACCGAATTTCCGTCATTTTTGTTGATCGTAAATGATATCGATATCGATATCGATATTTGAGGCGAGATATCTGTAAATTCGGCGAGCGATATATCCGTCGATATCGATATTTTCATCCTTGATTATAGGGAGTGAGAGAGAGTCATTCTAAAGAAGAGAGGACTGAGAGCTTAAGAGAAAACATAGTTCAGATAAAACTGGAAATTGGAGGGAAAAATCGAATTTTGATTTGTGAGTCGAGAGGAACAAAACCAAGGATTGAAACAGCCTTCTGGGACCATTTAGAGTTCAACCGTATCAATTTTGAAGAGAATCGATCACGGTTTGGCGAGGAACCCAAGTTCCAGTTTTGATGAAATTTCAGACCTGAGGACGATCATCTACGGGTAAGTTTCCTCAATGAAACGCCGATAATAACCTGCTAAACCCAGAAAACTCCTGATCTCTGTCACCGTCTTGGGCTGTTCCTAATTTGCTACCGCCTCAACCTTCTGAGGATCCACTCTGATGCCCTCGGCTGAAATCACATGACCTAAAAATCCAACACTGGTCAACCAAAACTGACATTTACTCAACTTCGCATACAACTGATGCTCTCTTAGGGTCTTAAGCACTATCCTCATATGTTTCTCGTGCGCCTTTGCACTCTTCGAATACACCAAAATGTCGTCAATGAAGACAATCACAAAACGATCCAAATACGACCGGAACACTCGGTTCATAAGATCCATAAAAGCTGCTGGGGCATTAGTCAATCCGAACGGCATCACAACAAACTCGTAATGACCGTACCTAGTCCGAAAGGCCGTCTTCGGTACATCCTCTTCTTTGACCCGTAACTGATGGTAGCTGGAGCGAAGATCAATCTTCGAAAAGTACTGTGCTCCCTTTAACTGGTCAAACAAATCATCAATTCGGGGTAAGGGATACTTATTCCGAATGGTTACCTTATTCAACTGTCTGTAGTCCACACACAATCTCAACCCTCCGTCCTTTTTCTTGACAAACAGTACAGATGCTCCCCAAGGTGACATACTCGGTCGAATGAATCCTATATCGACCAACTCTTGCAACTGGGCCTTAAGTTCCCTCAATTCTGCAGGTGCCATGCGGTAAGGAGTCTGTGAAATAGGGTGTATACCTGGTAAAAGATCAATCGTGAACTCGATCTCTCGATGAGGTGGTAATCCTGGCAACTCCTAGGGAAAAACATCGGGAAACTCCCGCACCACTGGTATATCCTTCGCCCTTACTGGCGAAACACTTGTATCCACCACATGAGCTATGTAACCCTGACACCCCTTACGCAACAGCTTGCTAGCCTCAAGTGCCGAAATAACTCCAGTAGGAAGTGCACGTTGATCACCTTGAAATGTAGTCTCTGGTAATCCTGGACTCCGAAAAGTCACTCTCCTATCGAAACATTCGATAGAAGCATGATGTCTCGTCAACCAGTCCATACCCAAAATAACATCAAAGTCCCGTAGATCTAACAGTAACAAATCCGCCATTAACTCAACCTCGCCTACCATCACCGGACACTCTCTCAACACCTGAGTCACTATCAACACCTCCCCAGTAGGTGTACTCACCCCTAACGCACACTCCAAAGCAGACACCTCCCTCTCCGTCACCAGACTACAACTCCGGGCTATAAACGAATGAGTAGCCCCGGGATCTATCAAAGCAAAAACAGTATGACCAAGTATGGTGAGTGTACCTGTCACCACTCCCGGTGCTGATCTGGCTTCCTGCTGGGTCATAGCAAAAACTCGCGCCTGAGGTCCTGATGACCTACCGCGCCCCCTAGAACTGCTCGCGGCACCACCGCCACCCCTAGGGCCTGCTGCCCCCGATACTGATGCAGTACTCCGCCCAGGTTCTGCTACACCTCGGCCTGCTCCACCCTCCTGAGCTAACAATGGGCACTCCCTCCGAAAGTGTCCTCGCTCTCCACATTAATAGCAAGCATCCCTACTGGGTCCACTGGTCTGCCTCCCAGTAGAAGCAACAGAAGTAGCACTCGCCTGGGGAGTCGGCTGTGCTCTAGCTCCCCGAAACCCAGAGCCCTGAAAACTGCCTGGTCTACCAAACCGGGCTCCACCAGCTGATGACGAACCACCATAATTGCCCAGCTTCGGGGTCCTCTGACTCGATGCTCCAGGAAAAGAATGCTCTCGGCGTCGCACACTGCCCGAGTACTGTGGCCTGGCAGGCAAACTAGCCTCCACTCCAACAGCAGCATCAGACAACTCCCGGAATGTAGCAAATGAGCCGGCTGTCACAATGGCTCTAATCTCTCCTCGAAGACCCAGCTCAAACCGACGGCACTTCTCAGCCTCGGTTGCCACAAATGCAGGACCGAATCGGGATAGCATCTGGAATCTCTGCTCATACTCAGCCACTGTCATACTCCCTTGTTTCAACTGAAGAAATTCCGCCTCTTTGGTATCCCGGAAAGAGCGGGGATAATACTGGTCTAGAAACCGCTCCCGGAAAGTCTCCCACGTCACAGTATGTGCATCCCAGCCGGACAATTCCAGCGTATACCACCACTCATACGCTGCTCCATCTAGCAGAAACGTAGCCAACAAGACCCGGTCCTCTGGAGGACAATGCATCACTCCAAAAATACGCTCGAGCCGGGTGATCCATCGGTGAGCTTCCTCTGGGTCTGCCCCACCACTGAAAGTAGAAGCCCCGAGCCACTGGGCTCGCTCAATCGAAGCGCTCTCAGTCCCTCTCGCCGCTTCATCTTCAGGTCGTGGAGGGGGTTCACGTCTCGTAGGCATGGTCGAACGTACGCTGAAAGAGGCATAGAGTTAGTAAAACAACCTAGATACGACCTCATACCGACACAACCCGACAAACCTATGCTCTGATACCAATTGTCAGGACCCGTCCCAAATATCACCTCGATACCCGGGACGAATCCTGCTCCCGTCTGACAATCACACCCAAAAATACCAAAATAACCTCAAATCTACTATAAGCATAATTATCAGATGAAGGAGTAAATATAATACAACTATAAGTCAGAGCATAGTCCTACAAAATGGGCACAAAATCCTACTATGCTAGTGTCGCAACGGAAGAACGTCGTAAGCTCTATGCCTCGATTCCTGCCTTAACGTTCACCCCGACGCTATCACCACGCCCTGGAGGGAAAATTTGAAACAGAAGGTGTGAGTGGACTAAAGACAATAAAAGTTCCAAAAACAGTTTGTCATCAAATTAGAGTTAAGGAAAAACAATTATAATATTTGTTCCCTCCGTTTTGAAAACATGCATGCCCAACTAAGTATTAGAAAAACCATAACATAAAACATCATAAGAAACAGAAACACTATAAAACCGCATCATAAATCGTGAATATCAAGGTATCCTTTTACGATCAAACCTGCTGGGTCTATCCGAGTCTTTAAACTCAACCAGGCCTCAAATGAAATTCCGAGTCTTTAAACTCCCGAGTCTTTAAACTCAATAGGCCTACGGGGGTAATATCATGAATATCCGAGTCTTTAAACTCCCGAGTCTTTAAACTCAATCCGGGCCCGTCCCCCGTCAATCAGAATCCGGGTCTTTAAACCCAATATCCAGATCCAGCAAATCCAATCCAAATTCAATGTAAAACCAATTCTAAATTCATAGCCAAACTCGAATTCGAAATCCCCGGTTCGAAGCCCTTCCGGCGTTCAGAACCGTCATTCCGAACCCAAATCCGGAAATCCACGTTTAAACCAAAAACCACATTTAATCACAAATCATGTTTCACAATCCATTTATCATAATCAGAAAACACTTATAGATTAAAATCCCCAAATATGGCATCAAAATTCGAAAACCAGCTTTTTCTCGAAAAACGTGCAAAATCCCGGAAATGTCTCGAAAAACGTGCAAACATATCAACCACATATAATCATCAACAAGAAGCATAAAACACATTTAATATCATAAAACATCAATAAAACAGTTAGGCATGCTCGAAAGAAAGAAAGAGTCCACTCACAAATCAGGACGAGTCAATCGCACTCCGTGCGCTCCTCGACCGTCTCAGGCGTCTCCCGTCCTGTCCATATGCACCAAATAGGGTCACAAATACATCAAGGATACTAACCCTAATTTCCCCAATTTTTTGAGAATTTATTAATATTTTAATCTTAGACCCTAAACCGTCCGGATTCCCGAACTACCTCATAACACCGTCCGATTAACCCGAACATCACACCAATGGATTCCTTAGGACATTTAGAACCAAAACCATGTTGACCATTTTCCTAACCGCCACCGCACGCACCCTCCACGCGCCGCCCAAAGTGGCTGCGCGTGGGCCTCACGCGCCTGCTACAGTGCTCCTTCAACCTCGAGTCACCCGGTTCAGCACAGTTGAACCGGCGTGACCGGTTCTCCTCCGTTCCTCCACCGTTCTTCCTCCTTTCAATCCCAATTTCATCGTTCAGTCCCCAGCAATCCTTTCCCCTTCTAACTTTTGAAAATCAAAGCCTAAACCCTATTGTTCACGACCTTGAAACAGACGGCCCGTGGCCCCTGTTTTGACCGCCGGCCACCCAGGTCCTCCCCCGTCACGGCACCACACTCAGACGACTCCTGGGACCTCCAGGAGTCTCACCTTAACCTCCAAATCCCTCGACTCTAGCCCCAAAGCCACGACTTTTGAAATCAAATTCACGGGAAAAACAGGGGATTCGAGTCTCACCTGCGATTCAGCCTCCGCCGTCTACACCGCCGCGTGCCACGGTGCTCGTTGGGTCCCCTGCAAGCTCCTGAGCCTCCTACTGCCTTAGTTTGAGCCACCACACGGCACAACCACCGCCACAGGGTCACCGCCTCTCTATTTTCCCAAAACTTCCAGCCTCCACCGTCGTACCTCCGTGCACGGTTGCAGCTCCAAAACGCGATCAATAGCTCACCCTCGTCTCTCTTTCACTCTCACCAGTCATCAACTCCCTCACCCTTGCACTGAATCGATCGAACACCCACGATTTCTTCCCCTCTGTTTCTCTGTGTCGAAGACAATGGCATGGTTTGAAATTGGACAATGTATAACCGTGTGTATTTGAGATCACCCTAGAACCATCCAACCAGCCCCACGCGTCCTCTTCTCCATGGGCTGAAATGAAAAATATCCCAACCCACTATGCCACTTGTTCTGATCTGATTGGGCTGAGGAGAAAAAGACTAAAATGCCCTTAGGTGTACAAATTACCATTTTACCCTCAAACTTCTCAAACCCGTAACTATTCCATCCGACGTCCGATGACAGCGTGCCGCCTGTCGTTGTACTCAGGACGTCGAGACCTATCTAATGGTCCTCGGTCTACGCAAAAATCATAAGTCCACTAAAAAGTCAACATTTTCCTCACTTAATCAAAACTACGGTAATGCCCTCCATCTTCCGAACATTATAACTTTTCCTCCGATTTTCCGAATCAAGCCTGCCACCTGTCTACGGACTCATGACGTCCTAAACTACGTCACAGTCAAGGGTCAACACTCATCCAACTGGTAAATCAAAAAGTCAACTTTTGACGCACTATTTATAGGGGCAAAATCGTCCTTTTATACAAATATTTACAAAAATTACATTTATACCCTTCCCGAATGTACGGGTTGTTACAGTTGTGATTTACAAACGGTTTTGGGTTTGAAGACTCGGTACTATTGCTGGATTATGTTTTGGGTTTAAAGACTCAGTTAATTGATGACGGGGGCGGGCCCGGATTGGGTTTAAAGACCCGGATTGAGTTTAAAGACTCGTGAGTTTAAAGACTCGGTTATTGTGATACCCCCCGAGGCCTATTGATTATGTTCCGAGTTTAAAGACTCGTTGATATCCCGGGAAGGCCTGATTATGCGCATGGTTTTGAGTTTAAAGACTCGGGTGCACTTGAGATCCAACAGATTGATTGAATTCTGAATTATTGTGGATTTCTGATGTTTTCGGATGTGTTGGGCAGTGGCCCGGTTTATATGGCTTGAAGGATTTTGGATTACGTTGTGTACTTGGATTTGATTTATGATTTTGGGATGAGGCCCTGTGTTTATGATTGCGGGCTAAGACCCGAAGGTTAAGAAACGGAAAATGATTTGATTTTCATATGCGGTTTTCTTATGTTGGAAATGAAATGGATTGCGAAATGATTTTCGAATGCATCATTGGTTTTACGTGGAGGGTAAAAATGTCTTTCTGTAATTGTTTTATAAACTGATTCATTTTTGTCCACTCACACCTTTTGTGTTTTTTATTGACCCTTCAGGTCGTGGCGCGTTGATCGAGGCTAATCGAGAGGCGGAGGTATGAGTGAGTACGTGTGTGGCTATCCCTGGTTTGGCAAGTACTGAGGGTAATTTGGGAACTTCAGTCGACTTGCCTGACGGGAGCAGGATCGGCCACGGTTATCAATGTCCCTTCGGGGGCGGGGCGGTCCTGTTAGATATTCATAGGGCACTTCCCCCTTTGCCTTTGTTTTCTTTCTATCATGACAACACTGCCCAAGTCTTCTTCCTTTTCACACCCGAACTACTTGATTTTGGGCTAAAAATTATTATTTAGGCCTTTAATTTCTGTGAATCGTGACTTGAGTCCAAATGAAATTTTTTTCGAGTGAATAGTTCCCTTTGTTCTTCCTTTCTTTATTGCGAAGTTTAAATATTAAAATGAATGCCCATTAGTGTTAGCAAGCAGTGCGCGCCCGCCACGTGCCCAAATAATTACACGTTACATGATAATGGCCAACGAAGCCACAACGATTCGAATGCCAACGCGTTTCGCGTCCGACACATATCATCGCCTCGCTCTCTTGCTTCCGTTGCCGGCTTTTCTCGTTGGATTCGAAGCTTCCGCCTTCGCCGCCTTTATGGAAGTTTACCACGTCCCACGCGCTCCCGAACGCGTTGCCCCCATAAATTCAATATTTCAAAAGCGAAAAGTATCCTCTTGACCTTCAAACGGAACAAGCGCCAACACGAAGCGTTACCAAATCATCGCTGTTGCTGATCTTATTTAAAAATTTAAATTCTAATTCCACCTCACCCTTTCTCAAGTCTTTAACCTCTTGACTCCCCCCCTCTCTGCTCGCTTTGTATTGCTCTTCACAAGCTTTCTGAAAGAGGAAGCAAACTTAGGGTTAGATCAATTACATCGGAGATGGCTCCCAAGGATCCCAAGCAAAGTGGAGGTTTCTTCGCCTCCATGGCTTCCACTTTGACTAATTTCGGCAGCGCCATGACCAAATCCGTTAACGGGTATCAGTCAAACCCCCCTTTACCTTTACATTTCCAGCTGATTCAATTGGTTTTACGGTTTTTGACCTCATCAGGTTCAGATTTTGATTTGTGTGTGTTGAATTCTCTTGCTCTTGGTGTTAAATGAAGATTTGCTGGTGTTTGCTGTTGCTTTGAACTTTGAATCTTGCTTCTGTGTACTATTGGGATTGAGATGAATCTGTTACTAACTTTGGGATTTCTGTTGTTGTGGATTGATTTAAGTGGTTTTTTGATCATGTTGGTTCTGGTTTTAGTTGCACTTTAATTACTTAAAGTGCAGCCAAGTTTCGAATCTAATGACTGCATGGTGAGAAACTAGTTTTGTATGTTAGAAGAAGTAGATTGTGACAATCCGTTCTATCTTTTCTGTACAGAATTATGGGCTATGAGGGTCTGGAGGTTATCAATCCAGATGGAGGATCAGATGACCTTGAAGACGAAGCCAGGAAGGGAAGATGGAAGCAGGAGGTACACTACTTTATGTCATGGCAATACCAGTTCATCTATATGATAGTAGACAAATAGAACCTTATTGGCTTTGTTCTAATATAGGTGTTAGGATTTCAACATTTGTGTTACGGTTGCATTTTTTGAGTATGATGGTCAGCCGTCATACTTAGCTTGTCTTTCATGACCTTTGAAGCTGCGGTAGCACAGATGACCATGTTATATATAGTAATTATCACGTAGGTGATTTAATGCACACCTAACAATTTTCATTTGGAAAAGCTAGAGCATCTTCATTCTTAGTGACTATAAGGAAACCCCTTGGAGGAAATGAATTACCCAAAAGTAATGCAGATTGCCTTTGCTGCTATTTTGTGATAGAATGTTTCACATTAAGCAGCAATAAACTTTTTCCTATACCGCAGGAGTTGTAGTATTGGTTATCTCCGACAAAACTGGACAATTGCGGGTATATATATACATATATATATATAGCAGAAGTTGATGCCAGATATTAGATATCCCAGGCTATGTAAACTAAGGGACATGACTATAGCTGAACCTGGAACTTACAATTCAAGGATTGGTTAATGGATATACCACCAGGCTGCCCTTATCTTGGCAAATCACCATTACGTATACTTAGCATATTCCCAGTTTTTATTTTTTTATTTTTTTTAATACGTACTAAGGCTTTCATGCATACTCATTTCAGTTCTTTCCTTTTTCTTGTTTTATAGGATCGGGATGGTTACTGGAAGGTAATGCAGAAGTATATTGGCTCTGACGTCACGTCCATGGTGACTCTTCCAGTGCTTATTTTTGAGCCAATGACTATGCTACAGAAAATGGCAGAGGTTTATACTTGTTTTTTAATGAATGGTATTATGCGAAGCTTTGTTCAATCCAATCCACTATCCCCAGTTAATCTTACATTGTTCGATCATGTCACAGTTGATGGAATACTCCCATCTGTTAGATCTGGCGAATGAATGTGAGGATCCATATATGAGAATGGTATATGCATGTAAGCATTTTCTGCATCTCCCTCTCTCTCTCTCTCTCCCCCAACACCCCACCCCCCACCCACCCGCACCTCCCCCTCCCCCCCCCCCCCTCCTCCCCTTTGCACTGTATAATTACTAACTTGCTGTTACTGGCTGCAGCATCATTCTTTATATCTGTTTATTTTGCCTTCCAACGAACCTGGAAGCCATTCAATCCCATTCTTGGTGAGACTTACGAAATGGTTAATCATGGTGGTATTACGTTTATTTCAGAGCAGGTGAGTTCTAACCTCCAAAACTATGAGTTCTCAGTTGTTTTGGGATGGATATTGATTATTGAAGAATGTTTCCTTTTAAATTTTTTACATGAATCTCAGTTGTTTGGTATTAAGTGGTGGGTCTTCATTATCATATAGTTGGTGCTTCATTTTATATTTGAATAGAGTTAATATTCTTCTTATATTCCTTTTCAGGTCAGTCATCACCCTCCTATGAGTGCTGGTCATGCCGAAAATGAGCATTTTATTTACGACATAACTTCTAAGGTGAAAACCAAATTTTTGGGGAACTCAATTGATATCTATCCAGTCGGAAGGTAACTTCTTTTTTATCTTTCTCTGGCTATAATTTTGTTATTAAATGATTTCGTAACTTCTTAGTTCCGCTGAAAGTATGTTCGTAAATTTATAATAAGTCGTGTAACCTTTAAATTTTTTTCAATGCAGAACCCGTTTAACCCTCAAAAAAGATGGTGTAGTCTTTGATCTGGCACCCCCTCCAACAAAAGTTAACAACTTAATTTTTGGACGAACTTGGGTTGATTCACCGGGAGATATGGTTCTCACCAATTTGACCACAGGGGACAAAGTTGTGCTCTATTTTCAACCATGCGGTTGGTTTGGGTATGACTCTTTCTGTCATAGTCATCATTACTTTGTAATATTATTTGCATTAGATGATTTCCTGTTGGGTAAGCAGGAGGATGTTTTGTCACATTTGAAGTTTCAGGCCTGAAACGACCTATCTCCTAGGCTTCTATTATGAAGAAGTTTTTCTACAATGGAGAACCTACCTAAATGTTTTTTAGTCACCTACTATCAATATGAACAGTTGTCCAAATGGAGGCAGCAAATGCGTGCTTTCAACACCTTGTATACCTAGGTTCTTCATTTGGTTGTGGGCGGGTGGTTATGTTATGCAAATGCGTGGACTTATGTTATGCAAATGCGTGGACTTATGTTATGCAAATGCATGGACTTATATTATGCAAATGCATGGACTTATATTATGCAAATGCATGGACTATAGTGTTTTTCTACAATATGGCTAAATACACAGGATAAGGTGATCCGAAACAAAATGTTCTTAACCCCAGGAATTCAGACCAGACTGGGTGCCAGGGAAATAATCAAATGATTGAAGACCAAAACTAATTTGGAAAGGGACACATACCCAGTCTATTGGGATAATGGCTTGTTTTGGGTCCGGGGATTCTAAGTTACTATTAATCTTTAGTTATCAAGTAGTATCTGCTCTATGCTGATTTCAAACTTCATCTGATGTAAGTTTGTGCTTTCAGGTCTGGCCGGTATGAAGTAGATGGATATGTTTATAATTCTGCTGAGGAGCCTAAAATATTGATGACTG
This sequence comes from Prinsepia uniflora, assembly GCA_032719365.1. NCBI lineage: Eukaryota > Viridiplantae > Streptophyta > Magnoliopsida > Rosales > Rosaceae > Prinsepia > Prinsepia uniflora. The sequence continues at coordinate 10,886,027 of CM064861.1, forward strand.
GAAAATGGAATGAGGCAATGAGTTACCAACCCTGTGACTTAGAAGGAGAACCATTGCCTGGCACTGAACTGAAAGAGGTTAGTCTTTTTTTTTTTTAATTATTATTTTTTTTAATGTTCTTTTGCCAGTTTTGAATTTTGTTCTGAGTGCATTGTCATGAGTCATGATCGAGATGCTGTGTTAATTTCTTCCATTTTTTGACATATGAGGACTGGCATTCTGGTTGTCATAAAAGATTTTTTGCCATTTTGGTGACCCAGAATCCAAAAGACTTCTTTGTTTTGTCCCTTGAGTAAACTCATAGGAAATTTATCTGCTGGTTCATTACAGGTTTGGAGAGTTGCTGATGTTCCAGAAAATGACAAATTCCAATACACTCATTTTGCTCATAAGATAAATAGCTTTGACACTGCTCCTAAGAGGTTGTTAGCATCAGATTCTCGTCTACGTCCTGATAGATATGCACTGGAGCAGGGTGACCTATCCAAAGCCGGTTTTGAAAAGAGCAGGTCTCGCATTTTCTCCTTTTATGCAAACACACTCACATCATACAGTTAAAAGGTTGAATTGAAATAGGAAAATCATTGGGAAAGGTTGGCGAAAATGCACGATGGGCCTCTTATAGTCTTATTGTGCCAGAGAGGTTTTTTGATGGGTTGGGGGTTTGTCTATAAACAAACTAGGTAGATGCATTCTTTTTATATCATAATATTAATGCAAGCCTGAATGAAGAAACTGACATCTTAAATATTGTGTACCTACTATTTTATCAGTCTAGAAGAGAGGCAGAGAGCTGAAAAGAAAAACCGAGAGGCAAAAGGACATGAGTTTACTCCAAGATGGTTTGACAAAACTGAAGAAATCTGCCCCACAACTTGGGATGACTTGCAAGTGTACCGGTACAATGGCAAATACACTGAACACCGGGTTGCAGTAGATGACTCAGACAGCGTTGAAGCAATTGACATCGAATCGATAGAGTTCAACCCCTGGCAATTCGAGAATCTGGCTGCTGCATAAGGTGTATCATGTGATTGTTTCCCATGTATAATAGTTTTGATTATTTATTTGTTCTTACCTTGCCTCTCCCCTTGGGAGTCAGGATCACGATGAAACTGTACGATGGATAGGGTTTTCCGGCTGACATTGATGTATTGTCGTAGATATTTCGAAATCTTTAAATCTTTTCATTATGAACACTGGAAATCTAGTATCTTTGTTATTTACAATGCAGCGGGAGAGAGATGAAAGTGGTGGTGGGTCCTGCAATGGACACGTGGCTCGCTTGCGCGAGATTCTGCGTCTACTTCCAAGGTTCTTGGCGAGCCGCTTTTTCAGAGGGGAAGACATGGGTTTTGTTTTGAGGAAGGCGCTATCGATTGATGCGAAAAAGAGGTCTTACATTGTGGTGTCCTACTTTCTCTTTCAGTTTTCCTTCCTGTCCGTTCTCTCAGAGACCCTTTCGGACTTTTTCCTTTCACTTGGTCCTCCTTCCTTATCCACTCTTTCTCACCACAAAACCCAACCTTACCATTATCCTAACTTATCGTTCTCTGCCTTTGTTAATACCATTCCCTGAGATTTCGTAGTAGTCTGATAGTCACATTCATACGTGGTTATTATCAACTTATCGTGTTATGATAAAAACTTACCGTTATGATGAGTGAATAGTTTTGTGTGAGTTATGGGGCTCATGCTATTGCAAATTTGCAATGTGGGTCTGGTTTGGAATGAAGTGATTAGATATTCGTTGTGTGTCTAAACTTGGATGCTTCAATACCCTTTCATGTCATAAATTTTGTCCTAGAATCCTAAAGAGAGAAAGGCATGTCTATTCTAACTTTTTCAACTTACGGACAAAAATATATGGCATATTTTTGATAATTTCTATTTTCCTGTCAATGGGATTTGAAGTTAAGAATTTTATTTACTATTGTAATGAAAAGTATCATAAATAAAAATACTTTATATATTGTACTAAGACAATTTGAACTCCAACATTACTTTTGGGTATATTTTTTTTTCAAATTTTTCTAAGCTATTTTAATTTATAAAAATGAATTCAAATTCAGATATTATCCTAATCAACTCGCCTAGAGTAAGTTAAAACAGCTTAAATCTAATCAACTCGCCTAATCATCACATGCATTGAGTATATGAGTTGTACAACTTTGTTGTTAGGGTCGTTAGATATTGGTCAGACAAAGGACGTGGAAAACGAAGGGAAGAGGGTGAGATCAAGTGCAGCAAGCATACACGAACATCTGCTCTCCCGCACGTGCAGTAATATTTACATTTGCATGCACAAAATTGAAAATTTACCCCGAAGGGGGTGTTTTTATGTGAACGAGATACGATTTAACCCAGGAATATGGAGAGAGTTACACGTGTTGGAAACACGAGTGATGTGGCCCAAACGTAGGAACTGGTCCAAAGAGGCTTTCGTTAACTCGTGTAGCCGGTAAACTCCCACCAAGTTACCGGTTAGCTCAATTATGGGGATGTGGTTTTTTCAAACTCTATAAACAGTTGGGGGTTTAAGAAAAAAACTTGGGTGGTTTTCTGGGGGTTTTCGGTGATCAGACAGAACCCATTTTCGTAGGTGAGGTATTCTATGTGTTTTTAGACACTGGTTTTAGGTCCCTTTTCAGAAAAGAAAAAAAAATCAAGTTTAATTCTGTCTTTTCAGGCAGGAATTTTGATTTTTATCCATGAAAATGAAAACCCAGATCGAATTTTTCTAAAATTTCATATTTTTCCGTTCTGATGTGTTTCTTGGGTGTCTGAAAATGAGGGTTCTTGCAAATCTTTTGTTCTAGAATTTCAATTTTCTGCATGAAAAATGAGGACCCTGATCAAATTTCATATTTTTTTTTCCCATTTTATATCGGGATTTCTATCAATTTGTGTTCCCCAACATGAAAACTTCCTGGCTTTCTGTCTGTGAATATTAAATATTGATTTTTGAACTAGTTAACTATGATCTGCTGTTTTACATTCTTTCAGGGTTTTATTTTTGTTACTTATTGTTTTATTAAAATATGCTATAATTAATAAATTTACATGTTTGAATTATGGTCTCTTTGACGTTAAAAAAAAAACTGAAAGGTGTGATCTTTGTTTTGATTTGCAGAAACTGAGAATTATTTTAGGCTCAAGTTGACACGTGTTTTAATATTCTGCAATGGGATGAATTGGGAGGGTTTCTAACTACCCTCAACCTGTAAGTCTTCTTTACCCTTTTTACTGTCAGCCATCTTATCTGCATTGCTGCCTAGATATGATATTCTACTCATTATGCATCAGATTTACCTCTTTTTTATTTATTTGATATTTTGTAGGATATTATTAGGACCTTTTCATATATATCTTTTTATTTGGTATTTTGGTCACGATGAAACTGCATTGAACCATTGAAATGCAACAAAAAAAGAAAATCCTGAATTGGAAAGGAAAGCAAGAATAATACATTTGGCTGGACACAATTTTGGGAATTTAATTTTGATTATGATCTTATGTTGTTCAATCCCTTGAGTTGGGACTTTGCTGAATCAAATTGGTCCCAAAATTTGTTTTTTGTCAGTTGCAGAGTTCAATTTCACTTTAAAGATTTGAGTTTTGCTGCAATTTGGTACAACATAAGATCATATCTTGATTTTGAATGGTGTTAAAGAAAGAGTATGAATTGTGTGTGTTCTTGGTTGGTGTACTTTTTTCATGGGATTGGGACGAGAATATTCTCTTGTAAGGGTTAAATTAACAATTAGAAGCCATGCTATTTTTATGTCTGTTCCGTTTTGGTCAATCTTCGCGCCTTGCTGTGATTTTTTATATTTGACTAAAGTTGTGTTCTACTTTCATCAGCATTTGTCCACTATCTGCATCATACAGCCTGGCGTCACCCCATGCATTTATGATCTGTCCAATTTATCGGAACATAACGTGTGCTGATATTCTGACTGTCACATGCTGATCAGCTTCAGTGGTCTTTTCGTTTTTGTTTTCTTCACATGTATTCACGGAAGAAATTTCCTTTCGGCCAATTCTGCTATTTGTTTCGTCACAATTTTGTGTCATAATATTTATCTTATGATGTTGAATTGATCCTATTATTTTTATTGCTTTTAGCAGATGACTTTTTCTACTTGCGATGAATGTCTGAGATATGGTATTGCAGCGGAGGTTGAACTATGGCTTCAATGGCTACCAGATGCCTGAGGTTCCCCGAGCTTCTAGATCAGCTAGGGTAAAGAAAGGCTCCCATGACATATCTTATGGTTGCCTATTGACATTTTTTATTAGTCCTGATTTTGTGATGTGTTACTACCTTTGGTTTAGGGGAGGGGACCTATCAGGAAGAAACTTGAAGCCAATAAGATTCGTGCATTTGAGATTTTGGCCAGTGTAGCTGGGAAGTTATTGCAGGAGAGTAAAGATTCTTTACCAACTAATGATTTTTGTGGAAAGGACCCACTTTTGAGTGTTGATGATACTGGAAAACACAAACAACAAGATGAGGGAAACTTGTTGAAGGAAGAACATGGTGAGGTGAGAAGCTTTGATAAGGAGGAAACCTTATTATGTGGGCACGGGTTGCAACAGCGCCAACAAAGTTATACATTAAATGGGTTTTCACATTCACGGGAAATTGTTAGTTATGAGATCAAGTCGGCATCAAAAAGTCTAGGCCAGTATTGTGGAAGCTATTCTAACAAATTAGTCAACTCTCCCTTGTCTAATGATACTATTGAAGAGAATTCACAGGGTGTACATAAAAGGAAGTTAGAGACTGAGCCTTCAAAGGATGAAAGTAACCAGCTTTTAGGCAGTGCGGAGGATGTAATCAAATTGGAAGGAAATCTTTCTGAACTGATTAGTTCTGGACATGATGTCAAGACTTCGTCTTCAGGGGACTACAAAAACCATTGCGCTTTTCTCCGGAATTGTACAAAAATGAAATTAGGCAGTAGAGATGATGACAAAAACTGTGCTGGGTATGCCCAACCCCACACCATGATGGAGGAATTTGAGCACCCACCAGATGTCGGTGACAGGAAAATAAATAATCTAGTGGCGTCCAAGCACTGGAGAGTGACTTCTGATGTGAAGGTTGGGGGTTGTTCTAGAAATGGTAATTGACTTCTTGATGCACTCTTGGTTTTGAATTTAAAGTAGGTCGCTTTAATGTTTATGGTAATAGTGGCTTTGATGCCGAATTGATGTTTTCAGATGGGAAACTAAGGCAAGGGTACCACAATGGGAGAACTTGTTACTCACATCAAAGATCACAGAAGATTTATCCTTTCAAGAAGAGAAAGTTCTTATATCGGAGGCCACTAACTACATCCGATAGAGAGTTTGAAAACATATTTAATTCCCCTGACACGAGAGTAAATGGCGACAGCTGCAGCGCAGGTTCAAGTGATGCATGCTCATTGCTTTCTGTTTTCTACATATGTGTTCCGCTTGGCGTTTAGGTTTTAGAAATATATTCAAGTTTTGCTGAACAGTCCTAGCTTGTAAATGCAGAAATTGGAGCATCATCCTCAACTAGTCAGGAAGTGCCTCTCAAGTCCAGCGATTGTAATGGTAAGAATGTCTGTAACTACATATTTGTTATTTTAATGTATACAATTTTCTTACGCTCTTTCTTTTGTTAACCAGTGAAGCTTAGCATTAAATCCTTCAAGGTTCCCGAACTGTTTATAGAGATTCCTGCAACTGCAACTGTTGGTTCATTAAAGGTTTGTGTTATTGCCCTTCCTGAGCTGCATGTAACTCTTCTTCCATATTTTTTTGCCACCTTTCAAGAAGTAATTATCTGTAAGGCTTAAATTTATCTTATGAGGGGGTATGAGGGATTAAAAATATGGTGTGGAACATGTAAAATGTGTTAAACCCAGCCCATTGCAGGTTACTTAAATTTATGCAACAAATTGTTTTTGATATTATCTTGGTGCTTTTTAAGGTGGGTTACTTTAAGCGTGGCTGTTCATAGGCGTTTGGGTGATTGTAATTTTTTACATCAGTATCATAAGTAAGGAGGCATTTTGCTTTTTTGGTAATTCATAACTGGAAATTAACTATTAAGTTAATTATGTTTTACAATACGGTAAAGGTATGCAATCTTTCTCCATCATACATTCTTTCCATTTTTGCGTATTCCATTTGACTTCCTAATCGTTTAGGGAAAGAAAGATAGATCCAAAACTACAGTCAAGATGTCTCATGCTTTTATTTTGTTTAGATTTTATCGGTAAATTTTGTGTAGAGGACAGTAATGGAGGCAGTAATGTCTATTATTGGAGATGGATTGCATGTTGGCATCCTGGTGCAGGGCAAGAAGGTCAGAGATGACAGCAAAACTTTACTTCAGACCGGGATTTCTCATGATGACAAGCGACCTAATTTGGGTTTTATTTTGGAGCCCAAACGTGCAAAGCTTACATATCCTTTGTGTACCGAAGATCCATCTTTGCTAACCAGGTACATGGTATTAAGTGTTACCTTAGATCTTGGAACATATTCCTAGTTTTGGAAGCTAAGATTTAATTTGGTTGCTTTATATTCATGAGAGTATGTTTTGTTGGCAGGCATGCTGTATCTTTGGTCTCAGAACCCGGGACTTCAAATGTGTCCCTGAATACTCCAGTGACCAATACGGCTGGCTGTATTGAAAGAGACGTCAAGGCAGTTGCATCTGTCGCTAGTCCTTTAACTGACAAACCCCAACCAGCTTCCCAAGCTATTGTAGCAGTTCCACCAATTAGCGTGAAGCCATTGACTGCCCTTCCTTTTCGTCGGAAATCTGGTCATGCAGAGTATGTACAGCGCCGCATCAGGAGACCTTTCTCTGTCTCAGAAGTAGAAGCATTGGTTCAAGCTGTTGAGATACTTGGAACAGGAAGGTTGGTTTGGTAATCACTCTAGTGAAAATAAATATTATTATCACGTTCGTATGGTTGAGGAATATTCGTTGCAGGTGGCGTGATGTTAAATTGCGTGCTTTTGAGAGTGCAAAACATCGAACTTATGTGGATTTGAAGGTGAAAAGAATTTAAGGGTTGGTGCTAGAGTCTGCTAAAATCTTACGACATTGTCATTGTGCTAACAGATTATGGGAATGGTGCAGGACAAGTGGAAAACATTGGTGCACACAGCAAGGATCGCGCCCCAACAAAGGAGGGGTGAGCCAGTCCCGCAGGAGCTTTTGGACAGGGTCCTAGCCGCCCACGCCTACTGGTCTCAGCGGCACACCAAGCAACTGGTGAAAGCAGCAGTCTGAGTCTGAGGCCTCCTATTTGGAAAAACGAACTGGCAAAGAGCCAGTATCTCTATATATATATTATACACATGTAAAAGGTTGATGATTTAAAAATGTGATGTAAATGGGACTTAATTTGATGTAATATGCTGTCTTTGCTTGGTCCACAAGACACAACCAATCTTTTGTTTCCCAGTTAAGTGTCTTGCTTGTGACATGTAAATGATTGTTTATGCAACTGGAGCTTCTTCGGACTCTTCAGAATTCATTCAATCCACTATTGAAGTTTCAATATTCTTAGACCAACTGTTTGATTCTATGCCTTCAGAAATTATATCTTATTGAGTTTTTGCTTCCAACTTTCTGAGTAGCGTTTTGTAATTTTTATGGATTAATTAATTTTTGTTGGGTTTATGTATATGTACCATATAAAATGATCGTCCCTGGCTGAAGTTTCACTATTGAAGATTTAAACAGATTATTTCATTTTTTGCTAGCAATCTACTGTTCGGACTTCTGATCCGTTTCAATTCTCTTTATCTCATCGTGTAATGTTGTTTGATGATCTGATTGTATACGTCTTATGTATTCTCTTTAAAAATCATCTCTCAAAATCTAAATCGATTAATCATGTAAATTGTTATTCAATTCCTAAACGAATCACGTCATTTAGTTCAACATTAGAATTATGAACGTCATTTAGTTGTTTTTTGCATTGTTTATTATTATTATTTTTAAAATGACAGAAAATAATCGTTTGAGTTAATAAAGTAAACATGGCAAACAAAAGTTAATAGTATTTTCGATAAAAAAAAAAAGTGATAATTTGACAAAGTAACATACTCAAGCAATATTGATCAATCTGAGAAACACTTCACAAATTGTTTTATACACAACTAAGATCCATGACTTAAAACCCCTCTGCGCAAGACACATGGTTTAGAACTCGAAAGATCTATAAAGACAAAAGGAGCATGTGAAGGAATTTCAATTGGAGTGTGGTCCTTTGCTAATGCTATTATGCTGTTATGCTAAATGCTAATGCTGCCATCATGTGCTTAACTTTGGGTTTATAAATATTTTAACCCACTAATTACATCTATACATTATTTTAGAGCCAAGGATTAGGTAGAGTTCGTGTTAGGTCAGCCCTTGCTACACACACAGTGCTGCCTCATAGGATGATCCACCATTAATCAATTAGATTTGCCATTCAAAAAATCTTATATATTTTATGGATCTACTTTTTGAACTTATATATTCCATAACATAATTAGCAAATATTTAGCAAGCATATATAATTAGCGAAGGCTTCGAATATATAATTTTGACCAATGAGTATGGAACATTAATCTTCAACTTTGATTTATTATTTGATTGCTGAACAGTGTTTGGTAAGACAGCACAGAGCCACACAAGAACACATAAACGTAAGGAGAAAGGAGTCAACAACCTACGATGAAAAGGGCACTTATATTTTATATTTTGCAGAAGCACTTTCTGTCCCTCTCAATAACAGTTTCACGTTTGTCTTTGCTTTGTTGGCTCTTTTTGCTTCCAATGCTGGTTCTTCAAACAAATCAAAAATGGAGATGATGAACCTCTAAACAAAAGGAAAATCACCTTCATTCTCTAGTTTTCATCCACTCACTTCATACTCAAATTTTCAAATTATAATGACACCAACGCCTTAATGTTTATGTTTTAACACCTTCTTAATTGCTCTAAATATTTTGAAAAGTGACCAATTTAGTAAATATTCATTGATTTATATATCGTATTACGCTTTATTCTTTTAAATTTTAATTTGATTACGTATTATTTTTAAAATTTCCATTTGTACCAATGCCTCTAGATTACTCTATCAATTGCTGGTCATTTTTATGCATTTGTATAATAGAAGTCTTCCCATTTCTTCTTGATTCTCTCATGACTTAATTATCATAGTTCATTTTAATTATTTGTTAAATTTTATTTTGTAATTATCATAATTCACTCTAATTATTTGTTAATTTTTTCTCTAATTATTTGTTAATTTTTTATTTTGTAATTGTAGCATGTTCTCAATAGCTGCTCTAGAAAGTTGCGCATGTGTATTAAATGCGCATTAACGAAAGACATTGCTTAAATATTTATTATTTTTTTTATATTAAAAAAGAAGTGACGAATTATAATAATACATTTTTTTTTTTAAGTTGAAAAGACTCGCATACATTTTTTAGTGCACTTCCAACCAAAAAAAAAAAATTACTACTAGTAAAAATGCAATTTAGAACGTGTATGAAGCATTATGAACCCGTAAATTTACTAATTGTTAATGACACCACGACTGTTTTACAAAAGTGGATAGAGTAACAAGCCACGTGGAACAAATAAAAGTTGACACGTGGCCATCGGCAAAGATAGTTGAAGTCCAGATGACCATAAAAATAGTCAAATCTACCAGGAAACACAAAATAAAGATGAAACTGGTCCATTTAATGATATGGATCGGCGACAGCCGGTGAAATTTGAACTGACTAAAAATCAATGGCTTCCGTGCATTCAAAAATTAGGGTGATTACGGTACGATTTAATATGAATATTCGTAATATTTAAATTTAAATTATTAAAAATTTTAATAGTTAGATATGGTTTAAATTTTTTAAACGGTTTGGATCGAAATGGTTTAAAACCGTTAAGAAAAAAAAATGAGGATATAGAAAAAAAAAAATACAAAAAAAAAAATCAATATTCAATACACAAAGTTTTCTATATTAAGTTTGCTAAATATTGAATTGCAAATATTATCATTATACTAAAATTTATCAAACAAACAAACTATTTAATAATATTTTATTATATTATTATATGAGTATACATATACTTATATGAGTACATCTAGGTATTATTTTATTTTTATTAATTTTACTTTGTATTAATAATAGATTTAAACATTGATAAAAAATAATATATTTTTTAACGGTTCGATTTGAATTTAACTGATTTCCAAAATAAAAATCCAAATTCAAACCGTTACTAAAGGAACGGTTTGAATTCTTAAATTATTTGACTTTTATTCGATCAAACTTAAACCGTTAGATAAATAATAATTTAAAATGAATCAATTAATCAATTAACGATTTTAACCGATCCTTTCCGCTATTACTAAAATCCCAGAGGACAACATAAAAAAAAAAGAGTTAAAAAGAACTACGTGGGTTCCAGAGCTCATTTCAGTGTTCCATCTGTCTGCCTCCTCTGTTCTCCTCTGTAGTCTTCCACTGAGCTTCAGAGCTGGCATCAAAGTCAAAGGTAAGATTTTTCTATTTGGTATTAAACGTTCGGCTCGTTATTGCATTTCTGGGTTGCTGAAATTCTATTTGCTTACTGTTGACCTTCATATGAAATTAAAGAGTTCATTTTTATGGTTGAAAGCTTGCTTTTTACTCTGATCCTGTTGTAAAATTTAAGGTTTCGTTTTGTTTAACACGCTTTTGTTTGTGAATTTTAAAACTTTTTAAGGTTCTATGTTGGTAGATTTAGTTGTGGAGGTTTTCATAGTTCCTTTTTGAATTTTAATGGCATTTTAGGGTTGAAGAGGGAAACTAAATTGGAAGGAAATTCTGCTGCTTTTTGGATTAGGGTTCTGGGATTTTATCAAAACTGTATAGATTGAATAATTACAAAGTTGATGACAATGGATCCTCGTCTTAGGGAATTCGCTGATTCTTTCAATGGAGTCCAGTTAGGGAACCCACCTTCACCAATTATTTCACGTCCGGCCATTGTGGTCCGGTCCCAGTTCGACAGTAATGCCTTACTAGATAATAGTTATAGGAGATTTAGTTACCCTGAACCTCAATCTCAACCATTAGCCGGTCTGACCCCGAATAGTGTATCTTCATACTCAAGTGTGAGCCCTGAGGATGATTCTGTCGAAGATTGTGACTTTTCGGATGAAGTCTTGAAGTACATTAACCAGATGCTTATGGAGGAAGACATGGAGGACAAGACTTGTATACTTCAAGAATCTTTGGAACTTCAAGTAGCCGAGAAGTCATTTTATGATGTCCTTGGTAAGAAATATCCCCCTTCCCCAAAGCTAAACCGGGATTATGCCATTCAATATGGTGGGAGCCCTGGTGATAGTTTCTCCGGAACTGGGAGTAACTATATCACTAGTAGTCGTAATGGCGGTGGCTATTTCTGTGATAGTACCTTCATTAAAAGTCCTGATGGCTATTTGTCTCAATCACGAGGCCTTCCGGCTTATAGCTTTTCTCAATCATCGTATGGTTCTTCTACTAGGGTTAGTAGCTTGGATGGGCCGGTAGAGTCTCCTAGCAGTCTTCAGTTCCCATATTTGAATACCCAGAGCCAATCTGTGTGGAAGTTCCAAAAGGGGGTTGAGGAGGCCAGTAAATTTCTTCCTGGTGAGACTAACTTGGTTGTGGATGTGGAGGAAAATGGATTTTTGGCTCGAGAGCCAAAGGTTGAGACAAATGAGGAGGTTTTCAAAGTAGAGAGGAAGGATGAAGGAGAATATTCTCATAGTGGAACTAGAGGAAGGAAGAATCTGTATAGGGAGGATGATGATCCGGAGGAATCAAGGAATAGCAAGCAACGGGCTATTGCTACTGAATCTACCCTGCGGTCGGATATGTTTGATACTGTATTGCTTTGTAGCATGGGGGAGGGTTTGCAGCGCTTAGATTCTCTTCGTGAGGCCTTGCAGAATGGTATGAGCAAAAATGTGTCACAGAATGGGCAATCCAAAGGATCAAATGGAGAAAAAGGTCGTGGCAAGAAGCAAAGTGGTAAAAAGGAGGTGGTGGATTTAAGAACCCTTCTGATTACTTGCGCACAAGCAGTTGCAGCTGATGATCATAGGAGCGCAAATGAACTTCTAAAGAAGGTCAGACAGCATTCTTCTCCTTTCGGAGATGGGACTCAGAGACTTGCTCATTGCTTTGCTAATGGCCTGGAGGCACGCTTGGCTGGTACCGGTAGCCAGATCTATAAAGGACTTGTTAGCAAAAGAACATCTGCTTCCGATATCTTGAAAGCTTACCATTTATACCTTGCTGCATCCCCATTTAAGAAGATATCTAATTTTGTTTCAAACAAGACTATAATGAATTTAGCAGAAAATGCGACAAGGCTCCATGTCATAGATTTTGGTATTCTTTATGGTTTCCAATGGCCTACCCTCATTCAACGTATCTCAGGGAGGGACAATGGACCCCCAAAGCTTCGGATAACTGGAATTGAGTTTCCCCAGCCAGGATTTCGCCCAGCTGAGCGAGTTGAGGAAACAGGACGCCGTTTGAAAGCTTATGCTGAGAAGTTCAATGTGAACTTTGAGTACAATGCTATTGCAAAGAAATGGGACACTATTAACCTTGAAGAACTTAAGATTGACAGGGATGAGCTTCTTGTTGTGAACTTTTTGTATCGGGGTAAGAACTTGCTTGATGAAAGCGTGGCTGTGGAGAGTCCAAGAAAGAGGGTTCTCGACTTGATAAGGAGAATTAATCCCGACCTTTTCATTCATGGAATTGTTAATGGAGCTTATAATGCCCCTTTCTTCGTGACCAGATTCCGAGAGGCATTATTTCACTTTTCTTCGTTGTTTGATATGCTTGAAAGCGTTGTACCTCGTGAGGATGGGGAGAGAATGTTAATTGAGAAAGAGATTTTTGGGAGGGAGGCTTTAAATGTAATAGCTTGTGAAGGCTGGGAGAGAGTGGAAAGGCCGGAAACGTACAAGCAATGGCAAGTCCGGAACTTAAGGGCTGGGTTTGTGCAACTACATTTAGACCGCGCGCTGGTGAAGAGGGCAGCTGAGAAAGTTAGTTATATGTACCACAAAGATTTTGTCATTGATGAAGATAGCCGCTGGCTGTTGCAGGGCTGGAAGGGACGAACCGTTTTTGCCCTTTCTGCTTGGAAACCTGCTTAACAAACTTCAAAAGGCACAGATATTCGTCGTGCTTGTAATCTGCGCCTTAGCTCTCCGGCATTCAGCAGGGTACCGAGGGAATTCAAGGTAACTTTGTTCCTTTATTCAAGTTTTTGATAATGTTTAATCTGTCTGTTATTTTGCTCCTCACGTTGTTGATAATCTTGCAGGCAAATCAGGTAGCTGAGCTTAATTTTTGATCGTTGATGATGAGAGGAATGATTACCGTGGTGATTTGTCGAAGTGAAACATATTGCAGCATTATTGTCGAAGTGAAACATATTGCAGCATTATTGTCCAAGTGAAACAAATTGCAGCATTATCTCATAGTAATAGAGAACCAGGCAGGGCAGATGTAAATCATGTGATGTAGTTTCTGAAAGGTAAAGTTTAGTCATATGTTGACAATTAATTTTCATTTTTAACAAGCAGAACAAAAACTCTGCTGTTTTTATACCAGTAGTGTTTTTTCATGGGAGAGTTTTTTTTATTCAATCGGCATATGCCTTGTTTATTAGCTTTAAGTGGTCAAAAGTTCGAATAAACTCCAGAAGCATCTGGTATTGGCCTGCATAAAAAATGCAGGATCTGCTCTGAAATGCGTAGTACAATGAATCCCACTAACTTGCGCTGTTTTAACTAGTACTTCGGTGGTACTAAACTAAAAAAGTTGGGGGCTTTAGTCATAATTAATCATTTTTTTGGGCAGACTATAAAATAATGCAATGTATAGGTTCATGGTGTCTGTCAATGGCATAATCAAAACACTGGTTCCCTTTTAAGTGAATTACTCTGAAGAAAAGGAATTCAACCATTTGGCGACAGTCTACTTTTAATCTTATACAGAAAACATAACTACATAATTTCTGTTACATTGGAAGAAATCGAAACTTCTGGACCTATCATATTCTTCATCCGGCCGTAACTCCGGCGTGTCTTGCCATTGGGGTTGATAGATTGTGTTATTCTTCAGGAAAAAATCAAAATTTTTGGATCTATCACATTCTTTATCCGGCCGAAAATCCCGCGTGCCTTGCCATTGGGTTCATGGATTGTGTTATTCTTCAGACTAAGTTGTCTCGTCGAACCATCGAGGATCATATCCAGTGCCACCTAACCCAAAAGGTTCATTCATTTTAATTCAAACACCCAAAAGAAAGAAATCCCAGAAGAGCTAAGATTAACATAAGTTGCGTCTTTTTATAGAGTAATATTGGACTTACGCAACATAGTTGGAAGATTAAGTGTTCATTACCAAGGGGATTACAGCGACAGAGGCGCCACGCAGTCAAGACTGAACCTTTAGTAAACCCATATTTCTTGTAAGCTTGCATTGAGTACTCACTGCAGGTTGGAACATAAAGGCAACTGTTCAGCAACAAAGGTGAGATTTCCCTGCATTTTAGAAAGAAAAACAGAACAATATGATTAATAAATCTACAATAAGATTTAACCCACAAAAAATTTAACAAGAAAGATTTTTACTTTTGTAGAATTTGAGCACACATCATGCAGCTTTAACACCCAAATTGTCCACTTCCTTGTCTGATTACAACCATAATTGCTTTGTGAGCATTTTTGCTATGTACACAAGTTGTGAGAGATGGAGAGACTACCTTGGTTTCTGTTTGGGTCGGAGTCTCCATTCAAACAAATGATTATTGGGCGACTGCGAGCCCTCCAAACCTGGCATTGATTGGCGTAGATTTGGCGGGAATTGAACCTAGGGTTTTGGAATGGGATTGAACAGTTATAGGCAGAGGTTTAACGAGCATAACGACCACCAACTTCTTCAGCGCGCTTGGAGTCGAAAGCGAAGCGCCTATGATAATTTTTTTTTTCTTTTTTAATTCGTCTACGGCGGCATTTGATTTGTGCAAAAACAAATAATACCAAACTTGGATGGAAGCGCTTTTTTGATCCAGTAGGGACGAATTTCATTAATAAGTAAATATTATAAAATAATAAAAATTTATAAATAAAAGTAATTTATAAAGGACATAAATATACACATAAATAATATTAAAATACACACAAATAACACTAAATTTATGTGTATATATATCCAGTATTATAAAAATAAAACAACTCAAAATCAACTCTAGATCTAAAAAATGGAGAGTTGTTATCACCGAACCTGCTGGCTTCAAACGCCGCCCAAACTGCAACGAACCAACTGACACAAAATTACCAAAAATAAGAATAGTGAAGGTGCAACTGAAAAAGTCAGCAAAGAATGGGGGTGAGCAAGTCACTCGTGCAAAGAGTGCTCCCATAATCCATTCAACATGTGCAAAACGCACTTTAAAGACAATTCCATGGCGCAAAGAGTGCTCACATAATCCATTCGATAGTGTTCAAGGTTCAGAGTCATTGAATGCTTTGAATGAAGGAAGATGAAAGGATTCAGGCATGGTGAAAGGAAGCTAAAATGGAGATGGGATGGTAGATTTAATGCGTGTCACGACCCGGCCCATCTAACACAATATTGTCCGCTTTGAGCCCAGCCCTCACGGTTTTGTTTTCGGGAGCTCACGTGCAATTTGTTTTCGGGAGCTCACGTGCAACTTCCCAGTAGGTCACTCATCATGGGATTGAACCAGCCTCAACTCGCTTAACTTTGGGGTTCCAATCTCCCCCAAAGCCACTGAGCTCCCAAAAGGCCTTGTGTTAGATAGATACGTGCCCACACATATAATGACAGGACCCATCCCAATCCCCCCGGGATTAACGCGGGATGACCCTACTCCCGTCTGACACTGAGTGTCAGACAAGGGATACTTCCGACCTTTGCCCTCCCGGGCTATCAGAGTACGCTAGGATCCAGAGGAGGTATGTGATATCTCGATCTCTGCTACAGTCCACACCGTATCCAACCTGAAGGGTATTAAAAACAGAAAGACTGTGAGTGGACAAAAATAAAGAATTTATAAAAACATTTCATCAAAGACCTTTATACCCTCCACTAAAAAACATGCATGCATAGTAAAACCATTTATCCAAACACATATGTTAAAACATCCACAATTAGGGTCTCAGCCCCAAAATTCTGTAAATACAAGTTATACGGGCTCCTGCCCAAAACCATTTACAGAAAACCATAACACAGTGAACATATGAGGGATCTCAGCCCAAATCCATTTATCATTATAAACAAAATTTTCCAAAACCAATTGAAATCATGTTTATCCATTATATTCATATCCAGAACCTGTCACGGTAAAATAAAGCTACACGTGTGCTAACCGGGGTCTCAAACCCAAGTCTCTCCAGGGTCCACCCAGGTCAATGTCCGTAGATCAATGACCCTCCCTGGAGGTAACGAACCATGCCCATCCTGAGAGTAAGGAACCCAACTGGGGGGCGACTCCACTCAGTCAGTGCTCCGTGACTACTCCGGGGTCCACCCAGGCCAACGACCCTCCCCGGAGGAGACAATCATATATATAGGATGGCATATGAAAAACCTTTTGAAATCATTATTTAAATCTTTCAAGAATTCTTGCCCGGCCCCCATAAGTCGTCATGAACCATAAAATTCTTTTATGGGTTCATGCCGGTTCCCATAAACCGTCATGACCCGTAAATCAATTTTAAGGATTCATGTCGGTTTCCATAAACCGTCATGAACCATAAAAACCATTGGTAACACATAATTGGGCGCTAGGCCCGAATCCACATAGAAACTGGACCTCCGGTCCGAATCGTAAACCAACTGGGCCTCCAGCCCGATTCTGTAAAGCAAATGGGTCTCGAACCCGAGTTTACCTTTTCAAATCCAAAACCATTTCATTAAACTATTTCCAAAACCATAAGAATGGAAAATCAGAGTAAAACCGGAAAATCTCGATTTACGTGCTTGCACGTAAATCGCCTCGAAATACGTGAAACCATATAAATCACAAGCATCCAAATCAACATCATAAAATCATATTCATAATCCATTTGTAAATCCAAAACCATTTCATTTAGACCAGTAAAGACATACAGCCCCGTATAGGTACCGTATAGGGCCGAAACCTCGAAATACGTGTCTATACGTAACCACACATCCAAATGCACTCATGGCATCACAAACAAGTATTTAAAACATATAATAAACATTTATACATGCACCAATTTAGAAAAAAAGGTCCACTCACAGACCGTCCGAGCTGCTGCCTCGATTTGCATGTCATAGGCTCTCCCGAGCCGATCACTGTCACCGGGACTCCCAAACCTGTCCAAATTTTAATAGAAGGTTAATAACTACTTAATTAACCTCCCATCAAAATCCCGTAATTTTCCCGAACTTTTAACTATTTTTAAACCGACCCTAAACCTTCCGACACCCCGAAAACTATCAAAACGATATCCGATTAACACGAGACCAGTCCCAAAATCTTCGTTACATTGAATAGAAGATTTCTCGTGTTGAACACTTTCCCAAATTATGGCCCAGGGGCCCTCACGAGTCCCTAGAAAGTCGAAAACACTGTTCATCGTCATCCTCCTCAGAACTGAACCAATTACTATTCACGGGCACTGTTCACCGCACGGTTTTCTCGGGTTTTCGGACTGATTCGGGGTCCGTTTGGTCCCATTTTAATCCCTAAATTCCTATTTCTTCATTTCCTATCTAACCCAATCCCTAAAACTAAGAAAAACCACCCGAAACCGAGCTTCCATCCGCCATCAATGGTGGCCGGATTTTCTCCGGCCGTTCACGGCCATGTCCGGCCATCCCAAGCCCCAAAAATAATCCCATTCTATTGCTAAGGTCCCCAGAAACCTTACCCAATAAACGAAATGGAGTAAAAACCATTAAAACTCAAATTCGAATTTTCAAAGTTTTCTTACCTCACGGCCGAGCTCCGCCGTCCACCACCGTGAACCACCACCCTCCCCAGTCGTGGCTCGCCGTCCTTCGTCTCTCATCACCCTCTCACGGTCCACACACACGGCATATGGGTTCATGGTGGTATGTGTGGGTTGTGTGTTTTGAAGAAAAAGGAAGAATGAAGAACATAGGGGGGTGCAGGTTTGATGAAGAAAATAGAAGAAATGAAGGTGATGATATTGATGGCTGATGAGAGAAGTGAGGATTAGATGATTAGATGAGTGGTGAGGATTTGAGAGATTAGAAGGAATGGATGGTTAGGATTTTAAGTTGTTAAAATTAATTATATAATAATAATTATAATGTTATTTAATTAATTAGATCCACAATTTAGGAGATTGTCCAATGGGACTTGTCACTCATCCATGGGACCCACTAAAAATATCTGCCTAATCAGATTTCGCCAAATCATCTCCGCCTCGAAGTACGTGCATAGTGAAATCGAACTTCCGTGACCTATAACTCTCCCGTTCGAAGTCCGATTTCAGCCTGCCGCTTGTCTATGGATTCGTATCGTCCTTATCTACGTAATAGTCCTCGGCCATCGGACATCCCGGTCAAAAAGTCAACTATTTTGCCTTTTAACCAAAATTACCAATATGCCCCTAAACTTCCCAATGTCATAACTTCTACTACGAACGTCGGAATTGAACGTGCCACCTGTCTACGAACTCGTGACGTCACGAACTACGTCACGGTCATCGGTCAAAGTCCGTTTGACCGCCCGAATGAAAAGTCAACGTTTTGCCACGACTAGGGGCAAAACGGTCATTTCGCATCGTTCGTCCGATTTCGCCCAACTAATCACGGATTAACCTCAATAATCCTGATTAGTCACTAATCTAATCTAGGAATTCGGGACGGGTCATTACATATAAGGTACTTCACCTTTCCCTCCCCGAGCGATGTGGGATCGTTCACCGATCTTACCTTTCCAAGCTCACAGGTCTTACTCACTGTTCTTGCTTCTCAAGCTCACGGTCAACCGTGCAATCCCCCGTCTCGGTTTCGAATCCTAGAGGTTCCTAAGGACCAACTAAACTCATTAGAACCTATAGAACACGCCGACTCAGCCCCAAAAGTCACGACTTTCACTTTGAAGTTAAACGGCAAAACAGAGCAACCAAAAGAAATTGAAGAAATTACCTGTGCTCAGGCCGCCACCGTGAGCTCCGCCGTGCCTACTCGACTCCCCTCAGATCTCCCGATACCACCACGGGTTCAATTTGATGGTTTGGTCACTGGAATTGCACAACCGTGCACGGTGGTCTTCTGTCCTGTTCTTCTTGGTTTCCTCGCAGTCCCTAAGTCCCTCACAACCTTACCACCATCCTCTCCCAGACCATTCCCCCTCGCAAGAATGTGGGATTGTTCACCGTTCCCTCCAAGACACGGGTCTTACAATCCACCCCCTTATGGCCTAGCGTCCTCGCTAGCACACTTCCGGTCAGGGTCTAGCTCTGATACCAATTGACAGGACCCACCCCGATTATCACCCCGATAACCGAGGTGAACCCTGCTCCCGTCTGGCAACCTAACACAAAGACGTAAAAGAACCTCACAAAAAGCCCAAAGTACAATGCCAGACAAGGGATAATGTAAAATCCAATAAAGTAAAAGTCATACAGAGCATAGTACATAACGGAAAGACATAAATCCTACTCAGAGTTATTACACACCCAACGGAAAACTGAAAACACTTCGGGGTCACACTATGCCTCTGACTCTGTCTCAACGTCAACCCCCGCGCTAGCTCCACGACCTGGAGGGCATTTAAAAACCAGAAGGTGTGAGTGGACCATAAAAATAAAAAGAGTTTCAAAAACAGTTTCAGTAAATCAGGGTTTGGCAATCAGAAGATGTGAGGCCTCTTGGGAGCTCACTGGATTTAGATTCCGGGGGAACTCCAAAGTTAAGCGAGTAGGGGCTGGTGCAATCCCATGATGGGTGACCTACTGGGAAGTTGCACGTGAGCTCCTGAAAACAAAACCGTGAGGGCTAGGCCCAAAGCGGACAATATTGTGTTAGATGGGCTGGGTCGTGACAATGCGACTCCGGAAGTCTCCAAGGGAGAAGAAGGAAAAGCCTCCACAGTGGGAGGGGTCGGATGAATGCCACAGAGGACAGGGAACAAAGCCAAAATAAGAGAGCTACTAAAATTAGTAAACGGAAAAGCAAACCAAAAAACCATCATACCTCTACTAGCTGTTTCTTCGTTTTCAGTAGGATGGAAGCGCTTATGATGCTAGCTTCACTTTCCATATTCAACTCATTACATATGGTTATCAATGCAAATATTCAGCTAAACACTCAACTTAAATTGATTTTCACTAGATCGAAGCCTTTGAGAAATCCTCGATTATCCAAGGAAACTAAAGGCCATATGCAATACAATAATCAAATTTCATTTTTGTATAAATTTAACTAAAAATTTATTCAAAAATTTTAAAGTGGCTATATAACGGATTAGACAAATTTAATCTAAAATTTAACTTTTTTATTGAGGCTATCTATTTCTTCATCTTGTTTCTCTCTCCTCTCCCCTTCGTTCTCTTCATCATTTCTTCTTCACAAACTTTTTTTTTAATTTTTTCTCAAAACTCATCATCATTTACATTTACAAATTCTATTTTTTCGTGAATTATCGAAAAATTCAAAGAAAATTATCGAATTTTCAATTTTTTTGGTCGTTAATTGATTCGGAATTTTCGTATAGGGTTTTGAAAAGTTTGATTCTTTCCAGTATTTTGGAAATTGAAGCTTGGATGTTTCACAGTTTTAAGGTGATGATTAGGAAGGTCGAGTTTCCGTTAACAGAGTTTGGGTATGATAATTTTAACACATTCAACAATTATGAGGAAAAAAGAAGTAAAGTTAGAAGTTTTACCATTAATCATAGTTGTAACATTGAGTAAAATGATGCTCCTTACTTTTTTGGAGGCAAAAAATAATTTTCGCCACATATATTGTCTCTCAAATAAGGACTTAGTTAATGATTGTTACTCTTTTTTCCTCTTGAGATGGATTTCCATTTGAAATTTTAGCTATTGTGTTTAGCATCGAATTCGTTCTATCCAATTTCACCGTTAAAACGAATATATCTATTTGAACCACTAAAAAACTATATATGTACTCCTGAATTATGAGATAGATCGATTTTTGCACCCAAAATATACATATTTATTTGAACCATTAAAAACTAGTCGTTGTAGGAAAGTTATGTTTTTATACATTCAAATTTGAAAAAAAAAATGAATTTAATATTCAAAATTGGTGAAAATATAGAGTCTAATTTTGATAGCTGTAAAAATTAGCTAGTTGTTAATAACTTTTGGGCCATTTTAAATTAAATTTGTCCAAAAATCTAGCTAGCCTATGTGGATATTTAGGGGTTGTATTCGATTAGAATATTTAACTGTCCAAAAGTTTTAAGTTAAATTTGTCCAATAGATAATTTTAGGGGGTTGTATTTGATTAGAACATTTAAATATTTTTAAAGAAAAATTTTAAATGAAAAATTATAAATTGGCATGGATATTTGGATATAATCTAAATATTTTTTATAAATTTTATTCTGAATTTTATCTTTATTTGGACAATTTTAGAGGACATATATTAACAAATTTTGGTGGATATCTTGATTTCTCCATTGTAGTCTCTCTTCTTGTAATAGTTTATTTCATATGAACATTAATGGTTGAGTCTATTTTTCCATCATCATCATCTTGAATCACACATTCAGTAGAGCCTGGTATCACATATTCACATGTATCACCTTTTTTTTTTTATTGAAATTGATTACTCATTAGAATCGATCTATTAGATGTTTTAAATATGTTTGATGCTTTGGAATCGTTCTAAGGTGGTTCAAGAATTTTCTAAATATTTTCTTTATTTTCTAGAAAATCATAAGTTACTATGAAATTTTTGTCACTAAAAAATGAAGAACACTTTTGGTGAAAAAAAAACCTGAAGAACACCACGACAAAAAGAATCGAAAGAGACAGTTTCTAAAAACAATTCTGTAGAATTATGTTAAGAAAATCTGCACTAAATTAAAAGAAATTTGACCGGCCTTTAATGCATATTTCTTTAAATTAATTTTTATTATAGGATAAACCTTCTCGAAAGTAAAGGAGGTTCTTGAAAAAAATATCTTGTAAGGTTCACAAGTAAATCCCTCAACTTAAGGCTGGATATTTTTTGTCTTATCATATGTATATTTTTAACGCTCAAACTAACAAAGTTCACAACTTAAACAAAACCTTAAAAAATATATGAATTTAATACGTCAAGACTTTGACCTTTTTTATAACATTAAACGTCTTAATTAAATACACCATATATTTTTTTTTAAATCTTTTAAAATATTTAAATGTCTTAATTGAATACACCTATAGTTTTAAAATCTTTGAAAATATTTAAATGTACTAATTGAATACACTCTCCTAAGCCTATATTGACTAAAAACTCAATTCGTCAAGTAAATAGGAAAAATATAAATTTGTGTTGTAAATAGTTAAATGGTTATGTTTATTTATGTAATAGGTACTAGGGCTAGTTTTGTCATTTTGTATTAATTAATTATTCCCCCTTATATAAGAGATAATTATCTTTGTAAATCCTAATGATCTCATAAGAAATCAGACGTATTATTTCTTCTCCCTGCCTCTCCATATTCTCTCTGCAATCCTCCTCTACCAAATTTCCTTCACAACACGTTATCAGCACGATCGTCTCCAAATTGGTGATTACTCAAGAGAATGATCAATTCAACCAAGTAGGTTTTCCGAATTCCAAATCTATTTTTTTATTCAACACCCTAGAATTCATGTTCATAAGTTTTTTTTATTGGAATCAATAATTTTGAATCCCTTCTAATTTCATGAATTATTGATAATTAGTATGTTATAATGATTTTGAATTAATAATTACAAAAAAAATTCACAACCGTACACTTCTAGGATGTTAAATTGATGTTGAATTGAATTGTTATTAAATTACCATGACATTGATGGTTTGAACTGTGCGGTCAAATTGATATTTGTATGATGTTTGATAATTTGATGATGATGATAATGGTGTATTTATCCACAAATTGATAATTTATGCATCAAGATAATTCATAAATTAATGATTGCATATTGAAAAAAAAAAATCAATGATCATCGATATGTTGAATTGAATAATTTGAAATATTTTCCATGATTCCCATGTTTGATGTTTGAATTATAATTTAGAAAATTTGATGTTAATTGTTGATTGATGAAATAGCATGATAATTCAATTGATATTTGAATTAATCTTTAATAATGATAATTGATTTGTTGAATTGATAATTGTTTGAGTGGTAATTGACACCCCACACAACACCACTTGCCAAGATAATAAGGTTGACTCCCTACAAAAAGGTTGTAAGCGGTTAAGCAGAAAAAAAGAGGGACACGGCTGTGAATTATTTTATCCTATACTTGGGTCTCCTACCTAATAAAAAAGCAAAGGCCCGAAACAAAAAAAAAGGGCAAAAGAGGCCCAGATGGCTAATCAAAACCCTAAGGGACTCATCCCAAATCATAATCAAATCAAGTACACGAGCCACTGCTCAAAACCTGTGCACACCACATATCACATAACATATATATCATATATACATATAATTCACACAACCAATCCTGTCACGGTTTCCAAAGCTACGCGCGTGCTACCCGGGTCTCAATCCGAGTCTTCTCAAAGTCAAGGTCAATGTCCGCAGACCACTGACCCTACCCGAGGTTATAGTAACCATAGCCTTCCTGAGAGTAAGGAACCCAACTAGGGGGTGACTCCACTCAGTCGGTGCTCCGTGACTACTCCGGGGTTCACCCAGGCCAATGACCCTCCCCGGAGGAGATAATAGAAGTAAAGGAAGGTATATGAACATATATATACGTAACATAAACATTCATGCCCGGTTCCCTTGAACCGTCATGATCCATAACATCCATTCCATGCCCGGTTCCCATAAACGTCATGTACCATAATAACCTGACAAAGGTTCATGCCGGTTCCCATAAACCGTCATGAACTTGGAAATCCATCTAGGGTCCTTGACCCGAAATCATAACCATAAAGCAACAGGGTCTCGCGCCCGAACATATGACATCAGCTGGGCACCGTGCCCGATATCTAAGGGTCAGTCACGACTCTGATCATAGTGATGCGTGCAACCATGACAGGACCCGTCCCAACTGGATGTCAAAAACCGTACCCGGTCCTGCTCCCGTCTGACAAGTCAACTGAAAGTCCGAAACTACCCTTCAGCACCTGCCAGACAAGGGATATTTGCGCCTGTGCCCGCTCATACCTCCACCTCTAGTATAGCCTCAATCAATGCGCCACGACCTGAAGGGTTAATAAAACAGAAAAGGTGTGAGTGGACAAAAATGACCTCTTATAAAAACATTTATCAAAATACATTCTTACCCTTCATTTTTCACAAACTTGCATGCATATCGAAAAACATCAAATCCCGGCTCTCAGGCCAAAACATGTGAAAACATAATCACTGGCCACAAGGACCAAAAATCCGTACTCAGTACCAGTACATCATCACAACAACATCAATCAGCACTAATCACCAGTGCACAAGAAATATA
Source organism: Prinsepia uniflora (assembly GCA_032719365.1). NCBI lineage: Eukaryota > Viridiplantae > Streptophyta > Magnoliopsida > Rosales > Rosaceae > Prinsepia > Prinsepia uniflora. Next base: position 10,910,749 of record CM064861.1, read on the forward strand.
TCAATCCAATCAATCCGCACTACTCACAAGTGCATAAAATATCACAAATCATATCTGCACTACTCAAAAGTGCATAATCAATCAAACTGCACTACTCACAAGTGCTGCACTACGCGTATGCCAATATCCAGTCACTCTCTCGGGAACAGACACCTCTGGGCTCAACCCCCTCGGGCTCAGTCACCTCTGGGCGAACACATCCCTAGGCTCAGACACCTCCGAGTGGTACATCCAGGCTCAGTCTCATCCGACAAGCTGACTACCATAGGATCAACTCCTGATCCTACAATCACATCCCCCAAGCTCCGGTCGTCTGGGTAATTCCCCCCAAGCACCGACCGTCTGGGAATATCACAATCACAATGAAAACCATCCCGGGAATTACATCCCAAAACATTTCAATCAAATCTTGACTTCATACCAAGTCAAGATCATTCTCAATTGGGTCTCAAGCCCAAAATACCTTTTACACATAAACCGTTAAAATCACATTTAAATCAATAGAATAATCCGGAAATCATCATTGACTCACCAACCAAGTCAAAATATCATTTTAGAAATCATTTAGACTCCGGGCCTAGCCCAAAACATCATTTGCACGTTCCTCGTAAAACGTGCCCGAAAGACTGATTAAAATAATCATAAAATCCCAATAAATCATTAATTTCACAAATTCACAGGTGACTCCAAATCCGAGTCAAAATCACTATTCACTTGGGTTCTCATGCCCAAAATAACATTACCACGCAAATCCATGCGTTGCAACCTCCGTTGCCATTTTCACGTAAATCCACGAAATCCTTGACTCATTCCCGAGTCACAACATCATTCTCAATCCATGACTCATAATCCGAGTCCACACATTATTTCCAACCAATTTTAATCCCGGACTCACAAACAAAGTCCAAACATCATTTTTACCAAATTTCGTAATTTCTCAAAAATCGCCCAAAAATAATAATATAATAATCATAAAACCAAGAAATTACCGGATTGAAACATAAATCATGCCCAAGCATATAAAATCATATAATAAGGCATTTAAATCATATATGCATGCATCACGGTTAGAAAACGAAGTCCACTCACACACACCGTTCAAAACGGTCCGTTTCCGAGCTGCACGTTTTTCCGTAAAATCTGGAAATCACAACTCCTGTCCAAAATCATTATAGAGGGTTACTAACATCTCAAAATACAACATATAATTTTCCCCAATTTTTTCGGGATTTAAATACGTATTTTAAACGTAAAACAAAACTTCGGATATGCGGAACATTATCGAAACAATATCCGATTTCCTCGAAATCAACGTTAAAATGTTCGTTACACTGAGAGGATCAAAAGTCATGTTGACCTCACTTTGAGACTAGGCCGGACGCGCCCTCACGCGCCGCCGTGAGTGGCTGCGCGTGAAACCCACGCGCCAGCTACAGTGTCACTAGCCTAACCCGTTTGTCTGTAAAACGGGCCATTCAACCCGCGATCAGACCCGGTTCCAATCCTATCAATTCGACACTGAATTCATCAATTGAACATTCAATTAGATTCGTTACAAGTCTAATTAGAGGTCTGAAACATCAATTACACGAAACCTTACCTCAAACCTCACGATTCGATGATGAACACCAAGGACACCCGTCCGTTGTTCATCCTTCGAACCCCATCAATTTCGATCGATATCCTTAAATTGATTCAACCAGAAGCTTCCATCGACTCAGTTAAACATTTCGCCCAGCTCAATTGCATCAATCCATTACTCAGACTCCACGACTCAAACTCGATAGTCGTCACTGTGCAACCATGGAAGTCTGCCAATCACAACCGTTTTCTTCCAATTGATGAACCCAGAAGCATCGTGGGATCCTCAGGAACACAATCCCCAGCTCAATTTCATCAATCAAAGCCTCAATTCCCTCGACTCAACCTCGAATTTCATCCTCTGTCACCAAGTGTGTTCAGAGTCAAAACAGCACCAATTTCCTTCGTTCTTTCGACGTTTCTGATCGTTGTGATCCCAGGAAACTCGAAGTGAGTTCAATTTCGATCCTTATAGCCAAACACTCGACATTTGAATTTCCCCCCAATTTTCTAAATTTTCGGATTCCCAGTTCTCATCCATTAATCGATCCCAGTGTTTCCCCAGTTTAATCCCCTCTCACAAACTCACAAATTCCCCTCAAAACTGGTTGTGAAAGGGAGCTGAATTCTCCCAATTCTGCTGCTCAATGCTCACGGGTAAGAAAAACAAAGAGAAGAAAATTAAGGAGAAAATGGAGGAAATGATGAAGGATAAATGATGATGTTGTAATGATGGTGTTGGGAGGGAAACATGGAGCTGGAAACAAGGGATGGGTGACACTTGTCACTCATCCGGATGTGCACAGTCACCGGGTACTGTTCATTATTATATTATTATTTTAATCCCAGTTCGTTCGGTTAATCGAGCCCGATTCCGTGACCATAACTTCGTCGTCGAATCTTCGATTTCGGCATGCCGCCTGTCGTTGGATTCGTATCGACGAGACCTACGTAACAGTCCTTGGCCCTCGTCCATCGGACCTCCCGATCAAAAGTCAACATTTGGCCCCTAATACGCCAAATTACCAAAATACCCCTCAACTTCCGAACATCATAACTTTCTCTACGAATGTCGGAATCGAACGTGCCACCTGTCTATGAACTCGTGACGTCCCGAACTACGTCACCGTCATTGGTCAAAGTCCGTTTGACCGCCCGAACTAAAAGTCAACATTTTGCCCACGCTAGGGGCAAAACGGTCATTTTGCACGTTTCGTCCGATTTCGCTCAACTAATCCCCGATTAGTCATTCTAAATCATAATAAATTAATATTCAATCCCGAAATTCGGGACGGGTCATTACAAACCATCCATCCAGGACCGCCCTCAATCCTGGTATGTCGATGTGAACGTATCAACCGAAGCGACCACCACAAGATCATGGTGCACTCATCACCGATCGATATCTTGAACCGTCAGCACTCCGAAGTCAAGCCTCCCCAGGCTACCCGACCACGAATCGTGCATCGTGACCTCTCCGGAAGGAACACATCCCAAACCGGAGGCGAGCGTCGTATCGTCGATCGCCGTGCACATAGCACCCGCCGCGACCACGATTTAGACCCGAAGGTCGTAAATAATGTCATATGCCCGAGACCATACCAAATGGGTCTCATATTACCTGTTGACAGATTAAGCATTTACTGACATATTCTGCAATCTCACGTTTCATCCCTGACCACCAGTAATGTTCTCGAAGTGTACGATACATCTTGGTCCCACCAGGATGCATCGCATAAGCTGAACAATGAGCCTCATCCAGTATCACTTTCTTCAATGCTTCATCCTCAGGTACGCACAACCGTCCACCCTTAGCCAAGGCTCCATCCTCACGGATCTCAAAATCCTGTCTCTCTCCAGCCTCGACCTCGATCCGAATGATGCCCAGAATAGGGTCCTCAAACTGAGCATCAATAACCTGATAAATTAAAACAGGTCGCACATGGAAATTCGCTAGGAGTGCTCCCTGATCATCCACAGTCAACTCTACTCCCAACCTGCGGAGCTCAACCAACAATGGTAACCGTATAGTCCTCAAATGCGACAAAGAACTAGCTGACTTCCTGCTCAAAGCATCGGCTACCACATTAGCCTTCCCTGGGTGATACTCAATAGTGCAGTCGTAGTCCTTAAGAAACTCCAACCATCGGCGCTGTCTCAGATTCAATTCCTTTTGAGTGAACAAATACTTCAAGCTCTTGTGGTCCGTGAAGATTCTGCACCTCATGCCGTACAAGTAATGCCGCCAAATCTTCAGTGCATGAACCACCGCTGCTAGTTCCAAATCATGTGTAGGGTAGTTCATCTCATGGGGTTTCAATTGCCGGGAAGCATAAGCAATTACTCTCCCATGCTGCATCAAGACACAACCCAAGCCTTGCAAAGAAGCGTCACTGTACACCTCAAACTCCCCACTATCGTCTGGAAGAGCTAACACAGGAGCAGATGTCAACCGTCTTTTAAGCTCCTGGAAACTCTATTCACAGTTCTCGTCCCACTCAAATCGAATTCCCTTCCGAGTCAACCTCGTCAACGGTGCTGCTAGAATAGAAAAGCCCTCAATAAAGCGCCGGTAGTAACCTGCCAAACCCAGAAAACTCCTGATCTCCGTCACCGTCTTGGGTTGTTCCCACTTCGCTACCGCCTCAACCTTCTGAGGATCCACGCTGATACCCTCGGCCGAAATCACATGGCCAAGAAATCCAACACTGGTCAACCAAAACTGACACTTACTCAGTTTCGCATACAACTGATGTCCCCTCAATGTCTCAAGCACAAGTCTCAGATGTTTCTCATGTGCCTTCGCACTCTTCGAATACACCAAAATTTCATCAATGAAGACAATCACAAAACGATCCAAGTATGGCCGGAACACTCGGTTCATAAGGTCCATAAAAGCTGCTGGGGCATTAGTCAAACCAAAAGGCATCACAACGAACTCATAATGACCGTACCTGGCCCGGAAAGCTGTCTTCGGTATATCCTCCTCTTTAACCCTTAACTGATGATAACCGGAGCGAAGATCAATCTTCGAAAAATACTGTGCTCCCTTTAGCTGGTCAAACAAATCGTCAATCCGGGGTAGGGGATACTTATTCTGAATAGTTACCTTATTCAGTTGTCTGTAATCCACACACAATCTCAATCCTCCGTCATTTTTCTTAACAAACAAAACAGGTGCTCCCCAAGGGGACATACTCGGTCGAATGAATCCTATATCGACCAACTCTTGCAACTGGGCCTTAAGTTCCCTCAATTCTGCAGGTGCCATACGGTAAGGAGTCTGTGAAATAGGCTGTGTACCTGGAAGAAGATCAATCGTGAACTCAAGATCTCGGTATGGGGGTAGTCCTGGCAACTCCTCGGGAAAAACATCGGGAAACTCCCGCACCACTGGTATGTCCTCCGCCCTCACTGGCGTAGTACGTGTATCCACCACATAAGCTATGTAACCTTGGCACCCCTTACGCAACAACTTGCTAGCCTCAAGTGCCGAAATAACTCCAGTAGGAAGTGCACGCTGATCCCCCTGAAACGTAGTCTCTGATAACCCGGGACTCCGAAAAGTCACTCTCCTATCGAAACATTCGATAGAAGCATGATGTCTCGTTAACCAGTCCATACCTAAGATAACATCAAAGTCCCGTAGATCCAAGAGTAACAAATCTGCCAGTAACTCAACCTCACCTACCATCACCGGACACTCTCTCACTACCTGAGTCACTACCAACACCTCCCCAGTAACATACCCCTAAAGCACAATCCAAAGTAGACACCTCCCTCTCCGTCACCAAACTACAACTCCGAGCTACAAATGAATGGGTAGCCCCGGGATCTATCAAAGCAAAAACAATGTGACCAAGTATGGTGAGTGTACCTGTCACCACTCCCGGTGCTGACCTAGCCTCCTGCTGAGTCATAGCAAAAACTCGTGCCTGAGGTCCCGATGACCTACCGCGCCCCCTGGAACTGCTCGTGGCACCACCGCCACCCCTAGGGCCTGCTGCCCCTGACACTGAAGCAGTACTCCGCCCGGGTTCCGCTGCACCTCTACCGGCTCCACCCTCCAAAGCTAACAGTGGGCACTCCCTCCGGAAGTGTCCTCGCTCTCCGCAATAGAAGCAAGTATCCCTACCGGGTCCACCGGTATGCCTCCCCGTAGAAGCCACTGAAGTCGCACTCGCCTGAGGAGTCGGCTGTGCCCTAGCTCCTCGAAATCCAGAGCCCTGAAAACTCCCTGGTCGGCCATACCGGGCTCCACCAGCCGATGAGGATCCACCAAAATTTCCCCGTTTCGGAGGCCTCTGACCCGATGCTCCTGGAAATGAATGCTCTCGGCGTCGAACACTGCCCGAATACTGTGGTCTAGCAGGTAAACTGGCCTCAAACCTGACAGCAGCATCAGATAACTCTCGAAATGTAGCAAAAGAGCCAGCTGTCACTATGGCCCTGATCTCTCCCCGAAGGCCCAACTCAAACCGGCGGCACTTCTCCGCCTCGGTCGCCACAAATGCAGGAGAAAAGCGAGATAGTATCTGGAATCTCTGCTCATACTCAGCAACTGTCAAGTTCCCTTGCTTTAGCTGAAGAAATTCTGCCTCCTTCGCATCCCGGAAAGAACGGGGATAGTACTGATCGAGAAAACGCTCCCGGAAAGTCTCCCATGTCACTGTATGTGCATCCCAGCCGGACAGTTCCAATGTATACCACCACTCATAAGCAGCTCCATCCAACAGAAAAGTAGCTAACAAAACCCGAGCCTCTGGAGGACAGTGCATCACCCCAAAAATATGCTCAAGCCGGGTGATCCATCGGTGAGCTTCCTCTGGATCGGCCCCACCGCTGAACGTAGTAGCCCCAAGCCTCTGGGCTCTCTCAATCGAAGCACTCTCAGTCCCTCTCGCCGCTTCATCTTCAGGTCGTGGAGGGGGTTCACGTCTCGGAGGCATGATCGATCGTACGCTGAAAGAGGCATAGAGTTAGTCAAACAACCTAAACCCAACACAAATCGACAAACCTATGCTCTGATACCAATTGTCAGGACCCGTCCCAAATATGGCCTCGATACCCGGGACGAACCATGCTCCCGTCTGACAATCATACTTACAGTAACAAACGAAACAAATAACCATCACACAACTATAAGCATAACTATCAGACGAAGGAGTAAAATATATACAACAGTCAGTCAGAGCATAGTTCTACAAAATGGGCACCAAAAGTCCTACAAGACTAGTCTCGCAACGGAAGAATGTCGGAAGCTCTATGCCTCGATATCTGCCTCAACGTTCACCCCAGCGCATCACCACGACCTGGAGGGAAAATTTTAAAACCAAAAGTGTGAGTGGACTAGAATAACCAAAAGTTGTAAAATCAGTTTATCATTAATTCAGGGTTAAGGAAAAATAAGAATCAGTGTTCCCTCCGTTTTTAAAACAGGCATGCCCAACGAAGTACTAGAGAATCATAATATGAAACATCATAAGAAACAGAAACACTATAAAATCTCATAAGAAACAGAAACACTATAAACGGATATAGAAATCATAGCTTCAGCATCAAATCATCATTTCCGATCAAACCTGCTGGGCCTATCCGAGTCTTTAAACTCAATCAGGCCTTAAATGAAATCCGAGTCTTTAAACTCCCGAGTCTTTAAACTCAATAGGCCTATGGGGGTAATATCAACATATCCGAGTCTTTAAACTCCCGAGTCTTTAAACTCAATCCGGGCCCGTCCCCCCGTCAATATCAATCCGGGTCTTTAAACCCAATATCTAGATCCAGTAAATCCAATCCATATCCAGTGTACAACCAATTCGAAATCTATCGCCAAACTCGAATTCGAAACCCCGGTTCGAAGCCCGTCCAGCGTTCCGAACCGACATTTCGAACCCAAATCCGGAAATCCATTCTTATACCCAGAAATCACATATAAGCACCAATCATATTTCAAAACCCATTTATCATCATCAGAAAACATTTATAGGTTGAAATTGTAATTATGGCATCAAAATCCGAAAACCAAATTTTCTCAAAAAACGTGCAAAATCTCGGAAATATCTCGAAAACGTGCAAACTCATCAATCACATATAATTATCATTCAAAGGCATAAAAACATATTTAAGATCATAAAACGTCAATAAAACAGTTAGGCATGCTCGAAAGAAAGAAGAGTCCACTCACAAATCCAGAACGAGTCACTCGCGCTCCGTGCGCTCCTCGACTGTCTCGGGTGCCTCCCGTCCTGTCAAAATGCACCACATAGAGTCACGAATACATCAAAAATCCTAATCCTAATTTCCCCAAGTTTTCGGGAATTAAATACTATTTTAATCCTAAACCCTCAACTGTCTGGATTCCCGAACACCTCTGTAACACCGTCCGCTTAACTCGAAAACTACACCATTGGATTCCTTAGAACATTTAGGACTAAACTCATGTTGGAAGCTTGGCCGGATTCTTCTTCACGCGCCTCCACGTGCCGCCCAAAGTGGCTGCGCATGGGCCTCACGCGCCTGCTACAGTGCATCCCCTTCCTCGAGTGAACCCGGTTCGCACCAGGCTGCAACCCGGACCGGCGAGAGCCATTCTCTGCCGTCCGGTCACCATTTCATCTCCTGTCTTCTCCTGCAGCTTCATCCAGACACCAAGAATCCATCCCCCTCACTCTCCTGGTTCGATTCCCCCCTCAGCTTCACAACTGAAGCTCGAAAGAAAAACACAGACGGCCCCTGTTTTCCTTCCCGGCCGTCCTATGCTTCCCCTCTCACGGTGGCGATTCCAAACTCCTCCCACTACCTCACTGAGTCACACACAACTCACAGGAACCCTCGACTCACTCTCTAAACCCACGATTTCCCGTTTGAAATTCACGGCCAAACAGAGTACAGAGTACTCTCTATCGACTGAGCTCCGCCGTGTACGCCCCCGTCACGGCGACTGTCCTACACCACTCCTAGAACCTCCCTGAAAAACACTGCACTCACCAATTCCCTCGATTCTCATCCTACCCTCACGACTTTCGAATTGAAAAACCACGGGAAAACAGAGTAAAGTGGCTTACCCTTCGATTCTGTCTCCACCGCAAGCGCCGCCGCGTACTACGGTGCTTGTTGGTCTCTCTGCAACCTCCTACGGCTCCCACTACCTTGGTTTGAGCCACCACACAACGTAGCCACCACCACGAACTCACGGCCTCCCTGTTTCCTCAAACCTTCGCCGCACCACCACCGTGCCGCCGTGCACGATTTCACCACCAAAACCCGATCACCAGTACAACCACTCCTCCCTGTCACTCTCACCAATCACTCCTCACTCCCCCTGGCACAAAATCGATCAAGCTCTCCTCGAATTCTCACCCTCTGTTTTTTGTGTTTGAAGGCAAAGCACGGTTCAAAAGAAGCAAAGTATGGCCGTGCACACATTAGAACCTTTTAGAACAATCCAGTGCCCCCACGTGTCCACAATCCTATGGACAACAGCACAAATATCTACCCCACTCAGCCACTTGTCCTCATCCAATTGGCTGAAAGACAAGGACCAAAATACCCCTTGTAAAAAATAATTACTGTTTTGCCCTCGAACGTTCTAGACCCGTATCTTTTCCGTCCGACGTCCGATGACAGCGTGCCGCCTGTCGTTGAACTCAGGACGTCGAGACCTATCCAACGGTCCTCGGTCTAGGTGAAAATCTCAAGTCCTCCAAAAAGTCAACATTTTCCTCATTTACTCAAAATTACGATAACGCCCCCATCCTTCCGAATGTCATAACTTTTCCTCCGGTTGTCCAAATAGAACCTGCCACCTGTCTATGGACTCGTGACGTCCTAAACTACGTCACGGTCAAGGGTTAACACTCATCCAATAGGTAATTCAAAAAGTCAACTTTTTATCTACTATTCACAAGGGCAAAATTGTCCTTTATATACAAAACTTTATAAAATTACATTTTTACCCTTCCCGAAGGTACGGGTTGTTACAAATATGGGTTCATGGTGGTAAGGTGGGTTTGTTTGTGTTTGTTTGAAAATGAAAAATGAAGGAAAATGGTGTATATGGGTGGTTTCGGGTTTGAAGGAGAACAAATATGAAGATGATGATATTTGATGGCTGATGAGAGAAGTGAGGATTAGATGATTAGATGAGTGGTGAGGATTGAGTGTTTAATTGAAATGAATGGATAAGATTTAAAGATGAAAAGATTAATTATATAATAATAATTATATTAATATTTAATTAAGTAGATCCACAATTTAGGGGTTTGGTGTAACGACCCGTCCCGGAAATTAGGGTTAAGATCGTGATTAAGATTAGATTAGTGAGCTTAATGGGTGGTTAGTTGGTCCCGATAAGGTCGTTAGCCTAGAATGACGATTTTGCCCCTAGTTCGGGCAAAAAGTTAACTTTTTGTATGATCGGGTTTTGACACATTGACCTAGGATGGTTAGCTAGATCTCATCGTCCTGAGTTCGATGACAGGCGGCACGTATTCATCGGACTTACGATGTGTGAGATACGGGTTTCTATTCGAGCTGGAGTCGACAGGTTTTAGGCCGTGTCGAGGTGTTTGAGTGAGGGGACTGGATTGCTGAGGATGGGACGATGAAGATGGTGAAGAGAGGAGCCGTTTTGGTGCAGGTACGGCAGAGAACCGCTCACGCCGGTTCCATTTGCAGGAACTGTTTCGAACAGGGTCGGCTTGAGGTAGACGATGCACTGTAGCTAGCGCGTGAGGGCCACGCGCAGCCATTTTGGGCGGCGCGTGGGGGCGCGTGCGGCGGCGGTTGAGGAAGTTGTCAACATGGGTTTTGGTCTAGGTGTTGTGACGAGTCCGTTGGAATTGGTTTCGGGTTAATCGGACGTCGTTTGAGGTTAGTTCCGCAAGGGTGAAGGTTTAGGGTTCCGGTTTGTTATGATTAGGACCCGGGGATTTTTGGGGAAAATTAGGTGGACTTTCGTAGACGTGTTAGTAACGTACTTTGGCGGTTGTTGATAGGATCGGGACTTCCCGAGGAAGCAGAGGAACGTATGAGACGTTCGGGACGCGATTGAGGGCTTGGTACTGTGAGTGGACCCCTTCTCTAAAATTAAGCATGCATAACTGTTTTTCTATAGTTGTTTTATGATTTTACATGTGATTTCATGATTGTTGACTATGTGATGTTGGTTTTGCATAATTGCACAGTTTTCGAGAAATAACGTATTTGACACATTTTACGAGAAATGTGGATTTCTGATTATGATGCTATGGTTTTGGGATTTCAAATGATATATGGTTTTCAATGATTATAAAGGGATTTTGGAACGTGATTTCGATGATCAGGGCTTTCGGTTTTGAAATCGAATTTCGGAAACAGACTTTGGTTTTAAAGTTGGAAAGTGGAATTCCTGATTTGGGTTCGGAATGACGGTTCTGGATGCCGGAAGGGCATCGGACCAGTGATTTCGGATTTGGGTTTGGATGTGGATTTAGAAATGGTTTTCAAATGGTTTTGGATTGGATTTGCTGGATCTGGTTATTGGGTTTAAATACCCGGATATTGATTAGACGGGGGACGGGCCTGGATTGGGTTTAAAGACCCGGATTGAGTTTAAAGACTCGGGAGTTTAAAGACTCGGATATATTGATATTTCCCCCGTAGGCCTGTTGAGTTTAAAGACTCGGATATTATTGAAGCCTGGATTGAGTTTAAAGACTCGGGAGTTTAAAGACTCGGATAGATCCAGCAGGTTTGATCGGTTGGTTATGACTTGGTACTTATGTTTTCTGATACGATTTTTATGATGCTTATGAGATGATTTCTACAACTGTTTTTATAGTGTTTCTGTTTTTATGATGAGGTTTACGTCATTAATAACTGTTTTAATAACTAGGTTATGCATGTATATTTTCAAAACGGAGGGCCAAACCCGGTTTTTCTTATAAATGGTTTTGGAAACTTTTCTTTTATTTATGGTCCACTCACACTTTCTGGTTTTTAAATTGCCCTCCAGGTCGTGGAGCTAGAGCGGGGTTTCAGCGTCGAGGCAGCGTCTGAGGCATAGAAGTCGCGAAAGGGATCCCGGAGTGTTGTAAAGTTTTCCGTGTGCGTGTTTATAGTTACTAGTTTTCTGTCTGTCATATTCAGAACTATGCTCTGTAAAACTCTCCTTCGGGATGTGTTATAATTTCTCCTGCGTCTGACGGTGTAGTTTGGCGGTTTATCGTGAGTTTACTTTGGTTATGTTTCGGGTTGTCATACGGGAGCAGGATTTACCTCGGGTTTCGGGGTGAAACCGGGGTGGGTCCTGACATTTGGACCAATGGTATGAGTGACACTTGTCACTCATCCATGGGACCCACTCAAAATATCTGGCCCAATCAGAAATTGCCAAATCATCCCCGTCTCGAAGTACGTGCATAGTGAAATCAAACTTCCGTGACCTATAACTTCCTCGTTCGAAGTCTGATTTCAGCGTGCCTCCTGTCTATGAATTCGTATCGTCCCGATCTACGTAACGGTCCTTGGTCCTCGGCCATCGGACATCCCGGTCAAAAAGTCAACTATTTACCCCATTTAACCAAAATTACCAAAATGCCCCTAAACTTCCAAACTTCATAACTTCTTCCTCGAAAGTCAGAATTGAACGTGCCACCTGTCTATGAACTCGTGACGTTACGAACTATGTCACGGTCATCGGTCAAAGTCCGTTTGACAGCCAGAATGAAAAGTCAACATTTACCCACGGCTAGGGGCAAAACGGTCATTTCTCATCGTTCGTCCGATTTCGCCCAACTAATCACGGATTAGCCTCACTAATCGTGATTAGTTACTAATATAATCTGGGAATTCGGGACGGGTCGTTACAACAGGCCCGCAAAAAAAACTGTTGCACCCTCGGCCGAGAAGGCAAATGCCCAGAATGTAACGACCCGTCCCGAATTTCAGGATTAAATTAGTGACTAATCACGATTAGTGAGGCTAATTTGTGATTAGTTGGGCGAAATCGGACGAACGATGCGAAATGACCGTTTTGCCCCTAGCGTGGGAAAAACGTTGACTTTTCGTTCGGGCGGTCAAATGGACTTTGACCGATGACCGTGACGTAGTTCGTGATGTCACGAGTTCATAGACAGGTGGCACGTTCAATTTCGACGTTCGAGGAGGAAGTTATGATGTTAGGAAGTTTAGGGGCATTTTGGTAATTATGGTTAAAGAGGGGCATATGTTGACTTTTTGACCGGGAGGTCCGATGGCCAAGGGCCAAAGACTGTTACGTAGATCGGGACGATACGAATCCATAGACAGGCAGCACGCTGAAATTGGACTTCGAACGGGGAAGTTATAGGTCACGGATGTTCGATTTCACTATGCACGTACTTCGAGGCGGGGCTGAGTTGGCAAATTCTGATTGGCCAGATATTTTGAGTGGGTCCAATGGATGAGTGACAAGTGTCACTCATCCCATTGGACAATCCCCTAAATTGCGGATCTACATAATTAAATACTATTATATTAATTATTTTATAATTAAACTTTCTAACATTAAATCCTAGCCATTCATCTAATTTAATCTCTCAAATCCTCACCCTCCATTTCTCTTCCCTCATCAGATCAACATTTTCTCCTTCCCCAAACACACAAACCCGAAACCCCCACCATTTTTCATACTACTCCATTTTCTTCATTTTCTTCTTTGTTCTTCGAACAAGCACACACACACACACACACATACCACCATTCTTCATGTGCTTGTGTGTGACCGTGAGTGAGGTGATGAAGGGCTGAGGAAGACGGGAACGGTGGTGAGCCACGGAGGCTCACGGCGGGAGAGGACCCGTAAGGTGAGAAATATTCAAAAATCCAAATTTGAGTTTTATTGGTTTTTAATTGATTTCTTTAATTGGGTAAGGTTTCTGGGGACCCTAGGAGAAGAATAGGATTGTTTTCATGGTTTAGGATGGCTGGAAATGGCCATGGATGGCGGGGGAAAGTCCGGCCGCCATGAACGGCGGATGAAGCACGGTTTTGGGTGGTTTTTGCTCGGGTTTTAATGTCTAAATGATAGGAAATAGGATTAGGATGATATTAGGATTAAAAGGAGATGAAATGGACCTAAAATCGGTCCGAAAACCAGAGAAAACCGAGGTTGGAGACGGGTGAACAGTGCCGTGAACAGTAAAACTGGTTCAGTTGGAGGTAGGAGACGATGAACAGTGTTTTCGACCTTCTAGGGGTGCGTGGGCCATAATTTGGGGAAGTGTTCAACATAGAAAATCTTCTATTCGATGTAACGAAGATTTTGGGACTGGTCTCGTGTCAATCGGTCATCGTTTCGATAGGTTTCGGGCTGTCGGAAGGTTTAGGATCGGTTTAAAAATAGTTAAAAGTTCGGGAAAATTACGGGGCTTTGGTAGGAGGTTAATTAAGTAGTTAGTAACCTTCTATTAAAATTTGGACAGGTTTGGGAGTCCCGGTGATAGTGATCGGCTCGGGAGAGCCTATGGCACGCAAATCGAGGCGGCAGCTCGGACGGTCTTTGAGTGGACCTTGATTTCTAAACTGTGATGCATGCATAAATGTTTTATATGGTTTATGAATGTGATTTGATAATGTTGATTTGATGTTTGTGAATTATATGGTTTCACGTATTCCGAGGCGATTTACGTGCTTGCACGTAAATCGAGGTTTTCTGGTTTTATACTGATTTTCCATTCTTATGGTTTTGGATATGATTTCATGAAATGGTTTTGGATTCGAAAAGGTAAACTCGGGTTCGAAATCCATTTGATTTACGGAATTGGGCCGGAGGCCAAATTAGTTTACGATTCGGACTTGAGGTCCAGTTTCTATGTGGATTCGAGCCTATGGCCCAGCTATGTGTTAAAAATGGGTTTTACGGGTCATGACGGTGTATGGGAACCGGCATGAACCCTTGAAATGGATTTACGGGTCATGAGGGTTTATGGGAACCGGCATGAACCCATGAAAGGATTTTATGGATTATGACGGCTTATGGGGGCCGGGCATGAATCCTGGAAAGGTTTAAAGAATGATTTCAAAAGGTTTTTGATATTCCATCCTTTATATATGATTGTCTCCTCCAGGGAGGGTCGTTGGCCTGGGTGGACCCCGAAGTAGTCACGGAGCACTGACTGAGTGGAGTCGCCCCCCAGTTGGGTTCCTTACTCTCAGGATGGGCATGGTTCGTTACCTCTAGGGAGGGTCATTGATCTACGGACATTGACCTGGGTGGATCCTGGAGAGACTTGGGTTTGAGACCTCGGTTAGCACACGCGTAGCTTTATTTTACCGTGACAGGTTCTTGGATATGAAATATAATGGATAAACATGATTTCAATTGGTTTGGGAAATTGTGTTTTATGATGATAAATGGATTTGGGCTGAGATCCCTCGTATGTTTACTATGTGATGGTTTTCTGTAAATGGTTTTTGGCAGGAGGCCGTGTGACTTGGATTTACGGAACTTGGGGCTGTGACCCTAATTATGGTTGTTTAAACATATGTGTTTGGATAAATGGTTTTACTATGCATGCATGCTTTTTAGTGAAGGGTATAAAGGTTTTTATGGAAATGTTTTTATAAACTTTTTTTTTTGTCCACTCACAGTCTTTCTGTTTTTAATACCCTTCAGGTTGGATACGATGTGGACTGTAGCAGAGACCGAGATATCACATGCCTCCTCCGGATCCTGGCGTACTCTAATAGCTCGGGAGGGCAAAGGTCGGAAATATCCCTTGTCTGACACTTCGTGTCAGACGGGAGCAGGGTCATCCCGCGTTAATCCCGGGGGGATTGGGTTGGGTCCTGTCAACGTGATATCATAGCGGGGTTGTCTCTATTCGAGCAACCGTGAAGCTCTCGGAGTAATGCACATGTCTAGGATGTGATATCTCAATGGGCTACAGTTCGTGGTCAACCTGATTGTTGGGATGCCGGTACGATAGTTAGTAGGACTGTATCGGGATATGTCTTGGTTCGGCACTGGATGTCGGGGTTGCCATAGTTCTGTCAGGGTTAACAGTGTGGGACCCTACGGAAGGATGAACGTAATCGTACGTTAGATTTTGATCGTGAGATAGTTAGTTGGGATCATCTTTCACGATGTCGTAGGATTGGTTCCGACGACTGGTTGGATGTTGTGACCATCCGATGTTTCGATATGGATGAGTTAGATGGATTTACTGCAGTCGGCAGTTAGCAGTCGGATTCGAGGAATCCTAGTGGAACTTACTGACAAGACCCATCCCGATTATCCCTCGATAATCGTGAACGATCCTGCTCCCGTCTGACAATAACTCGAAAGTACCAAAAGTAGTTTTAAATATATACATATAGAACATAACAAACGATAAACATTGTCAGACAAGAGATAGTTCAGTATTTCGAGACCGTTGACCTAGTCAACAGGTTTACAGAGCATAGGAAATATTTACAAGTAGGGATCAAAATCCTACGCTGCAAAGTGTCTGAGTACGTAACGGTCTGTTTATTCCACTGCCTCGATATTAGCCTCAGTACCTGTGCACTGGCCTGGAGGGCAATTAAAACATCAAAGGTGTGAGTGGACAAAAATAACATTTAGAAATACATTTATCAAAATACAGTCTTACCCTCCAGTTTTGTAAACATGCATGCATATCATAACTTATAACTAAAATAATCAAAATATGAATATAAATCTCAAACATCAATAAAAACACATGATCCAGGTCCAATATATAGTCACGTTATCCCTGCAACGCGTGCAAATCAATAGGCTCAAGGACCGCTCAAATCCCGAGCATCCGCCGCTGTGAACACATCACCAGCCAGCAAATCCAGGCCGTCATGAACATATCACTGTCTGACCTCCATATAATCCAGCACATCTGGTTTGAGTCGAGCCTCCATTTGGCTGCACGACAACATACCGTGCTACGTGACCTCTCCGGGGTAAACACTTCCATCCCGGAGGCGAGCGTTATCTCCAGGGTTCATTTCGGGAGAAACTTATTCCACACCGAAAGCCCTTCATATATCATTATCATGAAAACAAGTGAAAACAATTGCATTTAATATCAAAACCATTTGTGAACTGGGCTTTAAGCCCAAAAACACTTTTCTCAAATCCATAAACCAATTTACGCAAATCTGCGCAATCACAATCTCATTCATAATATAATTCATCAAATCTAATACCAGACTCATAATCCGAGTCAAAATCAAGTTCAAACCCCGAGCCTTAGCTCGAAATATCAGTTTCACAGTTTTCTCGAAATTCGTGCCCAAAAGCATATAAAATAATAATATTCCCAAGCATATAAAATAATATAATATTCCCAAAAATCTGGAAATTGTCATATCGAAGTATCAATCATACCAAATCATTTCAAATCATATTATAAGGCATTTAAATCATATATGCATGCATTTAGGGTAGAAAACAAAAGCCCACTCACACACCGTCCAGATTGTTCCGTTTCGAGTTGTTCGCTCCCTTCCGATGTCCTGGGACTGTCTCGGCCTGTTAAACAAGTAATACAACATCACTAAAGGCTTACACAATCCTATGTACGAATTCCCAAATTATTGGAATAAAATAATATTATTTAAACATAACCTATACGCTTCGGGTACACAAAACTACTCTCAGTTCATATCCAATTGACTCGAAACCAACGCTAATAGGTCCGTATCATCGAGAGCATCAAAAAGTGTGTTGAACCCTCCTTCAGATTCCCGGTCACGCGCCCCCACGCGCCGCCGGAAGCGGCTGCGCGTGACAGCCACGCGCCGTGAACAGTAGCTGCTACGGTTCTCTCTCTCGCCCGTTTTCCTGATAAACAGGTTTGCAACCCGCGATCAGACCCGACTCGATTTCCTTTGATTCGAACTTAATTCCTTCCGTTCTTTCACTCACTAACATCAATTCAATCCAATTTACGGTTCAGTAACTTCAATTTAATCAATTAAGCCCTAAAATGTCTCGACTCAAGATGAACACTCGTCGGGTTTGAATTCGGGTTCTACCCAAAACCAGTATGTTTCCTTCAATTGATCATACCAGAAGCATCATAGGTCCATTATAAACACGAAATCGAAATCAATTTCATGAATTATTACCTCTAAGTAATCGGACTCAAGCTCGAATTTCCGAAACAGTTGCAGGGTCTGTTCGTCCCCAATTAGCCTCCAATTTTCGTTCCAGTTGATTGGGTTTGCGTCGTTTAGCTCCCAGAAGGCTTAATATCACCTCAAATTCGAACAAAACCGTCTAAAATTTCAAAATCGAGAATTAAGATTTTGAGTGATTTTTCGGGTAGGTTCAGTAGGGTTCTATCTGGGTTTTACTCTGTTTCCCTTTGATTTTTCTCTCCAATTCAAGCTAATAATCACTCTAGTGCACTTGATTTTGCTGCTAATCGATCAAACTAAGGAGAAGATATGTTATAAAGGTTTGTATATAAAGGACGATTTTACCCTTGTGAATAGGAGATGAAAAGTTGACTTTTGGAATTACCGAATGGATGAGTGTTAACCCTTGATCGTGATGTAGTTTAGGACGTCACGAGTCCGTAGACAGGTGGCAGGTTCGATTCGGACAACCAGAGGAAAAGTTATGACGTTCGGAAGGTTGGGGGCGTTATCGTAATTTTGAGTAAACGGGGAAAATGTTGACTTTTTGGAGGACTTGTGCTTTTCTCGTAGACCGAGGACTGTTAGATAGGTCTCGACGTCCTGAGTTCAACGACAGGCGGCACACTGTCATCGGACGTCGGACGGAAAAGATACAGGTCTAGAACGTTCGAGGGCAAAACAGTAATTATTTATACAAGGGGTATTTTGGTCATTTTCTTTCAGCCAATTGGATGAGGACAAGTGGCTGAGTGGGGTAGGATATTTTTGTTTTGGCCATAGGCTTGTGGACACGTGGGGGCACTGGATTGTTCTACAGGGTTCTAAAGTGTGCACGGCCACACTTTGCACAATTTGAACCGTGCAATCCTTCGAAGAACACAGAAAACAGAGGGTGAGAGTTTGGGAGAGCTTGATCGATTTTGGTGAAAGGGTGAGTGAAGAGTGATTGTGAGAGTGACAGGGAGTAGTGGTTGTACTGGTGATCGGGTTTTGGTGGTGAAATCGTGCACGGCGGCACGGTGGTGGTGCGGCGAAGGTTTGAGGAAACAGGGAGGCCGTGAGTTCGTGGTGGTGGCAATCCTTCGAAGAACACAGAAAACAGAGGGTGAGAGTTTGGGAGAGCTTGATCGATTTTGGTGAAAGGGTGAGTGAAGAGTGATTGTGAGAGTGACAGGGAGTAGTGGTTGTACTGGTGATCGGGTTTTGGTGGTGAAATCGTGCACGGCGGCACGGTGGTGGTGCGGCGAAGGTTTGAGGAAACAGGGAGGCCGTGAGTTCGTGGTGGTGGCTACGCCGTGTGGTGGCTCAAACCAAGGCAGTGGGAGCCGTAGGAGGTTGCAGGGAGACCAACAAGCACCGAAGTACGCGGCGGCGCTTGCGGTGGAGACAAAATCGAAGGGTAAGCCACTTTACTCTGTTTTCCCGTGGTTTTTCAATTCAAAAGTCATGAGGGTAGGATGAGAATCGAGGGGATTGGTGAGTGCAGTGATGTTCAGGGAGGTTCCAGGAGTGGTGTAGGACAGTCGCCGTGACGGGGGCGTACACGGCGGAGCTCAGTCGACGGTGAGTACTCTGTACTCTATTTGGCCGTGAATGTCAAACGGGAAATCGTGGGTTTAGAGAGTGAGTCGAGGGTTCCTGTGAGTGGAGTGTGACTCAGTGAGGTTGAGGGAGGAGTTTAGAATCGCCAGCGTGAGGGGGGAAGCATAGGACGGCCAGGAAGGAAAACAGGGGCCGTCTGTGTTTTTCTTTCGAGCTTCAGTTGTGAAGCTGAGGGGTGAATCGAACCAGGAGAGTGAGGGGGATGGATTCCTGGTGTTTGGACGAAGCTGCAGGAGAAGAGAGGAGATGAAATGGTGGTCGGATGGCAGAGAATAGCTCTTGCCGGTCCGGGTTGCAGCCTGGTATGAACCGGGTTCAATCGAGGAAGGAGAAGCACTGTAGCAGGCGCGTGAGGCCCACGCGCAGCCACTTTGGGCGGCGCGTGGAGGCGCGTGGAGAAGAATCCGGCTAAGCTTCCAACATGGGTTTGGTTCTAATTGTCCTAGGGAGTTTATTGGTGTGGTTTTCGGGTGAATCGGACGATGTTACGGAGTTGTTCGGGAATCCAGACGGTTGAGGGTTTAGGATTAAAATATTATTTAATTCCCGAAAAAATTGGGGAAATTAGGATTAGGATCCTTGATGTATGTGTGACCCTATTTAGTGCATTTTGACAGGACGGGAGGCACCTGAGACGGTCGAGGAGCGCACGGAGCGCGACTGACTTGTTCAGATTTGTGAGTGGACTCTTTCTTTCTTTCGAGCATGCCTAACTGTTTTATTGACGTTTTATGATCTTGAATATGTTTTTAATGCCTTTAAATGATGATTATATGTGATTGATGAGTTTGCACGTTTTTCGAGACATTTCCGAGTTTTTGCACGTTTTTCGAGAAAAGCTAGTTTTCGGATTTTGATTCCATAATTATAATTTCAACCTATACTTGTTTTCTAATAATGATAAATGGGTTATGAAATATGATTTATGATTCTGTGTGATTTCTGGGTATAAAAATGGATTTCCGGATTTGGGTTCGGAATGTTGGTTCGGAATGCCGGACAGGCTTCGAACCTGGGATTTCGAATTTGAGTTTGGCGATAGACTGCGAATTGGTTGTACACTGGATATGGATTGGATTTGCTGGATCTAGATATTGGGTTTAAAGACCCGGATTGATATTGACGGGGGACGGGCCCAGATTGAGTTTAAAGACTCGGGAGTTTAAAGACTCGGATATGTTGATATTACCCCCATAGGCCTATTGAGTTTAAAGACTCGGGAGTTTAAAGACTCGGATTTCATTTAAGGCCTGATTGAGTTTAAAGACTCGGATAGGTCCAGCAGGTTTGATCGGAAATGATGATTTGATGCTGAAACTATGATTTCTATAGCCATTTTATAGTGTTTCTGTTTCTTATGATATATCATATTATGATTTTCTAGTATTTCGTTGGGCATGCCTATTTTTAAAACGGAGGGAACACTGATTCTTATTTTTCCTTAACCTTGAATTAGTGTTAAACTGATTTTAAAACTTTTGGTTATTCTAGTCCACTCACACTTTGGGTTTTTAAATTTTCCCTCCAGGTCGTGGTGATAGCGCTGGGGTCAACGTTGAGGCAGATATCGAGGCATAGAGCTTCCGACGTTCTTCCGTTGCGAGACTAGCATTGTAGGACTTTTGTGCCCATTTTGTAGAACTATGCTCTGACTGACTGTTGTGTATATTTTAATTCTTCGTCTGATAGTTATGCTTATAGTTGTGTGACTGTTGTTTGTTTTGTTTGATACTGTAAGTGTGATTGTCAGACGGGAGCCGGGTTCGTCCCGGGTATCGAGGCCATATCTGGGACGGGTCCTGACAATTGGTATCAGAGCATAGGTTTGTCGATTTGTGTGGTTGTTTGACTAACTCTATGCCTCTTTCAGCGTACGATCGATCATGCCTCCGAGACGTGAACCCCCTTCACGACCTGAAGTTGAAGCGGCGAGAGGGACTGAGAGCGCTTCGATCGAGAGAGCCCAGAGGCTTGGGGCTACTACGTTCAGCGGTGGGGCCGATCCAGAGGAAGCTCACCGAAGGATCACCCGACTCGAGCGTATTTTTGGGGTGATGCACTGTCCTCCAGAGGATCGGGTTTTGTTAGCTACTTTTCTGTTGGATGGAGCTGCATATGAGTGGTGGTACACATTGGAATTGTCCGGCTGGGATGCACATACCGTGACATGGGAGACTTTCCAGGAGCGGTTTCTAGATCAGTACTATCCCCGTTCTTTCCGGGATGCGAAGGAGGCAGAATTTCTTCAGCTAAAGCAACGGAACTTGACATTTACTGAGTATGAGCAGAGATTCCAGATGCTATCTCGTTTCGCTCCTACATTTGTGGCAACCGAGGCGGAGAAGTGCCGCCGGTTTGAGTTGGGCCTTCGGGGAGAGATCAGGGCCATAGTGACAGCTGGCTCTTTTGCTACCTTTCAGGAGTTATCTGATGCTGCTGTCAGAGTGGAGGCCAGTTTGCCTGCTAGAGCACAGTATTCGGGCAGTGTTCGACGCCGAGAGCATTCATTTCCAGGAGCATCGAGTCAGAGGCCCCCGAAACGGGGTAATTTTGGTGGATCGTCATCGGCTGGTGGAGCCCGGTATGGCCGACTAGGGAGTTTTCAGGGCTCGGGATTTCGAGGAGCTAGAGCACAGCCGAATCCTCAGGCGAGTGCGACTTCAGTGGCTTCTACGGGGAGGCATACCGGTGGACCCGGTAGGGATACTTGCTTCTATTGCGGAGAGCGAGGACACTTCTGGATGGAGTGCCCATTGTTAGCTTCAGAGGGTGGAGCAGGCAGAGGTGCAGCGGAACCTGGGCGGAGTACTGCTTCAGTGTCAGGGGCAGCAGGCCCTAGGGGTGGCGGTGGTGCCACTAGCAGTTCCAGGGGGCGCGGTAGGTCATCGGGACCTCAGGCGCGAGTTTTTGCTATGACTCAGCAGGAGGCTAGGTCAGCACCGGGAGTGGTGACAGGTACACTCACCATACTTGGTCACCCTGTTTTTTCTTTGATAGATCCCGGGGCTACCCATTCATTTGTAGCTCGGAGTTGTAGTTTGGTGACGGAGAGGGAGGTGTCTACTTTGGATTGTGCTTTAGGGGTATGTACACCTACTGGGGAGGTGTTGGTAGTGACTCAGGTATTGAGAGAGTGTCCGGTGATGGTAGGTGAGGTTGAGTTACTAGCAGATTTGTTACTCTTGGATCTACGGGACTTTGATGTTATCTTGGTCATGGACTGGTTAACGAGACATCATGCTTCTATCGAATGTTTCGATAGGAGAGTGACTTTCCGGAGTCCCGGGTTATCAGAGACTACGTTTCAAGGGGATCAGCGTGCACTTCCTACTGGAGTTATTTCGGCACTTGAGGCTAGCAAGTTGTTGCGTAAGGGGTGCCAAGGTTACATAGCTCATGTGGTGGATACACGTGCTACACCAGTGAGGGCGAAGGATATACCAGTGGTGCGGGAGTTTCCCGATGTTTTTCCCGAGGAGTTGCCAGGACTACCCCCACACCGAGATCTTGAGTTTACGATTGATCTTCTTCCAGGTACACAGCCTATTTCACAGACCCCTTACTGTATGGCACCTGCAGAATTGAGGGAACTTAAGGCCCAGTTGCAAGAGTTGGTCGATATAGGATTCATTCGACCGTGTATGTCCCCTTGGGGAGCACCTGTTTTGTTTGTTAAGAAAAAGGACGGAGGATTAAGATTGTGTGTGGATTACAGACAACTGAATAAGGTAACTATTCGGAATAAGTACCCCCTACCCCGGATTGACGATTTGTTTGACCAATTGAAGGGAGCACAGTATTTTTTGAAGATTGATCTTCGCTCCGGTTATCATCAGCTAAGGGTTAAAGAGGAGGATATACCGAAGACAGCTTTCCGGACCAGGTACGGTCATTATGAGTTCGTTGTGATGCCTTTTGGTTTGACTAATGCCCCAGAAGCTTTTATGGATCTTATGAACCGAGTGTTCCGGCCATACTTGGATCGTTTTGTGATTGTCTTCATTGATGACATTTTGGTGTATTCGAAGAGTGCGAAGGCACATGAGAAACATTTGAGACTCGTGCTTGAGACATTGAGGGGGCATCAGTTGTATGCAAAACTGAGTAAGTGTCAGTTTTGGTTGACCAGTGTTGGATTTCTTGGCCATGTGATTTCGGCCGAGGGTATCAGCGTGGATCCTCAGAAGGTTGAGGCGGTAGCAAATTGGGAACAGCCTAAAACGGTGACAGAGATCAGGAGTTTTCTGGGTTTGGCAGGTTACTACCGGCGCTTTATTGAAGGCTTTTCTATTCTATCAGCACCGTTGACGAGGTTGATTCGGAAGGGAATTCGATTTGAGTGGGATGAGAACTGTGAACAGAGTTTCCAGGAGCTTAAAAGACGGTTGACATCTGCTCCTGTGTTAGCCCTTCCAGACGATAGTGGGGAGTTTGAGGTGTATAGTGACGCTTCTTTGCAAGGCTTGGGTTGTGTCTTGATGCAGCATGGGAGAGTGATTGCTTATGCTTCCCGGCAATTGAAACCCCATGAGATGAACTACCCTACACATGATTTGGAACTAGCAGCGGTGGTACATGCACTGAAGATTTGGCGGCATTACTTGTACGGCGAGAGGTGCAGGATCTTCACGGACCATAAGAGCTTGAAGTATTTGTTCACTCAAAAGGAATTGAATCTGAGACAGCGCCGATGGTTGGAGTTGCTTAAGGACTACGACTGCACGATTGAGTATCACCCAGGGAAGGCTAATGTGGTAGCCGATGCTTTGAGCAGGAAGTTAGCTAATTCTTTGTCGCATTTGAGGACTGTACGGTTACCGTTATTGGTTGAGCTCCGCAGGTTGGGAGTAGAGTTGACTGTGGAGGATCACGGAGTACTTCTAGCGAGTTTCCATGTGCGACCTGTTTTGATTGATCAGGATATTGATGCGCAGTTTGAGGACCCTATTCTGGGCATCATTCGGATTGAGGTCGAGGCTGGAGAGAGACAGGACTTTGAGATCCGTGAGGATGGAGCCTTGGTTAAAGGTGGACGGTTGTGCGTATCTGAGGATGAAGCATTGAAGAAAGTGATACTGGATGAGGCTCACTGTTCAGCTTATGCGATGCATCCTGGTGGGACCAAGATGTATCGTACACTTCGAGAGCATTACTGGTGGTCAGGGATGAAACGTGAGATTGCAGAATATGTCAGTAAATGCTTGATCTGTCAACAGGTAAAAGCCGAGCGGCAGAGACCCTATGGAGTAATGCAACCTTTGCCGATTCCCGAGTGGAAATGGGATCACCTGACGATGGATTTTGTGTTCAAGCTTCCGAGAACACCGAAGGGACACGATGGTGTGTGGGTTATTGTGGATCGACTTACGAAGTCTGCTCATTTCTTGCCAGTACGGGAGACTTTCAGGTTGGCACAGTTTGCACAGTTGTTCATAGATGAGATTATTCGGTTGCATGGGACTCCAGAGTCGATAGTATCTAACAGAGATCCGAGATTCACTTCCCGATTTTGGAAGAGCTTACAGGAAGCTTTTGGGACTAAATTGCATTTCAGTACTGCATTTCATCCTCAGACCGATGGACAGTCGGAGCGAACTATTCAGATTCTCGAGGATATGATGCGAGCTTGTGTCTTACAGTTCCAGGGTACGTGGGAGTCTCATTTACCTTTGATGGAGTTTGCCTACAATAACAGTTATCAGGAGAGCATTGGGATGGCTCCTTACGAGGCTTTGTATGGGCGACAGTGTCGGACTCCATTGTGTTGGACTGAGGTGGGTGAGAAGCGATTGACTACTTCTGAATTGGTGGGGCTTACTCAGGAAAAAGTGGCACTGATCAGGGATCGATTGAAGGCAGCTCAGGACCGACAGAAGAGTTACGCCGACCGTAGGATCAGGGATTTGGAGTTTGCCGTAGGAGACTGGGTTTTCCTGAAGTTGTCCCCTTGGAAGGGAATTGTGCGGTTCGGCAGACGAGGGAAGTTGAGTCCTCGTTATATTGGACCTTATGAGATTATAGAACGGATTGGTCCTGTTGCATATCGATTGGCTTTACCAGCAGACTTGGAAAAGGTACATAATGTCTTTCATGTCTCTATGCTTCGGAAGTATATTCGAGATGATTCGCATGTTCTGGAAGCACGACCAGTTGAACTGAGGGAAGACTTGAGTTTCGAAGAGCAGCCTGTAGCGATTTTGGATCGGAAGGATAAGGTTTTACGAAGGAAAACGGTTCCCTTGGTTAAGGTGTTATGCAGAAATCATCAAGTGGAAGAAGCTACGTGGGAACCTGAGGCATTGATGCGGGAACAGTACCCTTACTTATTCCACTGAATTTCGGGGACGAAATTCTTTTTAGGGGGGTAGATTGTAACAACCCGTACCTTCGGGAAGGGTAAAAATGTAATGTTATAAAGGTTTGTATATAAAGGACGATTTTACACTTGTGAATAGGAGACGAAAAGTTGACTTTTGGAATTACCGAATGGATGAGTGTTAACCCTTGACCGTGACGTAGTTTAGGACATCACGAGTCCGTAGACAGGTGGCAGGTTCGATTCGGACAACCGGAGGAAACGTTATGACGTTCGGAAGGTTGGGGGCGTTACCGTAATTTTGAGTAAACGGGGAAAATGTTGACTTTTTGGAGGACTTGTGCTTTTCTCGTAGACCGAGGACCGTTAGATAGGTCTCGACGTCCTGAGTTCAACGACAGGCGGCACGCTGTCATCGGACGTCGGACGGAAAAGATACAGGTCTAGAACGTTCGAGGGCAAAACAGTAATTATTTATACAAGGGGTATTTTGGTCATTTTCTTTCAGCCAATTGGATGCGGACAAGTGGCTGAGTGGGGTAGGATATTTTTCTTTTGGCCATAGGCTTGTGGACACGTGGGGCACTGGATTGTTCTACAGGGTTCTAAAGTGTGCACGGCCACACTTTGCACAATTTGAACCGTGCAATCCTTCGAAGAACACAGAAAACAGAGGGTGAGAGTTTGGGAGAGCTTGATCGATTTTGGTGAAAGGGTGAGTGAAGAGTGATTGTGAGAGTGACAGGGAGTAGTGGTTGTACTGGTGATCGGGTTTTGGTGGTGAAATCGTGCACGGCGGCACGGTGGTGGTGCGGCGAAGGTTTGAGGAAACAGGGAGGCCGTGAGTTCGTGGTGGTGGCAATCCTTCGAAGAACACAGAAAACAGAGGGTGAGAGTTTGGGAGAGCTTGATCGATTTTGGTGAAAGGGTGAGTGAAGAGTGATTGTGAGAGTGACAGGGAGTAGTGGTTGTACTGGTGATCGGGTTTTGGTGGTGAAATCGTGCACGGCGGCACGGTGGTGGTGCGGCGAAGGTTTGAGGAAACAGGGAGGCCATGAGTTCGTGGTGGTGGCTACGCCGTGTGGTGGCTCAAACCAAGGCAGTGGGAGCCGTAGGAGGTTGCAGGGAGACCAACAAGCACCGAAGTACGCGGCGGCGCTTGCGGTGGAGACAGAATCGAAGGGTAAGCCACTTTACTCTGTTTTCCCGTGGTTTTTCAATTCAAAAGTCGTGAGGGTAGGATGAGAATCGAGGGGATTGGTGAGTGCAGTGATGTTCAGGGAGGTTCCAGGAGTGGTGTAGGACAGTCGCCGTGACGGGGGCGTACACGGCGGAGCTCAGTCGACGGTGAGTACTCTGTACTCTATTTGGCCGTGAATGTCAAACGGGAAATCGTGGGTTTAGAGAGTGAGTCGAGGGTTCCTGTGAGTGGAGTGTGACTCAGTGAGGTTGAGGGAGGAGTTTAGAATCGCCACCGTGAGGGGGGAAGCATAGGACGGTCGGGAAGTAAAACAGGGGCCGTCTGTGTTTTTCTTTCGAGCTTCAGTTGTGAAGCTGAGGGGTGAATCGAACCAGGAGAGTGAGGGGGATGGATTCCTGGTGTTTGGACGAAGCTGCAGAAGAAGAGAGGAGATGAAATGGTGGTCGGATGGCAGAGAATGGCTCTTGCCGGTCCGGGTTGAAGCCTGGTATGAACCGGGTTCAATCGAGGAAGGAGAAGCACTGTAGCAGGCGCTTGAGGCCCACGCGCAGCCACTTTGGGCGGCGCGTGGAGGCGCGTGGAGAAGAATCCGGCTAAGCTTCCAACATGGGTTTGGTTCTAATTGTCCTAGGGAGTTTATTGGTGTGGTTTTCGGGTGAATCGGACGATGTTACGGAGTTGTTCGGGAATCCAGACGGTTGAGGGTTTAAGATTAAAATATTATTTAATTCCCGAAAAAATTGGGGAAATTAGGATTAGGATCCTTGATGTATTTGTGACCCTATTTAGTGCATTTTGACAGGACGGGAGGCACCTGAGACGGTCGAGGAGCGCACGGAGCGCGACTGACTTGTTCAGATTTGTGAGTGGACTCTTTCTTTCTTTCGAGCATGCCTAACTGTTTTATTGACGTTTTATGATCTTGAATATGTTTTTTTATGCCTTTAAATGATGATTATATGTGATTGATGAGTTTGCACGTTTTTTGAGACATTTTCTAGTTTTTGCACGTTTTTCGAGAAAAGCTAGTTTTCAGATTTTGATGCCATAATTACGATTTCAACCTATACTTGTTTTCTAATAATGATAAATGGGTTATGAAATATGATTTATGATTCTGTGTGATTTCTGGGTATAAAAATGGATTTCCAGATTTGGGTTCGGAATGTCGGTTCGGAACGCCAGACAGGCTTCGAACCGGGGATTTCGAATTCGAGTTTGGCGATAGACTGCGAATTGGTTGTACACTGGATATGGATTGGATTTGCTGGATCTAGATATTGGGTTTAAAGACCCGGATTGATATTGACGGGGGACGGGCCCGGATTGAGTTTAAAGACTCGGGAGTTTAAAGACTCGGATATGTTGATATTACCCCCATAGGCCTATTGAGTTTAAAGACTCGGGAGTTTAAAGACTCGGATTTCATTTAAGGCCTGATTGAGTTTAAAGACTCGGATAGGTCCAGCAGGTTTGATCGGAAATGATGATTTGATGCTGAAACTATGATTTCTATAGCCATTTTATAGTGTTTCTATTTCTTATGATATATCATATTATGATTTTCTAGTATTTCGTTGGGCATGCCTGTTTTTAAAACGGAGGGAACACTGATTCTTATTTTTCCTTAACCTTGAATTAGTGTTAAACTGATTTTAAAACTTTTGGTTATTCTAGTCCACTCACACTTTTGGTTTTTTAATTTTCCCTCCAGGTCGTGGTGATAGCGCTAGGGTGAATGTTGAGGCAGATATCGAGGCATAGAGCTTCCGACGTTCTTCCGTTGCGAGACTAGCATTGTAGGACTTTTGTGCCCATTTTGTAGAACTTTGCTCTGACTGACTGTTGTGTATATTTTACTCCTTCGTCTGATAGTTATGCTTATAGTTGTGTGATTGTTGTTTGTTTTGTTTGATACTGTAAGTGTGATTGTCAGACGGGAGCAGGGTTCGTCCCGGGTATCGAGGCCATATCTAGGACGGGTCCTGACACAGAGGGACCCTAGGTGTGATCGTGGAACCCTACTTTAGGGTGTATGGTTCAGAGATGTGAGTTGACGAGTGGTTTGACTTAGACGACTATTCAGATTTGGATTCGTTAGTCGGTCTAGTCATGTCAGCTTGCGATGGGACTGCACTCTGCAGTTGAGGTTGTACTTATCGGTTAGACCTACTTGGTTGTCGTGCTACTCAGTTGTGGTTTGGTGCAACTAAGGTCATGGGCGACTTGGTAGACGACAGTGGTTTAGTCGAGTTACGACAGGTTAGAGTTTGATTTGGAAAAGTTATCAAGATTGGTACTTGTCGATGGAATTCCTGAGTGGGGATACAAAATAGTTAAATACGGGCGGTTGATTCCGTTGGATACGGAGCCTGGATATCGAGATGTCTGGTAGTTTGGTCTGCGCGAGTCTATGGCAGACGCTACTACTGAGAGTGGTTCAAGTTACGGTTGTTGGGAATCGAGGACGTTCAGGTGACGTTTCCTTTTCTCGTATTGGTTGTCAGGGTGGTTGTTCCCAGAGTTGTCGGGTACGATGGAGACAGAGTTTCTCCAATACGAGTTGAGGTACGGGGTCGTCGCTTGGTATGAGCGGAGATCCAGGGTTGTCAGTTTTGCACACGTTGTGCTAGTGTTAGTGTGCTGCTACTAGTGTGGATGCCTGTGTGCTGATACTAGTGTAGGTGATAATGCGTTGGTACTGGTACTCGTGCTGGTGGCGGTGATTGTGATGACGTTGAGTCACATCCATTGTGATGGGCATATGTTTGGTATCTGTGGTCCCATAGTGGATCTCAGATAGAGTTAAATTGGTTAGGGGACACGTGGTTGATGTCCGGGTATGTTGTTTCCAAATTGGTTGGAATTTCGGAATCGCAGGAGGTTGCGATTGAGGTGACGAGTGGAATACGGGTTTTTCGCATTGGTAACGAGTATTTCGAAGTCATTTTGGGGTGACTTCTCGGATTCTACCATGATTGATGTGGTAGATGACGTAGATGTTATAGATGTTGTTGGTTTCCACTAGTACTCTGGTCGTGTATTGGTTGGTGGACGCGGAAATTGTTTTGGGACCATCCGGAGCATTTTCTTCTTGGTGGCAGACGATGTTGGATTACGTGGCGTTGTTAGTGCAAAGAGTTTTGGTTGTATTCACGTAGGACGACTTTTGATGTCATCGTATTGGATCATCCTTGGTTTTTCCTAGGTGGAATGACAAGGATCGATACGAGGTACTTAGGGAGAACCCACAGTCTCGACGTGTCTCGTCGTTGACTGATCTATTTAAGATGTGGGAATTAGTTGACGAACGATGTGTCAGTATGCAGATTCGTTGAGGGTGTAAGACCCTATGATCGGATCTCAGGTGGATTGTTAGCTGAGTGAGCTGTGTGATCCTAGGTGGATCCGGATTTTGATGTTGAGGACTTTGGACGTCGTGACGATCCTCGATCGTGACGTCTATGGTCGGTCGACGTAGTGATGATCGTGATCTTGATGATCCAGATATGTGGAGAGTTTATTGCTCTTACTTGGATGTTTGAGTTGAGGATGTTGGGACTGAACTTCTTTTCGAAGTGAATCTCGTATGGTATATTACTCAGGTGAGTAGTTTTCCGACGTGGTCGGATATGGTCAACCTAGATGTGTTGATGTTGGGATTGGCTTCCCTATGAAGTCAATCAAAGGTATTGAGGTAATTGTTTAAACGGGTAACCGATAGGTTCGGTTTTGATGCGTCTTGGTAGACGTGAACGATATTTCGGGTTTTGGAATTAGATTTCTAGATGACGATTCAGGATTTGATTTTGGAACTTGAAAGAGGATTTCTGGATTTGGGTTTTGGAATCGGATTCTGGGTGACGATTCAGGATTTGATTCTGGAGCTTGACAGTGGATTTCCTTTTATGGATTTGGGTTCGGAATGGTTATTCCAAATGCTAGCTTACGGAATAATAATTTCGGATTCGAATTTGGACATAATTATGGATATGATTTCTGGGTTTGGATCCGGGCTTTCTTATGAAATTGCGGATTCGGATTCGGAATTGGAAATAGATGATGGGTTGGAGTTTCGATTTGTCTGATACTGGATTGGACAAATGAACTCCATAATTGAAACGTGATTGGCTACGACCTAGGTGGTTGTAAGCTGATTGATGGGTAGGTGTACGTACCTGGTACATAGTTCGAGGTACAATACTGGGCATACTTGTGGTGCCTAGTGACGGTATATAGGTTATACCGGTAGTACGTTGGTGAGCGTGTTGGTAGTCGGATTGGTTCCGATACCATTGGATTAGTCGAGTACGTGAACTGGACATTGGATACTGTGCACTGGGTCATGGTATTCCTGATGGATCTAGTTACACACAAGTCGAGTTATTTGTTGGTTAGTGTTTACTCAGGTTGAGTAAATTAGTGATCGGTGTAACCACAAATGGGTATAGTGTCAGTTTTTGACTGACGACTGTTAAGTGGTGACAGTTGTCGGAGGTGTCGGCGTGGATCATTGAGTGAGATTTTGTAACACCCCGGACATTCGAGGATTTCGATATTGTAATTTAATGTATCAATTGACGTTTTACCCTTGTGAATGGATGGCCAAATTGTTGACTTTTTGATTTGTGGGTCAAATGGACTTTGACCTATGACCGTGACGTAGTTCGGGACGTCACGAGTTCATAGGCAGGTGGCACGTCCAATTCGGACGATCAGGGAAAAAGTTATGACTATCGGAAGTTCAGGGGCATTACCGTAAGTTGGACTTCACGGGCAAAAATGTTGACTTTTCGTTTGGCAATTAATTTTCACGCGACTCAAGGACCGATAGGTAGGTCTCGACGTCCTGAGTCCGTAGACAGGCGGCACGCCAAAATCGGACTTCGTATGGCTGTGTTACGGGTCTAGGAAGTGAGGGGCATTTTGGTAATTATTGAACCAGGGGCATTTTGGTCTTTTGCCCTGGTTACTGTAGCAACCGCGGGGGGGACATGGGCGGCACCACCATGTGCGGTGGCTCATACGTGCAATTGATTATGCAATTGTGTGCTGGAAAGTTGGGAGTGTCTGATGCTTTAGAACGTGGTCTGTTGCATCCACCTTGCACGACACCATTGTTAATTCAAGTTCGAAGCTTTTCGGGGAACATTTTTCAGTGGACACATAGGACACCCACGAGCCTC
Source organism: Prinsepia uniflora (assembly GCA_032719365.1). Lineage (NCBI taxonomy): Eukaryota > Viridiplantae > Streptophyta > Magnoliopsida > Rosales > Rosaceae > Prinsepia > Prinsepia uniflora. The sequence continues at coordinate 10,942,760 of CM064861.1, forward strand.
TGGGACGGCTTGAAATTGTTTAAACCGATTATATAGTGTGTGAGCTTCACTCTGGTATCGAAAGGACTAAAAATAAGAGTGGAACCAGAGAGAAACCATTTCGGGGATTTTTGGAGGGAAATCGGGAGTTTAATTTCTACGGTGTGTTGGACCAATCTAATCGCAGAGTAAGCTTTCTGGGAGTGTTTAGAACACAACCATATCAAAATCGAAGGCAACCAGCCACGGGTGACCTGGGACAGTGACTGCCGTGTTCAGAAGAATTTTAGAAATTTGGACGACTACTTCCAGGTGAGTGTTGGTTCAATTGAGTGTGTTTTCCAGTTCGTTGTGATACTATGATGCTTCATGTAAGGTTAATTTGATTTTGGTTTAGAAACCAGGGAGTTGGGGTGATCAACCCGTTTGGATGATCACGGGTCGAAGGGCCATTTAAGGATTCGATTTGGCTAATTAATAACTCAGAACTTAAATTAGATGTTTAAATAACATGTTAGGATCAAATTGGATTGAAATCGAGTAGGAATTGATGGGTAATTAACCGGGTCAAGCCGCGGGTGGCAGGCCCGAATTACAGACAAACGGGTGAAGGTGCTGACACTGTAGCTATAGTGTCAGGCGCGTGACTTTCACGCGCAGCCACTTTGGGCGGCGCGTGAGGGCGCGTTGGGGCTTATCTCCGATCACGGTCAACATGAATTTTATTCCTCTCATCATTCTGAACATTGTTGGTGAATTAACCATGTTGATCTGAGATAGTTTGAAGGGTCAGTTTAGGGCCGATTGCCTCGGGAAACGTGTCGACGGTTTCCCCGAACCGGTTTCTGTTTCGAACTTTCTTTTGAATAAATATTAAGGACTTGTAGTGACCCTTACGTGTGAATTGAACTGACAACAATTGTACGATAATCTCGGTACAGGTCCGTACGCGCAGATTCGCAGCGGAATCGTACAGTGAGTGGGCCCGTTTTCATTAAACCCTTGTATGCTTAAATTCTTTCTGATTTACTTATATGTTCACATGATGGAATCGATAAATGGGTTTGATGATATTGAAATTTTGGTTATGGCACGTTTCACGGTATTTGGGCATGAGACCCGTCTGATGAAACGTAACGATCGGTTCAGATTTTACCTATGTATACATATATGCTTTGCATTTGGATATCAATAAAATGTATTTGGTACTGCACTGTATAGATCCTTCCATATTATATTGTCTCCTCCGGATGAGGTACCCCGGAGAGGTCACGGACGTCTAGAACGTCCAGCGTCTACGACGCTAAGCATCGGGGATGCTGTAACCGAACAAGGTTCGGGGATGGAACTCAGAATTGAGACCCGAGTGGCACGCGTAGCCTTGTGATTGTGACCTTATTGGACGTCAGGGACTTCAGACATCAGGGATGTCGGGATTGGAGTGTATAGTGCAGTGGCTAAAATTACGGTTATGGTTTTATTACATGCCTTATGATTCATATTATATGATTGATGGTTTTAAATGATGCTGCATGCATGTTTGGAAAACGGAGGGGTAAATTATATGTTTTACTTATCAAATGATTTTATAAACTTGAGTTCGGTCCACTCACCCTTAATGTTTTTGGTAACCCCTCCAGGTCGTGATACTGAGGTAGAGAAGGAACCTGAGGCTGAGGCTGAGGCATAGATCTACTTCTGCGTACCTGAACCCCTGCTGGGTGGTTTACTCGCAGGTTTATGTTAGAGTCGTGCTCGAAACTTGTAATTTTGGATTTCATCCCTTGTCTGACATCTGTTTAATTCGGATTTGTTGTATGACTTAAATTTGGTTATTTATGCATTTGATGTTTTGAGGTTAAAATTGGTATGAATTATTGGGTGTCAGACGGGAGCAGGGCACGTCCCCTTGTGGTCCCTATGGGATCGGGGCGGGTCCTGACAGATTTGGTGACTCCCAGTGGGAGCAGACGTCAGGATAGGTTGGTGATTGAGCAAGGAAGGAACCTTTGAGTGTTGTGTCAATGAAATGGTAGATTTGATAAGGGGTGTCAATTCGGAACGTATGGCTACTGTCATTCGACGTGGTCGAACGTAGTTGATACGACGAGAGTGTTAGTGGTACGTCTGGGTGCAGACGAGTTTTATTCTGGTTAGTGGGTGTACGAGTGTACACGTGTTTCGAGGTCGATTGTACTTTCCACGAGGTGGATGTGGAATCAGGATAGTTGGAGTTTCGAGAACGAAACTAATTAAGGAGGGAAGAACGGTTGGATTTAGGTTAGTTGGAATTTCGAGGATGAAATTAATTAAGGAGGGAAGGTTATAACGACTCATCCCGAATTTTAGGATTAGATTAGTGACTAATCACGATTAGTGAGGCTAATCCGTGATTAGTTGGGCGAAATCGGACGAACGATGCGAAATGACCGTTTTGCCCCTAGTGTGGGTAAAACGTTGACTTTTTGTTCGGGTGGTCAAATGGACTTTGACCGATTACTGTGACGTAGTTCGTGACGTCACGAGTTCATAGACAGGTAGCATGTTCAATTCCGACGTTCGAGGAGGAAGTTATAACGTTCGGAAGTTTAGGGGCATTTTGGTAATTATGGTTAAAGAGGGGCAAATGTTGACTTTTTGACCGGGAGGTCCGATGGCCGAGGGCCAAAGACTGTTACATAGATCGGGACGATACGAATCCATAGACAGGCGGCACGCTAAAATCGGACTTCGAACGGGGAAGTTATAGGTCACAAAAGTTCGATTTCACTATACACGTACTTCGAGGCGGGGCTGAGTTGGCAAATTCTGATTGGCCAGATATTTTGAGTGGGTCCCATGGATGAGTGACAAGTGTCACTCATCCCATTGGAGAATCCCCTAAATTGGGGATCTACATAATTAAATACTATTATATTAATTATTTTATAATTAAACTTTCTAACATTAAATCCTAGTCATTCATCTAATTTAATCTCTCAAATCTTCACCCTCCATTTCTCTTCCCTCATCAGATCAACATTTTCTCCTTCCCCAAACACACAAACCCGAAACCCCCACCATTTTTCATACTACTCCATTTTCTTCATTTTCTTCTTTGTTCTCCGAACAAGCACACACACACACACACACACATACACACACACACACATACCACAATTCCTCATGTGCTTGTGTGTGACCGTGAGTGAGGTGATGAAGGGCTGAGGAAGACGGGAACGGTGGCGAGCCACGGCGGCTCACGGCGGGAGAGGACCCGTAAGGTGAGAAATATTCAAAAATCCAAATTTGAGTTTTAATGGGTTTTAATCGATTTCTTTAATTGGGTAAGGTTTCTGGGGACCCTAGGAGTAGAATAGGATTGTTTTCATGGTTTAGGATGGCTGTAAATGGCCGTGGATGGCGGGGGAAAGTCCGGCCGCCATGAACGGCGGATGAAGCAGGGTTTTGGGTGGTTTTTGCTCGGGTTTTAATGTCTAAATGATAGGAAATAGGATTAGGATGATATTAGGATTAAAAGGAGATGAAATGGACCTAAAATCGGTCCGAAAACCTGAGAAAACCGAGGTTGAAGACGGGTGACCAGTAAAACTGGTTCAATTGGAGGTAGGAGACGATGAACAGTGTTTTCGACCATCTAGGGGCGTGTGGGCCATAATTTTGGGAAGTGTTCAACACTGGAAATCTTCTATTCGATGTAACGAAGATTTTGGGACTGGTCTCGTGTCAATCGGACATCGTTTCGATAGGTTTCGGGCTGTCGGAAGGATTCGGGTCGGTTTAAAAATAGTTAAAAGTTCGGGAAAATTACGGGGCTTTGGTAGGAGGTTAATTAAGTAGTTAGTAACCTTCTATTAAAATTTGGACAGGTTTGGGAGTCCCGGTGACAGTGATCGGCTGGGGAGAGCCTATGGCACGCAAATCGAGGCGGCAGCTCGGACGGTCTGTGAGTGGACCTTGATTTCTAAACTGTGATGCATGCATAAATGTTTTATATGGTTTATGAATTGATTTGATAATGTTGATTTGGATGTTTTTGAATTATATGGTTTCACGTATTTCGAGGCGATTTACGTGCTTGTACGTAAATCGAGGTTTTCCCATTTTGTACTGATTTTCCATTCTTATGATTTTGGATATGATTTCATGAAATGGTTTAGGATTCGAAAAGGTAAACTCGGGTTCGAAACCCATTTGATTTACGGAATCGGGTCGGAGGCCTAATTAGTTTACGATTCGGACTTGAGGTCCAGTTTCTATGTGGATTCGAGCCTAGGGCCCAACTATGTGTTACAAATGGTTTTTACGGGCCGTGAAGGTTTATGGGAACCGGCATGAATCCATGAAAGGATTTTATGGCTTATGACGGCTTGTGGGGGCCGGGAATGATTCTTGGAATGGTTTAAAGAATGATTTCAAAAGGTTTTTGATATTCCATCCTTTATATATGATTGTCTCCTCCAGGGAGGGTCGTTGGCATGGGTGGACCCCAGAGTAGTCACGGAGCACTGACTGAGTGGAGTCGCCCCCCAGTTGGGTTCCTTACTCTCAGGATGGGCATGGTTCGTTACCTCCAGGGAGGGTCATTGATCTACGAACATTGACCTGGGTGGACCCTGGAGAGACTTGGGTTTGAGACCCCGGTTAGCACGCGCGTAGCTTTATTTTACCGTGACAGGTTCTTGGATATGAAATATAATGGATAAACATGATTTCAATTGGTTTGGGAAATTGTGTTTTATGATGATAAATGGATTTGGGCTGAGATCCCACGTATGTTTACTATGTGATGGTTTTCTGTAAATGGTTTTGGGCAGGAGGCCGTGTGACTTGGATTTATGGAACTTGGGGCTGTGACCCTAATTATGGTTGTTTAAACATATGTGTTTGGATAAATGGTTTTACTATGCATGCATGCTTTTTAGTGAAGGGTATAAAGGTTTTTATGGAAATGTTTTTATAAACTTTTGTTTTTGTCCATTCACAGTCTTTCTATTTTTAATACCCTTCAAGTTGGATACGATGTGGACTGTAGCAGAGACCGAGATATCACATGCCTCCTCCGGATCCTGGCGTACTCTGATAGCCCGGGAGGGCAAAGGTCAGAAATATCCCTTGTCTGACACTTCGTGTCAGACGGGTGCAGGGTCATTCCGCGTTAATCCCGGGGGGATTGGGATGGGTCCTGTCACAGAAGGCCCGAAAAATATATTAGGCCCTGAAGGCCCAGCCGAAAAAAAAAACAGCAGGCCCGATAGGCCTGCAACCCGATCAAACCCCATGCCTAGACCGCTCGGCCCAAAAGGCCTCACTGCAGGCCTAGAGCCATTGGAGAGGCTTGACTTGGCTCGCCCAGAAGCGGCTCGGTTCGGTTCCGTCGACCCAGCTTGGCTTGGCTCCGACCAAAAAAAAAAAATAGAATCTTCCTTTGCACTCCTCGGGCCTAAAACATACACTCATGCATGCCTGAAGCATTGCAATACCCCTAAATCAAGAACCACAATAGAATTTATTTTATACTATCTATGCATATTGTATCTTGTTTACTTGTATGTTTGTTTGTTTATTTTATTATTTACATGTTAGTTACCAATGTCATAAACTACTTGTAAATAAAAGGAACCTAAAGTTTCCTTCATTGATATCCTGAATTTTCATACCATGTTATAGAACCTGAAGTTCTCATTAGTTGCTTATGGATGCATTTTTTCCCAAAGCACTAATCCTATTCATTAATCTTTGTAGAGCATAGCACATCTCAAAAAACTGGATTTTGACGCACTAGAAGTTTTCGGAAGAAACTACTACCAGTGGACTGAAGATGTGAAGCTTCATCTCACTGCCAAAAGAATCTGATCAACCATCCAGGAAGACAATGTGGCTTCTGAGCATCAGAAGGCGGATGCTATGATCCTCATTCGGAAGCATATGGATCGCGCACTGCAGCGTGAATACCTGGGTCAAGAGGACCCGAGAGCTTTATGGGTTTCACTGGCTGATCGTTTCGATCACCAGAAGGACATATTCTTGCCGGAAGTAAGAATATTCCGTATTCGGTCTCTTCTCAAGTATTGTGGGGAGGAGCTCACTGAAACCGACCTACTTGAGAATATTTTCTCCACATTTCCAGCCTCGTGTATTGTCCTACAACAACAATACAGAGAGCGGAAGTTTACTAGGTTCGCGGAGTTGATCACTACTTTATTACTCACTGAAAAGAACAACATTTTTTAATGAACAATGATCAATCCCGACTTGTGGGTACTAGTACAGCACCTTTGCCTGAAGCAAACGTTGTTGCACCTCGCGATGCCAACCATGAGTGGAGAAACAGGGGTCGTGGTAAAGGTGGAGGACGTAACCGTCCAACACATGGTGCACACCCCTATGACCGGGTCCATGGTTACCATGCCCCACGTGGCCGTGGTAATAGAGGTCTAGGTCCACGTGGTGGACACCCCTATGACCGAGCCCAAGATTACCATGCCTCACGTGGCCGTGGTAACCATGGTCTAGGTCCACATGGTGGATATCACGTTCCTTCTGGTTCGCGTGCTCAAAACGAGAGAAACCCTGGTCTGGCCCGTCGCCACTAGAATCAAAACCCACCTGACATATGCTATAAATGTGGAGGTCACAATCACTGGTCCCGCACCTGTCGTGCATCAGCCCAAGTTATTGCCCAGTACCATGCTAGACGTGGTACTCGAGAGGTTAATTTTGCTGCAGGACCAGTCCCCGCTGATACCACCCTTACCATTGCTGATTTTCAGACTGCATCTGGACATGATGAGGATTGAGTTATTTACATAAACATGGATATGATCGGCATTTGTACCGTTTTATTTATGCATATTTTTTTTTTCTTTCATTAATATTTCTGGATATTGTTTGGTGATTCATATTTATTTTGGACTTATTTTATTTTATTTGCTCGAATATTATTCAATCTATTTATTCATTTTTTTTTAATAAATGTGATTGTTGATTACTTTAGTTATATTGATGGTTAGGCATGTCAAATGGTGAAATTTGTTGTCTAGCCGACAGTGCTACTACGCACACTATTCTCCGTGATAAGATATTTTTCACAAACTTAATACCTAACCACACCCCTGTGATAACTATTTCTGAAAAATCAAATTTGATTGAAGGCTCCGGAAGAGCCCAATTTATGCTATCCAATGGTACCGTATTTACCATTGCTGAAGCCTTATACTCCCCACGTTCTAACAGAACGTTATTGAGTTTTAAGGATATTCGAACTAATGATTATCATGTTGAAACCACAAAAGAAAATAATGTGGAATATCTTTGCATAACCTCCAATTTGTATGGCCGGAAGCGCACATTGGAGAAATTGGAAATGCCTAAGAAGTGGACTCTACATGACCACTATTAGAACCATTGAGGCAAATCACATAGCTATCCAGAAGCTACCTAACCCTAGCAACTACTTATTATGGCATGATCGATTAGGACACCCCGGTCAAGGTATGATGCGCCGTATCCTCAATATATCACACGGGCATCCCTTTACAAATAAGGACCTTGTATTTAGTGACACACTATGCCAAGCTTGCTCAATGAGAAAATTGAACACTAGACCATCATATGCAAAGATCGATAAAGACTCTGTCCCTTTCTTGTACAGAATACAAAGGGATATTTGTGAACCCATCCAACCACCATGTGGACCATTTAAATATTTCATGGTTTTGGTTGATGCATCGACGAGGTCACATGTGACCCTATTGTCCACATGCAATGCTGCATTTGCTAAACTCCTTGCCCAAATCATTAAATTAAGGGCCCATCATTCGAATTATCCTATAAAGTCCATGTGACTTGATAATGCAGTGAGTTTACATCGAAATCTTTTGATGATTATTGCATGTCCCTTGGGATTGATATTGAACATCTAGTTGCACATGTTCACACCCAGAATGGTCTCACAGAAGCATTCATTAAACGATTACAAATGATTGCACGGACTTTGGTTATACGCACCAAGCACCCAATTTTTGCGTGGGGCTATGCAATTTTGCATGCAGCTATGTTGGTCTGGTTGAGGCCCACTGCCACCCAACCTTATTCCGCGTTATAGTTGGTAACTGGGTACGAACCTGATGTTTCACACTTACGCGTGTTTGGGTGTGCAGTCTACGTGCCAATTGCGCCGCCACAACATACAAAAATGGGACCTAAACGCCGGAAGGGGATCTATGTCGGCTATAAATCCCCCTCCATTATACGTTATTTAGAGCCCTTGACAGACGATCTCTTTACCGCTCGTTTTGCGGATTGTCACTTCGATGAGACAGTTTTCCCGCCGTTAGGGGGAGATAAGAACGCTAACGTTCCTGAAGAATGACGTGAATTGACTTGAAATGTCTCCACTATGTTTCATCTTGATCCCCCAACCGCACAAAGTGAGAATGAAGTGCGGAGAATTCTAGATCTACAAAGTGTAGCTAATAATATGCCAGATGTTTTCTCTGATCTATCTAAAGTGACGAGATCACATATACCTGTTGCAAACGTGCCTGCAAGGATAGACGTCCCCGTAAGACGTGCCATCCTAGATGGACGGGTCATCCTAGATGGACAAAGTACGGCCATGGCGGCTAACCAGTCATATGTCCCTGCCCAGAAGCGAGTAGACCAATAGGTTCGAAGGATTCTCATCCCCGGAAGAGGACAAATTTGGCACAATTGAATCCTTTGGATATCACTATATCATCTTATCCATCTCATGAGATAATTCTGGATTATGAGTCTGTCTTAGAAGAAACGACGTTGGGAGACGCCTCAACATCTGAACCCATTCCCGAGAATAGAGAGATCTCAATAAACTATGCATGCTTAAATGAGATATGGAATCAGAATGATATTATCATCGATGATATATTTGTATTCGCAGTAGCTACTGAAATAATAACTAGTGATGATATCGAACCTCGCTCCGTTGATGAATGCCAACGTAGAGAAGACTGGTCAAAATGGAAAGAAGCAATCCAGGTCGAACTTGATTCCTTGACAAAAAGAAAGGTGTTTGGACTTGTAGCTCCCACACTTCCCCATGTTAAACCTGTAGGCTTTAAATGGGTATTTGTAAGGAAGCGTAATGAGAAAAACGAGATTGTGAGATACAAAGCTCGTTTAGTGGCGCAAGGATTTTCTCAACGCCCTGGGATTGATTACGAGGAGACGTACTCTCTCTTAATGGACATTATAACGTTCCGCTACCTTATCAGTTTGGTAGTTTCCGAAAAACTGAGCATGCAGCTTTTGAATGTGGTCACAGCTTATCTCTATGGGGATCTAGATACAGAGATATATATATATATATATATATATATATATATATATATATATATGAAAGTTCCTGAAGGACTTAGGCTATCTGATTCAAATAGTTCCAGACCACGGAACACGCTCTCCATTCGTTTGAGGCGTTCACTTTATGGATTGAAACAATCCGGACGAATGTGGTATAACTGTCTAAGTGAATATTTGATCAGATTGGGATATGTGAATAATGAATTATGCCCATGCGTGTTTATTAAGAAAACAAGTTCCGGGTTCGCTATAGTGGCAGTTTATGTCGATGACATGAATCTGATTGGTACTCCTGAAGAGATCCAAGAAACCGCTAAGCACCTGAAGTTAGAATTTGAAATGAAGGATCTTGAGAGAACACACTTCTGTCTCGGCCTAGAGCTCGAGCATCGTGCAGATGTAATTTTGGTCCATCAATCGAATTAAATCCAGAAGATGTTGAGACACTTTAATGAGGATAAACCAAAACCTTCAAGCACGCCCATGATCGTCCGAAGTCTAGATCCTAAAAAGGACCCGTTTCGTCCAGCAGATGACAACAAAGAGATATTGACACCAGAAGTACTTGACTCAATGCACTAGACCAGACATTTCATTCGCTGTGAACCTGCTAGTTGGATTTAGCTCTGCGCCAACACGCCGCCACTGGAATGATATAAAAGATATCTTATGATACCTTAGAGGTACAACGGATATGAGGTTATTCTATCCCTATGCATCGAGGAATGAATCAAACCCCCTTGGTCCTCGAAATGATGCACGCCTCGTTGGGTATGCTAATGCAGGTTACCTATCAGACCCACACAAGGCACGTTCCCAATCAGGTTATGTCTTTACCATTGAGAACACAACAATATCTTGGAGGTCTACGAAACAGACCCTTGTTTCTACGTCTTCGAATCATGCAGAGATTTGAGCCCTGCACGAAGCGGTTTGTGAATGCATATGGCTAAGAGCTATTACTAGGCATATTCGAAGTACATGTGGACTGAATTCCACCCATAATGAATCGACAGTTATCTACGAAGATAATGCTGCATATATAGAGCAGATGAATACCGGTTTTATTAAGGGAGACAACACCAAGCATATTGCACCGAAGTTCTTCTTTAACCAACAACAGCAAGAACATCGGAAGATTGAGATCAAACTAATACGATCTTAAGATAATCATGCAGACTTGTTCACCAAGTCATTACCAAATGCCACATTCCAGCAGCATGTGCGAGGTATTGGTTTACGTAGACTGGTTGATCTACCTAATATGTAGTTTTCAGGGGGAGTCAATATCAGGGGGAGTATCCTAAAGTATACCAAGTATCCAGAAGTATACTGAGTATCCCGAAGTACATTCACATGATCATCGTGTACTCTTTTGTCCTACAACCAGGGTTATTTTGTCCCATTGGGTTTTGTTACCTGACTAGGTTTTAATGAGGCACATTTTGGTATGATCACCCCGCTAACAATGCATCCTGAAGATGTTATGATTTGACTCATATGCATTTACACATCTTTTCCCTTCGACCACGGATTTTTCCCACTGGGTTTACCAGGTAAGGCTTTGATGGAGCAACACTAATGCATTTTATCTCAAAGGCGGATTATCTACCCGTATTCCAGAAGAGACGTCATCAGCTACCTCAGAAGATTCCGATGCGATCACCTACAAGCATGCTGCACTCTTTTTCTTTCGACCAGAGTTATTTTTGTCCCATAGGGGTTTTGTTACTTGACAAGGTTTTAACGAGACAATATATATGTGCGTAGCCAAGCAGTACCATTACATGAAATATCAAAGGGGGAGTGTTGTAAATAGTTAAATGGTTATGTCTATTTATGTAATAGGTACTAGAGGTATTTTTGTCCTTTTGTATTCATTAATTATCCCTTCCTATATAAGGGATAATTATCTTTGTAAACCCTAATGATCTCATAAGAAATCAGACGTATTATTTTTTCTCTCTACCTCTCCATATTCTCTCTGCAATCCTCGCCTACCAAATTTTATATTACCCCGTATCAAATACAAGTAAATAATATCAAGGACATAACGTTTTTCCATGCATCCATCCTAGCCAATTTTTCTAAAAACTAATACCCTCAATAGATAAGTTGAAAAATAGGCGATTCCCATCATCAACCCACATTACAAAGAAATAACAAATTAAATAGAAGCGAAAAGTACGAATTATAAGTTCCTATATTGCATTTTCACAATTTTCAACCCTCCAAAAAATCCAAAAACACCTAGACAAGATTGTATTTGATGTGTAATGTCTATCCTGATCGATTTTTCTAAAAATAAAAGTTGAAAAATAGGCGATTCTAATCAACAACTTACATTACAAAGAAAGAACAAGTTAAATCGAAGCGAAAGTACGAAGTGTAAGTACCCATATTTTATTTTCACGATTTTTATCACTCTAAAAAAATCAAAGACACAGGACAAGATTGGATTTGATGAGTTATTGGAACTGTTATATTCCCAAAGAGTGTAAAATCAGTTCCTATTCCCAGTCCCCAGATTGAAATTTTTATAGAAGCAGACTTATGAGCCTCAGCCGCCCATACAATCATACATGAAGGTAGAGGTAGTGGTAAAAGTAACAAACTCTAGGTCAAACAATTGTATCATTAACCTCCTGGACACAAACGAAAATTGCAACTGCAAGCTTATTATTACACTAGTTCCTCTTCTGCTGTTATTTCCCAGTAAAAACAAGGGGAGATCTTATTTCTGCCATTACAATATAAAATTCAAAAAGGACATGTTATATAATATAGAACTTCAGAGGAACCATTGCCCCATACCAACAAGATTTCTGCAGAAAATCAGAACTTGGTAGTAACCTGGGAAAATAGAGCCTTGAAATCCTTGGTTGGTGTCCCAGTTCCCTCGGGTTTTGACGCCAAATCAAATGCCTTGAACTTGGCCTCCTCAAACTGTAGAGCCTGAAGGCAGACTTCTGCAACGTCAGGCCTGGCAATGGTTCTTGTTTCAGTCTTGAGAAGCTCATCATCTTTCCCAACTAGTAATTCACGGATCCCACCTTCTTTATCTTGCAAGCCTCCGGCCCTAATTCAACCATATCATCAATTAATTAGATAGTCAAACAAAAACAACTAAAATCGTAATGAGTCTAATGAATGAGTAATGACTAGTTCCAGCATCGGTAGGAAATTTCAGAACAAAAACAAAAATGTATCAAGGGATTTTTAAATCAATCGAGCAGATAAGTTTAAGAATCGACAGCTTTAATGGGTCACAAGATGATTATGCGGTGTTTGGGAAGTTTTCTGCCATTTTCTTGAATAAAAACCTTATGTTAAGTAGCACAACAATGGTCAGACCTCCTACTTCATTTGTCAGTTTTTTCCTTCCAATTTTTTTACGGTGTGCATTCAATATAAATATATTGCTCGAATAAGTATGAGTACAACAATATCAACCTTATGATTGTGTATGGAACACCAGAGTCAGCCAAATACCGCTCAGCCTTCCTCTTCCAGACCTGTATAGGAAACATATTGCACGAGACTTTCATAACTTAAAAGCAGGAAGGATTAAACCATTTCATTTCCATAAACAGAAGCCCGAGCTAGCAGAAAAAGGAGTACGAACCAAAATATTCCCGTTACCCAAGCTGTTTAGGGGATGGTTAAGATCTGTTCCACCCATAGACCCAACCAACACAATCTGCTTAACTCCAGCAGCCTTAGCTGTTAACATTTATCATATAAATCAAAAGGGCATTCACCATACAATTCCAAAAGCACGAGTTTCTAAATCAATTATGGAATTGATTGAAAGAAGGTAGAAGTTCTCACCTGCATCTATTTGGTTTTTCTGTCCAATCCAATCAACCTACAATGCAAAACCATATATCAATGCACGAATGATAAACTACAATTACAAATATAATTGATTTTGAACATCAGAATGATGGTGGACATTACCTGTTCAGGATATGCTCCGTCTTCAAAGTAGAACTCAGGCCTCCCACCTTTGGTTGGATCAAATCCAGGCTTCATCTTTGGTACGGCACTTGTAAGGATTATGAGAGCATCAATGCCTTGGATTGCAGGTAGAATGCTTTGGGCATCCCTTATATCTCCAATATAAAGATCATCTGCTCCGCCAATGCTCTCTTTGCTCTCTTCTGTCCTAACCAGACCCCTAGCAACATACTGGTCTGACCTCTCCTTCAACTTCTTATAAACTATTTTGCCTGCCAAGATTCAACCAAACAATAACGAAGGATCAAAACTCCTCTTTGCCCACTTCTATTGCCACAGATATTGAGCAGCAGCTCAAAGAAGACATTCGCAATAACGAAACACACTCACAGCTACTTGGATCAAAATACCTAATCCCACGAAACCCCGGGCACCCTATCCATACAACATTGCAACACAATGGACATCTCCCCCACTCAATCACACATGCTTCAAACACCCAATTATTTCACACATTTCTGCTCATACTCCATGGGATTGCACGACTGCCATTGACCCAACACAAATTTCACAACCTAAATACTAAAAATACCCCTTTTTTAGTGTTTTTTTTTTCACCCAAAAAATCTCAAATTTATCGAGCCATGACTCACTCGGCATCTAAAGCCAGCAAAATTAAACAAAAAGCATCTCAATTTAGACTAAAACGGAATAAACTGGTGAAACCCATTCTCCAATAAACACCCATTAGTTAATTAAGGCAGAGTCAACTTATTATTTAACAATTCAGATTAAAAATTAAAAAATTCACTCTCAAACAATTATTAATAATAAGAAGAGGGAGGGAGGGAGGGTACCAGTTCTACCACCAGCTCCAGTGACAAGGACAGTTCTTGCACCCAAATCCGCCATTGCCTTGGTGACAACTCCGACTCTCCCAAATCCCTTCCTCGCCCTTCTTTGGATAAACGAAGATGAAGCAGAAAATGAAGTGGAATGCTTAAAAGAAAGGGTCGAAGCATCTGGAAGTGCTACCCGACTACATTTATGACATTGACGGACAGTATTATTATTAGAGATAACCGAGGGGACACGTGGTGCCACTGCCACCGTTGCCATCATTGATGACGAGACCAACCCTTAGTTGTACGGCCCAGTTTCCATACACAAAGGGGTCACAAATGCAGCAATTAACCAGAGCTGGAGAGCTGTTCTCACTGGTACTACAGTGGTAGGTAGCCGTTAGTGTCCTCACTCTGTTTGGTGCCTTGCTTATCCGTTCTCTCTTGTACAGCTAACAGTTCTATTACTGGACCTCACACCTTATCTCGTTACCACTGGATATGACTTATGAGTCATCACAATTCACAAGGGCCATAGCCCATAAAACCCATATCACTTAATGATGTTACTATTTACAGAAATGATCCTCGATTTAGGTTCATGTCTGTATCAAACCAAAAAAAAAAAAAAAAAAAAAACTCATCTCACCTGTTATATTGATATATCTCAATTAGCATTAATAATTACAAATTTACAATTAGACGTCTTATACAGCAAATTTATTTATGCAAAAATTCAAAATTTTTCACAAAACAAACCATGTCCACAGCTCACAAGACACAACTGTCTGTTTACATGGCTCATCACTTCAACAATTACAGAAATTTGCTGCAGTAATTCAAGCCACACAAATACAACTCATTGTCTTCCCATCTACCAAGTAACCCTGATTACTTCTGTGGTGCATCGCAACACCAAGTTTTTTTTTTTTTTTTTTCTGATACCTGATGTTAATATTCTAAATTTTAAAATTGAAATTCACATATTAATTCTACACCGATACATCATATATATTTGTATAAGCCAATAATTGTCTAGTAATGTGTAGACCATTGATATGAGACACTAAATGCATATTATAATAATGTACCAGTGATCTTGGACATATCGTTTTCACACTGTTTCTTGCGCATTTATTATGCTACGTTATTCCAATTCCTAATTCTACGTTTATGAGTACGTCTCTTTCAATTCAAATATAAAGACTGTTTAAAACTAAATTCGTAGACACCTAGCTATGTCAAATTAAAATGTACGTGCAAGCAATTGTGTAGTTAAAAAAGTGAATACAGGATGATTATTAGCCATAAGGGACTAGGGAGTCTTAGCCCACCCTATGCCGATGAAGATATAATATGTGATAAAGATACATAGATTGCTGATCGAGAATTATCATGATGAATTTGTGCTATTTCAATGGAGGAGGTTGCGTTGAATTTTAAAAAACTGATAAATTGTTGTGTACTTTTATTTTTTATTATTATAATTTTTTGTATGACTAATTTTTTCTTTTTTTTTTCTTAGAGAAAAGACGGGAATAAAATAAAAAGATGACATGATAGTCCATATCAAATACTATGTGTGTTGATATATAAAAAAAAAGTTAGAAAAGTAGTTAGTACCCCATAACATTATTTTATTATATAATTATCTGATGATCAGTATGAACTTCCCATCTTAATAATTGTAATTGCATTTAGAAATGACTCTGTTGACAAAGTAAGTCGTGATTAGAAACATGGCGGTGTGCTATATGATAATGTTATGTTATTATTAAATTGCTTGATTAGGCAATTTGTTATTTGAATAAATCTAAATTTCAATCAACGTTTGTGTTATTTTTCTTAAATTGAATGATCAGTAAATTGTTAATTTGTTAATAGAATGTCTGATTCAGATTCATAATGTGAAAATATAAAATATAAATATTTTATTACCATTGATGTGGGATCACAAAGAGGACAAGGAAAATGGGATTTTTGTTTTTCTTCAGATTCATAATGTGAAAATATAAAATATAAATATTTTATTACCATTGATGTGGGATCACAAAGAGGACAAGGAAAATGGGATTTTTGTTTTTCTTCTTTTTGTGATGGAAAGATCCCAAAAACATGATTTATAATTTTGTCATCCAAAATCTAATTAGGCTGTGACTGATGTCTCCACTGCAACCTTATTCCCTGGGTATACTTCCGATTTCCTATCAACGTCCCAAAGCTCTGGCACTGCTTCTCTCAGGTTGTGGATGCTTTCTAGGGCAAAATCTGCTCCTTTCACTCTTTGGGATGTGCCAACCTATTAATTCCAATATTGACAAAACAAATGCCATCAGTTATGATTAAATTTGCCGTTTATAATATAACTTGTTGGATTCGAAAACTCTGCGATGCTCAGAACTTTACCAATACAGTTTGAAGACCAACTCTTTTGCCAGCTTGGATGTTGCGCACACTGTCTTCAAAGAACAACTGGCAAGACCCAAAAGTACCGATTAATTAATAACCATAGATGAAAAATAATTTACTTCTCATAATTACATGGCAGTGAAAAGAGTATGATTCTTACTGTTCTTTGAGGGTCAATGTTGGCAATCTGGAGAGCCCTCTCAATGGCAGCTTCTGATGGCTTGCAAACAATTGGAGTTTTTGGTAATATGGCTGTGGGGTTTGGCTGGGCAAAATGGGCAATTATGTCAAAAATTTGAGAGCTACTGGTAGTTGTGGTGCTGCTTAACCCCACGAACTCAATGTCATCTTCATCATCAGAGACACTGCTTTTGTGAGTCGGGTTTAGAGTCTCAAAGCAGATGATCCCTTCGAAACAATCCTCTAGTCCAAGCTTGCTTAGTGCCTTAGCAGCATGGACCTTGTCTGCATTTGTGAATATCTGTTTCGCGTTTAAAAAAAATAAACGAAAAATAAGTAACATGAACAAAGTTCACTCCTTTTTACTTCTATCTGATTTGGTAATAGCTAAAATGCTTACGATTTTTCGATAAGGCAGGCTCAGCAAAAGGTTTCTCAAAACCGGGTCTGGTTTAATGTTCTCATAAGGTAATCTTCCATGGACAAAGCTGTGGTAATCATCATAGTCAAAGTCATAGCCAATTGCCTGCAAATTGGAGAGAAAATCCCAAAATAAGAACAATTTTTTTAAATCTAATTCACAAGCTAAGAAATTTAAAATAAAATAAAAATCAAAGAAGAAAAAAATAGTACCCTGAGACCAGCCATTGTTGTTCCATAATTCCTGTATAGATGGGTACCCAAATCCAGGATTATTTTCTTGTCAATGCCGAGCTTTTCAACCATGTAATCTGCAGAAAAAAAACAGAAGATCAAAATATGGAACCTTAAAAGGAAGATTTAAATATATACTACAAAATTTCGACAGGAAATTATACCTTCAATGTTGTTTTTGCATGCTGTTGCAATCCCACAACTGTAGGGATACAGTGTGTCATCAAGATCTGCAAGTTCAAACGAATAGACGGTCGGGATTGATTGTCGTACAAGGCAAGCCAGATTGACATATAAATTCTCAGAATTTTGAGGGTTGCTTACCAAAGAGAAGGCAGTCGTATTTGGACCTCTGAGCGTGCATGTATCTGTTGTCGAACTCCATTTCGATCAAGAAACCTTGAGAAAACGGC
Organism: Prinsepia uniflora; assembly: GCA_032719365.1. Taxonomy (NCBI): domain Eukaryota; kingdom Viridiplantae; phylum Streptophyta; class Magnoliopsida; order Rosales; family Rosaceae; genus Prinsepia; species Prinsepia uniflora. The sequence goes on from CM064861.1 coordinate 10,960,539, forward strand.
AGAGAGAAGTGAGCACTACGTTCCATGACAGCTTAAATCCACACAAATTTATATCGATTTTCAATTTGAGTTTCAGATTAAACTTTTTCATGGGTGAGAAAAATCAATTACTGGCCCCAATTGAGTCAGATTGCCACAATAAGAGCTCAGACTACAGAGGCGAAGAATCCGAGGCCAATCCAAAGCATTTTGGTTGGATAAGGCCCTCATTAGTTTCTGAATAAACTATCCACAGCCGTTAAAATTACTGATTGCAAACGAATTATAGTGCTCGGATTGAAAAAGAAACATACGAAGAGGAGGTGGACCAATCACCAATGGCTTTATGGGAATCCAAATTTTTTTATGGGCCTTTTATTTACTTTATGAGAACTCCCATGACAAATTTAGTTAAATATGCGTAAAGCTAAAACCCATAATAACTTGAAACAAAGTTCATTTGATTTATCAAGCACTTTCCATAGTGGATCATAACTTTAGGGAACAACAACAACTCATTGAAAAAGAAATTGTATTTAATTTTGGACGAAGAACATAATCAAATTAATGTATGCATTAGTTTGGTGATCAAACTAATTAACATTGGCCGAGGCCGTGAAATTTGACATGATCAATCAAAGAACCAAAACTTGGAGGAAATTAAGGTGGAAGCGACATCATTTTACGATGGTTGGATTAAGAGATTAGAATAATATTATGCTTACCAAATGAGAATGGGAATACGCAATTGACTTGGGAAGAGGCAAAGGCCAGAAAGAAGGAAAGAAGAGAGTTTCTTTCTTGCAAGGAGAGAACTCTGGAAAGAGAGGAAAGAAAGCAATGCAATATAGATGGTTGCTGCTTATAGGTGATGAGGAATGGAGGAGAGGGAGGAGGAATGAACGAGGCAGAGGGGGGCTTAAATAGCCAACAATTTTTTCATTTTCCCACGAGTTTTCTGTATTTTAAAATTGGGTGGTAAAGAATATTAGTATTTTAATCTCAATCACGTTGAGTTAATTTATAAAAAAAAAAAATACTGGAAAAGTAACAGGAAATGAACGGGAAGAGAAGGTAAGAGGAAGGGGGAAAATGCCAACTGGTTCCAAGGTTGAAAAGTTTGAACAAAAATGTTGTATAATATGGAATTATGAAGACTCTCTTTGTCCCGAAATTTCCAGTTTTGCCACCAACTCTCTCAAAGTATTCCTTTCGTGTTCCAAATTTACCCTTGATAATTTTCCACTATTCCATAAATACCCCTTGAGTTGAAAGACGATGGCAAACTTGAAGTTGTTTTCTTTTTTTTTAAAAAAAACAAGTGGATGCCAAAAATTAGTGCCAACCATTATGACAAACGTAGGAAGGAATAGAGGGAGGGCAACGGCTCTAATATCCCTTAATCAAAAAATAATTAAATCCCTAAATTTAGCATTCTAGCTAAATTAACCAAATCACATACAATACCAATAATGTAATAAAGTAATGTGAATATTAATTAATTATGTAATAATGAGGGATGAATGTATACTTCATTAATCCAATATCCGATGAACTTACGTAAATAGAGTAAGCAAACCTACACGTGTCCGTACCATACATATATCTTGATCTTATCACAAGACCCGCAAATGAGCTATCCCCGGTGACATTGTCAACCAAATAATTGGTCGTCCTGTCCACGTACCCTTGCTCCCCAGATGAATCCCCTCCACCTTTACATGCACTTCTTATAATTAATTTCAACACATTTACATCATAAGTCTCTCTCGATCGCTCTTATACATTCCTTCCATCTAAGCAGTACTCTCTTCTACAGATTAAAACTTGAAAGAGAAGCAACCCGGCCCGCCTATTTCCATGAGAGCTGCCAATAAGTTTTAATAGATTTGTTATTACTTATTTGATCGATATTATTAAAAATTTGTAAATAAATATTATTGATTTTTTATTAAATTGCATTTAAAATATTGTAAAGTGTTGCAAGCTTACAATTTCTGATGCTATATGTGGATCTAGATGCTTCTGGACATAGCTAGGTTGCATCTAGGTGGATCTGCAGTATTCTTTATAACTGTGACCAGCTAATTAATAGGATGAAGCACTTAGTAAGTAGAAAGGACAAAATGAGCACATGAAATAGGGGATGGTCTCTTTCGTTTCTCCACTTTCACTCATCACAGCAAAGCTTTTACCTAAAAAAAAAATGGTGTTACAAAAATGAGGGCAGACACATGGCATTTGGCATATATGATATTCGGGTTGGGTGATTGCATAAGATTTCATTGGTAGCTTTTTTTTTTTTTTTGCCTAAAAGAAGGCGAAGTTGAAGAAGGCAATTCATCGTAGGAAAGGGAGTGTTAAGATGAAGATTAGGTCAATCAAAACGCTGATATTTTTATGCATGCAGACAATCATTGAAGGCCTTCATTACTACATATATGTGGTTGGATTCGTTAATTATAAATTAATATTTGTGGTTGAAAATGTAGCTAAACTTCCACCATTCGTGGTGTTCATATACCAATGATATATGCTTACAAAAGTAACACATTTTTCATGCCCCCAACATACAATTGACCTCAGTCGTTTTTCAATTTCATTATGTAAAGTAATAATATTATATGTAATTATGTAAACATCGTGATTAAAATAGGGTTAAAATTTAAAGCAATGGAATTCCATTACACCGTGTGGGTATATAAACCAAAATTGTGTGTGAGCTTGCCTAACCTCCATAATTGGGGGATGTAGGGAAAGTCGATCATTATCCACTTTTTAACAATTATTGATCGATGATATATGTGATTGTTATCTATCATCAATTCATCATATATACACATAATTGTATGATTAATTGTTCAAAACTCTTTAAATAATACAGGTGTCACTACAATGGAGGAGATATACGTGACCTATTTTGAATACTTTACATATCTAGTTAGCTAGTTGCCAACGCAAGATACATTGGATTGCTTTGAGATCTTCCTATCTTGCATCCATCAAATTCATCTAATCATATTTAAAACATATATTGTGCCCTACTTTATTGTGAAAATTGACACAATTTGGATCAATATATGCATATTACCCATCATTTAAATCCAAATTATACGTTAAAATTTAAATGGTGAAACACGGTTTAAATTTTCAAAAAATAGAATTGATGGAACTCTTCCAATCCAAACATTAATTTATTAGTGGGTTGGTTCAGACAGTTTAGATGTAAACATTTTCTGTAATTTTTTCACTGAAAAGACTCATCCACCTAGGTGAAACATATTAACAATAAATAAGAATCTTAATGGTTCATATTGGATTTCAAAAATTTTCGAAATGAAAATTCAAACTCAAATTATTACTACCGAAATAGTTTAAAGAACTCACAAAATGGATAAAAATTCAACCGGTGAATATCTCGAGGTCTTTGCAGCTGAATTAAAAAAAAAATAATAGTATAATTAACTATTGATGCATGACATCAATAACACGTTTTCTAAATTGGACCCATTAATGAACTTTTTTGCTTATTTGATGTGTGTGTATGTACATACATTTTATAATTCTAAGATATAAGGAATAAAGGCACTTATAATTGAAGCCTGTGCCGCCACCATACTAAACTAAGTGTAAATGACACCATAATTTAGAATGCCATGACATATGAGCCTTGCATTATTTTATTTGCTGAGAGGAAATGATTGGAGTCCAAATATTACACAATAGGGAAAATACAAGGGAAGAAGATATCAAAAGTGCTGGAGAAGGAAGACCCTACTTTACTCATTATTTCCCATGCATTCACCATATCCTTAAAATAAAGGCCAAGATAGATACATGTATGGTTGCTAGTGTATGCCTATGTGTATGATTGTGAGTCGTTAATATATAATTATGCTAATATTCTAACATTTTTTTAATGTCTCTCATTTCGTTAGTATTTTTTTTAATATGTAAAATGAATTTCTTAGATATTATTACAGATATTTAATCATTTTACGTTGTATTCTTTTCCTATCGAGCGGATTATTGAATCAATGATACTGTGCCATGGTACTTATATATGGACCATTGTTGATGGTGGCATTGCTAAAAAAAAAAAGAGTTAAGAATGGAAGAGTTTTATTTTTATTTTTTATTTTTGGTTGAGGGGGGGTTGCACTGGCTAGTTAGCGATATATGGGTCTTATGAAAGAAGCATTTCTGACTCCTCCTTCAATTATTTAAACTACCTGGGCTGGCCATGACTATGACCTTTGTATTGTTGTTATTACTGCTAATGACTTAATTATGATTTAATTAATCATATTTTTTTGGACTCCTTGGCTGCAGTTGGTAAGGCTGCATTGGAGAAAGCTACACCAACGGAGAGTCGCAAGAATCATGATCTGGCAGTTAGTTTTATCAACCCCATCAAATTAAGGAGTTGTTAAGATTTTCGATTTTTTTGTGTGTGTGTTTTTGCATCAAATCAAACATGTTTCGCAGATTTTTATTTCTTTTTCTTTTGTTCCTTATTTGACATATAATTTGGTTTCCGTTTAGAAAATATTATTCCTAGTTTTTACATTAATTAAAGAAAATCGAATCAACGATATCAATTGTCAAAAGATAAATTAAAATCTATAGTTACATTGATGTGATAAAATAATATCTAGTTAAGTTGTGTGGTAAAAACAATCTACCAACGGATGAAAAATATCTTGGTGGAGGTACCCTTATTAGATTGATTGGCCTTACACATACCATATATATACATGGTGGAAAGTTTTGTACGGCAACATCAATAGCGAAAGGCTTCCCAAATCCCAGGTAGTTTATTGTTTTCTTCAGGTAAGAAATAAAGACTTCAATATAAGAAGTCATTTTCGCACTCCTAATTTTCTTGTCCTGAATTTCTTATTTATTTTTGCAATGAGATAAATGAAATCATAATCGAAAGATTAAAAAAAAAAAACCGAAAATTGAAATAGGAGAAAATGAAGTGTGAAATCACGTTTTTTTAATGTTTGATTTAAACGAGAGTGTGAATTTATTTTGCGGAGTTGAGAAGTAACATGCAGGTCAAGTTTTTACCAATTTTACTCAGCGAATTGCATTAAGTACCGGAATAATCACAACCAGTGGGGAAGCCTCTATATATATATACATGCATATCATATTAGTAGGAAACAAGTTATATAAATTGGAGGCATCATATAATAAGAATGCCTGATGATAGAGAATATCCAAAGGATATCAAATTAACATGTGATTCGCCTTTGTGTTCTCATTGACCATATGCTATAGATCAAAGATCAATCAAAGTTAATTGAGTAGGTGTGAGGGATTGGTTCCCCAAAAAATTATTAAGCCTTTTGTACAATTTGTACTTGGTGCAAAGGCTTATATATATTTAGCACTCAACTCTCAGTTAGTTGGTCATTAAGCTACCACATTATTAATTCTTAATCACAAAAAAAGATAAAGAAAAAAAAACTATATATTATAAACTTAAAGAAGAATACCCCATTTTTGTAATCCCCCAATTATTATTGAGAATTTGAGAGAAGTGCTCCTACTAGGCGACTACAAATTTTTCTAATCCCCCATTTTTCTAATCCCTCAAAAGTAGTGTTGGGCAACTCCGACCGAGAACGATTCTGCTGTGCACGCCGCAAACCATACGATGTGCTCCTACTAAGCTCTAATGACCTACATTATTTAAGCATCTCAACCATCCAATTTGACTTAAAAATAGTATTAGAATTCGTTAATAAGTACATCATATCAAATAATTTACTAAGAAAAATTAGTGTATCTATTCACCCACAGAAAAATAGATGAATCCTTTCCTTTCTCATTCTCCCACATTAAACCCTGATGACCACGAACCTAATTAAACAACATTCGTGCAATCATGCTAATTAACTTAATTATATATAGCAAAATTTTGGCACAGCTAATAAGAATTATAATGGATGTAATTAATAAGTACGTATGATTAAGCTATATGTTGTGATTAACAAAAGAAAATTAGTCATATAACTATGAGCCAAGCTTATCCATCTAGATTCCAGCTCTTCAGTTGGTTGAATAGGCCTGCATACGTCTATTATAACTATTGAATCTCGTATTAATTAATCCCTATCTATCAACAATTGCGATATAATTACGGGTTCAAGCATAAATGACTGATGGTATATTCAAATTGTGTGGCAAGATATTACTAGAATTAGAGCCCCACAAATTATTGGTGATGAATTAAGTGACCAGCCTTGTTTGCTTTCCAACATGGAGGCCATTAGTGATTAGTGTGTTTGGATTTAGATGAGGTCCTTTCTTACGCTCAAAAGCTGAACTAGTTTGTCCATTATGATTTTAAAAGGTACGTAGCCAATTATCACCGCCCTACTGTCTATATATCTAAAGCCCCTACAAAACTTAAAAGAGTCCCACACACCAGCTATCATGCACAGATCATCAGACTCAAAAACACAAATGCAGTACTACATATTAACCCTCTGTGGTTAAAAAGAGAAGAGAGACAAAATGGTCAATTCATGATCTACTTATGAATGCCTTGATGTCTCTCACTTACAAAAATAAAAAGGTAAAATAATCGACGCGCCAAGTTACTGTTTGTTGCTAATGCTTCAAATGGTGAATGCAGTTCATATGTATATAAGAGCTAGTAGAGAGAGCAGTAAGTCCGGTTGCTAGTGTCTATTTTTTGCATCATCATCAAGGTGTAGAAAATGGAAGCGAAGGGTCGTTTTACCCTAGGGATTAGACGGACATGTTAGGGAATATTACAACACGAACACCACATATTTTTATTTTACCAGTAATTATCTGAGTGGGATTCGAAGTTTGAATGATTTTACTTTTTTTTTTTTTTTTTTTACCTTGATAAATGGAATTGCAAACAGCTCATAGCTGTACGTGTGTACTGTGTAAGCTCAACATCACGACCTACTTGTAAAGCAAGTTCTCCAAGTAATTTAAAACGAGTATCATTCGTCCATTTCCCACTGACTAAAGGAGAAAGCAACAAAGCTATATAGTCAGAATCATCACATATTCACCATGAAAGATGCTTGAAAGAGACTGCCCTCTCATTCTAAAGTCTAAACCAAAAACAAACAAAAAGTGTTACTACCGTCCATCAGTCCTCCTCCATCAAATTCAATACCAATTTCTCTTGAAACACCTAAATTAAAGCCCATGCCTAGATTCTAAGTAGTCAATTCCTAAACCCTAGATGGAGGGTCACTAATAAGATGTATACCAGCTTTGAGGCCCAAGGTTTTGAAGCCTAGCTAGCCAGGACTAAGGTTATTATTATTATTATTATTTTCTTTTTGAGGAAGACTACGTACGTAGTATTACTCATGAGAGTCATGTGGACAAGTAGTCCACTCATAATGCTCACTCGATGTCTAAAGTTGATTCATCATCTGTTCGGAGTTGATCATTGTCAAATCAATTAAATGCAATCTCTTCTTGTCCATGGAGATTTTTGTAGAAAGGACTTGATTTTTGTGGTATTTGGATGCAAAAAAAAATATAAAAAATTGTACGTACAAGCGGTTTCTATTTCTAATACGTCATAGATTAGGTTAAAATTCTCTAAGTTTATGATGAAAAGATAGAGATTGAGTACTGGACCGCCTTCTAGCTACTTTAGAATCGTTTTCAACAATTCCATAAAAAGTGAAGGGATTCGAATTCTGTACATTGCTCAGTTTAAATGGAGAATCTATTCAAGTAGCTAGATGCATTGTTTGTTATGAATGTTCAATTCCCTCCATTAGGGAATAGAGATCAAAACATAGACTACCCGTACTCGTTCATTTTTCATGCTCCTTAATTGTCGATCAATCACAAATTTAATCACACACAAAACAACATTCACTCATGTAGTATAAAAATAATGTTTAAAAAAATAAGTCAATTTTGTTAAATAAGAGCATATAAAGAAAAGATAAAAAACGTTTGTTTGTGGGGATGTCAGAATGAGGGTATATATTAATCCCAACTAACAAACAATATATACTTATCTACCATTATATAGAAATAGGCACTAAGTTACACTTATTTACAACAATCCCGTTGAATATTTCATGTAATAATGTTGTTTTGTTGCACACCTATGTGTTGTCTCGTTAAAACTTTGTAAGGTAACAAAAACTCAGTGGGATACAAATAACCCTAGCTGAAGGAAAAAGAGGGCAACCCGCGTGGATATGGAGTAGCCACATCGGAATCTCTAGTGGTAGATGAACTTGTCTCTTTTGGATAATGAGCAGTTAAGACGTCTATAAGATATGATGCATTAGAATTACTACACCAAAATCATGCATGGTAAACCTAGTGACATCTTTTGGATGCAGTGTCAATGGGGTGACTATATCAAAATTGTGCCTCGTTAAAACCAAGTCAGGTAACAAAACCCTGTGTGACAAAATAACCCTGGTCGTAGGACAAAATAGTACACAATGGTTAAGTGAGTATGCTTCTGAATACTCATTGCACTTCGGGATACTTGCTATAGTTCAGGATACTCCCTATGATATCGATTCCTCCTAAAGACTACAAACTAGGTAAATCAGCAAATATACAAATGCCAATACCTCGAACATGTTGTTGGATTGTTGCCTTTGGTAATGACTTGATAAAAGGTTTACATGGTTGTCTTAAGATCTAAATGACTTGATTCCAATCTTCTGATTCTCTTTTTGATGTTGGTTGAAGAAAAATTTTGGTTCAATATGCTTGGTGTTGTCCTTTTTGATGAAATCTATCTTTATCTGATCATTCCAAGAAATGTTATCTTTGTAGATAATCATCGATTCATTATCGGTGGAATACTATCCACAAGTACTTCGAATATACCTATAATGGCTCTCAACCATATACATTCACGAACTGACTCGTGAAGAGCTAGAATCTCTTCATGATTCAAAGGGGTGGTAATAATGGTACATTAGACCTCTAAAATATTGTTTGTTTCTAATGGTAAAGATATAATCAGTTTGGGAGCATGCCGTGTGTAGGTCTGATAGGTAACCCACATCAGCATACCCAACAAGGCATGCATCATTTCGAGGATCAAAAGTGTTTGATTCATTCCTCGATGCATAGGAATAAAAGAAACCAATATTCGTTGTACATCTAAGGTACTAGACAATGTCTTTTATGCCATTCCGGTGGTGGCATGTTGGTGCAGACTAAATCTAACTAGCAAGTTCACAACAAATACAATATCCGGCCTAGTTTATTGAGCCGAGTACAATAATGCACCTATTGCACTTAGATATGGAACTTATGGTGCCAATATCTGTTTGTTATTGTCTACTGAACTAAATAGTTCCTTCTTAGGTTTTAGACTACGAATGATAATGGACGTGCTCAAAGGTTTCACTTTATCCTTATTTTAAGCGTCTTCACATCTTCTAGATGTAATTCAATTGATGGACTAAAATCCCATATGCACAGTGCTTGGTCTATAGGCTGAGACAAAAGTTCGTTCTCTCAAGATCCTTCATTTCAAATTCTAACTTCAGGTGCTTAGCAGTTTCTTTGATATCTTCAAGAGTATCAGTCAGATTCACGACATTAACATAAACTACATTATAGAAAACCTGGAACTTGTTTTTTTTAATAAACATGCATGAACATAGCTCATTATTCAAATAATCGCTTAGACGGTTATGCCACATGCATCCAGATTGTTTTAATCCCTAAAGTGAACATCTCAAATGAATGGAGAGTGCGCACCATGGTTTGGAACTATTTATTTGCATCAGGTATCTTAAGTCCTTCAAGAACTATATATATATATATATATATATATATATATATCTTTGTATCCAAATCCCCATAGAGATAAGCTGTGCCCACATCCATAAGATGCATACTCAATTTTTTGGAAACTACCAAATTGATAAGGTAGCGAAAGGTTATGATGTCCATTACAGATGAATATGTCTCCTTATAATCAGTCCTAAGGCATTGAGAAAATCGGTGCACCACTAAATGAGCTTTGTATCTTGCAATCTCATTCTTCTTATTACGCTTCATTACAAATACCCGTTTAAATCCTACATATGTAACATGTGGATGTGCGAGAACTATAGGTCCAAATGCCTTTCTTTTTTTCAGGGAATCTAATTTGACATGGATTGCCTTTTTCCATTTTGGCTATTCTTCTCTACATTGGCATTCATCTACAGAGCGATTTTTAATGTCATCGCTAGTTATTATTTTAGTAGTTACTGCGAATATAAGTATATCATCGATGATAATATCATTATGATTCCATATCTCTTATAAACATGCATAATTTACCGAGGTCTCTCTACTTTCAAGAGGAAGAGGGGAGGAGGGGGAGGGTAGGGGGGGTGTGTTTCAAATGTTGGAGCGTCCCTCAACGTCATCTCGTCTAGGAAAGACCCATAATCTTGAATTATATCATGAGATGGATCAGTTGATATTAAGATGTCTTAGGGTTCGATTGTTCCAAATTTATTCTTTTCCGAGGATGAGAATCCTTTAAACTTATTGGTCTACATCGTTTTGGACAAGGGCATATGACTGGTTAGCCACCATCGTCGTACCTCATCTATCTAGGACGACACATCCTATGAGGACGTCTATCCTTGTAGGCACACTTGCAGTAGGTATATGTGATCTTGTCACTTAAGCTAGAGTAGAAAAAAGTATATGGCATGTTATTAGCTACACTATGTAGATATAAAATTCTCCACTATTTATTCTCACATTGTGCGGTTTCGGAATAGAGATGAGACATAGTAGGGAAATTCCATGTCAATTCACATCATTCTTTAGGAATATTAACATTCTTATCTACCCCTAATGATGGGAAGCTTATCTCATCAAAATTACTGTCTGTAAATCTAGCGGTAAAAAGATCGCATATCAAGGGCTCTAAATAGCGTATAATGGTAGGGAATTCACAACCGACATATATGCCCCTTCTATATTAAGGTTCCATTTTTATACATTGTGGCAGTGTAATCGGCAAGTAAACTGCACACGCAAAACATGAGTAAGTGTAAAATTGTATCCAAAATTGTATACCCCCACACATAAATTGGAAGCTAGGTGCATATAACTAAGGTCCTTGCAATCATTTGGAATTTCTTAATGAATACTTCTGCGAGATCATTTGGGTGTGAATATAAGGAACCAAATGTTCAACATCAATCTAAGGGACATGAAATAATCATCGAATGATTTTGATTTAAACTCTCCGACATTGACATTATCAAATCTTATAAAATGTATAGGACTATTCAGATGATCGGCTCTTAATTTGACGATCTTGGCGGGATGTTATCAAGCGCAACATTACGTCTGGATAATAGTGTTACATTTGACCACCTTTTCGATGCATCAAACAAAACCATGAAATATTTAAATGGTCCGCATGGTAGTTGGTTAGGTTCACAAATATCCCCTTGTATTCTTTGCAAGAAAGGAGTGGATTATTTGCTCATCTTTGCATATGATGGACTAGTATTAAATTTTACCATCGAGTAAGCTTGACATAGTGTTTCACTATACACAAGATTCTTATTAGTAAGGGGATATCTGTGAGGTGTAGTGAGGATACAACTCATCATACATTGACCTAGGTGTTCCAACCCGTCATTCCATAATAAGTAGTTGCTTAGGTTAGGTCGCTTCTGGTTAGTCATACGATTTTCTTCAATTTTTCTAATTGTGATCATGTAGAGACTACTCGAGAGGCATTTCAATTTCTCTAATGTACGTTTTCGGTCATACTAGTTGGAGGTAATGACATGACCCCTCCCCGTACAACTAGAAAAAACTTTAAAATGGTCTATAACAACCACAAAACAGTCAACTGTTAGACCAGTGATAACATATTTATAACTCATTTATAGAGTATAAGTTCATAGTACAACACATATCTACAGAACTTGTTACATTAAACACACAAAAATACGTTTATGCCTCCGCTCATAAACGGTCCCCGTCGTCGTGCCGCGACCTGGAAGGTAAGTAAAACCATAGAAAATGTGAGTGGACGAAAAATAAATGTTAGAAAACATATTTTGTAAACATACGCAATTCACCCTCCGTTTTAGAAACTCGTGCATGCATACAAGATATAAAACAGTAGAACACAAAATAATCACAATCTCGAAGCACGTGAAACCATCATAAGGTATTTAACCAGGAAACAACCATTATTAACTGGACCAACTCAACTCGAGATAACAGAACATCACAGACATAATCATCCATCACATCAATACCAAATATCAATCATTAGATCGAACCATCCCTAAAATGTACACACAACCATAAAAAAACCCAAAATAACTCATCATCAAGGCCGTGGCTCACAACTAAAGGGGATAAGGGACACTTGTCCCTATCTAATTGGACCACAACAAAGAAAAATCTCACATTAAAATATGACTAAAATGCTCTTCCTAGGAAAAATTACCATATTACCACTACATACTTTAGACCCGGAATGTAACCATCTGATCTCTGTTTCCAGCATGCCGGTTGCCGATATACTCGGAAGATCAAGACCGTCCTAATGAAGTTTCCAGAATCCCCAAAAATCATCCCGATAAAAATGTCAACATTTTAACTTTGACCAAGAAAAGTCAACCTTTTTTACCATGGGTAAAATGGTCAATTTCCGACCCTTGGAAGTCCGGGCCGTTACAGGTAATGCAAAGCTATTCCATATCATTTTATGTCGTGGTTCAAGCGTGATAACCATTAGCTCAAATATCTTTAAAGCTTAACAACGTTCTTCTAGAACGGGAAATATATAAGGCTTCATTAATAGTAAATGCAGTACCATTGGGCAACATAAGGTGCGCTTTGCAAAATCCTTCAATCAAGTTTGATTGGCTTAATATAATTGTCTTAAGGTTATGATTAGGCAAGAAGTTTGTAATAAATCTCTTATCTCCAATGATAGTGTGTGTGGCAGCACTATCGACTAGACAAAAAACTTCCTCACTTGACATACTTAACCATAAATTTAACGAAACATTAAATGTCACATTTATGGAAATAAATAAATGGATTAAAATAAATAGTATTCGAGCAAAAATCAAAGTTTGAAATCCAAAGTAAACATAAAAAACCAAAATTTATCCAAAATTAAAACAAATATCCATAAAAATTGCACAAACACTGGTGATATCCATGTAATTGAGGTATCAATCCTCCTATTGTCTAGCAGAATGTTGGAAATCAGTAATTGCAAGTATGGTATTAGTGGCAACTGGTCTTTCAGCAAAGTTGGTCCCTTGAGTTCCGCATCCAATTTGATACTTTTCAACAGCTTGAGTTGATGCACGATAGGTGCTAGATAAATGATCCCTTCCTTTATATATAAATATATATATATAGTATATATTTTCCTAGTTCTGATTCTGGTGGTTATGGATCAGACTAGTGTTCCTTTTATTTTGAGCCTTCAAGGCTGAAGAAGCGCGGTTTCCATGGTGCGAGCCTCAACCAAAATAGTTTTGCCATGTGGGCTATGGTTACGCCGATCTCAATTGTCGGGGTGCCTATCGCATCTAGGGTGATTAGCCTTACGCCTCTACCATGACCTTGATTTCTCCACTAGCGATATGAGACAAGATGAGCAACCACATTTGATTTTGGCAATGGTAATACTCTAGTACCAATCGATCGAGATTGTTCAGTTTTTATTAGTAGACTGTAATGATCCACATTTGTGAATTTCGTAATTTATTTTAGGAAAGGATGATTTTACTTGTAAGACCCGTGTCCTGGAGGGAACGGTGAACGATCCCACATTCCTGCGAGGGGGGAATGGTCTGGGAAGGGAATGGTGGTGTGCCTTAAAGGTGTAGGCACACACCTATCTAGCACGAGGCCTTTGGAGCTCAAGTGGCTTTGGGGGGGATTGGAACCCCAAAGTTAAGCGAGTTGAGGCTGGTGCAACTCCATGATGGGTGACCCCCTGGGAAGTTTCACCATGAGCTCCCGAAAACAAAACCGTGAAAGCAAGGGCAAAGAGGCCAAAAGCGGACAATATCGTGCTAGATGAGTCAGGTCCTGACCGAGGAGAGTCGGGTCCTGACAGAATGGTATCAGAGCCAGACCCCGACCGGGAAGTGTACTAGCGAGGATGCTAGGCCCTAAGGGGGATGGATTGTAAGACCCGTGTCCTGAAAGGAACGATGAATGATCCCACATTCCTGCGAGGGGGGAATAGCCTGGGAAGGGAATGTTGGTGTGCCTTAAAGGTGTAGGCACACACCTATCTAGCACGAGGCCTTTTGGGAGCTCAAGTGGCTTGGAACCCCAAATTTAAGCGAGTTGAGGCTGGTGCAATTCCATGATGGGTGACACCCGAGGAAGTTGCACTGTGAGCTCCCGAAAACAAAACCGTGAGGGCAAGGGCAAGAAGGCCCAAAACGGACAATATCGTGCTAGATGAGTCGGGTCCTGACCGAAGAGAGTTGGGTCCTGACAGAATTGTCAAGACCTGACTCATCTAGCACGATATTGTCCACTTTGGGCCTCCTTGTCTACACCTTTAAGGCACATCACCATTCCCTTCCCCCGACCATTCTCCCTTCGCAGGAATATGAGATTGTTCACTGTTCCCTCCATGACACGAGTCTTACAATCCACCCCCCTTAGGTGTGTGCCTATACCTTTAAGGCACATCACCATTCCCTTCCCCAGACCATTCTCTCTTCGCAGGAATATGGGATCGTTCACTGTTCCTTCCAGGACACGAGTCTTACAATCCACCCCCCTTAGGGCCCAGCGTCCTCGCTAGCATACTTCCCAGTCGGGGTCTGGCTCTGATACCATTTTGTTAGGCCCCAACCCTCCTAGGTCAGGACCCGACTCATCTAGCATGATATTATCCGCTTTGGGCCTCCTTGTCCTTGCCCTCACGGTTTTGTTTTCGGGAGCTCACGGTGCAACTTCCCAGGGGATCACCCATTATGGAATTACACCAGCCTCAACTCGCTTAACTTTGGGGTTACAATCCCACCCAAAGCCACTTGAGCTCCCAAAAGTCCTCGTGCTAGATAGGTGTGTGCTTACACCTTTAAGGCACACCACCATTCCCTTCTCAGACCATTCCCCCTCGCATGAATGTGAGATCGTTCACCGTTCCCTCCAGGACACGGGTCTTACATTACCATTTTGCTTGAATAAGGGATTGAAAGTCACTTTTTATTTTGAGACATTTTATGAGGCTTTTCTTGGGCCTTTGCGTTCGAAATCACAAGTTCATAGACATGCATAATGCGGAAAACGGAGACACGTTGAAAGAGTTATAGGTCTAGAAGGTTCAATGGAAATTTGGTAATTTTTAACGTGGCATATATTTTTTGTCCCAAATCCATATTTTTCTTCTTCCCACTTTCTCTCTCTATCTCTCTCTCTCTCTCTCTCTCTCTCTCTCTCTCTCTCTCTCTCTCTCTCTCTCTCTCTCTCTCTCTCTCTCTCTCTCCTGTCTATCTATCTATCTATATATATATATATATATATCTCTCTCTCTCTCTCCCCCTGTCTATCTATCTATATATATATATATATATATATATATATATCTCTCTCCCTCTCCCCCCTCTCTCTCCACTCTCCCTCATTGAGTCGTGAAACACACAAACCATCCAGTTCATCATTTTCCTCACTTCATTTTGAGCTCAACTATATCCACCATCAAGTTTGGAATTGTTAAAAGGAGGAGATTGAAAGGTGAACAGTAACTACCAATTTCTTGGCCATTTTCCAATCACCACAAGTAATGAATCTTGATTCTAACTTCAAATTTGGATTCCTTGACTTGAGTAGATAGATTTCCATTATTAGAACGTTAAATTGATTGAGAAATGAGAAAGATATGAAGCTTGAAAGTCTAGGGTGGTTATGGAGTTTCTGCAGTGACTAGTAACCAGTGCAAGGAAAGAGAGTACTAATTTCTGTCAACGTGGAGAAGGGCCACTTGATAGGACCCAACCCTGAATTCTATTAAAAAAACGGGCTGATCATGTTTTCGTCTGAAAACTCTTGTTAGGCAAGGGATATGTTTTTAATTTATATATTCTCACAAGTTCACAACTTAACTAACTTATGTCTACTCTTGCAGGGTTACCGCCCATGTCCAACCCACTATCCTGACAAATAGTGGTATTTACGAGTTCCACCACTTTCAGTTTTACTTTCACACTAGTTAGACACTCTATTTTACATTCACAACCTTTAAACTTGGTTCTTATAACTTATCCAAATCACCATAAATTATCCTTTCGCTATTCCTATACGCAATGCTTATAGTCACATTATTATTATGCTTATCATCATAATATTATGTGTATTATAATGTTAATTTATACTATACCAACATACATCACATTACCCTCACATATACCATCATATATATATATATATATAACATCATGTCATCATCATATCATCAAAATAATCATCTCATCATCACACCATGATCATCTCATCATCATACCATGATTAACATAATCCTCTAATCATTTCGTATCTTTATCATATAATCATTATTAAATTGACCATATCATTACATAAATCATACCTTTTAATCTTGGACCTTAATTATACATTAATTTTACGCACTTCCAAATCGTCATATCTCATGCTTATATTCCATTAAAGACCCGAATTAGCCTTATAATAATCTTCCATAATTTTTAGGATTTGAATAAAAAAATTTAAATAACACCTAATACTTAGGACAACCATAACTGTTCCAAAACTGTGCCCAATTAATCCAAACATTGTACCATTAAACTCAGGTAGCAAAAAGGAATAACTTTCATGTTGACCAAAACCTGTGGCGACGCCACAAGCGTTGTCACATGCCGACGACGACCACTGCACTTGGGCCTCACGCGCCAGCGCAGTGTCACCCCTAACCTCGCGTTGGGTCGACCCGCGGGCCTGTGCGCAGGACCCGACCTAGGTGGCCATGATCCGACTCAAATTTCATCATTTCTCGTATTTCAACCACCAGAATTCATCTAGTAAACTCTATGAGAGGATCTACGAGTTCAAAACGAAAGAAACTTACCTCGAAAGCTGTGTTCGATTCCTTGAACTTTGGCCATGATTTCTAAGTCGATGTCCACTTTTTTCCTACGCCCAAACTCCTCCCTTCTTGCCTCATAATGATCGTATGACCTTTAGGGACACACTAACATGCCCGTTGTCCAGTTCCCTGGCCCCAAACTAAAAACCCGACATGGGGACCTACGAGTCCCTTAGATTTCCTTTTCTTCATTTTCTTCTCACAATTCTTTCCCTCTTTCTTTCTTTCTTCTCCCTTCTCTCCTCCTCTCTCACGGTGGTGTTTGTTTTCCATTTTCCTTCCTTCGGCCACCACCCATCGATATCATTCTTGAACACATACACACATCTAAATAGGGAGAATAGGTCGGTGGAATTTAGGGAGGGAATTGTCCAAAATTTTCTTGACAAGTGTCACCATCTAAAATATATCTCAAGCAAAATGACCAAAATACCGTTCAAGTAAAAATTACCAAAATGCCCCTAATCATTCTTAACCTAACGTACTTATCCAAACTCTTATTTCGACGTACCGCCTATCTACGTATTCAAAAATTCGAGACCTTCGTAACGGCCCTCACGAAACTTTTGGTAGGTCTTCCAGTTAAAAAGTCAACATTTTGACCCTATAGGGCTAAATTAATCATTTTTTCATTTTTCGAATCTCCGGGGTGTTACACCACTGCCCTGCTCTCGGGTCGTGGGCCCTTCCTTAGGGTGCCATCAACACTTTCTACATATTTTCAATGTTTCGAATCTGTTGGCACAAATCTTGGGTAAATCGTATACATTTAGGGGTATTTTTGGGCATCCGAAGTGGCTGCGTTTTTAGTTCAGACACGTGGATACCTCATAGGGTTAAGGGGTTGGATTTTAGGTTAATAATTACAATTTAATAATCCACATATTTTTTTTTGACAGGTGCGGTGGCTCTAAAGGTCCCGAGGGGTCGATTAGCTTGAAATTAGGCTCGTTTCGACCTCAATGTAAGTGGAGTTTACATCCTAAATGGAAATACATGCATATTATTTTGTTTTTAGTATTTTATATTTACTTACTAGTTTCAAGTATTAGTTGGAAGGATTATTTGGCAGTCTTATGAGTCTAGGGAATTTTAGAAAAATAATTATAAGAGTTTATTTTTGTTCTAAGCCCATATTAATGTATATTAATTTTACATGATTATCCATTATTATGGATTTAGTATTAATTATGAATTTCAATATTGGTTTTGAGAAACAATTTTAATGAATTTAGGCTTAGGCTCGGAAATGTGATTTTATGGATTCCGACTTATGGATTTTGAGTTTAGGCCCCAGGTTATGTATTGGGCTTAGGTCTAGGTATTTGGTGGTTTTGGGGTTTGGCCCAGAATTGTGGGTTAGGACTAGCCTAGTATGAGGGCTGATTGGGACTTTTCCAGTAATTGGTGAGGTATGTTAGGGAGGATTCCATCATACTTTCGGGAAAAGAGGATTCCCTCATACACTCGGGATGATATGAGGTATATATTATGGAGAAATCAATCATACGCTCAGAATGATATGACTTTTATCAGGGAGGATTCCCTTATACGCTCGGTGGTGTATGTCAGCGAGGATTCCTTCACACACCCTGGGAGATGGAAAGTATGTTAGGGAGGATTCCCTCATACGTGGGGTATGTTAGTGAGGATTCCCTTATACGCCCAAGAAGATGGTATGTTAGGAAGGATTGGTATCTTAGGGAGGATTATCTCATATGCTTGGAGAAATGAGAGGTATGTCAAGGAGGATTCCCTCGTACGCTCAGTAGGTATGTCAAGCAGGATTCCCTCGTACGCCTAGGGAATGTAAGGTATGGTATGGAGGATTCGCCCATACAAATATGGTATGATTATGTCACCGATGATTCCATCAAAGGCCCAGGATGACAGCTACGACTGAGATATCTAGATAAAAACTCGAGATGACAGCAACAATAAGGATACCAAGGTAAAGGCTTGAGATGACAACTACGATTGGGATATTGTGCTAAAGGCTCGAGATGACGACTATAGTCGAAATATAGAGGTAAGGGTTGAGGATGACATCTATGATCGAGATATTGAGGTAAGGGCTCAAGATGAAGACTAGAGGCTAGATATCTAGGTAAGGACTCAGGATGACGGCTACAACAAGGGTATAAAGCTACAGTTAAAAAATGGTTTTGACCGGCTTATCGATATGGCGAGCACAATTACAGATACAGTTTGATAACACGATAGAATATAATAGTTGTTAGCCAGATGAGATGAGTCGATGATCAATTCCACGGGCTTTGATTGGTGATCAAAGTACTTTTGAGTGAATGTCGGTACATGGTTAGTGGGTTGGTGTGGACGATGACTCAGATTGACAAGTTGTGGTTGGTTCATACGAGTGCAACCTTTCCGTTATTTAGTACCGTCTTGAGAGATGAGGTTACGTGGATGGATTTATGGGGGTAGATGTGACATTGTTTGACTTGTTTTGTTTTGTATCCTTCATCTGATATGTGGAAAAAGATTCAACCAAAGTACAAGAGACATTCTACCAAATTTTGGGTAGAATTATCATAAAGTGTTTATGAGACTATAAGGATAATTCAGTTAGTAAATTGAGATGTTAGGATTATTAGACAGGAACAATGTCTTTCACAAGTTTTTAGTAAAAAATTGGGAAAGGTCATGTCATAGACTATTGTTCTTTCCAGCGAACAACAATCTAGTGATTGATTCCACAAACTTGGTAGATGTCCTCTTCTCTCTGTGTATTTTTGCCCCAGGACAATACGTGAAGCAGGAAATGTGGAGAAAGTCTTCTAAAGGATTAGAGTTTCAGTGAGCTCCTCCCCATACTATTTGAGAAGATACCAGATTCGATATACTTTAGAGTAGTATAAGTTTATGGATTTGAAATCTTTAAAACGAAGATTATGTCAATCATGTATTTCTTTAGGCAAGAAAATATCATTTTGAAGATTAAATCGATTCGCCAGCCATGGATGAAAATATCGGCATATTTCGGTAAAACTTCGGTAATTTGGGTTGGCGGCACATAAGAAGGGGGGGAAGATATTGACCGAAATTTCAATATTTTTCCTTGTTTTGAGCCCACAGATCATTTCCAAGGATCAAAACAATGAAGATGCACTATTAATTCGTGAAAATCAGACGTAAAAAGAAGAGATTTAGTCGGGTCGTGTCGTCGGGTCGGAAACCCGAGTTGCAGACCCGCCTGGAAGTAGGAGATGATTGTTAGTTGTTATACTTATACAATTGACGTTGGTTAAAGTTAAAAACACATTGGCTACCAGAATTGGTTTGTCTTTTAATATCCATTTGGGCGGTCTTGGGTTCGACCCCCTTAACCTTCAGCTGCTGTTTTTTTTTTCCTTTTTTATTCATTTATTTTCCAATTTTTCAACAAAATGTGGCCTTTTTTTTTCCCATTTTTGTCAAATTTTAAATATATCCATTACTTCCATTTTTTTAACAAAGTTTGGTCCTATTTGTTCATTTTTTTTTTCCAATTTTAAATATATTTAAACTTACTTTATCATTTTTCTTACATTGAATTTTTGTATGTTTATTGTTATGTTTTAACTATATTAACATTCAATTATAGTAACTCATTTCAAAGTCATTTTATAATTTTTGTTAGTTCTATATAACCATTATTGGGTACTTTAGGTTTTCCTAAAATTTCATTCCAAATTTCCAAATTTTAGACCAAATTTCTGTCATTTTTGTTGACCGTAAACGATATCGATATTTGGGGCGAGATATCCGTAAATTTGACTAGTGATATATCCGTCGATATCGATATTTCAATAATTGTCGCCAGCAGAACCCTTGGTGTTCTCGAGTCTTCTTTTCCGAGATACTCAAGTTGTAACGCCTGATTCATGTGCCTCCATATAAGAATCACATCATCAGCTCTTTGATGTTTTGAAGTCACATTAACTTTTATGATGGTTAAGAAAATGTTATTCGCAGTGAGATTGAGGGGACCCTCCCCGGAATCCCCCTCAATTCACATGAAAGACCCTGCTTTTGTCTGACACAACACACTCAAATGAACAAATTACCCACAATCCAAATATATATTACAATCCCCGTGTCACACAAGGGATAATCCCCATGTTAGACAACGGATAATCCCCATCTCAGACAAGGGATAATCCTTATGTCAAGCACAAACGTAGTTCACATATTATTACATATCCAGAGCACTAGACACGAATGAAAATAACTACAAGAATCTATTCTAGTTACCGAGTACGCAAACCCACGGAAGTGCCTTAATGTCAACACAACCCATGTTTTGAGATCAACCTGGAGGGTGCCAAAACCAATAAAAACTGCGAGCAGACAAAAATAAAGTTTTGGAAAACCATTTTCTGAAATCATCCTTTTTAGAAAACCATGCATGCATAAACATATGTAATTTCAGAAATGCCCCTGGCCCACATTTTCCTGAAAACCCCGATTGTAAATCCTTTTTGAAAATCTCTGGACACACCACAAATCAACAAATACCAAGCCTGGTCCTACTAGTCCAACCACCCACAAAAGTTAAACCTCGTCCCGCTAGTCCAACTAGCATCCCATATGTACTACCGGTAGACAACCACGGGTTCTATGGAGTTCAACTTCATCGACATGCGTCTAGTCCAACTCTGACCACATCCGAGCCTGTCCCTGGGTGTAATGACCCGTCCCAAATTCCTAGATTTGATTAGTAACTAATCATGATTAGTGAGGTTAATCGGTAATTAGTTAGGCAAAATCGGACGAACAATGCAAAATGACCGTTTTGCCCTTGGACGTGGGTAAAACGTTGACTTTTCATTTGGGTGGTCAAATGGACTTTGACCGATGACCATGACGTAGTTTGTGACATCACGAGTTCATAGACAGGTGGCACGTTCAATTCTGACGTTCGAGGAAGAAGTTATGACGTTCAAAAGTTTAGGGGCATTTTGGTAATTTTGGTTAAAAGGGGCAAATAGTAGAATTTTGGACCGGAAGGTTCGATGGCTGAGGGCCGAGGACCTTTATGTAGATTGGGATGATACGAATCCGTAGACAGGCGACACGTCGAATTCGGACGTTCGACGACGAAGTTACGGTTCACGGAAGTTTAAGGGTACTATTGCACGAATTACGAAATAACTTCACTTTTGGACTCTAGTGGGCCCAGATATTTTATGGAGGCCCAATGGATGAGTGACACTTGTCACTGATAGGACGTTAAATAAGCATTATTTTATATTATTTTATACCCTTTATACTTGACTTTTAATATTAAAATATTAAATAAATTGATAAAATAAATTATTTTGTGATTTTTATGTTTAGATAAATAAAGTTTGTAATTTGGAGTATTTTGGCGAAAGAATCGTCTCGATCGGAATTATAACGAATAAAATATGGACGAAATTCGGTGGATTAATTAATTTAGTTTTTAATTAATTAATTAATTAAATCTGTGCAGCCCAACCCAATTCTGAAATCCAAGCAGCCGACCCAGGCATCCCAGCCCAATCCGTGCGGCCCAATCACTGCAGCCCAGACACAACCACCAGTTCAACCTACCCACACACAAGGTAATAACCCAATCCCTTCAAGTTCGGGTGTTACTAATTCCCCGTTTGTGCATGCACCACTTCCAAGTAGCACAAAATTGAGCCTCTTTTAGGAGAAATCTTGGCAAAATAGTTCCAATACAATTTTGAGAGTTCAAGTCCGGATTTCCTTGTTTAATCTTCTTCCATCATCATAGGGTTCCAGCCGCTGTTCGTGTTCCTTGTGAAAAACAATCCATTGTTCTCACCCAATCTGAAAAGTGTAACATTTGCTCTCCATTCTCTTAAACTCTTTTATTTGTTATTGGTTCTGATTATAATGCAATATATGTGTTGGTTTCTCCTTCCTATCTTTTGTGAAAATTGAGTATAATCTTCATGTGTTTTACTTTCTAAAAATCATTTACTTCTTACATTCTAGAGCTTAAACTTCATTTCGAAACTAAATGTTGATCCGCTGTTCGGGGCATTTAGAGTAGATTTGGAGAGATTTAATGTATGACCGCTGTTCGGCGCATTAAATCACAAACTTAAGGTAATTATATTATAAGTAAAAATCCGCTGTTCGGTGCATTTATAATATGAAAAATGTATGAAGAAATATGAGTTTGTGAAGGTATAATTTCGTGATTAATTCAAATATTTGCAATTGTAGTATGTTGTTGAAGTTTGTGTTTACGGGAAGTCTACTTTGTGCATAAGTTAGAATAGAAATAGAATGAGTTCATCTATGCTTTTACTTATTTACATAATTACAAACCTCTTCAAAACCCCCCTTGTTTATTCTTTATTCTTTTATTCTCTTATTCTTTGATGCTTTTATTCTTTCATTCCTTTATTCTTTAATTTATTGATTCTTTGATTAATTAATTCCTTTATTCTTTGATTAATTAATTCCTTTATTCTTCTATTATTTCATTCTTTAATTCGTTAATTTATTAATTCTTTGTAATTCATTAATTTATTATTATCTTATTCATCTATTCTTTAATTTATTAATTCTTTGATTGTTTAATTATTTTATTATTTAATTCTCTAATTCATTATTCTTTTATTCATTTTCCACTAACATATTATTAATGTTCCCTAATTTCCCTGGTTAAGAACGATCCCTATTTACCAATACTACATCTACACAAAAAGGGTTTAAATTGCATAACACTCGAATTACATGTTTAATTTAATGCGTAGTTTGGGCGTAGTCAGTCACCCATCCAGAAGCCATCCTTATATCTTCATGCATCAACCATTTTCCTCATTCAAACTCAAAAGCCGATCTCACCATTTTTCCTCTTCTCTGTGCAACCCAAAACCAATCCAAACACCCACTGATCATGCCTGAGAGACTAGAGAGGGTTGAGAGGGCTGTGGATGATGGTGCCCAACCTGGACTGTCAGGACCCACCCCAGTTTCACCCCGAAAACAGAGGTAAATCCTGCTCCCGTCTGACACCCTGACACAAATACAGTCAGGCGCAGGAGAAATTATACTACATATCCCGAAGTCAACAGTTTACAGAGCATAGTACTCAATGCAAAAGAAAGAAAACTATTAAACTGTATACACGCACGCGGAAATTAAAACAAAATACTCCGGGATCCCTCACGTGACTTCTATGCCTCAGACGCTGCCTCGACGTCAAGACCCCACGCTAGCTCCACAACCTGGAGGGCAGTAAAAACAGAAGGTGTGAGTAGACCATAAATAAAAGAAAAATTCCAAAACCATTTATAAGAAAACCGGGTTTAGCCCTCCGTTTTGAAACCACATGCATAACCCAGTTCATAAAACTGTTAGGATTCAATTATCAGAAAACATCATAAGAAACAGAAACACTATAAAACAGTTATAGAATCATATCATAAACATCATAAAACGTGAATAACAAATCATCATTTTCCGATCAAACCTGCTGGACCTATCCGAGTCTTTAGACTCCCGAGTCTTTAAACTCAATCCAGGCCTCAATAATATCCGAGTCTTTAAACTCCCGAGTCTTTAAACTCAACAGGCCTACGGGGGAAATATCAATATATCCGAGTCTTTAAACTCCCGAGTCTTTAAACTCAATCCGGGTCTTTAAACCTAATCCGGGCCCGTCCCCCGTCAATCAATATCCGGGTATTTAAACCCAATATCCAGATCCAGCAAATCCAATCAAAACCATTTGAAAACCATTTCCGAATTCACATCCAAATCCGAATCTGAAATCACCGGTCTGATGCCCTTCGGCAGCCGGAACCGTCATTCCGAATCCAAATTCGGAAATCCACTTTCCAATCTTAAAACCAAAGTCCAATTGTCAAATTCCGATTTCAAAATCGAAACCTTGATCCTCAAAATCATATTCCAAAATCCACTTATAATCATTAGAAATCATTTAACGTTTGAAACCCCCAAAACCATAACTTTATATTCAAAATCACCATTTTCTCGTAAAACGTGCAAAATACGCTATTTCTCGAAAACCGTGCAATTATATAAAATCACATCATAAATCCAACAAGCATGAAATCACAGATATAAAACAATTATAGAAAACAGTTATGCATGTTCGAGTTTAAGGAAAGGGTCCACTCACAGTACCGAGCCCTCAATCGCGTCCTGAACGTCCAGCACGTTCCTCGGCTTCCTCGGGAAATCCCGATCCTGTCAAAAACCGCCAAAATACGTTACTAACGCATCCACGAGGATCCACCCTAATTCCCTAAAAAATCCCCGGGGTCCTAAACGTAAGAAACCGGGACCTTAAGCTTTCACCCTCGCGAAACGAATTCGATTCAACGTCCGAATAACTCGAAACCACTTCCATTAGACTCGTTCTAACACTTAGACCAAAAACCATGTTGACCATTTTCCCCAGAACCGCCGCACGCGCCCCCACGCGCCGCCTAAAGTGGCTGCGCGTGGGCCTCACGCGCTAGCTACAGTACCACCGTCAACCTCACGTCGACCCGGTTCGCACCAGTGGCCTGCAACCTGAACCGACGAGAGCAGTTCACCGCCGTGCCTGCACCAAAACACCCCCTTTCTTCACCAACAGCTTCGTCTAGTCCTAGGCTACTCACCCCCTCACTCTAGCACCTCGACTCACCCTCAAACCTATCGACTCAAGCTCGAACAGAAACCCGTACTTTCCCCTGTTCTCCTTCCCGGCCACCCAGGTCTTCCCCCTTCACGGTGTCGACCCTAAACTCTTCCTAAGACCTCACTGAATCACATCCAACTCACAAAAACCCTCGACTCACTCCCTAAGTCCACGACTTCCCGTCTGAAACTCACGGCCAAAACAGAGCACACAGAGTCCCCTCCGTCGTGCCAACCGCTACCGTGCACCTCCCGTCACAGCAGCACAACCAGTAACCTCCTAGGACTCAACTGAACTCCCTAGACCTCCCTAACCTCTTCGATTCAACTCCTCAACTCACGACTTTCGATTTGAAACTCAACGGGAAAACAGGGCAAGTTTACAAGGATGAGGGATTACCTGCAACCGTCCACCACCGTGCTCGCCGCCGTGTTCCCTGGAGTCCACAAAGCCGCCTCAGCCTCCTCTCGAGGTCAATTGCACTTACACACGGCCACAGCATCACCAGCTCCCTCAGTTCTTCTCTGTTTTTCTGGTTTTTCCCTGTGACTCTCAACGCACTCACACCACGATTCCTCACCTCCCAACAAGCTCACTAGCTCCCTCTCACTCTCCGATCACCCTCACACACTCACAACTCATCAGCACACACACGAGCACCCTTCAATTTTCCTCACCGCCTCACTCTGTTTCCGTTCTTCTCTGCGAACAACACACACACAGAGCACAGTTGCACCCAAATTATTGGGCCGTGCACATACTGGAACCCCCCAGAATCCACTACACACTTGCCACATGTCACCATCCACTCCATTCTCTCCCACATGGCTCAATCTCAGCCCTTCATCTGCTTCTCTCTGCACAAATCCCCAGGTAACTAAAAGACTAAACTGCCCCTCCTTTTAACTCAAAATTACGATTTTGCCACTAACTTTCTTGACCCGTAACTCGCACATCGTAAGTCCGATGAATACGTGCCGCCTGTCATCGAACTCAGGACAACGAGATCTACGTAACCATCCTCGGTCAACATACCAAAACCCGATCGTCCAAAAAGTCAACTTTTCCCCTTATTTTACCAACTTCCGAACATCACAACTTCCTCCTCGGATGTCGGAATCGGCCGTGCCACCTGCCTATGGATTCGTGACGTCCTAAACTACGTCCTGGTCACCGGTCAAAGTCCATCAGACCACCCGACCTAAAAGTCAACTTTTTGCCCGAACTAGGGGCAAAATCGTCATTCTAGGCTAACGACCTTATCGGGACCAACTAACCCCCGATTAAGCTCACTAATCCCATCTTAATCACTATCTAAAATTTAATTCTTGGGACGGTTCGTTACAATTATCTACCCACCTAAAAAGAATTTCGTCCCCGAAATTCCACAGCTAGTTCCCGACACCTAGGATCTCCTACCCGGTACTCAACACTAAATCAATAACAACCTCTCCTGGGTTTCCTGTCTATCATCTCCACCTTGGGTATTTCACTCCATCTCCACCTACCAGTTACCTTTCATGGTGTACGCAAGGGAAACCCTATGAACAGAAAACAAAGGTATTTTACAATACCTCATGTGGAGTACCCGAGAGCATTCACAGAGCACATCCTCGCGTACAACCACAGATACTTCCCTACTGGCTGGCTCCTCCCTCGGTTATTACTTCGGCCACTTATCGGAATAAATCTACAAAGTCCTAAAGGCAAACTCTAGCTTGTGGGTTCTCTCCTTCAATAACCTCATATCGATCAGTTATAATCACTCATTTCCTATTCCCTCTGTCATCCTTCTACTGTAACACTCCCCAGGTCACCTAGGGAACATCCTAGACTCTACCCTGGGATCCAACAACAAAGTAGGTACAACACATCCAAAAAATAGTAAAAATACCTGTCCCCGCATCTGGTGCCGACTGAACCTCCTGCTGAGTCATCGAAAACACTCAGGCCTGAGATCCTGACGCTCTACCACATCCCCTCGAACTACTAGTGGCTCCACCACCACCTCCTCTAGTGCCCGCTGTCCCTGACGCTGTACTCTGTCCAGGCTCTGCTACTCCTCGGCCTACACCACATTCCTGTGGCAATAATGGACACTCACGTCGGAAATGACCTCGCTCTCCTCAGTAGAAACAAACATCCCGACCGAAAAGACCTGGTCGTCCTGTCGATGCAACAGACGTCGCACTAGCTTGCGGAGTCGGCTGTGCTCGGTAACCTCGAAATCCTGAACTCTGGAAACTACCAGGTCTACCAAAACGATCATCACCCGACGACGACGCTCCACCGAAGTTACCTCTCTTCGGTGTCCTCTGGGCTCGAAGATCCAGAAAAAGATGGCTCCCGGCGTCGCACCAGCAAACTAGCCTCAACCCTCACCGCAGCATCCGACAACTCTCGGAGAGTAGCAAACGATCCAGCCGTCACTATGGCTCGAATCTCGCCTCGCAGGCCCAATTCAAATCTACGACACTTCTCAGCTTCAGTGGCCACAAACCCAGGAGCAAACCGAGACAACATCTGAAATTTCAGTTCATACTCAGCCACACTCATATTCCCTTGTTGAAGTTGTAGAAACTCCGCCTCCTTGGCATCCTGGAAAGAACGAGGATAATACTGCTCTAAGAATCGTTCCCTGAACGTCTCCCAAGTCACCGTATGGGCATCCCAACCAGAAAACTCGAGGGTATACCACCACTCATACGTCGCACCATCCAGTAAAAACGTAGCCAACAACACTCGCTCCTCCGGCGGGCAATGCATCACGACAAAGATCCGCTCAAGTCTCGTGATCCACCTCTGGGCTTCCTCCGGATCATCCCCGCCACTAAACGTGGTAGCTCCGAGCCGCTGGGCTCGCTCAATCGTATTACTCTCTGTTCCCCTCACCGTTTCTTCTTCAGGTCGTGGAGAGGGTCCACGTCTCGGAGGCATCGTTAACCGCACGCTGAAAGAGGCATAGAAATAGTCAAACAACTAAAACACAACCTCACAAACCAACAAACCCAACAAACTCGACAAACTACACAAACCTGGCTCTGATACCAATTGTCAGGACCCACCCCGGTTTCACCCCGAAAACCGAGGTAAATCCTGCTCCCGTCTGACACCCTGACACAAATACAGTCAGACGTAGGAGAAATTATACTACATATCCCGATGTCAACAGTTTACAGAGCATAGTACTCAATGCAAAAGAAAGAAAACTATTAAAATATATACACGCACGCGGAAATTAAAACAAAATACTCCGGGATCCCTCACGTGACTTCTATGCCTCAGACGCTGCCTCGACATCAAGACCCCACGCTATTTCCATTATGGTTGCTTGTGGGCGATTAGGAAGTGTTCAATAGGTTTCTAGGGAAATTTTAGGAGGGTTTTTAATGGGTTTAACGGCTGAGACGCCGTGGAGGTTGATCTGGGAAAAATGGACCGTATGGTTCAAAATCAAACCATAGGTTTTATGTGGTTTTGATTAGTTTTAATGATTAGAAATGATAGGGAATGAAGAAATAGGAATTTAGGAATTAAAATGGAAGCAAACGGACCGAAAACAATGAGGGAAAACACCTAGACCGGTCACGCCAGTCCGGTTCGGCTCAGACTAAGTGGACCAGCCGGTTCACCTGAGGAAGGAGAAAACTGTAGCCGGCGCGTGAGGCCCATACGCAGGCCACTCTTGGGGCGCGTACGGGCGCGTGGCCTCTTCTTTGGGAAGTGTTCAACATACGAAATCATCTATTCAATATAACGAATATTTTGGGACTGGTTTGTGTCAATCGGACATCGTTTCGATAGGTTTCGGGGTGTCTGAAGGTTTAGGTTTAGAATTAAAAATAGTTAAAAATACCGGAAAATTACGGAGGTTTAGTGGGAGGTTAATTAAGTAGTTAGTAACCTTCTATTACAATTTGGACAGGTTTGGGAGTCCCGGTGACGGTGATTGGCTTGGGAGAGCCGTATGGCTCGAGACGGCAGCTCGGACGGTCTGTGAGTGGACCTTGGTTTTCCTAAATTGGTGCATGCATAAATGTTTATTATATGTTTTTATACGTGGTTGGTAATGCCATGGGTGCATTTGGTTGTGGTTACGTATAAGCATGTATTTCGAGGGTTCGACCTTATACGGTGCTTATACGGGTCTGTATTTCTTTAATTGTTTAAATGATTTGGATTTGGATTTCCAAAAGGATAAACTCAGGTATGAGACCCATTTGGTTTTGTCTCGGGCATATGACCTCAGATATCGGGCACAGTGCCCAGCTGATGTCATATGTTCGGGCACGAGACCCAGGTTACTTTACGGTTTTGATTTCAAGTCAGGGAACCTTAAATGGATTTCTAGGTTCATGACGGTTTATGGGAACCAACATGAACCCTTATTATGGTATCGTGGTTCATGCCGGTTATGGGAACCGGCATGAGCCCTGGTTATGTTATTATGGTACATGATGGTTTATGGGAACCGGGCATGGAGGATGTTTTATATATCTATATATATATGAATGGAATGGATATTATGGATCATAACGGTTCAGGGGAACCGGGCATGGATATTTGTGTTATGTATATATATGTTCATATACCTTCCTTTACTTCTATTATCTCCTCCGGGGAGGGTCGTTGGCCTGGGTGGACCTCGGAGTAGTCACGGAGCACCGACTGAGTGGAGTCACCCCCAGTTGGGTTCCTTACTGACAGGACCCGTCCCAACTGGACGTCAAAAATCGTGCCCGGTCCTGCTCCCGTCTGACAAGTCAACTAAAGGTCCGAAACTCCCCTTCAGTGCTTGCCAGACAAGGGATGTTTGCGCGGATTTCTGCTGCTGTCACTGCCTCACGATCAGTCTCAAACGTCGTACCACGGCCTGGAGGGTCACAAAACAGAAAAGGTGTGAGTGGACAAAAATGACCTCTTATAAAAACATTTATCAAAATACAATCTTACCCTCCAGTTTTCACAAACTTGCATGCATATCGTAAAACATGAGTGACCGATAAAATCAAAACATATTTTCCCATGGTCCATAAAACTCATGTTCACCAATTCAGTTCATGTTATAAAACATCAAATCCCGGCTCTCAGGCCAAAACAAGTGAAAACATAATCACTGGCCACAAAGACCAAAAACACGTACTCAATACCAGTACATCATCACAATCATTACCAATCAGGACTAATCACCAGTGCACAAAATATCACAAATCACATCTGCACTACTCACAAGTGCAAAATAAATCAAACTGCACTACTCACAAGTGCTGCACTACGCGTAGGACAATGTCCAGTCACTCTCTCGGGAACAGACACCTCTGGGCTCAACCCCCTCGGGCTCAGTCACCTCTGGGCGAACACATCCCCAGGATCAAACACCTCCGAGTGGTACATCCAGGCTCAGTCTCATCCGAGAAGCTGACTACCATAGGATCAACTCCCGATCCTACAATCACATCCCCCAAGCTCCGGTCGTCTGGGTAATCCCCCCAAGCACCGACCGTCTGGGAATATCACAATCACAATGAAAACCATCCCGGGAATTACATCCCAAAACATTTCAATCAAATCTTGACTTCATACCAAGTCAAGGTCCTTCTCAACTGGGTCTCAAGCCCAAAATACCTTTTGCACATAAACCGTTAAAATCACATTTAAATCAATAGAATAATCCGAAAATCATCATTGACTCACCAACCAAGTCAAAACATCATTTTAGAAATCATTTAAACTCCGGGCCTAGCCCAAAACATCATCTGCACATTCCTCGTAAAACGTGCCCGAAAGACTGATTAAAATAATCATAAAATCCCAATAAATCATTAATTTCACAATTTCACAAATGACTCCAATTCCGAGTCAAAATCACTATTCACTTGGGTTCTCATGCCCAAAATAACATTATCACGCAAATCCATGCGTTGCAACCTCCGTTGCCATTTTCACGTAAATCCACGAAATTGACCCTCGACTCATTCCCGAGTCACCACATCATTTTTCAATCCATGACTCAATAATCCGAGTCCAAACATTATTTTCAATCAATTTCAATCCCGGACTCATAAACCAAGTCCAAAAATCATTTTTACCAAATTTCGTAATTTCTCGAAAATCGCCCAAAAATAATAATATAATAATCATAAAACCGAGAAATTACCAGATTGAAACACAAATCATGCCCAAGCATATAAAATCATATAATAAGGCATTAGAAATCATATATGCATGCGTCACGGTTAGAAAACAAAGTCCACTCACACACACCGTCCAAAACGGTCCGTTTCCGAGCTGCACGTTTTTCCGTAAAATCTGGAAATCACAACTCCTGTCCAAAATCATTATAGAGGGTTACTAACATCTCAAAGTACATCATATAATTTTCCCCAATTTTTCCGGGATTTAAATACGTATTTTTAACGTAATACAAAACTTCGGATACGCGGAACATTATCGAAACAATATCCGACTTCCCCGAAACCAACGTCAAAATGTTCGTTACACTGAGAGGATCAAAAGTCATGTTGACCTCACCTTGAGACTAGGCCGGACGCGCCCCCACGCGCCGCCGTGAGTGGCTGCGCGTGAAATCCACGCTCCTGCTACAGTGTCACCGTCCCAACCCGTTTGTCTGGTAAACGGGTCGTTTAACCCGCGAACAGACCCGGTTGGTTCTCTGTCAATTCGACATTGTTTCCATCAATTGAACATTCAGTCAGTTTCGTATTAAGTTTAATTAAAGATCTGTGGACTCAATTTCAAACAATCTTACCTATAACCCCACGATCACAGTTGATCATTCGAAGGTCCTCCGGCCATTGTTCATCCTTCGAAAACCATCAAACCTTCTTGATTTCGTTCAATTGATTCACCAGTAAGCTTCAATGGACTCAGGTAAGTATTTTCCCCAAATCAATTGCATCAATTCGTGGCTCAAACTCCACGACTCAAACTCGATTCTTCGTCACTGTGCAACCATGGAGTTCAATCAATCTCAACCAGTTTCTTCCAATTGATGGACCCAGAAGCATAGTGGGATCCTCAGGAACATAATCCCCAGCTCAATTTCAACAATCAAAGCTTCCAATTCCTTGACTCAATCTCGAAATTTCAGAGGCCACCCTTCTTCAGTTCTTCCACAATTCGACCCTAATTCCACTTGGTTCCTTCTACAAAATTGATCGTAGTAATCCCAGAAGACAGAAACTGAACCCAATTTCGATCAACAAGGCTCAATTCATCCAATTTGATTTTTCCTCCCAAAAACCCAATTTTCGAATTCCCAGTTTTCAGCCACTCTCAATCTCCCGTGTTTACCCAGTTGAGTTAGTCTCAACAAGCACTCGATTTTGCCCTCAAAACCAGTTAGAAATGGCAGCTAACACTCTTCAATTCTGCTGCTCAATGCTCACGGGTAAGAAGAACAAAGAAGGAGAAAATTAAGGAGAAAATGGAGGAAATGATGAAGAATAAATGATGATGTTGTAATGATGGTGTTGGGAGGGAAACATGGAGCTGGAATCAAGGGATGGGTGACACTTGTCACTCATCCGGATGTGCACAGTCACCGGGTACTGTTCATATTAAAATATTATTTTATTCCCAGTTCGTTCGGTTAATCGAGCCCGATTCCGTGACCATAACTTCGTCGTCGAATCTCCTATTTCGGCATGCCGCCTGTCGTTGGATTCGTATCAACGAGACCTACGTAACGGTCCTTGGCCCTCGTCCATTGGACTTCCCGGCCAAAAAGTCAACATTTGGCCCCTAATATGCCAAATTACCAAAATACCCCTCAACTTCCGAACATCATAAGTTTCTCTACGAATGTCGGAATCAAACGTGCCACCTGTCTATGAACTCGTGACGTCCCGAACTACGTCACAGACATCGGCCAAAGTCCATTTGACCGCCCGAACTAAAAGTCAACATTTTGCCCACGCTAGGGGCAAAACGGTCATTTTGCACGTTTCGTCCGATTTCACTCAACTAATCCCCGATTAGTCATTCTAAATCATAATTAATTAATATTGAATCCCGATATTCGGGACGGGTCCTTACACTTACTCTCATGAAGGCTATGGTTACTATAACCTCGGGTAGGATCAGTGGTTTGCGGACATTGACCTTGACTTTGAGAAGACTCGAATTGAGACCCGGGTAGCACGCGCGTAGCTTTGGAAACCGTGACAGGATTGGTTGTGTGAATTATATGTATATATATGGATTATGATATGTGATGTGTGGTTACACAAGATTTGAGCGGTGGCTTGTGTACTTGGTTTCATGATGGTTTTGGACTGAGTCCCGCATGGTTTTGGCCAGTGGCCCGTATGGTTGAATCTTTATGATTCTTTGATATGTGGTGTGCACAGGATTTGGGCAGTGACCCGTATATTTGATTTGATTATGGTTTTGAGTTTAGTTCCCACAGATGGTTCCATTTGGTTAAATGGTTTTCGAATGCATGCATGCTTTTTAGTGAAGGGTACAAATGTCTTTATGGAAATGTTTTTATAAACTGCTTGTTTTGTCCACTCACAGTTTTTAATGTTTTGACTGCCCTTCAGGTTGACGACGGATGTGGACTGTAGCAAAGACCAAGATATCACATACCTCCTCTGGATCCTGGCGTACTCTGATAGCCCGGGAGGGCAAAGGTCGGAAATATCCCTTATCTGACACTTCGTGTCGGACGGGAGCAGGGTCATCCCGCGTTAATCCCTGGGGGATTGGGATGGGTCCTGTTACTGGGAATCCTCGGAGTCTAACTCCAGAATAGCGATCCAATTGCCTAAGGTTGACCAACAAGAAAACATAACCATAAATAAAAATCAAAGTACATTTTGTCCCGGGCACCAGCCAAAATATTTACCTCATGGGCACCGGCCCAAATCCGATTTCCAAAACCATCAACAAAACCTATATCCAGAAATCATACCATATCATATAACCATGTCATATACATATCATAGACATCCAAACCATGTCTTAAAACCGTGAAAATATGCAAATATGCATGCATCATAGTTATCAAAGCAAATTTCCACTCATAGTACCGCCGATTGCCCGAAATCCGAGCCGTAAGCTAATTCGAAGCCTCTGAGACGTCCTGACCTATCAATGTCACACTCGAAGGTCACTAACAATCTATATAAGTCGATACATGAAACCCCCAAAAACCCCAGGAATGAAAACACATCCCAAATGCGCATCCTAAGGAGAAAAACCTCTAAAACATCAACCAAACGACCTTCGATCAACCTGAAACCACCACCATTGGATTTAGAACGTCAAAACTTTTTGAAAAGACCAGTTTCACCTCAAAATTCAATTCCACGCCCCCACACATGCTGGTCAAAGTTTCCATGCGCCTAGTTAATGCTAACGTGGCACTAATACCCCTGACACCACCTGCCACATGGCACCCACTGACACGTGCCACGTGGTACCACAATCCCCTTCCATGTGGCACCTGACACGTGTCAGATGATGTTATTATGAGATCACCTGGTGACATCATCATGATGTCATGCTGACATCATCACTCACTAGCGAATAGGACTGGCCACAGCCGTGCGTCGCTGTCTCGCCATCCAAAGAACTCCATTTTTTCCCGAAACTTCAAACCTCCATATCTCCCTCATTTCTCAACCAAATTGGATGTTCTAATAGTAAAAAATCATCTACCCAACCCAAGAATTTTAAAACTGAAACCAGAATTGAGAAATATTACCTAGATTCAAAGATATGGCCATCCAAATTTTGGCCAACCATTGTTTTCTAACACCGTTCACTTCCAAGCTATTCCATCTTTAATAGCTACCTTTTCCTACCTGTGGAAGTCCATGGAACACGATCCCAGCCCTTGTTTGGTCTAAAAGGGTCAAAAAATGAAAATGAGAATTCTTTGGTGTTATGTGTGTTTGTGTTTGGGTGGGTTGCACGAGTTTAAGGGGAGAGAGTGAGAAATGAGAATGATGACGATGATGATCAAATCCTTATCTAAACAACCCAAAATATCCTAATTTTCCCCTTTCCAAAAATACTCTTTCCCTAATTAGAAAGCCAATGTTAACCCTATGGGCAAAATCGTCAAGTATGCTAAATGATTCTCGTAAAATGTCGAAAAATCTCTGATAATTCCCGTAAATCTCGTATTTATGAGTTGGGTCGTTGCAGAGATGATACTTCACATGTTTAGCCCACTAGTTGTAACGACCCGTTCCGAGTATCGGAATTAAATATTAATTAATTATGGTTTAGAATGACTAATCTGGGATTAGTTGAGTGAAATCGGACGAAATGTGCAAAACGACCGTTTTGCCCCTAGGCGAGGGCAAAATGTTGACTTTTAGTTTGGGCTGCAAACAGACTTTGACCGATGACTGTGACGTAGTTCGGGACATCACGAGTTCATAGACAGGTGACACGTTAGATTCCGATATTCGAGGAAAACGTTATGACATTCGGAAGTTGAGGGGTATTTTGGTAATTTGATTGAAAATGGGCCAAATGTTGACTTTTGACCTGGGAAATCCAATGGACGAGGACCAAGGACCGTTACGTAGGTCTTGTAGATACGAATCCAATGACATGCGGCATGCCGAAATTGGAGATTCGACGATGAAGTTATGGTCACAAGAACGGAATCGATTAACCGAAAAAACCGGGATTTCGATTAAAATATTATTTTATTATGAACAGTACCTGATGATTGAACACACCTGGATGAGTGACAAGTGTCACCCATCCCTTGATTTAGGGCCTAAAGTCTGATCCATGTTTTGGGGAAAACATGATCATTGTGTTTTATTATTATTAATTACACTTAATCATTTTAATCTCCATTAAACATCTTCTTTGTCTTCAAACCGTGAAGAATGAGAATCAGAAATTGAGAGAATTGGCTTCCTTCCTTAACCAGTTTTGAGGGGAATATTGAGAGTTTGGTGAGACTAATTCAGCTGGGTAAACACGAGTGACAGAGAGAAGTTGGAGAGTGAGAATCGAAAATTTGGAATTTTGGGGGGAAATTCGGATATTAAACTATGAGCCGTGATGATCAAAATTGAGTGCAATTTGAGTCTTCTGGGATTTCCACGATCAGTTTCATCGAAAGAACGAAGGGAATTTAGGCCCAATTGGCTCTGAATGGGCCTGGTAACAGTGAGCTTGTGTTCGAGCTTGAGTCGTGATCATTGAGTGATCAAACGACGAAATTGATGAAGGAAAACTGTTTCTCTTGGTCCATTAAAGCTTCTGGGTGGATCAATTGAAAGAAATCGACTGACATTGATGGAGATTGGATGATGAACAGGGTTCGAATGTTCTTCGAAAGTTCAGCTTTGATTTGAAGGTTTGAGGTAAGGATGATTGTAATTAAGTTCACAGATCCCTAATTAAAACTAATTCGATGCTAATGGACGTTTGAATTGTTGAAAACGGTGTCGAATTGACAGAGAACAAACCGGGTCGTCACGTGGGTTGCAGGATCCGTTTGCAGAGGAAACGGGCGAGGACGACGACATTGTAGCAAGGCGTGTGGGTTTCACGCGCAGCCACTTTGGGCGGCGCGTGAGGCCTTGTTTCAAGGTGAGGTCAACATGACTTTGAATCCTCTCAGTGTAACAAACATTTTGACACTGGTTTCGAGGAAATCGGATATCGTTTCGGTAAAGTTCCGCGTATCTGAAGTTTTGTTATACATGTTAAATACGTATTTAAATTCCAGAAAAATTGGGGAAAATTATATGAGGTATTTTGAGATGTTAGTGACCCTCATTAATGATTTTGGACAGGAATTGTGATTTCTAGAATTTACGGAAAAACGTGCAGCTCGGAAACGGACCGTTTAGACGGTGTGTGTGAGTGGACTTTGTTTTCTAACCGTGATGCATGTATATATGATTTAAATGCTTTATTATATTATTTGATATGCTTTGGAATGATTGATGTTTCAATCCGGTGATTTCTCGATTTTATGGTTTATTATATTATATTTTGGCACGATTTTCGAGAAATTATGAAATTGATGTTTTGGGCGTAGGCCCGGGATTAAACATGATGCTTTGACTCGGGTTATGAGTCAGGAATTGAAAATGATATTTGGACTCGGATTATGAGTCAGGGATTGATTTCATGGATTTATGTGAAAGTGGCAACTCGGGTTTACGGTTGCACGAATTTGCGTGAAAATGAGATTTTGGGCTTGAAACCCAATGGAATTGTGATTTTGATTGGATTTGTATTTCCATGTGATTACATGATGATATTGAAGATTTTCAGATTTATAAATTAAATCGGGACTTTGGTTTTCCGGATTTGAGGAAACTATATTTTGGGGCTGAGACCCTGTGTTGATAAATCATTTGGTTTTCAATGCAACTGTTTTCACTGATTTTTATGATGATGATATGTTGTGGATATTAGGGCTTTCGGGGTGGAATATGTTTCTCCCGAAGTGCACCCTGGATATTAGGGCTTCCGGTTGGGAATGTGTTTCCCCAGAATGAACCCTGGAGATAACGCTCGCCTTTGGGATGGAAGTGTTTACCCCGAAGAGGTCACGTAGTACGGTCTGTTGTCGTGCAGCCGAGGGAGGCTCGACTCAGACCAGAGATGTGCTGGATTATATATAGATCGGTAAGTGATGTGTTCATGAGATCTGGATTGTCGGCTGGTGATGTGTTCACAGAGACGGATAGCCGGCTGGTGATGTGTTCACATAGACGGATTGCCGGCTGGTGATGTGTTCACAGCGGCGGATGCTCGGATTTTGAGCGGTCCTTGAGCCTATTGATTTGCACGCGTTGCAGGGATAAACCTGACTATATATATGAGATCGGATATGGAAATAATTCTTGTGGTTTTATGGAAAATGATTTTGAGGAAACCGTGGTTTTATGGAAAATGATTTTGAGGAAACCGTGGTTTTACAAAAAATGCTTTTGAGGAAACTGTGGTTTAAATATAAAATGATTTAAGGAAAGCATGAGTTTATTGAGATTTAAATTGATTTGATGAAAATGAGTTTCAAGGAAAATGTGGACATGGAATTTAGAAACATGTTGTTTGTGATCACGTACCGGTTTTTGGTCTTTGTGGCCAGGTGATGGTGTTCACATGTTTTGGCATGAGAGCCGGGATTTGATGTTTTATAACTTGAACTGATTTGGTGAACATGAGCTTTACGGACCTTGGGAAAATATGTTTAGATTTTATCGGTCCACTGTTCATACTTGAATGATTTCATACTATTACTCATGTATGCATGCACGTTTGTGAAAACTGGAGGGTAAGATTGTATTTTGGCAAATGTTTTTATAAGAGGTCATTTTTGTCCACTCACACCTTTTCTGTTTTAATAACCCTTCAGGTCGTGGCGCGTTGATCGAGGCTATTCGAGAGGTGGAGGTATGAGTGGGCATAGGTGCACTTATCCCTTGTTTGGCAAGTCATGGAGGGTAATTTCGTACCTTCTGTTGACTTGTCAGACGGGAGCAGGACCGGGCACGGTTATCTATGTCCCTCGGGGACGGGTCCTGTCAAATTGGTATCAGAACACTAGGTTGCTGAATTCTGTTGCCACGCCATACCTCCGAAACGTAAGCCTCGTGCGCGACCTGTTAGTGAGACTAGGGTATTAGGGTACTTGAGACCTCGTGATAGATCTCAAAATGAAATTGACCCTGGTTTGGGGGTCGGATGTTAATCAGTGTACACTGTGAATGTGAATTACTAACTGTTGAACCCGGATTTTTGTGGGTCCCATGAATGATTGAACCTAGAGGCTAGAAAGGTAGCAAAATTGGGTAGTTTGGACCCGGGATGAGATGATTCTCAGTAAATTCCTTAAGTGGAATGTGTGTTTTCAGAGTCTAGGGTGTGATGGGGTATCCCTTAGACTTTTTAAGTGGTATAAGATGTGGTTCACCAGCGGTAATTGCTAGGTGACCGGGTATGCCAAGGATGGCATGGATGATTGAGATAAGATTGGACTCAGGAGGAGTCTTGATTGGACTCAAAGTGAGTCAGGATTTTGGTTAGGACTCGAGACGAGTCATGGTAATGTATTAGGGCTTGGGAAGAGCCGGAAAGGTTGAACAGGATATGGTTTCTAGAACAACCGACCCATGTGATTGCGAAATGTTTGGCACCTGGGATGCCAAGGATTAGTGTAAAGTTAGACACTGATGAGGTATGGGTTTATGAATTGGTATTGTTTAACCCTGTGTCTTGAATTTCTAGATTTGGATGGGTCGTGTCAGTTTCACTTAGTGTTTAAAGGTTCGGGTAGAGACCCGTAGTACACAGAGATTGGGACTTAGAGGTAGTCCGGTTCAGTGGAACGCCAGTTGGGTCCACTGGGGGATTAAGTGATAAAGTTAATTGCACGGTGATGCTCTTGATTGTGGGTCGTCTTGTCACATCCTAAAGAAATGGCTATATAAACTTGAAAAGTGATAGAGGCACTGGTTGGAGTGCAATAGAGCAAAGATTGGCACATGGATTGACTGCTGATATGACAGGCGAAGGAAGAAGTTGGTAGGACCCATGCTGGACCATTGAGGCATGGTCGAAATTGGGACCATGTACCTGAGGATTGATAAATTCTGAGCGGGAGGCTTGAGTCGCCCCTAGAGTGATGACCTAGATGTTTATTACTTGTGGTCATGACATGTGTATTTGGTAGGTCCCAGGCTATTTACTCTTCTGTGTCTCGGAGTTATACATTTGGATGGATTTGGAAAGATCCGTGATTTGTTAAGGTACGGAAGTCGGAGAACCGACTGGAGTGACGGAAATGATAGATTTGATGGTTTCCATGTGGTCACCCTGGTGAGTATTGGCAAACTTGGTGATCTAGAAGGGAGTAGATCCATCTTATGTAAAGATACCGAGGATGACTGACGATACTAGCCTAGTGGCGGAATTGGGTATTCCTGGACTTGGATTGAGTTGGACGTAATCCTTGGGATGGATTGATTAATGACTCATGATACCTCTATCAGGTATGTCGATTTGGGAGTCGGACACTTGGGTATGTGACACCTACGAAGTCATAAGGACTGAAGGTGCAAGTACCGGACTTGATAAATACGAGTTCATTCACCCGAGTGTTGCCATGGGGAACTCAGTGTTGTTAAAGAGGAAAAAGGGATGATGGTCCGAGCTTACATGTCGATTCTTGGACAACTTAATAAGGTAACGGTACGGGATAAGTATCCCATATCACGAGCTAATGATTGTGGTTCGGTTGGAAAAGTGTGATTATTGGGCCTATGGAGAATGGCCAACATGATGATGACTATTGGCTATGAGTAAAAAAGGAAAAGCTAAGGTTTGAATTCGATATGACTAAGGTTAGTCGATGGTGATGCCTATGGATGGGTAAATTTTCAGGACCCGTCCCAAATATCACCTCGATACCCGGAACGAACCCTGCTCCCGTCTGACAATCACACTTAAAGTACTAAAATAACCTTAATACCACTATAAGCATAACTATCAGACGAAGGAGTAAATATATACACAACTTCCAGTCAGAGCATAGTTCTACAAAATGGGCACAAAATCCTACAATGCTGGTTTCGCAACGGAACAACGTCAAAAGCTCTATGCCTCGATATCTGCCTCAACGTTCACCCCAGCGCTATCACCACGACCTGGAGGGAAAATTTAAAATCAAAAGTGTGAGTGGACTAGAATGACTAAAAGTTTTAAAATCAGTTTATCATCAAATCATAGTTAAGGAAAAGTAATCACAATTGTTCCCTCCGTTTAAAAAAAACAGGCATGCCCGATTAAGTATTAGAAAATCATAACATGAAACATCATAAGAAACAGAAACACTATAAAGCGGATATAGAAATCATGGTATGTATATCAGAACCATAGCATCAACCATGGACAGCAAACCATCATTTCCGATCAAACCTGCTGGACCTATCCGAGTCTTTAAACTCAACCAGGCCTCAAATATAATGTCCGAGTCTTTAAACTCCCGAATCTTTAAACTCAAAAGGCCTACGGGGGTAACATCATAATGTCCGAGTCTTTAAACTCCCGAGTCTTTAAACTCAATCCGGGCCCGTCCCCCGTTAATCCATATCCGGGTCTTTAAACCCATATCCAGATCTAGAAAATCCAATCCAAATTCAAAGTAAAAACCAATTCAAAATCCATCGCCAAACTCGAATTCGAAATCCCCGGTCCGAAGCCCTTCTGGCGTTCAGAACCGACATTCCGAACCCAAATCCGGAAATCCATTATTATACCAAAAACCACAGGAAATCACCAATCATATTTCATAACCTATTTACCATCATCAGAAAACATTTATAGGTTAAAATCGCAAATCTGGCATCAAAATCCAAAAATCAGCTTTTCTCGAAAAACGTGCAAAATCCCGAAAGTGTCTCGAAAAACGTGCAAACACATCAACCACATATAATCATCATTAAGAAGCATAAAAACATAGTTCATATCATAAAACATCCATAAAACAGTTAGGCATGCTCGAGTTTACAGAAAGAGTCCACTCATAAATCAAGACGCGTCAATCGCGCTCCGTGCGCTCCTCGACCGTCTCGGGTGCCTCCCGTCCCGTCAAAATGCACCAAATAGGGTCACAAACACATTAAGGATACGAACCCTAATTTCCCCAATTTTTCGGGAATTTAATAATATTTTAATCCTAGACCCTAAACCGTCCGGATTCCCGAACAACCTTCTAACATCATCCGATTCACCCGAAAATCATACCAATGAACTCCTTAGGACATTTAGAACTAAAACCATGTTGGAAGCTTGGCCGGAATCCTTCCCACGCGCCTCCACGCGCCGCCCGAAGTGGCTGCGCGTGGGCCTCACGCGCCTGCTACAATGCTTCTCCTTCCTCGAGCCACCCGGTTCAACACAATTGAACCGGCGTGACCGGTTCTTCACCGTTCATCCACCTATCCAGCCCAAACCAATCCTACGCTCATCGTCCAGTCCCTAGCAACCTTCCCATGTCCCTACATCGAACCATCACGGCCTAAAACCCACCGTTCACGGCTTCGAAACAGACGGCCCGTGGCCCCTGTTTTGGCCGCCGGCCGCCCAGGTCCTCCCCCGGCACGGCACCACAACCACACGACTCCTGGGACCTCCAGGAGTCTCACCCTGACCTCCAAATCCCTCGACTCTTAGCCCAACTCCACGATTTTCGATTTGAAGTTCACGGGAAAAACAAGGGAAAAAGTCTAACCCTTCGATTCAGTCTTCGCCGTGAGCACCGCCGCGTACCACGGTGCTC
Source organism: Prinsepia uniflora (assembly GCA_032719365.1). Lineage (NCBI taxonomy): Eukaryota > Viridiplantae > Streptophyta > Magnoliopsida > Rosales > Rosaceae > Prinsepia > Prinsepia uniflora. Next base: position 11,003,595 of record CM064861.1, read on the forward strand.
GTTGGGTTCCCTGTAACCTCCTGAGCCTCATATTGGCTTGAATCGATCCACCACACGGCACAACCACCGCCACAGTCTCACGGCTTCCCTGTTTTCTCAGACTTCCGCCGTACCACCGTCGTCTCTCCGTGTACGGTTTCACCCCCAAATCACGATCAACACCTCACCCTCGTCTCACTAACACTTGCTCAATTCACTCTTCACTCACCCTTGCACTGAATCGATCAATCTCTCCCAGTTTCTTCTCCTCTGTTTTCTGGTTCTCAAAGCCCAAATGCACGATTTGAAAACGTGCAAAGTGTGGCCGTGCACACTTTAGTAACCCCTGGAACCATCCAGCCCCTTGCACGTGTCCATCATTCCTTGGTCAGCACAAAATATCCCTGCCACTTGCCTTTATCTGATTGGGCTGAGGGAAAAGACCAAAATGCCCCTCCTACACAAATTACCATTTTACCCTCACGCTTTCCAGACCCGTCAATATTTCGTCCGACGTCCAATGACAGTGTGTCGTCTGTCGTTGTACTCAGGACGTCGAGACCTATCTAACGGTCCTCGGTCTACGTGAAAATCACAAATCCTCCAAAAAGTCAACATTTTCTTCAATTAATCGAATTTACGGTAACGCCCTCAATCTTCCGAACGTCATAACTTTTTCTCCGATTGTCCGAATTGAACCTGCCGCTTGTCTATGGACTCGTGACGTCCTAAACTACGTCACGGTCAAGGGTCAACACTCATCCAACTGATAAATCAAACAGTCAACTTTTGACCTACTATTCACAAGGGCAAAATCGTCCTTTATATACAAAACTTTTACAAAATGTACGTTTTTACCCTTCCCGAAGGTACGGGTTGTTACATAAATGAACCGGTTATGTTTGTGAGTTGATGAGACATGTATTCTGGCCATAGTTGGATTGGTTATGATAACATGATGGATACATGTTGGTGTGCTTATATCTACGGATGGGCATGTGATGTGCTTGATGAATGTGTTGACTATCCTAAGAGAAAAATTAGTGGTGTTAGGTTTAGTCGACCAAAGTAGACTTGTGACAAAAGTGTTAGTAGTGGCCGGGGTTAGTGTGAATCCCGGGAGAAACAGACGTTCTTTCCTGTGGACACATTGATGTGTCATTATGAGAGTTGTGTTTTGGTGAGGTGTTTTTGGGCAGCATGGGACAAGGATTGCCGATGCAAGCTAAACCCTCAAGAGTTTTACTTTTCCCTACATGGTTTGGGATCGACCATATTGATCTATGGGTCGAGTATGCAGAGGTCATAGTTCTGGAAAGGACAATAGTGAAGGATGGTAAACAGAAAGGCCTATTGTGTGTGAAGGTGATAGTTAGGAGACTATGAGAATACGACCTTATAGTCGGGTCGGGTATTATGTCGGTACGGCTAGTAAGGTAGCTGATATACTAAGCTGAGAGTTAAAATTTTTGATAGCGTAAGGATAAGTGGAATCCTGTTAGTAATGGAACTCCATGAGATTGGAGTAATACATGATTTTTGATCATTTGGACTACTGGGGTCCAGCTGTAGGATCATGCTTGGTGTACGATTTGCAGTATCGTATGGATGATGATACTTGATACCTAGTGACGGTACATGGGATGTACCAGTGGTGTGTGGATGAACGTGTTGGTGATCGGCTTAGTTCCGATACCATTGGTTTTGGTTGTGAATGTGAACTGGATATTGAACACGATGCACTGGGCAGAGTGATTTTGATGATTTCAGTGATTGTTTGAGTAGGTGCTCTTAGCCATGGTTAGCTAGTGTAACTCTAGTGTTGAGTTGTGTGATCACTGCTAGGCTGGTGTTCAACGTGTTCCAGTTACACCGTCTTATTGAGGGATGACAGTATGCGTATACTCAGGATGAGTGAGTTGGTGGATAGTGCGACCACCAGTTGCTTTACGAGATGTTATCATGCCGTGACCTTACCAGCATCTTGGATCACTGAGGGGGTGACAGTTGTGGATACTGGGGTTGGTATTTGTCGCATGATTGAGCTTGCCCTGTGAGGGGAGATCATGTTGTTGATCTTACGCTACATTGAGGACGTTGTAGTACGATGTGATGTCGCTGATTGGTTGATGATTGGAGCTTTACAAGGGTGGTAAAGCTTGGTGGTGACAGTTTGGCTAGTAGTGTCAGCATGGACTGACAAGTGAAATTTGGTAACTCCCGATGGGAGCGGAGGTCAGGATATATTAGTGTTTGAAAGGAATCGTCAAGCTGAAGGAGCCAGCTTAATGATGACATTGTCAAGTTCAGGTGATCAATTTCACTCGAGGTGGTCGAGTGTAGTCAGTACGACGTGAGTCTGCGATGTGATGTCTGAGTGCAGACGAGTTTTTGTGTTGGTCAGTGAGTGTACAAGTGTACACGTGTTGTGAGGCCAATTTGTTTTTCCACGAGGTGGATGTGGAATAAGGATAGTTGGAATTTCGGGGACGAAATTCTTTAAGGGGGGAAGGTTGTAACGACCCGTTTCGAGTATCGGAATTAAATATTAATTAATTATGGTTTAGAATGACTAATCTGGGATTAGTTGAGTGAAATCGGACGAAATGTGCAAAATGACCGTTTTGCCCCTAGGCGAGGGCAAAATGTTGACTTTTAGTTCGGGCTGCAAACAGACTTTGACCGATGACTGTGACGTAGTTCGGGACGTCACGAGTTCATAGACAGGTGACACGTTAGATTCCGATATTCGAGGAAAACGTTATGACATTCGGAAGTTGAGGGGTATTTTGGTAATTTGATTGAAAATGGGCCAAATGTTGACTTTTGACCCGGGAAGTCCAATGGACGAGGACCAAGGACCGTTACGTAGGTCTTGTAGATACGAATCCAATGACATGCGGCATGCCGAAATTGGAGATTCGACGATGAAGTTATGGTCACAAGAACGGAATCGATTAACCGAAAAAACCGGGATTTCGATTAAAATATTATTTTATTATGAACAGTACCTGATGATTGAACACACCTGGATGAGTGACAAGTGTCACCTATCCCTTGATTTAGGGCCTAAAGTCTGATCCATGTTTTGGGGAAAACATGATCATTGTGTTTTATTATTATTAATTACACTTAATCATTTTAATCTCCATTAAACATCTTCTTTGTCTTCAAACCGTGAAGAATGAGAATCAGAAATTGAGAGAATTGGCTTCCTTCCTTAACCAGTTTTGAGGGGAATATTGAGAGTTTGGTGAGACTAATTCAGCTGGGTAAACACGAGTGACAGAGAGAAGTTGGAGAGTGAGAATCGAAAATTTGGAATTTTGGGGGGAAATTCGGATATTAAACTATGAGCCGTGATGATCAAAATTGAGTGCAATTTGAGTCTTCTGGGATTTCCACGATCAGTTTCATCGAAAGAACGAAGGGAATTGAGGCCCAATTGGCTCTGAATGGGCCTGGTAACAGTGAGCTTGTGTTCGAGCTTGAGTCGTGATCATTGAGTGATCAAACGACGAAATTGATGAAGGGAAACTGTTTCTCTTGGTCCATTAAAGCTTCTGGGTGGATCAATTGAAATAAATCGACTGACATTGATGGAGATTGGATGATGAACAGGGTTCGAATGTTCTTCGAAAGTTCAGCTTTGATTTGAAGGTTTGAGGTAAGGATGATTGTAATTAAGTTCATAGATCCCTAATTAAAACTAATTCGATGCTAATGGGCGTTTGAATTGTTGAAAACGGTGTCGAATTGACAGAGAACAGACCAGGTCGTCACGTGGGTTGCAGGATCCGTTTGCAGAGGAAACTGGCGAGGACGACGACACTGTAGCAAGGCGTGTGGGTTTCACGCGCAGCCACTTTGGGCGGCGCGTGAGGCCTTGTTTCAAGGTGAGGTCAACATGATTTTGAATCCTCTCAGTGTAACAAACATTTTGACACTAGTTTCGAGGAAATCGGATATCGTTTCGGTAAAGTTCCACGTATCCGAAGTTTTGTTATACATGTTAAATACGTATTTAAATTCCAGAAAAATTGGGGAAAATTATATGAGGTATTTTGAGATGTTAGTGACCCTCATTAATGATTTTGGACAGGAATTGTGATTTCTAAAATTTACGGAAAAACGTGCAGCTCGGAAACGGACCGTTTAGACGGTGTGTGTGAGTGGACTTTGTTTTCTAACCGTGATGCATGCATATATGATTTAAATGCTTTATTATATTATTGATATGCTTTGGCATGATTGATGTTTCAATCCGGTGATTTCTCGATTTTATGGATTATTATATTATATTTTGGCACGATTTTCGAGAAATTATGAAATTGATGTTTTGGGCGTAGGCCCGGGATTGAACATGATGTTTTGACTCGGGTTATGAGTCAGGAATTGAAAATGATATTTGGACTCGGATTATGAGTCAGGGATCGATTTCATGGATTTATGTGAAAGTGGCAACTCGGGTTTACGGTTGCACGAATTTGCGTGAAAATGAGATTTTGGGCTTGAAACCCAATGGAATTGTGATTTTGATTGGATTTGTATTTCCATGTGATTACATGATGATATTGATGATTTTCAGATTTATAAAGTAAATCGGGACTTTGGTTTTCCGGATTTGAGGAAACTATATTTTGGGGCTGAGACCCTGTGTTGATAAATCATTTGGTTTTCAATGCAACTGTTTTCACTAATTTTTATGATGTTGATATGTTGTGGATATTAGGGCTTTCGGGGTGGAATATGTTTCTCCCGAAGTGCACCCTGGATATTAGGGCTTCCGGTTGGGAATGTGTTTCCCCGGAATGAACCTTGGAGATAACGCTCGCCTTCGGGATGGAAGTGTTTACCCCGAAGAGGTCACGTAGCACGGTCTGTTGTCGTGCAGCCGAGGGAGGCTCGACTCAGACCAGAGATGTGCTGGATTATATATAGATCGGTAAGTGATGTGTTCACGAGATCTGGATTATCGGCTGGTGATGTGTTCACAGCGACGGATTGCCGGCTGGTGATGTGTTCACAGTGGCGGACGCTCGGATTTTGAGCGGTTCTTGAGCCTATTGATTTGCACGCGTTGCTGGGATAAACGTGACTATATATATGAGATCGGATATGAAAATAAGTCCCATGGTTTTATGGAAAATGATTTTGAGGAAATCGTGGTTTTATGGAAAATGATTTTGAGGAAACCGTGGTTTTACGAAAAATGCTTTTGAGGAAACCGTGGTTTAAATATAAAATGATTTAGGGAAAGCGTGAGTTTATTGAGATTTAAATTGATTTGATGAAAATGAGTTTCAAGGAAAATGTGGACATGGAATTTAGAAACATGTTGTTTGTGATCACGTACAGGTTTTGAGTACCGGTTTTTGGTCTTTGTGGCCAGGTGATGGTGTTCACATGTTTTGGTCTGAGAACCGGGATTTGATGTTTTATAACTTGAACTGATTTGGTGAACATGAGTTTTACGGACCTTGGGAAAATATGTTTAGATTGTATTAATACTATTACTCATGTTTTTCGATATGCATGCACGTTTGTGAAAACTGGAGGGTAAGATTGTATTTTGGCAAATGTTTTTATAAGAGGTCATTTTTGTCCACTCACACCTTTTCTGTTTTAATAACCTTTCAGGTCGTGGCGCGTTGATCGAGGCTATTCGAGAGGTGGAGGTATGAGTGGGCACAGGTGCACTTATCCCTTGTTTGGCAAGTCTTGGAGGGTAATTTCATACCTTCTGTTGACTTGTCAGACGGGAGTAGGACCGGTCACGGTTATCTATGTCCCTCGGGGACGGGTCATGTCACTAGTAATAGTTTCTTCCCGAAACTTTCAACATCAAAATTGAGTTTGTTGAGATGTGTCATTCTCTACAAGGAGTAGATATTAATGTTTAGTTCTTTGGAAAAACTCATCAATAAGAAACCGATTAAAATTGTAAGTGAATTTATGAAGGAAATTTCGGGTTCCTATTTTCTTAAAAATTATCTGAATTTCTATTTTATTTATGAATTTTTTTTATTTATTTAACTACATACATTCCTTAAATAAATAATCTAAGAAATTTTCAAACATGTAACAAATGTAAATAAATACGAAATAACATATACGAATAATAATATGGCATTATAAAATGGAATAAACATGTAAAAACTACTGGTTTTAGCATGTACGGTGAATTTATGAAGGAAATTTTGGGTTCTTATTTTCTTAAAAATTACCGGAATTTCTAGTTTATTTATGAATTTTTGGTTCATTTAACTATTTACATTTCCTAAATAAATAATCTAAGAAATTTGTAAACCATGTAAATAAACACTACATGATATATACAAATAATTTAAATTAATGTTTTTGACATTATATGGTTTGATATGTTCAAACAAATGCTTCTGGCATTGAAAATTTAAGCAAATGATGTGATGTTTCAAGCGTTGAGGTTCATTCTTCAAGACCTGAAGGGTATAAATTGTAATGGATGCACTGACTTAGGTTTGGATTGTGTTTAAGTATGTGTATGTTTTGTTTTTTAAGTTAGCATTTGAAGTTTTGTTTGAGAACTACCACTCACCCAAGAGCCATACAACAAGAGAGGAACCAGAAACAGCCACAGAGAGAGGGAAAGGAGAAATGAGAGGAAAGACGGAGAGGAAGGAAGAAGGAGGAAAAACCGTGATTCTGGAAAAACTGAAAAACTTGCACCCGTGAGCTCTAGGAAAGTTGAGGTGTAACGACCCGTCTCGAATATCGGGATTAATTATTAATTAATTATGGTTTAGAATGACTAATCTGGGATTAGTTGAGTGAGATAGGACGAAATGTGCAAAATGACCGTTTTGCCCCCGGAATGGGTAAAATGTTGACTTTTGGATCGGGCGGTCAAACGGGCTTTGACCGATGACCGTGACGTAGTTCAAGACGTCACGAGTTCATAGACAGGTGACACGCTCGATTCCGACATTCGAGGAAGAAGTTATGACGTTCGGAAGTCGAGGGGTATTTTGGGGAAACTTCCAACATGACTTTTAATCTATTCGATGTAACGAACAATTTGCGACTGGTTTCGTGTCGATCGGACACTGTTTCGATATTGTTCAGGACGTCCGAAGGTTTTGAATCGAGTTTAAAAATAGTTAAAAATTTGAAAAAATTACGGGACTTTAATAGGAGGTTAATGAAGAGGTTAGTGACCCTCTAATGTGATTTGGACAGGTTTGGAAGTCCCGATGATAGTGGTATGGCCCGGGAAGGCCTATGGCACGCGTATCGAGGCATATCGTTGGACAGTCTATCAGTGGACTTTGGTTTTATAAATACTATGCATGCTTAAATGTGTTATATGTTTCCTATACGTGATTTCCATAATGGTGTTTGTGATTATTGATTTCGGTATGTTGCACATATTTCGAGATGTTTTTCGTATTTCACGTTTATCGAGGCTAACGATTTTATTGTGGTTTTACATGCTTGTGGTTTCATGCATAATGTGAAATGATTTTGAAATTGGAAAGATGAACTCGGGCTTGAGGCCCAATTGTTTTGGAAACCTCGGACATGGAGTCCATTTGAGTTACGTAATCGGGCCGGGGGCCCAGTTGCTTTATGAAATCGGGCCAGGGGCCCAGTTGATTTACGAAATCGGGCCAGGGGCCCAGTTGATTTGCAAATTCGGGTCGTGGGCCAATGGTTTTCAGAATCGAGTATGAGGCCCAGTTGGGTCATAAATGTGATTTCGGGTCTGGGACCCTATGTTTTATCAATGTGATTTCGGGTCGGGGACCCTAAATGGAATTGAGATATTTTATGGAGATTTCGGGCAGGGCCCATTGAAATGTTGCGAAATGATTTGATAAAACTGTTTTCCATATACCATCTTGATACGAGGATATGTGATGGTCTCCTCCAAGTGTCTGGGACACTGGGGAAGTCACGGTACATTTCCTGCGAGGGGTCATTGTACGGAGCTACCGAACCGTATAGTGACTCAGGAGCAGGATTGCTATATTAGACGTCTGGGACGTCAGACATCTGGGATGTCAGAGATATTGACCCGGAGAGACCCCTGGCAGCACGCGTTGCTTATTATACTGTGAGATATGACGTCTGGGACGTCAAGCATCTGGGACGCTAGGCATCTGAAATGCCGGAGATGGTAATGTGGTAAATATGAAATATTGTATCTCTGAAATGGTTTTTCGGTTGGATTTATGTTTATGGATTTGGGCGGTGGCCCACTTGGTTTTGTTTGAGTAAATGTTTTGGTTACTGGTTTTCGATGCATGGATACGTTTTAATGAAGGGCATAAATGTCTTTATGAATGTGTTTATGAACTTGTTCATTTTCGTCCACTCACAGCTTTTATTGGTTTTAATGCCCTTTAGGCTGATCACGGATGTGACTGCAGCAGATACTAGGACATCGCACGCCTCCTTCATCGATCCTTGCGCACTCTGGAAGCCCCGTTTGGGCAGTGGCATCAGGTTATCCCTTGTCTGACACTTCGTGTCAGACGGGAGCATGGCACATTCCACGGTAATCCCGGGGGGATTGGGATGGGTCGTGTCGAAGTGGTATCAGAGCAGGTTTGCTCTTTTGTGCGCACAGGTCGAGGGTGTGATGTCTCTTTGGACTGCAGTTCGTTATCAACCTGATAGATAGTTTTTGGGTTTGAATAGTGGATAGAGTATGATTGGCCCGATACGCCGTGAGTTAAAGTGATTCGACCCAAGTGGGGTTGTTTGTGATGAACTGGTATTGTGGGATCGTCGGTTCGGTCATGTGATATTAGATTGTTGTGCTGCTAGGTGCAGCTGGGTTCGAGGAACCTCAGTTGAGTAATGGTCTAAAATGGGAACCCTAGCGGTGATTGCTAGTGTGAGGGATGTTGGTACATCGGAGTTAGCCGATGACCTTAGTGGTGGAACCCACGTTGGGTTGATGGTAGGATTGGATTTGATGTCTATACGATGTCAGGACTGCGGGGTCGGTTAAGTTGTGGATTACATTGCAGAGAGCAGTTGGGTTCGGAGGAACCATAGGGTGTGATTGTGGAACCCTAGTATATGATGGATTAAAAAGGGTGAACCTTAGTTGTGACTAGTGGATGAGAACTTATGCTGCGACGAGCGGCTGAGGTCATGAATGACCATGTGGATGACTCTGGTGAGTCTAATCAGAACTATGGGAATTTTATCCACGAGTACGGCTATGGGATAAGATATGGAATCCTGAGTTGGATCGAATAGTAGTGTGTTGTGTGGAGACGGATCTCGACAGCGATGTCTGTTGGTCGACAGTCGTGCGGAGATGACTGGCTAACGCGGGTAGTTGGTGTGGTTGTAGTAGTTGAGAATCAGGGGACGTTCAGGGAACGTTCATTATTGTAACGACCTGTCCCAGGAATCAGGATTAGCTTAGTGATTAGTGACAGATTAGTATGTTAATCGGTGCTTAGTTGGCTACTTTTGGACAATTAGCGCAGAATGACGATTTTGCCCCTATAATGGGCAAAATGTTGACTTTTAGTTCGGACGGTCAATTGAGCATTGGCCAATGACCGTAACATAGTTCTGGACGTCACAAGTCCGTAGACAGGTGGCATGCCCGATTCCGACATCCGAGGTGGAAGTTATGATGTTCGGAAGGTTGAGGGCACTTTTGTAATTTGGTTAAAAGAGGGGAAAATGTTGACTTTTTGTTTGACCATTAATTTTCACGTAAATCGAGGACTATTAGATAGGTCTCGACGTCTTGAGTACAACGACAGGCAGCACGCTGTACTCGGACGTCGGACGATTAAGTTGTGATTCTAGGAAGTTGGAGGGTAAAATGGTAATTTGGACCATGTAGGGGCATTTTAGTCTTTTTGCACCTGGGCCAATCAGAAAAGGCCATTTGGGGAAGTGGGATTGGATATTTTTGGCTATGTACATAGGATGATGGACACGTGGTGGACTCCTAGAGGGTTCTAGTTGTTGTGTGTGTGTTTACGGTCACATATTATACGGCTGGTAATTGTTCACACGTTCACAGAGAAAAAGGAAAACAGAGAGACTGAGACCGTGAGAACTATCGATCGATTTCCAGTGTTTGAAGGCTTTGGGTTTGAGTGAGTGATCAAATAAGTTTGAAGGTTTTGTTGAGCGTGATTGAGAGAGTTTGGAGGGTCGAGTGACGATGTAAGGGAGGAGAAGCCCGAGAACAGAACAGGGGACACCGTGCACGGCTGTGCACCCCAGTCGATCAAACCCTCGAAATTGGACGAGTGGTGGTGTTCAGCAACCTGTGAGGAGCCTTGCAGACTCAGTGGAGCACGGCGGAGCTCACGGTGGCGGTCAGAGAGCAGGTAAATTTCTTGGCCACTCTATTTTCGTTGTTTTCCAGTTTTGACTTAAAACGAGAGTCGTGAAGTTTGGAGAGGTGTCGAAGCTTTCTAGTTATTCAATTAGGTCTAGGAAGGTGTGAGGAACCTCAGGGATTGAACTAGAGCCCTGTGGTGGCCACTGGTGGCCGGAGACAGAACCTTGATTTTTCTGGGTTTCTTTCGAGCTTTGGACGGTAGGATTTTGTACTGTTTGTCACGATTTAGTTAGTGGAATCGATTACCCAGACAAGGACGAAGCTTTTGGGATTGGTTGGACTGAAAACGGATGGAAAACGGAGAAGAACCGCCCTCGCCGGTTCAGACCGGTCGACGGCTGAGGAAGACGATGAACAGTGGTTACTGCAGCGGCGCGTGAGGGCGCGTGGGGCAAGATTTGGGGAAGTGTCCAACATGGTTTTTACTCTAATCGATGTAACGAACATTTTAGGACAAGTTTCGAGTCGATCGGACATCATCTAGGGTTAGTTTTGAGTGTTCGAAGGTTTTAGGGCTCGGTTAAAAATAGTTAACAATACGGGGAAATTTTGGGGCTTTAGTATGACCTTTGTGAAGTAGTTAGTGACCTTGTTATGGGATTTGGGCAGGTTCGGGAAAGCCGAGGATAGCGGAATGGCAGAGAACGGTGTAAGTGCACGCGTATCGAGGCGACGTTGGAATGGTCTGTGAGTGGACTTTGTTTTCTTACTCTTAATGCATGCATATATGTTTTATATGTTTTCTATACATGATTCTATGATTTGATTTATGATCTTGATGGTTTATGGTTTTGTACGTTTTTCGAGGTAATTACGGAATTTCACATTTTACGAAATTTTGATGGATGTTGTGAGTTAAACCTGGTTTAACTGATTTGATGTCGGGATTTAAAATATGATTTAATATCAATTATTTAAAAAGGCTTTCAGAAAAGTGTTTTCGGGCTTGAAGCCCCGTTCAAAAAGTGGTTTTGAGAAACGTGATTTCAGATTTTTGAATCGGATTTCCAGATGACGATTCGAAATTCGATTTGGGACTTAAAAATGGATTCTATGTTTGGGTTCGGAATGGTTATTCCGGATGCCAGCTTACGGAATGATGGTTGCAGACTCGGATCTGGAAAGGAGATGGATATGGGTTCTGGGTTTGGATTCGGGATCCTGATGAGGTTTCAGATTCGGAAATGGAAAATGGTTTTCAAACGGTTTTGGATTTGATTGGCTAAATCTAGTTATTGGGTTTAAAGACCCGGATATGATTATGACGGGGGCGGGCCCGGATTGGGGTTAAAGACCCGGATTGAATTTAAAGACTCGGGAGTTTAAAGACTCGGATATTATGATTTTTCTCCCGTAGGCCTGTTGAGTTTAAAGACTCGGGAGTTTAAAGACTCGGATTATATTGAGGCATGGATTGAGTTTAAAGACTCGGATAGATCCAGCAGGTTCGATGAATGGAAATGTGGTATGGTTTTCATAAAGGTTTTCCGATGTTTTGGGCTATGCCCGGATGAAATGGTTTTCGATGGTTTTGGACTGAGGCTCGGGATTTGAGAAAAGGAAACTGTGTTCGGTTTTTCTTACATGGTTTGCTTAACCGGAGTATTGAATGGTTTTTATTACATGAATTTGATATGCATGCATTGGTTTTTGAAACAGAGGGTATAAATGTACTTGTTTTATTGAACTGTTTTTAAACTTATTCTTTATTTTTGTCCACTCACAGTCTTTTCGTGTTTTTGATACCCTCCAGGTTGTTGCGGCACGGGCTGTTGGTCAAGATTCCCTTGTCCGACTTACGTGTCACATGTAAGTTGGACGCCAGTTGAACCTTCGTATCATGTGTAAGTTGGACGGGATAGGGATTTAGCCCTTAATCCCGGGGGATTAGGGGTGGGTTTTGTCAATTATCCTAACGTGGATTGTCAGAATGGTGGTACTCATAGTTTTGAGGTACGGGATCGTCGCTCGGTATGAGCGGAGTTCCAGGGTTGTCAGATTTTCACACTGTGTGCTAGTGTGGATGTTTGTGTGCTGGTGCTGATGCTTGTATGGATGCCTTTGTGCTGATACAAGTGTTGATGATAGTGCATTGGTGTTGGTACTAGCGCTGGTGCTAGTGGTTGAGTGATTGACTGGATGGGATCCAGCGGAGATTGTGATGTGTTGGGATAAGTCCCAACAATGATGAGATGACAAGTGATGAGTGGACAAAAAGGTATGATTGAGACATGAGGAATCTTGGGATGACGTCCCCTACGTCATGAGAATTAGTGGATTTGGGGAGTTGTTGTCGACTCCGAGATTGGTGTGATTGTATGTTTCTAATATCCCAAGAAAGTACAAGGAAATTACTAAAATTGGAAAACGAGGAAATTCATTGGTGGTATAGATGTGGGGATTTGTAATTGTGAACAACTTGGAAAACCGAGTGTTGAACCTGTAAAGGTTGGGATATGAGAAGGAGATAATAACGAATGACATCCTTCCGGATGTACGTAAATGGTTATTAACGGACTTGAGGTAATGGATTGATTACGAACACGTGGTTGTCCAAGTGAGTTGAGGATGTGGGAAGTCCAGTGGTTGGACTTGACATCTCGTTGGGAGCATGTCTGTTTCCAACGTGGTTGGAACTTCAGATTCGAGGAGAGTTGTGATTCAGGAGACGAGAGGAGTGCTCATTTCCGCATTGGTGATAGGTATTCTGAAGTCATTGGGGGTGACTTCTTAATTCCTGCCCGTGGCAGACGTTGATTATTATTACCAGTACGTTGAGCGTGTATTGGTTGGTGGACCCATAATTGGCTTTGGGTCATTGGACACAAGGAGTTGTGTTTAATTCTGGATTTGGGTAGTGAAAAGCGAGGTCATCTTTCCACCAAGGGAAATTTGACGAAGGATTCAAAGAGGGTGTAAGACCCTACGATCAGATTTCAGGTGGATTGCTAGCTATGTGAGCATATGTGGATCCTAGGTGGATCTGGATTGTGATGTTGTGGACATTGGGCATGGTGACGATCAAGGATCGTGATGTTACCGGTTGGGTGACGTGGTGATGGATTTGAATTGTGATCTTGTTGATCAGGTTAAGTAAAGAGCTTATTGCCTTGTCTTAAATATTTGGATATGGGAATGGTTGGATTGAACTTCTTTTCGAAGTTAATCCGGTTTGAGACGGTACTCGAGCATGTTGGAATATTTATGAATTAACTTGAGGATCTGACTTGTGAATGAGTGAATATCCAACAGGGTCGAATTGGTTAGTCTTGGATATACGAATGATGAGATTGGCTTCTTTTCGAAGTCCATCGAATGTGGTACGGAAATCGTTTGAGCAAGTATCCGATAGATTCAGAGTCGGTACGTCTCGGTAGACGTGAGCTTGGATTGGTACATTTTGGATGACGTATTTGGAAGTAGATGTTGGATTGCTGGTCGGGTGACCCTGGGACTCAAAATGGATGATGAGTTGGAATGATCAATTTGTCTAGTACGAGATTGGACAGAGAAACCCCAGTATCAAACTATGATTGACTGTTAACCATGTAGTGGACAGGTGGGAAGATGAATGTACGTACTTTTTACGTTGTACGAGGATCGATATTGGATAGACTGAGTGATGCCTAGTGACGGTACGTGGGATGTACCAGTGGTGTGTGGTTGAACGTGTTGCTAATCGGCGTAGTTCCGATATCATTGGATTGGTTGTGAATGTGGACTGGACATTGAATACCATGCACTGAGCAGAGTAATCTTATTGGGTTCAGTGATGTGTGGTTGAGATGTGTGATCACTGCTGGGCTGGTGTTCAATGTGTTTCAGTTACACCACCTGATTGAGTGAGTTGTTGGTATACGTATACTCAGGATGAGAGAGTTGGTGGTTAGTGTGAGCACAAGTTGCTTTGTGTGATGTTATCACGCCGTGACTTTACCAGCGTATTGGATCGCTGAGGGAGTTGACAGTTGTAGACGTTGAGATTGGTATTTGTCGCAGGATTGAGCTTGCCCTGCGAGGTGAGATCATGTTGTTGGTCTTACACTACATTGGGGTAGTTATAGTACAAGGTGATGTCACTGATTGGTTGATGATTAGAGCTTTACTAGGGTGGTAGAGCTTAGTGGTGACAAGTGGGCTGGTGGTGTCAGTGTGGACTGACAAGTGAGATTTGGTGACTCCAAATGGGAGCGGAGGTCAGGGTATATTAGTGATTGAAAGGAACCGTCAAGCTGAAGGAGTCAGCTTAATGGTGAAATTGTCAAGCGATTTTAACGCGGATCAGGTGATCAATTTCACTCGAGGTGGTCGAGTGTAGTCGGTACGACGTGAGACTGTGCTGGGACGTCAGAGTGCAGATGAGCTTTGTGTTGGTTAGTGGGTGTACAAGTGTACACGTGTTGTGAGACCAAATTTGTTTTCCACGAGGTGGATGTGGAATAAGGATAGTTGGAATTTCGAGGACGAAATTATTTAAGGGGGGAAGATTGTAACGACCCGTCCCGAATATCGGGATTAATTATTAATTAATTATGGTTTAGAATGACTAATCTGGGATTAGTTGAGTGAGATCGGACGAAATGTGCAAAATGACCGTTTTTCCCCTGGAATGGGTAAAATGTTGACTTTTTGATCGGGCAGTCAAACGGACTTTGACCGATGACCGTGATATAGTTCAGGACGTCACGAGTTCATAGACAGGTGGCACGTTCGATTCCAACATTTGAGGAAGAAGTTATTACGTTCGGAAGTCGAGGGGTATTTTGGGGAAACTTCCAACATGACTTTTAATCTATTCGATGTAAAGAACATTTTGCGACTGGTTTCGTGTCGATCGGACACCGTTTCGATAATGTTCGGGACGTCCGAAGATTTTGAATCGAGTTTAAAAATATTTAAAAATCGGAAAAATTACGGGACTTTAATAGGAGGTTAATAAAGAGGTTAGTGACCCTCTAATGTGATTTGGACAGGTTTGGAAGTCCCGGTGATAGTGGTATGGCTCGGGAAGACCAATAGCACGCGTATCGAGGCGCATCGTTGGACGGTCTGTGAGTGGACTTTGGTTTTATAAATACTATGCATGCCTAAATGTGTTATATGTTTCATATACGTGATTTCGATAATGGTGATTGTGATTATTAATTTCGGGTATGTTGCACGTATTTCGAGATGTTTTCTGTATTGCACGTTTATCGAGGCTAACGGTTTTATTGTGGTTTTACGTGCTTGTGATTTCATGCATAATGTGAAATGGTTTTGAAATTGGAAAGATGAACTCGGGCTTGAGGCCCAATTATTTTGGAAACCTCGGACTTGGAGTCCATTTGAGTTACGTAATCGGGCTGGGGGCCTAGTTGCTTTATGAAATCGGGTCAGGGGCCCAGTTGATTTACGAAATCGGGCTAGGGGCCTAGTTGATTTCCAAATTCGGGTCGTGGGCCCAGTGGTTTGCAGAATCGGGCATGAGGCCCAGTTAGGTTATAAATGTGATTTCGAGTCTGGGACCATAAATAGAATTGTGATGTTTTATGGAGATTTCGAGTTGGGCCCATTGAAATGTTGCGAAATGATTTGATAAAACTGTTTTCCATATACCATCTTGATACGAGGATATGTGATGGTCTCCTCCAAGTGTCTGGGACACTGGGGAAGTCATGGTGCATTGCCTGCGAGGGGTCATTGTACGGAGCTACCGGACCGTATAGTGACTCAGGAGCAAGATTACTATGATTAGACGTCTGGGACGTCAGACATCTGGGATGTCAGAGATATTAACCGGGGGAGACCCCGGGCAGCACGCGTTGCTTATAATACCGTGAGATATGACGTGTGGGACGTCAAGCGTCTGGGACGCTAGGCATCTGGGATTCCGGAGATGGTAATGTGGTAAATATGAACTATTGGATCTATGAAATGGTTTTTCGGTTGGATTTATGTTTATGGATTTGGGCGGTGGCCCACTTGGTTTTGTATTTACGGATTTAGTATCCTACAGTTTTGGGCTGAGTTCCCACACTTGTTTTGAGTTACGGTTTTGGGCTAAGGCCCTAATGGCTTGTTTGAGTAAATGTTTTGGTTACTGGTTTTCGATGCATGCATACATTTTAATGAAGGGCATAAATGTCTTTATGAATGTGTTTATAAACTTGTTCATTTTCGTCCAAGCACAGCTTTTATTGGTTTTAATGTCTTTTAGGTTGATCACGGATGCGACTGTAGCAGAGACTGGGACATCGCACGCCTCCTCCATCGATCCTTGCGCACTCTCTGGAAGCCTCGTTTGGGTAGTGGCATCAGGTTATCTCTTGTCTGACGGGAGCATGGCACATTCCACGGTAATCCCGAGGGGATTGGGATGGGTCGTGTCATGAGGTATATAAACTTCGAAAAAGAAGCCCTACTAGTTTATTCAAGGTCCGAAGATCCCAAAACATCAAGAAAAAGAGAGTTAAGTATGCAGGCCAGGAAACATCAGACAAAATTTTGGCCAAAACTTGGAACTCGGGTTAGAGATTAAGGTATGTTTTTTGCATTTTTTAGGCCATAGAACTTCCCTAGGTCCAATTAGATGATGATAGGTGGTTGAAAGGATAATGGTTAAAAAATGGTGGATTTCGAGTTGGGTCAGGCTGTAAGGTCGGGTTCTGCGCTCAAGCCCATGGGTTAACTCGACTAGAGGTTAATCGTGAAGGCGCATGGCACATAAGGCCCACCTATAGGGATATTCTGGTGGCGCGTGAGGGCATATGCCACTATGCCTTGAGATGCGATTAACAGGTTTTTCGATGTTTGCGATATTCCAGACATTTTGGCTTCGAGTCGATCAAACATCGTCTCAGAGTAGTTTTGGATGTCTGAAGCGTGTGTTTAGATTTTAAAAATTCGTATTTAAATCCAGGGATTTAGGGATTGTATTGCGAGAGTAAATGAAACTTTTGTAAACTGAGATTATGATTTTTAATAGGCGACACAACCTCCGGAGCTGGAGAAGAACGTTCGGTTCAAGATTAAACTGCGAAGAAAGACTGTGAGCACTGTTTTATTTTAAATAAATTATTATGCATGTATATTCAAATATGTTAATTGCTTTATTATATGATTTATGCTGCGATGGTTTGGTTATGATTTTGAAATAATTATTTGATGATTTTTCTGGAATTATTAACTGATTTTGAATACGTGTTTTATGGTATTTTGTATAAACTGTGTTTGGGGCTCACTCTCGAGTTTTGAAATGTTTGATTTGGTTTAAGTCAATGACATGTACTTATGTGTGTATTTCTTGATATTGTGAACTGTTTATTCACAGGTTACCATCCTCTAACATTTGTTTAGCTCTTAGACGTCTAGAGCATTGCTCTGTATTTCTGAGACTAATGACTTGATTGTGACTCAAACGTCAAGAGCTCGGCTCCGTTTTCCCGAGTCTTAACTTGGACGTCAAGAGCTCAGCTCTGTTTTCCTGAGTGGTTTTCCTACCAGTAGTGCGGTTTGATCATGATAATTGATATTGTGGATTGGTTGGTTGTGAGTGATTATTGCGGTTTGAGTGTTGATATATTTTCGTATTTATTTGATTTACGGATATTAATTTATTTATATATATTTACTTGTAACGACCCGTCCCTAATTCCAGGATTTGATTAGTGACTAATCAAGATTAGTGAGGTTAATCGGTGATTAGTTGGGCGAAATCGGATGAACGATGCAAAATGACCGTTTTGCCCTTGGGCATGCGCAAAATGTTGACTTTTCATTCAGGCAGTAAATTGGACTTTGACCGATGACCATGATGTAGTTCGGGACGTCACGAGTTCATAGACAGGTGGCACGTTCAATTCCAACATTCGAGGAAGAAGTTAGGACGTTCGGAAGTTTAAGGGTATTTTGGTAATTTTGGTTAAAATGTGTAAAATGTTGACTTTTTGACTGGGAGGTCCGATGGCCGAGGGCCGAAGACCGTTACGTAGATCGGGACGATACGAATCCGTAGATAGGCGGAATGTCGAAATCGAACTTCGAACGGGAAAGTTATAGGTCACGGAAGTTCGGTTTCATTATGCACGTACTTCGAGGCGATGATTATTTGGAAGTATCTGATTGGGTAGATATTTTAGTGGGACCTATGGATGAGTGGCAAGTGTCACTCATCCCATTGGTCAATTCCCCTAATTTGTGGATCTAGTTAATTAAATAATAATATCCATATTATTTTATAATTTCCATTTATCTCATCTCTAATCGTAACCATCCATTCCATCCCTCAATCAATCATCACCGTCCATCTCATCTCTCCCCATCTGATCAAACTTCATCATCTCTCTGTTATCTCACAACCCGAAACCCCATTTTCTTTCCCTCCATACAAACACACATATCACCACCTCCATCATCCATCATATGTGTGTGTTACATTGAGTGTGACTAAGGGAGTGTAAGGGGCTGAGAGTGGCAAGGAACAGCGGGCCACGACGGTGGTCCACGGTGGAGGAACGGTGAACCCGCGAGGTAGGTTGGGTTCAAATTAGGGTTTTTGGATTTAAAGTTTTTGGATCGATTCTAACGTACGGGTTGGCTTTAGGGTGAGCTAAGGAGGATTTCTGGATTGTTTTCGAAGGCTTGGACGGCCGGAGGCCACGACAAAAGGAGGTTGCAGCCGCCGTCACCATAGCCGTACCTGGAGGTATGGATTTCACGGGTTCTCTTGTGTTTTTAAATGTTAAAATGATAGGAAATGATGTTAGGAACATATAGGAATTAAAAAGGAAGGAAAGGGACTGAAAATGGACCAGATATGGCCTTGAACCGGTCCAGACCGGTTCGGCCGGTTCAAGTTGCAAAAAATCAGTTCAGCGATTGGAGAAGATGACACTGTAGCACCGCGCGTGAGGCCCACGCGCAGTGGCTTCTCGGGGTGCGTGAGGGCGCGTGGCCCACAATTTGGGAATGTCTTCAACATGTGAAATCTTCTATTCGATGTAACGAACATTTTGGGACTGGTTACGTGTCGATCGGACACCGTCTCCATAATGTTCGGGGCATCGGAAGGTTAAGGTTCGAGATTTAAAATAGTTAAAAATTTGGGACTGTCAAGTGGTGACAGTTTGTCATATGTTTCATCGTGGATCGATGAGTGAGTTGGTGACTCCCAGTGGGAGCAGATAGTAGGATAAATTTGGAAGTAAGAATGGAAACCTTCGAGTTGTTGTGTCAACAAAATGGTAGATTTTACAAGTGGTGACAATTCGGAACGTATGGCTACTGTCATTCGACGTGGTAGAATGTAATAGATACGACATGAGTGTTATTGGTACATCTGGTTGCGGACAAGTTTTGTGTTGGCTATTGGGTGTACTAGTGTACACATGAGATAAGATTGGATTTGTTTCCCACGAGGTGGATATAGAACCAGGATAGTTGGAATTTCGAGAACGCAACTAAATTAAGGAGGGATGAACAGTTGGAATTTCGAGGACGAAATTAATTAAGGAGGGAAGGTTGTAACGACCAGTCCCGAATTCCAGGATTTGATTAGTGACTAATCAGGATTAGTGAGGTTAATCGGTGATTAGTTGGGCGAAATCAGACGAACGATGCAAAATGACCGTTTTGCCCCTAGGCATGGGCAAAACTTTGACTTTTCATTCAGGCGGTCAATTGAACTTTGACCGATGACGGTGACGTAGTTCGGGACGTCACGAGTTCATAGACAAGTAGCACATTCAATTTCGACAATCGAGGAAGAAGTTAGGAAGTTCGGAAGTTTAAGGGCATTTTGGAAATTTTGGTTAAAAGGGGAAAAATGTTGCCTTTTTGACCGGGAGGTCCGATGGCCGAGGGCCGAAGATCGTTAGATAGATCAGGACGATACGAATCCGTAGACAGGCGGCATGTCGAAATCGAACTTCGAACGGGAAAGTTATAGGTCACGGAAGTTTGGTTTCACTATACACGTACTTCGAGGCGATGATGATTTGGTAGTATCTAATTGGGCAGATATTTTAGTGGGACCTATGGATGAGTGACAAGTGTCACTCATCCCACCAGTCAATTCCCCTAATTTGTGGATCTAGTTAATTAAATAATAATATCCTTATTATTTTATAATTTCCATTTATCTCATCTCTAATCCTAGCCATCCATTCCATCCCTCAATCAATCATCACCGTCCATCTCATCTCTCCCCATCTGATCAAACTCCATCATCTCTCTGTTATCTCACAACCCAAAACCCCATTTTCTTTCCCTCCATACAAACACATATATCACCACCTCCATCATCCATCATGTGTGTGTGTGTTACCTTGAGTGTGACTGAGGGAGTGTGAGGGGCTGAGAGTGGCAAGGAACGGCGGGCCACGACGGCGGTCCACGGTGGAGGAACGGTGAACCCGCGAGGTAGGTTGGGTTCAAATTCGGGTTTTTGGATTTAAAGATTTTGGACCAATTCTAACGTACGGGTTGGCTTTAGGGTGAGCTAAGGAGGATTTCTGGATTGTTTTCGAAGGCTTGGACGGCCGGAGGCCACAGCAGAAGGAGGTTGCAGCCGCCGTCACTATAGCCGTACCTGGAGGTATGATTTTCACGGGTTCTCTTGTGTTTTAAAATGTTAAAATGATAGGAAATGATGTTAGGAACATATAGGAATTAAAAAGGAAGGAAAGGGACTGAAAATGGACCAGATATGGCCTTGAATCGGTCCAGACCGGTTCGGCTGGTTCAAGTTGCAGAAAACCGGCTCAGCGATTGGAGAAGATGACATTGTAGCACCGCGCGTGAGGCCCACGTGCAGTGGCTTCTCGGGGTGCGTGAGGGCGCATGGCCCACAATTTGGAAATGTCTTCAACATATAAAATCTTCTATTCGATGTAACGAACATTTTGGGACTGGTTTCGTGTCGATCGGACACAGTCTCGATAATGTTCGGGACATCGGAAGGTTAAGGTTTGAGATTTAAAATAGTTAAAAATTTGGGAAAATTACGGGACATCTGACGGTCTGTGAGTGGATTTTGGTTTTATAAATGCTATGCATGCATAACTGTTTTATATGCTTTATATACGTGATTTCTATGATGATGATTTTGGTTATTGATTTTACGTATGTTACACATATTTCGAGATGTTTTCCGTATTACACGTATATCAAGGTGGACGGTTTTATTGTGGTTTTATGTGCTTGTGGTTTCATGAATGATATTATTAAATGGCTTTGAAATTGGAAAGATGAACTCGGGCATGATGCCCAATTGTTTTGGAAACCTCGGACTTGGAGTCCATTTGAGTTACGTAATCGGGTCGGGGTCCTAGTTGCTTTATGAAATTGAGTCAGGGGCCCCGTTGGTTATGAAATCGGGCTAAGACCAATTTGAGTTATATTATCGGGCTAGGGGCCCAGTTGATTTACGAAATCAGGCCAGGGCCCCAGTTGATTTACGAAATCGGGTTGTGGGCTCCGTTGGTTTAAGAAATCGGGCATGAGGCCCAGTTGGTTTATAAATGTGATTTCGAGTCAGGGACCCTAAATGGATTTGAATGAACAGTTTTGGATTTGAGAAATCATGTGTTTGGACTTGTGATGGTTTTATGGAAATTCCGGGCAAGGCCCTTGAGATGTTTTGAAATGATTTGATAAACTATTTTCCATAAACCATCTTGATATGAGGATAGATGGTCTCCTCCAGGTGTCTGGCACACTGGAGTAGTCACGGTGCATTACCTGCGAGGGATCACTGCACGGAGCGACCAGACCGTGTAGTGACTCGGAACAGTATTGCTATGATTTGACGTCTGGGACGTCAGACATCTGGGACGTCAGACATCTGGGATGTCAGAGATCTGGACCCAGTGAGACCCTGGGTAGCACGCGTTGCTTATACCGTGAGTTATGACGTCTGGGACGTCGAGCGTCTGGGACGCTAGGCATATGGGATGCCCAGGATGGTTTAAACATGTTTTTTTGGAATGGTATTTATGGTTATGGTTTTGGACGGTGACCCACTTGAAATTGGAATTTGGTTTTACGGTTTTGGGCTGAGTTCCCACATTTGGTTTGGATTTACGGATTTTGGGCTAAGACCCTAATGGCATATTTGAGTAAATGTTTTAAATTACGGATTTTCGATGCATGCATACGTTTTAATGAAGGGCGTAAATATCTTTGTGAAATGTGTTTTATGAACTTATTTATTTCGTCCACTCACAACCTTTTTTGTTTTAATGCCCTTCAGGTTGATCACGGATGCGACTGCAGTAGTGATTGGGACATCGCATGCCTCATCCATCGATCCTTGCGTACTCTGGAAGCCCCGATTAGGCAGTGGCTTTAGGTTATCCCTTGTCTGACACTTCGTGTCAGACGGGAGCATGACACATCCCACGGTAATCCCGGGGGGATTGGGATGGGTCGTGTCATTACTTGTATTTCGAGATTCACAGTTTGCAATTTGTTTTTAATCGAGATTCGACGGTTTTACTTATGCATGCATAGTTTTTAGAAAACTGAGGGTAAAAGATTTACGTTTTTCGAACTATCTTTAAAAATGTTTGTCTACTCACACTTTTATTGGTTTTACTTTCCTTCCAGGCAATAACACAGAGACGGGGACTACCTTGAAGGTGGAGGCATAAACTAAGCCCTGCGACTCGTTGACTTCTTATAATAGGTTTTAGTACTTTGAGTTGTATTTTAATACTTATACTTTGTCATAACGAGAATGGTTTTGTAAAGTAAGTATCCCTTGTCTAATAATTGGTTTATTTTGATGTCATTGTATGATACTTTGAGGATAGTTTCGACTTTTATTGTTGACTGTCAGACGGGAGTAGGACCTTTCGCAAGTATCAAAGTGTTTTCAAGAAGGGTCCTATTAACTTGATATAGGAGCATAAGTTTACTGTCTGTTGACTACACTTGTAGGGTGCAGAGTGTGCACTACAGTGTGTTTATTACAAGAAAAAGTGATGAATATGAGAAGAGGTCCCTCTGCAGGGCCTAAAGACGAGACAGATCGAGTTAGAGAGGGCCTAGACATAGAGCAAGCTCAACGGTTAGGAGCTATTGTGTTTACGAGCGTGGTGAGCCCAAAAGAGGCAAAGGAATGGTTTACTCGCTTGGAAAGAATCTTTGAGATTTTGCGATGTTCACTAGAGGACATGGTACTGCTAGCTACTTTCCAGTTAGGTGATTACACATATTAGTGATGGCAGGGTTACAGATGAAGGGAGAAGATGCCCATCCTTTGACGTGGGAGATATTAGAGATAGATTTTTGGATCAGTTTTGCCCTCATTCATTTCGCGACGCTAGGGAAGTGGAGTTCCTACATTTGTAGCGGAGAAGTATAACGGTAGCCCAGTACGAACAGAAGTGTTTAAGTATGTCCCATTTTGATGCAGTGTTCTTGGCAATTGAAACAAATAAGTGTCGACGATTTGAGTTGGGCTTATGAGATGAAATTAGGGCTGCTATGACAGTAAGATCTTTCGCCACCCTTAGAGAGCTATCTAATGCTGCCATCAGGGTAGAGGCAAACTTGTCGATATGAAAGCAAGGTGTGAGTTATGGTCAATGATGTGATTGTCCATACAATGGTACTTCGAGTCACAAGGCCCCAAAAAGTGGTAGTACCAGCTCTAGATTTTTTGGTAGTTATCGTACATGTTTAGGCAGCAGATGCATTGGAGTGGGAGGTACTCGGAGTTCTAGGTTGAGACCACAAACATCTGCCCAATCTAGTCGAGTTTTAGTACAATTGACTGGTAGACATGACAGTAGACCCACGCAGCCCTACTCGATCCATTGTTATGCTTGTAGGGAGCTCGGTCACATCCGGATGGATTGCCCGAACAGTGCAGGCAGAGGTACGACAAGGCATGATTTTACAAAGTATGGTTAGACTTCTAGGACGTCAGGAGAGAGTTAGACACTAGCTAGTGGTGCGGGTAATAGACAGAGGGCATTGTCGATCTTCGAGGTCACATTCTAGAGTGTTTGCTATTACTCGACATGAGGCTCGATAGGCGCCAGGCGTAGTGACATGCACACTATCTATCTTTGGTCATTATACGCATATTTTGATAGATCTCAGGACTACACATTCGTTTGTTTCTCGAGGAATTCCATTATTGACAGACAAGGAGGTATCACCTATTGGTTGTGATATGAGGGTTAGTACACCCACCAGCGACATATGTTTGTGAACTTAGTGGTTCGAGGTTCTGTAGTGGTAGTAGAGGGAATTAGTCTCGAAGCTGACTTGATCCTTCTGGACATTCATGACTTTGATGTGATATTAGGAATGGATTGGTTGACCACCCACCAAGCTTCTATCGAGTGATTCGATAAGAAGGTAATACTTCGAAACCCAGGGTTACCAGATGTAGCATTTTAGGGGGATTAGGGAGTGTTACCTGTTAGAGTGATATCGGCCCTAACATCGGGCAAGATGTTAAGGAAAGGTTATTATGGATACTTGGCTCATGTTGTCGATACTAAGGTGGCCTCATCGAGTATTGAGGAGACACTGGTGGTACGAGAGTTTTTGGATGTGTTTTCACACGATTTGCCGGAATAACCACCTCATGGGGAGGTTAAGTTTACTATTGAGTTACTTCCAGGTACTAGACCAATATCGCAGCCTTTGCATGAAGTCTTTCCCATCCCCGGAGGGCCTACCAGAAGAGCACCTCTTGGAATCTTGGCTCCCATCTCCTCGTATTTGCTAGGGTTCTTGAGGAAGTGAACAAAGTCCATTATTTCTTGCTTGGCCTCGTCACATCCCGCCACGTCATTGAAAAATACTTGTTTTTGGGGACTCTTAAGCGAAGTTGAATGTTTTGAGTGTGATAATAATGTGTCTATAATATTGTTAATGCCTATATCGAACAAAGAAATACAAAGCGATACCATGAGAAAGAGGAATCCCGGCACAGCTCTTATGATCAGCTGCCGCAACCCTTGGCTCGAGGACACATAAGTTATCGGAACAAATTCACTACGATCAAACGCTAACTCTTGCTGTGCCTCCTCCAACTTCCTCTCGAATGATTCAACGCTACCGATGTTAAAATAATATCGGTAGCAAACTTTGATTCTTCCCTTGGTGGAATGAGAAGTAATCTGATCCTGCCGAAAGGATGGGATGGGGATCGTTGCAATTCCAAAAATATTGAGGGCTTTCTTTGGTTTGCACGGGGAGCTCCTCACATACACTTTGGCAACTGATTTGCTTTCGACTTCAATGTGATCCACCAACATAGCTTCAAGTAGTTTGTTTCTAAATTCTTGGGAAGATACCAACAAGCTTGATCCAAACGAATTAGTAGTGCAGGAAACAAAAGATACAAAAATATGTCGGCAGGAGACATTATTACTTAAGTTTAAGAGGAACAGAGGAATTTGAAGTATTTGAAAATGCGAAGTTAGGGGTTCAAATTAAGATAGCTAGAGACAAAAGGCGAGAGACATTTAGCGGAGCGATATTGAAAGTATTTATAAGGACTTAATTCGATCAGAAATATGAAAGTAATCCTATTTCTACCGGAAAAAAGGTCAATGATGCTAATCGTTTTAGGACTTTGACGTGTTTAAATCTAATAGCAAACACGAATTTCTTATCCTAATAATATTAGAATATCATAAATCCTTTTTATTTTATTTTCCCTGGAGATGAAGGAAAAGCGGTCTGATTTTATGAACTAATTTTCCAATCAACAAGAACTTGTATGTGGAACCAGACAATCCCTAATTTGAACATTCTTCCAGCAAAAAATTGATTTTATATAATCATATAATTAGTCCCCTGCAATCGCTAAGCTACAGGTGCATCCTCTGGTTCAATGAGCGGTGACCGAACATCGTCCGCATCCCTACTCTCATTAGTTTCTTCAGGCTCCATGTCCTCTTCTTGAAACCCTTCCTTGAGTCTATCATAATAAGACGGCTCGTTTGACTTAAATGGGCGCTCACCGAGTACTCGAACCAGGTCATCTTGATGAAGAACCTCCTTTTCCAGCAGCAGCTCTGCAATCTGTGCTACATGCTCTTTGTGCTCCTCTATCAGCACAATGGTGTGGGCATATGCTTTGGCCACCCATTCTCTAACTTCACCGTCAATTATTGCACCTGTCTTGCTGCTGTAGGGCTTGTTCATGTCCATTGCATCGTCCTTTCGAGGAAAAGAAAGAAGGCCCACCTTTTCGCTGAAGCCATACACTGCAACTTGGTCATATGTCATTTTGGTCACTTTCTCCAAATCGTCCTGCGCTCCAGTTGAAATCTTCCCCAACAAAACCTGCTCTCAGTAGTTCCAGATGTACACATAAACACATTGCTCAAGATTACAGTAACATAGACAGATTAATCAAGATTCTTTTGATCCTACGATTCACTATTCCAACTTGCTCATTCAGAAAGTTTGGGAGAAAGAGGCAGCAACTCACCTGTTCAGACGCTCGACCTCCAAGCGTCATGCACGTCATATCAAATAGCTGCTCCTTGGTCAGAAGAAGATGCTCATTGGGAAGATACAGAGCAAACCCCAGTGCTGCAGAGCCACGCGGAACAATTGTTACTTTAAGCAAAGGGCTTGCATATTCCAGAAACCAACCAACAACCGCATGACCAGATTCATGGTAAGCAACAGTCCGTCTTTCCAGCTTGCTTACTACCTTCGTAATGAAACCAGTTGAAGGTTAAATAAATAATGTACATGTTATACATGAGTAAATTTGTGACAAGAAAGATAAAATCATACGTACCCTGTTCTTCTTTTCTAGACCACCTATGACCCTATCTATAGCTGCCTCAAAATGTTTTGTGTTGATAACTGGACTCTCATTCCTTGCAGCAATCAGGGCAGCTTCGTTGCAGACATTAGCAATGTCTGCTCCAGAAAATCCAGGAGTGAAAGTAGCAAGCCTCTCTGAGTAATATGCTGGGTTCAGATCCAGCTTGATCTTGTTCAGATATATTTGAAAAATCTGGTCACGGCCTTTGACGTCGGGTTTATCAACACTAATTTGACGGTGAAACCTACCAGGCCGCAAGAGGGCTTTATCCAGAACTTCAGGCCTATTGGTTCCAGCAAGTACTACAACTCCAACGGTGGTTCCAAATCCATCCATTTCTACGAGCAATTGATTGAGAGTACTTTCACGCTCATCCTGGCCACCTGATAAGTTTCCAAGCCCTCTTGCCCTGCCAATTGCATCAATCTCATCAATAAATATTATACTTGGTGCACATCGTCTTGCCTGCCGGAATAAGCTTCGAATCCTTGATGGCCCAACACCAACAAACATTTGCACAAATTCTGAACCAGATATAGCTAGAAAAGGCACCCCAGATTCACCTGCAGTTGCCTTTGCAAGCAGTGTCTTTCCAGTTCCGGGAGGCCCAACAAGAAGAGCACCTTTCGGAAATTTTGCTCCTAACTCCTCATATTTCTTAGGGTTCTTAAGAAAGTGCACAAATTCCATTATTTCTTGTTTAGCCTCATCACACCCAGCTACATCTTTAAACATAACCTGAATCACAAAGTGTACATTAATGTAAATTATGAAGCCAAGAAATATGATGATGATAAAGACAAACACTGATTATCTACCAAATGTCATAATCAAAATCTGCTCATATTTATAAATCACCAACATTTAAAGATCATTTCAAAATGCAATCAAACGAAAAAACAACAATGATAGACAAACTCAAGTACATATGAAATGCATATTCAACCTTGTTCTTCGCATTCTTATCCAATTTCGTGATCTTTGCATTCCCCATGCTGAATATACGTCGGGTCATGAACCAAATGGCAACCATACCCACAACTGATGGAACAGCGCTCACCAACCCTTCAAGCCAATTTATTTGGGACACATAAAACACAGGAACAAAGTCATGAGGCTCAAAGCCTAAGGCTTTTTGGGCCTCCTCCAACTTTCTCTCAAAAGACTCAACACTCCCAATTTTAAAATAACATTTATACTGGGTTTTATTTCCTCCGGAAGAAGAACCGTCAATAGGGGCCTTGGCAGCATCGTCATCATCATCGCCGGTCTGATTTTGAGGGTGTGGGGAGCTCCTCACAAACACTCTGGCAACTGACTTATCTGCAACGACAATGCGATCAACCAACCTTTCTTCAAGCAGCGTCGCTTTGAACTCTTGGAAACTTGTCTCCGAAGCATACCAATCAGCTTGGACAGAACTAAACCAATCGGCTTGGACAGAACTAATTGAAATAAACAAAAAGCTAGCAAACAAGCTAAACGACATTGCTGCAGAACAGATACGGCTGAAGAACTTAGTAATCACGAGAATTCCGAAGGGAAAGAGAGTTAGGGCTCAACAGAAAGGAATAGAGGGGAATTTAGGGTTTAGAAAGAGTCAAAACCTTAGAAATGCTAATTGAAATCTCCGAAAAGACTTGTCATTTTATCTCTTAACTTTGTTGTCTAATCACCTCGTATTTTTATGTTTTTATAGATAGTGGGTCAAAATTCATATTAAGAAGTTCCATTATCATTTTCTGGCTAATTCATAGCATGGATGCGTAATCAATAAGCAACTAAAAATGTAATCTTGATAGAATTCGAAATACAAAAGTAATATGAATCAGAAAGTTGATCCTCTGTTCTCATTCTTCACTTTCCCCCTCAGTTCCCTTGCTAATTTATTGACACTTGTACATTCGAATCTAACGCTGTTGAGTGCAAAATAAACAAAAATAAAAATTACACAAAACTAAGAAAAATCAAAGACCCCAACCAACCCCTACAAATCTCACGAATCCTCCTCCGTCCCCACTATCCATCCAAATTAAAGAAAAATTAGAACTGCAGATCGATCGATAGATTCAGTTTATCGATTCAATTTAAGTCATTAATTAATTGAACAAAATTAGTAAAAATAGCTTTCCTGGTCATCAGCAGCCTCTTCTTCTACGCTTTCCCATATAGAAGGGGTTGACTACGCCGGCAACTCTGCTTTTCCAACCCTTTGCACTTCCTGCTTCGAGCCGTCGTCGGTGGCCAGGTATCTCTTGTGCACAGATGCTTTTAGTTGTCTGAATCGTTTCTTGTTTGGCTAACAGAATTGATGTTGGCGTTAAAAGGATTTTAATGGAATGTACACGTGCCCTAATTTAGGGAGAGGACAATATAAATGGAACAGAGGATCTGAAACATAGAATAAAAAATATTAAAAGCCAAATTGCACTTTATTCTCCTTTGATTTAAAGCATGTAACACTTCCATACAATACTGCACTGCACTTGTCATCGTATATTCTTTAAAACGTTACATATGGACCTTTTGTTAATTATTTCGTTAAATTTTATATTAAATATTGACATAAGTCAAATCATATTTATTAATTAAATTTTAAAAACTATTTCAAAAAAGAAAAAAAAAACGTGCAGCCACCCCTCAAGACTGGCCTGGAGTTCAATATTTGGGCAAAAGAGTGAGAAAGAGAGAACAAAACAATATTTGGACTCATTTGCTTCTTAACTAGCTTCTTAGTTTTTATTGTTCTCCATCTCACCAAAAAGAAAATGAAACAGCTACATAATTAATCAACAAAAAGACCTCGCGCGTTACCTCATAGATTCTAGTACGTATTTATCATTATAAACTAATGCAACAAATTTATGCAAATTGGCGTGTAAGGACTACGCACAGGGCACTATGATGGTGCGTAGAGCTCGTGTCACCGTGTCTCGATTTTCAGTCAACATATATTTTATATTTTTGATGTTTCGAATCCAACAGCACAGGTTTCGAGTCGATCGGACACCGTTTTAGGGTAATTTTAAGTGTCCAAAATGTATATTTAACTTTAAAAATTCATATTCAAATTATGGGAATTTAGGGGTAGACAAATATTGTGGTGGTCAGTCTCAGACGTTGAGTAAGGCTCCAGTTCCCGAGACTAGCATGGCGAGGTGACGACTCAGACATCGAGTTAGGCTCTAGTTCCTGAGTCAATAATGGTTGGGAAGTCTCGGAGATCGAGCTGAGCTCTAGATCTCGAGACTGATTTTGTGATAATTAGTCTCAAATGTCCAGCTAGGCTCCAGTTCCCGAGACTAGTGATGTGATGACCCAAACGTCGAGCAGGGCTCCAGTTCCCGAGTCGGTACTCACTCAGACGTCGAACAGGGCTCCAGTTCCTAAGTAAAGTTACACTCGGACGTCGAGTAGGGCTCCAATTCCCAAGTGGCTAACAGTAGTACAAATTCCCCCAATGGATTGGACTTAGATGGTGGTTGTGGTGATGGCCTACGTATAGTGCCGCTGTGTGATATGGTTGGTACATGAAATAATAATTGGTTGAGAGTGGTTATAGATTGGTGGAAAAATAAGTTAAGTTTGGTATGATTGTGCTTCTGTATATAACTCGAATGATACAAAGAGTAAGATTCGTTAAGTGAATTAGTTAGGACTACATGGGATCCTGGTATTACTTGTGTATGTATAGAATTTGGGGTTAGTGAGTGAATTTTTCAGTTGCATGCATATACCCAAAACAAGGTTTGTTTTTTAGTTGTGTTTTGAACTTAGATCCGGTTTCTGAATGTAGGAATGGGTAAGTGCAAAAGATAAGATGATTGACACTTATTTTCTAAGAAATGTTGGTTGTACGTAATTGTTGTGATGACTTTGTGCAGTCCTGTCAACTTGGTATTAGAGCATAGGTTGTCACTTGTCTACACTTGCAAGTGCAAGGTGTGAACCACATGTGTTTGTTTCAGGATTCGGAAATGATTATGCCTCCATGAAGAGATCCCCGTGCACGGCTTGAAGATGAGTTAGGACAGGTTAGAAAGGGCCGATATGTAACACCCCGGAAATTCGAGGATTTCAATATTGTACTTTAATGTGTGATTTGACGCTTTTACCCTTGTGATGGGTATGGCCAATTGTTGACTTTTTGATTGATGAATTAAATGGACTTTGACCTATGACCGTGACGTAGTTCGGGACGTCACGAGTTCATAGACAGGTGGCACATCGAATTCGGACGATCAGGGAAAAAGTTATGGCTATCGGAAGTTCAGGGGCATTATCGTAATTTGGACTTCCAGGAGGGGAAAATGTTGACTTTTCTTTTGGCAACTGATTTTCAGTTGACTCAAGGACCGTCAGGTAGGCCTCGACGTCCTGAGTCCGTAGACAGGCGGCACGCCGAAATCGGACTTCGTACGAGGAAGTTATGGTCAGAAACGTGAAATCGGGAGGTTCGTGTCTCGGTTTTCGTGTCGAATATTTTATTCTAAAAATTCTGACTGGAGGACACCTGGTGAGTGACAAGTGTCACTCACCCATTGGCTAGATTAGATCAGATCCACTATGGGTGTAACGACCCGTCCCAAATCCCTAGATTAGATTAGTGACTAATCACGATTAGTGAGGCTAATCCGTGATTAGTAGAGCGAAATCGGACGAACGATGCGAAATGACCGTTTTGCCCCTGATGGTGGCAAAATGTTTACTTTTTAATCGGGCGATCAAATGGACTTTGACCGATGACCGTGACGTAGTTCGTGACGTCACGAGTTCATAGACAGGTGGCACATTCAATTCCGACATTCGAGGAGGAAGTTATGACGTTCGGAAGTTTAGGGGCATTTTGGTAATTTGGGTGAATAGGAGGTCAAATGTTGACTTTTTGACCGGGAGGTCCGATGGCCGAGGGCCGAAGACCATTACGTAGATAAGGACGATACGAATCCGTAGACAGGCGGCACGTCGAATTCGGACGTTCGACGGCAAAGTTACGGTTCACGGAAGTTCCCGGTTACTATTCACGACGACACGTTTTACGAGACAAAAAGTGCAGTTTTGTCTCTAGTGGGCCCAGATATTTAATGGAGGCCCAATGGATGAGTGACACTTGTCACCCATCCACTGGCCAACCCCACCTACTCATGCACCAAACCCTTCCCCGTTCATCCATTTCTCCCATTTCTTCCCAAACCCACCCGATCACCATTTCTCACCCAAACATCAAACCCTTCCCTTCTAACCATAACTGAGACCAGAGAATGAGAGAGGAGGACTAAGGACGGCAGCTGGTGGCTGGAACCGCCGTGGGCGGTGGCGGGAACCCAGAACCCGAGCGGGTACCCGGTAAGCCCATTTTCAATTTTTTTGTGGATTTTGTTGTTATGCGTCGATTTGGACGATTGGTTTGAGTTAAATAGGTTGCTAGGGAGTTGTTAGGGAGGTTTTGGTGGTGGTTGGACGTCGGGGAAGCCCTGGGAGGTTTCGGGAAAATTGAACCGTGAGGTTCAAAATTGAACCGGCCGGATTTTGTAGGTTTTAGGTTGTTTAGTTAATTAGGATTGATAGGAAATGAAGAAATAGGAATTTAGGAGTTGGAATGGATGAAATCGGACCAAAAATGAGGGAGAAGGACACCTGGACCGGTTACGCCGGTCCAAGTTGCAGGAAAAACCGGACCGGACCGGTTCGGACCGGTCTGACCGATGTAGGGGATGACTGATGACGTCATCCTGATGACGTCATCATGTCAGGGATGACGTCATCATGTCAGATCTGACAATGTCAGACTGACATGTCAGACAGTGGGCCAATGGGAGCGTGACACGTGTCACTGTCAGGGGCTGTCAGTGATGACGTCAGCAAATGACGTCAGCAGGTACTGTAGCAGGCGCGTGAAGCCCACGCGCAGCCACTTCAGGCGGCGCGTGAGGGCGCGTGGCAGGGAATCTGGGGAAGGTTTCAACACGGGAAATCTTCTATCCGATGTAACGAAGATTTTGGGACTGGTCTCGTGTCAATCGGACATCGTTTCGATAGTTTTCGGGGTGTCGGAAGGTTTAGGGTCGGTTTAAAAATAGTTAAAAGTTCGGGAAAATTACGGGGCTTTGGTAGGAGGTTAATTAAGTAGTTAGTAACCTTCTATTACGATTTGGACAGGTTTGGGAGTCCCGGTGACGGTGATCGGCTCGGGGAGCCGTATGGCACGCAAATCGAGGCGGCAGCTCGGACGGTTTGTGAGTGGACCTTGTTTTCTAAATTGGTGCATGCATAAATGTTTATTATATGTTTTATTACTTGTTTGATGATGCCATGGGTGCATTTGTATGTGGTTACGTATAAGCACGTATTTCGAGGTTTCGGCCTTATACTGTGCTTATACGGGTCTGTATTTCTTTATTGATTTAAATGAAATGAATTTGGATTTCAAAATGATAAACTCGGGTATGAGACCCATTTAGTTTTGTCTCGGGCATATGACCTCAGATTCCGGGCACGGTGCCCAGTTGGTGTCCTATGTTCGGGTACGAGACCCAGTCACTTTACGGTTTTGATTTTAGGTCAGGGATCCTTAAATGGATTCCCAGGTTCATGACGGTTTATGGGAACCGGCATGAACCCTTGTTATGGTATCATGGTTCATGACGGTTTATGGGAACTGGCATGAACCCTTGTTGGTTATTACGGTACATGACGGTTTATGGGAACCGGCATGTTACCTGGTTATGTTATTACGGTACATGACGGTTTATGGGAACCGGCATGTTACCTGATTATGGATATTATGGATCATGACGGTTCAGGGGAACCGGCAATGAATGTTTATGTTATGTATATATATGTTCGTCTACCTTCCTTTACTTTTATTATCTCCTCCGGGGAGGGTCGTTGGCCTGGGTGGACCCCGGAGTAGTCACGGAGCACCGACTGAGTGGAGTCACCCCCCAGTTGAGTTCCTTACTCTCAGGAAGGCTATGATTACTATTACCTCGGGTAGGGTCAGTGGTCTGCGGACATTGATCTTGACTTTGAGATGACTCGGATTGAGACCCGGGTAGCGCTCGCGTGGCTTTGGATACCGTGACAGGATTGGTTGTGTGACTTAATATATATGTATGTGATGAATATATGATATATGATATGTGGTGTGTACATGTGTGCACAGGATTTGGGCAGTGGCCCGTATGGTCGTTTTTATTGTGGTCCTTTCGACCTTAGTTTATATCTGCTTTGGGCTTAGTCCCACATATGGTTGTTTTGGATAAATGGTTTTCGAATGCATGCATGCTTTTAGTGGAGGGTACAAATGTCTTCCTTATTAAATGTTTTTATAAACTCTTGTTTTGTCCACTCACAGTTTTTAATGTTTTGACTGCCCTTCAGGTTGACATCAGATGTGGGCTGTAGCAGAGATCGAGATATCACATGCCTCCTCCGGATCCTGGCGTACTCTGATAGCCCGGGAGGGCAAAGGACGAAAATATCCCTTGTCTGACACTTCGTGTCAGACGGGAGCAGGGTCATCCCGCACTAATCCCGGGGGGATTGGGATGGGTCCTGTCAACGTGGTATCAGAGCGGGGTTGTCTCTATTCGAGCAACCGTGTAGCTCTTGGAGTATGTACGCAGGTCGAGGATGTGATATCTCAAGGGGCTGCAGTCCGTGGTCAACCTGATTGTCGGGGTGCCGGTACGATAGTTAGTAGGATTGGATTGACGTCTTTTCGATGTCAAGACCGCGGGGTCGGTCAGATCGTGGATTTTGCTGCCTTATGCAGTTGGGTTCTGAGGAACTCTAGGTGTGATCGTGGAACCCTACCGTATGTGTATGGTTCGGAAATGGGGGTTGACGAGTGGTTTGACTTGGACGACTATTCGGATTTGGATTCGTTAGTCGGTCTAGTCATGTCAGCTTGTGTTGGGACTGCACTTCGCAGTCAGGGTTGTACGTATCGGTTAGACCGAGTTGGTTGTCGTGCTACTTCAGTTGTGATGGACTGTTGGTGCAACTAGGGTCGTGGGCGACCTGGTAGACGACATTTGGGTTAGTCGGAGTACGGCTGGTTAGTGATTGGTGGGACAAGTTATCAAGGTTGGTACTTGTCGATGGAATCCCGGAGCGGGGATACGGAGTAGTTGGTACGGTCGATGGATTCCGTTGGATGCGGAGTCTAGATCGCTATATCTCGTGGCTTGGTCTGCACGAGTTGTGGCAGGCACTACTACCGAGAGTGGTTGTAGTTACGATTGTTGGTAATCGGTGAAGTTCAGGTGACGTTTCTTTTGCTCGTATGAGTTGTCAGGGTGACTGTACCCAGAGTTGTTGGGTACGAGGGAGACTGAGTTTCTCCTATTCGAGCAGAGGTACGGGATCGTCGCTCGGTGTGAGCGGAGATCAAGGGTTGTCAGATTTGCACCCTGTGTGCCGGTGCTGATGTTGATGGATGATAATGGGATACTAGTACTGGTGCTGGTACTGGTGCCGGTGATCGTGATGACGATGAGTTACGGATCGGGGTGTGACTCCGTCGAGATGGGCATATGTTCGGTATCTGTGGTTCGGGAGTGGATCACGGATAGTTAGGGTACAAGTGGTTGATGTCTGGGTACGTTGTTTCCAATCTTGTTGGAACTTCGAAATCGCGAGAGGTTGCGATTGAGTTGACGAGAGGAATGCGGGTTTTCCGCATTGGTATTGGGTATGTCGAAGTCGTTTGGGTGACTTCTCAGGTTCTACCATAATTGATGGTGGTAGATGATATTGATGATGTAGATGTTGTTGGTTGTCACTAGTACACTGATCGTGTATTAGGTGACTCAGATTTCTCATTTTCTGCTTGGTGGCAGACGATGTTGGATTACGTGGCGTAGTGAGTGCAACGGGGTTTTGGTTGCATTCACGTAGGATGGATTATTCGATCATTCTTGATTTTTCCTCGGTGGAATGACAAGGATCGATACGAGGTAATCAGTGGTAACCCACAGTCTCGGCGTGTCTCGTCGTTGACTAATCTATTTAGATGTGGGAAATGGTTGAGGACTTTGGACTTAGTGACGATCGGGGATCGTGACGTCTATGGTCGGTTGACGTAGTGTTGGATCTGGATCGTGATTTGGATGATCCAGATAGATGGAGAGTTTATCACTCTTACTTGGATGTTGAGTGGAGCATGATGGGACTGAACTTCTTTTCGAGGTAAATCCCATATGGCTTACTACTCGCCTGAGTAGTTGTCCGAGGAGTAGGTGTCTGACGAAGTCGGGTTTTGTCAGACTTGGTGTTGTGTGTGATGTTGTGATTGGCTTCCCTATGAAGTCAATCGATTGTGTTGTGGTAATCGGTCGAACAGGTATCCGATAGGTTTGGATATGGTGCGTCTCGGTAGACGAGAACGAGATTTCAGGTTTTGGAATCAGATTTCTGGATGACGATTCAGGATTTGATTTTGGAACTTGAAAGAGGATTTCTGTATTTGGGTTTTGGAATCGGATTCTGGGTGACGATTCAGGATTTGATTCTAGAGCTTGACTATAGATTTTCTTTTATGGATTTGGGTTCGGAATGGTTATTCCTAATACTAGTTTACGGAATGATGATTTCGGATTTGAATTTGGACATGATTATGGATATGATTTCTGGGTTTGGATTCGGGATTTCTTACGAAATTACGGATTCGGAGTCGGATTTGGAAATAGATAATGGGTTGGAGTTTCAATTTGTCTAGATCGGACAGATGGACTCCATAATTGAAACGTGATTGACTACAACCTAGGTGGTTGTAGGCTGATTGATGGGTAGTTATATGTACCTTGGTCATTGTTCGAGGTACGACACCGGGAAGACTTGGGATGTCTGGTGACGGTATATAGGTTATACCAGTGGTACGTTGGAGAGCGTGTTGGTAGTCAGCATGGTTCCGATACCATTGGAGTAGTTGCGGTCGTGAACTAGACATTGGATACTGTGCATTGGGTCATAGTATTTCTGATGGGTCTAGTTACACACAGGTCGGGTGAATTGTTGGTTAGTGTAACCACGAGTGAGTATAGTGACAGATTTCGATTGACGACTGTCAAGTGGTGACAATTTGTCGGAGGTATCATCGTGGATCGGTTAGTGAGTTTTGGTGACTCCCAGTGGGAGTAGATGTCAGGATTGTTAGTGGTTGAGCACGGAACCGTCTAGTTGGTTGTGTCAACGAAACGGTAGATTTAACCAGTAGTGTCAATTCAGAACGTATGACTACTGTCTTTCGACGTGGTCGAATGTAGACGATGTGACGTGAGCGTTAGTGATATGTCTGGTTGCAGACGAGTAAGGGTTGTTCTGGTTAGTTGGTGTACTAGTGTACACGTATTTTGTTGATTCTACTTTCCACGAGGTGGTTGTGGAATCAGGATAGTTGAAGTTTCAAGTATGAAACTAATTAAGGAGGGAAGAACGGTTAGATTAGGTCGGTTGGAATTTCGAGGACGAAATTAATTAAGGAGGGAAGGTTGTAACGACCCGTCCCAAATCCCTAGATTAGATTAGTGACTAATCACGATTAGTGAGGCTAATCCGTGATTAGTAGAGCGAAATCGGACGAACGATGCGAAATGACCGTTTTGCCCCTGATGGTGGTAAAATGTTTACTTTTTAATCGGGCGGTCAAATGGACTTTGACCGATGACCGTGACGTAGTTCGTGACGTCACGAGTTCATAGACAGGTGGCACGTTCAATTCCGACATTCGAGGAGGAAGTTATGACGTTCGGAAGTTTAGGGGCATTTTGGTAATTTGGGTGAATAGGAGGTCAAATGTTGACTTTTGACCGGGAGGTCCGATGGCCGAGGGCCGAAGACCATTACGTAGATAAGGACGATACGAATCCGTAGACAGGCGGCACGTCGAATTCGGACGTTCGACGGCGAAGTTACGGTTCACGGAAGTTCCCGGTTACTATTCACGACGGCACGTTTTACGAGACAAAAAGTGCAGTTTTGTCTCTAGTGGGCCCAGATATTTAATGGAGGCCCAATGGATGAGTGACACTTGTCACCCATCCACTGGCCAACCCCACCTACTCATGCACCAAACCTTTCCCCGTTCATCCATTTCTCCCATTTCTTCCCAAACCCACCCGATCACCATTTCTCATCCAAACATCAAACCCTTCCCTTCTAACCATAACTGAGACCAGAGAATAAGAGAGGAGGACTTAGGACGGCAGCTGGTGGCTGGAACCGCCGTGGGCGGTGGCGGGAACCCAGAACCCGAGCGGGTACCCGGTAAGCCCATTTTCAATTTTTTTGTGGATTTTGTTGTTATGGGTCGATTTGGACGATTGGTTTGAGTTAAATAGGTTGCTAGGGAGTTGTTAGGGAGGTTTTGGTGGTGGTTGGACGTCGGGGAAGCCCTGAGAGGTTTCGGGAAAATTGAACCGTGAGGTTCAAAATTGAACCGGCCGGATTTTATAGGTTTTAGGTTGTTTAGTTAATTAGGATTGATAGGAAATGAAGAAATAGGAATTTAGGAGTTGGAATGGATGAAATCGGACCGAAAATGAGGGAGAAGGACACCTGGACCGGTTACGCCGGTCCAAGTTGCAGGAAGAACCGGACCGGACCGGTTCGGACTGGTCTGACCGATGTAGGGGATGACTGATGACGTCATCCTGATGACGTCATCATGTCAGGGATGACGTTATCATGTCAGATCTGACAATGTCAGACTGACATGTCAGACAGTGGGCCAATGGGAGCGTGACACGTGTCACTGTCAGGGGCTGTCAGTGATGACGTCATGCTGATGTCAGCGATGACGTCAGCAGGTACTGTAGCAGGCGCATGAAGCCCACGCGTAGCCACTTCAGGCGGCGCGTGAGGGCGCGTGGCAGGGAATCTGGGGAAGGTTTCAACACGGGAAATCTTCTATCCGATGTAACGAAGATTTTGGGACTGGTCTCGTGTCAATCGGACATCGTTTCGATAGTTTTCGGGGTGTCGGAAGGTTTAGGGTCGGTTTAAAAATAGTTAAAAGTTCGGGAAAATTACGGGGCTTTGGTAGGAGGTTAATTAAGTAGTTAGTAACCTTCTATTACGATTTGGACAGGTTTAGGAGTCCCGGTGACGGTGATCGGCTCGGGGAGCCGTATGGCACGCAAATCGAGGCGGCAGCTCGGACGGTCTGTGAGTGGACCTTGTTTTCTAAATTGGTGCATGCATAAATGTTTATTATATGTTTTATTACTTGTTTGATGATGCCATGGGTGCATTTGTATGTGGTTACGTATAAGAACGTATTTCGAGGTTTCGGCCTTATACGGTGCTTATACGGGTCTGTATTTCTTTATTGATTTAAATGAAATGAATTTGGATTTCAAAATGATAAACTCGGGTATGAGACCCATTCAGTTTTGTCTCGGGCATATGACCTCAGATTCCGGGCACGGTGCCCAGTTGGTGTCCTATGTTCGGGTACGAGACCCAGTCACTTTACGGTTTTGATTTCAGGTCAGGGAACCTTAAATGGATTCCCAGGTTCATGACGGTTTATGGGAACCGGCATGAACCCTTGTTATGGTATCATGGTTCATGACGGTTTATGGGAACCGGCATGAACCCTTGTTGGTTATTACGGTACATGACGGTTTATGGGAACCGGCATGTTACCTGGTTATGTTATTACGGTACATGACGGTTTATGGGAACCGGCATGTTACCTGATTATGGATATTATGGATCATGACGGTTCAGGGGAACCGGCAATGAATGTTTATGTTATGTATATATATGTTCGTCTACCTTCCTTTACTTCTATTATCTCCTCCGGGGAGGGTCGTTGGCCTGGGTGGACCCCGGAGTAGTCACGGAGCACCGACTGAGTGGAGTCACCCCCCAGTTGGGTTCCTTACTCTCAGGAAGGCTATGATTACTATTACCTCGGGTAGGGTCAGTGGTCTGCGGACATTGATCTTGACTTTGAGATGACTCGGATTGAGACCCGTGTAGCGCGCGCGTGGCTTTGGATACCGTGACAGGATTGGTTGTGTGACTTAATATATATGTATGTGATGGATATATGATATATGATATGTGGTGTGTACATGTGTGCACAGGATTTGGGCAGTGGCCCGTATGGTCGTTTTTATTGTGGTCCTTTCGACCTTAGTTTATATCTGCTTTGGGCTTAGTCCCACATATGGTTGTTTTGGATAAATAGTTTTCGAATGCATGCATGCTTTTAGTGTAGGGTACAAATGTCTTCCTTATTAAATGTTTTTATAAACTCTTGTTTTGTCCACTCACAGTTTTTAATGTTTTGACTGCCCTTCAGGTTGACATCGGATGTGGGCTGTAGCAGAGATCGAGATATCACATGCCTCCTCCGGATCCTGGCGTACTCTGATAGCCCGGGAGGGCAAAGGACGAAAATATCTCTTGTCTGACACTTCGTGTCAGACGGGAGCAGGGTCATCCCGCACTAATCCCGGGGGGATTGGGATGGGTCCTGTCAATGGGATTAAATAGCATTAAAATCCACTTTTGATCTCAGCCATTGATTTGAAGTACCCAGATCTAACCTGAACCATTGATCTCATCCTTGAGATCAAATCTAGACCGTCCATTTCCTTTCCCTCCATTCTTTATATTTCCTACCCGAAATGCACATTCTGCCCATTTGAACAAACACCCTAGCTCATCACCCACTCTCTGTGTCTGTGTGTTGCTGGACTCACGGGGAAGGAGGGAGGCACGGCGGTGGACGGCGGCGAGGTGAGCCGGTTTCTAAACCCGAAACGGTTTCAAAAACCCAGGATTTGGTAACTTGATTTCCAACGTTTAGTTTTGTGTTAATTTGATCCTATTCGATTCTATGGACTGATAGGGAACTTTAGGACGTGACTTCGTGGTCGGAGGTGACCTGAACGGTGGCTAAACAGCGACGGGAACCCGGGTCTGTTCATCGAGGTGAGTCTTCGATTCAGCCCTTGTTTATTGATTTTAATTAGCTAGAACTGTTTCTGGGATTAAGACGAGTAGTTAGGAACAAACCTGAACAAAAATGATTGAGAAATAGTGGAATGGTGACCGGGTCATGATCGCGGGTCTGATCGACCCGAGTTGCAGAGATACGGGTCAACCCGTCTGAGGACAGAGGTGATGACGTGGCACCCTGTCAGACTGTCAGGTGACGTGGACCAACCGTGAGCCGACACGTGTCACATGTCAGTGCACAGTCAGCACTGACATGTCAGTGACGTGGCCCAATCAGGGACTGCCACGTGTCACTGACATGTCAGTGACGTGGACTAGTGCCGTGCTGACACGTGGCACATGTCAGATCTAACACGTGGCCTGACAGATCAGTGAGGTGCACCAATCGGATATTGACACGTGGCACCTGTCAGAGTCTGACACGTCAGACCTGACAGCTATCAGATGACGTCAGCAGTGACGTCAGCGATGACGTCAGCAAGGATTGTTCCTACGTTGACCGACGCGTTGACTGGCACGTGTGGGCGCGTGTGAACAGTACTTTTGGTGGGACCACCACCATTCTTTAGGTTTTGACGATCCGGATCCAATGGCGGTGGTTTCGGGTCGATCGGAGATCATTAAGTTGGTCAAAATGAGGTTTATTGCATTGGGAAGCGCGTTCGGGCGGCTCTCCCGGGCTGGTTTCGGCCTAGGCTTTCATGGTTGAATGTTGGGGGTTTAAATTGACCTTTACGAATACTTTGAACTTGACAGGGATTGTACATTTGTACCAGGACGAGGGTATACGTTCGGTTTCTAGCAGGATTGTATTGTGAGTGGGCCCGTTTTCATTAAACCCTTGCATGCTTAAATGTTTTCCGATTTACTTATATGTTCACATGCTGGAATCTATAAATGGTTTTGATGATATTGAGATTTCGGTTATGGCACGTTTCACGGTATTTGGGCATAAGACCCGTTTGATGAAACGTAACGATCGGTTCAGATTTTACCTATGTATACATATATGTTTGCATGTGGATATCAATAAAATGTATTTGGTACTGCACTGTATAGATCCTTCCATATTATATTGTCTCCTCCGGATGAGGTACCCCGGAGAGGTCGCGGACGTCTAGAACGTCCAGCGTCTATGACGCTAAGCATCGGGGATGCTGTAACCGAACAGGGTTCGGGGATTGAACTCGGAATTGAGACCCGAGTGGCACGCGTAGCCTTGTGATTGTGACCTTATTGGACGTCAGGGACGTCAGACATCTGGGATGTCGGGATTGGAGTGTATAGTGCAGTAGCTAAAATTATGGTTATGGTTTTATTACATGCCTTATGATTCATATTATATTATTTATGATTTTAAAGGATGCTGCATGCATGTTTGGAAAACGGAGGGGTAAATTATATGTTTTACTTTTCAAATGATTTTATAAACTTGAGTTCGGTCCACTCACCCTTAATGTTTTTGGTAACCCCTCCAGGTCGTGATACTGAGGTAGAGGAGGAACCTGAGGCTGAGGCATAGATCTACTTCTGCGTACCTGAACCCCTGCTGGGTGGTTTACCCGCAGGTTTATGTTAGAGTCGTGCTCGCAACTTGTAATTTTGGATTTCATCCCTTGTCTGACATCTGTTTAATTCGGATTTGTTGTATGACTTAAATTTGATTATTTATGCATTTGATGTTTTGAGGTTAAAATTGGTATGAATTAGTGGGTGTCAGACGGGAGCAGGGCACGTCCCCTTGTGGTCCCTGTGGGATCGGGGCGGGTCCTGTCACGATATATAGAAAGAGCCCAGCGTTTAAGGAATGTTACCTTATTGGACGAGGTGAGCTCAGAACAAGCAGAAGAGTGGATCACTCGTTTGGAAAAGATTTTTGAGATTTTGCGATGTATGCGATGTCCGCCAAAGGACAAAGTGTTGATAACTACCTTTCAGATGAGCAACTATGCTTATCAATGGTGGTGGAGGCTACAGATGTAAAAATTAAGACTTAATTATGGATTAGCAGGGCTAATCGGGGATTAGCCGAGGATTATCGGACGTTCAGGGTGAAATTACAATTTTGCCCTTGAACGAGGGCAAAAAGTTGACTTTTGACCCAAGAGGTCCGATGCATGAAGATCGAGGACTGTTACG
Organism: Prinsepia uniflora; assembly: GCA_032719365.1. Taxonomy (NCBI): domain Eukaryota; kingdom Viridiplantae; phylum Streptophyta; class Magnoliopsida; order Rosales; family Rosaceae; genus Prinsepia; species Prinsepia uniflora. The sequence continues at coordinate 11,046,851 of CM064861.1, forward strand.
TAGATCGGATTGATACGAGTCTGTAGACAGGCGGCACGTTGAAATCAGACGTTCGAAGGGAAAGATATGTGGCCGTGCACACTTAGACTCCTCCAGAAGCCTCTGGCTTCTCCCCATGTGTCCACAATCCCTTGGTGCAAAACAAATATCCCACTCCACCTGCTGCCACTTGCCCTTATCTGATTGGCTGATGGAAAAAGACCATTTTGCCCCTCGTTTAAATAATTACCGTTTTGCCCTCAAACGTTCTAGACCCGTAACTTTTCCGTCCGACGTCCGATGACAGCATGCCGCCTGTCGTTATACTCAGTACGTCGAGACCTATCTAACTATCCTCGGTCTACGTGAAAATTATAAGTCCATTAAAAAGTCAACATTTTCCTCATTTAATCAAAATTACGGTAACGCCCTCGATCTTCCGTACACCATAACTTTTTCTCCGATTGTCCAAATCGGACATGCCACCTATCAACGGACTCGTGACGTCCTACACTACGTCACGGTCAATGGTCAACACTCATCCAACCGGTCAATCAAAAAGTCGACTTTGACCTACTATTCACAAGGGCAAAATCGTCCTTTTATACAAAACTTTTACAAAATTACATTTTTACCCTTCCCGAAGGTACGGGTTGTTACATATGGGTCATGGAAGTTCCGAGGAACTATTTATGGCGACACGTTTTACAAGGCAAGGGCTGACATTTGTCCTCATGTGGGCCTAGATATTTTCCCCAGGCCCAATGGATAAGTGACAAGTGTCACTCATCCATTGCCCACCATTTTCCATACATGCATCTATTTTCCCTTTCCTTCCATTCGACCATCTTGAACCCGAAAGCCCCAAAATCAAACCCTTCCCCATTTGATTCAATTGAGGCCAAGAGAGTGAGGTTGAGGGTGAGTTGATGATGGTTGGTCGAGGACAGAACCGTCGTGGACTGCGGTGGAACCCCTGGAAGAGGTAAACACGATAACCCAGTTATGTTCAAAATTCCAATTTTGTGTTTTGAACGTTGAAGATGTTTTTTTGTTGATTTGGGTGTGATTATAGGGTTGGTATGATGATTAGGGAATGGTTTTGGATGGTGGAAGGTGGCTTAGCAGCCCAGGCTTTGGGCTGGAAATTTAGGCTGTGAGAGGAAAAATTGAACTAATGGGTTCTAAGTAGTTTTTCTTGGGTTTAATCACATAGATAGGTTGTAATTGAGGAGATGAAGCTATAGGAATTGGAAGGGAAGAAAACGGGTTGAAAATGGGTGAGTTATGACCTTGAACCGGTTACGGCGATTGGGTTGGACCGGTGTTGCAGTGGATCGGTTCAGACCGGTCTACCGAAGGTTAAAGATGAACAGTCCCTGGGCGTGTGAAGCCCACGCGCAGCGCCTTTGGGCGGTGCGTGTGAAGCCCACGCGTAGCGCCTTTGGGCGGTGCGTGGGAGCACGTGGTGCACTGTTTGGGGATGAGTTCAACATACCTAATCATCCTTTCGATGTAATGAACATTTTGGGACAGGTTTCGAGTCGATCGGACATCGTTTCGATACAGTTCGAGATGTCTAAAAGTTTAGGATCGAGTTTAAAATATGTTAAAAATCCCGAAAATTTAGGTGGCTTTTATCAGAGGTTATTAAAGTAGTTAATAACCCTCTAGTATGATTTGGACAGGTCCGGGAACCCCGAAGATGGTGATTGGCCAGGAGAGGCTTATGGCGCGCATATCGATGCGCAACATAGACGGTCTGTGAGTGGACTTTTTTTTATGAATTCGATGCATGCATAAATGTTTTATATGAGTTTATGAACATGATTTTAGATTCCATGAGTCCATTTGATTGTGGTATTTAGTAGTTACGTATTTTCACGTATTTCAAGATTTACGATTTTACACTGTGCTTATACGTGCTGTGTTTTCTATGATGGTTTAATGGAAATGGTTTTGGATTTTACTTATATGATCGGGCCCATTTGATTGGAAATCATCAAACTTGGAGTCCATTTGATTTGATGACAAATCGGGTTGGAGGCCCATTTGAGTTAAATGATCGGGTCGGGCCCCGTTGGTTTACGAATTCGGGTATGAGGCCCAGTTATGATTTATAAACGTGATTTCGGGTCGGGGACCCCAAATGGATTTGGATTTATGATGGTTTTGTGGAAAACCTCGGGTA